>CM031233.1:65098785-66363747 GCA_018340775.1 Taxus wallichiana var. yunnanensis
AGGCTTACCTAGTGTAAAATATAATCAATTCAGATATGAAAATAATGTATTTGGAAACAAACTTGCTAGTGTAAAATACCATTTACAAACGTGTGGAAAATATGCATCTATCAAGGACACTAAAAACTTGTTTCAAATTATTATATAAGATGCGAAGAAGAGAAACTAAAATGGGGAAAATAAAATACATAAGAGGTGACATACTAAAGGGGTAGGGGAAAATGCAACATATGGATGGCAAGGGATGAAAAAAATACACATAAGTGAAAAATGAGAGGGAAATTAATATACATATAGAAAGACACATTTTTTTCCATCTTGAGTAAGTTTGCACAATGTAAAATGGAAGGCTCATTTGAAGAGGAACATCCATTGATTTTTTATTAACTTAAAATGATGCATGTTAGTTACATCCATCCATGAGCGAAGAAATCATCAACTCAAATTTGATTGCATAGTTTCAACTAATTTAGAAAATGTGACCTCCATTCCAATGTTAATTTGAAAATGAGTGAAGAAATCATCAACTCAATTTTTGAAAAATGGTAATGATGTCGTTTTACATGTACACAATATCTAAAAACACCATCAATACAAGACATGTTAGGTAGACCTAGCACCAAGTTTTTTGAACTCATTTGTTGTATATATATAGTTCAAGTATCCAAATCCTTCATGATAAAGTTTTCTCAATGAGTCAACATGAGAAATTAGTATGTCCCTTAAGAATACTCAAATCCATAAAACACATAGAAGTGTGAGCTATGATCAACACCACCATAGGAAATCACCACCTCTATATTCTGTAAATATCTATGAATAAAACTAATGCATGAGATAAAAGTTCCTTTCCCTTTTACTTTGTAGAATATGAAGACATAAAATATTAAATGTGGGATTTCTTCAATGCTTCCTTCAATCTTTAATAAAATCCCTCTTCAATCTTGTAATAATTGATTTTTATTTTATTAAAGAATGAGGGACAAGTAATAATTGTATAGTACAATCATGTATAAGCTTAAATTCATAGCAATAAATCATCAATAATGTGTAATAGGAACTTGTAAGTGTAGTAATAAGAATCATCACATACATACATAATCATAACCCCATCTAGTATAAGCTTAAATTCATAGCAAGAAATTTTAATCCATAATGTGTGTGTGTGTGTCTATATATATATATATATATATATATATATATATATATATAGGATCGGAGGTTATAAATTTTAATTCATAGCAAGAAATTTGTCAAATATGTATGCCAAAGTGAAAAATAAAATAGATAAAATATTCCATTCAGAAGACATCAATATATAATATTATAGGTCCTTCTATATAATACCAAGTGGCTCAGCTCGTTGTTCAATGACCTATAATTTTTTTCATGATCTTCTACATCTAGTCTCAATTTTTGCGTTGACCACTTTTAGTCTTCACTTGATGCAATTGTAACCCTATAGAAATTATGTGATGGGTGTAGTGATACACCTTTTTGTCTCCTTTATAATCAACAAAAGTGAATCCTACTTTGGAGGGTATTCACTTGTTGTCTGGGAAATTTTTAGTGGTGAATTTTTGTAATCTCGCGAAAAACTTAGGATTATGGAAATTTGAATTAGTGCATATTCTATGATTCGTAGCCAACTTATTCACCAAAACATTCGACTGAAATGTCCCTTATACTATTCATTTCGCCTAGATTTTACACATATATAAGATCTTATAAATGTAATTCACCACCATTTTGAATCATTTTGTGTGCATATTTAGACCTCTCAAATGTCCAACTCAAAGTGCTCCAACCCTAAGCCATCCAACACCTAAGCCGCCCAACTCGAGCCGTCCACCCTCGATTGTTTAACCCCTAGAGCCTAACTCATCCAAACCCTTAGTTGTCTAACGCCGAGCCGTCCAAACCCTTAGTTGTCCAACCCTGAGTTGTCCAACCCCTCATCCGTCAGACCCTCATCCGTCAAACCCCTCATCCATCTAACCCCTCAGCCATGAGCATTCCAACCCCTCAGTTGTCTAAACCTTTTCTTTCCAACCACAGAGCCATCCAAGCCTTTTCTCGTCCCAACGCTTTACCATGCAACCACTATCGCCTAACCCTAAACCATCAAATCTCAGAGACTTGAACATAAGCACCATCCCTAAGCGAGTCATGGATATTAGAAATCAAGGTAAGAAGGTTACTAATTCAACCAAGGATACTAGAAATACCTTGCTTGGTTATTTTGAAAAATCACAAAAAAATGAAGGGGTTTTCGTGATCAATTTGAAAATATCGGTATATGGCTTGTGCTTATTTATAGGGTATTTAATCTTACAAGTATTTAATTTTTTTTTTTTTGAGAATGCTCTTGGAACTCTTTGTATTGTGTAAAAATTTAACTATAGATAAAATTAATACTATATTTGTAACAATTTAATAGAATTATATGCATACATTTAAGAAATTCCTTCACAAAATAATCAATTTAAATATATTGATGATCAAAGTATATGTTGAGGAAAACATGATGTCCCTTGATGACATAGAAGTACAAGAAAATTCATTGAATTCTCATGATACACTAGTAGAGGAAGCTTATACTCCAAGGTCTATTTTGAGAAAAAGGAGACATGAGAATCAAGATATTCTTCTTTGAGAGCCTAGATGCAGAAGTTGAACCCCAAGAGAAAAAGAGAAAAAATATTAAAAGAAAAAGGAAAAACTAGACAATTAGAAGGGAATTCTAGTTCGAATGGGCTACAAAATATCTATTTATCGAACTTGTGTACACTGAAAATGGTAATGATGTTCCAACACAATGTCAATGCAAAATATGTGGTTGGAAACATGGGAAGGATCACACGATCCAACTCAAACTGGACACAATTGAAAAGCATTATGGGAAAATATACATTTCCTAAAAGCATAAGGATGGCAACATAGTCAATACATATAAATGGAAAGATGAAAAATATGTCTACATGTCAAATATGTAGAATAATATGAAAAGGAACAAAAACATATGAAATATGTAAATGAAAAAGGTGGGACCATAGTAGAGAGAATGAACAAATATATGGAGGCAGAAATGCATGCAAAAAGTATTCAATTTGCTACAAGTATTCCTTATATTGAAAAGATGAAGATCTGATGTCACTTTTAGAGAAAATAAAATTTTGTATCAAGTTATTGGTCTATGTAGACGTTCCTCAATCTCTCGTGGTCAAATACCAGTGCTAGGAAATTGCAAAATGTCCGTCTCTAGTAGAAAAGGAGGATCTAAAAGCTGTGTATTCAAAATGATAAGTATATTTCCTTCTAATAGATGAGGTTACTACGATTGATAATACTTCATGGATTTGTATTCATGTTTATACATTTGCTAATGAAATAAGAACTCCACACCTCTTAGAAATTCATAAAATGACTGAGAATTGTAATTATGAAAATATTTATAAATTGGTGGTCTCAAATCTGAAAGATGTCACTTTGGAATGGATGAATTTTCCATTGCAACAAAATTAGTTTGTGTCAGAATTGATGGTGTAACTGTGATGCAAGGAGCTAGAAATGGTCTCTGCGTTAGACTTCAAAAAATTGTTTCTCCATTTATGGTTGTTGTCCATTTTATGGCTCACATGATGAATCAAGCTTACAAAATTGTGAGCAGATTTGAAAATGTAGCTAGATTGGAGGAATTGATACGTGAGTTACATGCTTATTATTTTAGCGATCCCAAAGAGATTTTGGAATTTAAATTTTTTTCAATTAGACTGATAGAGGGAATTTTTTTTTTTTGAAAGATGTAGATACTAAAATTAGGTCACACTCCCCCTTCGTCCTTTGACATATAAGCCCCCCCTTTACCCCACGTGTATTAATTTAATTAATTTAATTAAATTAACTCATTATCCTCACCATATTTATTATTTAAATATCTTATTTAAATAATACCTACAAATATAGTTCACTTAGACACCTCACCAAGCTAACTCAACTTAAGACCTATTCTTAGCAAGTTACCATAACTAACTAAGACTTACCCAAACCCTAAAAATCAATGCCTACACTCCCTCTAACCACATTCCCACATGATCACAAAAGCTCCCAATCCAATTCATGGGATAATGACACAAGATCCGAGGAAATCAGGAGGATCTCCCTAAGTTTGGTAAACCTAGGAAATATCGCCTTGACCAACTTCGATTACCCCTAACCATCGCCAGTTAATCCGGACCGCCGTCAGTTACCCCTTTTTAACTCATAAACTACCTTATTCTCAAGGTTGGAAAACATTTGGAAAAGTGGACGAGTGAGAACAAGATCTCAAAAAGATAACACATCTTCAGAGAGCCAATTCCAGTAAGAACTCACATTCAAGGAGGAGATTGAGCATCTTTTCCTACACAACCATCCCAACCAAGATCTCGATTCATACAAGTAAAGAGGAGTGGGCATGCAGCCCATGCAGAAGATTTTCTTCAGGTTGTAATCACTTCCAGCCTCCAAATCCATCATCAGCACCTCCATCCTTCACACACAAACCTTCAGGAATGAAATCCAAGTAAGTGTAATGTCATACTTTCTGGTTATTTCATTTCATCAATATTTTATCATTCATTGTTTATCTTGCTCCCTATTGACCTTCTCCAACATTTTCACCTCCATATACCCATTAAAGCCTTGTAAAGCCTACTCCAATCACCCAATACCTTGTCTCGACCAACCAAAGCCCTTTATGCAATCACAAAGGATACCTAAAACTTATTCTATGACTTTTTAGATCTCACAAGAATCGCACAGTTACACCTAAGCGCCGTTGGTCACCCCCGACCAACATCGGTCTCTGTATTTTCCCACACAACCTAGAATAGAGACATACCCACCTAATTTCATCTCACCTTCATTCAGGTGACCTACCCAGACCTTTATCGACTCTCGCAAAACCCAGTAACCCACCATTTGACTGTGTATTCTATTCTAGCTTAGCTGTTAGGTTAGATCTGTTTTCTTATTGTGTTTTAAGTGAGATACCTAAATAATTTTAAAATAAAAATATGATTTACCTTGTTTTTAGCATTAATTTGTTTAAAAGAGTGGATGATGACCATTTAGGAAGTACCATACTTCGGATCTAGCTCACGCTAGCAGCGAGTTCACTGCCCATATGTTTTAATTCTTTCTCGGTGGTCTTACTTTCATTACAGGTAGTTCCTCCTAGCCAAAAGGAAGTTCTCACAATCAGTGTGGATTCGGAATTCATACGCGTGCAATAACCCATCAATTGACATTTAAACAGTATTCCTCCTACACTCGTTACCCTATCTGCTTGGCATCAACCATTCAAAGAAACAATCTAAGAAAAAGTGAAACATTTTGGCACACCTAGTGGGACTGTTATCCAAAATTCACCCCTAGGGTAATTTTGATAACATGCATCGAATATTCAAATCCCAAGATTGATTGATTTGAGCAAAAATCAGGTTTTAGGGTCCCTTCAGGAAATTTTCTAACTCTCTGTCTAGAAATTTGAAAAGAGCAAGCTCGAGAAAATGTGAAAAAAGTTGCAGAAGGCGAGTAGGTTGATCCAGGAAAAATCATAAAAATGACTAAGTCCTAGTCCTAGGGGCAGTCGGGACATTTGGGACGCCAAAGCGCGGATCGGCCGAAAAGCCTCCAGGCGGCCCGCTAAGCATTTGGGACAGTCGGACCAAAAGGACGCGGAGGACGCGGAATGCCGGTTCGGCCGAAAAGGAGAACTTTCGCACTAACTGCTTTGGGACATCTGGGACAAAGATACCCGAACCAGCCGGATCGGCCGAAATGAGCACAAACAGTCAGGAAGTCAAGGGACATTTGGGCCGCGAGTACGCGAACCGGCCGAACCGGGTGAAAAAGGTCAAGGCAGCCCGAAACAGTTTGGGACATTTGGGACAAATGGACGCGAACCGGCCGGTTCGGCTGAAATCAGCACAAGGAGCACTGGGACATCCGGGACAAAGGGACGCGTGGGACGCGGATCGCCGAAGGAGCCGAAAGCCAATCAATGCATGCCACGTGTCATCGGCCAAATGAGGGACAAGGAAGCCCATTTCGGGTGGATCGGAGGTTTATGTCCCAAACGGTTTGGGACATCCGGGATGAAAAGACGCGAAGGGCGCAAAAGAGCCGGCAGGGCCGAGGACCAATGAAATCATGACATGTGTCATGGGGGAAAAAGTCAAAAAGTCAAAGGGCGAAGTCTCGAGCACTGGCCCGAACCAATGGGATAGTGCCACGTGTCCCAGCTAGGGCCCACAAGGAAATTTCAAAGGAGAGCCCGCCGAGAGGTGGAGGAGAGAGAATTGCTCGGTGAGTCGGGAACTCCGCCACGTGTCATCCAGGTGGTGAATGCGGAAGAAATTTAAAAATCCATTTTTGCCTTTTAGTGCCCTAAATCTTCGGATCGTCATATCTTTTGATCCAGAGCTCGGATTTGCACGTTATTTATATCAACGGAAAGCTTGTGAGATTCTCTACACGATTCCAGGGTCAATCTTGCATTTTGGTTCAGTTTGGAGAGATAAAATCAAGAAACACCTCTGGCACGAAATAACAAGCAGAAGTAATGCTTCAACAAACGACTTTAAGGCAGACGGTTTGCCTGCTTCAGGGCACAGGCCGCCGCGTTTTGCCGAGATCCGCCGCAACCGCCATAATGAGATGAATTGAATACAACTCGGAGGTGGTTGGGGTGGTTTTGGCTTTCCCCTCTCTCTTCCCATTCTCATTCTTTCTATATATTGTAAAGAGGAGCTTCTTTTCAGTGGTCGAACATTTTTCTGTTTTTGCCTCTCCTTCTTCTCCTCGGGCGAATTTGTGGAGTTCGAACCTCTCATTTGAACCGTAATACTATTACGCCTCGTGGGATTCAGCAGTGTATTGTATCAATCTTGGGAGCAAGTAATGCATGTCTGTGGATGATTCTCAACCCTCTTTGTGTTCATTTTGCATCCTCCTGGTCTTTCACTGCGAGCTTTTGTCATCTCGTGCATGATCTTATATCACATTCAAATGGTCTCGTGTTTCTTTGGAAAAATAGGTGTTCTTCATTCCTCGGTGCATCACCTCTACTAGCTTAGATTTATTTTATGCATCTTCTTACCTTATCTCCTTGGCAGATTAGATTAGGTTTTTGAGAAAACCCTCTGCATATTTCGTGTGCATCGAACAGAGGAATAGGAACAAACCTTCTCTGGAGAATCCTTTCTCATTTTTCAAGTCCCACACTTGGAGAAAGGATTCAATGTTATGCAATCACTGCTTTGGATGCCAAGTGATCAACCTAAAACCGACTCCGCATCCAGGGGTGCCGTGATTTTGCACTAACAGGACCCATTCGGGAATCCTTGCATTTCATTCATTCTAGGAAAAAAAAATTGTGTGTTTTTTTCCTTGTAAAGCGTACACACTAATTTTTCTTCCCAGTAATCCACTCCTTCTTTCTATTTTCTCTAAAGGAAACTTTTCTTTTGGTGTATTTAAAAAGAATCATATCTTCATGTTTTTTACATTTTAGTGAAAGAGCATCCCTCTTCCTTTTCATCTTATTGTGTCATCCAATTTCAAATTTTTGATTTGGGTTTTAAAATCATTGCATCTCATTCTCGATTTTTGTATTAGCTCACATTAAATGAGGGAAACCTATATGATGGAAGTCATTACTAGCCGATGGTTGATAAACGAATCGAAGAAAAGCACTTCTATCCTTTTCTCTTTCTCTCGAGTCTTACCAAACTATAAAAAAATTCAAAATACATACATTCTTAAACAACATCTTACCTAGAAGAAGTTGTAGGAGGTCACACGATCACGACACGGTGGAAACCTAGCTCGCTACTCTATCGATTCATACTTGAGCGTATCCCACCCACCATAACAAACCGAAACCTCACCCTTTAGATCTCCTTCTTTGTAGGAAGCCATCCTCACCAAAAACTCTACTTTACAATTCATGTGTCAGTCCCTAAATAGCATAAGGTTTGAGAAAACGTAATAGAATAGGAACTCTAGGAACATTCTTTCTTAGTGTTTTGTTTGATTTACATTTTGAGGT
The DNA here is from genome assembly GCA_018340775.1 of Taxus wallichiana var. yunnanensis. Lineage (NCBI taxonomy): Eukaryota > Viridiplantae > Streptophyta > Pinopsida > Cupressales > Taxaceae > Taxus > Taxus wallichiana. The sequence goes on from CM031233.1 coordinate 65,106,881, forward strand.
GAGAGATTTCGATCATTATTTTTGTCTTTCCTCGCACACTCCCATTCATAGTCGGTGTATTCTAACTTTTCTAAGTGTGTCTAGACCACATCTTCATCATTCTCAGACTTCTGGGTTTGATTCCACATCAAATTCTAATTCACAACCACTTTTTCTCATCACTATTTCAATTTCACAGTGACCGTCATCGGTTACCTCTGACCGCCATCGGTTATGCCCAATCCATCGTTAGTTCTAGGTCCTTTTGCTAACCTATTCAAAAGGACAATTTCACTTCACTTTCTTCCACTTTCCACAGTCTCTGTCACTGTCACTTTTTCCATTGATGTTTTACACATCCCCAGATTTGGCATACTTGGTAGATTTTTCTTTCTACCTCACTGATTACTCATTGCCTATTTTCCATAGTAACCGGCAATGTTACCCCCGATTGACGTTAGTTTTCCTAATCGGCATCGAGTTAGTCTATTTCACATTCCACCCACCATCCTCTACTTCATCCATTTTTTATCACTAGATTCACCTATTCCTACTGTTCTCTATATCATTTACAGAGAAGCAGCCCCACTTGATCAGTACTGGTTCACATGGTACTAACCCGAAGACAATAGAACACCCTCGTGTTCCACGCCGATCGCAACTCGACTGTAACCCTGCTGCTCTGCAGCTTTTACCTCTCCCATTCATCCACTTGAGATGCCTCGGGTCGGTTGATATACAAAATTTCCGTATATATCCCCCAACTCTCACACCCACTTTCGCATCAGCCCCATCGCCCGTGCTACTGTAACCACCTTATCCCAGTTGTTTCATAGTTAGGTTTCATACCCGCCATGACCGCCGCATCTATTACCTCTGTGATACCCATTACATCCACCATACTGCGGCGACTACCCCAAACATGACCTCATCTACCCCTAATGTCTCATACATACCCGTAGCTACGTTCCCACCTCCAGTGTCGGTGACCCCTACCCCATTTCAGAATGTAGTTCTTTCCATTCCACAATCACTAGCCCCTATTACCACTAGGGTTACCACAACCCTTCCTCCCCCATATACATACTACCAATAACCACTGTTTCATCTATTGTTCATTCTAGGTATGTACCCCCTATTTCATTGCCTTCTTCTCCACCACCTTACATGGCAGCCCCATACACTGGAATGTCACACCCATTATACACCCAAAACCAACCTCCTCACACTATAGGAGGCATCCAATCATCACAACCCACCAATGACCTAATTAGATTGATGATGGATATTATGCAAACACTGGAGGCATCGGTTTCTTGCTCCCGCAAAACTCCCACTTATGATTAGATTTGCAACGAGCCTATTCACCCATCCATTCCCATCCATTCATACCATGTGCATTTGGAGATGCCTAAATTCAACCACTTCAATAGTAAGGAAGACCCACAACAACATTTGCGCTCATTTAAACATGGATGTTATTTGATTGCTCATGACGATGCCTTAATTTTGATAAAATTTCCCATGTCCTTCACTGGACCTGCATTAGACCGGTATAGTGGGTTACCCAAACACTCCATATTTTCATTTAATCGGGTAGCCCAACTTTCTTAGATAATTTTTCCATCAACATCGCCAAGAAAGTTACCATGACCGATCTATATTCCACACGTCAGTACGAGGATGAATCTATCGTAGATTTTGTTTCTCATTGGCGCGGCTGATCAATCAACTTACCTTTCAACGCCACAAATCGAACTCATCAAGCTCTTCACATGAGCTTGCACGGACATATATCTCCCGACCTTATAGGTCCAAACTTTCGAGAACATTCAATGAGGCATTCACTATGGCACGAAAGTTAGAAATTCAAGCTATTGAAGAGAAGAAAATCCAGTTATGAAATAAGAATTTAAGATTCAAGTCAACCGAAACCTCTTCTTCTTCTAAACCACCAACCAATTATTCAAAGGCTAAAGGTACCGCTAACGCATGGTACTCAAGGTTGTCGTAGATCATCCATCCAATCAAGCCACACCCTCATCTAATCTATCACCTATAGGCATTTCGATTCAGACAAGAGCAGCGAAAATATACCCCAATTGGGGAACCTTACTCTTCTATTTTAGAAAAGCTAATCAAAGCTGGTGCCATCACCCTTCCACCCATAAAACCACACACTGGTTTTGACCTTGCTCACCCCATGCCTGCATGGTATAAGGAACAAGATTTCTGTAACTATCACCGAGTGAAGGGTCATAGTGATGGAAATTGCATCACTTTTAAGAATATTGTCCAGGAAATGCTTGAGAAAGGTGAGTTGATTATGGATAATCCCAATGCCGCCCCTAATCAAAATCTACAAATCTTTAAAAAACCATTTCCCAATCATGCCCCTTCATGCAATCAAACTAGTGAGACATCCACTCACGATACCCATACCCATGAGGTTCATGTGATATTTAACGAGGTACCTCTTGCATCTCAATTACCTCACATTCCTTCCATAGAGGAAATTCTAGCCAAAAATTCCCCTTCGACATTGAAACCAACCATCACTATTCTTTCACCAATAGAAGAACACCCTCCATCTCCTACATCACCTATGGAGGAGTCTTCTACTAACATTGAGACCATATCACCCCTAGTTTCTTCACTTAGTGAACCTTTACCTACCGTAACTCCTCCACCCATAGAGGGGCACCCATGATCTCCTCCACCCATAGAGGAGAACCCATTATCTCCTCCACCCACAGACGAGTACCCGTTATATCCTCTACCCACAGAGGAGCACTCATTATCTCCTCCACCCATAAAGGAGCACCTATCCATTCCTCCCTCATAGAGGAACTCCCATCATCCATTCCACCCATCATAGACCCAAAGAGGGATACTCTTGCCTCTTGGCGAGCATTCTCATTCCGCTACCCGACATCTAATGAGACCTACTTTCAGCTCTCTTACCCACGAAGCTTGAAGTGGCTGATTCCCCATCTCCAAGATTCTTTTTATGGGAATTCCCATTAGGTATTCACCACTCCACCCACAAATATGCCATTCTCACATTTGGCGATCACTTAGAGTATGTGGATAGAGCCTTGTTATGGGGACACCTCTTACTCCCCTGTCTCAACAAAATGCATAGATCCCTCGATGACACCTCCACTATGTTCCCAAGCACATTTCCACCCATCAAACCACATACAACCACCGTTGTTGTAACCCCTTCTACGATACCCATTAGCACTCACACCACACCCTTGCCCATATCTCGACCTACACCTAAACCTAAACCCATACCCACAAACATTTACCTCCACTAAACCTATTACCACTTTAGGGTTCACCCGACTACCAACCTTATGCATCCACCTATTAAACCTGGATTGAGCTACATCCTCCAACGTTAAAACCACACCTACCTACGACACCCAAGCTAAAGAAACAAACTCATCAACCTCATACCCTTACCACACCAATCACACGCGCACTTGGCCCATCTACCTTAAGACCTTAGTTACCCAATAATAGGTCAAGCACCCCTCATCCATTCATAACCCAATAACACAACCACCCATTCTTGCCTCATAAATCTCTAACCTACCCCATCACACAACGTTATCCATACACGCACCTATAGTCTCTTTACCACCAATACCTATGATACCTTCACCGTTGCTTCACTACCTACTACACTTCAATCATTGTCCCTCACACCCCAAGCATGACCTGTGTCATCTACCTTTATAAGCACCCGTTATCCCCATGGGTAACTCGACCTCTTCCTCCATCTACTTTTCCTTCTAGAACTCGTACGCCCACATCACCTTTACCCAATAAGTTGTTCCCCAAAAACAAAACCCTACTACCCCATAACAAGGTAGTTGAAACAAAACCACACCCACCTACCGTCCATCTACTATACCCATACCTAAACGAACCCGACCGATACCTCAAACCATACCTGCGCCTAAGCCCATAGCTCAACCTATACCTACTCTTCAAAAAATAATTCCCTTAAAACCAACCATACCTACACTCAAACCAACATTTACTTCCCATTGCAATCCACTAGTAGGTTCTTATGCCAAGATTTTAACCACCTCCTTGAGACTTCGTTATCACATTACCACCACTCGACCTTACGACCCCCTCAAACCCAAGGCAAAGGGGGTTTTATGATACCAAAATTTGCACATACCATCATGTGCCGGGGCATGATGTGGAGAACTATAAGGCTTTGAAAACCATCCTTATCCAATTGTGTCCACCTAAAACAAACTTTGACAACGATGACCTTTTGGATGAGGACCTTGCTTCACCTACACCCATTCCCACATTACCCACTCAACAACCACAACCTCCACCCTCACAACTCCTAGAACCACACACAAAATTTGAAATTAACATGGTTCACATCAGAGAACTTTCCACACCACCACCCAAATGTCGTTGTACCCAACTGACCTCACAGGGCTTTTCTCCTCCCATAGGTTTTTTCCCTTCATGTCATTATACCACTTACCCTACACCCTCTCCATTTGACAAATTCCCTCAAATGCACATGGTACACGTTACTACACATGTGTAGAAAGGTAAAGAAAAGGTAGCCTGACCTACCTACCAATCCTATACCCAACATACCATCGCACCCATACCTATATAACTATCCGCTACCCCACATACCCCATTTCTAATGGTGTCACACATCGTACCATGCTCAAACAACTACACCAATCTCCACTTAAAATTTCCTTATATGAACTCATCCAAACCTTCGAATCCCATCATCAAACCCTCGCGGAGGTTCTTCAATCTATTGAGGTTTTACCCAATGACCCTACACCCATAGCCTCCATTATCACACCCCATCATGTAGATTCCCTCACCAAATTACCACCTTCATCTTCACCTCACCTTGTTCATCAAGTGGCCTCTCTTAGCTTCTCAGAGGAGGAGATCACGCCATAACAAAACGAGGACCTGGACCCAGCCCTCTTCATCTCTATCCACATTGATGACATATGGGTATGTCGTGTGATGATTGATGGAGGCACTAGCATTAACGTCATTTCATCCCATGCATTTGATCAAATGCGCATACCTGAAAATTGCATGCACAAACATCTAGTCATGTTGCATTCATTTAACAATGCTATCACCTCCACACTAGGCACTTGTCATCCTTCACATTCGTGTGGGCCCCCACACTATTCCATAATTGTTTTATGTTTTGGGGGGAATTCAATATAACTTGTTGCTTGGTAGACCCTGGATCCGTGTCATGGGTTCGTTCCTTCCACTTTGCATCGTTGTGTAAATTTTGAACAAGAAGGACATACTTATACCATTCCGGTGACCCATCACCTTTCAAAACATGCAACATGCTTTATTGACCCAACGATGTACTCATACCAGTTAAGCCATCTACATCCACAACCAATATTGCTTCACCTACACCTACACCCACACCTACCAGTACCGCCGCTACTTTTACCACACATACCTCCTCCACGCCTACCACTGCTATAGCCTCCATGACTGACCCATTAGCTTCCTAATCCATTAACACTACCTCCACATCGACCTCCAACACATCGTCCATACCAGCTTCCCACATACCAACCATTGATCCCTTGGAAGGTGTTTTTCAACGCCTCACTTTGGGAGAGTACCGCCTATATAGTGTCAACACCTTCCTTACTCCACATGAGTATGGAAGTCTTCACCAACACCCTCACTATGATCACCGTATTGGAGAATGCCTCCTTTATGGCCCTCCTCATCTTCATACTAGTCTCACCTATGGGGGACTTGATACTACTACCTACACACCTGAACCACCATCACAACCATGCCCATTTTCCGCTGACTTCCAATCACTTACCAATCACCATTTTACCCACACTTTCTGACACCGTGTGCATGGAAGGGTTTTGTTTTGGCTTCTATGAGCAAGGTCGCCATACCATTATTCCATGTACCACCTGCAAGCATAATGATTGTAGTGGTATCGGCTTCCCGAACCTCCTACCAAACAGGCCCACATTGAACTCATTACAGACCCTAGCCCTTCTCCACCTTCATCACCACCCTCACCGACGAATTCAATGGATCTGAATCTATCCCTCCTAACTTTTTTTTTTCATAAACACCATTTCCTTGGGACCTCGACTTATCAACGTGAAGGCGAGGCCCCTTCCACTCTTCCATTCCTGTATCCTAAGATGATCGACGATGACACACCGACCATTAACGTCATTCAATGTTAGGATGATGAATCCATACTCACCTACCTTGGTGCAGAAGACTCATATATTCATCGGTCATTACCCTCTGAGATGCAAACCATGTTGAATGAATCAACTATCGAGATCAACATTCATACTCAGGATGACCCACACATCCTAAAGATCAGACAATCTTTAGATGTTCTTTGAACAGGAAGCCCTCACTTCTTTTCTCAGAGATCATAACCATGCTTTCGCTTGGTCTTACATAGACATGCCTAGTATTGACCCCACCATAGTGGTCCACAATATTGTAACCGTTCCCGATGCCAAACCTATCAAAAAAAAGATGAGGAAAATGCACCTCGCATTACTCGTCTCATCAAAGAAGAACTTCAGCACCTTCTTTCTGTTTCCTTCATCTTACCCATTGATTATCCTTGTTGGATTTCTCGCATTGTCCCCACATCACTAAAGCAACAGGGGACCCCACATTTGCATTGAATTCCATGACCTCAATCTCGCCCGCCCTGAAAGATGACTTTCCCTTGCCCGGTATTGATCAACTAATAGACCTTACCGCGGGTCATGAAATGGTCTCACTCATGGATGGTTTCTTGGGTTATAACCAAATTTTTCTTGCCCTAGAAGATCAACACAAGACTGCATTCATTACCCCTTGAGGGACCTTCTGCTATCGAGTCATGCTTTTTAGCCTTAAAAATGCTGGTGCTACATATCAACGTGCTATGACTTACATCTTCCATGATATCATGCATCACATATTAGAATATTACGTGGATGATATCTTGGCTAAATCTAAACACTGCACTGAGCACCTCGTTGTCCTCAAAACCATCTTTGACCGCCTCATTAAATATTATGTCTGCCTTTAGCCTAAAAAGTGTGTCTTCATGGTTCTCTCAGAAAGCTCCTGAGATTTATCATTTCCTTACGTCGTATAGAAGTTAACCCTGCAAAATTCAAGGCCATTCGGAAATACCTCCACCCACGACCCTCAAACAAATCTGCAGCTTGCAAGGTAAATTACAATCCATTTGTTGATTTATTTCCCAACTCTCCGACCGGTGTCAACCATTTCATCATCTGCTTTGGAAGGATGTCTCCTTTAAATGGGATGATGACTGTGACAAAGCTTTTCGAGGCCTTAAAAAAATACTTTCTCCAACCACCGGTACTTATCCCACTTAAAGATGACCAACCTTTTTACCTATACATATCAACTACCGATCACTCCTTGGGAGCCATGCTCACTCATCATGATGAACAACATAGGGAGCAGGTGGTTTATTATATAAGCCATACCCTTCTAGACTACAAAACCCGATACACTCACCCTGAAAAAATGTGCTTAGCCTTATTTTTCATTTCCACCAAACTCCGCCATTACCTACTCAACCACAAAACCTATGTTGTGACCAATACCGACCGTTTACACATCATGTACGCTAAACCTTATCAAAATCAGCGCACCGTGTGATGGCTTGTGATTTTAGCTGATATTGACCTTGAATTCATCCACCAAAAGTCCATTAAGGACCAGGCTATTGCGACCAACCTGGCCGTGAGGCACCCATTGCTGGGACCAACCCTCAAACTTTGATTTCCCTGACGAATCCATTACTCACCTCTCTTTGGATGACGACCCTTACCAAATGACCTTATTCTTCGACAGTTCTAAATGTCGCAGTGTGGTGGTGGTATAAGCATTATTGTCACTCCTCTTGATGGTGAACCCATGCCCTTATCATTTAAACTTGACTTCAAATGCACCAACAATATCACCGAATACGAAGTGCTCGTATTGGGTCTCATGACTACCTATGCCTTAGATGTTAAGTCCATTAATATCTTTGGTGATTCTCAACTGGTAGTAAACCAAGTCAATGGTGTTTATTAGTGTCATAATGAAATACTTCAAGAATACAAATGCTACGTTGGCATCATGTTGACTACCTTTGACCACTATAAAATTCAAACCATTCCACGATCCACCAATAAATTCGTGGATACCATGGCCTGCCTCGCTTCTCAAATACCGCTTCGATGATCCAGACATCTTTACTACCGTAAAACACATATTGAGACCTTCTTATAAATATTGTTATATTAACCTCATCCAAACTACCTCATCAAATTATTGAACACACAATATATTTGGTATAAGGAGCTTGTGGACTACCTTTCACTTTTTATATTGCCTCCTGATCTCACACGTAATGGACAACACACCTTTCTCAAAATGGCCTCTCGTTATGTCGTCATGGGTGGCTTTCTCTATAAACGATGCTTTGATGGTATTCTCTTATGATGCCTCACCAGCTCTGAAATCCCCTATACCATTAAAGAAGTTCATGATGGCATATGTGGAGGCCACTTTAGTGGCCTTGCTATTGCTAAGTGTATTCTTTGCCTAGGCTATTACTGGCCGACCCTTAATCATGATTGTTGTGACTATGTCAAATGCTGCATGAAATGTCAACAACATTCCAACCTTCATCATACACCCAGTCATGCCTTACAAGTGTCGATCATGACCTTTGGCAATTTCTCTCAATGGGGTTTGGATCTTGTCAGAGAAATCAATCCTCATTCTTCCCAACGCCATCAATGGATCATAACTGCTACCAAATACTACACAAAATGGGTAGAAGCCATACCACTCATTTCCACAAAAGCTGAGAAAATATGTGAGTTTATTAACCATCACATCATTTTTCGCTTTGGTGTCCCTCATCACCTCATCACTGACAATGGAAAACAATTCAAAAACGAAACACTACAAAAACTTTCATGATGCCTTCGCATTTAGCTTAGTTTCTCCTCACCTTATTACCCACAAACCAATGGCCAAGCTGAATCCACTAACAAAACCCTCAACAAAATTCTCATGAAAGTGGTTGATGATACTGGGAAGGATTGGCATACACACATTCCTTTCACCCTATGGTCATACCGCACTAGTATTTGCACCTCCACTACGGCCACACCCTTTTCTCTATTGCCCAAGGCATTCTACTTCCTATTTTTATGACCCAATTATCTCGCACCTCCTTACCAGTTGTATTTTCACTTCATACCTCAAGGGACCTACTAAACCTATGACATTTGGTATCATGTGACTCTTCGTCACTCTCGAGAATTATCAATCATGTAATGTCTTTAGGGTCTTACGTTCATTAGCCTATCTATAGATGTGTTTCATACATTTTGATCCTTACCAATCGGGTGGCTTTCTTGCCCCCTCTTATATTTTCTCTTCTTCATCACCTTTTGATCTTCTTATACATGACTTAGTCCTCGATGCTTAACTTTTGGGGTCATCCTCCCCTTTTTCCATAGTCACCCTCACCTGCAACATTTTTTACTATCATCTACCTCCACCTATTAAACCCAAACCCATAACATGACCACAAACTTCCCAACTCATTTTCATCTTCTTCCCTAGCTTATGGGAGAACTACATTGGTTTGAGGTCCCTTTTAGCCGGGACTATGTAGGTAGAACTTCCAGGGCATGGGGTCCTAGAAGGTTAGCTCAACCACTCTTTACCCTAACCATTTTCCCCACCTTTACCTAATTTCCTATTCATATCAAAAACCTCAACATCTAAACCATATACCACATAACTTTTACCACTTATATTATTTCACATTTTCATACATAACCAACATTTTCCACATTTTACACCATCTCATGCATTTATATTTCCATTTGTTATCAAAATACTGAAATGAACATCCATGCCTAAACCAACCTGACTCGATCCATGCCTATACCGAAATGAATCAATCCATGCCTAAACCAACCTAACTCAACCATGCCTAAACCAACCTAACTCAATCCATGCCTAAATCCAACCTGACTCAATCCATGCCTAAACCAACCTAACTTGATCCATGCCTAAACTGACCGACTCAATCCATGCCTAAACCCTACGATCTCGCCTGCTTCTTATCGTGGTGGAACCTTCGGCCTCCGCGCCGCTCCTCTTGAGCCCTCTCCTACCTCTGCCATTGAGCTAAGCACAACTAATCCTCAGCCACATGAATCGTGCCACCTGATCTTGTGACCTCACCTCTCACTCAACAACTCTTGCCTATGTGGCTCGCCACTAAGCTATCTCGACATTCTCTTTTGTCCTCTTCCTCTTTTCTCTCTTCTTGTCCTTTTCTCCTTTTCATCATGCATAAACAAGTTTCAAACCACGGGTTTTCCACTTTTTATACCCTACCTGACCCGACCGACGTCGGTTAACCTTTCACCACTACCGTCTTTTTCCCTTGATAACCGCCGTTGATTCCCCTACACCATCATCGGTTCATACTAACCGTTGTAGGTTACCCTGCCTACTCATTGCCCTCACATTGACCACATTTTCCTTACCTCCCCTTTCTTTTGCCTTCCATACACCTACCTGGACCACTTTACCTTCACCTCTAGCCCTCCACCTTCTTAAACCTCCTCGTGTCTGCTGTTAACACCTTATTATTTTACCCCTACCTTGGCCTTACCCATGCCATAATTTCGATGTTTAGACTGGATCATCGCTAGTGACCTTTGACTTCATGTGTTTGCTATACCTTATGACACATATTACCTATGTTGATGACCTAATGACCTTACCTAGCCTATTTCCATGACTATTTATCTTGACCCTACCTTTGGTGTACCGGAACATACCTAAATGTTCCTGAACCTAACCTACGTTATGTTTCCTGACCTTATCCTATACCTTGGATACCGGATTCACTTCACCCTTGTTTGGATAAACCTATCGACCTTAGACGATGTAGAGTTTGCCTGCTCTTCAACCCAGTAGCGTGCTGCAGTTTATACATGTGCATGCATTTGACTGCTGCTACCTTTGACCCTGACCCATTACCTAGATCACCTAAGTAGACCTTTCACCCTCTTCCCCTACACCCATTTACCTTTTCTTCACATTTACCTTTTATCAAACCACTCACCGCTTCAGCCTGCTACTTCGTCAGTTCTTGGTTTGAGGGGGATCACCTTCACCCTCACATGGGCTAACCACACCTTATTTTTGTTAGCATCACTTACCAATACAAGCTATGCAACAAAAAGGGGAAAAATGTAGACACTAAAATTAGGTCACACTCCCCCTTCATCCTTTGACATATAAGCCCCCCTTTTATTACATCTACCTAGCCATGGCCCCCTTCACCTCACTAGTATTAATTTAATTAAATTAACTCATTATCCTCACTATATTTATTATTTAAATATCTTATTTAAATAATACCTACACATATAGTTCACTTAGACACCTCACCAAGCTAACTCAACTTAAGACCTATTCTTAGCAAGTTACCATAACTAACTAAGACTTACCCAAACCCTAAAAATCAATGCCTACACTCCCTCTAACCACATTCCCACATGATCACAGAAGCTCCCAGTCCAATTCGCGGGATAATGACACAAGATCCAAGGAAATTAGGAGGATCTCCCTAAGTTTGGTAAACCTAGGAAATCCCGCCTTGACCGACGTCGGTTACCCCTAACCGTCATCGGTTAAGCCGGACCATCATCGGTTACCCCTTTTAACTCCTAAACTACCTTCTTCTCAAGGTTGGAAAACATTTGGAAAAGTGGACAAGAAAGAATGAGATCTCAAAAAGATAATGCATCTTCAGAGAGCCAATTCCAGCAAGAACTCACATCCAAGGAAGGAGATTGAGCATCTTTTCCTGCACAACCATCCCAACCACGATTTGATTCATCCAAGTAAAGAGGAGTGTGCATGCAGCCCATGTAGAAGTTGTTCTTCAATTGGTAATCACTTTCAGCCTCTAAATCCATCATCAACACCTCCATCCTTCACACACAGACCTTCAGGAATGAAATCCAAGTAAGTATAACGTCATACTTTCCTGGTTATTTCATTTCATCATTATTTTATCATTCATTATTTATCTTGTTCCCTATTGAACTTCTCTAACATTTTCACCTCCATATACCCATTAAATCTCACAAAGCCTACTCCAGTCACCCAATACCTCATCTCAACTAACCAAATCCCTTTGTGCAATCACAAAGGAGACCTCAAGCTTTGTTTCGTGACATTTTCAAATCTCACAAGAATGCAGCAACCTAGTTACACCTAATGACCATCGGTCACCCTCCGAAATCGGTCTCTATATTTTCCCACATAGCCTAGAACATAGACCTACCCACCTAATTTCATCTCACCCGCATTCACCGCTGACTCTACCCGAGACCTTTATCAAACCTACGTAACCTAGAACCCACCATTTGACTGTGTATTCTATTCTAGCTTAGCCTATTAGGTTAGATCTATTTTCTTATTGTGTTTTAAGTGAGATACCTAAATCATTTTAAAATAACAATAGGATTTACCTTGTTTTTAACATTAATTTGTTTAAAACAGTGGACTGACAGCCATCTAGGAAGTACCATACTTCTTGGATCTAGCTCACACTAGGCAGTTCACTGCCCATATGTTTTAATTCTTTCTGGTGGTCTTGGTTTCATTATAGGTAGTTCCTCTTATCCAAAAGGAAGCTCTCATGGTCAGCTGTGGATTCAAAAGTCATACACACACAACAACCCATCAATCGAAATTTGAATAGGTATTCCTCTTACGCCCATTACCCTATCTATTTCATCAACCATTCAAAGAAACAATCTAAGAAAAGGTGAAACAACCAGACGGATATCTATGTATGAACTCGCCTATAGAATATTTGATGAATATCCTTCATTGACATGATTTATGTATAAATACGACAGGGATGTAGATAAAGCTAAAGATGTCATTTGTGTCATCTAATAGACAGAAAATTTAATCACACTTAGCGGTATTTTTCCCATGTTCAGGAGCTTAATATCTTATCAAGCATGCAAAATATTGTTCTTTCTACACAAAAGACTTCATAAGACTTAGAAGACGTGTGTGTTGGAGTCTCAAAATTTTATATATTTCTAATGGGAGTTTTTAGGGTGGTGATTTTGAAAACTAGAATGCATTGACAGATTTTAAAAATCCCAAGTGCTTCTTAAAATACAATATACATGATCATTTGTGTATTACAGCACATGGAAAGGAGATTCCACTTCATACATTCCAAAAAAGAGTTGATATGGATATCTCAGAAATAGAATAAGTAAAAGTGACACATAATTCATATGATGCAATATTAATGGAAACCAAGAATAAGTTGAGAAAGATATCTGAATCATTAGCTAAAGAGATTCAGGAAAGATTCAAAAATGATAAAATTCTTGAAGCAATAGGAGCTATAAATCCATAGTTATGGAATTTGTCTGGGGCAAACCTTATACATATATCATTCCCTTATTTTTCCAAAACTTGAGTGTTCTAATTGACCATTTCTCTAAGACTGGAGAGATAAATGAAGTTTTTGTAGAAGGTATTTTACAAAGAAAAATACTTAGTTCCCAGTCAATGAATTTTTCTAATACTATGATAAGACAAGTTCAACTTATAAAAAACCAACAGGATTATGGTGCCATCAAAAGGATTTGGAAGGATATTTGTTCCAATAGTATTCTAAGTGAAGATTTGAGTGAGTATATTAAGTTATATGAACTCTATCAAACTATGATTCTGGGTTTTGTGGAAGATGAGAGGGTTTTCAGTGCATTATCCTTTTTAAAATCAAAGTTCAAACAATTTGGACAGAATCTAGAAAGCTATCTCGAGTTTGTATGTATCACGTTACTCAGTGGAGCCTTTCCCTTATGATAGAGAACTTGCATTATGGATTTCACTAGCAGAAAGAAGAGGAGTTAGTAATATTCTTCCGACAGGGGATGGAGACACATCCACAGATCATGCTACAGATTGATTTCCAAGACACGAATGAAAGTGTTGATCCAAGACTGTTTCAATTCACATAGATTTCATTACAATAATTTAATGTAATAAATTATAATTATTGATGTATTTCATACAAAGATTACAACTTTCAATAAATGAAAAACCAAATATTAAACTGAAATAAGAAAATATATGTCTTTTATATCATTAATTGATTTATTTTACATCTGTAAGTAATAAAAAATGTAAATATTTTAAACAAACAAAATCAAGTAAATTTAAGCAACATTTACGTAAACAAAGAGACATAAACGTCATTTTTATTATGTAGAAATCAAATAACAATATATAGTTACAATTACTATTCCCAAAGTACTTTTGAAATGGCTCTCTCATGTGGCAGATTACTTTATGAAGAAAAGTACAAATTCATAAAGCATTGTCGGCCAATACAATTACAAAATGGGGGTTGCCAATACATTTGAAAGCTTTCAGACAAGTTCTGTCGCATAAACATTACGAGGTCATCCTCTTTTCTACCTATGATTTTGAATCATAGTTGTCCTTACGTCTTCCTCACAGAATAAAAAAAAAAAAAATTGGCTAGCCACTATCTTTTAATTCCTACGCCAGTGTCGAAATTGTGAAAACACACCTGTCACATGGTGAACTTCACTAACATATGTCAAAGCTTCTAAACAATTTTTGTCTTATAAGGACACATTGTGAGGTAATCCTCTTTTCTTCCTATGATTCTGATTCATAATTGTCCTTATGTCTACCTCACAGCATAAAAACCAAAAAAATAGCTGGCCACTATCTTTTAATTCCTACGCTAGTGTCGTAATTGTGACAACACACCTGTCACATGGTGAACTTCACTAACATATTGAATTTCTTATGTAGCAGGAGAAGCTTGATCTTTTTCTTATGTTAGAGGTGGAGGAATCTGTTGTGTCTATAAAGAGCTATCTACTATAACTCTTGATGCCTATAAATCTCATGTTTGGTATTGATATTTTCAAGAATATTCAATTCCTCCCTCGCTACGTCTCTTGCTGTCAAAAGTGTTGCATCTGCATTTGTCTTTTCCTTTAGTAAGATTTCTGGATCCATCTTATGCTCCTTGATTATTCTTCTCAATGTATTATTATTTTTATTTATTACTATTATTTTGTCCTTCATCTCGTATAAATGAATTCGTGGATTTTGCAGACATTCTTTAAATGTGCTTAAAATAATCTACTTCTTTCTTAAAATTTTCATATTTTTCCTGCAAAACAGAAATAATAAATTTTAGTCTATTAGATAAGTTAAACAAATATATTAAAACACTTATAATATTAGGATTTTGCATGTAAAACATAAATCCCACTCACCACAACTTTTTCTTTTTCAGCATTCACTATTAACACATTTGTCTTGTCTTTTGCCCATTTTTTGTAGTAAGCTTGTTCTTTAGCATTCAAATTCTCCAACCTGTTTAACACTATGTCTATAAGTTCATCGTTGAAATTTTCCTTGACTGAGCTTTATTTAGCAAAACTTCCTACCTTATCGGTTGGATCTCTACGGCAGTGAACAATGAATGCCTTTGAGTGTGATTATGGTATCTTGTATTTATTTATTTTATCAAAAAAAAATTCTCTCCTCTCCCAAGACCACACCAAATCCACATCAGACATTACAACCTCTTGAATTGTTTCCCCCATACTATCTAATATCATATTTTATAATATAAAATGTGTCTTTTCATCATCTGTTTGTGGAGCATTTGATGGAGGAGGAGGAGAGTCACTGTCCTATACATCATGCACATTTTGTTGTTGTTGTGGTTGAGGTGGAGTAGATTGAATCATATCATGAGTGTCAAAATAGTTTCCCTTGTCATCATCACCAGTATCAAAGCCCAAATACTCCTCATCAAGGGTGATGTTGTTGAAAAGATGTGAGGCCGTTACACTTAAAACACCTCCTAGTGAGAGTCCAAGAAATTTTGTTTTTTCAAGATGAACTGTTCAGTGATTTTGCAAGAAACCTTATATTCTTGCCTATAGATCTTCTTTTTTTTTGGACTGAACGTGTTGGTGGTATTGGTGGCCTCCTTGCAAGTGGAATGTGCTCAAAAGATATATTACCTACAAGATGCAAACAACAAATTGTTAGAATCCATTATATGGTTAGGCCTTGTAAATTCTAAAAATTAGTAACGTAATAAAACACGCTAAATATTAAATATTACAATTTACCTTGCACGTTTGGAGATGCAAGTGTAACATTTCGATCTTGTGCGTCAGAATGAGTTTGATCATCATCACCTGTTTCAATAGTTTCTGAATACAATAAATGTAAAAAGAATAGTAGAAATATTAAAATATAATACTACCTACATAATCTATATTATTTGTTTGAATTAGTTAATTATATCAATAAAAAAATCCATACCGTAGTTAAATGTGATGGTAGAAGTGATGCACATAGTGACCTCCTAGGTCACTTTTGACGACAAGGTCTTACTAGTGTTGATTTTGCTTTGAATCCATATCAGATTCCTTGAGCAATTGCCTCCTTATGAGTTGTTGCCACAATAATTATTATCTCGTAATAGAAAATATTACAATCATTATTTTATTGAAAAATATTGAATTTGAAATTGTTATAACAAGAAAACTGTAAAAGTAACAATTACCTATTGTTCTTCAAGAGTTAGACCAATCATTTTATCATTGATTGCAGTTGGAATTTTAGCTTTTTGAAATTCATAGAACACTTCCTGATAGAAAGAAATAATAAAATTGCAACAAGAGAATACAGTCTTGGATTTATCAGATTGATTGGCATTGCGGGCATGAGAGACATGTTTTTATTCGATTGGACAAATATGTGCACCAATCAAATTGTTGAATCTGCTAGTGTCTGCAATAAATATTGAACTACCCAATACAAAATGTCTATAGATCTTCCCTGTAGTACAATCCTGGCCTGAAAAAGTGATGCAACTACAAGAAAGAATTGGTTTGTAATACCTTGAAGAAGTAGGCCTCGTGATGAATGATTAAGAGGAGCTACAATAACAGAAAAAATGTTAGAGGATTGGGTGGTGGAAAAATGTTAAGAGAAAAAGAATTTGAAAATAATAAACTTACCATCAACCTGCACACTATAATGAGACTCCAAATTTTTTTCTCTTCATCTGTGAGGACAACCTTTGTAGTAACATGTGACTTATTTTTGAATGGTAACCCAGTTAACCGATGTACGTCTGTGGGCTCAATTGTGAATGAAATTTTATGATGTCTCAAATGCACCAAGAGAATAGAAAAATTTCCATCATTCTTGTTGTAAGAGGTGAGAAGGTAATCAAGCACTGAAGTATTAGTATCAAATTGGGGCATGTCCACAAGCCCAGTAAATTCTGATTTTTCAAGCCAATCCTTTTGTGCATCTTTTACTTTTAGAAGGGCTATAATATGTGGGAACATGAGGTTTTTGTATTGGAATTTGGGTGTAGGAGTAGATGTGGTGCTTGCCATTGTTGAAATTTGGAAGAAATTTGAAAATTAGAGAGCTTAGAGCACTAGAAAGTTTCAGTAGAAAAGTGAATAAATGAACCTTGTAGGGGTATTTATAGGATTCTAAATGGGTCAAAGGACACATGGCTGAAAAGTATTGGATAGAAAAGGTAGCCATCCAACCCATAATTAATGAACATGTATAAAACTTATCCGTCAACAATTAGCCATCCAACCCCTTAGCCGACTAACCTCTATCAAATCCTTTCCCATCCAACTCCTTAACCATCCAACCCATCAACCTGTCCAACCCACCCACCCAAGCCTTAGCCATCTAACCCCTCTATCATCTAATGCCTTTAACCATCCATCCCACCCATCCAACCCCGAGTCGTCAACCTCCCAACCTGTCATACCCACCCATCTAACCCTTGGTTGTCTAACTCTTAGTCATCCAACCCCTTAAGCCCGACCAACCATCCCGCCCAACCCCATGCCTTCCCAACCCACCTGTTCAACCCTTACCCATCTAACCCACTAGTCCAAAGCTTACCTGTTCAACCTCATACCCGTCTAACCCTTAGCCATCCAACCCACCCATCTAACCCACTCATACAATCCCTTCCCCATCCAACCCACCCATCCAATCCTTTTTCATCCAATGAACTCCGTCCAACCCACATGTCTAACCCCTTAACCATCCATCCAACCCATCCAACCCCATAGCTTTCCAACCCATTCGTACAAACCTTATCCATCTAACCCACATGTATAACCCTTAGCCATCTACCCCTTAATCTCCCAATCCCTCAAATTTCAACCGTCCAACCCATCCGACAAACCTTCCCGCCAAATCGCATGTTAACCTTCATAAATGAAGTACTTTGTGATGACGATGATAACAACTAAATGTAAAGAAAGGGAGGGAGGTTTTTAAATTTGATGCAAAACCATCCGACCAAACAAAATCTTGATCTATTTGTACTCCTCAATGATGAAGATATTAAAAGAGAAAGCCAACACAATGCTATACAAAGTGGGTGTCATGTTCCTTATCATCACTTATATAGAAGTGATACTCCTTCTTGATCACTCGATTCACTTTTCTAATTTTAACCCCATCCAAATCCAATTGTGCATGCCTATTAAATACTTGAACCATGATATTAACCTGGTTAGTATGATAATATTGTGTTTAAATCTCTTTTTGATGAGAAAATGAGTAATTCTCATCAAAAATCAACCATGGAAAATATGGAACAGGAATGTGTCTCTATTAGTCTTGAATTGTTTAGCTTACCACTTTGCATAGTGGGAATGCATGATGTATGGACTAATAAAAATTTGGAAACCTTGCATGAATATAGCAATGGGGATATTCTCTTCTACCAAATCCAACCTAGTTTAATTCTTTCCAAGTCATGTTGAATATTTTATGTATTTGAACCTACAAAATGAATACATAATGGACAACTTGTTATATTCATTTGCAGTATGCATAAAAATAAATATATTTTTTCTTTATTTATTAATCACCTCTTCGCAAGTCACAATTTGAATTGTGTCCAAGTCTTCATTTGATTCTCGAAATAATTTAAAGTCACCACACTTTTCATAAACACATGTTTTATGCAATCCTTACAATAAATCGACATGATCATCGATATTGTGCAAAGAATATAAGCTATGAATTCACTCACATGCATAGGGGGTCATTTTTTGGACCATTTTATGCTTGTCGTAACTTTCTATACACCTGAAAAAACATAGATTTTGAAATAATTGAATCAAATCACATCTCATAAAATAAAATTTAATCAAATTTCTAATAAGCCTATAAATGAAAACACACCTCAATGTATATAAAATATAATTTTTCATGTACTTGAGATTGATAATAAAAATCAACGTGATAGTGGAAACAACATGTTTCAAGGAATTTATCAGCTCGCACATACCAAGGCTTCAACTTATAAAACATTAGTTTTCCAATTTTAACATCTGGATGTTCTTCTGTAAACTTGATGTACATGTCTCATGTTGAGTTATTTCAAAATGTTTTATATTGTCATCATAGTTATTGTGAGCTATCCTATCTTTTAAAACATTCCTCACATTTGGAGAAGGAAGAGTCCCCTCAGTCCAAAAGTAAGAAAATATCTTCACAATATTATCATCAATTTTATTTAAATGTGGATTTATACTCATTAGGGCCCAATTTTCTTCCACGGTACAATTATCTAATGTCTTCCTCCTCTTTGCATACCTACTAAATGTCTTTCTAGATACACCTAATACCTTAGCAGTAGTGGTAACATGACGATTATTTTTGGATCTTCACTTGCAACTGAATTTAATATTTCTCTACGAGAAATACTCTCATTAATCAGACCTAGTTTTTGTACACAAAGAACTTATTCCTTTAGACACATTCACAAAAATTATTCTTCCATACGTTTTGACTTTTCCCACCCAAAATCCACACCCAACAATTCTAATGTTTCCTTCATATCAACATGATTCAAGAATGTAACCAAAAAATGTGCTCTAACAACTATAGTCAAATTAACAAATTCACCATATATTATCTCTACACTTTTTGTTGTTTTCTTTCGCGATAATGGTTTTTTTGCAAAAATTATATTAATTTTTTGAAATCCATCTTCACCAAGTGTTTCACATTTTTCTTGGGAAGTAATTCCATAACTTTTGTTATCACTTCAGCATACTATTGTGCATCATGATCTGTGTCCATAAACAAAATTTGAAAAAAATTAACATACACATGTGATTACACCATTCATGAATGATTTAAAATATATATAAGAGCTTGTTTAGGAACATGAATATAAAATATTTTAAGTTGATAAATAGTACTATCTAGAAGATAAATTACTCTTCTCATTTATCAAGTTGTGACTATTTTAGCCAATTAAAAGTATCTAAGTTATTGAAGGAGTGATGCCTATCTATTTGTACATTCCTTATGAGTTAGAAAGCTAAGCTAGGATAACTCTTAGGATTAAAATTATATTATAAGATATTTACATAGAGCTTGTATCATAAGACTTCACCAACTGAGAGGACATAAGACTTTGAACAATCTTGTTTAGAGGGTGAGAGGGTAGGGATTATTTTTGAGAGGACATGTCTTTGCTTCCACAACTGAAGTAGGAGGAGGATTATTCTTGAGAGTTCTAAACAAGATTGTTTTAATAGAGCTCAAGTTTCCCTTATCGATCTAGTTTTCTTGGACCCAGATGTAGTATTGATGTTTATAGGGAATGGGTCAATTGAAAATGTAAATCTAAAGGCCATGTATGGTTTTAACCCCATTCACACAATCATAAAGGAAATACATAGTTGGGTTAGGCTTCTAGGTCGACCCTTTTGAGGTTGGAGAGTTTGGTAACATGGAAAACCAAGATTAGAAACAACACTAGGGAGGTGAATCTATAGAGGAGGAGGAAGACCCTATTATAAATATTGAGTTGTAGAGAAAGTATTATTATGTATAAGTTGATCTTTATTTTAGCCTGTATTTAACATGAACCTATTTTAGTCCCAAGAATTGTACCTGGACTATATTCCTTAGATATAAAAGATCATCTTTGAGTTAATTTATCTATAGAAACATATCTTAAATGTTTGATTTAAATTCCTTTTGTAAAATTATACATAATTAAGAATCATCAACAATAACATGATGAATGAGTGATCTATAAGATGAGGCGTAGGAGGGTATTTTGAATGATTATACATTAAAAATGTATCCAAACATGATACAAGCATTAATAAAAGTGAAATTTCTACTAAATTATGTACACGGTCAGTAAACACAAATAATAGAATTATATTAATATTTGATATTGATTTGAAAAGGTTAGTGGTTTGGTTTGTGGAATCCTTGTTCCACCTATGTATTACCTCTTTGAAGAGGCATCAAAATCACATAGTTCATTACCTATTTGAGGTGCAATAGTTGGGATGTAACTACATAAATGTAAGGAGAAGTTTGATACTTAAAACTTGATACTTCATTATGCTTTCTCTAATTTATCATGATATGCTCTTCACTTGTAAATTGGAAAATTTTCTCTTGATTAAGTGTGCTTCATACTTTATAGGTGATTTTATTAATTCTATATCTTATTATATTTTAGAAAAAAATTACTTTTTATTTAGCTCGATGAAGACAATTTAGTTTCTTATATTTCTATCACATTTCCAATTAGTTGACAAGTTACCTATGAAGTGAATGAATGAATTAGTTTTTAAGTTATAGATCAGAAACATGGAAGATCAAGATAAGAAGTACGAAGGAGAGGAAAATAATGATCCTGGATGGAGTGACATTCTATATCTCGACACAAAATGAAACTCAAACCCAGATGTTTCTCTATCATTCACTTATATACCCCAAGGATTTAAAATTGGAACTCTATCAAGTTGTATATTTTGACACATTGTAAGAAGGAAATTTGGAAAATAATGTAACACATGAGATGGTGCGGCTAGAATTTTTTTGAAGAAAATTCCCTAGATATATAGCTATATGGTCATGGGAAAAACCACATAACATAAAAAATGAAGAAGAAAGATAAAACATGAGAGGAGAGAGAAAACATAGGAATAACTCCACAGGATTTCCCAACATGGAAATTCCACTTTATGGGGGACACCTCCAATAACCTTCTAACAAGTAGAAGAATCAACACATAGATGACATATCTCATAATGATATTCATCTCCTTTATATACACATACATTCCCATTATTGGGTGAATAACACCTAATCCTAATATAGACCAACTCATTACACGATATAACTAGTTCCACATGTTAGATGTTTGACCCAATATGTTGTAGGCATATAACTAAGGAAGATGTGTGCTACATGTTGAAATTATACATTATAATACATATCCCTAGGTATATAATACAAAGGCATTAAGAGAAATTCTCACAATTCCTTTGAATATCCTATTATCTCTCTCGACTAGGTATAATGTCTCATAAATTTGAGACTTAATGTTGGTTTTAAGAATACTAGTGTGACTCTCATCATATGCATGGTCAAAATGAATAGTAACATGTTGGTTATAAATCCCATGGGAAACAATTGTACTAGATTTGGCAATTGGTGTAAAAAAAAAGATAACGTAATTTAATCTGTATGATATGGGAGAGAACTCAAAACCTCAATATTATAGCTACTCAAAGAAAAAAATTACAAAATATTGCATAGGCTACTACACTTGCTCCACTAGGATGAGGAAAAAAAATGAAGCTTCTAGATTTAAGAAAGGGTTCTATACCATTTAGAATAATAAGATTGTGTGATTCACCCAACTTGAGTATGTCTTTCACTAATACATTGTAGTTGGTTAGTCTAGGCATTCAAGTTTTCAAAAAGAAGTACCTCACTAATAATGTAGTATATGAACAACTATAGTGAACTATATGCGAGGAATATGTAAAGGTTCTTGTTTTTTGGGAACGACCCAATTATGAGGATTAAGTTAGAAAGGTGTTGGTGGGTACTGAAATAGAGCCTCTCTAAGAGGTGAGAGAGGATGTTGAAGAATGGAAGTTGATGTTAAATAGAAACCATATTTAACTAAGAGACCAATTCAACCATGTGTTAGAGTAACAAGAAATACAAAAACAAAGTAGATGGCTAGATCCAGATCCAAATACTATTGAGTGGTTGCAATATTTTTTACCATGTTTTATATTTAGGGAGATTAGCTGATGTTTTGTTGATATTTCAACAATTAGTGTTTTGTTGAATGATGTTTCTGTGTGGAGCCTTTTTTGGTATGGTTGGTTCTTAGGTTGTTTTTGTTAGTCTTTTATTTTCACATATTTTTTCTATTGTTTTAGGTTATGGGATCCTATCAAAACCCTTACCTTTACCCAATCTAAAAAAATAAAATCAGATTTACCCTAGAAAGAAAAATAAAATTATGATCTATCAAGGGTTTCAAGTATGTATGTACCAATTTTTGTAGCCTTGTCTTTCTCTATTTGTTTCTTCTCTCTCTATTTGTGCCTTCCTATGAACTGATCTTCTAGCACTCTTCTCTACTTTCTATTCCTCACTATATTTTCATTTTTGATTCTTATGATTTTACCATGATTCCTTTACTTCAATAATTTTCACCGCACACACAAATTATGCTAGATCTGAATCTAAGAGTAAATTCAATAGAAAATTATACACATGTAACTCTTATAATATAGAAATTAGGTTATTTTCAATTTCACTTTTTATAACTTTAAAACAAATTTTCTAATTTTAAAACAATTTAAAACTTATAAAACTATTTAATTTTGAAATATATATTTTTAAATAAAATAACTATATGTTTTATATCTTCTCCACATCGACATATCCTCTCCCAGAGCTGTAATTGGAAACTTGGAAATGGGCAAGACATTGATTTCTGTCATGACATTTGGTCTGACATAAGTTGGGATACCACTTTTAGCTACATCAAAGACAACCTAATTAAAAACTATGGAAAGAAAGTTAAAGACTATATTGAGGTGTCTAGCAACAGAAGGAAATGGAAGCAACTCAAAGTTGATGAGGAAAATATGCAGCCTGTTGTTTCCTCTATGCAGACTCATCTCTCCCTAATACATATCAGTCAACATAATAATAAGGATGAGATTATTTGGAAAGATTCCTTTGATGGAGAATATTCTGTTAAATCTGGTTACAATTCTTTTTTTACTTCTATTGATAGTGAAATTGAATGGCACAAGCTATGGATGCCCGAGCTAACCCCTAAAGTAAATTTCTTCTGGTGGCTTATCATCAAGGGTAATATTATCACTAATGAAAATCTCATTAGGAAAGGATTTATCATGCCTAAATGATGATCTTTGCATGTGCTAGGAAGAAGTCAAGACATTAAACACCTTTTTCTCGCATGTAAGTATACTTCAAAAATATGGCATCTTATTCTTCAAAATTTCAATCAGAATTGGGTTTTCCCCCATACTTTTCCATAGGAATGGGAACAATGGAACTCCCCTTATAAGCATTGCATGGTTAGGAGGCTATGGAAACTGGTTCTCCCTCACACCATGTGGAGAGTCTGGAAAGCTAGAAATGATGTTATTTTCAGAAATACTAGAAAGATATGTACAAAAGTCTTTAATGAAATTATCATTGCAGTGAAAGACAACATTGAAATATTTAAGCCTCCCAAAAATAAACTTTATCCTGAGGAAGAGGAGCACATTCTTGCTACTTGGAACATTGGCACTGATAGCATTAAGCATAAGGACAACCGTAGCATTGATAGATCTTCTATACGATGGATCCAACCTCCCACTGCATGGCACAAAATGAACTTTGATGGATCTTCAAAAGGTAATCCGGGGATTCGGGAGGTGGTGGGGTGATTAGAGATCATAGAGGCTGCCACTTTTTTTGGCAAGATGAGTAAGAAAACAAATCACTACTCGGAAGCTTTAGCAGTGCTCTGGGGAATAAGGTTGGATAGAGATTGTAATATTTCCAACATTATTATTAAGGGGGATTCGTTGAACATTATTAGTTTTTAAATCAAAAGAAACCTCCAAGCTGGTCCTTCAAGGAATTCATTAATTAAGCTATTGAAATATGTATCTGTTTTGATAATTATAAGATTATCCACACATATCGTGAAGGCAATAGAGTGGCCGATATTTTAGTAAATATTGGGGTCAACAATACTATGCAAACTTGGTTAAGTGGTGACCCCCTTCCTATCAAAGTACTTGATGACATCACTAAAGATATACATGATTTTGAATGCAATCATTAATAGATGTAGAGCAAATGCTAAGGAGGTGTTTATTAATTACAAAGTTAAGTTTAATGATGTTTTTAAAATTCCACACGCTTCAGAGGTCTCCAAAAGCAGAGGTGGTGTTGAGTCGTATAGGATTCAATTTTTTTACCGTTGTGCAGAGCAAAAACAATACAGGAAAAATGGGGGGACCTCCATGCAAAACCAAACCCATTCATGATCCAGCTTGGAAAAATGACACAATTCTTTGGAATTATCTACAAATGGGGGGTATTTCAAATTTCATTGAAAAGATGCAGGGATTTGACCAAGACATCTCGGTGAAATTCACTAATGGTTGGAGAAATCATGCGGTTGAGTATGGGGAAGTCAGGGTCGAGATCTCTAAGGAACTCATTGCCTGTGTCACGTGGCTGAACTGGATAGAGAGGTGGAGGAAAAAAAAAATCTCGATGAAGGGGAGAACTTTGAGTTTGTTGTGGCTAGAATAAAGGTGACCTCTATCCCTGAGCCCTTTGTTAAGATAGCACATATGATGGTTAGGTACGTCACTTTGGAGGGAAGATATGTCACCATTCCCCTGAAACATTTAATATTCCTCAATCATTTTCGTAGGAATATTACCATCAATTTCCCATATTATTTACTTAATTCCTTGGAGAAGTCTATTCTTGAAGTTCAGAATCATACCAGGGCTGTTCCCCTACACCAAGGTCTGATCCTGCTCATCCACCACCATTACTTCTTTTGATTTCTCCTTTTCCTACTCCCCTTATTATTATCCCTCTCCTAGCTGACAAATATCTGGACACTACTACCTCTGATAGGAAGAGGAAAGACAAGAAGGCTAAAGTTTCTCTACCTTCTTTACAGAGGATTTTACGTAGTCATAGGGATTTGGAGCTTGCAGAGAAATTATTACACATAAGTAAACTTGTTGATAATTATAGAGAAGTGGACCTTCTTAACAGGGTTAGAAATCTTGAAGAGGAGATCAAAGACCTCAAAAATGCTATGAGGAATATGGAAAAAATAAAAGGTAAGAGGAAGCTGTAAAATTCTGAGGTCATTGATACTACTGCTGAGATTTTCAAGAAGCTCCTCTCACTTGATGTCAGGATGGGCAATGCCAAGGGGTGTCAGGATTACATCCTCCCTATTCGAAAGGTGTCTATAATTTTATGGAACAACACGTGAGAAGTGTGTGTAGCCTTAGTGGCATTCCTGATAACATCTAGGATTCCAATGAGACCCATGACCTTGCACTTGCTCAGGCGGACATGAATGATCCTTCTCATGCCATGGCCATTGCGCTCTTCACCTCTCTAGAAAATTAAGGTCAAGATTGACAGGGTAGTCAAATGATTCGGTGCCTAGATGCTATTTGTTTGCTGTGAAGTTGCTATTTTTCGGCATTTTTGATGTTGTTTTCTTGCTGGGATGCCCTGGTTTGGATCCCTCTTTGATGTTTTTGGACCTTTTGTTCTTCTTCAAACCACTGTCTGGATTGATCTTTTTATACTCTCTTTACCGACATATCTGGCTTTTAAGTCTCCATGTTTAAGGTGTTTATCCTTTCTTGGATGGGTTTTCTCCTTCTGGTATCTAGCTTTTTAAGCCTTTTTGTACTCAGGGTATAGTCCCTTCAAAACTATTTATCCATGATAAAAAAACTATATGTTTTAAAGTTAATTGTATTATATATAAATAATAAAAATGACCTATTGTATTGTATTTTTATTTATGACCTATTTTTCTTCTTCTCCATTCAAATATTCTTGACACGACCTTTTCACCCTATCTTCACCTATCTCAACTTTATCATTTGATTTCTCTCTCACCAAATCTCTTTAATGGTCCTCAAGTAATTTAGCATGTGCTTCATTTATCTCTATCATATCTTCCCTATCTTTATTTCTCATCTTCATCATTTACCTCTTCTTATACCAAATCCATATAAATATCTCTAAACACATGACATCCATCACTATCAAATCCATTACCGAAATCTAATTTTTGTGGCTTAGTAGTGATATAGAATGTCTTTTTGCATGCTTCTATAGTCTCTATCAAGAACTTCTTGGCTGCCATCATCATTAGTAATCATGTTTGTGCTTCAAGTTCACCATTGATAGGTAGAAGTGTTTGAATAATTCCAGTTTCTAAGATAGTATAAGGGTTCTTGTTTCAATTACGAACCGCTTGTCTATCATAATGTTAGGGCCTACCTAAAAAAACATGACAAATATCCATAGGAACTAAGTCACACAGTACCTTATCCTCATATCTCTCAATCTAAAACTCAACTTGACATTTCTCCCTAACCAAGATGTGATATGATTTTCTCATCCGTGATACCCGATAGGGGTTAGGGTGTATAGTGGTTTCAATCCTAACTTCTCTACCATCTCAAATGAGACAAGATTCTCAGTGCTTCCACTATCAATAACTACATTACAAAATTTTCCTTTTCTTTACAAATAGTTAAAAATAAGAATCTCCTTTGAGTTGCATCATTTACTACTTTATTTTGTTTCAAAAGAACTCTTCTACAAAAAAATGACTTACCTCTTTTGTACCATATGATCAGAAACTTTATCATACTTTCTCATATCTATATTCATCCCATAACACTCATATGGTTTGTGTCCTACATACCTCTTGCACTTTTATCATTTTCCTGCAAACTACACTTTACTTCGTATTCCATATCTCGTATATGACTTCTTTTAGTCCTCATATTTCTTTGATTCTCTTCCATACTTTCTAACCTTCTCAACACAACTTCCATCATTCTTTCTATCTTGTTTTCCCAAGCTAACTGTCTCATTTCTCTTACCTACACCATTTTGTATTCCCTCTTTCTTGCAATCACTATCAAGTAGTATTTATTCTTATCATGAGTCACACTCCTTATATGATAAAACTTTAATTCAGAGAAAAGATTAAAAATCATTCATATAATCATCAATCAAAAGTTTCAAACACTAAATTCCCATCAAACTCTACATTAAAGGATCAATTACAATCCTAAAAATAAAAAAACTTGATATATTTACTCACACCTTGAATGAATTCACATTCATCATTCTTTGTCCTAACATCCACTTATTATTGCTAAGAAACCCTTCATAAGAACTAAAAGTGAAAGAAGCTATCAACTTACCCAATCTCACAAAATTGATGGAGTTTTTACTTACTATCTTTTTCTCATGAGCCCGACTTTGGAATTTGTTTCCTTAGTTTATCTTCATGTCTTCCCCTACTTCATACACCTCATTAAAGCTTTAATTAATCATATAAACAACTCAAGAAAGTCAATAACACCAACAATCCCTCTTTTGTCAAATCTTCCCTCTTAACCTTAAGACAATGTATTTTGGTCCAACTATGCTTGAAGCAAACTAAAAGTACCCATAGTGAGAGAATACCATTTTTAATTGTTCTTCACCATGCCCGAGATGTACACAAAATCTCAAAATACCTCTCTTTGTTTTAGTGTCATTGCGCTCACTTTTTCTATCTTACTCAAAACCCTTACTAAGTCTGCTCTCCTAGAATTTCATGCATAGAGTCTTTTCCAGGAGAATCAATAATAAAGGAATGGATTTTCAATCATCCATTAGAAGGTTTTAGATGTGTATAAATTTTCAAGGGCCCATTATGAGTTTATCTAGTACTTCATTTGTAAAGTGGCTCTTCTAATTAGTCTTCCCACTATAGCTCATAGACTTCCTACCAATCATTGTTAGGGAAATATAATAGGGAAATTGTTTCATGATCCCAAACATTCTACAACACTTTTAAAAATCCAAGATAGAGATTATTACCAATATTTAGGAATATTCATTGGTGCAATCAACTGATATTGCAATTTCATCGTCCAAACCCTAGATAATATACAATGGAGCCCCTGAAGATTTAGTTGATATAAAACTCATTGTATTTCGATTCAAGGTCCTAGATTTATCCCGAGGTCTGTTTCTTCACCCTTGACAATATTATCTAATAAGTGAGGTAATTTAAGTAACTTTTACACATTTTTACGATATCTAGTGACTCGATATACTTGCATATAACAGGTATAGAGCCCCTCTTCCACCTAATGAATGACTTAGAGTTTGTATCCTTGTAAAATAACCTCATTTATGTTTTAGATGATTTCTCCCAGCCTTTATATGGTTTTCAATCATTTTTATATAGATTCCAAACAAGACAAGGTTTGATCAATCCCATAAAGCACAGTCACAATTTGCTTTCTTAAGTTATTTCATCATGCATGACGCACCACAAAGGGTTTGCTCATAGGATCATAACATTACCTTTATGTATTCTCCTTGATATTTCAATTGAACCAATATAAACATTCCTTTACAAAAACCTCGGTGATCGGTGTTGAAGATTCAAACCAACAATTCTTATACAAGGAATACAATATATGCTTGTTTGGGTTTTCAAGCTTATCTAGGGAAGGTTAACAAGATAAGTCAAGGATTAACAACATTCATGCATGTAATCCATAAAAATATAAGCAGTAATGATAGTAAAACTATCTTCGATAAGGCACGGACTCTGTCTCCCACAATTTTCATGTCTACTATCCATGATCAAGACTCCACAGTTAGCTCTAACATGTACTAATCCATACACACAATGATATTTCACACAAATATTGCTACAATTCTCTTCACATATCAGTTTTTAGCTTTTTATAAAACATTTTTAAGTTTTTATATTATCATTAAATAAGGACAAAGTATCTCACATACAGTCACACAATGCAAATGCATACACAAAAATAATGTTGTTTTCCTTCCTTGAATCTCTTTCCTTGATTTCCATTCGAATGGGAATGCTTAAATCGATTACATTTTTTTTTCCTTTAATAGCCTTATATTCACTTGTTGATCAAATAAAATCCATTTTCCCACTTAATTACATGATTATTCCTTGAATCAACTTAAGCACTTAGTTATAACCCTAAGTTCAAAACACTTAACACACACACACACACACACTTCAATACTTATAGGGCTCTTTAGGTATTTTACATACATGACAACTATAAATAACCCATAAATTTTATTATAATTTAGATCAAGCTAAAATAGCCTTAAATTTTAAAATTGTGCTTTAGGAGGGAAAACACATAATTCAAATTTGAGAAGGCTAGACTAAGAAAAACACACTTTGATGACATAAAATGACCTCCTAGACCTATCAACATAATTTTGCAAGCCAAAATTGATCTTGAAAACCCTATGTACAAGCTAGGAGTGATGCTCCTACATCAAATTCCTTAAGACACCTTCCCACATAACATCTACTGTGTGTGTCCATGATGCATCCAATTCATCCAACACTTGATATCTACTCGACTCTAGATCTACTTTCATATGATCTTATTTCCTCTGCATTTTGTACATATTATGCTAACCATTCATACAATTCATGTGGAATGAAGCTGAAGAATGTCTCATAAATATCATCATATAGGTTATCTTTGACCCATTTGCATGGATTGACATTTTTAACAGTATTGTATCATTACAAAAATTATTCTTCACCATCATGTACCCAACATTGAATACTCTCCACGGATAGTTGAAATTCCATGTATGCACCACATCTTTAGAATCAAAATTAAAAAGGTCTTGAAAATGGAACTAAACTGTCATGTTGAATTCTAGTTCTAACACAACATTTTCAAGTGTCTTGGCACATATCCTAGGAAAATACTAAGTTATCACCTTACGTGTATGCAAATTTACGAGTCCCTCCTTGTGTCGACTTCTAAGATGTATTTCTTGTAATAATGGCTAACATAACATTTAAATATAATATGAAGAATATGAAAAATTGTAACATGCACATATATAATTGATCATCAACTAAAATGAGTTTTATATTCATTATAATCGTGATGTATTACAACAATCCGTCACTACATAGAATCATACACACAATTCAAAACAACCCAGACATGATGGTGGTGACTAGTAATTATAATGAA
Source organism: Taxus wallichiana var. yunnanensis (assembly GCA_018340775.1). Classification (NCBI taxonomy): domain Eukaryota; kingdom Viridiplantae; phylum Streptophyta; class Pinopsida; order Cupressales; family Taxaceae; genus Taxus; species Taxus wallichiana. The sequence goes on from CM031233.1 coordinate 65,138,275, forward strand.
GAAATATTTAAGATAATATTAGATAACCTCCATCTTACAGATTTATGCACAAGGAAGGACTCAATCTTACACACACACTCTCATTGCATTGATAATTACAAGCATATATAGGGCGGAAACTTTTCATTAATTACTTTAGTCTAAAAATAGACTACCTATACATAGATTTCATGTTTTCCAACTAAATCTTTCCTATAAATAGATTCCAACCTGTTCTTCTCCATAATTGGTTTTATTTATTTTTGGGAGCTCCAGTTCTATCTTGTGTAATATAAATATTTTATAATTTAATCCTATTGCATGTGATATAAATGGATCCGTCTCTTTCATACATGCTTTATGTCTATTATCATCCATATATGTGATTTATCCACACATTTTTATATTTTTGGCTTTCCTTGATGATCTTGACATCTCATGTTTTTTTCCCTATTTTTTAGCCTACCTTGAAAATTTTACAAGTTATTAACTTCATTTTTCCCACATATAACCCTTCACATGTGATTCTTCATACTTCTATGCATCCCTTTGTGCATTTGTTTACACTCCTATAAATACTCCGTTCTTGGCTTTGCATGCACCCTTGCACACATCCTTATATTTTCATGCATATCTCATACTTAGAAATTTTATCAACCCAAAACATGCATCAACCAGAGTAGATACACATTCAATTAGAAGAATACAACAATGGAAGTAATCAGTTATGAAAATAACCTAGAGACATAAATTTCTATAAATCTATCAATCAAGGACACAAATTTCCTTCTTCGTTGTGCAAGATTACCATGCTCACAAAGTTGGAAAGTAGAGAGAAAAAGTATAGGAACATAAGTATAAATATAGAAGAAATGCATCTTTCATTTCTTGATGTAGTAGTGGTAAATCTCAACAACATAAAATCAATCAACGATTTCCAACCCCTTTGGAATAGATATTCCATTCCCATTTATAACATATACAAATGTTTCTTCATTTACCCCCACATGAATTTTCACCTATCTTCATCACTTGTGACCTTTCATATTCCTAGGATAAAAAAGTGAGTATTTTCCTTATTAGTGAAAAAGGAATCTTACAATGTTAATATTGAGGGTCACTTAAGTGAATAAGAAAAATAGCAAAAAAATGCATTCTTAATGGAAAATTAGAATATGGAGAGAGAAGGAGAGAGAGATAAGGGTTGACCAATCTAATGAAGATGAACCTTTTCCTGATGAATAACTAGCAATTTATAATAGTTGAGGGAGAATTCCCAGAATGAGCTCATTTCCTTTGAATCCTCTATGGAACCGAGGTTGGCGCAAGTGTTACTTTTTCTACTTTGGAATAGGGATGTAGCTCAACACTTTGATACATGTCTTGGGAACATCATTTATAGCCTTGCACTGATAAAACAATAACTTATGATTTACGTAATATTGGAGATAGAACCTATGATGTTGAAAAGGAAATCTAAAGTATCCTTGTTGAAGGAGAAAGGATCAATTACCTCCTTGACCAGCTCTTTGAAAAATCAATGAGTCCTTCCGATTATGAATTCTCAGTGAGTTTAAGGGATCTAGGTTCCTGAACATAATTATTGACATCATCTATAATCTCAAAGGAATGTTTACCACTAGATTTAAGTTCAGAGGTGGACTCATTTATCATTTCATATCTAGCATTCAAAGTGTGGATATAAAATAGGTATAGGTTCTCAACAATAGATGTGAATATATTCTTACTCATGAGAGCATGAGAGATAAGGAAACTCATTTCAGACACAAGTGAGAACACACTATTCCAATAGATATTCTCTTTTTCAATATCCTAATTTGTTTTCTTCACTTTCAAAATGGTGGCAAGAACATATTTGAACAGAGAGAGAACCTCTGGAAACAATGTTTTTCCTTTTTCAAGAATATTTTCAACCCACTTATCATTAGCCCTTCCCTGCATTGAGTAACCTTCATCTTTCTTGATTTTTACAAGGTCGAAGCTACTAATAGGAGTGATATCATCCATAAGAGGAGGTGGTAATATACTAGGAGCCAAAAATGCTTACATATAAGTAATGAGAGTTCTCACATGCTCTTCTAACTATTCCATTTTTTACTTGTACTCCTCATTTTGAGAAACTATTTGTGTAACATATTGTTTGAACATATGTGCATCACCTTCATGTGTAGTGTAACCCAATGAAAAAAAATTCATCTCAGAATCACCCAAGTCATTTATTTCATAGGTTTACAACCTTTGGTCGGGAAGTTTCTACATGCTAGTCACCAGAAGTTCCAATGAAGAGATGAGAGGTTAGATGTTCCTTCTTGCTTTGCTTGGATTTCAAGATTTTTATGATGGCTCTAAAGTTAGGAAATAAAAATTGTTGTATCATTCCTGGTGCATTAAGGAGAAACTATTTAATCCATATAAATGCATATTTTGGAATAGATATGATGTTAGTCACACGAACACTTTCAGGATCCTACTGAGGGATCATAATTTTCTCATTATGGGAAATTTCTTCCATCGAGAAAGACATACTTGGATGTTAATGAAGAATGAGAGGTGTCGTGGATCAATATCACTTGGATCAAGATGTTTTATGGGATATTTGATGCCAAAATAAGCTCACACTTATTTTTAGGTCAACTAACACCATTTTCCCCTTTTGTGCTTCAATCTGAATTTTTACATATTTTAAGCACTTAAGGCCCCCTAAAAGCATTTCCATCAAATATGAAATTTCTTCCCTTTCCAGAGATATAAATAAGTCCTTCTAACTCTTCGTATTTTTCAAGTTACGGGCCGGTGGGCTTAGGAAGGATTTTTACAAAAGTGGGTTGATGGGCCTAGGGAAGATTTTTTGCCATGGAAAATTGTGAACCGGACGGCGGGGAGATGGGAGATATTTTGACCTTTTTCCACTTTTCACAAATGGGCAAAAAAGTAATAATTGCGGGCCCGAGGGTCTAGGAAGGATTTATTTTTTCAAGTGGAAAATGTGGGCGGAAGGCCCGAGGATGACTTTTTGCCAAAAGTGGGTCTGCGGGGCCACGAGAGGAAATTTTTCCCAAGCCCACGGGGGAATAAATGTGGGCCAAGGTGGGTCTGTGGGGACTTTGAAACTTTTTCACCTTTCACAAAATGGCACAATTTTCAAGTGTGGGCCTGTAACATCTCTCGGACCATTGAAATGGAGGGTGCCACGTGTCTCATCGGCATAACTCCAAAGATAGATCCAAAATGGAGACCCTAAACAAGTGCCAAGCTTCCATGTGTCCTAGGTCCGAAAAGGGACAAAGTTGATATTTGAAAAGTTAAAATGGGGTAGAGCTAGTGGAAAGTGCCACATGTCGACTTGGTGCAACCTCAAAGATCAACTCTGAATGTGGTTCCTCAAACAAGTGCAGGCTTGCCATGTGGTAGAGTCAACAAAGGGGACAAACGGGCCTAAATTGACTAAGTATAAGAAGACCGTGGAAGGAGCCACGCGTCAACTCGGTGCAACTTCAAAGGTAAAATCTGGAGTGATTTTTCCAAATGAGCCGAGGCTTCCACATGTCCCGGTCCAAAAGGGGAATAGAGCCAGCCATTTAAAACAACTAAGTATAAGGGTGTCGGTGGAAGACTCCACATGTCTCATCGGCATAAAACACCAAGGCAAGGTCTAAAGAGTGGGTTCCCAAATGTGCATGCAGACTCTCCACGTGTCTTGGGTCCAATAAATGTCAAATGGATTAAGGCCCAAATTGGCTAAGTATAGACCAACAGATGGTGCCACATGTCACATCAACAAATTCAAAGGCACGACCCAAAGTGGAGACTCAAACAAGCACTGGCCCTCCATGTGTCTTGATCCTGAAAAAGACAGAAGTAGTCATTGAAAATTCTAAGCAGAAGAAGAATGGGGGAAGGAGCCACGCATCAACTCAACGTAACCTTAAAAGTAAAATTCAGAGTGGGTTCCCAAATGTGCGCTAAGCCTCCACATGTCTAGGTTAGACTTATGGCTCCACCAAGCAAAAGGGACTTAGCAAAACACAAGAAATAGGGAAGAGCCATGGAAGGAGCCACATGTTTCATCGGCATAATTTTAAAGGCATGGCCCGAAATTCAATTCCCAAATTAGCACCATCTTGACATGTGGTTAAAGCCTGAAAAGGTGAGGGTGGCCATTGAAAAGTCCAAAATCTACAGAGGCCTCCACGTGTCTCAACCATGTAACTTCAAAGGTAAAATATGGGGGTAGTTTCCAAATGAGCGCGAAGCCTCCACGTGTCTCGGGTCAGGCACATTGTCTCTCCGTTAATAAGAGGGACTTAGGAAAAATACAAAGGAGCCTGCAGAAGCCACCACATGTTAATCCGACATGATTTTAAGAGAGAAAGGAAGGAGCCGAATCTTCAAGATGCGCGAGGCTGCCATGTGGACTGGACTAGGTATGGATAGACTCTTTTAAATATTGTGCGCCCATGACCCTGATCTTCAAACAGCCATATCTTTCAACATGAAACTGGATTTGAGAAAGAGAAGACTTTTTGGAAAGGTCTCGACCTCTTCCATGCCATGGAAGCCTAAAACTTTAATTTTTACAAGATTAGGTGGGTAAAAAATAGGAAAACATCTTTCATTCCATTAATGTAGGATCTGATTTCTTCAACAACTAGATCAGATTTGATTTGATCCATCGTTCTTCCTTTTTCAACACACCAAACAGGCATAGAGCGATGGACTTGACATGCATTATAGGTGGATTTGCAAGGGCATTGATGGAGTGGTGGTTGAGCATTTAGAGTAGGATTCATGCATGCATCGCATGGGTGGTTGGAGTAGAGTTCAAATTTTCCTCTCTCTCTCTCTTATTATTCCTATATATTGTAAAGGAGGGGCATATTCAAATGGTTGGTCATTGTTTCTCTCTCCCCCCTCTCTCTTTCTTCCTTAGGGTAGAATGTGGAGTCTAAGCCTCTCTCATGGCTTTGTAATGGAATTTTCTTTCCTCTTTCCCACTAATGATGTATTGTGTGAACTTTTGGAGCAATAAAATATGTTTCATGATGCATTTGTCCATCCTTTCTTATTTTATTGTTTCTTCTCACCCCTCATCATTATAGGGTATACCATGCATACTCTAATGTTTATTGTAGGTTCTGGGAGTTGTGCTTAATGGGTCTTGAAGTGGTGTCATGTGACATTTATCTTTGGTCTGTGGTGCATCTTGTCCACCCCCTCCTCTTCTCACCTCTCTCCACTTCAAGCAGTTGGATCCGTGATCAGCCACTTCCTTTTCTAGTGTATCACCACTTAGTGTAGGCTCTCTTTCACCCTCCTCTCTCTCTCTCTGTCCCCTTGGAATGGTTAGATTAGGATAGATTAGGTCTTCCTGCACTGGAGTAGCTTGTGGTAGGTAGATTAGGAAGAAGGAACCAACCTTCTCTAGAGGTCCATCTCAAGTTCCGCAAGTCCCACAACTTGAGAGATGGTCCAATGTTGTGCAATCACACCGAATGCCCCACTTAGATACTAGGACATTCGGGGTGTTATGATTTTCACTAACAATTTTGGCATGCCTAGTGGGACACTGAGGTTAGATTTTTCTCATCTTTCCAAGGTGTCTCATTATCAAATAGAAAATCTTAAGCCATGTGTGACCACTAACAATTTTGGCACACCTAGTGGGACAGGTCTGAAGCACCTTACCACTTCATCTTAGTAGGTTGGTGTGTTCCTGTTAAGATTCAACCTTTTGAGGCACATGCAAGCACATCTGGTGACTCCATCTAGTCAATAACCCATCTCTGAAGTTACAGACCTTCTCCCATCCATTTCCACCCACTTTTCTTTCCATATCTTTCATTTTCTTCCATTTCATGAAGTTTTGCAATCATGACTTCATTTCCATCTTGGAATTCACACTTGTAGCAGCAATGCAGTCCACCTCTAATGTATTCCCCAAACCCTTTAGATCAAGCATTATGATCAGATCCAGAACCATTATGCTTACCCATATGAGCAGTGTCAGAGCTAGTTTGGCTATGGAGCTTATCAAGAACAAGGGTATGCATATATATGATGATAACAACTACATGGAAAATGCTGATCTGCTAGAGAAGATTCAAGGGATGGAGGCACGCATGGTGCAGTCTAGGGCTACATCACAGATGAAGGCATTCAGAATTGGCTATAGGGCACCTTGTCCATGGGTCGGCCCTATGCCAAGACATTACAACCCTCAAGAGAAGGTTGACTTCATGACTGAAATGTTGCCTCAACTTACATAGTGGATTGAGGATATTGAGGCATATGAGCAAAGTGTGAGACAACCTTGTCAATGGGTAAGTCAATCACCAACTCCTTATCCTTCATTTTCTCTTTCTCAAACTTTATCATTTAAAATGGTCAAGAGTCAAGCCCCTCACTTGCTGCCCCAAGTGTTGATTTCCCTTCTCCATCTCCTAGTCTTCCATCTCATCTTAATTCTTCTTCCCTTTCCCTTCCAAAAATCATCCCTCCAAACAAACAAGAAGTTCCACCTCCCTCTCCACCACAAACAATAGTAAAACTAGTTGAACCCCAACCTACCACTCCTCTTGCTTTCCCAAGTCCATGTTGGGAAGAGATACAAAGAATCTAGTCAAGGAGAAAAACAAGAAGAGGAACCCAACAAAGAAGAAATGATAGAAAATCTGAAGAGTTGGGCTGCCAAGATTTGGGTTTACAAAGATCCCCTTGATGGTTAAGCCAATAAAGGAGGTCAAGGTTGAAGAGCCAGTGGTGGTGGTTGAGGCTGAGTTTGCAGACAGAAGAAGAACAAGAACAAGAAGGAGAAGATCAACAATCTGTTTTCTCTGAATGCAAAGTGTCCATAATGGCACTCTATTCTAAAGAGGATGTTGATCTAACCCAAGCTGCACAACCAGTTAAGGAGGAAGAACAACCAGCTCCAAGTCCCATTAAAGAGGAGAACTGGGAGAGATCAAATCAGAGTTGAGGCCACTTAGTGAAGAAAGCATTATTGAAGATTTTTTGCTTTCATTTGAAGGGCCTGATTTGATTGATGAACCCATGATGGAGGAGGACCATAGTTTCAGAGGCTCCAAGTGTGAGAGTAGGCACATAGAAGAACCTTCAGTTCTTCCTCCCACTTCATCCCCTTCAATATCTAATGTGGAAGAAGAGTTTGATCTTTCAAACTTCATGTTTGAGGATGAAGGGAACCATGGTGAGAAAGTTGTAGATCAAGAGGACACCATGGAGGAGGTCGAGCACATGCAACAAGACAACAAGGAGGTAGATTATCTGTCAGACTTGGAAGATTGCTTTGATGGAGAGGATCCTGAGGAGATAACATCATTTTCTCCTCCATCATCCACCTTCCAAGCACATGAGCCTACTGCCATGAAGGAGAACATTCAAGTACAACAACCTACACTTCATAACAACCCTCTGGAACCAAGGTTGGAAGATATGAATCTTCCATGTTCTTCTTCAAGGAGGAAGGAAGGAAAAGGAAAGAGGATGTCATCATCTCTCTCACACCATCCATCCAGAAGGTCAACAAGAAGACTCCATTCTTGGAGTTGAAATTCAGAGTAATGGGGCACATCCAAAGGATCAGATTGCCCAATAGGTACTTGGCTTCATTGGAGCCAAGGGAGAAGCCAAAACTAGTCATGCCCACTTCAGGGCATGAGGATGAGCTCCAAAGTACCAAGGATCAGCTGTAATGCCTCTTCAATCCAAATGAAGAGCAACTAAAAGAGGCATTTGTCTTGTTTCTAGTTGATACCTTGATGATTTGGGTGGAGGACCGACTTATAGTCAGTTTTTCACTCATACAAGCAGCCATATTTAGTGTCAAATCATTTGCATGGCTGCCCCTTTTGAGAAAGGGAAGCTACTTCTCCCTACTAGTTACAAGGATTTGTTTGAGTCCCTTTTTCTCTGGTTAGTGTAGGAGTAGGTTTAGGTTTTTTTTCAGTAGAAGAAGTGCTTGTGCACACTCTACATGTTCCACTTGGAGCATGTATGATTTCCAGTTTTGTATATAGTGTTGTGGTTTTTTTTTCGTACACACGACATTAGAAGTAGCATTTGGTAGGGTCAGCTCTAGTTCCAACAGTTCCAAGTGGCTCGGGATTGGATTTTCAAACTTATGATAAGACTTGTGTTTATTTACTATCATTCTTGACTCCATGCCCAATGGATGCTTCAAGGCAACTGATCATTTCACCTAGCAGAGCAAGTGATCCCCATGAGTTCCAAATTGTTGACCAAAATAAGCTCACACTTATTTTTAGGTCAACTAACACCATTTTCCCCCTTTTGTGCTTCAATCTAAATTTTTACATATTTTAAGCACTTAAGGCCCCTTGAAATCATTTCCATCAGATAGGAAATTTCTTCCCTTTCAGAGATATAAATAAGTCCTTCTAACTCTTCATATTTTTCAAGTTATGGGTCGGCGGGCCTAAGAAGGATTTTTTGCCAAAAGCGGGCTGATGAGCCTAGGGAAGATTTTTTTGCCATGGAAAATTGTGGACCGGTAGGGTGGCGGGAGATATTTTGACATTTTTCCACTTTTTTCACAAATGGGCACAAGTATAATTGTGGGCCCATGGGTCCGAGAAGGATTTATTTTTTTCCAAGTGGAAAATGTGGGGGCCGGTGGGCCCGAGGATGATTTTTGCCAAAAGTAGGTTTGTGGGCCATGGAGGAAATTTTTCCCAAGTGTAAATGTGGGGAAAAGGTCTATGGGGGACTTTGAAACTTTTTCACCTTTTCACAAAAATGGCAATTTTCAAGTGTGGGCCCACGAGCCCGTGAAAAGAGGGTCTCATTAACCATTTAAAAGTTCAAACCCACAGAGGGTGCCACGTGTCTCATCGATGAAACTCCAAAGATAAGATCCAAAATGGAGACCCCAAACAAGTGCCAAGCTTCCACATGTGTCCCAGGTCCAAAAAAGGGACAAATTTGATAGTTGAAAAGTCAAAATGGGGCAGAGCCAGTGGAAAGTGCCACGTGTCGACTCAGCGTAACCTCAAAGATCAACTCCAAAGGTGGTTCCCCAAATAAGCGCAGGCTTGCCACATGGTCAGAGTCAACAAAGGGGACAGAGTGGGCCTAAATTGACTAAGTATAAGAAGACTGGCGGAAGGAGCCACGTGTCAACTCGGTGTAACTTCAAAGGTAAAATCTAGAGTGAGTTTCCAAATGAGCGTGAGGCTTCCACGTGTCCCAAGTCCAAAAAAGGGATAGACAAACCATTTAAAATGACTAAGTATAAGGGTGTCGGTGGAAGCCTCCACATGTCTCATGGCACAACACCAAGGCTGGGTCCAAAGAGTGGGTTCCCAAATGTGTGCAGACTCTCCACATGTCTTGGGTCCAATAGAAGTCAAATGGAGCAGGCCCAAATTGGCTAAGTATAGAGATCTAATGGATGGCACCACATGTTACATCAACAAAATTCAAAGGTGACCCAAATAGAGACTCAAACAAGCGTTGGCCTCCACATGTCCAGAGCCCAAAAAGGAAGAAGTGGTCATTGAAAAGTCTAAGCAGAGGAAGAAGCAGAAGGAGCCACGTGTTAACTCAGAAAAACTTCAAAAGTAAAATTTAGAGTGGGTTCCCAAATGTGCACTGAGCCTCCATGTGTCAGGGTCAGACTTATGGCTCCACCAAGCAAAAGGGACTTAGCCAAAGAACATAAGAAATAGGGAAGAGCCATGGAAGGAGCCACGTGTTTCATTATCACAATTTCAAAGGTGCGGCCCAAAAATTAGTTCCCAAATGAGTGCCATCCCACACGTGGTCGAGTCCTAAAAAGGTGAGGGGGCCATTGAAAATTCCAAAATCTTGTGGAGGCCTCCACATGTCTCGACCATGCAACTTCAAAGGTAAAATCTAGGGGTAGTTTCCAAATGAGCGTGAAGCCTCCACATGTCTCGGGTTAGGCACATTGTCTCCACCAACAGGAGGGACTCAGGAAAAATACAAAGGAGCCCATGGAAGCCACCATGTGTCAGTCCGGCATGATTTCAAGAGTGAAAGGAAGGAGCTGAATCTTCAAGATGCGTGAGGCTACCACATGGACCGTATGGACAAGACTTTTTAAATATTGCATGCCCATGACCTTGATCTTTAGACAACCATATCTTTCGATTGAAACTTGGATTTGAGCAAGAGAAGACTTTTTGGAAAGGTATTGACCTCATCCATGCCATGGAAGCTTGAAACTTTAATTTTGACAAGATTAGGTGGGAAAATATAGGAAAACGTCTTTCATTCCATTAATGTAGGATCTAATTGCTTCAACAACCATATCAGATTTGATTTGATCCTACCATTCTTCCTTCTTCAACACACAAAATAGACATAGAGAGGTGGAATTGATAGATTGTAGGTGAATTTACAAGGGGCATTGATGGTGAGTGGTTGAGCTTTCAGAGTAGGATTCAATGCATTGTAGGGGTGGTTGGAGTAGGTTCAAATTTTCCCTCTCTCTCTCTCTTATTCTTCCTATATATTGTAAAGGAGGGGCATATTCAAATGGTTGGTCATTGTTTCTCTCTACCCCCTCTCTCTTTCTTCCTTAGGGTAGAATGTGGAGTCTAAGCCTCCTCTCATGGCTCTGTAATGGCATTTTCTTGCCTCTTTCCCACTAATGATGTACTATGTGAAATTTTGGAGCAATAAAATTTGTTTTCATGATGCATTTGTCCATCCTTTTCTTATTTTATTGTTTCTTCTCACCCTCATCATTACAGGGTATACCATGCATACTCTAATGTTTATTGCAGGTTATGGGAGCTATGCTTAATGGGTCTTGAAGTGGTGTCCATGTGACATTTATCTTTGGTCTATGGTGCATCTTGTCCACCCCCTCCTCTTCTCACCTCTCTCCACTTCAGGAAGTTTGGATTTGTGATCAACCACTTCCTTTTCTGGTGTATCACCACTTAGTGTAGGCTCTCTTTCACCCCTCTCTCTCTCTCTCTCTCCATATCCCCTTGGAATGGTTAGATTAGGATAGATTAGGTCTACCCTGCACTGGAGTAGCAAGTCATATCTAAGACTGTTATTTTTAGAAAATTTTCACTATTTTTTCCTATTGATGTCTCTAACTCAATTGTATTATTGTGACTCTTGAATGTTTTTTTATTTTTAAAACATGTTTATTTTTATTTGCCATTTCGAAATATTGCTATTTTTAGTAATTTTTCGAATTCCCATTTTCTAATGTTTCGTGTTAATTCGAGAATATTCCAAATGTTGAGGATTCATCATTTTTAGAAACTTACTATTTTCATCCACCTTTTATTTTAAATACTTAATATTTTTAGAAAGTTAACTTTGCGATGTCGGGTTAATGAAACCTTGTCAAAATTTTGTGTTTTACACTAAGACCTTCATTATGAATTTCATAGTTTTCCAAAGAAATGGATCTCTCTGAAAATGATAAAGAAGGTTTTAGGATTTGCTATTTTAGTTTAATGCTATACAAATATAGAGCATCACTTAGTTTTATTTAATAGTATTCCTAAAGGTGTTTTGGAGAGGGAGATTCTCACAAATTTTCAAGGCAATCAAAATTATAGATGAAAAGTTATGATTGAATATCCAATTTGATGGCCATCGAGGTATGGGAGAATTTTTGCACCATATCTGCATGAAAATGGTGTTTGTAGGATGTTGTAGTAGCAACTTGGCATGAAAAGTGGCTAATTGTTTGATGAATGAGGATTTAGGATGATTTAAATTAATTTTTAACTCACCTTGTAACTACAACACTTAACTAAGGTTAGAATGCAGTGAATGAGAGTTTATAAATGGTACAATAAGGACATAGGGTACACCAAGAACACCTAAATTTAACTTGCACAATATAGTGACAAGTGGAAGCTTGTGTTTTGTGGTGAATGAGATGAGGGGGCTAGGAAATGACATCGATAGAGCTGAATATGGTCACGTTGGGGGTCCAGGAGATAGAAAAAGGCTTGGGACACTTATTTTTCTCTTTGTCCCATGGGGGAAAAATAGGACACCAAAGCGTGACATGGGTGATGGAGTGAGGTCACACATTTGTGTCTCAATTGTCCCCTTGTGTTATGGGGACATATGGGACAGTGGGGACACTTGTGTGTCCAAATTTTGACTCGAGGAAGAGAAGGATGTCATAATTTTGTGTCCCACACTTCTCCCTTCTTCCCTAGGGAATAAGGGGGACACATGAGTGTTTAAAGTGAGATGTTTTCATTATAAGAAAGTCATTTCCTCGATGTCCAAATTTGGACACCAAACTTGATATTTTTTCCATAGGAGCTTAGGAAAATATTTAGGATCAAATATTATATTATTATAATTCAAAATCATATCTTAAAATCAATGGAATACTTCCCAAAATCCAATTCTATCTAAAAATCAAAATTTAGGTCCTATTTCACTTTTAATTTAGAGGGATAGCTACAAAGTTTTGAAATACCTCAAGAATTCCATGAGCCTTGGATAAAATATAACATTTCCACCTTGTATAGGATTCACATAAATTTCCAATGCCTATTTTTTACTTCTTAACTCATTCATAAACTTTTATAATCATACGAGAAGTCAAGTTTCACCGAGGAACCTTCATTTAGCACACCCGGAAACTCGTTCTTGAAAATATTATTGCTAAATATGGTTTTCATTCTTAATTTTATTATTACATATTAAATAATATCCAAATCCACCCTCAAATGCATTATGTTTTCTCTGAATGTTCCCATAGGGTGTTTACTAGATTCAAAATGTGTAAAATTGGCCTTTTTAGGTCTATAGAGAAAGTTGTCTTCCATCAAAACTTACTAAGTTAATAAACCATATTGAGCAACCATCCTGCAAAGTAAAACAAACTTTAAATAATTATTATCAATTTCCTCTTATCTAGGGTGATGGTGATACTAAGGGTAGGTTGTATGAAGTAAGGATACACATCGACTGGGAAGCCTAGTTTGCAATTAGGGGCTATGTTGTCAAGATTCAAAATTTTAAATTTTCATGCTAGCTATTTTTAATCATATTCCTAGGATTAAAAACTGAGTATCTCCCTTATTCGTGAAAAAAATCTTATAATGTTATTGTTGAAGGTCGCTTGAGTGAATAAGATAAAATAGGGGAAAAGTGCATTCTTAATAGAAAAATAAAATAAGGAGAGAGACGAAGGAGAGAAAGAGAGAGGTTGGACAATATGATGAATATAAATCTTTTGTTGATGAAGAAATAACCATTTATTATCCTTGAGGGAGAACTCCTGAATGTTCTCCTTTCATTTTAATTTTCTATTGAACCAAAGCTACTACTGGTGCTTACTTTTTCTACTTCTTGAATACAAATATAGCTCAACACTTTGATCCATGTCGTGAGAACATAGTTGATAGCCTTGCATTGATCAAACCATAACTTGAAATTTACCACAATGTTGGAGATATAATATCTGATGTTGGTAAGGGACTCCAAAGTATCCTCATTGAAGGAGAGAGGATCACTATCCTTCTAGACTAAATCTTGGAAAAAACCATTGAGTTCTTCCGATGATGAATTCTCAGTGAGGGGAAGGGATCCAATTTCCTAAACAAATTTTTGACATCATCTAGAATATCAAAGCCATGTTTCCGCTAGATTTAAGTTCAGATATTTCCTCATTTATCATGGCATATCTAACACTTAGAGTGTAGATACAAACTTGGGATAGGTTCTCAACAATAGATGTGAACATATTGCTAATCATGAGAGTGTGGGAGTCAAGGAAATTCATTTGATGTAAGATAACATACACTACCATAATGGATCTTATATTTTTAAATCTCCTCCCTTATTTTGGTCACTTATAAAATGGTGGAAAGAACATATTTGAATAGAGAGATAACATTTTCCAATAATGTTTTTCCTTTTTAAAGAAAATTTTCAACCCATTGTCATTAAACCTTCCCTATATTGAGTAACCTTGATCTTTCTTTATTGTTTTGGAGTCCAAGCTATAGTGAGAGTGAAAGATTTTGGGAGAGGATGTGGTAGTCCACTAAGGCCCAAAAATTCTTACATATAACATTAAGATTTCTCACACGCTCTTCCAATTACATATAGTAGATTATTCAAACATGTGTGAATCACCCTTATGTGTAACATGACCTAACTACACCTTTTACATCTCACTGTCACCTTAAGTCATTTCTTCCATAGGTTTTACAACCTTTGGTTGTAAAATTTTTACATACTTGGTCACGGAAGCTTCACCGAAGAGATGAGAGGTTACATGTTTGTTCTTGCTTCACTTGGATCTCCATATTTTTGTGATGGTTGTAAAGTTAGGAACTGAAACTTGTTATATCATTATTGTTTCAATAATGAGAAACTCTTAAATCTATGGGAAGATTGCATATTCTAGAGTAGATATGACGTTAGTCATAGGAACATTTTCAGCGAGTGGGGCGAGGGATTGCAATTTTCTCATTATGAGAAGATTTGACTACCGAGAAAGACACACTTGGATTTCAATGAAGAATAAAAGGACATGATGGATCAATTGAAGAATATCCAAATGAAAATTGTTTTTGAAGGATGTTGTATTAGCAATTTGACATGAATAATGACTAACTGTTTGATGAATGAGGAGTTAGGATGATTTAAATGTGTTTTTAACTCACCTTGTAACTACAACACTTAATCAGGGTTAGAATGGAGTGAATGAGAGTTTGAAAATGGTTCAATGGTGATAGAGGAGATACCAAGGACACTAAATTATGAATTTTACTAAATGGTGAAAATTTTCATTTTGTGGTGTGTGGTGGATGAGATGAGGAGGATGGGAAATGGCACTGGCGGAACTAAATGTGGTCACATGGGGGTTTAGAAGTTATAAAAGGATTGGGTACCACGTTTGTGACCCTCTTATATGTTGGTGGATAGAGGAGATATAGGTGAAATTAAGAACACTAAATTACAACTGGGTTAAGGAGTGAGGTCACACTTTTGATTCCCTCTTTTCCCCCTTACACCATGGGGACATAGGGGTTAGTGGGCACACATGGGACACTTGGGACACATGGGTGTCTAAAGTGTGACATGGGGAAGAGGAGTAAGTAAAAATCTGGTGTCCAACTTTTATCCTTTATCTCTTGTAGGTCATAGGGGACATATGAGTGTCCAAAGTGTGACTTTGTTATTATGTTAAAGTTAGTTTTTCCTTGGTTGTCCAAATATGGTTACCGGACTTGAGTTTTTCACCATAGGGGATTTAACAAATGATTTTTGTAAAATTTTATATTATTTTGACTCCAAATAACATTTTAATATCAATAGAAGAATTCAAAAAATACATTTCTTTCTAAAATTTCAAAGCTGTATGTCCTATTTCACTTTGAACTTACAAGGGAAGCTATAGAGTTTTGAAATACCTTAGGAATTTATTAATCCGTGGAGAAAATCTGATGTTTTCACATTTTATAATATTCATACATAATTCTGATGCAAATTTTATTTCTTATTAATTCATTTGGGAACTCTTAGAATAATCCATAGAAGTTAGGTTTCACCGAGGATCCTTCATTTCCCACACCCTGAAAACCCGCTCTTGAACAAATTGTTCCTATATCTTATTTTATTTCCAAATATTCCTAAATTTCTTCTAACATCTTCAATAATATCTAAAACCACCCTAAAATTCTTTATGTTTTCCATGAATATTCCCAACAGGTGTTTAATGGCTTTAGAATGGCCAAAAATGGCCTTGTTAAGCCTTCGAAGGCAGTTGTCTCTCATCAAAAATTATTGAGTTCATCAACCATCTTAAGTAAATATCCATACGAGTGAAAAAAACTTGAAAACCTTGTTATATATTTCCTTTGAGATAGGGTGATGGTGATACTAAGGGAAAGATGGCCAGAGGAAGGATGCACATTGGCTAGTAAGCCTAATTTTCAATTAGGGGCTATGTTGTCATACTTTAAGATTTTAAATTTTCATGCTAGCGATTTTTCATTACAACACTTTGAATATGTCCAAATTCAATATAATAAAACAAACATATAATAAATATCAAGAATAATAAATTAAATACATAAAGTTCAATGAATTCATTGATCAAATATGCAGAGTTCCTTCTTTGTTATATGTTATTAAAATGCTTGCAAAGTTGGAATGTAGAGAGAGTGGAAGAACATAGGTAAGGAGATAGATGAAAATTTTCTGTATTGTTTGAAATAAAAGTGAAATAGCTAACCATTAACATCAATAAGATATTTCTAACAACTTGGAATGGAGAGGCCTTTAGACACCAAATTTGGGTCACACTCCCCTTGGTCACCTTCAATTAATTAATGTAACACATTTAACTAATCATGACCCCTTCATCCCATATTAATATTCATCCTCACATTATTAATTAATTTAATTAAGTTAATTTCATCCTCACACCTCCACATCATCATTACACCTCATCTTGGACCCATTCCAGGTCATTTAACTCATAGTGACTAAGTCATTACTCTCAACATTGAGTCATCACTCTTAGTGCTAAGTCACCACTTGACCTAACTAACTAAGAATTCTTCCTAAACCTAACTAGACTTCTTCTAAGATATTCATGCCTTCTCTCATGTGAACTCTACTTCCTAAGCAGATCTAACAAGGAACACACACCAAATCTCGAAGATCTACCTATTTTTGGTAAATAAGAATATTTCACCCTAACCGATGTTGGTTTATCCTCGGCCAACGTCGATCACCTAAACCACCATCAATTATTTTATATAGAATTTTACAACCCTTTACTCAGGTTGTTCATTTAGTTATTAGATCCTTATTACATTCTAGCATGAATATTTAAGCCCTCTTGCATCCAGATGATGAAAAAACATAACCACAGTGTAAGAAAAACAAATGGTTCTTCTTCAAAAGTGTTGGAATAATCACGGGAGCACACATGTAATACCATGACACTGGACCTAGGCATCTCTTATTCGATCAACCAACAACCACTTCCACTCACAGGATATGCAACATACCCAATAAGTATTTTGATTTTATCATTTGTTCTTATTCAAGTATAGATCTTTCGTTTCTTTCTATATTTCATTCTTTCCATTACCCGTATATCACCTTCTTCCCACCAACCCACTATTTAACCATCCCAAGCCTTTACACCCTTTCCAACCTCCTTTTCAACATACTTGAGTCTTCTTAATAATATTACAACCTTATCAACACCCCCTTCACTCTCTATGCAATCACAGAGAGGTTCAAACTCTTGTTTTAACATTTGAACCAAATTTCCCTACCAACATCGGTTAGCCAACTAGCATCAGTCTATCTCCTATACCGGCATTGGTCAACCAACCGATACTGGTCTTTGAGACTAGAAATTTTTCCTATAACAATGAGTTAACAAATTCCCCAAAACAACTCAAAACCTTGCCTAATTTCACCCAGACCTCACCTACAACCTCTGCTACACCTACTGACCCAAATCAACCCATTAATCACACAAATTTAATTCTAAGAATTACTCGTTGAGTTAAATTAACTTATTGTATGTTGTTGAGCAGATAAAAATTTTCTCTAAGGAGAAGACATATAAAGGATGAGTGTGTGGGAAGATAGGGATAGGGAAGGAAACATGCGGTAGAACACTTTAGCTCAAGACTTAGCTGTTTTTATGGATAAGGGATATTTTTGGAGATAGCATATGGAAAACACATAGAAATGAAGACTTGCAAGATACACAATAGTATTTTGGGACAAGGGGTTGTTAAGCACCATGCATGATTTAAGCTAATAATAGGATTTCTTCCATGAGTTCAAACTATATGACATCTATTATTAGAACAATTACATGTTGTCCATGCCATTGTAAAGGTGCATGGCTATTATTAGTATGTGACCTATTTTGAGAAGTTCATGGGTAGTGAAGGGAAAGTCCCCACCTCTATAAATATGTATTGAACTATGTAGTTTAGAGAGAGACTAAATTATTGTAGAGTTATGTTGTTGATATTAATACGCGCATGACTCATGGAGATACTTTATAGTGTAAGAAGCTTCTGTGTTTTACAATGTTTAATGCAATGGAGTATATTGGCTGGATAATGGTGTTAGACATAACTGAATTTGGTTCTTGTATGGTTAGCCTTATTATAGTTATTGTTTAGTTCATGATTCTCTAAGATATAGATTTGGTTTATGCACTGTGAAATGTTTATGTTTGGTTATGGATCTGAATATGTTTTATCATCATCGCACTAACATCCTACATAAGTAACTCTAAAGAGGGCTTGAAACCTTTTTCTCTTTGGGTGAGCACTCATCTCAAGCTAAGTGATGTGCCGGTGCACTGTGGTTTTCTACAATAGAGTCCAAGGCTAAATCATTGGTTCCATTTATGAGACCATTTTTATCTATTTTTAGGATGTTTCACAATGAAGACATACTGGTTGACCCTAGCAAGTTTTGAGGAGTGGATAATAGATCTCGGAAGAAGAATACACTCGTGAGGTTCAAAACTAGTTCTCGAGTTTGATGCACGCACATGGGTAGAGAAAACTTGTACGACTATTAATATGAGAGTTTCTTTGCTATCTTTTTGATAGAGTTGTATGAGTGATTAGTTACTTATGCATCTATAAGGAATTGAAGGTATCACACACTTGTTTAGATGCAGGAATAATTTCAAGCCCTCTATGATGGTAATCTAATTTTGATGCGCGCTATGAACACTTGGTTCCATGGTGTTATGAATAGCTATATTTTTGAATAATCAATTTCTTCTTACTCTTACTTAGAGGTACCTAAGTTATAGTTTTTACGTTATCCCAGGGAACCTATTTGCAAGGAATTCCACTGGGGATCAAAATCTTGATGGTAACACTAAAATTAGAAGAAAATCTGATGGCTAGCTAAACCCTACCATGCGCATGGGAAGGAGCAGGTTTAGTGAAGGATAATAGACCTAGTGGTAGAGAGGTAAAGATAATAAAGGAGGTTAAGTACAATGAGGTGTGTGAGAGGGAGATATAGAAGTAATGTAATATTGTAGAATAGATGGCGTTAAGGAGAGAGATGGCTCATGAAGGATTTGGAGCAAGCATAGAAGGAGTGGAGCTAGAGCATTTAGAGATCCCCACTTTAGGAAAGAAATGACAGGAAACATCCTCAGCCTCATATGGAATTCCACCAACAAAGACGAAATGGGCCACGTGCATACATCTCGAATCTACATGGCAACCTAGCCCTTATGATTGGTTTTCCAAAGATCTAGTATAAGTAGTAGTCACAAGCTAGTTTGGGGTGTAGAAGAATAGGAGTAAATCAAGTAGAAAATTAATCTATGGCTGAAAAAATGTCTTATTTTTTATTTGGAGGTACCTTTTCAAGAACATTGTCAACATAGAACTCAAGCACACATAATATTGGACTCACTTATGGGAGTAGTACCACCTCGTAGATTGTAGGAGTTCAAGTTTAGTACCACTATTGGGACATAGGGCAATACATCCACTAGTCCACTTTTGGCTATAGGTGGAGGATCAAGGGGCATAGGTGGCTCTAGTTCTGGTGGATCTAGTGGGTCTAGAGGTAGAGGTAACACAGAGGTTCTGGATCAGGTGGGCATGGTCCTCACTAACCCCAAAATATTTACATGGAGATGTCACTTCGTCTTCCAAAGTATAGGGGAATAAAATATGTTGTTGAGCATGTGCACATGTGTGAGATACTATGGCGTATAAAAGGGATTATGACTTATGAGTGCAAGGCAAGTCAGTTTGTAACTATGTTGTAGGGACATGCTCACAGTTGATATAAGAAGTTTGACCCTGATCAAACTTACATAGATTATGTAGCATTATAGGATGCTTATCTTAAGGAGTTTTATATCCCCGAGTTCGAGCATAAGATTATAAGCTTACTCAAGGATACTAAGAAGGGCACTACTGAGAGTGTTCAGGAATATGACATCTGTTTCAAAGAAACTTTTGTCTAAGATTTCGTATGATATCCATGCAAGCCAACATGCACAGTGGTTCATTGGGGGCTTGATCACACCGTTTAGGAGGGCGCTATCACATAAGACATATATAGACCAACACAAAGCACTTGAAGTAACGTTGTGCACTAAGGAAGTAAAAATTATAGAAACACGAGTGATCACATTCCTGGAAGCACATATTACGTATATGGCCAAGAATTTGGAGAAAGTATCGGCCAATTCAACACACGATACATGCACTAGGATTTGGTGTAAAAATTATGAAGTGGAAGGGAAAACTAAGGATAATCATCCCAACAGATCAATACATTCATTGTTTCTAGATTGCAAGATATGTCATTAAGACCATGATGCAATCCAATGCTCATTATTACAACGCAATCGAAAGAACATATCTTGCTATTGTAAGATTTTCAGTCCATGACTCATAATCTACGTAAGACCTGTAGGTTGATTCGTTAGATCTATGATGCTATTAAAAGTCAAAGTAGAGATAGGAGTACCAAATAAATCTAAAGGTAAAAATAATCACCATGATCATGATCACACCCAAGGGTGCTATGATCAGAATGAGGGATGCTTTGAAGGAAGTCATGGTAGAGGTCAAGGATACTATGGTGGATTTGGGGTGAGGCCATAGTGGTGGACGAGGTAATTTTACTTGTGGAATGTGTTATACATGTATATCTCCGACCACTATAGGTTTGAATTCCTCGAGAATATTACATGTTATTTTTGTGGGAAGAATAATAACTATGAGGAATGCCCAAAATTATATGAGCATCTTAGCAAGCAACATAGATAGGATAACAAGGGTGTTGAGATCATTAGAATACAACCTACCATGGAAAATTAGTGAATTCCAAAGTTGGAACCGGAACCTGAGGTAGTACCTATGAAGATTACTACATGCACTAAAGTTGCGCGCGTTAGAGAGACATTACAACAGAAGCCTACTATTACTAAGGAGGAGGTTTTACATGCAAGGTACCTAGATCCTACACATCAGAAGGAGGTTTATCAAGAAACCATGGAGGTACTCAGAAATCTTCAGGGTGAAATACAATGTTTAAAGGAATAGTCACGGAAGTTAGAACAAAAGAAGGCAGTAGAGATGGTCTAGTCAGATGTTGATGATTTGAAAGAGGTATGCAATATGTTGCACCAGAGAATATTATTCCATTACTAGGGAATTAGTTAAAGGAAACACTCTATGCGTAGGTATTGAGAATGGATGATAGATCCTTGATGTTAATCTTCCCCTCATAGATTGGATTATGACAAGGAAATCACTCGAACTCTATTGTGGATGGGTGGCTTTTGAGCAATATATTGATTTACATAGGCACGGAAGTGAATTTTCTTACTTTAGATGCATGGGTGCAGATGGGCAGACCTCCATTACAACCATCCTCTAATGTATTATTTATGGCTAATTGGACTAAGGCCACTCCAATCGGAGTTTTAAAGGATGCATTCATTACTATATAAAAGGGCGAGTTCACTAGGGACTTTGAGGTTTTGGCACTTCAATAAGTGTTTCCTCCTCTCAAAATTTCCCCTCTTTTGAAAGTAAAAAATTGAAAATTTTGAGCTAACACCCTTTTATGATGTTCTAGTGAAGTGAAAATTTGAGGAGTTAGTGAAAATTTGCATTTTTGGAGTCATTTTGGTGATTTGTGGGTCTGTCGGACATTTTTGTCCTATAGTCCCAAGTTCTATTAGACCTTCTGTTCCCCAATCGACCGCTTTCCCTAAAAATCTTTTAACTTTTGGTTATGTCAGAACTTTTTGGTCCGTTTGTTCCAAGTTCGCTTGGGCTTTCTGTTCCCGATCGCCCACATCAACCACATTGGGTCTATCACATACTTTTTCTCATCTCGTCCCAAAATCATCTATGCCCTCTATCCCTACTTTTCCCCGCATCGTGCACATCATCTCGAATCACATCTTTGCATCCCTCACATCCCTCGTGTTTCCAAGTTTCTGAACTATCTATGCTCATTTGGCCCACATTAGCCGCATCGGGTCTTCGCGTCCCCCATGTCCCAAATGTACCAAAGACCATCTGGGCCAGTTTTTTCCACTCTTCCCAATTCTTGCCTTTTTTGAGTCGGTGCATATGAATTTAATGCACATTTATGACCTTCTCTCTCCTAAACGACTATTTAATGGGACTACCCTCTACGCATTTGGCACACTGCTCACTTGTTATCATTCACTCGAATCCCTACAATTAAGACCATCTGCTCATGCTCCCATTCCCTTTGCATTTTTCATTGTGAATTTGATCTGTGAAGGCTATTTCCCTAAATGTTACAAATATGAAGATTAAATTCCAAGGTCAAGAACATGTTTCACCACTTGAGTCCTCTGTTCCTGATATCGGGGATAGTGAGGTTCGACACTTAGATTTTGGTGATTTCTGGAATAGATTGATTAGCCCTAATCCTTCCCCATGGCACAAATGATCAATGACAGTGGCCTTGCATATGTTGTGGGTTTCCCAATCTTAGTACAATGTGCCGACACCATGCTTGCCTGTGGGGCTCACTTTAACCCTGACACCAAGGAATTGTCTAATGTGCACGGGGAGCTGATTGCTAAACTAGATGCTACTACCATTTCTACTATGCTACGGATTCCAGAAGTTGAGGACTCCATTGTTATCACTTAGGCTCAAGCTTAGACTCTATTCGAGCAGGACAGTGATAAATATAAGGTGAGGATAGTGAAATCATGGTTGAAGAACCCTAAGAAGGGAGCATCCCAACTTTCCAAGGCATTATTTAGAGTTGATTTCAATGAAGAGTTGTCTGATTTCATTATCCTACTAGCTCGTGTCATGGGACTGCCCTCTACTAATGAATTTCACTTTTGGATGTGCCCACTCATCAACATCGTCTGCGAAGGTAGTCAGAGTATAAATTGGGTGGAAATCATTTGCATGAATTTGAATGAGCAATTGTCCAATGTGCAACAGATTAAGAAGTTCTATATGACTTCCTATCTCATGTATACCCTAGCAGCATCTTGACAAAGTGGTTTGGATTCACTTACATAGAGGGTCAGAAGGATGAACCTATTTATGCATATTGTCCTCAATTCACCCTTGAAACTAGTAACCACAACTTCAGGAGGGTGAATGATGCCTTTACCATGTATATTGTGAGGCTTTTAGAAAGTGATACTGCTAGGAGATTTTCTGATGAAGCCATGAACCTGATAGCAAAGTATGGAGCTTTCTTCATTCAGTTCAGGAGGTTTTCATATATCAGGTTGGCTGGTTATGAGAACACACCTCTCAAGCTCCCCATGTTTTGTAATGACAAGATGGATTTGATTGAAGTGTGCAGGCAATTAGATAAATTGCATAAACCTGTAGGGATAAGAAGATCTCTGGTCTACATTTCCCTATTTCCTTGGGTAACTATACATGTAAAACAACCTTGGATGCTCAAAATATAGAAAGGGCCCTCACTCCCATCACTATTCACTTTTTCAGGCCTAGGACCTATTTTGATTTGAAGAAGTTCATTGAGTTGAATCTCAGAATTAATTATCATCACAAGGTTAGATACTGAGGACTACTGGGCTAATTATGCAGATGAATTTGAAGTAAAGCAAATGCACTATGGCAATTTCTCCCTGTAGCTGATACAAGAGCTCAATCTCTACCAAATTCTTGAAGGGTTCCAAGATGATAATGAAGACTTGTTGTCTTATGAATATGAGACATTGATCAAGCATACTCCCTTGGAAGATTTGGATTGGTACAAGAAGGAGAAGGATGACTTGGTTGATATTTTGGCCCCTGTCCTTGTAAGAACCAAGGTTTGGTTTGATAGAAAATTCCAAGAGCTTAAGAAGAATCCAAGTGGATCTTCCTCCAAAGATACTTCAACACCTAGGAAGGAATCACATACACCTAGCTTGGAGGTACCTACACAAACCCCTCCTCCTTCCTCAAATAAAGAACCTAAATCATCCACTCCTTCTTCTACTCAAGTGTACCAAAAGAAGGTAAAAGAGGTTAAACAAGAGCCAATTGAGGAAGAACCCCTTCTAGAGCATTCAGAACTACCTTCAGGGCTAGAGAATGTTATTGTTCTTAGTGAAAGTGATGATGGTGAGGTACCAGATCCTGCAGGAACTTCAGAAGTTACAATAGAAAAAGAGAAGGAAGTGCCTAGCACTGAACCTCCAAGTGCCACTGGTTCCTCTGCTCAAGAAGCTCCAGATACCTCACTCACATCTCTACTGGAAGCAACAGTGGTAAA
Source organism: Taxus wallichiana var. yunnanensis (assembly GCA_018340775.1). NCBI lineage: Eukaryota > Viridiplantae > Streptophyta > Pinopsida > Cupressales > Taxaceae > Taxus > Taxus wallichiana. Next base: position 65,162,563 of record CM031233.1, read on the forward strand.
TACTTTGAGTGCCATGAGTTCACTTGCTCTTGGATCTCTTGCTCCTCCTTCTTCTTCCTCCACTTTTACATCGGTACAACCCTTAGTTAATAGTAGGAAGAGAAAACCTTCTTGATTAACAATGCCAAATTTTGATGTCTTTGTGGCAGCCTTGTTGGGCACTAATCCTCCTACTCCAAAGAAAGAGAGTGAAAACGACTTCAAGGATAGTTATAGATGCTTAGGGAAAAATTTTCTAGAGGTTCAAAACCTAAGGTTGATAGGGAAGAGCAAGATCTATTAGAAGACCACACGATTTTGATTAGACAATAAATGAGGGAACCGCCTTGGGCCCAGAAATATAAAACTTCCTTTCGAAGGTGGTCGGCCTCGCTAATATGAATTAACACAAAAGACTGTAAGATATCAATTAAATTGCTACGTTGAACTGGGTAGGGGAAAGGCTGGTTTTTGGTTATAGTCAGGATAACCGATACCGGTTGCTGATAACCGATATCAGTATGGTCTAGGATCTGAAGGTTGGTTGTTTTGTGGGGGTGGTTGTGTTGTTTGGTAGTTGTGTTATTTGTAAGGTTGTATATAGGTGATATTAGGAAATAAGGTGATGAGAGGTAGATGAATGATAGTTAGATGCAATAGCACGCTGGGTAGTGGATCTAGGAATGGATTTGTGAGGATTGTGCTTCAAAAAGTCTAAGAAATGTTATTAAAGAGGACATGCAAGATGTAACTTATCGGTTATCGACGAAGATGCAGTCCAAGAACTCGATGATGAAAGGCGTAACTCTAGGTAGGATGGCTGGACAAACAAGATGAAATATCTCCTCCCGATGATCACCGAGTATCCGAGAACTCGCTATTCTCGCTGCGCTTTGGGCTTGATCTCCTTTTGCTGCAACTCTTCTGGTTTCTTCACTCATCTCGCCTGGTCAAGTGAAGATCTGGACTCTCTTGATCGCTCCCAAATGATCTCTGTTGATTCCTAAAATCCTTCCACCCTTGTTTCTGGTTAGGGGAGCCCATTTTACAGGGAACCGATGGCGGTTACGTAACCGACGGCGGTCGAGTAGGAATCGGCATCGGTAAGGAAAAAGTAGGCTATTTTTAGTAAAATAGCCCACCTTCCCTGCTTTTCTCCCGAGGGATTAGTTGCGGGCTTGGTCAAGTGACTAGAAGGTCGGTTTTGGGTCCGAGAAAGGGGTCATTAGTCATGGGTGTAGGTGTAGACCAAGTTATAGGTCTTAATTAGGTTAGTTTAGGGTTAGGGCTAGGTCATGATGAAGTGGCAAAATGAGGTGGCAGGTGAGATGATGTGGATTTGTCAATTACAAGGTAATTAATAAATAATTGTGTAAGGTTTAGGTGATGAGGTTAGGTTGCGAGATGAGATGCGGGTCACAAGGGGTCGTAAGACACAAATTTGGTGTCTACATTAGCCCCTTATTGTGCGTGGTAGCTTGTTTTGTAAAGTCGCGTGACAATAATATGAAGTGGTTTCTCCCAAGGATATAGGTAATCCCCTCAAATCTATCACGATTGAGTGAACGGGAAATCGTGGATAGGGTTGATAAAGGGTAAATGTTGTAGAGAGGATGGTAAGGTGGTGGGGTAGGTCCAAGGAAGCAGACGCATGTCAAATGCAATAGACGACTAGGGTACATGATTTGACGAGCAAACCAAAGCAATGCATAGGCAAAGGTCGATAGTTTATCCAAACAAGGGTGATATAATCCCGGTATCCAAGGCATAGGAAGTAGCTCCGTGGTATATAAATGTAAGGTACAGAACGTTTAGGCATGTTCGGCAAAGCACTCAAATGGTTGGTTTGGTTGAGATAAACGTCACGGTCTAAGTCCTGGGCAAAGTTGGTCGACGGATCAAGTCAAGGACCCTAATCATGCTAAAACACGAACAGTGAGCTCGATTAAAAAAAAAAAAAAATGACAGGATGGGTGGATAAGAGTGTATGTTGGTGATGTTGGGTAGGGTATCAAGTGGTACGGGTGGTGGGTCGGGCCAAGTTGTTGGGTCTGCGGGGCTAAGGGTTGGGCCGGGCCTAAGGGTAGAGTGAGGCCTTGGGTCGGGCCGGGATGGGTAGGGGGTGAGGCCTTGGGTCGGGCCGGATGGGTAGGGTGAGGCCTGGGTCGGGCCAAATGGGTAGGGTGATGGGGGGCCAAATGGGTAGGGTGAGGCCTTGGGTCGGGCCAAATGGGTAGGGTGAGGCCTGGGTCGGGCCAAATGGTTAGGGTGAGGCCTGGGTCGGGCCAAATGGTTAGGGTCAGGCCTGGGTCGGGCCAAATGGTTAGGGTGAGGCCTGGGTCGGGCCAAATGGTTAGGTTGGGCCTCTGGGTCGGGCCAAATGGTTAGGGTGAGGCCTTGGTCGGGCCAAATGGTTAGGTCATGGCTGGCCGGGCCAAATGGGTCTGGGGCCAAATGGGTAGGGTGAGGCCTGGGTCGGGCCAAATGGTTAGGTCAGGCCTTGGCCTTGGGTCGGGCCAAATGGTTAGGTGAGGCCCTGGGTCGGGCCAAATGGTTAGGGTCATGAGGCCTTGGGTCGGGCCAAATGGTTAGGGTGAGGCCTCTGGGTCGGGCCAAATGGTAGGGGAGGCCTCTGGGCCGGGCCAAATGGGTAGGGTGAGGCCTGGGTGGGCCAAATGGTTAATAATGTTTGATCAAAGGTTGATATAGGCGATGTTGGTGGAAAAGGGGCAATAGTAAATAAGGGCAAAAAGTTGGGTGAGGAAAGGAAAACCGATATCGGTTATCTATGACCGACTGCAGTTAGGTAACCGATGGCGGTTTCTTAGGCACGATTTGACCCAGATCGGTTCTATGTGAAAACCTATATAAAAAGAAAAATATACGGTCATTGTCACTTTGTCAATTTGGAAATCAAATTAAGTTCATTCGAGGTGGAATATTGACATTGGTGCATTTGTTCGCCGAGGTGGCACTATTGACCGGGAGGAGTGAGTCGGGAAGGGCCCGAGTGAGGAGGAGGCAAGAGAGTTGATTGGCCGAGGACCCGTAAGAGGACAAGCTGAGCCATGGCACAGCCAGGAGGAGCAGGAGGAGCTGGACCAGCTGGACCACCACCACCCATCCCACCACGACGACGTGTCGTCGTACGGGTAGGTTCGAAACCCCTCATTGTGTTTATTTGATGTTATTAAGCTAGATGGGGGTTTGGGTAGGAATTTACATGTTTTAGGAAATAATTAGAAAATGGAAATAATTCGAAAAAGGGAGAGGGTAGATAGGTGAAATAAGCCAAGGCGGCTGGGTGGGTAGATTTTTAGGGTGTTTGGGTGGGTATGTAGGTAGAAAGATGAAAAAATGGAGGTGGGGGGCCGCGCGGGGGTTCGGCTCGGGGAAATTACAGCGACCGATGTCGGTTTCTAAGCGACCGGCATCGGTCGCAAAATTCATGGGCGGTGGCGCTTTTGTGTTTGGCGGTGGCGGGTGGCGCAGAGTCGACCGCGCTTCGGTGGGAAGAGGGTGTTGTTGTCGGTTATTGTTTTTTTTTGTACTGTCCGTTTTTAGTTTTTTTTTTTTTTTTTTGGATTAAGTTATTGTGTTGTGTTGAGTTTGTGGTGGTGAGTTAGGTGTTGTTTGGGTTGGGATGAGGTGTTTTGGGTGTTGTTGTTGTTGGGGTGGGGTGTTGTTTGGGTTGGGATGGGGTGTTTTGGGGTGGGTTGTTTTGGGTAGAAGAGGGAGGCGAATAGCATAGAGAATAGGTGGGCAGAGGGGTGTGTTAGAGAGTCGTGGTGTGGCTAGGTGGAGAAGAAAAGTGGGTGTAGAGGGGGTGGTGTATGTTGTTGTAAAGAGTAGAGCTAATGTTGTGGGTTGGTTTTGCAGCACGTCGCCAAACTGACGATGCGGGACAGATGCCCCCGCGCGTTGGTGCGGATGCGACCACATGTATCCGCAGCACACCGGGCGATCATGCGCGAGGTGGGACTCTCATGAGTCCAGCGATACAGAGCTATCGACAGAGATCATAGTTTGATGGTTGCCCTCATCGAGAGATGGGATCCGCGACCAATGTGTTCCATCTCCCGACCGGAGAGATGACCATCACATCGAGGATGTATATCGCATCCTTCGATTACCTATGATGGAGAGGCCATTTTCGTGTGGATGCAGAGACAACCATGGACAAAGATCCTACTGTGTTTTTGGGGATGCAAACTGCGCTTAGTGACATATCACAAACACGAGCATCGGTATGGTGATATGTACCGTGCGCACCGACATGAGACACGGCTCCGCCGTGTCGATGATGATCGGATCACCCGCTTCCCTCCCGACTCGAGGGAGGCCGCTTTCCATGGGCATGATGGGGGTGCTTCATGAGATGGTGGAGGAGCACACTGTTATGCTTGGGCACCAAGATATCCGGTGCGCTTATACAGGAGTCGTGGGGCTATCACGGATGAGGCGATCGGGATTTGTTCGACATTTTTACTTCACTGTTGGGCATATGAGCACATCATATGCATCGATCAAAGAGGGTTACCCCCAAAGCAGCCTGTGGCCACAGTCATATACGATACGGCTTTCAGAGGTGGTGGGGGTCGTGGGACAGCCCACGAGCAAAGTGCTTCAGTAGGCGGGACGTCGCTATTATGTGCATTTATTAGAGGGCCCGACAAAGGGTAGACATCGTATGGAGACCTTACAGAGGTCATCACCCGCACAGAGGAGCCCGAGTAGCTTACGCTTGATCCAAGACACTTTCTCGGATAGCAGACTGAGGCCGGGAGAGTACGAGAGGATACCCTCAGAGAGGGTACGCAGCAGATGGGGCTGCGACAGGACGAGCCACCTCCCTTCCCCGCACACAGAGGGATGATGTAGAGGCCCCACTGCCTGCACCACAGCCCGTGGATCCAGATTGGGTTGCTGAGAGGCCGGCAGATGACACTGTAGATGATGCTGGCTGTACGGGAGCATATATGGTTTGGTGGGGTCGGTCGAGAGAGCAATGAGGGTAAGACACCGCACATGTCAGATTTGGCAAGCAATGGTGATGGCAGAGCGAGATCAGCTCAGTGGGTCAAAGTGCAAAGCTATTACAGGCAAATGGTCACGCATGTGCACAGCACGTATAGGTGTTTTACAGGGCAATTTAGCCCAGCCTGTCAGTGTGCACAGCACAGTAGCACCACCACCAAGCTGCAATGCACACCCACAAATGCACACCTGTGCACATGTGCAGTAGCATGTGCACCACCACCAAGCAATGCATGCACATACCACACACCTGCAAATGCACACATGTATAGTACCACACCCACAGCACCACCACCACAATGGCACCATCACAGCATGGGGGCACCGGGTAAGAGGAGTCCGGGGACAAAGCACCCCAAAGACCTACGGTGGCACGGACAGATATATGGAGGCGAGAGGAGGCCCAGACTATCAAGATGTTCTGATGGTACTGAGCCGAGTATCAGCCATATGCAGCTTTATAGAGAGACCTCCCATAGTCGAGATCGCAGGAGGGCAGCACACACCGGCGTGTCTCGTTGCAGGTGCAGGAGGCGAGAGGCACCACACAGGACCAAAGCAGGAGAGGTGCCGAGGGCGGTGGGGAGAGCTGAGGGATCCCTGCATTGTTTTTGTATATGGACATGGGCACCGGTCTGCGCACCGGTTGTGTTGATAGAGGCCTGCGTGCCTACATTTATTCATTTATTCATTCATTTATTGTATACCGCCTCGCGAGCCGAGAGCACGGGTCAGATAGTTGATACCGCCCGCGAGCCGAGTATATTTTTGATATGAGGGACCGGCCCGCGAGCCGAGTCGAGATTATTGTCATTTATTGCATGGCCTGCGTGCCGGCTTTGTTGTATTATGAGATCACAGAGGTCCCGATGCAGGGCATATCAGATATTGGAAACGTTGTATATGTGATATATAGATATGAGGATTTGACTCACATGCCGTGTGTTCAAAATGTTTTTAAGTATTTTGTCGATGGTTTGTGATATTTGATGTATGATAAGTTTAATCGACATGTTGATATATTGATGATGTTGATGTTTGTTGTTAATGGGATGCAACATGTTATATTATGAAATGTGGCATGTTTTTTGTTGCTGGTTTGGTGACATTGTTATATATGTATCCGATGAGTCGATCCAAATGGTGTATAGATTGATATTTTTTTTTTTTGATATCCTTAGATGATGGCATGTTTGTTTTGGTAATGTAGATAGATGATATGGATGAAATCGTAATGAGAAGTGGATCGATGGACAAATATGGATAATGGTGTTGTTATGCAGAAAAGAGGCGCGATAAAAAATTAGGTAGAAAATGAAGAAAAGAACTATGTTTCAAAAAGGCAGGTGTGTAACCGATATCGGTTATGTAACCGACGCCGGTAGTTAGTAGACCGATATCGGTCATGTAACCGAAACCGGTTATTTAGGTATGAGCTTTTCTAAAAATAGAAAAGCTAGGGTGGCAACTTAAGTTCTAATTTTGAGAGCCATGCAAGAAGTTAAATACGCGAACGCGACGCTTTTTGACGACTGAGACAGTAATCGTGCATGAGAGATTTGAGTGATAAGGAGAAAAGAGACACAGGAAAGTGAATGTGTTCTCGAGATTCAAGGCGTAAAGGTGAATTTGAAAAGGGTGGTGATCATGGCGTAACGAGGAGAAGCATCCAAAGCAGCAGGACGAGAGGGAAGACAAGTGCCACCTCAAGCCGCCGCAACTCAAGAGGTAAACGTTTTGGTTGTGATTTGATTAATCGCATGTTTTGTGAATAAGATGGGGAGAGTAGGTGGGTAGATATGAGAAAGGAAACATGATAACAAGGGTTATAAATGAGGTGAGTATTACGTGGTAGGTAATCAAGGGTTTCGGGTATGTCTCGTGTATACAGAGAGGAATAAACGAGCAATCGATTGTCGTAGGTGGTTGTTTAGGCAAGGTGTATGTAATCGATAAAGGACCGATAGTGGTTAGGGATAACCGGTATCGGCCATCGAACCGGTATCGTTATTTATAACCGATACCGTTACATCGGAGGAATTTCCGTAATGTGAGAAAACCCTTAGGGATTTGATGGATTGAATGGTTGTTTGTTGTTTTGATGTACGCAGCAGAGGCAGGTGGTCGAGGATGAATGATAAGTGTGCCGCCGTTGTTGTCATCACTTAATCCGAGCGGATGTAACACCAGTGGAATGGACATTGATAAATCGCTTGGGGTTAAGTGGAATCCGCTATTATTCACGAATCGCACGTAACCATGCTATGTCAGCAGCGTTGATCAAAGATGGAATCCAGAGAAGAATACGCTCTATCCGCCAACAGGGGAGATGACAAGAATATCGAAGATGTGTTCCATATTTGAGGCTCCCTATTACAGAAAACCAAGATATCGTGCATTACCTAGCGCGGCGGGAGCGGGAGCGATAATAAAGCAGATTTGGTCCATACGCACGAGATTTGACACAACGAGGTTTTCATTCACATATGGGATAATGTATGCAAAGACACCCCGAGGAGACAAGGTTAAAAGTGATATTAATGATAGCGGTAGGGTATTATGCATTACCGAGGCGTAAGGGGGAAGATTTCCAAAGGCATTGATGTGTGTTATTTGGGAGATGATAGAAAGGAACGTGACTTTTGCATGGGCACCCGCATATTTGGCGGAACTATACAGGGTTTATGGGCTTCAGAGGTGAAATCATAGACGACACCGGATTGTTCATACTTATTACATCGTTGGGCCTATGAGCACATTGTTTTGTGTGCGACCAATAGGCCGACCCATCCAGCAGGAGAGACCGGAGTACGAGGTTGGGGTTCGACGATGGGTCCGCATGGTAACAAGAGGCAAGATCCCAGCCGTGACGGGTGACATTGAGTATTACAGCAGGTGTATGGGAGAGGGTGACGATCGGATATCTGGCTTGAGGCCTTACGGGAACTATATGGTAACAGAGAACATAGCCGAGGAGTCGAGGGGTGTAGAGCGATTGAGGTGGATCGCGGGCATGTGCCGTGAGTATGAGAGGATTCCTATAGATCGCGCGCGCGGCGACAATTGGATTTGTGCAGATATACCCCCGGCTTATAGACCATATATGAGGATCGACGCCGAGGCAAGATTCTCACCTCCCGCCAACACCTCCGTAAGGGCCAGAGGAGATAGCAGCCGATCGCAGTGTAATGGATGCAGGAACGACAGAGGCCTATAGATTATGGTGGGTAGCAGAACTGCGAGGTGTACGTGATCGTCCTGACATAGCTATGATTACAGCAGAGAGAGATCGTCTACAGAGTTTAGTTCAGCAGCTTCAAACACAGGTGAATGAGACAAGAGGATTGTTAGCGGTTGCGGAGTCACGGGCGGAGAGACTAGAGGCTGAATTCCTCCATGCGAGGGAGCGTATTCATATGTTACAGGAGAGATTGGCAGATCAGTGGGCGGTACCAATAGCCGTGGTACCGTTGAGGACAGAGAGGGCGGGTGAGAGGCGTCGACGATCACGGTCATCACCTGGTGCGGGATGAGGCGTGAGGGTCTGAATAAATGTTAGCAAGGTATAAGAATAAATAAGGATGCCGACCTGCGTGTCGATGATAGAGGAGATGTATTTGTTTAACATCTAAATAAGACTGAATATGTATGTTGATTTGAGTTATGATAATAATAAGAATGCTTTCGTTTTGACTGTTGGTGTTTTGAAAAAGGATAAAAGAGGAATGTGATTAAATAGAAATACACAAAAATATTTATATTTACCACACATGATAGGTTATGGTAGGGGATGGTCGAGCTAACCTTGGGAGACCCCATGTCTCCGAAGTGCTGCCTACATAGCCCATTGCACAAAGCAAGGAGGGGCCTCAGACCGATGTAGTTCTCCCTTAGGACCAGGGAGAGGTGAATTTAGGCAACTTGGTACGATTAGGCAATTGGTTGGTTGGTAAAAATGTTGATATTAATATTGGTAAGGTAAGGTTGAGGGTGTTGGTAATGAATTGGTGATGTTGTAAAAGGTATAAGGGAAGCGAAAGTTAGCCTACCCAAGTGGTAGGGAATCATGCCCTGATTAAGATCAACACACAATCCTAGATGCGAGGCAAAGAGGAAAGATTGCTCCGTAGGTGAAAAGAGCTAAACAAACCACACAACGTAGAACGAGCTTGAAGCCCTAGGTACCGATGCATAGACGAGAAGTCAATAGGTGAAAAGAGTTGTATGATCACAACATATCGAGTGTACGTTACGTCCCTTGAGTTGAAACAAATGGTGAGGTGAGGTGAATGGTATAGCTGAGGTACGGAGAACTTATTACAAAGTGAGTGTTCTGACGAAAGAGAACCTACCCTAAATAGACAAGTCCATGACGCAAAAGTTCTTTTGAATGAGGCTTTTATTTATTGAATGTAGACTGATCGATGCGGGAAGTCTACAAGGGATAATGATTGTATTATTCTTGAGGTCTTCACGAAGCTGATCAATGCGAGAAGCTTCTGATAAAAGGCTGACTGTGCATAGCTGTCCTTCGAGGGAGCAGTCTATTTATAGTAACAGCTGTGATTTTAGTGCATAGCTGTCCTTCGGGGGAGCAGTCTATATATGATAGCAGCAATAGTTTGGCATATAGCTGTCCTTCGAGGGAGCAGTCTATATATAATTTAGATAGCTAGATGTTCTTTTGGCATGAAGCATCTAGTTTGGTAGGAAGTTTGACTCAAGAAAATCCCATAAGAAGGTGTTATTTTAATACTTTGAAGTCATGGACTAGACTAAAAAGGGGAAGGCATCGTTAAGGGGAGGTGAGAAGTGAGCTTGATTTTATTTGGAGATGTAGGAAACAAAGTGTATGTAGCGGTAAGTGAGCTCAAGGGACGAGCAGTAGGTAGATAGGAAGTGATGTAACACTAAATTCAACAGTAGAATGGTCGAAGATGCAAGGCATTAAGGGGTTCAGGCTCAGGCTTACCATTAAGCGAAGCTAAACGATAAGTACCTGATCCATAAGTGTGAGTGATTATATAAGGCCCAATCCAATTAGGAGCAAATTTTCCACGTTTACTCTTTTCCAGTTTGGTTACATGTTGATTCTCTTTGAGGACAAGATCACCAACTTTAAAGGTACGCTCATGAAGTCACTTATCATAAGCACGCTTGATACGTTTTTGATAGATTTGAAGGTGATCGAGAGCCGTAAGACGACGTCGCCAAGAAGCTCCAATTGGGCTAACCGCCTTGGCGGAAATCATCGTTGGTGAGAATATCCCAAGAGATATCCCGAGGGAGGGTATTTGTATTTCGAGAGGCAAGACAGCCCTGCACCATATACCAAAAGAAAAGGTGTAGCATTAGTAGAGGTACGAATGCTAGTACGATAAGCCCAAAGGGCAAAGGGGATGTGATCGTGCCAATTTCTTCCGCACTCATGACAACTTTGAGGATTTTGGTTAGGTTTTATTAGAGGATTCGGCTTGTCCATTTGCTTGTGGATAGTAGGGTGATGAGAAGCTAAGTTTGATACCAAAGTTGTTACAAAGGTCTTGCAATAACTTATTTTTGAAAGATTTTCCATTATCTGTTATCAGGCGATGAGGAACACCAAAACGACAGATAATGTGGTGGTTAATGAACTCTACAATTTTTTCTTTTTTGGTTGAAATGAGTGGAATAGCCTCCACCCATTTTGTGTAATATTCGGTTGCTGTGATAATCCATCGGTGACGTTGCGAAGAGGAAGGGTGAATCTCACCAATAAGGTCTAAACCCCATTGTGAGAAAGGCCAAAGATCTCGGGTGACCTGTAGGGGGTGGCTAGGAGTATGTTGAAGGTTGGCGTGTTGTTGACACATAACACAACGCTTAACATATTCGTAGCAATCGTTATTGAGAGTAGGCCAATAATAACCAAGGCGAAGGATTCATTTGGCCACGGCAAGGCCACTAAAATGCCCGCCACAAATACCGTCATGTACTTGTTGGATGGTATGGGTGACCTCCGCACCGGTGAGACATCGAAGGAGGATGCCATCAAAGCCACGTTTATAAAGGAGTCCTCCCATAACAAGATAACGAGAAACGTGTTTAAGAAACACGCATTTTCCGGTACTAGTAAGGTCAGATGGGAGAACAGAGGTTGTAAGGTAGTCGTGAAATTGGTGATACCAGGTATCCTGCGAGTTAGCAGACACCGTATTTATCGTACAAACAACCGGGGCTGAATAAGATGGGGCAAAGAGTTGTTGGACCAGGACGAAAATGTCAGAGTCAGTTGATGAAGCTGGAATTTATGAGGCTAAGCAAGCCATAGTATCCGCAAATTTATTAGTGGAGCGGGAATGGTTTGGATAGAATAGTGAGTAAATAAGGCTAGAAGTGAATCCACGTAGTGTTTGTACTTTTGAAGTTCCTCATTTTTGCATTGGTAGATGCCCATAACTTGATTGACTACCAATCGAGAATCGCCAAAAATATTGATAGATTTGATACCTAAGTGTAACGCAACTGAGACCTGTAACAAGGGCCTCGTATTCCGCTGTATTATTAGTGCAAGGGAAATCGAGTCGGAATGAAAGAGGCATGGGCTCAGCGTCGAGAGGAATGAGAACAACGCCGGCTCCTCCACCACGGTGGCATTTGGATCCATCGAAGAAGAGGGTCATTGGATACGACTCCTCCTTGAGGGAAAGAGTAGCGATGAGTTCGTCTGGGAATGTAAAATTGGTAAATTGTTCCCCTGGTAGAGGGGCTTCCGCAAGTTGATCTGCGATGGTTTGTCCTTTGATTGATTTCTGGTGGACAAACTCAAGGTCGAGGTCGGCGAGGAGCATGAGCCATCTGGCGATGCGTTGGTTTAGATGAGGTTTGGCATACATGTAATGGATGGGGTCCGTGTTGGTGATGACGAAAGTTTTGTGATTCAGAAGGTAGTGTCAGAGTTTGGTAGCCACGAATGATAGGGCTAGGCATAACTTTTCTACATGTGTATACCTAGTCTCATAGTCCACCAAAGTACGACTTATATAATAAACGGCTTGCTCTCGATTCTCGGAGTCACGATGTGCAAGCATGGCCCCTACAGCGTGGTCGGTGGCGGAAAGGTAAAGGTAGAAAGGGCGGTCGTCCTGAGGTGGGATAAGCACGGGTGGCTGCAAGAGATAAGTTTTGAGAGCTTCAAAGGCTAGGTGGCACTCTTCGCTCCATTGAAAATCAATGTCCTTCTTAAGAAGGTGATGGAAAGGTTGACATCGATCCGAGAGTGGGAGATGAAACGTCGGATAGATCGAGCTTACCTTGTAAACTACGCAATTGTTTGAGATCGTAGGTGGGGGCATTTCTAGGATAGCTTTGACTTTAGATGGGTCGACCTCGATGCCACGCAAAGAGACGATAAAGCCAAGAAGTTTCTCGAAAGGACACCAAAGACACATTTCTTTGGTCAAGGCGATGATGTAATATTGTAACAAAGCATCAAAAATAATGGTTAAAACATCGAGATGTTCACTACGATGTTTAGATTTGCCAAGAAGATCATCGACGTAATCTTCAAGGATAGTGTGCATAATGTCATGAAAATGTAGGTCATAGCCCGCCGATAGGTCGCACCAAAGATTCTTAAGGCCAAATGGCATTACACACGGCAATGTAAGGTTCCCAAGGAGTTATGAAGGTAGTTTTATGTTGATCGGCGGGGCAACCAAAATTTGGTTATATCCCGAGAAACCATCCATGAGAGAGAGCATCTCATGGCCTGCAAAGTGAGATCTACAAGTTGGTCAATGCTAGGCAGGGGGAAGTCATCCTTAGGGCAAGCGAGGTTAAGATCCCGAAACTGCGTGCATATCCGAAGTCCCCCCGCCGCTTTAGTGATGTGTACGATGTTAGAAATCCATTGAGGATAGTCAATAGCAGTAATGAAGGAAAGTAAAGGAGTCATCAAGCTCCTCTGACCAAGAGAGCAATGCGTGGATGCATTTTTCTCAATTTCGTTTAATTGGCTTGGAATCAGGTTTTAGTGTAATGTTATGGACGGCAATGTCGATCAATTCCCGCATGTCACAGAGGACCAAGCGAAAGCTTGGTCATGAGCACGGAGAAAGGTAGTAAAGGTGACTTGTTCTCGATGTGTTAAGGGATTGTCCGATCTTCACAATGTGAGGATCTTCCTCCGTGTGGATGTTGATTTCTATAGTAGATTCTGCTCAAAGATGGTTTGAGTTTCAGATGGTAAGGCGCGCTGAATATAAGAGTCATCCGCGCCAAGGTAAGTGAGGATGGAGTCATCATCCCGACACTCAACAACGTTAATCAAGGTGAGTCCTCTTCAATCATATCCGGATACGTAAGGGGATAGAAGGGGTCCTCATTATCGCGTTGATAATTGAGAGGACCTAGGAAGATAGCATTTATGAAAAAAAAAAAAAGTTAGGAGGGATAGATTCGGGATCTATTGACTCTGTGGGTGACGAAGGCAAAATGGGTGATGATGGTTCGGTAGGGGTGACGTCGTTGTCTTCTAGAAGACAACTGACACGAGGTTCCTCCTGTGTAGGTGTTTCAGGAAAACCGAGACCACTGCGATCATTGTGTTTGCGTGTAGTCACGGGAATGAGTGTATGTCGGCCTTGTTCATAAAGACCAAAACCAAAGCCTTTCCAAGCACAGCGAGTCAAGAAGGTGAGGGCGAAACGACGATTTGTCAAGTATTGAAAATCGGATTGGAAGGGAACCACACCAAGAGGGGGTTCAGGGGTAATGGAGGATGCGTCAACACCCCCATACGTTAGGTTGGTGCGGCAATGGGGTGGTCCGTAAGAGATTACTTCCCCACACGACGGGTCAGGTAGGTAGGATGTGCATGTACTGTCCGTATTCCCGTGGGGTATGGAAAGAACTAACGTTATATAGGCGATACTCCCCAAACAGTAAGGCGTTGAAAACATCTACTAAGGGGGTCTCATGGTTGGGATGTTAGTCATGGGAAGGGAAGTGGTTTTTGCGATGGTGGTTTCATCACCAAGGCGTAGGTGCGGTTGAGGTGGATGGTTGAGGTACATTCAAGAGGACGGTTGGGTTGAATGAATGGGTGTCTTGATTGGTATAAGCACATCGTTAGGGCGGTATAAATATATTGCAGGTTTTAAAGGGGGAGGATCAGCTTTTACGGTGTAGGACTTCCCTCGTACTCAAATTTTATGCATCTATGTAATGTTGAGGGAACGCATCCCATAGCCCGGATCCAAGGGGACCTAGCAATATGTTATATCGAACTCTCCTTCAAGGACATAGAAGAGTTCGGGTAAAGTACGTGGTCCTACCCGAATGTTGAGGATCACGGTGCCTAAGGTAGAGGTAATAGCATTATCAATGACCGCAACATGATGGGATTGCACACACATGTAGCTGAAGGGATATTCATTTGTTGGAAGGCTTTTCAAGAGATGATGTTTAGGCTAGCGCCCCCATCAATCATAACACGACGCACCCGAATGTCCCGGACGTAGCCGAGATGAAAAGGGCAGTGGTCGTGGATCTTCTGTACCAAAGTCAACAATTTCATCTTCAGAGAAACCGATCGCCGCAGCCTTGTTGTGCAGAGATGTAGTGGTGGGCAGGGGGGTTGTTTGGGTGAGAGAAGCAACGTGATGGGTGTTAGAATGGAGGCAACAGTGTGGTTTCATTAGGTAAGACCTCGATCCCTTGAAGAATTTCAACGAGAGCTTGTCGATGGGATTCAGAAGTCTGAATGAGATCATATAGTGTCATTTTTACGGGCGATTGGTGAAGCTGTTTGATCATGGCTCGATGGGAAACTCCATTAGAGACGGGGTAAGCGGGTCCACGAATAACCACTTTGGGTGGTGGTGCAATCGGGATGCTGGATGGAGAAAGAGAGGACGCATGTGTGCTTTCTTTTGCTTTCTCGTTGTTTTTCTCGCGCCGAGTAAAGAACACTAATCATATTAATCTCGTAGACCGAGATGAGGAAGATGGTTGGGATAAATCATGGTCTTCAAGAGGTGGGGTCAGAATAATGATAGATCTTGGTGAGGCGGGGACAGATGGTATAGTAGAGGGAATGAAGCTAAAGGTCTCTCCCTTCGTAAGTTGTCTTTCTTAACCTTTCAGATCCGGGAGAGGTGATCGACGAAGGATGGTTTTTAAAGCTTTGCATCCCTCCACATCATGTCCTCGTGTGTGCGGTGATAGCGCAGATTTTAGACTCATCATAACCTATAGGTCGAGGTTTAGACGGGTCATAAGGTCTAAGTGGGGGTAGGGAAATGGTCGCATTCTCCACCAACATAGCAAGGATTTTGGCGTAAGATCCTTTGAGTGGGTCAAAATCGGAGGAGGATGAGGGTATTGGTTTTGTGGGTTTTGGTAATGTTTGGGCGTGGTTGGTTGTGACGGGTGGTGGTTTAGCCGAGGGGTGTCGACACGTGGTTTTCACTAAACGTGGTTTCTTCGCATGCAAGTTATATTCACCTGGTTAGATGATGAGGTTATGATGACGTGGTATGGGAAACAACCACGGAGAAAGGGGAGTGACAGTAAAATAAATCCTTTGATGATGGAGTTCGTTTAGGGTTGATGGGTGGACAGGATATGTGGGGTGACAATGTTGATATACCCTTTGATCTCAGTATAGTGCAGTAAGCGAGGTCGCTTTGAAGAAAACGCGGAGGTATGATATATTGATGCAAGGTGGAGGGATGAGGTCCCAATATGGAAGGTAGGTGTGACGATGATGGTTTTGATTGTGATAGAGGCACGGATTGAGTTTGTCTCCTAGGTGGCGGGGCGGCTTTATTTTTGGATAAATCAAGTCGCTTAGGCGGGTGCGTTAGACTGGGCATTGGTGAGGTCCCAAGTGTAGGGGAAGATTTGGTTAGGTTAATAGAGGGGGATGGGCTACTTGGTATAGATACGGGGGGTGAGACTGAGGACATAGGCATTTTGAGTTTCTGTAAACACTTAGGATATATGGTAGAGGTGTCCGGATCGGTCACCTGCATTTGAGTAGAATAGGGGATACTCAAACGCTCCCATAGGACTCGTCTATCTTCTGGAGAATGACAATCTTCAGGCATGAATTGTAAATTTGGTACGGAAGAAAGACGGGTTGTGATTCCAGTCCACTGTGGGTGTGATACAGGGGGTAGATGAGGTACTGTATCAATAGATATTAAGAGGTCGACCGGTTGTTGAAAAGATTTAGGCGATGAAGGACTAATAGGCAGGAGGGCATGTTTGAGAGGGTCTGTTATGGTTAAAGAATTTGGTGATGTTGGTGCAAGAGATTTCTCATCTAAGGATGTCAAAAGGAGTGGCGAGCCTTCTCAGCAAAGCAAGAGCGGTAGAAGGGGACATTTGGGAAATAGATAAATTAGATAACATCCGTCTCGCAGCTCTCAGAGGGATGTGGTGAAAGCAGACTACTGATGAGAAGAGAAGTCCTGGGCGCTTAACTCTTTTATGGGTAAAGGAATGATTTCGCTTTGGCTTGATGGTGGTGAAGGAGGTTCTGACTCTGTGTTAGTGGAGAGGCTTGATTCAAAATTTTCTCGATAGAGGCTTTTGGCCGGGAGTCGAAGACCGCATGGATCTCATGAACACTCTCCTCGGCTAAGATATCCCGGTTTACGTTATCGTTGGACGAGTGATTTGGGAATGGTTTGTTGAAGATTTTCAAATTTCGGTTTGGCAGTGGGCATTAGGATTATCGAGGGTTATATCACCGCTCAACCATTTCCCGCACTATGTTTTTCAACATTTTGTAGTTTTCATGACTATGTCCTTTTACGCGTGAAAGTTACGTAAGTCATTTTCTTTGTACCAGGAAGGTATAGCGCGGGTAGAATCAAACCCGGAGTGGGGTTTAACAGGAGGCAAGGTGATAGCTCCGGCTTTGAGCAATTTTTCCAAGATGACACCATAAGTTTCTCCCAAGGGAGTGTAATTGATGGGCTCGGCTTTGTACTTATAGGTGGTTTTTGGTGGGGTATTAGACGGTGTTTGAGATTTGACCATCACCGCGTGGACAGCTCCTTTTGATTTTGAAGAAGTGGACGTGTGAGGAGTGGTGGTGTTTGGTTTATTGGTAGAATCTGGAGTTCGGAAATTGGGGTTTTTGTTGCGCAACCGCAATTTCTCTTCTTCTAAGGCTCGAATTTCTAGTTTCCGAGCCATGGTAAAGGCCTCATCAAATGTGCGGAAAGTTTGAATTTGAAGAGTAGGAGAAATGTGCTTAGCACATGCCCGCGTAAAAAGTTCGATAAGTTCAGCCTGAGGCAAGGCATATGTAAGTTGGTTGATAAGGCCCCGCCATCGTCCAACGAAATCTGCGATAGATTCGTCTTCGAATTGTCGGATGGCATAAAGGTCGGTGATAGATACTTTCTTGGCAATGTTAATGGAGAAATGATCCAAGAAAGATTGGGCTAGTTGGTTAAAAGAGAAGATTGAGTGCTGGGTTAAAGCACTGTACCACTCCAAGGCGGGTCCTGATAAGGACATGGGAAAGGTGTGGAGTAACAAGGCATCATCATGAGCAATCAAATAACAAGCATGTCTAAATGATCGCAAGTGTTGTTGAGGGTCCTCTTTACTGTTAAAACGGGTAAATTTTGGTAATTCCCATTGAGGAGGATACGAATGAAGGGGGACAGAAGGGTGAATAGGCTCCCGACAAACTTGTTCGTATGTTAAGGCGCTACGACTTCCTGAAACAGAGGCCTCCAGATTTTGCATTTTGTCCATCATTTGTTTGATGAAATCCGTGGTTGGATGAGATGATGGTGCGATTGTGGTAAACGGAGGCAAATTGGGCCAAGGGCCTCCGCTGGACAATGGTGGGGTTAAGTGTTGATAAGGTATGGAGGATGAATATGTTGAGGCGACCGAATAGGGATGTCCCATATAAGATGTTGAGGTCACTGGATACGTGTATGGGAATGAAAAGGTAGGCGGAGCTTGAGAAGGAAAGCTAGTGTGGATAGGTGGCAGAGAGCAAGTCATGAACGGAGCAGTCTGCAAGAGAGATGAGGTAGGGGCAGTCAGCGGTAATGATATGTGGGGTCCAAGATTAACCAACGGAAAGCCAATCTGAGTCGTATGAACCTCTGAAGCCGTCGGATTGGGAGACGGGGCTAGAGATGCAGGAAGCAAGGCGGTGTTATCAGGCGGAGTGGGAGCTAAATGAGCAGCTATACTAATAGGCATACCAACAAGGAGCTGACCATCAAAGCGACGGTCGTGGGTATGAGACAAATAGTATTGACAAACGCTAGAATTAGCATCCGTAAACTTGGCAAAGTCCTTATCTCCCACAGAATTTTAGGAACCTCGCCGGTATCCGTAGGATTCCCCACAGAATGTGAAGGGGGTGATTCAGGCAAAGAAACAGAGCAAGCATGTGAAACCATGGCGGCGGCTTGCTTTCGAGTGATAACAACCATGGACAGGAGTTCACAGTAGGGTTTCAATCTGTCAGAAATGTAAACAAACTCGATCGGTGAAATTGGTAGGTCCGGGTTTGTCGTGAATTGGGAAAGAAGAATCGATATCGGTCTCGTAACCGATGTCGGTTATACTATAGCCGACGTCGGTCAGGTAACCGATGTCGGTGTAAGAAGTCTGGGCTAACAAGATATAAAAGGCTGCTAATTTGATTTTTAACAACGTTTAGTATACTTGTCCAATTATTGATCACAGAAGACAGGGTATGAGAAAGAAAACAGAACTAAAAACAAGCAAGATGCACACGCAAATCCAGAGACTAACCCTAGGGTTAATTTTAATTATTGTGGGCTTATGCCTTTAGACGCGGAATGATGTCAATCCTAAACAAAAGACTTAGGGGAAATGTCAAGTTGTTTTGGCTTATAAGGTTACCTCAATCTAAAGTGAGGAATACCATGGAAAAGGGGGATGTTTGAGCTGTTGTGTTAATTGTGAAGTGATTCGGTATGTGTTGTGCAGTGAAAGTAAGATTAATTTCTTGTCAATACCATGGATATCACCCCCACGTGTACGACCTGTTACTTAATCTATGTTCGCTAGAATTGAAAACAACAAGCAGTAATGCAATGCACGTGTTTTAAACCCAAATCGAAAATGATATTCGATGAAGCAAAAGAGATGACTTTCACTAATGCGAGATGTAAAAGCAAAGCAAGTTCTTTTATCAAAATAATACAAAACCTTGTGAATATCTTTTAGAAGAAGAAAACAGCAAGTATACTCCCTATATGAAAGCAAGTAAGAAAGAAAGAAACCCAAAATGGGTCCCACCGGGCGTGCCAAAATGTTTCGCTCGGAATGTTTCAGCTTCTGGGAATAGAGTTGCTTCTATCCTTTCATTCCTTTTAGAAACAGATAAGGTTAGGGCTAGGAGGAATACCTGTTGAACGTTGAGATGGTGTGCGCGCATCGTAGAGAAAGATCAAAGTTGACCGCGAAGAACTCCTTTTTGTCTTGGAAGGACTACCGCAAATAAGAACACAAGACCACACGATTTTGATTAGACAATAAATGAGGGAACCGCCTGGGCCCAGAAATATAAAACTTCCTTTCGAAGGTGGTCGGCCTCGCTAATATGAATTAACACAAAAGACTCGTAAGATATCAATTAAATTGCTACGTTGAACCGGGTAGGGAAAGGCGGGTTTTTGGTTATAGTCAGATAACCGATACGGGTTGGCCGATAACCGATATCGGTATGGTCTAGATCCAAGGTTGGTTGTTTTGTGGGGGTGGTTGTGTTGTTTGGTAGTTGTGTTATTTGTAAGGTCAGTATATAGGTGATATTAGGAAATAAGGTGATGAGAGGTAGATGAATGATAGTTAGATGCAATAAGATACTGGGTAGTGGATCTAGGAATGGATTTGTGAGGATTGTGCTTCAAAAAGTCTAAGAAATGTTATTAAAGAGGACATGCAAGATGTAAACTTATCTGGTTATTGACGAAGATGCAGTCCAAGAACTCGATGACAAAGGAAGTAACTCTAGGTAGGATGCTGGACAAAACAAGATGAAATATCTCCTCCCGATGATCACCGAGTATCCGAGAACTCGGCTGTTCTGCTGCAGCTTTGGGCTTGATCTCCTTTGCGCAACTCTTCTGGTTTCTTCACTCATCTCTGCTCGGTCAAGTGAAGATCTGGACTCTCTTGATCGCTCCCAAATGATCTCTGTTGATTCCTAAAATCCTTCCACCTTGTTTCTGGTTAGGGGAGCCCATTTTACAGGGAACCGATGGCGGTTACGTAACCGACGGGTGGCCGAGTAGAATCGCATCAGTAAGGAAAAAGTAGGCTATTTTTAGTAAAATAGCCCACCTTCCCTGCTTTTCTCCCGAGGGATTAGTTGCGGGCTTGGTCAAGTGACTAGAAGGTCGGTTTTGGGTCCGAGAAAGGGGTCATTAGTCATGGGTGTAGGTGTAGACCAAGTTATAGGTCTTAATTAGGTTAGTTTAGGGTTAGGGCTAGGTCATGATGAAGTGGCAAAATGAGGTGGCAGGTGAGATGATGTGGATTTGTAACTCTCCTCCTCAATTGCAACTATGGACAAAGAGTTGAAGCTTTGGAGTAGTTGCATCGTGGATCTTCGCCTGATGGGATAGGATGATGAAAATATATTGATGGCCAATAAGGTTTTTGATGATGCCAAAGACAACTTGTCAAGGTCATGGGTTTTCAGTGTGGAATGGAAAATAAAAGTTCTGGAAGAAGCCTTAGGAGAGTTGAGGAACAATTGGCAGAAGGGAGAAGCCTTCAAAACTTGTGTTGTGTCTGCCTTCAAAGATATTCACTATCATCTTCACGATGAAACTTCAGGTGTTCCTTTCTCTCTCCAAGAAATTAAAACTCAGTTCAGGGCATTTGTTAAAGAAAACTTGTTCAAGGAGGAATTGGTTACCAAAGAGAAGATAAAGGAGATTTGCTCTCTTCAATCTGCTATTGAAGAGGCTAATAAAGAATATCATGCACATACTGAGTTTGATAAGGACATGGAGAAATGTCTAGGTACTTGGTCTCAAGCCACTACCAACACATCAGTCCCATGAGGCGAGAGATAGCTGAAGCATTGAAAAGATTCAGGCAACGGATCCTCAAGTCAGTGGGCCCTCCTCAACAATAAGCGAATGTTTTCCTTCTAGCTTCTCCTCTCCTCCTTTTTCTCAAATCAGGCTCATTGTAATTAATTAAGGATCTTGTGTCAAGCACTTCCTTAATTAACATTTTAGTTAAAAGAAATAGTTACCAAGTGTAACTAATTTGTAAGTTATATAATGGGCTCTGTGCCATTTTCAGGGGCTGGAACTCTATTTATTTTTGAAAGTGTAAAGGAGTAAAGAGTTATCAATACAAAAGGATCTCTCTTTCTGTTTCCACCAACTCTTGTTCTTTCATTGCTATCCATTTAAAATTATTGAATCATTAAGTCTGTTTTAATTCAAGAAGCTTTGTATTCTTATGGATGTCATCTCTAGAACTTTGTGTCTATGAAATAACATCTATGGTCTTAAATGCAAATGATTCTGTTCTATATGATTCCCTTCTGGCATGCATAAAGAATTATTTTGTTATCTATATTTCTTGAGAGTGCTTTTCTGCCCCCTCCCATTCCTTAATTCTTCTATCCTTTTGTATTGATGATCTGTTATATTATAACACTTTCATGATATTAGAGTTCCTCATTAAAACTACACATTGTACATTTGTAAATAAGTTTTTTCCTTTAATAAGGGAACCTCTCCCATTAAAGAGGAGGGAATTTTTCCCCTTCTGTTGCTTTCAATAAAGTCCTTATTTGATAACCGACAAGAAGTAGACACCTTCCTAGCTCTACTTGGGTACCCTTGGTGTTATGTAAATAATGTTGATCTACGGTTCAACAAGGGGTATATTATTTTTGAGAATAAGGAAGAATGCATTATTATCCCTTTAGTAGATGGGAAATCTACACTTTATGTTGAACCTTTGAGTGAGGAATCTTTGAATAGTATGTATGTGCGTGCCATTCGAGATCTGGAATTACTTGAGCCATAGAATGAGGGAATCCTCTAGTGGAAAGATGCACAATCTATTAGTGATAATACAAGTATTTCCTATGATAATTGGGTGCATGGCATCTATGAGATGGTTGATCATGAAGTAAGAAGCACCTTTGCGTAGAGGAGAAAACCTTGTTGTATTAGGAAGATAGGTAACAACTATGTACCCCGAGTACACTAGAGAAGGAGATCCTATAGTATTCCGCGTGCCATGGAGGAGCAGTGGATAGATCAAGTGGAGAGAAGAAATATGTTAGTATATACCTTGCGTGGGATGGAATTGCACTAGTGGATGGTTCATAGGGATAATCTCATAGAATGGAATGAAGTAAGAATTTCTCTAACAACCCAATTTCTCAGGAGTAATGCACCTACTCAGATATGCATATATCACGGTAATTAACCTCTTCAAAGACCACGTTCAAAGCAATGTGAGGGATTATAGACAAAGGGTAGAAAGCTTTACCACCTTCACTTTGGGTGCACACACTTTATTCCACTTTGTAAGGCTACGCACATGTTTGGTATGTTTATGTGGAACTGCATAGGGAAAATAGAAATTGGAAAGAATTGATTATAGGAATGGCCTAGACTTTTTACTACTTCTCTACTAAACCACGGGCAAGAGAGGCATTACAGGATATGGAACACTTGACTATGGGAGATAGCATAAAGGATGAAGAACTCATTTAGGAGTTATTTGGTGAGGAAGAACCAAGAGTGCATTTTGATGAAATAGATGAGATTGATGCTAAATTATTTAAGTGCGCTTTCTTTGAGAAGGGAAAAGAAATATGGTCTACATAGTGGATGATTACGAAGTAGAAAATTTGAAGATAGATCATTCCAAAGGTACACACAAGGTTTTAGATAGTGTGGATAAAAACGCGTGTGCCTATCATGAACCTATGAAGACTAAGAAAGTGAACATTGGCACAAATGTTGAACCTAAGGAGGCCATAATTGGAGATTATTGGTTTGATTCAAGTGGAAAAGATAATTGAGTTACTATGTAGTTTCTAGGAATTATTTCATAGGGGATACCATGAGTTAAAGGGGGTGCATGAGTCATTAGGTGAGATGAAGATTAAGCTAAAGGAAGGTGCACACCCGATCAGAAGAGACCTTACAGGATGAACCCTAACTGCGTATAAAATTTAAAGAAGAAATTGAAAAAATGTTGAAATTTGGCATCAATAAGCCACTAGAAGAATTAGAGTGGGTTAGCCCCATGGTAATCAGTATAAAAAAATATGCTCGGATTAGAATTTGTGTGGATTACATGGATCTTGATGTTGTATGTGTGATTGATCCTTTTCCTACGCCTTTCACTGAGGAAATATTAGAAGGCATTGCAAGATGGGAAGTTTACTCTTTTATAGATGGATTCTATGGGTATCATCAAGTAATAATTGCATAGGAGGACCAAGAGAAGAAAAATTTCACCAATAAATGGGAAGCTTTGTATATAAGGTGATGTCCTTTGGTTTTAAGGGTGTACCTATTGTATTTTTGCACACAATTGTTCAAGCATTCTAAGATTTTATTCACAAATTCTTGCAAGTTTACTTGGATGATTGGACGGTATATGGGATTGTTAAGGAACATTGTGACAAATTGTGCTTAGTGTTTAAAAGATGTAGAAAATTAAGTATATCTTTAAACATCAAGAAGTGTGTATTTGCTACACCTTTTAGAACTCTGCTAGGGCATATCATCTGCAAGGAAGGTTTGTTAGTAGATCCAGCTAAGGTTGCAGTTATTGTAGGCCTAGAGGATCCTACTAGTCAGAGTGAGGTGCATAGATTATTAGGCCATACATGGTATTACAAAAATTTATCAAAGGATATGCGAAGATTTTCACACCCTCTAGAGGAGTTACTAAAGGGAAAAGGGACATTCTATTGGGGAGAACTGCAACATCGTGCATTTAAGGCATTGAAAGAGAGACTTAATATAAAACCTATTCTATGTTTTCCCTCATGGAACTAACCATTTCACATACATGTGGACGTCTCAGCACATCCTTTGGCGCATTGTTAGCTCATCTTGGAGAAGGTATTATAGATCATCCTATCTACTTTTCTAGTAGAAAGTTGACTCCTACATAATAGAATTATACAACTACAAAGTATGAGGCCTTGTTAATGATCTACACGCTGCATAAGTTCAGACAATACTTGCTAGAAACACCTTTTATATTTTATACAGATCACATGGCACTAAAATACTTGGTAAATAAGCCCATTTTACGGGAGCATATGTTGATGGGTTCTCTTATTCCAATAATTTGACTTTATAGTCATGGTAAAACTAGGTAAAAGTAATTATGGCCCATACCACTTATCAAGAATTCAATCAGGAGAGGACGACTGCAGACGGTTGAAGATAGAATGCTAGATGCACGATTGTACATGTTATATTATGCACCTTCTAAATTGTAGGATATTGTTTTCTTTTTACACACAGGTATGGTGCTAGAAGGAATGAAATCCTTAGAAAAGAAACAACTTGCAAATTACATTGTAACCTTCATGTTGATTAGTGGTAACTTATACAAACTAGGCCACGATCAAGTATTGTGCTTTGGTGTGTATTAGAACATGAGCACATGTATATCATGGAAGATGATCATGGCAAAGATTGTAGGTGGGAACTATGTGACGCCACCACATGTAAGATTCTACTCAATGGATTATGGTGGGAGAACCCGTAAAAGGGTTATAACGAGTATTGTAAGGCGTGTGATCATTGTCAGTGCCTTGACAATCCTAGATAAAGATATGAAATGCCTTCGAGGCCTATTACTAGTGTATAGACATTTGAAAAATGGGAAATAGAA
The DNA here is from genome assembly GCA_018340775.1 of Taxus wallichiana var. yunnanensis. NCBI lineage: Eukaryota > Viridiplantae > Streptophyta > Pinopsida > Cupressales > Taxaceae > Taxus > Taxus wallichiana. Next base: position 65,187,481 of record CM031233.1, read on the forward strand.
TTTGTGGGTCCTATTTCCCCACCACACACATAGAAATGGATTGCACTACATCATCACTTGTACATATTATCTTACACAATGGAAAAAAGAAGCACCTACAAATTATTGTACAACAAATTCAACAATAATGTTCTTATGGGAAAATATTCTTACTAGATATAGATGTCCACCGAGTTTGACAAGTGATATGGGAAAAAAATTATTGAATGAGACAATCGGGATATTGTTGGATGAATTTATGGTCGCGCATCATATAAGTACACCTTATCACCCTCAAGCAAATAGGATTGTTGAGGCCTTAACAAGATATTGAGCGGACCTTTAAAAAATTGTGATGTTGGAAGGAAAGGACAATAAAGTTTCTGTTGTACTTTGGTCATATAGAACAACCTACAAAAGGTTAAATAAGGCCACACCCTTTCAGTTGGTGTTTGGTGTAGAAGTAGTTCTTCCCATGGAATTCATGTTACCTTCTTGTGTATTATGTGTGTGGGAGGTCTAGCTGATGAGAAAGCATTAGAAGAAAGAATTGACAAGTTAATACAACTAGATGAGAGGTGCGCCATAACACGTTGGAGTTAGAAGTAGGAAAAGGCCAGGTAGAAGGCATGGCATGATAGACACATCAAGGATAAGAAGCTTGAGGTTGGACATATGGTACTTCTTTATGATTCCAAGTTTTTGTGCCATCCAGGAAAACTTAAGGTGCATTGGTTGGGACCATATGTTATCACTCACATCCTTGAATTAGGTGCTTTTCAGTTAGAGGTACTTGATGGAACATGGTTACCTAGTTACTTCAACGGGAGTAGGCTGAAGCCCTACTATAAATAAGTATTCTTGGTGTTTGTAATAAGGCAAAGTATTTCCATTTAGTATATATTTTCATTTCTGTATTTATTTTAATGTATTTCCTTCTTCGTCGCTATGCTTTGTCAATTTAGTTTGGTGTTTTGTGTAATAAGCGCATTTACGCAATGGAAGCTAATTACAATCTAAAGTATTTTTATGTGCAAATGAATGCACATACCATTAGTGTGAGGAGGTTGTTATTTAAAAATGTGTACACATGAGAACATACTAATACAGGTGCTATTCAAAAATGGAAGGGAGCTGCTATAAAGAATATTTCCCCTAAGGAAGACCATATCTAGAAATAAATGAATGAACAATATAACACGAGGTAAGCGGTAGCCGTAAAAACTTCTAGAGGAAGGAACAAAGGTGATGTACTTCAATGCATGGATGCGTGCGAAGGAGGCATGTAGCTAGAAGGTAGGAAGGCACACTATAAGGTTATAGCTGTGGCACGTAGTTGTATCGCACAAAAATAGGGGAAATGGTCAATTAGTGAGAGGTTGGTGGTAGGTAAAGGAGCAATAAATGCAATAAATTTTAGCAACTCTATATAACGACGTGATGCAAGTTTATTTATACCTTTGTGATCACATGTTTTTGAGAAAAATAGTTGCGACCAAACCAAGTGAAATGTGTTGAGGTGCGAAGAGTTGCAAAACTAGGCATGGAGAGAAGATTTGTGCATAGAAGTGGCTTGCATCCCCATTGGAGAAGGGTTTGAGTGAAGAAGCAGAAGCATTAAGAAGGAGCTAGGGCATGTGATTTTGAGCTAGGGCACATGGTTTTTAGCTATGACATGAGATATTACTTGATAGAGGAAAAAGGTGAGATTTTTACCATGGCACCAAGGAAAGCACCTAGAGTAGGAATGAAGGGGAAGAAAAAGGTGGAAATCAAGGTTGAAGATGCTCCGAGAGAAATTTTTTAGAAATGCAGTATCTAGAAGGAGTGATCATTGGATGGGATTGGGATTCCCATATCCACAGATGCAAAGTAAGTGACTATAACCACCACACCGCTGATAAAAAGGAGAGTCAGAAACAATATTGAATAAGAAGACCAACAAGCACACAATGGATGACATGCTAATGTATGATGATGCTAGGGAGAAGTTTCTCAAGAAGGTAGGGGTGTATCAGTTGTATGAACTCCCATATTTTGGAAAACCAGAAATTTTATACCAATGGCTTATGAGAAGAGTCCATGAGGAGTTATTATATTCTCGCAGTTGGTAGGTAAGGATCACCATGCCTTTTATTGTTAGGTTGATAGGACTAAAGAGCACATGCACATAGGTTAGTAGTGATCTAATTGATAAGGCAGATGTTATAGCCACAGAAAGGAGTTGGGATATGCCAAGGGTCCACATGGAATGGAAATCTATAAATTAAGGAAGTACAACGTGGTGTAGGCACCCCTGCATCCGCTACTAAGTTGAACAACCAAGAGAGATGGTCACAAGTAAATACCATGTGGCTACATATTGTGAATAAATTTTCACAAGGAGAAATGTACAACTTAGTTGGCTACATAACAAAAAAATTATTGAGGAAGTGCACACAGGTGAGAAGATAAGTTTTGGTGCTATCCTATTATCTCTTGTGTTTGTAGAAATTGGAGTGCCCAATGGGCTAAATAACAAAATTTGGGAATACCCTGTGGAAAAGAAGTCCCTTGCAGAGAGGTTTGAGAAGTATTTTTGTGAAGGAACAATAACCTGACCATTCAAACAAAGGGCATAACTATGGTATGATCAACTTCACGTGGCCTTCGAGGAGGAATGGCACATTTCAAAGGAGTTACCCTCAGTAGTGGGAAAAATAGTGCGCTTTGTGGTGTATTAACATTTTTACATCACCCGGTTTGTAATGAAAGATGGGACATGTATTCCTTGGTGAAAACTACCATACACCTTCATAATGCGTTATTTCTAGGAAATAGTACACAAATTTACTCATACGTACCGGTTGAGCTACAACTCGGACAAGGTAGATTGTGACTACCATACTCTAAGGAAAACATATGTTTATCCAAGTTAGTATTCCTATATCGAGAGGCTTATTTATGATGTTATAAGCATGAAGCTGATAAGTTTGGCTATTGGGGATAGTGGGGATGTGCTTATCTATCTTTAGCTCAAGCCTAGGATGGAAAAGGGAAAGTATGTGGAGAATGAGTTTATGCTCCTAGGGTTGCCTAAGGGAAAACACACAGTTGAAAATGTGGCAGCTCCAAAGCTTTCCTCGACCATAGAAGGAGACAAGGAAGAAGAGATCAATGAGGATAGTGGAGGCTTGGACCATAAAGGCTAGAGGAATCCCATAGAAAAAGTGGAAAGTGAGCACACAGATACTCCCCACAGACGTAAGGAGGAGAGGAAGACTTGGATGTGGGTACAGTCCATGAGGAACACTTTTTTAAAAAGTGTTTAGAAGAACTAGAACCCAAGGTGTAGGAACATCTCAACCTTTACGAATTTCACCTTGACTATCCCCTAAAAATAAGCACCGAGGGAAAGAGAAGAAGAAATATGAAGCTTAATGAGGAGGAGGAGGAGTCTAAAGAGAGCATGCCAGGAACCCTCGGTTCAGCCTGAAGATGTGGTGGAACCCCGGGATGAAGAAATATGAGATGAAGAGGAAGGGGTGAAAGAAGTAGAAAAAACTACGTGAGAACAACCCAACACACCCATTACAACTTAGGTAGGATAAGGGCCAACTCTAGATCTTGGTGCCCAGGTTCCTAAGGGGATAAGGACAAAAGGAGAGAAATAAAGTGAAGAGTATTTTGTCCCTAGTTGGGCTATACTGAGGACACAAGAAAAATTTTCCAAGCCCGATTTCAAAGAACTATGGGCCTTAAGGAGTTATATGAGTGGGAGTGATGGATCCAGATATGGCCACTACTTGCATAAGGAAGTAATTATCCTAATCCATGCAGAATCATATGGATGAACCATATTTTGACATGTGCGATGATTCTTGTGTCTCACGAAGAGTGAATAAGGCACCCGAGAGCAGGAACATGACAATAAAACCTAATGTAATGTTTGATGAATAGGTTAATAATGCAATGGTCAAGGTATCTGATGAGGTGGCACAGAGAAATATTGATAAGGACGCCACCATTCAAGAACTTCTTGAAGATAAAAAAGATAAAACTGTAGAGATAACACGTTTAAAGGAAGATAAGGAATGAGAATGGGAAAATAATGAGGCCTTCGTTAGTATAGTAGATAAAATTGGTGATCAGATCCTTAAAACAAGGCCTCATATAGAATCTCATGTTCTAGAAATGTTTCCTTATGTTATGTATTATGTGTGCACTTTGGTCAATCTAGTGTTAGATGATGGACCAATTGGATAATTGCACCAAAATATTTTGAACAAGAGGAAGAGAGAGCAAGGGCCTCTATGGTTATGAAAAATTCAACTTATGAGGCATTGCTCCAAAATTTGAAGGATGACCTAAATAAATCCATCCAAGATCTCAATTTATGTGTGACACAAGATGCAAGAATAAGGGGAAAAACTCAAGTTGAAGATAATGAAGTTATGGAAGTGATGAAATATGAGACACTTGGGCACGCGAAAGATTGGAACTAGTGAAAAAAGTGCGAGGCCCTCGCAACATACCAAGATCTACACAAAGAAAGGATTGATGATATTGTTAATCTCATAGTGTAAAAGATGGACCTCCTAGAAGGAATGATGTCAGGTATGGCCAATGTTTTCTGGGTACTACAAAATGAGAAAGAAAAGATTACTCAGGATGAACTAGATGCCACAACCACAAATATTCCAGAGAAGACAAGGACCGCACTAAGTGTAGACAGACATTAGAGGCTGAAATCAAAAATGAATATCCAGAGCTAATCTTCCCATTTGAAGAAGAGGTTGTTGTAGACGTAAAATTCATTCTTTTGTACAATGTTTCATTAATTCTTTCATTCCTTATTCTTTATTATTGGGAACATCATAAAGAATTCACATCGTCAGGAAGAAAATGTACTTTAGTGTGGGGTAATGTTTAGAATACAAAATGTTTCTCTAAGGATAAGACACACAAATGATGTGTGCACTGGAACAAGGCACATTTGAAGTTGTGGGAAGATAGGGAAGGAAACACACGCTAAAACACTTTGGCTTATTACTTAGCCATTTTTATGGATAAGGGATATTTTTGGAGATAGCGTGCAGATCACACATAGAGATGAAGACTCGCAAGATACATAATAATATTTTGGGAAAAAGCGGTTGTTAAGCACCATGCATGATTTAAGCTAATAATAGGATTTATTCCTTGAGTTAACTATAGGACATTTATTATTAGAAAAATTCATGTTGTGTATGCTATTGTAAAGGCACATGGATATTATTAGTATGAAACCTATTTTAAGAAGTGCATGGGTAGTGAAGGGTAAGTTCCCACCTTTATAAATATGTATTAAACTATGTAGTCTAGATAGATCTTTGCATTATTATAGAGTTATGCTACTGATCTTAATACACACATGACTCATGGAGATACTTTATAGTGTAAGAAGCTTCGTGTTTTACAATGTTTAATGCAATGGAGTATATTGGCTAGATAATGGTGTTAGATATAACTGAATCTAATTCTTGTATGGTTTTCCTTATTATAGTTATTGTTTAGTTCATGATTCTCTAAGGTCAAGATCTGGTTTATGCACTGTGAAATGTTTATGTTTGGTTATGGATCTAAATATGTATTATCATCATCACACTAACATCATGTAAAAACAACTCTAAAAAGGGGCCTGAAACATTTTGCACACTTTGGGTGAGCACTCAACTTAGGGTGAGTAATGTGCCAATGCACTCTGGGGTTTTCTACAATATATTCTAGGCTACATCATATGTTAATAGGAGATACCTAAATCTTATCAACTACAATAGGAATTGTTATTTCTTACATTAAATTGTATTAAATAGAGGATTGACAACCATTCAAGGAAGCATCACACTTCCTAGATCTAGCCTTGCTAGGTAGTCCTAAGATTTTGCTATTAATTACTATTTGGTGGTCTTTTTGTGTTTCTTATATAGGTCATTCCTCCTAGCCAAAGGGAAGCTCACACAATCATCTTGGATCAAAAGTCTACAATGCGCACATTCTACCTTCCACCTTCGCCTCATAGGTATTCCTCCTTAACCATTTTACCTTCTAAGCTGTTTCATCCTAGAACTCCGTAAAACTTATTAGTGAAACATTTTGGCATGCTCAAAGTGGGACCCCTCTAGGGCTCATTGAATTGTTCATTCCTAGGGAAAATTTTGTGTGTCTATTTTCATTCGAAACAAGTTCACATTAAGCTTCTTCTATGGAAATATTCTTTTCTTCTGATTGTCTCAGTGACACTTGTTTTTAGGATTAAAAATAAATCTTCTTTCTTTTATTGCATTGCACTTAGTTAAAGTCATACCTTTAACCTCTTCATAATTTGTTCTCATCGAATATAATTTGTGGTTTTGGGTTTTAAAACTTGTGCACTTGCATTTTTGAGTTTTTTGCATTATAGCTCATCTAAATTATGGGAAACCTATATGCTGGAAGTCATGCCTAGCTGATGGTTGACAAATTGAATTGTAGCTCACATTTTCACACTCTCTATACAAAATCACTCAAAAAAACTACACATTTCTTGAACAAAATGTTTCCTGGAAGAAGCTCTCAACGATCACATGATCAAAGGATTGACAGTGGGCTCAAAATGGTTTCTTTGTCTATTCATCATCTCAGAGAAGGATATCCCATGCCAAAACTTACTCAAAACCAGCCATAGTTGTCATCTTTTATAGGGCACCTTTGTTAACTAAAAATTGTATCCTCCTTATTAGTCCTAAATGGCATAAGCCACGACATAAAATCTACAACTTAGGATTTCGTGTTTATTAGCTTTTTGTCTACTTTTGTTTTGAGGTACGAGTTGTGTTTCTTCATTCTTTCTCATCCTTTTACACCCCACATTACAAATGGTGTATTCTAGTTTTATTAAGGGTTTATTAGGAATCCTCATAACCACACTCAGTCTCTCTGTGTTGGCCCTTTTATTTGATCTAAATCACCAAAACTTAATTTTTCCTTATCTTCCTATATTTCACAAGAACCGATATTGGTTCAATGATGGCCATCGGTTACATCATCTCACCACCATTGGTTAACTGACTGACATGGGTTTTATGTTTTTTTGGTTAGTTTTACCAAAATAGTATTCTCCACCTTTATGTTCTTTTCATTTCTTGTTCTTCCATTTTATCATACTTTTGGGTCTTTTATATCATCTTTAGAATCGAGGTTGAACCGTTATCACCTTTCATTTCCATATCTTTCAATAAATTATTTTTCACATGATAGCCAACATCGGTTTGAGCCAACCGACAATGATTACCCTCATACTAGCTTTGATCTCCCCATTTGATGTCGGTCTTTGTATTTTGATTTTCCAATCAGAACAATGATATAATCACTCATTTTAGACTGATTTTCCCCATTACTTATGTTTTTCTACATCATCAAAAATCTCACAATACCTATTCTATCGTCAGTCACATGGTTTTGACTCATAAACAAGCTAACACTCTCGTGTTTCACGCTATCCGTCAACCACTCCCACCTAGCCCATTGCACCCTTCAATATCATCACCTATGGACCCCAATCAGGCTCTTACCATACCCACTGGTGATGAGGAGTTTGTGAGACTCCTTAATCACAACCCTGTCACTTTGCAGTACTATCTCGCTCATTCATCTACCCGTGATTCATAAAGAAAGCTTGTATATGGCATACCTGTGTCCATTCCTCCTACCCTCTCACCCAATTCTGCGTTAACTACTACTATCTTGGCCTTACACTCTTCCACCTAACCATCCGTGGTTTCCTAGCTTAACCTTACATCATCAATATCTATTGTGATTATGGAATATGTCGCACCTTTGACGTCTATCACTCCTACGATGTCAACCATGCCTTTATCAATTGCCTTGAGTGTAGGTCCATTTGCACCTGCCACCTCTCATATACCTATTGCATATTAACTACTGTTAGTGCAAAATCACAAAGCACCCCCAGACGCACATCGAGGCTTCTAGGTTGATGTTCGAGCATCCAGTGTGATTGCACAACATGGAAACCTCTCTCCAAGCGTGGGACTTGTGAAACCTAGAGAGGAATCTCCGAGAGAAGGTTGGTTCCTGCTCCTAAACTACTTGCCACAAGCTATTCCGGTGCGAGCAAGCTAATCTAATCCTAATCTAACCATGCCAAGGAGACAGAGAGAGAGAGAGAAGGGAAAAACAGCAAAATCCTACACTAAAACGGTGATACACCGTAGAGAGAAGGAGAATGTTGAACATCTATCAAACTGCCATGGGACAAAGAGAGGTGAGCAATGGGAAGGATGGACGAGATGCATCACGAGGCCCAAGGATAGATTTCACACGAAAGTGTCCCAAAACTCCATGAACACACGGCTCAGATCTGCGGTGAACGTTCAAACATGCACTGATACCGCAATGAAGAGAGGCAAGAAGAAAACAAGCAAAAACGAGAAAGGATGGACAGATGCATCACAAAACACGTTTTGTTGCTTCAGAAGTTTGCACCAGAACATCATTCCATTAGTAAAAGGCAAAAAACGCCATTACAGAGTAGGGAGGAGGTTCGAACTCCATTTTCAACCCTAGAGAAGAAAAGAAGGGAGGGCAGAGCAGAAAGAATGAACAACCTCTTTGTTATGAGCCAAATCTGGCTTTTACATTGCATGGGTCGAGCCCAGGGGACAGAAAACGTGGGAAAACGTGCAAGCCCATTCCTCATTGACTGCAGATGCATTAAATCAGCATGGAGGATCTTACCAACCCATACCCTGTCATTTTTAGCGATTTTGGAGGAGAAAGCGACCCATTTGTATTAATTTGGCCGCTAAAATGTCACTTCTGGCCGTGCAGAAGAAGAATGCGACCCATTAGCATTAAAACGGGTTGTTGAAAGGTCGCTTCTGGCCATTACCACACGTCAGAGTCGTTTCTTGATTTTCTCTCTTCAGACTGCACCAAAACTCGAGATTGATCCCAGAATCATGTAGAGGATTTCACTAGCTTTCCGTTGATATAAGGAACATGCAAATCCGAGCTCTGGATCAAAAGATACGACGATTTGAAGAAAACAGGCAAAAATGGATTTGAAAAGCTTTTCCCGCGCTTCGCCACCTTGATGACACGTGTCAGGTGTTGATTGGATGAGCAAGGTCTTCAGCCTGTCGGGTTCGGGATTCTCCTATGCATTTGCATCGGGTTTGGGAGGTGGCTCGACATATGTTTGATGCTCGTGTTTTCCCGAAACCCGCTTCCGCCAGATTATCCAAATTTTCCTTTGTTGTCGGGCTTTCCGACCCCTCCGACATGTTCTTGCCTTTGGACACGTGGCAGCTTCTCGTTGGCCCGGGCTGACCCTTTTAAAACTTTCCCTTTGACTTATTTGACCTTTTTTCCTGAGACACGTGGCGGCTTCTGATTGGTCCTCGGTGATTCGGCTCCTTCGCGTACTTCGCCTCCATTTGTCCCAGATGTCCCATTTGATTTTGGGCCCTTTGTGCTCATTTCGGCCGGTTCGGGCATTTCGCGTCCATTTGTCCCAGACGTCCCATTTGATTTTGGACCCTCTGGACCTTTTTCACCCGGTTCGGCCGGTTCGCGCCTTTTCGGCCCTCTTAACCCAAGCAGTTAGTCGATTTTCTCTCGGTCGAACCGGCATTTCGCGCCCGCGCCGCGACTGCCAGCCCATTTGTCCCATTTTCTTTTGGGTATGCTGTGCTCATTTCGACCGATCCGGCCGGTTCGGGCCTTTTGTCCCATTTGTCCCAAATGCTACCTTGAGCAGACTTAGCCAATTTTCACACTTTTTCCTGGATCAACCTACTTGCCTTTCTGCAACCTTTTTTGCATTTTCTCAGAGCTTGCTCTTTTCCTCTCAGACAGGGGACTTAGAAAATATTTGAGGGGACTCTAGCAACATGATTTTGGCCCGAATCAATAAATTTTCACAGGACTTGAATATTCGATGCATGTTATCAAAATTACAGGGGGTGAATTTTGGATAATGATTTAGCGACTTCGAGTGGGGTCATCTGCCTGCTAGATGAAAAGACCAGTTGCCTGAAGCAATCCATTGGGCATGGAGTCATAAGCAAGCCTGAAAACTGATCTGAACCTTGAAAATCTCCCTCTGAGCCACTTGGAAACCCATTGAACCTGGAGTGTCTTCACCAAGATGCCACTGAAATGAACTGTGCAAGAGCAGAACCAGCAACACCAAAACTATGTACAAAACTGAAAATCATACATGCCCCAAATGGAACATGCAGAGTGTGCACAAGCACTTCTTCTGCTGAAAGCAAACCTACCTACTCTACTCTAACTGGAAACAAAGGCAAGCTAAACAAACCCTGCAACTGGTTGTGCAAAATAGCTTCCTTTCTTCAAAATGGGCAGCCATGCAATTGATTTGGCACTGATCATGGCTGTTTGGATGGATGGAAAATCAACAAGAAGCTGGTCTTCTATCCAAATCATCAAGGTATCAACTGAAAATAAATCCAATACCTCTTTTAGTTGCTCTGCATTTGGATTGGAGAGGTATGGCAGCTGATCCTTGGTACTTTGTAGCTCATCCTCATGCTCAGAAGCAAGCATGACTGGTTGTGGCTTCTCCTTTGGCTCCAATGAAGCCAAATACCTGATTGGGCAAGGTCTGATCCGTTTGATATGCCCATAGCTCTCGATTTTCAATTCCAAGAATGGAGTCTTCTTGTAGACCCTCTTGAATGGATGGTGTGGAAGAAATTGTGGGATTCTTCTCGTCCTTTCTCTTCCTCCGATGAAGAACATGGAAAATTTAAATCTTCCAATCTTGATTCCAAAGGGCTGCTGTAAGATGCAGGTTGCTGCAAATGAAAGCTCTCCTTCATGACAGCAGAATCTGGTGTTTGGAATGTGGATGATGAAAGAGAGAAAGGTGAAAGCTCAACCGGCTCCTCTCCATCAAAACAGTCCTCCAAATCTGAGAGTAAATTACCTCATTGTTGTCCCGCTGTTCGTGTTCAACTTCCTCCATGGTGTCCTCTTGATCTGCAACTTGACCACCATGGTTTCCTTCACTCTCCAATATTGAGTTTGAGAGATCAAACTCCTTTTCAGTACTAGAACTTGAGAGAGATGAAGTGGAAAGAAGAACTGAAGGTTCTCCTGTAGCCTGCTTTGTGCTCAAAGCCCTTGGATCTGCACTTTTCTCCCCACAGCTGGAATGTGCTCCTCTTCTTTTGGATTTGGAGCAGCTTCTCCTTCCTCCAATGTTTGAAGGCAATCTTGCTCTTGATTGAACTCTTCCTCCAGCATGAAGTTTGTCAAGTCAAACTCTTCAATCTGCTGCTCTAGAGGACAAGTTGGGGCTGCAAGATCTTCTTCTTCAACAAAATCAGTCCTCACCACCATTTGTTCAACCTTGGCCTCTTCTGTAGGCTTAACCATCAAGGGGATCTTTGTCATCCCAAATCTAAGAGCCCAACTCTTCAGATTTTGAATTTCTTCATCTTTGTTGGCACTCTCTTTTTGCTGTTGTTTTCCTTGACTGGCATTCTGATTTTCATCCTCCCAACATGGATTTGGGAATGCAAGAGGAGGGATGGGTTGAAACTCAACTGATTTGACATTTTTTTGTGGTGGTGGAGGAGGTGAAACCTCTTGTTTCTTTGGAGGAGGGGGTATTTCTGTTAGCTCTTGTGGAGGGGATGACTGTTTGGAAGGGAAAAGGAAAGAAGAATCGAGATGGGGTGGAAGACTAGGGGATGGAGGGATGGATTCAACACATGGGACAGCAGATGGGGAGTTTAAATGAGATGGTGCTGCTTGAGTAATGGAAAGAGAAAAACCAGATGATGGTGTAGAACTTACCCATTGACAAGGTTGTTCAACAACAAGTCTGTAGGCCTCTATCTCTGCTGTCCATTGTGCAAGTTGGGGCAGCATCTTTATCATGAAGTCCAGCTTCTCCTGAGGGCTGTAGTGCCTTGGAAAAGGTCCCACCCATGGACAGGGTGCTCCATAACCGATTCCAAAAGCTTTCATTTGTGCTTGAGCCCTGGACTGCACCATCCCCACCTCCATCTTTTGGATTTTCTCCAACAGACCAGCATCTTGGATCTGATGGTCTTCATTGTATGCATACTCTTGCTCTTGGGAAGCTTCATTGCCAAACTGAATTTGGCACTGCTGTTCGTATGAGTATGCATGCTGATCTGGAGGATTTGTAAAACATGTTGGAAGTGGAAAATACTGCTGTTGTTGTAAATGTGAGTTCCATGATGGAAATGAAGTCATGGTTGCACAACTTCATGGAATGGAAAAGAATGAAAGGGATGGAAAGAAGGATGAATGAAAAATGGATGGAAATGAATGGAAAGGAAGGTTTGCAACTTCAGAGATGGTTGTTGACCAGATGGAGTCACCAGATGTGTTTGCAAGTGCCTCCAAAGGCTGAAATCTTCACAGGAACACATCAACCTGCAAAAGATGAAGTGAAAGACCTCTAAGGTCCCACCGGGCGTGCCAAAACTGTTAGTGCAAAATCACAGCACCCCTGGACGCACATCAGGCTTCTAGGTTGATGTTCAGGCATCCAGTGTGATTGCACAACATGGAAACCTCTCTCCAAGCGTGGGACTTGTGAAACCGAGAGAGGAATCTCCAGAGAAGGCTGGTTCCTGCTCCTAAACTACTTGCCACAAGCTATTCCAGTGCAGGCAAGCTAATCTAATCCTAATCTAACCATGCCAAGGAGACAGAGAGAGAGAGAGAGAAGGAAAAACAGCAAAATCCTACACTAAAACGGTGATACACCAGAGAAGGAGAATGTTGAACATCTATCAAAACTGCCATGGGACAAAGAGAGGTGAGCAATGGGAAGGATGGACAGATGCATCACAGGCCCAAGGATAGATTTCACACAGAAAGTGTCCCAAAACTCCATGAACACAGCTCCAGATCTGCAGTGAACGTTCAAACATGCACAGATACCTGCAATGAAGAGAGGCAAGAAGAAAACAAGCAAAAACGAGAAAGGATGGACAGATGCATCACAAAACACGTTTTGTTGCTTCAGAAGTTTGCACAGAACATCATTCCATTAGTAAAAGGCAAAAAATGCCATTACAGAGTAGGGAGGAGGTTCGAACTCCATTTTCAACCCTAGAGAAGAAAAGAAGGGAGGGCAGAGCAGAAAGAATGAACAACCTCTTTGTTATGAGCCAAATCTGGCTTTTACATTGCATGGGTCGAGCCCAGGGGACAGAAAACGTGGGAAAACGTGCAAGCCCATTCCTCATTGACTGCAGATGCATTAAATCAGCATGGAGGATCTTACCAACCCATACCCTGTCATTTTTAGCAATTTTGGAGGAGAAAGCGACCCATTTGTATTAATTTGGCGCTAAAATGTCATACGGCCATGCGAGAAGAAGAATGCGACCCATTAGCATTAAAGCGGGTTGTTGAAAGGTCACTTCGGCCATTACCACACGTCGAGTCGTTTTTGATTTTCTCTCTTCGACTGCACAAAACTCGAGATTGATCCCGAGAATCATGTAGAGGATTTCACTAGCTTTCCGTTGATATAAGGAACATGCAAATCCGAGCTCTGGATCAAAAAGATGCGACGATTTGAAGAAAAGCAGGCAAAAATGGATTTGAAAAGCTTTTCCCGCGCTTCGCCACCTTGATGACACGTGTCAGGTGTTGATTGGATGAGCAAGGTCTTCAGCCTGTCGGGTTCGGGATTCTCCTATGCATTTGCATCGGGTTTGGGAGGTGGCTCGACATATGTTTGATGCTCGTGTTTTCCCGAAACCCGCTTCCGCCAGATTATCCAAATTTTCCTTTGTTGTCGGGCTTTCCGACCCCTCCGACATGTTCTTGCCTTTGGACACGTGGCAGCTTCTCGTTGGCCCGGGCTGACCCTTTTAAAACTTTCCCTTTGACTTATTTGACCTTTTTTCCTGAGACACGTGGCGGCTTCTGATTGGTCCTCGGCTGATTCGGCTCCTTCGCGTACTTCGCCTCCATTTGTCCCGGATGTCCCATTTGATTTTGGGCCCTTTGTGCTCATTTCGGCCGGTTCGGGCATTTCGCGTCCATTTGTCCCAGACGTCCCATTTGATTTTGGACCCTCTGGACCTTTTTCGCCCGGTTCGGCCGGTTCGCGCCTTTTCGGCCCTCTTAACCCAAGCAGTTAGTCGATTTTCTCTCGGTCGAACTGGCATTTCGCGCCCGCCACGTACTTCGGCCCATTTGTCCCATTTTCTTTTGGACTGTCTGTGCTCATTTCGACCGATCCGGCCGGTTCGGGCCTTTTTGTCCCATTTGTCCCAAATGCTACCTTGAGCAGGACTTAGCCAATTTTCACACTTTTTCCTGGATCAACCTACTTGCCTTTCTGCAACCTTTTTTTGCATTTTCTCAGAGCTTGCTCTTTTCCTCTCAGACAGGGGACTTAGAAAATATTTGAGGGGACTCTAGCAACATGATTTTTGGCCCCGAATCAATCAATTTTCCTGGGACTTGAATATTCTGATGCATGTTATCAAAATTACCCTGGGGGGGTGAATTTTGGATAACACTACCATTAGTGTCGGCAGCCCATACTCCCTTCTATAACCTAGTCCTCTCCATCCCACAGTATCTTCCTCTAATTTCTAGGAGAGTCTTTACGTCCACTCCACCTACTTACACTTATCACAAACAACCCTCTATTTCATCTATCGCTTATTAGGATACTTCCCATCTACATTTATTATGGCCTATATTTATTCCTCACAATTTTTGTACTTGGCACCACCACATACTTTGGGATGCTACTCACATCATACCCACCTCATTTACCACCTTATATTACAGGGGGTGCCCAATCATCACAACCTACCAATGATCTTATCAAAATGATGATGGACAAGATGCATACATTGGAAGCATCTATCTCCGACTCACGTAACTCTCTCGACATATGAAGAGATTTATAATGAGCACATTCAACCATCCATTCCAATTCATCCATACCCTCCCCATTGGGAAATTCGTAAATTCAAGTGGTTGAACAACAAAGAAGACCTACAACAACACTTGCATTATTTAAAATGTGTTTGTTATCGATCACTCACGATGATGCTTTACTCTTGTAGACATTCCCAATGTCCTTGATAGGGATGAATTTAGATTGATACATTACTCTATCTAGGCATTCCATCTTTTTATTTAATCAGGTAGCTCAAGATTTTCTATACCATGTTTCTATCAACATTGTCAAGAATGTCACCATGACCGACTTGTATGTGACACACCAATATGAAGATGAATCTCTCACATATTTTTTCACTCGTTGGTGGAGCCTGATCAACCAACTCACATTCCAACTACCTCAAACCAAGTTAATAGATTTGTTCACCAAATCTTGTGCTAGACACATCTCACCAACTCTCTAAGTTTAAACCTTTTGCACATTTTACGAGGTGTTCACCATGGCCCAAAAACTTGAAATTCGTGCCATTGAAGAGAAGAAGATACAATTGTGTAACAAGAATGTTGTTTTTAAATCAAATGATACCTCTTATTCTTCCAAACCGTAAAATAATTATTCTAAAGAAAAAGGATCTACCAATGTAGTAGTTTTGAAAGCCACCCATCTCATCCATCCAACCAATCAAATCCTTCTTCCAATATTTCTCTTATTCAGGATTTTCAGTTCAAGTGGGAGCAATGAAAATATACTCCCATAGGAGAACCCTACTCTTTAGTTTTAGAAAAACTTCTAAAATATGGAGCAATCAATCTTCCACCTGTCAAACCACATATTGGTTTTGACCCCTCTCATCCTATTCCTACATGGTACAAATAAAATGATTACTGTAATGATAATTGCATTAGAGGTCATAGTGATGGTAATTATATAAATTTCAAAAACATCATCCAAGAAATGTTAGATAATGGAGATCTCATCTTGGATAATATTAACACATCCGATAATCAGAACCTTCACATCTTCAAGAAGAAGTTCCCAAATCACACCCTGTCATCTAACCAAACTAGTGAAACCTCGACCAATGACAATAACATTCATGAGGTTCATGTTATTTTCGACATCATATGAGCTCTTCCTTTTCAATTTCCCCATACTTCATCTATCGAGGAGATTCTTGCATGAGCTCCTTCATCCACGGAGGGACTAGTTTCATATTCTCCTTTACCCATGGATGAGTCTCCCTTATCTCCTCCATCCATGGAGAAGTCCACCATATCTACGATTGATGCAATTTCCACACTTACCTCTCAACCTTAAGAACAACACACAAGACTTACTCTTATGTCCATGAGAGAGTCATGCTTACCTTCTTCTTCACCAAAAGATGAACTTACCTCATTCAAATTTCCATATCCCCTACCCATAGGGGATCCATTAGCAACGTCCCTTCCTATTGGTGAAAATTCTCCATTAGCTTTCAAGGATCTGTTTGATTTTCTCTCATCTCTTTTACCCATAGATTTTGAAGCCAACCATTTCTTTATTTCATAGAATTTTTTTACAGTATTACTACCAAATCAACATCATCCCCCTACATCAATATTGTTATCACATTTAGCTGACCGCTTGGATTATGTTGACAATTCGATGCTTTGGGGACATCTTTGACTGCTTGTCTTAACTCAAATGCAGATATTGTCTACTGATACTTCCATGATCTATCCAAAGGTGTTTCAGACAACCAAACTAACCTTTCCCATGCCAGTTGTAGCAGACCCTTCTTCATCACCCTTTCTTACACCTAAACCTTTACCAACAACCAAAATGTTTCTTATGCCTAAAACCTTACATGTACCTATATATTTCTCCACATCCAGACCCATTACCCTATTAAGATTCATGTTGACATCAAGTCTAGTCCATCCTCCTATTAAAATAGATTTAGCCACATCCTCACAAGCCATCACAAAGACTATTCCCCGCCTAAGAGGAATACCCAACCTCTTAGGCCACATACAATGACTTCTCCCACTACCCTCTCGTCCATCACCACTTCAATCTATCCTAGGTCCCCACCCATCAACCTTGGAAAAACAACCTCCTACCCAAAGTAAACCAAAATCACAACAACCCACCTCATCATGATCCTCTATTACACCCAAATTACCTACAAATCTTACACCTTCAACATCACCTTTATCCTTTCTACCTCCTATACCTACACCATTTCATGTATCCTCATCATTACCCATGCTATTCTCTTCCCCTCAACCAGAACCTTCCACATTTCCTCTTACCACAACCTTCACATGCGTACCTCCATTACCACCTTGGCTAACCCATCCCCTTCCACCATCCGCCTTCCCTTCAACATCACACACTTCTTCTTCACCTTTATCCTAGAAGGTGCAACCAAATTCAAGAGATTATTACCTTGGAAAGAGGTAGTTAAACGTATACTACCTTCAATAACTAGTTCACATGCTACATCCTTACCCAATAAGGTGCAATCTAAACCTAAAACTTGACTATCTACGAAACAAGTGGAAAAACTTACTCAACCTTCAATTCCACCTCCAGTGATGCCTCTACCACAAAACTCATCCACACTTCCATCTAGACCCACACTTACTTCACATTGTGATCCATTGGTAGGGTCTTACGCCAACATCTTAATTAACCTTTTGGAAACATCTGTCATCACATTGCCACCACTTAGACCTTATGACCCACTCAAACCTAAACTAGAAGGGTTTGACGATACCAAAATTTGTGCTTACCATCATGTGTCAGGGCATGATGTGGAAAAATATAAGGCTCTTAAGACTATTCTTCTCCAACTATGTCCTCTCGAAGAAAAATTTGATGATGATGATATTTTAGATGAGGACCCTATTCCATCTTCACCTATCACCACACGTCTTCATCCCTTACCTACTCGGTGACCTTCATCTTCACCTCCACAACCCTTTTATCCCCCTCCAACATTTAAGATCAATGTGATGTGCATAAGATAGCTAGCCAAAGCTTCGTTAAAATGCCAATGTGCTACATTGTTTTCACCAAACCAATATATGCCCTCACCATATTTTTTCCCGTCTTGCCACTACACCTATTAGTACTCACTTTCTCCTTTATAATAGATCAATATGGTTCAAATTACCACTCAATCCGAGAAGGAAAAAAGGAAATAAGTTAAACAACTAGCTCATCTTCTACTCTTTTACCTAATATTCCATCCGCACTGTACTCAAAATCACCATTCATGGACCCACATACCCTATTTCTGATGGGGTTTTCCATCATACAATGCTTAAACTATTGCACTAGTCTCCTCTCAAAATATCTTTTTATGACCTTGTCCAAACCTCTAATTCTCATTATTAGGACCTCATTGAGGTCATACAATCTATTGAGGTACTACCTAATGACCCTATGCCTATTACATCCATTATGAATCCTCACCATGTGGCCTCTCTCACCACTTCGCCCCCTTCCTTTGTTCCCACTACCACTCATCAAGTAGCCACTCTCAGTTTCTCTGACGATAAGATCATACCTATCTAATTGGATGATCCTGGCCCCTCCGTATTTATTTCTTTATATGTTGATAATATTCTCATTTGATGTGTTATGATCGATGGTGGTTCCAATATTAACATCATTTATTCCCATGCGTACAACCAAATGCACATCCCTACCAATTGCATGCATAATAACCCAGTTATGTTGTGTTCATTTAATGATGCCATGAATTCCACCCTTGGCACCATCATTCTCCACATTCATGTAGGCCCCTGTGCTATTCCTGAATTATTCTATGTCTTAGAGGGGGAATTCTAGTACAACATGCTACTTGGATGACCTTGGATTCATGCCATGGGTTGTGTTCCTTCAACCTTACATCATTGTTTAAAATTTGAACATGAAGGGCACAACTATACCATTCCAACTGACCCTTCACCATTCAAGACATGTAATATGTTGTATCAACCCAATGATGTCCTTATACTAGTTAAGGCATCTACCACCGTGACCACTTCTTCTTCAGCCACTATGTTATCCACAACTACTTCCACTACATCTTTCACAACTAACTCCTCTATTCCCATTGTTGTTACAACTTCTATAATTGACCCATCAACCAATCCATCTACTTTGTAAACATCCAATGATTCTTCTTCATAGCTATCTAGTGATTCATCTATTCTCGATACCCACATCAACTATTGATCCCATAGAAGATGTTTTGTAATGCCTCATTCTGAGGGAGTACTACCTTTATAACATTGAAACATTCCTTACTTGTCAATAATATGGTAACCTTAACAAAAATCCCCATTATGATCACCGCAAAGGAAAGGTTTTCCCCTCGGTCCTCCCCACACTCACACCAACTTAACGTATGGGGACTTGATGCTTCTACCTAATCATCGAGCCACCTTCCCAAAATAGACCATTTTCCCCGACCTTCAATCTCTCACCAACCGCTAATTCATGCACACTTTCCTCCATCTTTGTACTTTGATGGGTTTTGGATTTGGTTTCTAAGAACAAGGATGTCATACTGTCATTCATTGCACCACTCGTAAGCATAAATACCACATTGGTATTATATTTTTTGAACCACCTTCTAAAAAGGCTTGAGTCAAAATCATTGAGGAAAATAAACATTCCCCACCCCATTCACCAAATTTACCACCTTCACCTACAGATTCTATGGATCCATAATCTATTCCTCCTAAAATAAATTTTCGTAAACACCATTTCCCTGGGACCTCTGACTTATCAATGTGATGGAAAGGCTCCTCTTCTCTTCCCTTCTTGTATCTTGACATGATCGATGAGGATACACCTTCTATTAACATAATTCAATGTCAGGACGATGAGTCTATTCTCACCTACCTTGGTGTGGAAGATTCTTATATTCACCAGTCATTTCCTTTTGAGACACAAACCATGTTGAATGAATCGACCATCGAAATCAATATTCAAAGTTAGGATGACCCGCACATTCTAAAAATAGGCCAATATTTAGATGCTACTGAATAAGAAGATTTCAATTATTTCCTCTGGGATCATAGAAACAATTTTTCTTGGTCCTACACTAATATGCTCAATATTGACCCAAAAATTTTGGTCCACAATATTGTAACCATTCCTGATGCCAAACCCGTGAAACAAAATCTATGAAAAATGCATCATTTCATTACCCTTCTTGTCAAAGAATAACTCAAACACCTTCTTTTGGTTTCCTTCATTCTACCCATTTATTATCCCATATGGATCTCTAACATCGTTCCTGTTGAAAAAGTGAAAGGGGGACTCCATATTTGCATGGATTTCCATGACCTTAACTTAGCTTTCCCCAAAGACAACTTTCCTCTACCTAGTATTGACTAACTAGTTGATCTCACTGTTGGCCATGAGATGCTATGATTCATGAAAGGTTTCTTGGGTTATAACCAAATATTATTCACCCGGAAGATCAACACAAACTCGCCTTCATCACTCCTTGCGGGACCTTCTACTATCATGTCATGCCCTTTTCCCTTAAAAATGATGGTGCTACATATCAACAGGATATGAATTATATTTTTCATGACATCATAAATATCATATTAGAATATTACGTTTATTATATTCTTTCCGAATATAAACATCGGGATAAGCACCTTGTTTTCCTTAAAGTTGTCTTTGACCGTCTCATTAAATACTATGTTCACCTTCAACCTAAGAAGTGTTTCTTCGTTGTTCTCCAGAAATATTATTGGTTTTATCATTTCTTTGTGTGTAATTTGATTTGATCCCACTAAAATAAAGGAAATTCTTGAGATGCCTCCACCTACTACCTTTTCAACTTCGTAGTTTGCAAGGCAAGCTGCAATGTATTAAATCACTTTATTTCTCGGCTTTCGATCTCTCGCCATTCATTTCATCATCTTCTAAAAAGGATGTCTCCTTCAAATTGGATTATGAATGCCATAAATACTTTGATGCCTTCAAAAATACCTCCTCCAACCACCTATGCTCATTCCCCTAAGGATGACCACTAATTTTACCTTTACATTTCTGCATCGATCATTCCTTGGGTGTTATGCTCACTCATCATGACGAGAAACATAGGAAGCAAGTGGTTTATTATAAAATACATATGATTTTCTACTACTAAACTAGATATAATCAAGCCAAAAAGCGTGCTTAGCCTTAGTTTTTTTCGCCACTAAAATTCTCTATTACCTAATCAACCACAAAACCTTATTTACACCAATATCTGACCCCTTATATTACATGTACGCTAAGACCTATCAACATCAATGTGTTGAACATTGGCTCATGATTCTTTGAGACCTATATCTTAAATTCATCCATAAAAAATCTATCAAAGGACAAACCATTTCCGACCAATGCACTGAGATGCACCTCTCTCTCGGGAAACAATATTGTAATTTTGACTTCGCTAATGAATTCATATCTACCCTCTCCCTAAACGATACCATTTACCAGATGACCTTATTATTCGATGGTTCCAAATGTTAGTGTGGGAGTAGTGTCATAGTTATCCACATTCCTCTTGATGGTGAGTGTATGCCATTATTTTTAAAACTAGATTTTTATTGTACTTAAAATATCACTGAATATGAATCATTCGTGTTAGGTCTTTAAACCTCCATAGCCTTATACATTAAATCAATTAATATCTTTGGAGAATCTCAACGGGTTGGTAACCAAGTTAATGGTATATACCAATTTCATAACGAGATACTTAAAAAGTATAAAGATCATGTTGACATCCTTTTGAGTACCTTTGACCATTATGAACTTCAAAGCACCCCGCGTTCCACTAATAAATTTTTGGACACCATGGTCTATCTTACTTCTCAAATCCCCACTTTACCCTACGACTCAAAAATATTTGTCACAATACAAAGGTAAAAATCACCTTATTATCTAATCTGATACTTCAACCTTGTAGGAAACATTGAAATTGACCCACATGACCCTTGGTATAAGTAGTTTGTTGACTACCTTTCCCTTTCAATTTTGCTTCTAGATCTTACTCACAATGGACAATGAGCATTCATCAAAAGTGTCTCTTTCTATGTCATCATGGGTGGTCTTCTCTATAAACATGGCTTTGAAAATATCCTCTTATGATTCCTTATGAGTTATCAAATTCCATACACCATCAAGGAATTTCACGATGGGATTTATGGGGTCGGATTCGGTGGCTTAGTTGTCACTAAATGCATCCTTCGCCTAGGATATTACTAGCCAACCATAAACTGATATTTTTGTGACTATGTCAAGTGTTGTATGAAGTGTCAGCAACATGCTAATATTCATCACACCCCTATTCATGCCTTACAGGTCACACGAGACCTTTGGCCTTTCTCTCAATGGGGTTTGGATCTCGCTTTGAGAGATCAAAACTCATTCTTCCCAACATTATCAATAGATTATTACTGCTACTAAATATTACATTAAATGGGTGGAGCCTGTACCTCTTATTTCTAAAAAATCTAAGAAAATATGTGAATTCATCAACCATCACATCATTTGTCACTTTGGTGTTCCTCATCGCCTCATCATTGATAATGGAAAACAATACAAAAACAAAACCATACGGAAACTCTATGATGCCTTTGAATTAAACTCATTTTTCTTCACCTTATTATCATCAAACAAATGGCCAAGTTGAATCGAATAAAAAATCTAAATAAAATTATTATGAAAGTGGTTGAAGATACTGGTAAGGATTGACACATACACATTCCTTTTTCCTTATGGGATTATCACACTGGTATTCACACCTCAAATACTATTGTTAGAATAGGTATTTACCTTAGCTCATGTTCACCTAGGTACTTTATTTACCTTTATTGTATATATCCTCACCCACTTATGTGTGTGGATATTTATTTTATCTTATTTAGATATTAGGAGATATTATCTAGTTGTTAGGTATAGTTCTTTCCTTGATATATGGTATTGATTAGATCCTTGACGTCTAGTTCTCTCCTAAATCTATGGTTTTGACTAATTCATTGATGACTAGTTATTTCCTTGATTTATGGCTTGATCTACGACCTTGAATGGTTCTTAGATTGTTATTCCTTGCCTATTTAAGCAAGGCCCATTCTCAATGTATTGCATTGAGTTCCATAATAATATATGATATTGCTTTGCTCATTTATTTGCAAAGGTTTTATGTAAAGTTATTATGATGAATTGCTTTCATCTTATTGATCGTGGTGTTTGATTAGCATCGTGTTCTTGGCTTGGTATGATCTCGGCTATCATTCCTTTCAACTACAACACCCTTCTTTTTGGTCTACAGTACAAAGGTTGTCTTGTGTCTTGAAGTCCAAATTCCATATCTTCATATCTAGATCATAAATATACTCAAGGATGATGATTTCTGCTAGGATCATTTGGCACAACTTGAGTTATTAGATGAACTCCATCTAAATGCTCTTGATCACCTCCAAATATACCAAAAATGTATCAAACGTGCCTACAATAAACGTGTCCAAGAATGAACCTTCAAGGTCAGCAATCTCGTCTTAAAGTAAAATCAACATGTAACAAAAGTAGAGAAAATAAAATCGGGTAAGTTCGGTCCTAATAATTGGCTTGGACCCTATATCATTACTCATGCCTATGGATCGGGTGCTTATCGTTTATCTTCATTCAAAGGTAAATTGGAACATAAGCCCCTTAATGCCTTGCATCTTCAGCCATTCTATTGTTGAATCAAGTCCTATAAAACCTTTTTCTATTAAACACTCATTCCTTGCACAAAATTCACCTTCCAATTACCTATTTTAAAGATCAACGACTAAATTAGAATCTTGTGATTACCCATCACCTTTTAGGCTTATCTTCAATATGAGTACCACGACTCTGATTATGGCATGATTCCCATGGATGCTTTTCATTATTTTCAAGATGGAATCCCATGGTCATTATTCATTAAAAATAACTCTTTCATAGCTAACCCTGTGTGCTATGGTTTTATGTTCATAAAATAAGCCTATACTTCTTGATAGTATTTTCCATGAGCTAAAAGTCTAAAAACAATTCAAATGCAATATACGGGATTTGTAAATTCAAACTCCTTGAGTAAATATTCTAGCAAATAGATGAATCCCTCAAAAAGACATCTATATTTCTATCTTACTATTATAAATAGACTACTCCTTCGAAGGACAACTATACAAAGCTAGCCATATTGTAAGTAATCTATTAAAAAAAAAAGACTATTTTTGCAAAAATAAAATAAAAATATTTTGAATCCTCCCACATCGATCAACTTCATGAGGAACTCAAGGAGAAGTTCTATTCATCCCACATAGACTTCCCACATCGATCGAGTCTATAAAAAAAAAAAAGAACAAGGTAATTTTTTCTTCATGGACTTACCTATTCTGGTCTTGGGTATCTTGTAGAAGAGACATGTTGTCTCACACCAAGGTTATGCTAAAACAAACCATTTCACCTCACCATATTTTCTTTCTCATCTTCCACCTACTCAAGGTATTGCCCAAATGTGATATTTTGTGGTCGTGTGACTTTCTTCACCCTTAGAACAGTCAATTGTGCAACGTATTTAGGGTCTTATGTTCATAAACCAATCTTTGATATGATAGACTCATAATGGTTCTTACTAATTAGGTGGATTTTTGTCTCCTCTTACCATTCACCTCTTTTCTTACTTATTGATCCTCCTTCACAAGACCAAACCTTCAACACCTACATTCTGGGAATTCCTCTTCCACCAAAATCACCCACACCTATTCAACCTAGATGACAACCATGCCTATTCAACCTATACTCAATCATGCCTAAATGACCTAGACTCAACCATGCCTATTCAACCTATACTCAACCATGCCTAAATGACCTAGACTCAATCATGCCTAAAACCTACCGACCCATTCATCTCCCTTATCATATTCTTCCCTAGCTTATGGGAGAACTACATCGGCCTGAGGCCCCTTTTTGCCGGGGCTATGTAGGTAACACCTTTGTGAGGGCATGGGGCCCTTGGAGGATAGCTCAACCACATTTAACCCTATCTAATTCACCCCCTTTACATTCACATTTTCCCTAGTTAGTTTTCATTTACACAAAAAATTAGAAATTAATATATCATAAAAATATACATACCTACCATTTTATCACCACAACCATATCATAATTAAATCATTTAATATTTCCATGATATTAATTACTTAGAAATTTAAACACAACATACATACAAAACATTATTTCCATAAGATCAGTAATGTTGGGGTGTGGAGCCTATTTTTGGTCTTCTTGAATCAATGTTAAAGTGTTGGAGCTCGAACGGTTAAGTTTGGAGACTTCAGGAGCATTCTGCAAGTGTTTGCTGTGACGTTGCTATGTAGTCATTATGTCATTGCTGCAAGATTGTTGTTAACATGTTGTTAATTGGCTGTTAATGTCGGGACTATTTTTCCAGCCAGGGAAGTTGAAATATCATGACTTTCAAACTTCTAGGGTCAGCTTTAGGACTTCTTAAGAGGATTTTAATCCTATAAATAGAGGTGTTAGGGTATCTTGAAGATATCTTGAGTGTTCAAGAGGTCTTGAGTCTTAATGATCAAGAGGTGATCAAGAGTGATCAAGGTTATGCAATTGGGTGTCAATTGTGGTTTAGCATCTTTGGAATTCTATTGTGAGTTCATAACTGAGAGAAGATTGTGAGAGTTGTTTTACTCTTGTTGATAATAAAATCTGAGCAAGTTATTGGTGGATGTAGCCCACATTGGGTGAACCACGTTAAATCTTGTCTTGTCTTATTTTGTGGATTATTAATTTATGTTGTTATATTTTGCAAGTATAATTCTACTATATAGTTTCCTACTGCTGTGGTTTGAGGAATTTTTTCCACATACTTGTTCTCTAATTCCTAATAATTGGTATCGGAGCTTTGGTGGTTTTTTGCTAAAGTTGTAAATCACGGGAAATTTAAGCTTGAGTGGGAGCTATGGCGAGATGAGGGAAGATCGAGGGTTGAGAAGTTCAATGGGAAAAATTTGGTTTGTGGAAGATGCTGATTAGAGGATTACTTATATCGGAAGGACCTCCATGTTCCTTTGGCTGGAAAAGCAAAGAAACCTACAAACCATGTCGGATGAGGATTGGGAGTTCTTTGGATAGAAAGGTGCTTAGGGTAATTCATTTATGCCTTGCATCTTTGGTTGCTTTCAACATATCGCAAGAGAAGACCATGAAAGGTCTCATGAGTGTTTTGGGAAGTTATATGAAAAACCCTCTACCTCTAATAAAATATTTTTGATGAAAAAGTTATTTAATATGAAGATGTCTTAGAATGATTCATTTCGATCATTTGAATGAATTTAATATGGTTGTGAGTATGTTAAACTTGGTAAAAATTGAATTTGATGATGAGGTCAGGGATTTGTTGATTTTGTGCTCCTTACTAGATAGGTTTGAGACAACTTGGTTGTGGGTAAGTAATTCGAGTCTCTAATAACTCAAAGATGAAGTTTGAGGATGTAATAGGTGTTATCCAAAATTCACCCCCCAGGGTAAATTTTGATAACATGCATTAAATTCTCAAGTCCTAGGAAAATAGATTGAGTCAGGGCAAAAATTCATGTTTCTAGGGTCCCCTCAGATTTTTTCTAACTCCCCTGTCCAAGAAGAAGAGAGCAAGTTCTGAGAAAAGGTGAAAAATTATAGAAAACAAGCTCGGGCCAGAAAAATCATGAAAAATGGCTAAGTCCTAGTCCTCGCAATAGTCGGGACATGAGGGACATGGGCGTGAGACCAGGTGAAGGCCGCCGGGTGGTTCTGC
This sequence comes from Taxus wallichiana var. yunnanensis, assembly GCA_018340775.1. Lineage (NCBI taxonomy): Eukaryota > Viridiplantae > Streptophyta > Pinopsida > Cupressales > Taxaceae > Taxus > Taxus wallichiana. The sequence continues at coordinate 65,214,276 of CM031233.1, forward strand.
GCGTAGCATTTGGGACAATTGGGACGTCGGGACGCGCGGGACGCGGAAATCCGAACTGGCCGAAAAGTGGAAAAAATTGACTAACTGTTGAAACATGCAGTCTGGGACATCTGGGCAGTTAGTACGTGGAGGACACGAGTCGGCTGAAAAGACCTAAGGCAGCCTGGAACAGTTGGGCCAAAGGTACGCGAAGTACGTGAACTCGCCGGATCGGCGAATCGGAAGAATTTTTGTCCCAGTCAAATACCCGAAGCAAGCGGGACAAGAGTACGTAGCGACGCGAATCAGCCAAACCGGGTGAATCAGAGGAATTTCATGGGACAATTGGGATGAAATACGCGTGGGACGTGGAAAGCCGGCTAATTTTAATGCACCCTCATAAGGAAGAAAAGTCAACGTTTGGTCCGGAAACTTCAAACGGCCATAACTTTTGACTCGAGCTCGATTTTCACAAAATGGACTTTACGAACGAGCACGACGCCTCTCTACACCAAAAAATGGATTTATTATTTTTGATGAGGGTAGATATATTTAAATAAGAGAAACATATTCGGCTCCAGTTCAATTAATGCTCATTCCCGTCAAATGACAGAAAACGCCTGCTAGACCCAAAATAGCTGCCCGCACTCAGAAGGCCATAACTTTTGCATTTCTCAATGAAATCACACAAAATTGGTACCGTTGGAATCATGGCTCTGAGATCGACACAAAAAAATCAATAAATTTTATATTTGATGAGAAATTGATTGAGTTTTTAAGAAAACGTGGCCGGGTTCATAACAGTGTTTTATTTGGTAGTTGGGAGTGCAATTAAGAGGCATGGTCATCATTCTTTCTCTGCTGCAGCACATGGGATAGTATGGGGAGCCTTTTGCAAGTAATGTACAATAATTTCAATCCATTTAATACGTCTTGTGTGTTTGAAGGACAGATTTCAGGATTTCTATTTTCCTTCTCTTTTCCTTCTCATTTTTTTATAAATTGGAGTGTTGGGCTCATTGTAAAAGAGAGAGTTTTTGGGTAGAAAAGCTCTGCCAAAATTGCTTTGTGAAGCCAGTGTGTTGCAGGCCCTTGTAGTGGACTCCTTGCATGGTGATCCAGGCCCTTATCTTGTAATAGACTGAACTGTGCATATCATGAAGCAATAAAATATCAGTTTGTGGATGTATCTTCCCCTGCTGTGTTTTCTTGCATTCTTCTTGCCCCTTTAATCTTTCTACAAGAATATTGTGTCTATTATTATGTTCTTGCAGGGATCCATTATCATTGTGTATGCTTGGAATATTGTTGTGAATGCATTTTGCTAGATTATGGAGAACTGTCATCACCTCTTCTAGTGTGTACTTTGCTTTTGTATTTCACACATTTGGAGACTACTCTCACACCCTCCTTTTCTGGTGTATCACCGCTTTAGTGTAGGCTTTCATTTTATACATTCTCTCCTGGTCCTTGGAAATTTAGATTAGAACAGTTAGCTTATCTTGCATTAGAGTAGATTGTGGCAGGTAGTTTAGGAGCAAGAACCTGACTTTCTCTCGGAGGTCTATCTCAAGCAAGCAAGTCCCACAACTTGGAGATAGTACCCATGTTATCCAATCACACCGTAAGTTCAAGTATATGTACTTGTATAAACACAAGGGTGCTGTGATTCGGTGATAACAATAGGTGTGATCCTAAGTGAGGAAATGTTAAGGAAGAGTACCAGATATTCTTCTACTTCTAGAAATGCTTTGACGGTGGAGAGAGCGAGATGGAGACAAAAGAATAGAGGGAAAGGTAACTGTGGGAAGTCAAATGATTGTGGAAGGTCAAAGTCCAAGAGTAAGTTAGAATGTTGGCACTATGGGAAGGTTGGTCATACTAAGAAAGATTGTTGGGCTCTTGGGATATGAAGAACAAGGAGGAAACTAAAGAGGTAAATTTAAATGAAGAGTTATGTTTGTCAAGATGCCTTAATTCTTTCTTTAGATAATATTGTTGAATCTTGGGTGTTAGATTCAGGGGCTTCTTTCCATGCCACCCCACATAGACATTACTTTATTGATTTTGTTCAAGGTGATTTTGGACATGTATATCTTGGTGATGATGAACCATGCAACATAGTAGGGAAAGGTTGTGTTTGGGTGAAAATGTAGAATGAGAACACATGGCTACTTAAGGACATCGGGCATGTGCCTAAGTTGAGGTGGAACTTGATATTAGTGGGACATCTAGGTAGTGATGGCTGTACGGTTAGTTTTATAGTGGATTCTTGGAAGGTTACCAAGGGAGCTCTTGTGGTTGTAAGAGGTAAGAAAAATGGTACTTGTATTTAACCAGTGGTGTTGATTATTGCAATTTAGTTGTTACAGATGGAGATGCAACTTTGTGGCACTAGAGACTCGGCCATATGAGTCATAAGGGTATGTAAATTATAAATGATAGGTTTCTGGATTAAAGGATTTGGATTTGGAATTCTGTGAGGATTTGTGTTTATGGGAAATAGAAGCGGGTGAGATTCCTCAAGGTTGGACCTAGGAGGAAGGAGGGTAAGTTGGAGTTAGTGCATGAAAATGTATAGGGGCCAGCTGAGGTAAAATCTATTAGTGGTTCATGTTATTACATCACTTTCATCGATGATGCAACTAGAGAAGTTTGGGTATATTTCATTAGAAAGAAATCTAATGTGTTTGAAACTTTCAAAAGATGGAAAGCCTTGGTTGAGAATGAAACATGTCTCAAGTTGAAATGTCTACGGTCAGATAATGGAGGGGAATATTACAGCAATGAATTACTTGATTAATGTTTGGTAAATGGGATCCACAGGAAAAGAATGGTTCCAAATACTCCATAGGAAAATGGAGTGTCAGAGAGAATGTACATGACAATCATGGAGCGTGCTAGGTACATGAGGTTACATGCAGGGCTGCCACTCATGTTTTTGGTGGAAGTGGTAAGCATAACTATTTATTTGATTAACGAGAGGACCCTCTCGTGGGCTTGGATGGAGGTATATATGCGGAGGCTTGGTCTTGTAAAAAATTGATTACTCATTTCTTAGAGTATTTGGATATGAAGTAGTTGTTCACATTGATAAAGATGATAGGACCAAGTTAGAGGCTAAGTCTGAGAAATGCACCTTTGTTGGATATGGTGAAGATGATTTTGGTTTCGTGTTTGGAGTCTTAAAGAAAAGAAAATATTTCGGTCTAGAGATATTGTCTTTAATGAAAAAATCATGTATAAAGATCAATTACAGGAACAAAAAGAGGAATCAAAGAAAGAATACACAGTGTTAGAGGAAATTGTGGACAACAAGGTGTCTAAGGGACAATTCATGTTCAACATGTTTGCAGCATAGCCGAGTTCAGAACCTACTCATCAAGAACCCCAAACTCCTGAGGTGAGAAGGTCTTCTAGGGTAAGAAGGGAACCTAAATGATTTACTCCATATTTGAATTATTTATTGCTCACTGACAGTGGAGAGCCAGAGTGCTTTGAGGAAGCAATGCAGGTGGATGTCATGAAAGAAGTGGGAACAAGACATGGATGAAGAGCATAGATCTCTTATGGAAAACCAGACTTGGGATCTGGTGGAGCTACCCGACGTAAAGAGAGCATTGTATAACAAGTGGGTGTATAGAATAAAAGAGAAAGATGGAGGAAGGAAATGATATAAGGCCGGTTGGTAGTCAAAGGATTTACAAAGAAGAAAGGTATAGACTTTGATGAATTTTTTTCTCTAGTTGTTAAAATGACTTCTATTAGGATTGTTCTTGGTTTAGTTGCAGTAGAAGACCTACACTTAGAACAGTTGGATGTGAATACTACATTCCTTCATGGTGAGTTGGAGGAGGAATTGTACATGCAACATCCACAAGGTTATGAGGTCAAAGGGAAGGAGAGGTTAGTGTGAAAATTGAAGAAGAGCTTGTATGGCCTGAAACAAGCTCCACGGCAATGGTACATAAAGTTTGAAATTTTTATGCAGGATCAGGGTTACTCCAGGTGTCACTCAGACCATTGCGTGTACATCAAGAATTTTCTTGATTGTAGTTATATTATTATGTGCCTGTATGTAGATGATATGCTTGTTATAGGGAAGAACATGTAGGAAATAAAGGTACTCAAGAAGAAGTTAGGTGACTCCTTTGCTATGAAGGATTTGGGGGCAGAAAAAAATCCTTGGTATGAGAATAACTCGAGAACAAGAAGGAGAGGAAGATGGTATTATCTCAAGAAGAGTACATAAAGAAGATCTTGGAGAGGTTTAGTATGTAGGATGCTAAACCGGTTGGTACTCCTTTGGCAGGTCACTTTAAATTATCAAAGGAGCAGAGTCCCAAGACTAAGGAGGATAGAATCTAGATGTCCAAGGTACCGTACTCATCAGTAGTTGGTAGCTTGATGTATGCTATGGTATGCACTAGGCCTAACATTTCCCATGCAGTGGGAGTAGTGAACAAGTTTATGAGTGATCCAGGTAGAGAGCACTAATAGGTAGTAAAGTGGATCCTTCAGTATTTGAGAGGGACCATGGGAGCAACATTGTGTTTCGGTGGATCAGACACTACATTACATGGATATGTACATTTGGACATGGCAGGATATTTGGAAAGTAGGAGGAGCATGATGGTTATGTATTTATGGTTGGTGATACAACGGTGAGTTGGATTTCATGGTTACAAAAGGTTGTGGCTTTGTCAACCATAGAGGTTGAGTATGTTTTTGCCATAGAGGAAAGCAAGGAGATGATTTGGGTACAGTATTTACTTGATGAGTTGGGGCATAAGAAGGAAGTTGGGAGACTACACAGTGATAGTCAAAGCGCTATTCATTTAGCGAATAACTCCGCTTTCCACTCTAGGATGAAGCACATTCATCTGAGATATCATTTCATTAGGGCAGCTTTGGAAGAAGATAAGTTGAAGCTAGAAAAGATTCATACTAGTTAGAATTATGTGGATATTATGACCAAGGCGGTCACACGGGAGAAGTTGAAGTTGTGTTCAACTTTTATTGGCCTTCATGGTTGATAATGAAGGGATAAGAACTTTGATGAGTGGAAACAATCTCTAAGTGGGAGATTGTTGGGGCGTGGAGCCTATTTTTTGTTTTTGAATCAATGTTGAAGTTTTGAAGCTTGAATAGTTAATTTTGGAGACTTTAGGATAATTATGCAATCATTTGGTGTGACGTTGTTGTGCCATTGCTGCTACGGCGTTTTCGTTAATATGCTATTAATTGGTTGTTAACGTTGGGACTATTTTTCCAGTGTGGGAAGTTGAAAGATCATGACTTTCAAACTTCTAGGGTCGGCTTTAGGAAATTTTAAGAGGATTTTAATCCTATAAATAGAGGTGTTAGGGTATCTTGAAGATATATTGAGTGTTCAAGAAGTCTTGAGTCTTAATGATCAAGAGGTGATCAAGGTTATGCAATTAGGTGTCAATTGTTGTTTAGATGTGGTTTAACATCTTTGGAATTTGTTGTGAGTTCATAAGCGAGAGAATATTGTGAGAGTTGTTTTACTCTTGTTGATAATAAAATCGAGCAAGTTCTTGGTGGATGTAGCCCACATTGGGTGAACCACATTAAATCTTATCTTGTCTTCTTTTGTGCATTATTTATTTATGTTGTTATCTTTTTGCAAGTATAATTCTGCTATATAGTTTCCTACTGGTGTGGTTTGAGGAATTGTTTCCACATACTTGTTATCTAATTCCTAATAAGTAACTTGGAAATTACCTAGAATCCACCATGCTTATACCTAACCAAACCATTCCTATACTTGATCAAACTATACCTATACTTGACTCCACCTTGCCTATACTCAACTCCACCATGCCTATACCGACCAAACCATGCTTATACTTGATTCCACCATGTATATACCTAACTCCACCATGCCTATACCTAAATTTATAATGCCTAAAAAGCCTTGAATCAATCATGCCTAACTCACCTAGTTCCCATGGTACATAATAACAATGGAAATTAAAAAGAGTACATCATCCATCCAATAATAATCATAGACTGTATAAAAGGGAATGTCTGAGTATTGATAAATATATACACAAGGATAAATAATCAAAGTGTCTCAAAAATATCATATACAATCTACTTAAAATATTTAGCATGCAATTTGTTAGATATAAATCAAAATCATCATAGAATGTCATGATCAATCAACCCCACTTGAGATCCTCCTCTCCACTCTCACCCATATCCTCCTCCCGACCCTCGGCTTAGCACTGGTCTATGAGAAATGGTAGCCTCACCCTGACCCTATCTCTGGGGTTGACGACCCCCTATGCTACCTAAGTTGTGAGTCTTGGACCTGGTCCTCTCACTAGCTACCTACTAGGCCCTATACTTGGTATATGAGGGAACATCAATACCTACAGTGGCTAGATGGTCTTGGTAATAGCAGGCCTCATTTAGAAAATCCGAACCATGCCATAGACACGTTGCAGGGTAGTTCCATCAACCTAAATGCCACATGTGAACTCTTCCCTACCAATAGAGGACCATATCCTGTTGTTAAAGTTCTGTACCAAGTGACCCCCGTCCTAGTTCTTGTATAGGTACCTATGTAGTTACTTGGGCTGTAAGGCCTAAACTCGCACACTGTGTAACTTCCAACTATCACGTAAACTAGTAACATTCACTTGTAACACTCACGCTACCTATGCACCATCCTCTCGCATGATGCAAAGACTTGTGCCCATGCTTGTTCTTGGGAAGAACTTAAATGACCTTGTAATGTGGTCACTTTCCTTGTCAAATTAACCACATGTGCATGTGAAACTATAAATTGAACTCCAAACATGGTTACCTATCCCTATAGAACATTCCTATGAACCATCACTATAGTTAAGTCTTGCTGACTGGACATGGTGGTGCTTCATGTAACTCTGTTGCCCACCATTGTTGTATTCCATACTAGTCCCTAGATTATCTAGTCTTGTATCCACTGGTACCTCCTCCTATCTTGTGGGGTATGTGGGTTGGGGTGGAGACAAAGGTCTCTCCACATCATCCCTGTGGTACTATGGGAAGGGTGGCAACACATCATGTGGTAGTCCAAAGCGGGTGTCGAATATTTCAATTGGGATCATCTCGTGTTCACCAACATGTCTTACCTATATCCACCACACTAACTATAACTCCTATAGCTCCTCATCCATCCCTCTAAAAGCTAGAAAACTGACATAAGCGTGACAGACTATGTCCATCGCATATAGGCCCTCCAGCTCCCACTTATAGTACACTACATCATGTGCTACCTCCTCCACTCGAGGATGGCTACCTAGGACCACCCACCTCTTGTAACCTTCCCTCTATCCCCCATGGTACCAATCTGCATCGGTAGTCCTCGCGAGACACACTACCAATATATGCTCATATGCTTAATAGTGTAGTAGGAATGTATAATAGATGTCGTAGCATCATATCCTTTGGCAAGAAAAAAACTCCCTATACAACTATAATAAATATGTAGTCACCCATGCAAAGTAGACCCGATCCTTAATCATATCTCACAATACTCCCATCAGCCCTCTGGGAAACTAACCACCCTCTGAATCAAGAAGTGCGTAGCAACCCATCACCACCATCATCAGCCATCTGCTAAGCGCATCTCTTGCGAGATGTGCAACATACAAATACCCATAAAAAGAATGACACTATGCTCGGTTAGGTAACTCACCATCTCCCCAAATACCTCAATAATCACCTCAAAGGATCCATCTGCTGATACTGAATATATTGGCTCACCAACAATTGGCAGCCGCAGAATCCTATATACGTACTCCAACATAATGGTCATCTCACTAGTGGGTAGATGAAAGGTGTTGGTTGTGGCATCTCATCTATCGATGAACATGACTATGAGACTATGATCCCATAGAATACACCTATAACACCTAATTCCCACCAATCTAACATCTCACATATGTGTCCACTTATCCTCAATAACGCTGGGATGCATCTTCCCTAATAATGGTGGGACACGGTCCCACATTGTCAACTGATGTCGTGCCTGCATCCATACCACTCAACAATGTCAAATACTAAACTACTTTTCCCATTTCTTTACAACCTAATTACCCCACCTATCTATTTCCTAACTACTTCCCTGGCCTATCATTTCTTCTAATTTAGCTTACCAAGTTCCCATACCCATTCCATCACTGTGACCTAATCTTCCTCTATTACCCACCTATGTTTACCTATATTTACCCTCACCCACCTGCTTCTCTCCCTCATCCCTCTCTATTTCCCTTATTCACTACCTATCTACCCTCCAATTTCATTTTTTACCCCATTTTGGCCTTCTCAACTTAACCTATTCAGACTAAGTCACTTTTCACGATTCGACATCGGCCACATTGATCGATACCGATTACCATGAACCGACGTCGACGGATATTTTCCCATTGATGCTTGGCATGCCGAGAGAAATGTTGGCCGAGACCTCACCGACATCGAGTCTTTGGTTCAGCTCCAAATTCAAACCCCCATGCCCCCAATTTTCTAAAAATTTAAAAACAAGCCTAAAACCTACCCAAAAACCACCCAACCCCACCCATTTCCATTTTACAACCTAATTAATCTACATTACACCCGCCCCATACCCAAATTATTTCATTTTTAACTACATTTTGAATTTTTAATTCCCCCCCATTTTATTTCATTTTTTTCCTACAAATTCAATAAAAAACAACCATAAAGGATTGAATCCTACCTCTACACACTAACATCACCTTGCTAGGATCTCTAGTCTCTGAGCCAGTGGTCCTCACATACCTACTCATGTTGCCTCCATGTTTAAATCAAACTACTAGCTCTCCACCGGTTGAATCAATCCAAATGATCTCGCAGGACCACCTCTTTACCTCTCTAACCACTCACCTCTCTCCAAATTAGCCTAGAATCTATCCCAATCACGGTCACTCTTGCCAATAGTATGAAAATGACTTTTTCTTGTCATTTACACAAAATGAAAAGTACAAATGTATCCATAATTCATGGATTTTACATTTTGTCCTAAATCGACTTTGACAGACATCATTTTCCCTAAAATGACATCAGTCTTGTGCCCTAGTGTATCATGCTTTTTTTTCTTGACCGACATTGGTTGGGCATGACCATGGTCGGTTAGCCTTTTTTACCTCATTTCATCATATAACACCAACTTTAACTTCCAAAACCATTTTTTTGCTTAACCCAAAGTTGACCCGACCTTGTACCTCACCCTCATGACCTTATTATCTTTCACCCAAACTCGAGAATCGGTTGGGCGTGTTTTTTCCCCTACCGTTGCCTTACCTTTGACCTTACCTAAATCACCCAACCCAACCTCGCTCATGGTGACACTTGAATTTGTTTATTGGTTATACCTTATGATGCTACTACTCATGAGGTATAGGAAGGCGTCATGTGCAGAGGTGTAGAGTCAGACTCTCAAGGACTTAGCCAATTTTGGAGATCAGGTCTATTCTTAGAGATTGGCGTGCGGAGCACATAAAGCAATACCGATATTTGCGCATGCCACTCTTGTGGAGATTCTTTGAGGAGCATGAAAACTCACTCTTGCATGGGCATAAGCTAAGAATAGATCCACCACTGTAGTTAACTATCAGTGATCTACAGATAGCATACTTGCATGTATGGCTATAGTTGTAAAAAGGCACATGGTTATTATTAGCATGTGACCTATTTCTGGTAGAGTTAAGTGGTGAAGGGCTAGTTCCCCACCCTATATATACATATGTAATGAATTACTTAAGAGATATCTAGATAGAGATAGATAGATAGAGACACATGCTTTGAAGAATGAGAGAAACATGAGTACATGTGATGTATTTGATAGATAGTTATGAGATCCATGCGCGCATGCCTGGTATTGTATGAAGCTTCTGTACTGTTGGTATGATGAATAGATAAAGAAAATTGATCGAACAAATAGTGTTTGATGTGTTTTATCAATGCATATTATTATTTTCATAATGATTTACCTTTAAGTGCTTATAGATCTGGTTAAGTATAATGCTGAATAGATAGATTAGTTTCCAAAATATATGTTTACTGCTTTATCATGCCACCATTCTGCTACAACAACCTTTAAGAGGAACCGGTACCTTTGCGTGCTTGGGTGAGTGCTCAACCTAGGCTGAGTGATGTGCCAACACGACTAGGTGTTACTAACAATTCTAGGCTGCATCATTGGTTCCATTGCTGGGACCTCTTTTTCAGTTGTTTCAGAATGGTTCGTGATGAAGACATACCGGCTAACTTTGGTGAGCGTTGAAGAATGGATTCATGATTTGGAGGAAGAATACACATGGAGGTTTGACACTGGATCAGATTTAGTGCACGCACTTGGGTAGAGAGAATCTGTATGATAGTTTATATGAAAGCTTCTTTGTTATCTTTCAGTAGAATTATATGAATGGTTGATTGCATATGCATCTAAGTGGAATTGGAGGTATCACACACTTGTTTGGACACAGGAGGAATTTCAAACACTATATGATGCTGACCTGAGCTGGACTCACGTGGTAGATACCTAGTTTTGCGGTGTCTAAACAACTATATTTTGGAGTATTCAATTTTGACTTATTCGTGCTCGGAGGTAGCGGAGTTCTAGTTCCTACGATATCCTAGAGGGATGTATTTGCAAGGTATTCCACTGGTAATCAAAATACTAATGGTAACGTTGAACTTGGAAGCTAAACCCATGGAAAGCTAAAAAAATCTCCACATGCGAGGGTAGGAACATAGGATTGGTGAAAGATGGTAGACCTAGTGGCAGCATGCAAAGGAAGAGAGGTGGCTGAAGTATGATGAGGTGTGTGAGAGGGAATTATGCAAGAGACAAGAAATTGTAGAATGGATGGTGTTGTGGAGAGAGATGGCTCGTGAAGGATTTGAGGCTCATGGGGAGGAAGAAGAGCAAGAGCATCAGGAACTCCCCCATCTAGGAAAGCATGATAGAGAACCCTCTTCGGCCTCACATGGAAGCATGCTAGTAGATATGACTAGGCCATGGGCGCACATCTAAGCCAACCTGTTGACCTAGCCCTTGCGCTTGGTTTTCTAGTATCTAGTATATAGAGGTAAAAAAGTTTTAATTTAGGAAGTGAAAGCAGAAAGAAATAGGTCAGACAACAAGTACATCAATGGCAACATAGAAAAAGCTTCATTATTCTTTGGGGGTATGTTTTCAGGCTCATCATCTACACAGAATATGAGTGCATTGAGTGTGGGATTCACCTCTGGAACAGGGACTACTTCCCGGACTATCGGGGGTCGATATAGTACCCTTGTTGGGGGCGGGGAGTGCATCCATGGGCCCTATTCCAAATCCTAGAGGAGGATCGGGTGGTATGGGTAGTTCTAGTTCTAGTGGTTTGGGTGGTATTGGAGGAAGAGGAAACCAAGGAGGTTCTAGGTCGGGTGGTCAAGGCCCGCAGCAACCCCAGAACATTTATATGGAGATGTCCCTTCGTCTCCCAGAATACAGAGGTATCGAGGATATGGCTGAGCATGTTCATATGTGTGAAATATTGTGATGCACAAAAGGTATTACAAACCTTTGAGTGCAAGGCAAGTCAATTTGTGACTACATTGCAGGCATGCGCGTGCACATAGTTGGTATAGGAAGTTTGATCCCAATCAAACTTGTATTGACTATGCAGCATTGAAAGATGCTTTCTTAAAAGAGTTCCACATCCCAGAGTTTGAGTAGAAGAGTATAAGCACACTCAAGGATATAAAGCAAGGCACTACTAAAAGTGTACGTGAGTATGATGCACATTTTAAAACACTTCTATCCAAACTCTCTTATGACATTCATGCAAGTCAGCATGCATGATGGTTTTCAGGATTGATTACCCCATTTGAAAAGCACTATCGCATAAGACTTATACCGATCCGTGTGAAGCATTGGAAGCCACTTTTGTCTGCTAAAGAATTGGGAGTATTGACACTAGAGTTAGTCCATTTTTGGAAGCTCAGATAGTGGCTATGGAAAAATAGTTAGAGAAATTATCGGCAAACTCAGCTCATGAAACACGCTCAGGAATCTGGTGTATAGATTGTGAAGTGGAAGGGCACACCAAGGATAGTTTCCCTCACCAGAACTATACGTTTGTTGTTATTAGATTGTGAGATTTTCCATTTGAATCATGATGCTAGTCACTGCCCCCTACTACAACGCGCGATCAGGAAGAATGTATCCTCCTTTTGTAAAATTTGTAGGTCCATGACCCATGATACTGAGGACTATAGATTGATTGGCCAGATCCATGATGCCATTGATATTGGGGTAAGACAGGTGAGTGTGGCTGATAATTCTAAAGGGAAGAATGAGCATCAAGATAGGGATTATAATAAAATGTGCTATGATAGGAATGATGGAAGGTTTGAAGGGGTTCGTGAAAGGGGACGAGGATATCAAGGTGGATATGGAGGATGAGGCCGAGGTGGAGGAAGGAGTGAATTCCCTTGAGGAACTTTCTATACATGTGGTTCACCTGACCATTATAGGCGTGAATGCCCACAGAATATTTCTGTTCATTTTGTGGAAAGGGGCATAGTTATGAAGAGTGTCGGACTTGTATGAGCATCTCAGTAAGTAGCACAAGCAAGAAAACAAGGGCACGGGGATGGTTAGAATCTAGCGCATGATAGAGAATCAATGGATGCCAAAGTTAACACCAGAACTTGAGGTAGTAATAGTCAAGATAACCCACAAGTGAGGTGGCGCACGTAAGAGAGGTGTTGCAATAGAAGCCGACAATCACTAGGGAGGAGGTTTTGCATGCTAGATATCTAGATCCAGCTCATCAAAAAGAAGTCTATCAGGAAACAATGGAGGTCCTTAGGAGCCTTCAAGGTGAGATACAAGGTTTAAAAGAGTAGTCTCAGAAATTGGAGCACAAGGATATAGAATAGGCCCCATCGGATATTGATGACATCAGAGAGGTATGTAGAACGTTGTGCCAGGAGAATATTATTCCTTTATTAGGAAATTGGTTGAAAGGGAATACTCCATGTGTGGGAACTGAAACTAAGAGACAAATACTTCATGTGAATCTTCCCCCGATAGCATTGACTATGACAAGGAGATCACTTTGAATGTTGTTGTGGACGGGTGGTTGTTGAGCAATATCTTGATTGACATAGGTGCGGAAGTAAATGTACTTACATTAGATGCGTGGGAACAAATGGGGAGACCCCCATTGCAGCCATCATCTAATGTATTGTTCATGGCAAACAAAATGAAAGCTACTCCCATAGGAGTTTTGAAGGATGCATCTATCACTATACAAGGGGCCAAGTTCACAGGAGACTTTGAAGTACTAGTGCTTGCAGAAGCCGATAGCTTCCCAGCTCTGCTTGGGCGCCCTTGGTGTTATGTGAACAATGTTGATTTGAGGTTTAACAAGGGGTATATCAGCTTTGAGAACAAGGAGGAAAGGGTCATAATACCATTGATCAGATGGGAAATCCATGCCATATGTGGAACCTTTAAGTGAAGAGGACTTGAACAGAATCTATATACGTGTTATTCGGGACCCAGAGGTCAATGATCCATCTAAGGAAGGAATCCTTCATTGGGAAGATTCTTAGTCAATCAGTGATACTACTAGTATTTCTTGTGATAATTGGGCTCATGGCACTTATGAACTAGTGGGGTGTGAAGTTAAGCGTGGTTACTTGCAAAATGGGTTTTCACTCTGTTTGATGTATAGGTCACATCAGTACCCCACTATATTGGATCGAAGATTTGGCTGGATTTTTACAAGTCATGGAAACAAACTAGGTTGACCAGCTTAAACGATGAGATATGTTGTCATATACTTTGGGCGGGATGGCCGCGCACTGGTGGGTAGTCCACAGGGATAATCTCTTAGAATGGGGAATGATTGGGACCGCCTTATCAACTAGGTTTTCAAAAGTAATGCACCTACAAAAATAAGCCCTTATCATGGTGATCAACCTACTCAACATCATATCCAATAGTGTGAGAGACTCTGGATAGTAGGATAGGAAGCATTACCACCCTCACTTTGGGTGCATCGGTTTTATTCTACTCTACAAGGTTGCGTGCGTGCTTGGTATGTCTATGTTGAATTACATCGTGACACTGGAAATTGGCAAACTTTGACTGCAGGGATGATCCAAACTTTTGACTTCTTTTCATCTATGCCACTAGTGAACACAACTTTAAGCTTTATCAAGTGCTTAACTATGGGAGACAGTGGGAAAGTGGAAGAACTTATTTAGGAATTATTTGGTGAGATAGAGACAGGGGTGCATTTTACGGATGAAGAAGATGATATCATATTACTTGAGCACGCTTCTCTGGAAAAAGATAAGGGGAAGATGGTTTACATAATTGATGAGGAGGAAGTTGAGCACTTGGACGTGGATCATTCACATGGAACACGTGAAGTGTTATCCAGTGTGGATGTAGATGCGCGCATATCATGAACCTATGAAGACAACAAAGGTCAATATAGGCACAGAAGCTGAACCTAAGGAGGTGATAATTGGGGATTACTGGTCAGAATCAGAGGTAGCAAAGATCATAGAGTTACTTCGAGACTATGAGGACTTATTCCCAAGAGGATACCATGAACTTAAAGGCATGCATATATCACTCGGAGAAATGAAGATAAAGCTCAAGGAAGGTGTGCGCCCTGTTAGGAAGTGACCATATCGGATGAATCCCAATTTTGTGAGAAAGTAAAGGAGGAGATTGACAAGATGTTGAAATCCAGGATCATTCGACCATTGGATGAATCAGAATGGGTCAGTCCTATGGTGATAAGCATAAAAAAGGATGGTAGGATTCAAATTTGTGTTGATTATAGGGAGTTGAATGCAGCATGTGTTACAGATCCCTTTCCTACGCCATTCATGGAGGAAATATTAGGAGTGGCTGGGCGTGAAATATATTCATTTATAGATGGGTTTTCAGGGTATCATCAGGTTAGGATTGCCCCGGAAGATCAAGAGAAGACCACCTTCACTACTGAATGGGGAAGCTTTGCCTATATTGTGATGCCCTTTGGATTGAAGAATGCACCTGCTGTATTTTCAAGGATAGTGGTACAAGCCTTCAAGGATTTTATTCATAACTTCTTACAAGTCTATCTTGATGATTGGACCGTTTATGGGCTGATTAAGGATCATTGTGACAATCTGCGCTTAATGTTTGAAAGATGTCGACAGTTGAGTATCTCATTAAACATCAAGAAGTGCATCTTTGCTACTCCCTTTGGCACACTTTTAGGACATATTATCTGCAAGGAAGGGTTGTTGGTTGATCCAGCTAAAGTTGCAGTCATCATTGGCTTGAAAGCGCTGGCTAGTCAGCATGAGGTGTGTGGATTTTTGGGTCATATAGGGTATTACGGAAGTTTATAAAAGGGTATGCAAAATTTGCCATGCCCTTGGAAGAATTGCTCTAGGGAAAAGGTACATTCTCTTGGGGAGTCACAACAGCGCACGTTTGAGATATTGAAGAAGAAACTTACTACCGCACCTATCTTGTGTTTTCCTTCATGGGATAAACCTTTTCATGTTCATGTGGATGCCTCTGGCACAACCATTGGTGTTGTCTTAGCTCAACCAGAGAGAAGGTATTGTTGATCATCCCATTTGCTTTGCTAGTAGGAAGTTGACCCCTGCAGAACAAAATTATACCACTACAGAGTGCGAGGCCTTGTCCATGATCTATGCCTTGCACAAATTTTCATAGTATTTGTTGGCTACACCATTTGTGTTTTATACAGATCACATGGCATTAAAATATTTGGTGAACAAGCCCATTTTATAGGGGTGCATTTGCCGATGGATACTCTTATTTCAAGAGTTTGACTTTACAGTTGTGGTAAAACTAGGAAAAAGCAATTCTGGACTGGATCACTTGTCTAGAATTCAATCAGGAGAAGAGGCACAAACAATAGAAGAGACCATGCCTGATGCACAGTTGTATAGGTTACAATGCGTGCCATCATCGGAATTGGAGGACATTGTTATCTTTCTAAGGACTGGTATGGCACCAGAAGGCATGAAGGCTTTAGAGAAGAAATAACTTGCTATTCATGTGGCACCATTCATGTTAATTAGTGGTGATTTGTACAAGTTAGGTAGAGATGAGGTGTTACACCGTTGTGTCTTGGAGCATGAACGAAAGGACATAATGGAAGAAGCACATGGTGGTATTGCAGGTGGCCATTATGTAGGTGATGCAACAACGTGCAAGATCCTACTTGTTGGTTTGTGGTGGGAAACATTGTACAAGGATTGTAAAGAGTATTGTAAGACATGTGACCATTGTCAATGTCTCGGTCGACCAGGACAAAGGGATGAGATGCCCCTACGACCAATAACAAGTGCAGAACCCTTTGAGAAATGGGCAATTGACTTTTTTCGGGCCTATTTCACCAGCCACGCGCGTAGGACTAGATTGCACTATATCATCACTTGTATAGATTATCTTACCCGATGGGTAGAAGCAACACCTACAAAGGACTGTATAGTGAGCTACAACAAGCATGGTTCTTATGGGAGAATGTTCTTATAAGGTATGGTTGTCCTTTAAGTTTAACAAGTGATAGGGGCACACATTTTTTAAATGAGACAATATGAATTCTTTTAGATGAGTTTATGGTTGCCCACCATAAAACTACACCCTATCACCCTCAGGAAAATGGGACTGTTGAGGCTTTTAACAAGATTTTGAGCCACACATTGACCAAGATTTGTGATGTTGGAAGGAAAGATTGGGATGATAAAGTATCTGTTGTTCTTTGGGCTTATAGAACAACATACAAAAGATTGAACAAAGCCACACCTTTTCAATTGGTGTTTGGCATGGAAGTTATTCTTCCTATAGAATTTATGTTACCTTCTTTGTGCATTGTGTCATTGGAGGTCTAGCTGATGAGAAAGCCTTGGAAGAATGGATTGTGAAGATGGTTCAACTAGATGAGCACCGAGCCATTGCGTTGGAGTTAAGAAATAGGAGAAAGCACGCAAAAGGCATGGCATGATCGACACATCAGGGATAAGAAACTTGCGGTGGGACAAATGGTACTTCTATATGACTCCAAGTTTTGTGCCATCTAGGAAAGCTCAAGGTGCATTGGTTGGGGCCATATGTTATCACTCATATACTTGAGTCAGGTGCTTGCCAGTTGGAAACAATTGATGGCACAAGGTTGCCCGGTTACTTTAATGGGAGTAGGTTGAAGCCCTACTATAAATAAGTCTTCTTGGTGTTTGTAATAAGGTAGTATTGCTAGATAAATTAGGTTTCCCTTTATGCATTTCCTTAATGTATTTCTTTCCTCGTCACTATGCTTTGTCAATTTTGCTCTTGTTTGTGTAATAAGTGTGCTTGTGCGCATGAAAGCTAACTGCAATATGAAGCATGTTGATGCGTCAGAGGACTGCACATCCTTTTCATGTGGGGTGGATTGTTGGTGACTCTCAGGTATATCTTTATGAAGATGTCATGTTGTGGGTGTTGAGAAAGAAGGTTCTAAGGGTAAGCGATAAAGATTGCTTCTCAAGATAAGAAAGGATGAAGATGGATAAGGGAAAGTATAACATGAGGTAAGCAGTGGCCATGGTAATTACCAAGGAGATCATGCAGTGACGAGGTACTCGGGTCTTTAGGGTGCACGTTGAAGAAGTAAGTGACAAAGGGTAAAGAGGCACGCTAGAAGGTTATAGCTTTGGCGTGAAGATATACCATGCGGAAATGATAAAAATGGGTCATAAATGAGGAGAATTTGGTAGGTGGAGGAGTAATTAATGCAGACAAAAAGTAGAAATCTATATAAGGACGGGATGCGATTTCATTTTTACCCTTACGACTATGAGAATTTGACAAAGAGCCTACACACGTGAAGAGCATAAAGCTAACCGATTCAAGGTACGAAGCAAGAAAACCAGGCACGGAGAAGAGATTTGTTTATTAGAAGGGCTTGAATCCCCTAGGAAAAGGGTTTGATGAAGTAGAGTAACAAAACAAAGCTAGGGTGTGAAAGTTCATGATTACAAATTAGGGCACGGTTGGATCAAGTAGGGTTTGAAGCAAACCATGAAAAACTTACAACATACAAATCTAGACAACAAAACCCTGAAAGAAGAATGGCACCAAAGAAGAAAGTAGCACCGGTAAAGGAAAAGAAGAAGGTGGTGGTGGAAGAAGAGGAGGAGATGGCCCGGAGAGAAATTTCTCTAAAATGTAGTACCCTGAGGAAGTTATTGTGGGGCAGGAATGGAATACCCACATAAGACAGAGTAAGATAAGTGAATACAATCACCGGACCAATGAAAACCAGAAGAAATTAGATGACCTCCTCACTTCTCAAATGAACAGTGCACTGAGGATGGCATGCCGATATATGATGATGCCGGGGAAAAGCTACTAAAAGGAAATGGTGTCTACCAGCTTTATGAGCTTCCATACTTTGGAAAGTATGCACCCTTGTATAGATGGCTGATGAGCCGAGTCCATGAGGACTTCTTCTACTTTGCAGGATGGAGGGTAAGATTGACACCCATCCTTATTGCCACAGTTACTGGATTACGGGCATCGGGTGAAGATATTAAGACTGACTTAGCTGACAAAAGTGCCATCTTGGAGACACAGAAGGTGTTGGGCTATCAGAAAGGACCACGTGGGATGGACATTGACAAATTGAAAAATTGTCAGTAGTACTAGGCAACACATCTAACCACAAAATTGAATGACCAAGAACGTTGGTCACAAGTTAACTCTATGTGGCTGCATGTGGCAAAGCGCATGTCAGAAGGAGCCACTTATAACATTGTCGGCTTCATTGCAGAGTGGATAGTAGAGGAAGTGCATGTGAAGGGAATAAGATAAGTTTTGGCTACGTCCTACTAAGTTTGGTCTTCATGGAGATTGGGGTACCAGATGGCCCAAAAGAGAATATATGGGAATACCCCATAAATAACAAGTCTCAGTTGAGTGATTCAGAAAGTATCTTTCTGAGGATTGATGACGGAAGAGGTGAAGGAGCGAGCAGAGATGTGGTATGATAGGCTCTGTGTGGCATTTGGAGAAGAATGGCGTATACCCAAGGACTTGCCTTCGGTCCTAGGGAAACAGGTACAATTTGTAGTCTACCAACACTTTTGTATTGCATGCTTTCCAATGATAGATGGGTCGTGGAGCCCCTAGTGCAAGCTGCCATACGCATTTCCCGTGCAATACTTCCAAGTTGTAGTTCATCGGTTCACCAACACACGGAGGTTGGTGTTTAATGCTAGACAAGGTGGACTGTGAATATCACACCTATGGAAGACATATGGATATCCAGGGAGGAATGCATATAATGAGAATAACATCTCGGAGATCTTGAGCATTAAGCTAGAAACACTGGCCATTGTGGATATCGGGGCGTGCTAATATACCTCCAACTGAAGCCTAAAATGGAGAATAACAAGTACGTGGAGAATGAATTCATGCTTCTAGGGCCACCGAAGGGAAAGCATACTATGGAGAACATTTCGGCACCTAGCCCTCTCGTGCCCAAGCAAGATGATGAGGAAGAGGATGAAGAACACGAAGATAGTGGTGGCCTAGTGCGAAGGAGGAAAAGCCATCGGCCGGGGGGGAGCATGTGAAACTCCCAGGGGAAGGAGTTACGGGGGAGGAGTAGGGTGACCAAATATTTAAAAGGTGTTTAAGCACACAAGGGTGTAAGGAGGAACCCCGCAGGTGAAGGAGCCAGAGGAGAAGAAATGAAGAAAACTCAAGCTGAGTGAGGAAACAGAAGAATCGAGGAGAAGGCACCTTCATCTCCAGCTGAAGAAGAGCCTCAACACAAGGAGGAGAAGATGGAAGGAGAAGAAGGGGATCAATCAGAGGCTACAGGACAAGGGTGGGGATACATCTGGTATTCCCTAACCTTGATGCAGCCATTCAAGAGGGCCCAGATCCCGTCGAATAGGGGAGGATGCCAAGGCACATACCATGGGGTACGTAGAAGACCCAAAGCTGATTGTCATGCTCGGTTCTAGAGCACCATCAAGTAGAAGGATTTATTTGGATGGGCACTCATGGACGAGGACAAGGTGACTTTTGCACAAGGAAGTAGCTTTCATGGTCTATGCACACGCATATGGATGAGCCCGACTTTGATGTCGGTGAAGAATCATGCGTCAAGGTGGTTGAAGAAGGCACCTGAAATGTGCCACATGACAATCAAACCAATGGTGATGTCAGACGAGTAGGTGAGCAATGCTCTGGTCAAAGTATCCTCGAAGTAGCAAGAAGAAACATAGATAAATCTGCTACCATCAAGGTGCTGATGGAGAAATTGAAAGCCAGGGATGTGGAGATAGCGTGCCTTGTATAGGAAAAGGATTTGATTAAGAGGAAATATGACACTTTTGTTAGTATGGCAGAGGAAATTGGGGATGATGTCCTCAAAGTATGCCCACATTTGGAATCCTAAGTACTAAAATAATTTCCTTCTGTAATGCATTATGTAAAGACAATAATAACATTAGTGTTGGAAGATGAAAAGGTGCACGTATCCTCATAGCCCAAGGACTCGGGAAAAGATAGAAAAGGTGTAGGCTGTAGTAGCCAGGAAGATTGCTACTTATGAAGGCCTACTGCAAGCCACCCATGATGAGCTCAAGAAATCTGATCATGTGCTAACAATATGCACAGCCCCAAATGTGCTGATCGCGATAAAAACCTTGGAGGAAGAAAATGAAGTACAAGGTGATGAAGGATGCTTCCCTAGGCCACGTTGAATGCTTAGTCCTAGTAAAGAAAAAGTGTGAGGCACTAGCTGCTGGCAAGGCACCACATAAGGAGAGGTTGGAGGAGCTTGGGAAGCTCATTGCTCAGAAGATGGATGTATTGGAAGGGGTGCAAACCTCTATGTCAAGCGTAATGCTTGTGATACAAAATGAGCAAGGAAACTCACCATGGAAGAGCTGTAGTCCATCATTGTAGACATGCCTGAGACAGCAGGAGTGGTGCTAATGGCGTGGGAGAACCTGGAAGTAGATATCAAAGAAGAATATCCAGAGTTGTTGCTTCAGGATGAGATGGAGGGGCCTGAGGCTTAAACAATTTTGTTAGTTGTGTATACCTTATTCAAAATTCCTTATTCAAAATTCTTTATTCAACTATTCTTTATTTATCCATTCTTTGTATAAGTTTTGGACATCGCCATTGTCGGGGTGACAATGAGATTAGTGTGGGGTAATGTTGAAGAGAAAACACTTAGTTGAACTTGCACAGAGTCGCGTGGAAGAACAACACAGGAGCAAAAGCGCGAAGGTATAGGAAGGCGTCATGCGTGGAGGTGTAGAGTCAGACTCTCAAGGACTTAGCCAATTTTGGAGATCAGGTCTATTCTTAGAGATTGGCGTGTGGAGCACACAAAGTGATACTGAGATTTGCGTGCCACTCTTCGTGGAGATTCTTTGAGGAGCATGACAACTCACTCTTGCATGGGCATAAGCTAAGAATAGATCCACCACTGTAGTTAACTATCAGTGATCTACATATAGCATACTTGCATGTATGGCTATAGTTGTAAAAAGGTGCGTGGTTGTTATTAGCATGTGACCTATTTCTGGTAGAGTTAAGTGGTGAAGGGCTAGTTCCCCACCCTATATATACATATGTAATGAATTACTTAAGAGATATATAGATAGAGAGAGAGAGAGAGATAGATAGATAGAGACACATGCTTTGAAGAATGAGAGAAACATGAGAGTAGTATGTGATTTGGATAGTTTAATGAGATCCATGCGTGCGCATGCACAGTATTGTATGAAGCTTACATACTATTGGTATGATGAATAGATAAAGAAAATTGATCAAACAAATAGTGTTTGATGTGTTTTAACAATGCATATTATTATTTTCATAATGATTTACCTTTAAGCACTTATAGATAGATTAGGTTAAGTATAATGTTGAATAGAAACTTATCACACTCTATATGTGTGCATGTGATAGACTACCACTACCTATTACCCAACCAAAATCACCCTTACCTACACCCAACATACCCTTGTTTTCATCACTTACCCATATATCAAACCACTCACCAACTTCGTTTAACACCTCATCCATTCCTAGTTTGAGGGGGATCACCTCCACCCACACTTGGGGAAACCTAACCTCACTCATACCTGGAGCACCAACTTCCTATTTTTTTTAGTGTCACTTATCAATACAAGCTATATGATAAAAAGGGAAAATGTAGACACCAAATTTGGGTCACACTCCCCTTGGTCCCCTTCAATTAATTAATGTAACACATTTAACTAATCATGACCCCTTCATCCCATATTAATATTCATCCTCACATTATTAATTAATTTATTTATTTTAATTAAGTTAATATCATCTTCACACCTCCACCTCATCATTACACATCACCTTGGGCCCATTCCAGGGAATTTAACTCACAGTGAAAAAGTCATCACTCTTAGCATTGAGTCATCACTCTTAGTCTTTGAGTCACCACTTGACCTAACCAACTAAGATTTCTTCCTAAACCTAACTATACTTCTTCTAATATATTCCTGCCTTTTCTCATGTGAAATCAACTTCCCTAATGGACACAACAAGGAAAGCACGCCAAAACTGGGAAGACCTACCTATTTTTGGTAAATGAGACTATTTCACCCTAACCAACCTTGGTCACCTAAAATGCCATTAGTTCCTTTATATAGAATTTTATAACCCTTTACTTGGGTTGTTCATTCAGTTATTGGATCCTTATTGAATTCAAGCATTAATCTTCAATCCCTCCTTCATCTAGACGATGAGCACACACAACCAAAGTGCAAAAAAGAAACTAGATCTTCTTCTAGAGTGTTGGAATACTAACGGGAGCACACAGGTTGTACTATCGTAGCACTAGACCTAGGCATCTCTTCTTTGATCAACCACCAACCACTTCCACTCACAAGATCTACAACATACCAAGTAAGTATTGTGATTTTATCATTTGTGCTTATTCAAGTATAGATCTTTCATTTCTTTCTGTATTTCATTCTTTCCATTACTTGTATATCACCTTCTTCCCACCAACCCACTATTCAACCATCCCAAGCCTTTACACCCTTTTCAACCTCATTTTCAGCATACCCAAGTCTTCTTAACAATATTACGACCTTATCAACACCCCCTTCACTCTCTATGTAATCACAAAGAGGTTCAAACTCTAATTTAACATTTGAACCAAATTTCCCCTATCGACACCAGTTAGCTAAGCGGCATTGATCTATCTCCTATCTAAGGCATCGGTCGACCAACCAATACCGGTCTCTAAGACTGGAAATTTTTCCTATAATAGTGAGTTAACAACTTCCCCAAAATAACTCAAAACCTTGCCTAATTTCACCCAAACCTCACCTCTGACCTCTGCTACACCTACGGATCTGAACCGGACCATTTATCATCTAGATTTAATTCTAACCATTTCATGTTGAGTTAAATTAACTTCTTGTATGTTAATAAGAGAGACTTAAATCTTATCAAATACAATAAGAATTGTTATTGCTTACATGAAATTGTATTAAGCAGGAGGATTGAAAACCATTCAAGGAAGCATCATGCTTCTCGAATCTAGCCTTTCTAGGCAGTCCTCTAACTCTTGTTATTTAATATTATTAGGTGGTCTTGTTGTGTTTAGTATACATGTCATTCCTCTAGCTAAAGGGAATCTCACACAATCATCTTCGATAAAAAGTCTAAAATGTGCGCATTCTACCTTCCACCTTCATCTCATAGGTATTGCTCCTTAACCATTTTACCTTCTATCTGTTTCATCCTAGAAAGCATAAAACTTATTGGTGACAAAAGGCCATCAAAATATATAGCTTACAAATATGAATCTTCCTCTCCTATATGAATTTTCATGTTACCACCACTTATGACATTTTATATTCCCTAGGAATGAAATTATGTCCTTTTCTTATTTTGAAAAGGTAACTTTACAATGCAAAATAATGTTACTTAGTTGAATAATTTGAAAGAGTGAAAATTACATTCCTAATGCAGAAATAGAATGTTAGGGAGAGAGTGAGGGGTAGAAAATACTAGAGAGAAGTGATGATCTAGAGATTGGGAAGCTTATGTTGATGAAGAGAATGATTCTATTGGATATTGAGAGAATGCTTCTAATGGATCTTGATAGAATCCTCTACGAGAATAAAGTTCTTTGAATTTTACCTCTTGTTAATTTGAAACATTGTGATTGCAGCTACATCTTCCTATGAGATGCAGACACACTCCAAATCATTAAATAAGTTTTCAATAACACTACTATCAAACTTGAGACTCAATATGAATACCCAATATTGAAAACATGATGATCCTCATATGCCACCACTAGGAAAGAGAGAAGGACATAAGGTCAAGGTTGGGACATGGAGATCATCATATTCCTCCTTTTGGCTCCATTATGTCATTGTTATGATGAAATGAAACAAACATTCTTAGAATTCACCTTGAGATTGAGTTTTTGAGAGTATGAAAGGGATTTATTTCCTATTTGAACCGTTAGAAAATTTCCTAGCCTTGAAATTATGAATTTTCCAACTCTAAATAAACCATTGAGAATATATTCCCCTCTACCTTTGGTCATTTTTCAATCCACATCCTTGTTTTCAAATATCCATGTTTCATACTTACATCATTATCTCTTTTATTAAGATAATAAATGTTTTATATTGAAATTAGCTCCAAATTTAAGTGTTTGAGATCCATGGTGACAAAAGATAGTGAGAATAATAGGAGATGACTAAGTGTACTAACTTTTACCATAATCTCATCACATAATATTTTTGATAAATCTAATTTCAGGATGTCTATTTTTAGTGTCTCAAGTTAACACTTTTGAGTGTTATTGATATGAAAAGAGTAATGAAATCTTAGAGAATCAACCATCACAACACTTACTATGTTTTGAATTGGTTTTTCCAACTGTTAGAATGAGATAAGAGAAGTCTCAAAAGTTTCTTTATTTTAGAAGGATGATCTACTCAATTTTAGATGTAACTTATTGGGTGTTGTGTCTATGGTTGTCATTGATGTAACAATATCAAACTAATGTAAAAGGGTTTCAATGTGGTTTAGGTGTCTCTATGAGGTGTCTTGAGTTAATTTGAAGGTTGATTGGTAGACTCCTAATTTGGTCAAGTTGTTATCATGTGTTGGCATGGTCTAGGTCATGGTGCGATATAATATGGTCATGATGTGAGATCATGTTGTTTTTAAAGGATGTTATGAGATCTAAATTTTTATTATAATGTGTTATAGGTGTCAATGATTTTGTAAGAGGTCAAAAATGTTATTTCATGAGAAGTGTGTGTTGATTCGGGTCATTCTAGGCTTATTCCTAAACCTAGGTGAAGAAACATGAGATAGTGGTATGATATATGGAGCAGGAAAATATTGTTTAATTATAGTACATGTGGTATGACACTTCATATGAAGCTTGGAAGGAATCTAAGGTCAATATTCAAAATTTTAATGCATGTTCAAGGTCCATTGAAGCAAGTTTCTTGAGAACAAGGCATGTTTGCATGGGTAAGTCATAGTGGTTGTGGAGATACAAAATTTTACAGCTCAAAATGAGACTTCAGAAATTTGGATGAGTTCATCATAATGCTTTGGGTAAAATTTCATGTCAATTCATTGAAGATAAAGCAATAAAATTGATTTTTGGTCATACGATATCTTGAGAAAGCAAAAACCCGCTCGATGGTGAAATTTATTTTCACACCCACACATGTGAGATTTTCATGGTACCCTTTGGATTTAAAGGATGTTTTGGCATGGATATAATATCATTTTTAAAAAATAATAAATTACGTTGGACATCAGAGCTTTATAAACAATCATTAAGAAGAAGAGGTCGTATAAAACTCTATTTCTAAATCAATGGAGGAAAGAAGAAAATTTTATGCTCCATATGGATTGGGAAAGTTTGTATGATTAATCAAGTTTGTAGAGGACTTTTCATAGCTTATGTTGGTGGTGATTTCATGTTCCATATGTTTCAATGAGATGGAGCAAACCTTTTTATGGATATTTAAAGTTTTAGGGATGAATTGGAGGTTTCATGAACATAATTTAATTGTTATAGATAACTTTATAGGCGTCTAAGAGGAAATGCTTTTTTTAGGAAATTAAAGTGGAGAAAATTGGAGATACATGTCCTTTAATTTTCCCTACCGCTTTAGGCCTAGAAAGCTAAAACCTAGTCATGAAGGTTTGAGTTGAGAATTGATTTTTTATATGATGAAGCAATGGTTAATGATCTTGAATAGAATTTTGGTGTTCCTCATGATGTGTTTGAGTTTATATTTTTATCTAGATATGTGTTTTCATGATGAATACCTAATGTTCTAAAACTACCATATTAGCCCAATTAAGAAGGTGAAGGAAACATGGTATAAAATATTGTTTTATCCACGGGACATAGGATTTTGTGTACTAGAACATTCGGTGAAGTACATGGTGATGTGTCCCATGCATTAGTACAACATGGAAGTTTCATTTAAGGTGATTGGAACTTGTTTCCTCAAGATTGGTACTTGAATCCTAGAATTTTGTTTGAGCTTTTCAATAGATTGAGTTGTTTAGAAGCCTTAAGATTTGATTTGGAGGTTTAAGTGAGTTGTTTCAATTAGTATAATTGAATATATTTCCATCCATATGATGCATAAACCTTTATGATTAGTTTTTGTGTGAACTCATTCACTTTTCATGAATTAATTTTTGGTATATGAGACCTAGTTGAAGGAGCTAGCAAGTTTGTGTGTTTCATGATAGAGATTGTGGTTGCAAATGTTCTTGAGCTAGTTAATGGTTCTAAGAGGTTTTCCTTAAGTTATGTGAAGCTAATGAAGTCGTTAATATTTTTAATCTTCCATGGAGTTCTTTGTCTCTTGGTTCGAGGAGAAGTCTTGTTCTTAGGACTATTTCAAATGCCTTGAGCTAGTTCATGATGGTATGCCCATTTCTGACCTATATGGTCTCTTGTTATGATTTCTAAGGGAGCGTGGAATGTATTTTTGTATTGACATGACCAACCTTAATGGTATTAGCTGACCTTTGGTCATTTATTGGGTGTTTCAAGTATATAAAGGTTATTGTAATTACTCATTTTATAGAGTTGGGTGTGTGAGGATGTGAGCGAGATAAAGAAGGTGGAAGAAGAGTGTAGAGGGGTTAAGGGAAGAGATAATAAGAGGCATTAAAATTTTATAATATTAGAGGAAAACATGTGTAATGTCATTATACCTAATCAACAAATGAAGGAGTAAATTTGAGTGAAGTAAGAGAAGAGCTTATTTGAGAGAGTTGTGCATGGAGCTAAACTTATGATCACAGTCGTTCTAAAACCAACAATACTAATTGCTATTTGTATTCAGATGGATGAGTTGGTTTTTATCATATTGGGAGGTTTTAGCCTCCTTTTATAGCGATTTTTATACTAAATAGGGGTGGGTTCTCCTTGTGGAGTGGGTGTTTCACTAACTAAATATTGTGTGATGTGCACTATTCATGAAAGACCTTTGTTTTTGTAACATAAGAAAAGGTTTAATGATTTTTCTTTCACTTGATGATTTACCACTTTATATCTGGTGTTAATTTGTTCTCTCTTATCTCTTTCACTTGTGTATGGTTGTAACACACTTAATATGCTCACATTTCATTATGTATGATGAATGTATGACATGGTAAATGAAGTTAAATTTTTTTGTGACTGATTCACCCCTCCTCTCAGTCACTATTCTTCTAAAAATTAGTATCAAACAACTGTCCATTTGAATAAAGTTTGATCACTTAAAGGATATCCTCTTGAAGCATAAGGTTGTTTGATCAAATGGAAGAAGAGATCTTGTCATATTAGGGTCTTGTGTTCAATGAAACTAATTATACCTTTTGTAAATTTAGGATGAAGGTATACCTAGGTTCTCTTAGGTATGTTTTTCATGTTAATTACACTAATTCATCTTACCCAATGTAATAATTAGTTAAAGATGCAATTATGAGTGGATTAGAGGAATCTATATATGCCATGGTAATAGAGTGTGATTCAGCTAAGGCCTTATGGGATAAGTTGGAATACTTGTATAAATAAGAAAATAGGCTTTATAGTGTTAATGAAAATCATGTTATTAGTAGTGAAAAAGGTAAGGATATGGTAGGTGGATATTTTTCAAATAAGGAAAATGAATTTATCTCTCTTGAACTTATACTTGTTTGTGCTCTAGAATACCTACAACTCACAAGGAAAGAGAACCAAAGACTGAAGGAAACTCTTAAGGACCATGAAGTGAAAGAAAAGGAATGTACTCAATTGAAAAAATAGGTTGGAATGTTTACTGCAAGTATCAAGTCAAATGAGGATGAATTTATCAAATTCAAAGTATAGCTATTGATTCCATACAAAGTGATTTATATCTAGCCTCAAGAAGACTGAAGATGTACTAAAATTTTGAGAATATCACAAGCAATCTAGATAATTTGTTGAACGTTCAAAGACCTTATAGTGATAGAACTAGTTTGGGGTACAAATAATACTTGAACAACATGATGAATCAAGTCATGGACCTGTCAAATCCAAGGAAGATGTCAATATCTACAAAAATGTTATTAGACAACCCAATAAAATGAAATTTTCAAGTTCATTCAATGGTGTGTGTTATTCATGCAATATGTTTTATCATAAAGCTAGGGACTATAGAAGGAAATTCAAGAATGCATTTTCATGGAGCAATGGTAGGGATGATCATTCATATCATTCAAGAGATATTACTTGTTATAACTTCCATAATAAGGGTCATATATCTAGGTATCATCTTCATGAATCACCAAGACATACTTATAGAAATGAAGGTAAGAATGAGGTGGTGTAATACAACTATAATATTGTTGGCCATATTTCTAGATACTACTATCAAGGACCACTTAGAAAAATTTGGAAGGATGGAGATCCTAAAGGTAAGAATCCTATTATTTGTTTCAAGTGTAACATTGTTGGTCATATTGCAAGATATTATAGAAGGAAGGTGAATAACTACAAGAATAAGGTAGAAGTTAAGTCTAATCCTATAGATTTAATTAAAGAAGAACCAAGTACAACCATGATAGACAATGATACTAACCATGAGGTTAAAAAGAAGGAATTGAATTCCGATAAGTATAACATAAGATATTATAAGCAAAAACATGATGTAAAGGAAGAATGTATAAAGGATATATAATCAAACACAACTAATCTAATAAAAATCAAACAAGATGTTAGAGATTATTGAAAAGGTCAAGAAGGATGAAATCAAGTATCTCAAGTTTAATCTTGATATGGTTATAATAAAAATAAGTTTGTTGGATCTAGTTGAGAATGAGTCTATGTTTGGAGAAAATCATATGTCTTTATTAGGTTTTCAAGCAAAAATGATAGTTAAAAAACAATTCAAGGATAATTCAAGAAAATAAGGAGGAAGTCAAGACAATCAAATATGATCATTCATCAATTCAAGAATGTATACAATAAAAGGAGAAGAATATAGACAAATTGGATCTCAAGCCTAGTGATCCAATGAAGAGAAAAAGGGTTCTAAATATTGATAGCAACTTGGATAAGAGGAAGATGGAGATTTGGGAATCTCCTGAGTTTATGATGTTTTAGTGTCCCAAAGATATATTGGGTGTATTCATATCTTATTAATGTTAAGTTATGTTATTAGTGTTCATTGTTTCATCTTTAGGAGTTTGTTGCATTAAGTTATGTTTGATTTGTTCTTAGTCAATTTATCAAGTCATGTTTAGAAGTGTCAAAAATTCTATGATGTCCTTACAAGATTAATGAAGTTATGTTGTTATTCATGTTGTGATTCAATCTCTTTTGTCATGAATAAAAGTTGATTGACATTTGAGGTGAAAGGTAAGAACTCTATGACGGTTAAGGGTTTGCATACAAGAGTATTCAAGAGTGTTTCAAGATGGTACACGTAAAATAAAGTGATTCTTTGAGGTCATGATAATTATAGATGTATTTTACATACTTTATTTGTCTCAAAGTCAGAGGTATGTCATGATATTATCTCATTTCATGAGAAGTTTCCTAGAGTTAGTCCAAGGTTATAAAAAGTATACTCTGAGGGGGATTTAGGTACCATAATGGTAATAAGTGTTGTTATTTGAATTATTCTTAAAGAAACTATCTCTAATAGATAGTTCCAAGTTGTTATGAATAGGCGTGTTGACTATTCCAGTTGTGTGTGTACATTAAGAAGGTGGTTAAGGATGAAATCAAGGTCTTAGTTCAAAGTTTCTCTAAGTGATACTTTATGATGATGAAAAGTGTATGGGGGTGTCAAGAGGATGTATTCATATGCTCTCAAATGAGTTTTTATTAAGAAAAGCTAGTATGAGTTAGCCATAAATAGAGAATTTTCAGAAGTTGAAAGTTGTGAGTAGGCAGAGTAATTTGAAGGTGATGATAAAAAGTTGACTTTATTTGACTCAATCATCAAGAGAAAAATGTGTCATGATTTCAGGGAGAAGAACCAAAAATTGAGTAAGTGTTTCTTTTGTATATCTAAACTATTCTATGAATATCAAATTATTTAAGGTATGCCAATTCTTTGATTTACGCTATATGATTAATTACTTGGTCTAAATTAGCAAAAGAGATCCTCTTATGGCTTAAAGTGACTCATGTTTGTTTGATGATAATGTTGAACCTATGGAGAAATAAGAAGTGTGAGAGTGTCTTATCAAATGATTTAGATATGTGATAACTTGGTTTGTGTTCCAAGGCTCGAGGTTGTAATGTTAAGAAGAATATTTGAAATTTTGATCTTTTAGAGGAAATATTACAAGTGGTTTTCTTTATCAACATTTGTTTTTGTATTATAAAACATTTAGTTATGAGTCAAGTGTTGAAGTGGTGAGTATCTAAGGATAAAAATTAATAGATTATGATCAAGGTTTAATAATTATAGTTAATAGAGTTGAATAAAATTAGATGAATTTAATGATGATACATGCTACCATGTGTTAGGTTCAAGTCTTAAAGGTTTGTATGGTCCTACACATTTAGGATTTTTGTAGATAAATTAGCGTGGTGTTTCCCAAATCCTGAATTATCACTTAAAGATGAGAAATTATGGTAGATTTGTTCATTGATTGCAGTTATACTAAAAGGGGGAGCTTATAATAAGATCTTACATATGTGTTTTCAATAAAACAAGGTATAGATCATTGAATATTTGTTTTAGGATTGTGGCATTTGACATAATCTATCTGTATGGAAATTGGTCAAGGTATGTGATCTTATTTTTGCATTGAAAGTTAGAGGTTGATGGTATGATGTCAGTGGGAGCACTTAGAACATGTTTCATATGCTTGGTTCACTCTTGCTGCAATGATATATTTAACAAGTTTGGTCTGAAGGAGAGCTTTAGGGTTCTTGCTCATAAACGTTGTTATGCTAGTGATTGGAGGAAAATATTATGGATTTTTCATGAGATACATGTCTAAAAGATGATGTATAATAGGTATAAATCCAAAATGTAATGTGTTAGTTCAAGGGGAATTGTTTAGCATGATCATATCAATTCTATATATCTCTCATAGCACAATTGAAGTCTAGAAACAATACATTCGAAGGGGGAGTTGTTATCACCGAATCACAACACCCTTGTGTTTATACAAGTACATATACTTGAACTTACGGTATGATTGGATAACATGGGTACTATCTCCAAGTTGTGGGACTTGCTACTTGAGATAGACCTCCAGAAAATTGTTTCTTGCTCCTAAACTACCTGCCACAATCTACTCTAATGCGGGATAAGCTAAGCTGTTCTAATCTAAATTTCCAAGGGACCGGGAGAGAGAATGCATAAAATGAACGCCTACACTAAAGCGGTGATACACAGAAAAGGAGGGTGTGAGAGTAGTCTCCAAATGTGTGAAATACAGAAGCAAAGTACACACTAGAAGAGGTGATGACAGTTCTCCATAATCTAGCAAAATGCACTCACAACAATATTCCAAGCATACACAATGATAATGGATCCCTGCAAGAACATAATAATAGACACAATATTCTTGTAGAAATATTAAAGGGGCAAGAAGAATGCAAGAAAACACGGGGAAGATACATCCACTGGCTGATATTTTATTGCTTCATGATATATGCGATTCGATCTATTACAAGATAAGGGCCTGGATCACCATGCAAGGAGTCCACTACAAGGGCCTACAACACACTGGCTTCACAAAGCAATTTTGGCAGAGCTTTTCTACCCAAAAACTCTCTCTTTTACAATGAGCCCAACACTCCAATTTATAAAAAAATGAGAAGGAAAAGAGAAGGGAAAATGGAAATCCTGAAATCTATCCTTCAACCACCTATAAGAGGTATTAAATGGAGTGAAATTATTGTACATTACTTGCAAAAGGCTCCCCATACTATCCCATGTGCTGCAGCAGAGAAAGAATGATGACCATGCCTCTTAATTGCACTCCCAACTACCAAATAAAACACTATTATGAACCCGGCAACATTTTCTTAAAAATATCAATCAATTTCTCATCAAATATGGAATTTATTGATTTCTTTGCATTGGGATTGGAGCCATGATTCCAATGGTACCAATTTTGTGTGATTTTGTTAAGAAATGCAAAAGTTATGGCCTTCTGAGTGCGGGCAGCTATTTTGGGTCTAGCAGGCGTTTTTTGTCATTTGATGGGAATGAGCATTAACTGACTGGAGCCGAATATATTTATCTTATTTAAATATATCTACCCTCATCAAAAATAAGAAAATATTTTGGCATAGAGGACGTCGTGCTCATTCCAGAAAGTCCAATTTTGTGAAAATCGGAGCTCGGAGTCAAAAGTTATGGCCGTTTGAAGTTTCCGGACCAAACGTTGACTTTTCTTCCTTGCTGTCGGCCGCTTCGGCTTTCCGCGTCCCATGCGTCCTTTCATCCCAATTGTCCGTCACGAAGATGAAAAGTCTCTCGATTCACCCGGTTCAGCTGGTTCGCGTCCACCACGTACTCTTGTCCCACTTGCTGCATTCTGGCGTACTTTTGTGCGGGACAAATTCTTCCGATTTCGCCGATCCGCCCGGCCGGTTCGCGTACTTCGCGTACCTTCGGCCCAACTGTTCTGGGCTGCCTTAAGTCTTTTCGGCCGACTTGCGTCCTCCACGTACTAACTGCCCAGATGTCCCAGACTACCTGTTTCAACAGTTAGTCAATTTTTTCCACTTTTCGGCCAGTTCGGATTTCCGCGTCCCGACGTCCCAACTGTCCCAAATGCTACGCAGACCGCCTGGCGGCCTTTCGGCCGGTTCGCGCCCAGATGTCCCTCATGTCCCGACTATTGCGAGGACTAGGAATTAGCCATTTTTCATGATTTTTTCTGGCCCGAGCTTGTTTTTTTTAATTTTTTCACCTTTTCTCAGAACTTTCTCTCTTCTTCTTGGACAGGGGAGTTAGAAAAAATATGAGGGGACCCTAGAAACATGAATTTTTGCCCTGACTCAATCTATTTGCCTAGGACTTGAGAATTTAATGCATGTTATCAAAATTTACCCGGGGGTGAATTTTGGATAACAATTTGGCGACTCAGCGGGGTACCTGCCTGCTAGGTAGAACGGCCAGCTGCTTGTAGCAATCCATTGGGCATGGAGTCTGTTTGATAACCTCTCAGCTGATCTGAAATTTGAAAACCTGTGTCCTTGAGCCATTGAAACATTCGTTGAGCTGGTTTTCCTATGGCTGCAATTCTTTTCCAGGAGCTTGATGAACTGCAAACATGCACATACTAGAAGCAATAGGACATGTGCACAAGCACTTAGGGAAATAAAAACTACTCTAACAGCAGTACAATGTGCATAAGCACTTAGAGGAATGGAAATTCTAAATTAATATTTACAAGGGTGAAAATCTATCTTTCTAGTAGCAATGTTTGAGATAGATCCCATTGACCGGAATCTGCAATTCTTCACCATCCAACTTAGCCAGTCGGAAAGCATTGCTACCTTTGCATTCGATGATCATGTATGGGCCACTCCAGATGGCATCAAACTTGGAGTGCTTTCCCGGTTTTGCATGATCAACATCCCACTTCAGTACCAAATCTCCAGTTTGTAATATCCTGGCCTTAGCTTTCTTGTCAAAACTCTTTTTGACCAATGCTTTATCCTTTTCTATGGTCTGCATTGCGTGCTCTCTTGTCTCTTCTAATTCCATCAGCTCTGCATACCTGATTTCCATAGGTTCAAACTCAGCTAGTTCCAACTGTTTCATGAGTTCCAATGCTGGCAACTCGAGTGATATAGGTAGAACTGCTTCTTTCCGTACACAAGCTTGTATGGAGAGCTTCCTGTAGACCTCTTGGGTGTGATCCTATCGGCCCATAGGGCTGATTTGAGCTTTGAGTGCCAAGTCCTTTGATTCTCATCAAGATTCCTCCTGATGATTCTTAGTAGATTCTTGTTTGTAGACTCGGCTTGGCCATTACCTTGAGGGTAATAGTTCGATGAAGTGCTGAGATACACACAATTCTTGACAGCCCATTCAGTGATCTTTGTGCCAAGGAATGCCAATGCATTGTCTGATATGATAGTGGTAGGGGCACCAAACCTCGTGACTATCCCTTCATAGAAATCTAAGATATTAGATTCATTTGCCTCCTTGAGTGCCACTGCTTCGGTCCACTTGGTGAAATAGTACATTCTTTGTTAGTATCCACTTGTGGCCTTGACTTGAATTGGGATTGATAACCCCGATGAAGTCCAATCCCCATTGCATGAATGGCTGATTTACTGAAATTGGATGAAGGGGCAGCGCTGCTAACCTTTCTTTCCTATGAAGAATGCACATTTCTTGCATTTCTTGACCCATGAGTAGCAATCATTGAACACAGTAGGCCAATAGTAACCAGCTTTCATGATTTTGAGAGCTGTCACTCATGGAGCAAAGTGGCCTCCTGCTTCCCCGTCATGGAACTCGTGTAAGATCTTCTCAACTTGACTTAGTTCAATGCATCTCAATAGAACTCCATTGATGTCTTTTTAAACAAAACTCCATCAACAAGCACATATGGAATGGCTTGTAATCTAAAGTATCTCCTCTTTGCTTTGCTCACTTCTAGAGGGCACAAGCCTATTTGGAGGTAATGCACAAGGTCTTGAGTCCAACATGGGATGAGTGCATCATCAGCTGGTTGGTCTTGATCATTCTGTAGTAGTAAGACAACATCCTCTTCACTTTTTGACTCGTCTGGTTGTTTGGAAGCGAGCTGCTCACACAAGCCTTTGCCACGAACTAGCTTGGTCACTTTGATTTCAATATCATATTCCATCACCCGAGTGATCTAACCTGCTCTCTTCTCATTTAAATCCTTGTTTAGGAGGAAGTCCTTGACACCAGCATGAGACACCAGCAGTTGAATCTTATTGTTTGAGACCAAGTGTCTGAACTTCTTCAAACTTCTGATGATGGCAAGGACATGCTTTTCGATGAAAGAATACTTTATTTCGTAATCTTCCAAGGTTTGACTGAAGAATGCTATGGGCTATTCTGAACCTTCTCTATTCAGCTGTGTCAAGATAGCTGAGATTGTATCTGATCCTCCAAATGCATACAACATGAAGTCCTTTGAGAAATCTGGGTTGATAAGAGTTGGAGCTTGTGATATTGCATGCTTGATGTTTTCAAAACTCTCTTTGCCTTCTGCTGTCCATTTGAATGCCAGACTCTTCTTCAACATCATAGTTAGAGGCTTCACAAGAGTGGCAAAATTAGGCACAAATCTGCGGACAAAGTTTATCCTTCCTAAGAAGCTTTGGAGAGATTTCTTGTGGTGTGGCAATGGAAGCGTTCGGATGGCTTCAACCCTTTCAGGATCAATTGTTAGCCCTTCCCTAGAGACAATGTGGCCCAACAGTTTGCCTTCGTGTGCCAAGAATACACACTTCTTTGGATTGATGACACTCGAACCTTCTACACCTCTGAAACACTTATGTGAGGTGAAAGAGATGGTCTGCTGCATTCTTTGAGAAGACGGTGATATCATCTAGGTATACCAGCACTATCTTGTTGATCAAGCCTTTGAACGCCATATCCATAGCTCGCTGAAATGTTGCTCCGGCATTTGATAGTCCAAATGGCATCTTCTTGTAAGCATATGTGCCCCATTTTGTAGTGAACGCCATTTTGAATTGATCTTCTTCTTTCACCATTATCGATTATAGCTTTGAATATCCATCTAGTAATGAAAACCTTTCCGAACCAGCTCTGACCTGCAATATTTGTTCCATTGATGGAAGCGGATAATGATCTTTGAGTGATGCTCTATTTAGATCGTGAAAGTCCACACACAATCTTATTTCTCCATTTCTCTTTCTTACCGGCACCAAGTTTGCAACCCAACTTGAGTGTTTGATGGGGAAGATGATACTGGCCTCAATGAGCTTGTCTAACTCTTTTCTCATGAGAGGTTCGATATGGGGATTTTGGCCTTTGCTTTTGCCTAACAGGCTTGGATTCTAGATCCAACTCAATAGTATGTTGTGCCAACTTTGGGTTGAAACCTCTTAAATCTTTGTAAGTCCAAGCAAAGACATCTGGGAACTCTTGACAAAGCTGAACAAAATCAGATTTCTCTTGTGAGTACTTACTTTGCCAATTTGCAATGTCTTGCCTTCTTCTACTAAAATAGGCTCTGAATCTTCACCCTTTACTTGAATGTTCGCTTTCTCCTTCCGGAACTGATCATTCGGGTTGAAGATTGACTCCAAGGTTATGAGGCCTTTTGGCAATTTGTTAGTCCTCAGCTGCACCACTTGGTCACCATACTGCTGCTCCAGCTTGTCTTGATTCTGGTGGAGAACTCAGCTTCTTCTTGTAGGAAATTAACAATTTGCTGATCATTCTCGAAGACTTGCCAACTTGTGTTGTTATCCGGAACAGCTGGTCTCACAACCACTTTGATATGAGGCTGAGTTTTCTCACTTTTGATACTTTCTACAACATCAAACGCAGCCCCAATTGCTGCCAGTCTGTCAGCTGGCTTCATTCTTTTTTCTTGGGATGGAATTGATGCTAAAAGCTTCAAAATCTTCAATAAGATCCCATACCCGATTTTTGTAGTTCTTCAACAGATCATTCTTGGCAGCATTTTTTCCTTTGACTTGGTTTACGATCAGCTCACTATCACCAAATACTTGTAAATTCTGATGCCTTTCTTCTTTCCCAGTGCAATCCATGAATTAAGGCTTCATACTCAAGTTGTGTTGTTTGAACAGGAAAACTAGAAATGGAAGGTGAGTAATACCTTATACCTTGCGGTGAAATGAGCATAGCTCCTCCTCCTGCACCTTGTCTACTCCTTGACCCATCAAAGAACAATTGCCATACTTCATTCTTGTCTTTATGATCTAGCTTGGTGATGCTGGGGAGAGGTTGATTCTCTTCATGTAAACAATAAACTCCTAGCTCGGATTCTTCTATTTCTTGATAAGGATCAAAAGCATGCACCTTGCTTTGCCCATTCATCGAGAGTCAAATCTGGGATGCTTCCAACCTTGGTGTCAGCTTCATCAGTGCTTGGATAATCTTCTTGATCAAATGCTGAACAGTTGGTATTGATTTGGCTTGGAGTGTAAGGCTCAATGTGAAAGTTTGCAATAGGTTCAGACCTGATTGTGGCTTTGGTTCCATATCTTGTTCTGAACAACATGTGTGACCAATCCACCGAAAGATAGCCTCCAATTTTAGCAGTGAAGTCTCTTGACAAGCACAATGCAAAGAGTGGTGGTAGGTCTATGACTGACACATCTTGTAACACTATTACGTTGGGACATGCATGCAGTGTGAGGCTCAAACCTTTGATTACTCCAACCGTTGTCACTGCTGTCCCGTCTAATTGCACTACACCCTTGGAGATGACTTCATATTGGAGTCCTAGCTGATCAGCTATTTGCTTGGGCATTACTGAACTACTGGCCCCAGAGTCAATCATGCAATTATGTACCAACCTATCTCCTATGATCAATGAAACATAAAATGGAGGGGGCTTCAACATTTTACCTTCTTTGTCCTCCATGATTTCCTTCAGGCTGGGCAAGCATTTGTGAGTACCTTCTCTTGCATCTGGACCTGTTGATTTGAAGTTGACCAGTCTTTCATGGCAGCTTGTAGCAAATCTCTTTGGCCTGGGATGGATAGTGATTCCCACATTGATATGTTTACATTTGTCTTCTTCATCTGATTAATGATGTTGAATGGGGATGAAGCATCCCTCTGCTGTCCCTTAGTCTGCACATTCATTCCTTGCACATGGGCAGCAGCAACTGGCATTTGAGTTGGCCTAGGAGCTGGTTTGGATGCTCCTTGCATGTTTGGAACTATAGTTTGTTTGCCAGTGGCTTGTGGAGTGGTAGAAGGTTGTGGATTACTCGAAGCCAATGGCTATTCTTCACCCAAATTTCTCCTCTTTGACCTTGTGTTGGCTGCAACACTTTGAGAGGGTATTTGATTCATACCACGAAATCTTGACTGCCAATTGACAAGAGTAGTTTCATTCGGAGATGTTCCTTGCTGAGGTGCTTCTTGCTGCTGATCCTCTTCGTGGCTGGACTCTTGCGACCCACCGATGGTTTACACCATAAGAGCCTGATTTAATGCACCGTTAAAGCACATTGATTGGTTATGTGGCTGACTGCACGGGAAACACCAATCATATTCTTGGGCCATGTTATTTTGGACTGGCACTAATGCTTTAGAAGAAGATACGACATTGGGGTTATAGGGCTGAAATGGTCTATTAGCGGGAGGCCTTACTTGGCTTTGATTTTGATTTGCAGCCTGAGTTGGTGACCTATTTTGTTGGTATGGGGGCCTAGCCTGGTACTGCGCTTGAGGCTGATATGGTCTAGCACTTTGAGCTTGCTGTCTTTTGATAGTAACCAGCTCATTTCCCAAATTTTGCAATTGTTTCATGACCTCTTGGAGTTCATTTGAAGCACTAGAGGATGAAGTAGAAGTCTCATTTGAACTTTGATTTCTAGGGGTGGGAATAGGAGCCAAAGTGGGTGCTTGACTAGTGCTTGGATTTTCTAAGTTTGGATACAAGGGCATGGGAGGCCTAGAACCAGCTTACCAGCTTGAATAAGACAGTTTTCAGCTCTAATGGTAATGCTATAAGCAGCAGGTAAGGTTGTGCCTCCCATAGATTGAATTAACATAGAAATATCAGAATTCAAAGCTTTAAGGTAATATAGAAAAGCACCTTCTATTGTTGGCCTAACTGCCACTGGAATCCTATCCCAAGACCTTTGAAATGGGAAGTTGAAGTCAGTCAGCTACTCGCTGGGGGCTCTCTTGATAGTTGTCAATTGTTCTAGTAGAGACAAGTTGTCTCCCTTCTCCCCAAATTGTTCATGGAGAACTATGCATAACTGATTCCAATTTGTGATAGAACCGGCTGTAAGGCTCCTAAACCATTGCAATGCCTTCCCTTTGAACGAAGATGCCAGCAATTTGACAGCCACATCCATTTCATTTATCTCATGGATTGCACAGACGTTAGCAATGTCTTTGACATGATCACCAGGAGTGGTATGATTTTCTCCAGTGAAAAATGGAATGTTCTTCAACGCTGTAATTGGAACTGGATTCTGTGCATTGAGGGCAAGTGGGCTGCTGCCAGTGAAATTGACAAAGGGATTTAGTGGTTGCACCATTCTGATTGGCCTGAGAACCCTTGTTGATGCGAGAAAAGGTCTACCAGGTGGAGGTGTAGACAAAGTTCTATTAGGTGGAGATGCAGATCTTTGAGCTCTTCTTCCCCTTCTTTCTCTACCTAGAGATAGGTGTAGATAAACAAACAATCCTTCCTCCCTAGTTCTTGACCTGGTCTGTATTCTTCTCATAAATTTGCCAGGCTTGGACTGCTGAAACCAGCAGATTATGCCTCTTTTGGAGTCGCCAGATGTGCGATTTTAAAGCTCCTTCAAAGCTGGAACTTACAACAAGTGCACATCAATCTTGTTGCAATGAAAGTAAAGACCTCTAAGGTCCCACCGGGCGTGCCAGAACTGTTATCACCGAATCACAGCACCCTTGTGTTTATACAAGTGCATATACTTGAACTCACGGTGTGATTGGATAACATGGGTACTATCTCCAAGTTGTGGGACTTGCTACTTGAGATAGACCTCCAGAGAAAGCTGGTTCTTGCTCCTAAACTACCTGCCACAATCTACTCTAATGCAGGATAAGCTAATTGTTCTAATCTAAATTTCCAAGGGACCGGGGAGAGAGAATGCATAAAATGAAATCCTACACTAAAGCGGTGATACACCAGAAAAGGAGGGTGTGAGAGTAGTCTCCAAATGTGTGAAATACAGAAGCAAAGTACACACTAGAAGAGGTGATGACAGTTCTCCATAATCTAGCAAAATGCATTCACAACAATATTCCAAGCATACACAATGATAATGGATCCCTGCAAGAACATAATAATAGACACAATATTCTTGTAGAAAGATTAAAGGGGCAAGAAGAATGCAAGAAAACACAACGGGGAAGATACATCCACAAACTGATATTTTATTGCTTCATGGTATGCACAGTTCAATCTATTACAAGATAAGGGCCTGGATCACCATGCAAGGAGTCCACTACAAGGGCCTGCAACACATTGGCTTCACAAAGAAATTTTGGTAGAGCTTTGCTACCCAAAAACTCTCTCTTTTACAATGAGCCCAACACTCCAATTTATAAAAAAATGAGAAGGAAAAGAGAAGGGAAAATAGAAATCCCGAAATCTGTCCTTCAACCACCTATAAGAGGTATTAAATGGAGTGAAATTATTGTACATTACTTGCAAAAGGCTCCCCATACTATCCCATGTGCTGCAGTAGAGAAAGAATGATTACCATGCCTCTTAATTGCACTCCCAACTACCAAATAAAACACTATTATGAACCCGGCCACGTTTTCTTTAAAAACTCAATAAAATTCTCATCAAATCTGGAATTTCTTTATTTTCTGTGTGTCGGGCTCGGAGCCATGATTCCAATGGTACCAATTTTGTGTGATTTCGTTGAGAAATGCAAAAGTTATGGCCTTCTGAGTGCGGGCAGCTATTTTGGGGAGTGCAGCGGGCGTTTTTGTCATTTGATGGGAATGAGCATTAAGCGATTTGGAGCCAAATATATTTCTCTTATTTAAATATATCTACCCTCATCAAAAATAATAAATCCATTTTTTTGGTGTAGAGGACGTCGTGCTCGTTCCAGAAAGTCCAATTTTGTGAAAATCATAGCTCGGAGTCAAAAGTTATGGCCGTTTGAAGTTTCCGGACCAAACGTTGACTTTTCTTCTTTGCTGTCGGCCACTTCGGCTTTCCACGCCCCACGCGTACTTTCATCCCAATTTTCCCCGAAGACGAAAGTCCTATGATTCACCGGTTCGGCGGCCGGCGGTTCGCATCCGCTGCGTACTCTTGTCCCGCTTGCTTCGAACCGTATCTCCGCAGGACAAATTCTTCCGATGTCGCCCGATCCGGCCTTCCACGTACCTCACGTACCTTCGGCCCAACTTCCGAGCTGCCTTAGGTCTTTTCGGCTGACTCGCGTCCTCTGCGTACTAACTGCGCCAGTGTCCCCATCGCCTGTTTTGTGATTAGTTAATTTTTTCCACTTTTCGGCCGATTCGGATTTCTACGCCCCACGCGTCCCGACGTCCCAATGTCCCAAATGCTACTTGAGACCACCCGGCAGCCTTTCGGATGGTTTGCGCCCAGATGTCCCTCATGTCCCGACTATTGTGAGGACTAGGACTTAGCCATTTTCATGATTTTTAAGGGGCAAGCTTGTTTTTTACGTAATTTTTCACCTTTTCTCGAACTTGCTCTTCTTCTTGGGTAGGGGAGTTAGAAAAAATCGAGGGGACCCTAGAAACATGAATTTTTGCCCTAACTCAATCTATTTGCACAGGACTTGAGAATTTAATGCATGTTATCAAAATTTACAGGGGATGAATTTTGGATAACAGAGAGCTAGTGATGAAAGTGACTCTTTCTAGTGATTTTTGACATTATGTTTTGTCAAGATTGTTTTCATGTTGGATTTTCATATTTTCTTTGTAATATATGTCAAAGGGGGAGAGTAGGCTAAGAAATATTAAAAAGAGGTCTTATAGGTGTATGCACTTGTGGTTTTAATCAACGATAAAGGGGGATATCATTTATCATTGTTTATATCATTTTCATTGATGTTAAAGGGTGTCAAGGTGGTTTATGTGTCTCTATGAGGTGTCTTCCATGAGTTAAGTTAAAGTTTGATTGGTAGTGTCCTACTTTTGTCAAGTTGTTATGATATGTTGACATGCTCTAGGAATGGCGCAAGAAAGTATTGTTAGGATGTGAGATCCTATGGTTGTTAAAGGATGTTATGAGTACTAACATGTTTATTATGATGTGTTAGAGGTTTTTATGAGTTTATAAGAGGCCAACAAGGTTAGTTCATGAGAAGTATGTGTTGAGTCAGGTCATTCTAGGCTAGTCCTAGACCTAGGTCAAGTAGGATGAGATATGGAGTAAGGAAGTCATGTTTAAGCATGGTAGGTGTGTTATAACGTACATATGAATTTTGGAAGGAAGCCAAGGTCATTATAATATTTTTAATGCATGTTCAACGTCCATTGAAGTAAGTTTATTGAGAACTAGGCATGTTTGCATGGGTAAGTCTTAGTGGTTGGAGAGATACAAAAGTATGTAAGTCAAAATGATACTTGGGATAGTTGAAGGAGGTCATCATAGTGCTCTAGGTTAAATTTTAGGTCAAGGCATTGAATACAAAGTAATAAAATTGATTTTTGGTCATAACAAGATCTTGAGAAGGAAAAAACCAACTCGATGGTGAACTTCATTTTCTCACCCACACGTGTGATATTTAGATGATACCGTGTGGATTTTATGGATGGTTTGGCATGGATCTAAGATCATTTTTCAAAAATAGTAAACCATCTCGGATGTCGTAACTTTATGAACAATCATTAAGAAGCTAAGGTGGTCTAAAACCCTAGTTAAACTCTATTTCTAAAGCTATACAAGAAAGATGAATTGTTTGAGTTCCAAATGGATTGGGAAAGCTAGTATGATGACTCATAGTTGTATAGGACTCTTCAGAGATCCTATTTGTGGTGATTTAATATTCCACATGTTTTAAAAAGATCAAGAAAAACCCCTTTTTATGGAGATTTACAAATTCAAGATTGAGTTGGAGGTTTCATGGAAAGAAGTGAATTGCTCCAAATACCTTGGAAGGTTTGATAAGTGAAAATTAAAATTTTTAGGCAAGTACAATGGAGAAAATATAAGATACATGCCCTTCAAGTTTCCCTACCATTTTGTCTTAGAAGGCTAAAAATAACTCATGAATATTTGAGCTAAGTATTGATGTTTTGCATGATGAAGGAAAGGTCGATGATCTTTGATAACATTTTGGTGTCCCTCATGAAGTGTTTTAGTGTCTAGTTTAATTTATAAAGGGGACCTAATGGTCTAAAACTGACATGTTAGGCATATCAAGAAGCTAATTGAAAAATGGTTGCAAAGATGGATTTTTCAATGTGACATAGAGTGTTTTTGTTTAAGTGTGTTGGTAGATCCCCAGTGATGTGTTTCATACATTGGTATATATTTTAAGTTTCATTTAAGGAAATTGAAGCTTGTTTCCTCAAGACTAGTTCTTGAGTCCTAGAATCCTATTTGAGAAATTCAAGAGATTGAGTTGATTAGAATCCTTAAGCGTTGATTTGGAGGTTTAAGTAGTTTTTAAGTTATTATACGTCAATATATTTCCACCATATTCTACATGAGCCTTGATGGTGAGTTTTTATGTGTGAACTTATTACATTTTTAGGACTGAATTTTGGGTATATTATACCTAGTTGAAGGTGCTTACAAGTTGGCATGTTTCATTTTGTAGATAGCTATTATAGATTTTCCAGAGCTATTTAGTGGTACTAAGAGGTTGTCCCTTAGTTATGTGAAGTTGATGGAGTCATGATAAATTTTTAGTGTGTCCTTGGATTTCTTTTCCCATTCATTAGAGGAGAAGGCTTGTTCTTAGGCCTATTTGAGATGCCTTGAGCTAGTTCCTGATGGTGTAACCCTTGTCGACCTATATTGTATCTTTTTATGATAGATAAAGTAGTGTGGAGTATATTTTTAGATTAAGATGACCATCCTTAATTTTATTACCTGATTTGTGGTCATTTATGGGGTGTGTATAATATATAAAGGATAATGTAATTTCTCACTTTGTAGAGTTGGGTGTATGAGGATGTGAGTGAGATAGAGGTGGAAGAAGAGTGTATAGGGGTCAAGG
This sequence comes from Taxus wallichiana var. yunnanensis, assembly GCA_018340775.1. Taxonomy (NCBI): domain Eukaryota; kingdom Viridiplantae; phylum Streptophyta; class Pinopsida; order Cupressales; family Taxaceae; genus Taxus; species Taxus wallichiana. Next base: position 65,258,741 of record CM031233.1, read on the forward strand.
TTATATCTATGAAGAGGCATGAAAAATTGAGAATAATAGAGGAACAAGTGTGCAAGGTCATTAGACCTAATTAGAAGATGAAGGCTCATATTTGAGAAAAGTAGGAGTATAGCATTATTGAGAGAGTCGATGTGCATGAAGCTGAAATTGTGATCACAATAAGTTGTAGAAGAAATAATACTATGTTATATTCATCTTCATATGGTTTCATGGGTGCTTAATCATCTTGGGGGTTGAATCCACCTTGTATAGTGGGTGTTATACTAAACAGGGGTGGGTACTCCTTGTGAGCACGTGATTCACTAAAGAAATGTTTTGTGATGTTTAATATTCATTAAAGTATTTTGTTTTGGGTAATATTAGTAGAGGTTCAAGGGATTTTCTTCCCCTTGAGGGTTTCCCACTTCATATTTGGTGTTATTGTGTTCTTTCTTTTCTCTTGCACTTGTGGATGGTTGTAACACACTTAATTGTCTTCCGGTGTCTTACTCCACCACCACCTTAGAACCAAATTATTATTTTATTCGTTATATAAAACCCATTTCTTTAATACTTTGCAGCAATAAGTGGTGGGTATAAGGTTACACTTCCAAATCATAGACTCATATAGTTTTAGTGGGAGAAAAATAAATCAATAATTCACTAACGAATAGTGCATATAAAGTTTCTAAGGATTTATTTCAAATTTAAATTTAATAATTCCACCCAATAGATCAAATACATCAAACAAGATAATACATGACTCATAGAAGCTTTCAATATCATGAAATATTTCATCTACCATAATCTTCAGGTTTTCAAAGCTTGAGATCCTTCCCATGAGAAAAAACAAGCTCTTTTGCAATGTATTTTAGTGGTCTCATGTAATATTTCTCAAACTCAAATGATCTCCTATGATATGCATTTATCCATTATGGATTTACATGAAGTGGTCAATCACACATGGGCAATTAAAACCCCCTTACTTGTGACAGTTGACCATGTTATTTTTATAAAGTTACATGGTATACAATGAAATAATTCCTCTATAAAGTTTATCTTGAAGCCTTTAGAATTAAATAACTTGGGTAATTTATCAACAAAGGCCACATAAAATTCATATTAAAGATGGGAGATCCTAAAATTACATATAATTCACAACCAATCACTTTGATTAATGTATCCTAAAATATCAAATTCAAAACCCTTGTGATGTGCATTTGTCATATCTTATATTTAATTTTTAGTCCAATGAAAACTAAATTTATTGAGATAAGGTATATCCGACAACAATATTTAATTCTATGTTCATCAATATTAAATTTAAAAAATCTTATAATTGTATTGAAAGGCCCTTTATTTTGGCTTTGTTACAATATTCAACATTTGGTCCTCACTTTTTTAATTGGTTCAAATTATTTTTACATATGCTTCAACTTACCTTTTAATCAATGGAGTCATCTTAGAGAAATTTTGTTTATTTTTCTCAATTAAAAAATGTTTCCATTTCGCTCCTATATTATATGTTCTACTTTTGAGGATTTTGGGTATCATTTGGTGAATGTTAATATCCAAGGATTGCTTTAAGGAATATCCTTTCCCTAAATAATAAATAAACAAATTATAAATGACATTGATGATTCTTTTCTTACTCTTATAGAAAATGAAAGCAATATAAAAAATTATATGAATTGTTTGGGCACTCATTGCCTTTATTTTTACTCAAGTATAAAATTGAGGATAACTCAATGATACTGGAAAGTGTTTCACGTCACTATTTCTTTGGTCGATAGATTACGAGTGGAAATGGATTCAACATGGGAAATCATTTCACTTCGTATGGATTCTATTTAGATTCCAAGATACTTCTTCCTTCGATGTCAATATGTCATGAAACAAGTTTAAAAAATTCATATTATATCACTAAGCCCCCATCTTTAGCATGTAAAATTCAAATTTTCTATATGGATATCTCGGTATCCATGTCTAGTACTCTTATGTTATTTATTAGTGGTAAATGGTTTTGGGAGGGACCATACCCCGAAGTAAAAAAGAAAAAAAGACCAGATAAAACAAGAGATAAAAAGTGGTTTTTTGACATGTGGGGGCCACACCCCAGAAGAAATACCTAGCAACAAAATAAACCAAGAATAAAATATGGGTGGAAAAACTCCCAACATGGAGCCAAAAAGAATTACACTACAACAATACAACAACTATAGAACTGTAAAAACATAAAAGAGATAAGACAAAAAGAACCAAGGATCATTTACTTAAGATTTTTGTGAAAAACTATTTAAATATCCTCTAATGCTTTGAAGAGATTCGGGGTTGTTTTGTGTGTGGGATCCTTGCTAGGAAGAAATTATCTGTTATGTTTCTTTTCCCCTTTCTAAATACTAGAGGGAATGACATTGATTTCACAAATTGATTAACCTTGACTTGAATAAAGTTGAGGAAATGCTTTTACATGGTGATATGGTTAATGTTTTTACTAACTATCTTCTCCAAAGTTTCCTCCATGGAATTTTTCTTCTGACTAATTTATTCAAGCATTCTCTCAATGTCAATGGTAGGGTCCTATTTATCTTTTACTCTATCATTGAGAAGAAGAGCCACATCCTTCCTAAGGACCTTAAGATTCTCTGCATGTTCATGTATTTGATTCCTCATATTCCATTAGGTCAAAGCGTTTAGTCCAATCAAGATAATAGACATCAAGCTTTCAGCAACAACTAGGTCTTTATCTTTAATAGAATTTCGAGAACCCTTTTGGCCGGTAGGGGTGAGGGAGGCTTGAAATGTTTCAATTTTTTAGGGTGTGGAGGAGGTTGAAAAGGAACAATGGAATTGAAGGGATTATTATCCACAAACTCATGACATTATTGATGGAGTAAGATGAGTCCTTGGTGTAGGGAAGGCCTCTTTGGTGAGAGTGAACCTCCTAGATAGACTTCTCTAGATATTGCAGAATGTCATAGGGTAGAAAAACATCATATTTAGTGGTTCACCTCAAGACTCCTCCCTTATCTCAGATAAGACTTAGATGGAAAACCATTTAAATTACTTTCATAAGAAATAGAAATGGCTATCGATGAAAGCATAACCATGATGTAGAGAGGGGGACCTCATTAAAAATTGAATTAGAAAGAGTACAATTGGAATTGGCTAAGTTGAAGCTACAAAAATAAATCTAGAGAATGAAGATCTCAAGAATAGTTTGCCACCAAAGAATAATATCAAACCTAATATTTGGTGCATATTGTGTTGTTTGAAGGTCATAGTTAAATAGATTGTCCTTACTTAGAGAATGTAAAAAGAGAAGTAGTAGTTACACAACATTCCTCATACAAAACATCATCTAGTAATATACCACTATTAGAAAGAACATGGTGTGTCATTTTTAGGTTTTTGGATTAGCACACACATGATATTTATCCCTTATTAGTGGTAGCTCCCCCACTAATGGGTTGATGTGTTGTACTACCTATGGATTATACAACCATTATCATCATACATTCCTCCTGTAGATGCAATGGAAGAGTTACAAGAATATATTACTAAAAGAGTGATGGAAACAAGATAAAACCAATCATCTAACCTTCCTCCAACAACACAACATATGTCTATAGTGAACCAACCACCTTCGTAACCAACAATTACTACACCTCAAAGTATTCAGTTAGTAAGGTGGACAACCACAATTTGTAGGCGGCTACTAAGGGATGTTATATTTGTGGAGCCTATTTGCATGTTAGAATGTGGTACACCTTGTATGTGTTACACTCGGGTATTTTTACGGTGGTCCCGCCGCGGTGGGTGAGCGGGTCGGGGGTTCTGGGGTGAAGCCCAAAGCAAATTTTCATGGGTGGTTTATTAACCCATGGGTAATGGGTAACCATTATGGGCTGTTTTTGGGCCCATGGTTTTTTCAGTTTTTGCCCATTGTTTTGATACCCACGCTTTTTTGCCCTTGGTTTTGATACCACAATTTTGTATCAAATCGCTTAAGAAATTGTCTATATATATGGTCTTATGCATATGGTAGATAGACAAGCAAATGTATTACTGAGATGTGTTTTGAATTCGGTGTGAATTGTGTAGAGTTTGTTGAGCATAGCTCCAAACGGATCTAGGTATTGTATTAAGAGAGTGGAGGCTTGTAATAAAATCTGAGCAAGTGATTCTTAGTGGATGTAGCCCAAATTGGGTGAACCACGTTAAATCTTGTCTCTTTGTGTTGTGTTATTTATTATGCACTTTTATTTACGATCTGTAATATTTTCTACATATTAGTTTCTATTGTTGCGATTCTGTAAGGGATTATTCCACATATTTTATCTCTTATTTCCTAATAATTGGTATTAGAGCCTGGTTTGGTTTGCTGAAGTGTTGAATCACGGGAAGGTTTTTAGCTTGAGTGGGAGCTATGGTAGATGATGGAAGATCTAGGGTTGATAAATTCAATGGGCAGAATTTCAGTCTTTGGAAGATGCAGATGGAAGATTACCTTTATCAGAAGGATATTTATACTCCACTATCTGAGAAGTTGAACAAACCCTCGAGTATGATAGATGTGGAATGGGATTTGTTAGATCAGAAGGCACTTGGAATGATCCGGCTGTGTCTTGCATCTTTGGTATTATTTAATGTTTTAAAGGAAAAGACTACAAAAGATCTAATGGATGCATTAGGGAAGTTGTATGAAAAACCCTCTGCCTCTAATAAGATATTTTTAATGAAAAAGTTGTTTAATATGAAGATGTCTGAGAATAGTTCAGTAGCAAATCATTTAAATGATTTTAATACGATTGTGAATATGCTAGATTCGGTTACAATAGAATTTGATGAAGAAGTTAGGGCTTTATTAATTCTGTGCTCTTTACCTGAGAGTTGGAATAGCCTAGTAATGGCGGTAAGTAACTCGGTTCCACTAACTCGAAGTTGAAGTTTGAGGATGTTGTAGGGGTGATTCTAAGAAAGGAAATGCGAAGAAAAAGCTCTAGGGAATCTTCTACTTTAGGGAATGCTTTGATAGTGGAAACTAGAGGGAGACAGAAGAATAGAGGAAACCGTGGAAAATCAAAAGATCGAGCAAGGTCAAAATCCAAGAACAAGATTGTATGCTAGAATTATGGAAGCCTAGGCATGCAAAGAAGGACTGATTGGGAGCTTTGGGATAAGAAGAAACAACGGGGAAGAAAACAAGAATGCAAATGTGGTAATGGGTAATGTATGTCAGGATGCTTTGATTCTTTCTTTGCATAATATTTTTGAATCTTAGGTTTTAGATTCGAGAGGCTTCATTCCATGCTTCTCCACATAGGCATTATTTTGTTGATTATGTTCAAGGAGATTTTGGGCATGTTTTTCTTGGTGATGATGAGCCTTGCAACATAGTTGGAAAAGGTTCTATTCAGGTTAAGATGCAGAATGGGAATACTTGGCTATTGAAGGATGTTAGACATGTGCCTACATTAAGACAAAATTTGATATCGGCAGGGTAGTTGGGAAGTGATGGTTGTATTGTGATATTTACAACGGACTCTTGGAAGGTTACCAAGGGTGCTCTTGTGGTGACTAGAGGTAAGAAGGTTGGAACCTTGTATTTAACCAATGATAGTACTAATGATTGTAATCTTGTGGCTTCAGATGCATATACAACATTATGGCACTATAGGCTCGATCATATGAGCCATAAGGACATGAAAATCATAAAGAAGAATTTTCCTGGATATACAGGAACAGGTTTGGATTTCTATTAGAACTGCATATATGGGAAACAGAAGCGAGTAAGGTTTCTCAAGGTTGGACCTACAAAGAGAGAGAGTAAGTTAGAGCTGGTGCATTCTGATGTGTGGGGGCCAGCTCAAGTCTCATCTCTTGGGGGTTCAAGTTATTATGTTACTTTTATTGATGATGCAACAAGGAAAGTTTGGGTTTATTGTATTAGAAACAAACCTGATGTATTTTACACTTTTGTTAAATGGAAAGCCTTGGTAGAGAATGAAACAGGCTTAAGCTAAAATGTCTCAAAGTTAGATAATGGAGGGAGTATTGCAGCAATGAATTTAATGATTATTGTTCTAAGAATGGAATCATAAGTAAAAGATGCTTCGGGAACTCCGCAGCAGAATGGGGTATTAGAAAGGATGAACATAACAATAATGGAACGTGCTAGAAGCATGAGATTACATGCAGGACTACCTCTTTCTTTTTGGGTAGAAGTGGTGAGCACAACAATGTACTTGATAAATAGAGGACAATCAAGTGCCTTGGATGGAGGCATACCTGAGGAGGTTTGGTACGGTAAGAAAGTTGATTATTCATTTCTTAGAGTCTTTGGATGTGAGGTGTTTGTTCATATAGATAAGGATGATAGGACCAAGCTAGAGGCTAAATCAAAAAAATGTACTTTCATTGGTTATGGTGGTGATGACTTTGGATATAAATGTTGGAGTATTAAGGACAAGAAAATCATTCGATCTAGGGATGTGGTCTTTAATGAGAAAGTCATGTATAAGCAGCAATTGCAGGAAAATAGGGAAGAATCCAAGAAAGAATATACAGCGGTAGAGGATCTTCCAGATGGGAAAGTGACACATGAATCAATTCAGAACCCCTCAAGAGGAACCCCAAACTCCTATATTGAGGAGGTATTCTAGGGTAAGAAGAGAACCTGAACATTTTTTTCCTTCTCTTTATTATTTATTACTCACTGATAGTGGAGAGCCAAAGAGCTTTGATGAAGCAATGCAGGTAGATGCCAGGAAGAAGTGGGAGCAAGCCATGGATGAGGAGCATCAGGCTCTCATGGAGAACCAGACATGGGATTTGGTGAAGCTACCCGAAGGCAAAAGAGCATTACAGAATAAGTGGGTGTTCAAAGTCAAAGATGAAGAAGGAGGAAAGAAAAGATATAAGGCCCGGTTGGTGGTCAAGGGGTTTGCACAGAAACAAGGTATAGATTTTGATGAGATTTTTTCTCCTGTAGTAAAAATGACTTCTATTAGAACTGTTCTAGGAATAGTTGTAGTAGAAGACTTGCACTTAGAATAGCTTGATGTAAAGATTGCATTTCTCCATGGTGATTTGGAGGAGGAACTATATATGTAGCAACCAGAGGGCTATGAGGTAAAAGGTAAAGAGGAGATGGTGTGCAAACTGAAGAAGAGCTTGTATGGCTTGAAACAAGCTCCACGTCAATGGTATAAGAAATTTGATAGCTTCATGATGGAGCAAGGTTATATTAGATGTCATTCTGACCATTGCGTGTATACAAAGAAATATCAGGATGGAAGTTATATTATCCTATGTTTGTATGTTGATGACATGTTGGTTACTGGTAAAAACATGCAGAAATAAAAATACTTAAGAAACAAATAAGCTTAATCCTTTGATATGAAGGATTTGGGGGCAGCCAAACAAATCCTTGGTATGAGGATATCTCGAGATAGGAAGGAACGGAAGTTGACTTTATCTTAGGAAGAGTACATTAAGAAGGTCTTGGAGAGGTTTAATATGTAGGATGCTAAACCGGTTGGGACTCCTTTGGTAGGCCACTTCAAGTTATCACGGGGAGCAGTGTCCCAAGACAGAGTAGGAAAGAAACCAGATGTCCAAAGCACCTTACTCTTCAACAATTGGCAATTTGATGTATGCTATGGTGTGCACTAGGCTTGATATTGCCCATGCAGTGGGAGCTGTGAGTAGATTTATGAGTGATCCAGGTAAAGAGCACTGGCAAGCAGTAAAGTGGATCCTTCGGTATTTGAGAGGGACCATGGGGACAGTTTTGTGCTACAGTGGATCAAACACCACTTTACGTGGTTATGTAGATTCAGACATGGCTGGAGATGTAGACAACAGGAGGAGCACGATAGGTTATATTTACACTGTAGGTGGGACAACACTGAGTTGGATTTCAGAATACAGAAGTTGGTGGCTTTGTCAACCACGGAGGCTGAGTATGTTGCTACAACAGAGGCAAGCAAAGAGATGATTTGGTTATAACAATTTCTTGAGGAGTTGGAGCATAAGCAGGAGGAATGTAAGTTGCATAGTGATAGTCAGAGTGCTATACACCTAGCTCTGCTTTCCACTCCATCTTTGAAGCATATACAGATTGAGATATCACTTCATCAGAGGCAACTTTGGAGGAAGATAAGTTGAAGTTAGAGAAGATTCATACTAGTCAGAATCCTACAGACATGATGACCAAGGTGGTCACAAGGGATAAACTAAAGCTATGTTCAGCTTTGGTTGGCCTTTGCAGATGACAGTGAAGGGTTGAGAAGCTTGCTCAGTGGAAATCAGTCTCCAAGTGGGAGATTGTTATGTTTGTGGAGCCTATTTGCATGTTAGAATGTGGTACACCTTCTATGTGTTACACTTGGGTATTTTTACGGCGGTCCCGCTCACCGGTGAGTGGGTTAGGGGGTTTGGGGTGAAGCCCCAAGCAAATTTTCATGGGTGGTTTATTAACCCATGGGTAATGGGTAACCGTTATGGGCTATTTTTGGGCCCATGGTTTTTTCATTTTTTTTCCCATTGTTTTGATACCCATTTTTTCCCTTAGTTTTGATTCCCATGGTTTTGTATCAATCGCTTAAGAAATTGTCTATATAAATGGTTTTATGCATATGGTAGATAGACAAGCAAATGTATTATAGATGTGTTTTGAATTCGGGTGTGAATTGTGTAGAGTTTGTTGAGCATAGCTTCAAACGGATCTAGGTATTGTATTGAGAGAGTGGAGGCTTGTAATAAAATTTGAGCAAGTGATTCTTGGTGGACGTAGCCCAAATTGGGTGAACCACGTTAAATCTTGTCTCTCTATGTTGTGTTATTTATTCTACACTTTTATTTACGATCTGTAATATTTTATGCATATTAGTTTCTATTGTTGTGATTCGTAAGGGACTATTCTACATATTTTATCTCTTATTTCCTAACAAGGGAACAACTACAACCCTAATTACCAAGGATATAATGATGGACGATATTGTGGGGGTACAAAGGAGGCTATAAAGGAGGCTACAAAGGTGGTTATAAAAGATGATTTAGGGGTGGTTATGATATTTATCAAGGAGGAAGATGATATTAAGGATACAATGATGGAGGTTACCATGGAGGCTATAGAGATAATCAAGGAGGTGGATATTGATATAGAAGACCCATTAATTACTATAAGTGTAGTCAAGAATGACATCTAACTAGACATTTCATAGAACATGATCCTAGTGTCTTTTGTCATGAAATAGGTCATGACTTGTTTAGCTTTCTAAAATCCAAACATTTTTATGGGAATGGAGGAACAAATACAAAAGAATTGGGAAGATATGCTTAGAAAAATTTGCAACATATTATAAAAATTTCATGGGATAAGGAGGCAATAGAAAAAGACAAGGCAAGAGCATCTAGCTTAAGAAATAGACCAAAAGAGGAGGAAAATAAATAATAAGAAAAATAAATTTACCTTAGGAGGAAAGCTGGAAAGGGCATTGAAGAACCCAAATACAAAGCAACAATTACTTCTAGAAGTGTAGTAAGAAATGAGGTTGTGCACCTACAAAGAAGAAAATAATAATGTTTCCTCAGGAAGAAATTTCTTCTAGTGGTGATGAATGGAACTTTAAATAGATTAGACTTGATCTTCATGATAAGGAAGTTGAGAAAAGTAGGGTAGTAGTGTAAAAATCACAAGCCCAAGAAAAAAATAGAATACAATTTTTTTATGCAAGATGAGATCATTGCGTTAAAATAAATTGTTGGACTAACCATCAAGCATGGTGTTGCACAAAAATTAAAACAATTTAGAAAATAATAGAATAAGGAGGAAAAGAGTTTTCATGTCCAAAGAATCAAAGTAGGATATAAAAAGAAGAAAATAAATGTGTTCCGCACAAAATTTACCCGGCGTAAGTCTGCGATCTATCTAGATGTTGATATATTTAACACTATCATTACCAAAATCTTCTCTATCTTAGCGAGATGTAAATATGATGTCAAAGACTACTTGGGAGAGATAAGGTAGGAATATTTTAGAACCAACCAAATACTTCATTGGGTTAGCAGATGGATCATCTAAAAACCATTAAGAGCTTTCAAGAATTTTGAAGTTAGTTTCATGGGAATAAAGAAACTAGTTAATTTTGAGGTGGTAGAAAATGTAGCTTTAAATCCCTCCTAAAATGTTATCTTATCCCTATAGTGGTTTGTGGACTCTAATGACACATTAAATTCAGAAGAAGACAAAGTAACACCGCAAGTGGATGGAATATCTATACATGTAGCACTATATGCGGGGATGAGTGTTGTATAGCCCGAAGAGATATGGCATGATACTAAAGGACATGATTTTGATGACATCCAAGGAGTATATGCCTTAAATAATTTTTTCAATATTAAGGAGGAGTTTGAACCAAACTAAAATGGAGAAATATATGTTAAAATTGAAGACATGAGTGAAAGTTCGGACAATGTGGTGGAATCATGGATATATGGTTTTCCAGAATCAAGAACTAAGAAGTTACATTATGAAAGAAGAATACCATCTCAGGTAATTACCCTAGAGGATGATGATAATGATACCATAGGTGACATTTTCTGGCCCAATCAAGACAAGCTTTAAGAGGAAGACATATACTATTCTTAAAAATAAGAAATAAAATAAATTCCAATAAAAATGTTATATAGATTAAGCAATGGAGCATCCCACCAGACTTTACTACAATATTCAGGGTTTAGATATTTAGAAGGGTATCTCAAGCAATTGGACTAGATATTTCGAATGAAAAAATAAGGATGGAAGCTCGGGTGAGACCCTAACAATCAATACCACACGATGGTGTGTGAGTCACAAACATAACATATCTCACTGGAATTCATTGACCACATTTCTTAAGATAATGTATTTGTAGAGTTAGGGCTATAATGTGGCTATCTTGGAATATACTAGTAAAAGTGATCCACAACAACATATACTGAGATCTATGAGTGACATTGGCATATACGTGGAGAAAATTCCCCATCAATGTGGAAACAATTATTTGTATGGACTCTATGACACATTCCACGATCTCGGTACATGCACAAAAAAATAGACGTGAAACAAGGAGTTGGGATCATATTTTTAAGGACTTTTTATACATTCAATTTTTGGGATGCAGATTTGAACATCCTTTGGGAAGCGTAAAAGATCAAAGCTTTTCTATTCTTGACCCTAGAAGAGGACAAAAACAATGCTCAAAACTAAAACTAGAGACTAAATAAACATAACATCAAGAGATTCTAAGTAAAATTACATAGATGGCAGGCACGTTGTTTAGTGGTAGAGAAACAAGAAAGTGAAGAAAAACCATAAAACGTGAGATACAAAAAAATTAAAGGAGAAAGAGAAGTAGTGGAAACCAAGATCAAAGGAGATAAATACTATTATTAACCCTTGAAGATCAAAACTGAAAACATTAGTGTCAATTGGGATGAAAAGTTTGCAAAGATAGGAGATTATTGGTTAAAAGAGGAAGTGGCCAAAGTAGTATATCTTTTACATGAGTTTTAGGACATCGTTCCTAAATATTTCAAGGATTTTAGAGGCATAAAATAAGAATTAGGTACAATGAAGATCCAAATCAAAGATGAATTCAATCCACTGATGAAAAGACCTTACATAATCAATCCTAATCGAAGGTTAAGGTGAAGACAAATATTGAAAAGATGATGAATATTGGGATGATCAAACTAGTAGAATATTTAGAGTTGATAAGTCCAATGGTAATCCAAAATAAAAAGACAGAGATATGAATATGTGTAGATTATAGAGATCTTAACAAAGCTTGTGTTTATGACCAATTTCTTATTCCCTTTACAAAAGAAGTATTAGAGAATTTTGCAAGGAGATAATTCTATTCTTTCACTGATGGTTTCTATGGTTACCATCAGGTTAGAATTTCCCTTGAAGATTAGCTAAAGACTATGTTTTCCATGGAATGGGTTCACTTATGTATACTATGATGACATTTGGACAATAGAATGTACTATAATTAGTCTTTAATATAATAATGATAAATTCTTTTAATGAGTTTATTCATGATTTCTTGGAAGTATACTTAGATGATTGGATAATATATGGATTACTAAATGACCTCATGATTATACTTCGAGAAATAGGGATTTGAAGCATATCTACTCCTTGGATGTCATCAAAATCATCTCCTTTAGTATCATGTCATACCTCTTCAGCCCATGTAGCACTCATACTGCATGTAGTGGAACATGTAAACATATTCCATACACCTACATTGTTACTTCTTATTCTTCTAAATTTAATGTGCCATTACAGTATACAAACCACTCTAGGGCTAAGATAACATTGTCGAGGGATTTAAAGATACATTTTTACCACCTCAAAATTACCTAGTTTCTTTATTCCCATGAAATTCATTTCAACATTCTTTAGTGCTCCTAATTGTTGTTTAGATGATCCATATCCTAACCCAATGAGGTATCCGACGAGTTCAAAAGGGGCCTACCTAATCTCTCTCCAATAGTATTTGACATCATATTTACATCCGCACCAAGATATAGAATAAATTTTGTAATGGTAGTGTCAAATATATCAACATCCAAATAGATGGTGGACTTACAACATGTGCTATGTGTGTGGAACACATTCATTTTCTTCTTGTTATTTCCTTCTTCAATTATCTAGACATGAAAACACTTTTCCTCCTTATTTAAATATTTACTAAATTGTTTTAATTTGTCTGCAAGACCATGTTTGATGGTTAGTCTATCAATTTCTTTTAAAGCAATGATTTCATCTTCCATAAAACAATTCTTTTCTTTTTCTTCTCAAGCTTGTGCTTTTGTACTACTACCCTACTACCCTACTTTTCTCAAATTATTTATCATGAAGATTAGGTCTAATATCTTTAAATTTCCATTCATCACCACTAGAAGAACTTTCTTCCGAGGCAACCACTTTATTTTCTTCTTTGTAGGTGCAGCCTCATTTCTTGATGGGCTTCTAGTAGTAACTATTGCTTTGTATTTAGGTTCATCAATGCTCTTGCTAGCTTTGGCTACTTTCCTCCTAAGGTATCTTTCATTTTCTTCTTCTTCTAGTCTAATTCCTAAGCTAGATTTTCTTGCCTTGTATTTTGATATTGTATCCTCATCCCATGGAATATTTGTAATATCTTGAATATTTTTATGAGAATCTCTTCACAATGCTTCTGTTCATGTTCCTCCATTCCTAAAGAATTGTATGGCTTTAGGACAGCTAAATGATTCATGCCCTCTTTCATGAAAAAATGCATCAAGGATCAGGTTCTGTGTAATTCTTGGCTAGATGTCCATCTTGACCACACTTATAGCAATTTATTGGTCTTCTATCTTGATATCCACATCCTTGATTGTCTTTGTAGCCTCCATAGTATCCTCCATCATTTTATCCTTAATATCATGTTACTCCTTGATAACTATCATAACCACCCCTAAATCCTCCTCTATCTCCACCTCTTTGACCTCATTTATAGCCTCCTCTATAGCCCTTATGGTATCCTCCATCGTCGTATCCTTAGAAATTAGGGTTGTAGTTATTCCTATGGTAACTACCTTCAAACTATGGTTGTCCACCTTGATAATTTTATATTGAGGTGGAGTAATTTCTATTTGCGAAGGTGGTGGGTTCACCGTAGGCATATTTTTTTGTTGTAGGAGGGTTAAATTTTTTGTTCTATCTTGCTGCCATCAGTCTTCTAGTATTATATTATTTCAACTCTTCCAGTACATCTAGAGAGGAACAAGTATGATGATAATGATTGTATGATCCAATGTTAGTACAATACATCAACTAATTAGTGGGGAAGTCAGCTCTAATAAGGAACAAGTATCTTGTGTATGCGAATCCCAAAACCTACAAATGTTGCACTATGTTCATTTTGATGGTGGTATATTACTTGAAAGATGTTTCTTGTGAGGAATGATGTATTGCTGCTATTGCTATTTTTCCTTCTCTAAGTAAGGACAATAAGTTTTACTATTACCTTCACCCTAGAACAATTCACACCAAATATTAGGTATGATATTATTCTTTGGTGGCGAACTATTCGTATCTCTTGATTCTTTGGATTTCTTGTTGTAGATTCAACTTAGCCTGGCCCAATTGCACTTTTTTAATTAAATTTTTAATGAGGTTTATCCCTCTCTATGTCATGGTTTTACTTCAATCTGATAGCCATCTCTATTACTTCGAAAGTCCTTTAAAGGGTTTTCCATCTAGGGCAACTCGAGATAAGGGAGGAGTCTTGAGGTAAACCATTCAATACACTATTTATCTATAAGGGGATCCTCTAACTTTTTGGTCACATTCTTGAACCTATGAGTGAACTCATTCACTGATTCATTCTCTCCTTGGAAAATATATCTCATTTTTCTTATTCCTTCCGATAGAGCTTTAGGATAATGAAAATATGTTCGAATTCCTTCGAATGGCATCTCAATCCTTATTAACTTGTGCATTTATCTTCATATACCAACGTAGTGCATCAAGTCTTAATGTTTGTATGAAATCATATAATTTAACAATGTTATATATAATTTTTTTTACTTTTCCAATATGAGTCCAATATGAATAAATGTTCCAAAACATCACTATTATTGTCAAAAACTGGTATCTTGATCTTCTATGAAATCTGTCTGACTGTTTGAGGATTCGTTCTAGACTAGATAATTGGTTGTTGTCTTACTGGATTCACTCTCTTAAATTGGTTATGAACTTGTGTCAAGTTACTCTTCCATCCTTTATCTCTACTGAACTTAATATAAAAATATAATGCTCCTAACGAATCTCTAAATCCTCTCACAACTTATTCTCTCTTCTTACTTTCTTCTTGCAATAGTTGATATCTTTCTAGTAAACTTTCTCCTTTTTTATATTTCGAATTGGTGTTTGAAGCAACACATAGAATGGTTACCACTTTTATGGGGGGTGGGGTGGGGGTCCATCTCATTTGGGATTGTGTGTTGGTTGGGGGATGTGTCCTTAGGTGGTGACTTTTCGTAAATATTATTTTCTATGAATATATTCCTTCTTTTATTATTTCTTAATATAAAATTATCCTATAATCCTTCATCACTTCTTCTCTTTTTATTTTGTTTCTCCTCATCTTTTTCTTGTTTTTGAACTTATAATTTTTTTTTAATTTTTCCCCTATCTCAATTTCGTAAATAAATATTCCTTCTCGCAGTAACACTTTATTCCTCTTTCTTCTCTATTATTCTTATCTTTTTGTTAGGTTAATTATTATTTACCTAATATTTTAATTATGCATTATATAATTAATTATTTAATTAATGTTATTAATTAAATAATGTTGTTATATGGTTTTATTAACCATATTTGTTTTATGTAAACATTAAGGATGTTGTTATATTATTTTAACAATATTGTTATCATTCATTTGTTGCTTCAGGATGTATGTATTATGAAAAGCGGTGTATTTTTGGTTATACCTGTCCAACCTCTATTTTGTGCACACACATGACTGTACAATACCTATAAGTATTGTAGTCCATCCATTGTAACTTGGTTGATTTTTATTAATACAATCTATAGGCTTCCGTCCCTATTTACATTTGGTACCAAAGTGAGAATCTGGCCTGTGAAGCACCAAAGGGTTGAAGAGAGGTTGCAGTAGGAAGAGAAGAGTCTTGGAGAAGAATTTTCTTTCTAGGAGAGCTGTGTTTCCTCCAGTGACTTCCCAGACACCCATGCAACTCCACAACCCCTCTTGATTCCAGTGTTTGAAACACAAATTGTTTTTTGCACTAGTGCACCCAACACCAAGCAAAATTTGCTGTAGGTATTGAAAATAAATTAAAAAAATTATTCCCCAATAGGGGTTTTGTCTCTAAATTAGAGAACCATTTAGTCTCTGCTGTATTTGGAGGTTGCTTTTCTTATTTTGGAGGTCTATTGAGCTATTCATCAAGCCCCCCCGAGTCTTGTCTTGCATAGACCGAACTAAATTTCATGTGCTTGAGGATCGAGTTGTGATCAATAGACCGAGCCAACATTTGGATCGGGAGACTATATTGTCGAGCCCACATTGTATTTGTATCAGCAAAGGAGCTGAGCTCCCACCAAGCAGCCTGCACAAGAAGAAAAATGTGGAGACAATACAAAGAACTGCGTAAAGAAAAAAATGCAAACCGTGGGCACTCCTCCACCCACGCATACCACGGTCACTCCTCCAAACCCATGCAACGACCTACCCACCATTTGAAGAACAATTTATTTGCATCAAATAGCTCTCAAACAATCCTCCAAATGCAGTCACAACAAATTAAACGTGGATTGCATAGTCTCCAATACGAGAACCCGCCAAAACATTACAAAACAAGCAGCGGTGAGAAAGAATAAACGGCGGACTTCAATCACAAAAGGAGGAGAAAAAGCTAAAAAGAGGTGAAGGAGGACATAAAGGAACTTCAGATCCATTTTTGGTGCAAATAGAACCCTAATCCGCATCACCACGCATGCAGCCACGTAGGAATTCTTCCAAATCACATTTTTTAATAGGTCAGTCATTTTTCATCTTCATTAAATATCATTTACTTCTTTTTATACATCAAGTGCTCGGAAGAGCTAAGGCGGTTAGAGTGAAAGCCTTAGAAGTGGGAGGTGCATGGTTCAAATACCACCCCAACTTGCATTTTTTTATTTTGGTAGAATTTTGGCGAATCGCTAACTTTAGTGAAAAATTGAAATTTAATTATAACTAACTAAATTTAGCGGGGAAATCCCTAAGTTAGGGTAAATTGTTTTTTTCCCCATTCAACTTGTTTTTTCATTTTGGACAACATTTTCCAAAGGAGGACCACCCAAAAAATTCATCTTGGGAATTTTTTAACGGTTTCCGGCATTGTGGGTCATTTTGGGCTTCGGAGGCCACTAGCGCCCGCAAAACAATTTCTTTTTCCTACCATTCATTTTTTTTAGATTTTTGAATGTAATTATATATTGTTGTATATTGTACTAATTTGTAGGTTGCCATAGTAAACTGCAAACTTTGTAACTGCTCAGAAAATGGTAGTATTGTAATAAAAACAATAAAATTGGTTATGTAACACTCATGAGATCCTAGATCTCATTCACAACGTTCGGTATATATGGTGCCTTTAGGAAGCACTTACAAGTAAAGCCATCATGAATACTACTACACTTAACACCTAATATAGCTGCAACAATGTCATTAAGGCATCGACCCTTTAAATCGACGAGGAGTAATAAGGTCACAATGCACACACTATGAGCCATCCCATCCATTTGTGAATGATTGCACGACATAAATTCATACTGAGAAATTATCCAAGTATATAGCAAAGTTACGCACACGTATGAGGATATTTCTTTGAGCCAGTGTCAATAATCACACAAACCCCATCAGTACTATTTTGGTACCACGTATTGAATTCTTTCACATACGTTAACACCTCTTTCACATACCACCAAGTATATAGAAAGGGCGAGCTTCTTCCACGCATCGCGGGTATATCGAAGGGAACATATATAGAAAGGTTTTGGTATATCGGAAGGGCACGTATATAGAAAGGTTTTGGTATATCGAATGATGGTATATAGATTGGGAGACCTTATACCTGGAGTGATAAGAGAAAAACCCTATCAGTGATATCTTCAAAATGGGAACCAATGCCCCTAAATTTTTTCTTCCAGATTCACAACTACTTAGAGGAAACAACTATGCTGCATGGAAGACAAAAATCAAGACACAACTTGAGTTTGAAGAAATATGGCCTGCTGTGAATGGTACTCTGACTAGATCAACTACTGATACAACACAACAATGAAAATTTGATAAAGTAGATTAGAAAGCCAAAATCATCATGTTTTTGGAGTTTTGATGATGTATAACCCCACATTCGAGATTCCAAAACAACCAAATAAACGTGGGATAATTTGAGCATAATATATGAGACCAAGAACAAGAATGTTATACTAAATTTGTAGAGAGTCGATTTACACACTAAAGTTCAAGAAGAATTTGAAAAAAATTGAAGCTTTCTTAAGGAGATTTGTAGAATTGAGGGCTTCACTTCTAGCCTTAGGAGAACTGGTCACAGATGATACTCTCATTCCCATTGTTCTGAGAGCAGTCCCCTCTTCTTACCGCATTTTTTTCACAACACTAAACATGTCATATATGATAGTTGGTTTTAACAAGCTGGCAAACCTACTGCAAAAAGAGGAAGCAATGCACAATAATGATGATGAAGAGGAGTAGGAACTATCTTCACATCAAAAATGGAAAGGAAAAGGTAAAAGAAAACCTTATTCCTATCAAAAATCCCAAAATCAAAATCAGTATCAAGGGGATAGACAACAGAAGAAGTAATGTCCAATCTGAAAAAGAGGACATAACCTACAAGATTGTTGGTATAATACCTACAAGAAAGGTTCATCCAGCAACTCTAGACCTCAACAACAACAATATTACAAGGGAAATTCTAACTACAATCAAGGGTAGAAAAAGGGGAACTAGAAAATAATACCCCACCAACAAGGTAATATTGCTAAGAAACAAGAACAGTCAGACAATATAGACTTCTTATTCACTACTTGATCAAGTGAACCATCCACGTCATCTAGTAATGTTTGCTATGTTGATTCGGGAGCCACTTAACACATGATTGACCACATAGACTGGTTTATTTCAACGAGGGACATGCCATCAAAAATTCATGTTTTGTTGGGAGATGATTCTTCATATACAGTTAAGGGGATTGAGAACATTTCTCTACCCCTTGGTTCATGCAAATGTATACTATCAGATGTCCTATATGTCCCTGGGTTGACAAAGAATCTACTTTCAGTCAGTCAACTCCTAGATCACAACCTAAAAATTGACTTTGATAGTCAATCCAACAAGAAAATGTGTTTGATTTGAGATAAATCAAGAGGCTCAAAAATAATTGCAAAATCCTCCAATGTGGGACACATGTTCCAACTTGATTTTGTTCACAGAGACGATCAAGAACTTGTGGCTAAGAACTCCACCTCAACACAGTTGTGGCATCGAATATTTGGTCATGTTAGTTTCAAATATCTCGAAACACTTCACCGGTGTAATATGGTACATGGGCTACCATCTCTTTAGAAGGATACAAACAAGTGTCCTCACTTGCCTAGTAGGAAAACAACATAGAGCTTCATTCCAGAGGAGTACATTTTGAGCTCATGGTAAACTTGACCTAGTTCATACCGATCTTTGTGGTCGATGCAACCAAGTCATTCTGGGTTCCAGTACTTCATGCTTTGTGTTGACAACTATTCGAGAAAAATGTGGATTTTTTGTCTTCGTAAGAAAAGTGAAGCATTTGAAAACTTCAAAAAGTTCAAAGTAGAAGTTGAGAAAGAAACTAGTCATCACATCAGAACTATCCACTCATATCGAGGGGGTGAATTCACCAGTGATGAGTTCAGATACTAACTATAAAACTGACGGGATTCATTGAAAAATGCCTCCTCCACACACACCACAACAAAATGGTGTTGTTGAGAGAATAAATCATACTATCATGGAAATGGTGTGATGCATGATCGATGATTCTAGACTTGCAAAGACATTCTGGGAAAAAGCAGCAAAGACAACAGTGTATTTTTTGAACAGAGTGCCCACAACTTATCTTGATGGAGTAACACCACAAGAAGCATGGTCAAAATGGAAACCATCTATTGTACACCTCAGAGTATTTGGGTGCAAAGTAATCATGCACATACCCAAATAGAACAGAAAGAAATTAGACATGAATTCACATAATCTCATCTTCATTGGGTACAATGAAGAGACTCTTGGGTATAGATTGATGAATCCTAAGACCAGAAAAGTCTACACTAGCAGAGATATTGAGTTTTTCAAGAATAAGGAAGCGAGATACTCCTCCTCCAGACTCATAAGATGTAGATTTATCAACTGTTGTAAAAATTGAAACTGGTGTTCCCTCATAAGATGAAATTGATGATGGAGATGATGGTGTTGATTAGATAGAACCACAACCCATGGGAACAATTCAAAGTTGTATGCCTAAATGGTGTACAAGTACATTATGAGATGTAAGAATGGATGCTCCATCGAGATACATCCACCCCTGGACAATGGAATAGAAGCAAAGCAAGAGAAGAAGTTAACTTTGCTTTGATGAGTAGAGTTATTGAATTAGATGAGCCTTCTATAGTCCAGAATCCCTACAGTCAAAATATTGGAAAGATGTCATGGATTCTAAATATCAATCAGTGATGAAGAATAACACTTGGCAACTTGTCGATCTTCCACCAAGGAAGAAACCCATTGGATGCAGATGGATATTTAAAAAAAAGTAAAAGTAGATGGGACAGTGGACAAGTATAAAGCAAGACTTGTAGCAAAGGGGTACACATAAAAAGAAGGCAATGATTATGAGGAGACATTTGCTCCCACAACTAAGATCAAAACAATCAAGATGATCTTTGCTCTAGCTACACAGTTTGGATGGAAAGTCCACCAAATGGATGTAAAAAGTGCCTTCCTAAATGGATATTTACAAGAAGAAGTCTACATGACTCAACCTAAGGGATATGTAGTACTTGGTCAAGAAGCAAAGGTATATAGACTCAGGAAATCTCTGTATGGCCTCAAACAAGCACCCCGAGCATGGTACATCAAGATTGATGAGCATCTCGTACAACATGGATTTGTTAGAAATCCATACGATCCCAATATTTACCTCAAAAAGAAAGGGGGAGATTGTGATTATTGTTGTCTATGTCGACGATCTAGTCATCACTAGCAGTTCAGTGAGGATGATCGATGTAATGAAGAAAGATCTTAATCGATCATTCGACATGACTGATCTCAGGATGATGCATTACTATCTTGGATTAGAAGTATGGTAGAAAGAGAATCACATTTTTGTTTCTCAGATGAAATATACCAAGACTATGCTCGAAATAAGTTTACGATGATGGATTTCACACCAATTGCTACACCTATGGAGAACAGATTACAATTATCTTGTTCAGATCCATCTCCTGAGGTAAGTGCCACTCTCTATTGGAAGTTGATTGGGAGTCTCATTTACCTAACCTACACTAGACCAGATATCAGCTTTGTAGTGAGCTATCTATCTAGGTTCATGCAGGAACCCAAAGTTTGTCATTGGAAAGAAGCAAGGTGCATTTTGAGATATCTTAAAGGATTAGTGGATCTTGGTCTAGAATACAAGAAGAACAAAAACTTCTTCTTAACTGGATATTCGGATTCAGATCATGTAGGTAACATTGATGATAGAAAATCCACTTTTGGATTTGTATTCTTTATGGGATCTAGACCAATATCATGGGGAAGCAAGAAACAACACTTCATTTCTCACTCTTCCATAGAAGCCAAGTATCATTCTGCAGGAGAAGCTTATCTGTGAAGTGATTTGGCTATGTCGCATACTGGAAGGACTTGGAATACCACAGGACAAACCGACCACCATGTATGTTGACAATGAAGGTGTTCTCAAACTTGTTCGCAATCTATTTTTTCATGAGAGAACAAAGCACATTGAGGTACAAGTTCATTTCATATGCGAACATGTGTTGAAGCACAACATTCCAACTTCAATTTTTTCCAACAATGAACAATGAGAAGATATCTTCACGAAGTCACTTGCATGTGACAAGTTCGAGTTGTTCAGAGAATTCCTCTCCTCATCCCTTGAGACAATGCACAATTAAGGGGGGGAATGTTAGGTTAATTATTATTTACCTAATATTTTAATTATGCATTATATAATTAATTATTTAATTAATGTTATTAATTAAATAATGTTGTTATATGGTTTTATTAACCATATTTGTTTTATGTAAACATTAGGGATGTTGTTATATTGTTTTAACAATATAATTGTTATTATTCATTTGTTGCTTCCCAGATGTATTATGGAAGCTGGTGTATTTTTGGTTATACCTGTGCAACCTCTCTTTTGTCTACACATGACTGTACAATACCTATAAGTATTGCATTCCATCCATTGTAACTTGGTTGGATTTGATTTTGATTAATACAATCTACAAAGCTTCCGTCCCTGTTTACACTTTTCTCCAAATTCGTCAACTAACTCTTCCGTCTCATTAGCTTTTTCTTCCTCTTATCATTTTTATTCAATAAAAAATGGAGTATTTTATTTTATTTCTTCCCAAATTGTTGAGCTAACTATTTCTTTGAGTCTGGGTTTCAATCCTCCTACTAATTCTTCTAAATCTCATACAAAGATTGATTTCTTTGATAGCGATTATTCTATCTAAATTATTAAAAGATCATGTGTCACATATAATCGTAGTGTAACAAAAAAGCTGTTGTCCTCCACATAGTGAAGGTATTATAGAAATAATTTGTGTGTGGATCCCTTTATGGGGTATCCACTCTACCGCCTCCACATGCGGTGGGTGTTTGTTTCTTTCATACTTTCTCGAGTTTTATTTAACTTCTCTTTTCTCTCATTCATCTTCTTTTCTCTTTCCTCTCTTGTTAACCTTTATTTTTCTAATTCTTTTCTAAATCCTTCTCTGTGGATATATTTTCTCTTTCTTTTATCCTCCTCATTTTGATTATTTTTTTTTAAAATGCTAATTCACCTAAATTATCTTAATCATATCTTTACCAACTATGTAATTTTTCAGCTTTTCCTTTTCTTCATATCATCTTATTTTACACTCGAAACCAACACCCCATTAATTATGGTAAGTTATGTCTCTTAGAAAACCCCCTTCACGTAAGCCATTTTGTAGTTTTGATCCCCTAAATAGGGAAAAATTTAGTGGTGAATTTTTGTAAACTCATGAAAATCGAGGTTTATGGAAATTCAAATTGGTAATTTTTTTGTGATTTTTAGTTGATTTATTCACCAAAAATTTTAATCGACATGTCCCTCAGATCTTGTTCATTTTTCCTATATTTTACACACATATAAGAGCTTATGCATGTAATTCACCACCATTTCATGCACATATTCACTGATGTAAATATAAACAACTAGCACCATACACTATGTGATGTCAAACCACAACTGCAAGTCATCCAACACCAGTCCCTCAAACCTCGGACTCTCAAACCCATCAAATCGCTTAGCCATCCAAACCCTTATCGACCAACCCCATAGCCATCCAACCCCTTAGCCATCTAACCACTTAGTCTTCCAACCCCTTATTCATCCAACCCCTTAGTCGCCTTACCCCTCATGCGTGCAATCCCTTAATCACAAACCAATTAGCCATCCAAACCTTTAGCGATCCAACCCTTTAACCATCCAACTCGTCATCCAACCCTTGGACGTCCAACCCATTATCCATCAAAACTCCAGCCGTCACACCTTGAGTTGTCTAATCAAAGAGTTTTACTGATACAAAGTCGTCTAACTAAAAAATTGTCCAACCACTAGTCATCTAAGCCAAGATCTGTCTAATGCCAAAGTCATCCAACCTAGAGCCGTCTAACCCTAAGCCATCCAATATCAGAGCCTTCAAACATAAGAGCCATCCCTAAGAAGTCACAGATTCTGGAAATCAGGGTAAGAAGGTTACAAATTCAGCCAGGTCAAAAGGGTGCAAAGACTTTGCTTGGCTATTTTGGAAAATCATAAAAAAATGAAGGGGTTTTCGCATCAGCTAAAAATATCGGTATGTGCTATTTATAGGTTATTTAGTCTTACAAAATTTGATAATTATGTTTTTCATACTATTCTTTGAACTCTTTGTACTTTGTGTAAAAATTTAACTATATATAAAATTAATACTATATATGTAACAATTTTATAGAATTATATGCAGACGTTTCAGAAATTCCTTCACAAAATAATCAATTTAAAGATATTGATGATCCATTATATGTTAAGTAAAAATTTTGTCCCTTGATGACAAAGAAGTACAAGAAAATTCATCGAATTCTCATGATACACCACCAGAGGAAGATTCTACTCCAAGGTGTATTTCAAGAAAAGGGAGACATGATAATCAAGATATTCTTGCTGAGAGCCTAGATGTAGAAGTCAAACCCCGGGAAAGAAAAGAAAATATGTTAGAAGAAAGAGGGAAAATTGGAGAATTGGAAGGACTTTCTAGTTCAAATGGGATGGAAAATATCCATTTATTGAACTTTTGTACACTGAAAATGGTAATGATGTTCCAACACTATGTCAATGGAAAATATGTGGTTGGAGACAAGGGAAGGATCAAATGATGCAGCTATAACTAGACACAATTGAAAAATACTATGGGAAAATATACATTGCCCAAAATAAAAGGATGACAACATAGTCAAAAAAACACATAAATGAAAAGATGCAAAAGAGTGTCTACATATATAAAATACGCAGAAGAATATGAAAAGGAGCAAGAACGTATGAAAAATCTAAATGAAAAAGCTAGCACCATAGTATCAAGATTGAGTAAAGCTATGGAGGTATAAATACATGGAAAAAGTATTCAATTTGCTACCATATTCCATATATTGAAAAGAAGAAGACCCATGTCATATTTCGTAGAGAAAATAAAATTATGTATCGTTATTGGTCTACAAAATGTTCCTTAATCTCATTGGTCAGATACCAACTTATGGGAGATTGCAAAATGTCTATCTCGATAGAAAAAGAGGATCTAAAATAGGGTGTTCAAAATAAAAATTATATTTCCTGTCAATAGATGAGGTTACTGCAGTGGATAATACTTCATGGATTTGTATTCATGTTTACACATTTGCTAATGAAGTAAGAACTCCCACCTCTTAGCAATTCATAAAATGACTAAGAATTGTAATTCTGAAAATATTTATAAATTGGTGGTCTCAAATTTGAAGGATATCACCAGAATGGATGACTTTTCCATTGCAAAAAAATTAGTTTGTGTCGAACCAATGGTGCAGCTATAATGCGAGGAGCTAGAATGGTCTCGTGTTCGACTTGAGACAAATATTTCTCTTTATATGATTATTATCCATTACATGGCTCAAAGAATGAATCTGGCCTACAAAATTGTGAGCACATTTGAAAATGTAGCTTAAGTGGAGGAACTTATACATGATTTACATGCTTATTATTCTCGTAGTCCAAAGAGATTTTTAGAATTTCAGTAATTTGCAATTGGACTGAAAGAGGGTAAACAACTTCTAAAATATGTAGATATTAGATGGCTATCTATCTATGAACCTTCCTATAAAATATTTGATGAATATACTTCATTTGCCAGGATTTATGTATAAATACCACAGGATGTAGATAAAGCTAAATATTTATTGTGTCGTCTAACACACATAAAAACTTTACTCACACTCTGCGGTATTTTTCCCATGTTAAGGGAGCTTAATATTTTAATGAAGCATGCACAAGATCATTATTTCTACATAAAAACTTCATAAAACTTAGAGGATGTGTGTGTTGGAGTCTTGAAAGTTAATTTATTTCAGATGGGAGTTTTTAGGGTGCTTCTATTGAAAACTCTGGAATGCCTTGAAAGACTTGAAAAATCCCAGAGTGCTTCTTAAAATGTAATAGACATGATCATCTTTATATAACAACACATGGGAAAGAGATTCCACTTCATACATTCTAAAAAAGAGTTGATATGGCTGGCATAGAAATGGAAGAATTAAGAGTGATTTTTTTATATGATGTAGTATTAATGGAAACCAGGAATAAATTGAGAAAGATGTATGAATATTTATCTAAAGAGATTTGGGAAAGTTTAAAAAATGATAAAATACTTGAAAAATGGGAGTCAGTAAATCTACAGTTTTGGAATTTGTTTTGTGGAAAACCTTATACATCCATCAGTCCTTTATTTGTCAAAAACATGAGTGATATAATCGGCCATTTCTCTAAGACTGAAGAGATAAACAAATTTCTGCTAGAAGATATTTTATAAAGAAAATAATTAGTTCTCGATCAATGGATTATGCTAATACTATGATGCGACAAGTTCAACTTTTACGAAACCCATAGGAATATGGTGCCATCAAAAGGATTTGGAAAGATATTTGTTCTAGCAGTATTCTACATGAAGTTTTGAGCGAGTATATTAAGTTGTATGAACTTTTTCAAACAATGATTTTGGATTCTATGGAAGATGAGAGGGTTTTCAGTGCACTTTCATTTTTAAAGTAAAAAGTTCAAAACAAATTGGATAGGAATCTATAAATTTGTCTGAGGTTGTATGTATCACGTTACTCAGTGGAGTCTTTTCCTTATGATAGAGCACTCACATTATGGAATTCACTAGTAGAAAGAAGAGGATTTAGTAATATTCTTCCTGACCTGGGGGATCAAGACACATCCACAGATCATGCTATAGTTGATTTCCAAGACACAAATGAAAGTGTTGCTCCATGACTATTCAAATTAACATAGATTTCATTTCTTCTATACATTATTAATACTATTTACAATAATTTGATGTAATATGTATTGATGTATTTCATACAGAGATTACAACTTTCAATAAATGCAATATTACATTTGTCATTATTTGATCCATTTCCATTGGAACATTGTCACTATCATTTTCTTATATCTCATTTGATTTTTATATTTGGTTTTCAGATTAAAATAAGGACATATTTGATTTTTATATCTGTTAATTGATTTTTTTACATCTGCATGAAATCAGAAACGTAAATATTTTAAACAAATGAAAGTGTTTCTCTAGGACTATTCGAATTCACATAGATTTCATTTCTTCTATACATTGTTGAGACTATTTACAATAATTTGATGTAATATGTATTGATGTATTTCATATAGAGATTACAACTTTCAATAAATGCAATATTACATTTGTCTTTATTTGATCCATTGCCATTGGAACATTGTCACTATCATTTTCTTGTATCCCATTTGTTTTTTATATTTGGTTTTCAGATTGAAATAAGGACATATTTGTCTTTTATATCTATTAATTGATTTTTTTACATCTGCATGAAATCAGAAACGTAAATATTTTAAACAAACAAAATCATGAAAATTTAAGCACCATTTACGTAAACAAAGAAACATAAACATCATTTGTATTATGTAGAAATCCATTAATAATAAATATAGTTATAATTCCAAAGTACTCTTGAAATCGTTCTCTCATGTGGTAGATTACTTTATGAAGAAAATTTCAATTCATAAAACATTTTCATCCAATATAATTCCAAAAAGGGGTTGTAAATAACATTTCAAATCTTCTAGACAAGTTCTATCAGATAAGGACACATTACGAGGGCATCCTCTTTTCTACCTATGATTTTAAATCATAGTTGTCCTTATGTCTACCACACAGTATAAAAAGCAAAATAGGGATGGCCACTATCTTTTCATTTCTATGTCAGTGTCGGAATTTTGACAACATACCTATCACATGGCAAACTTAACTTACATATTTAATATTTTATGTTGTAGCAAAAGCTTGATATTTTTCTTTTGTAAGAGGCAGAGGACTATGCTCTATTTGTAAATAGTTATCTGTTATAACTCTTACCGCCTACAAATCTCACGCTACGGTATTGATATTATCAAGAATATTATGCTCCTCCCTCACTACATCTCTTGTTGACAAAAGTGATGCATCTACATCTACCTTTTCCTTTAGTAAGACTTATCGATCCATATTAGGCTCCTTGATTATCCTTCTCAATGCATTATTTTGTTTATTTAACACTATGATTTTTTCCTTCAACTATACAAATGAATTTAGGATTTTGCAGGAATTCTTCAAATATGCTTCAATCTGATACAGTTGCTTCTTTCTTTAAATTTTCATATTTTTCATGCAAAACAGAAATATAAAATTTTATTAGATAAGTTGAAAAAATATATTGTAGCTTATAATATTAGGATTTTGCATGTAAAAGATGACTCACCACAACTTTTTATTTTTCTACATTTGTTATTAAAAAAATTGTCTTATTATTATCCAATTTGGCCCCTTGGGAAAAATTGTACAAACATGACCCCACAGAGAAAAAATGAGGGATCAATTTAGCTAGGGAGATCACACTTTGGGATTGGCTGAACAGGTTAGGTAGGCTGAGCACATTATAGAGGATTTCAGGAAATGAAGAAGATCCAAAGTCTGAAATTCAAACTTTGGAGGTGAGGGCATTTAGAGGTAGGCCAAAGAAAAATTTGGGGAATTGAGAAAGAAGCTGGAAAAAGGGATTGAAGTCTCAAGCCCAATTCCAAAATGAGACTTCTAAGTCTTAGATTTTAGAGTTTTCATGAGCTCGTAGTGAATAGTGCCATGTGGGGAGAAGAAAAGTATGAAACCCGAAGTCCAAAATTCAGACTTCAGAATTTAGAGTTTCGGAGGTTTCACTTGCCAAGCGGATAATCTAACCCGAAACCTAAAGTTTGGAATCCTTGAAACCAAAGTCTTGAATTTCCAAAACCCAAAGTCCTAAATCCCCAAAACCTAAAGTCTTGAATCCCCGAAACCCAAAGTGTCGAATCCCTAAAATCTGAAGTCCCAAATCTACGCAGAAACACAAAAACTTGAAACCTCAAAAAGACAAAGGTCTGAAACTCGAAATTTGAAATTTTAGACTTTGGGGTTTTGGAATTTTAGAAATTTTGGCTCGAACAATGAATAGAGTCATGCAACATGATTTTGGAGTCTGAAATCTAAATTCTAAATTTTGGACTTTGGAGGTTCGACATTTGAAACTCTCGAACCAACTTGATAAATGAACAAGTAAAACTAACTCAAGTAAAAATATCAAAGTCCAAAATCCCAAAAGTCTAAAATTTCAGATTTCGTAGAGGTTGCGATGCAAGTTTGGAGTCGAAAAGATGTAATCAACCACATGTATTTATTGTAGAGTGGCACCTTCATCTTTAGATGGCCATGAATTTTGACTAGAGCTCGTATTTGCAAAAATCATACTTTTGGAAAGCTCTCAGTGTCCTCTACACAACTCGACTAGTTTTATTATGTTTAGGGAGACTAAATATTTCAAAATGATGAAATGCATTCATTGCCATTTTAGAGGGTGTTTCCAAATTTCTCACCTACCAAAATGATGAAGGTATGGGCTTCCTTTCTTCCCAAATAGGAAAAGTACATGGAGGCATGGGTTTTTACAGTGGTACCCATCATTGTTGCAGGTGATTTTAATGCATTTTGGGTGGTTGAAGAAAGATTTCAAATTCCTCTCTCTTCCTTCTCTCATTCTTCCTATATATTGTAAGGAGGGGATCATTTCAAAAGGTTGGAAAAATTATATATGCCCCTCCCTTATTTCTTGTCTGTAAGAGATTTGTGGATATTTCAAACCTCCCTATTGAACATTGTAATGAAAAATATGTGCCTTTGGCCCTAAATGTGATGTATTGTATCAACTTTGAGAGCAATAAAATTAGATATGTGGATGCTTCAAACCCTCTTCTATGTTATATTGTATCTTTATGATCTTTCATTGCACTCAAGGCTATTATGTATCATTTTTGTTTTCATTACAAGGTTCTAGTAGTGTTGTGTTTATTATATAGGTTGTTAAACATCCTTCTTGGCACATCACCTTCCCTTAGAGTAGGTTTTATTTTCACGAATTTTCTCTATCTCAATCTCATAAATATTAGATTAGGGTCAGATTTGTAACTCTCTGCACTTTGGAGTACTTGGCACTAGGTTAGGATAGGAAGCCGACCTTCTTTGAAGAGATTTCCTGATTGCAAAGTCCCACACTTAAGGAAAATCTTCATGTTATGCAATCACACTAATAATTTCAATCTATCGAGTTGCAAACAATCAAGGGTGTCATGATTACGCATCAAAAATTTCTTTATCCCATTTGTTATAGTAAGCATGTGCTTCACCATTTAGATTATCCAATATGTTTAACATTATGTCTATAATATCATCATTGTAATCATTAGTATATGAAATTTTCCCTGACTAATCTTTATTTAACAAAACATCTTGCCTTGCCAGTTGGCTCTCTTCAGCAATGAACAATGACTGCCTTTGAGCATTATTATGGTATCGGTATTTATTTCTTTTATCAAAATTTTATCTCTCCTCTCCCAAGACCGCACAAAATCCACATCAAACATTACAACTTCTTGAATTGTTGCCCCAATACTATTTGATATCATATTTTTTAATAAAAAGGATTTATTTTCATCATGTTTTTGTGGATATTTTCTTGGAGGAGGAGGAGATTCCCTTCCCGTACTTCATGCACATTTTTTCATGGTTTTGGTGGAGGTAGAGCTGATTGAATCATATCATGGGTGTCAAAATAGTTATCCTTGTTTGCATCACCACTATCGAATCCCAAATACTCCTCATCAAGGGTGATGTTGTTGAAAATATGTGTGGTCGTTACACTTAAAACACCACCTAGTGAGAGTCCAAGAAATTCTATGGTTGCAGGATGAACTGTTCCAGCTGAGTCTGCAGGAAACCTTATATTCTTGCCTGAAGATCTTCTTTTTGTTTGGATTGTACATGTTGGTGGTATTGGTGGCCTCCTTGCAAGTGGAATGTTCTTAGAAGCCATATTACCTACAAGAAGAAAACAACAAATTGTTAGAAAATTATCATTATACGGTTGGGCCTTGTAAATGCTAAAAAATTGTAACTAAACAAAACATGCTAAATATTATATATTACAATTTACCTTACATGTTCGGAGATGAAAATGTGACATTTCTATCTTGACCATTAGAATGGCTTTGATCTTCATCACCAGTTTAGTAGTTTCTAAATACAATAAATTTAGAAAAGAACAATAGAAATATTAAAAAATAGTACTACTTACATAATCTATACTAGTTGTTTGAATTATTTAATTATATAAAAAGAAAACCTCATACCTGTAGTTAAATGTTTGGTAGATGTGATGCACATACCGAATTGACCCCCTAGGTCACTTTTGATGAGGAACTTGTATTGGTGTTGATTCTATTGAATCCATGTCAGAATCTATAGAGACCTCTGGAGGGGCTTTACCTCGAGCAATTGCCTCCTTATGAGATGTTGAAACTATAATTGTTATCTTTAAAAGAAAATATTATAATTATTATTTTATTGAAAAATATTGAATTTGAAATCGTTATAACAAGAAAAATATAAAAGTAATTGTTACCTATTGTTCTTCAAGAGTGAGACCAATCATTTTATCATTAATTGCAGTTGGAATTTTTGTTTGCTACAATTGAAAAAAATTCTTGATAGAAAGAAAGAATATAATTGCAACAAGAGAATACAATCTTGGATTTATTAGATAGATTGACATTGCGGGCTTGGGAGACATATTTTTTTATTTGGTTGGAAAATATGTGCACCAATTGAATTGTTGACCTACTAGTGTCCGCAATATATATTGAATTTCCCAATACAAAATGTCGCACATCCGCCTTGTAATACAATCTTGGCCTAAAAAGCGATACACTGCAAGAAAGAATTGGTTTGTAATAACTTGTAGAAGAAGGCATCTTGTTCAATGATTAAGAGGAGATGTAATAATAGAAAATAAATTTTAGATGCTTGGGTGGTCGAGAAATTGTAAGAAAAAAAGAATTTGAAAATAATGAACTTACCATAAACCTCCACATTGTAATGAGACTCCAAAAGTTTTTTGTCTTCATCTGTAAGGATAACCTTCATAGTAATGTGGTGGATGCTTTTGATTGGTAACCCAATTAACTGATGTACATCTATGGGATCAATTGTGAAATAAATTTGATGATGACTAGATGCATGAGGAGAACAGAAAACTATCCCAAATTTGGTTGTAAGAGGTGAGAAGGTAATCGGGACGGAAGTATCGATGTATCAAATTGGGGCATGTACACAAGCCTAGTAAATTGTGATTTTTCTAGCCATTCCTTTTGTGTGTATTTTAGTTTCATTAGAGCTACAATCTGTGGGCACATGAGGTTTTTGTATTAGAATTTGGGTGTAGGAGAAGACATGGTGCTTGCCATTATTGAAATTTGGGAGAACTTTGAAGATTAGAGAGCTCAAAGTGCTAGAAAGTTTATGGAAAAAGTGAAGAAATAAACCATGTATGGGTATTTATAGGAGTCTAAATGGTTTAAGGGACACATGGAGGAAAAGTATTAGCTATCCATGATGGCCGTCCAACCCACATTGGACGTATGACTAACCCACTCGACCAATCAAACTGACCAACCTAATGAAACAACCCATCAAACCCATGCATCCAACCCACGAGAAGAACCTAAGTGTTCAATCTAACCTACACACCCAACCGCTCAATTCAACCATGTAAGATATCCACCAAACCCACCCATCCAACATACCCACCCAAAGACACCGACCAACGCACCCAACCTAACACCCATCCAACCCACCCGTCAAACCTATATGATGCAACTACCCATCTAACCCGGACGCCCTACCAATCCACCCACCCAACCATCATGCCCAACCAACCGACATGGCTGACCCACTTGACCAACAAATATGTGCCTCCACTCGGCCAATCTACTCACCCAATCCATTGTCAAACCACCCACCCAACCTCCCACCCGCCCCTCTTGTCCAACCTACCCCACCAACCACCCGACCAACCTACTACCCCATCTTACATGCCCGACCAACCTTCCCGACCAACTTTCCTAAACAACTTACTAGACCAACTTACCGACAAACTTACCCAACCAAATTACTGCCAACCTACCCAACCACCTTACCCGAACAACTTACCGACCAACCTATGTGTAACTATGGGAAACCTCGAGAAAATTGCTCTCTCCTAAATCACCTTTTTGTGAAATGTTTTTCAAAATTCACCGATGAGGCTAAAATATGCCTCATAAATGTGCAATAAATAATCTCTTTTTTTACCGCCCTTTTAATCAATTTTGTCTCGCATTTCATAACTTTTGTTTGATCTAAACCAAAGTTAGGATGTAATTGTCTATATTTTGTTTGATTTAGTTCAAATGTCTAAAAACACTATATTTCCTAACAAATTGCGTGGAAATTCAGTTTTTGGGAATAAACAGGTCATATTTGGTAAGGATAAGCAAATTATGAAGTAACCAACGCCTTTTTGAGGAAGAAGGCCAAAATGCGGCTTAGCTTTGGAACTCTGTCACTTAGCTTCAAAAATCTATCACTTAACTCTGGAAGTTTATCACTTAGCTTTGGAACTCCATCACTTAGCTCCAAAAATTTAGCAGTTAGTTTCAGAAGGTTTCCCTTTAGTTCCGGAACTTCTCCAAAGTTCGGAATAAATGGAAATCTCCTTATTTTATCAAAATTTGTTTATGGAGCAAATAATTGGCCTTCTAATTGGGAATAAAACAATAAATTTCTGGTTCTTCATACTAAAAAAATACATATGTAAGACCAATAGATGTATACCCGA
This sequence comes from Taxus wallichiana var. yunnanensis, assembly GCA_018340775.1. NCBI lineage: Eukaryota > Viridiplantae > Streptophyta > Pinopsida > Cupressales > Taxaceae > Taxus > Taxus wallichiana. The sequence continues at coordinate 65,292,145 of CM031233.1, forward strand.
CTAGTTTTCTAAATTTCATATCTACTTTGGGAGCTATTTCATTTTCACTAGAATATTTAGGTGGAAAGACAACTATTGAACACTCATGAATGTAAATGCATCTTCAGATGGGAAATACATATAGAGAATTGAAGAAAGATGTGAGAAAAAAAGTTTTTGTAATACTAAACAATTCAACAATAAGAATAGCCATTTTATTTTGAGAACAACATATTGTGTTAATTATTGATTCAAGGTGAAGCAAGGGCCCACTCCTCAAATAAGAAGGATCTTCTTTTTTTGGTATTTATATTTTCAAGTAATTTCTATAAATCATTAGTTGGTTATTCTGAAAGTACTTTTTATTCAACACTTAAAATCTATTTCGTGAAGTTATTTATTGTCCATGCAGGTGTTATAATTATATTCTTATTTAAATTACAAGCATTTTAAAACTCCATTTTCAAAGTTTGTTTATTTCAACAAGATGTGCTCAATTTCGTAAAGTGTGTTTATTTCCAACAGTGTGTTCAATTCTACAAGATTTGTTCATTTCAGCAATGTGTGTTTATTTCAGCAAGTTTCTTATAGTTTAGCTTTAATAAGGATTTGACCAAGAAAACTTGAGACACTTTAAAGCCCCCCAGAAAAATAAAAATAATAAGTAACAACATTCAATTACTAGCTCATCCGAGATTTCACCTATTTCATATAGCTTCAGACACACCCCTAGTTTTAATATGACATCAACCATGAGTTGATTAAATTAAGGGAATAACGACACCCATCATTTTTGGCGTCATTTCGAGGATCCACTAGTTATAATTTTCTAATTAGGTGTAAACAACAAAAAAATCACACATTTAGTAATTGAAAAGTATTCCCTACATTATCATAAAATTTATGAGTATACCAAGAGACTCAAAGGGTATATTTCTTCCAAAAATATCTCAATAAGAATTATTAAAATCCTTTAGTTCAAATAAGGAAGTTGAACAAGAATTATAAGCAAAACTCCCACCTTTGGAATTTTTGGATCAAGCACTTGAATGGGGTGGAATGTTTAGAAGAAGAATTATATCCCAAGACCCGTTTATATAAAGTATAGATTCTCAATTAAGCATTCAACCTTCTAATCCTGACTTATCACCTTCACCAAAGCGGATCACATACCATGTTGATTGGGAAAAAGATTCAGAATATATTGCAGATATGGCTCGAGAAGTTGAAAGAGAACCTGATAGGACTTTTACTTATCCAATTCAGTTGGAGGATGATGATACACCCATGAAGAATATTTCACCTGCACACTTGCCTACATTTAGAGGAATGTCATATGAGGATCCTAACCAAATTTTTTTGAATTTAAAGTATTGTGTCAAACCTATGACTATAAAACAAATAATCAAAAACTCAAGTTGTTCCCATCTACCTTAAAAGATGCAAAGAATGAGGTGGTTTATGGGATTAACATCCAATTCCATTACCACTTGGGGGAAAATGGAAACTACCTTCTTAGACAAATATCAGGACTATTGTAGAGGGAGAAACAGGAAGGAAGATGTTTTTAGGATCAAACAGGAAGAGGATGAAAATTTGGAAGATTATTTAGATAGATTCCTCTTCATAAGTAAAAGGTGTGGATTTTTACTTAAGAAGAGCTAAGAAAAAATATTTTTCTTAAAGGGTTGGATGATGAAGCTAGGGAATCCATTAACTTAATGTGAGGTGGAGACATCAATCAATTGAGAATGAATGATTTTAAAGATCTTTGTAGAATTTATTCAAGAACAAGGGTGGACCCTGTGAAATGAAAAGCGTGAAAGGTATGAATCCAGACATGAACAAACTTATGGATGAACTACTTTAAAAAAAATATATTAGTTCAATTAACTTCAACCATGGATGGATTGCAAGCCAAAGAAAATGCTAATATTGAACCATTAGCTATCTATCCTAGATGCAGAAAGAAGCATGCAATAAGAGATTTTCCTTTGGATAAAATAGAAATATGTCTTATTTTTGAATCTAGGGAACATGAAGTTAATGCTTGTTCTCTTCTTCCATTCATAAAAAATCAGCTTAAATAAACTAGCAATTCATCTAGCATAGGACAAGTAAAATTTTTCTAGAGACAAGCTAGCCAGAATGAATTCTTGAAGCAAATTGAAGCAGACAAGGAATTTGATCATATGGAAGAACCTAGTTCTTCCAAAAATGACAAAGTAATCAGATGCAAGAGATCTAAATAAAGGGAAGGGAATTAAAACCATCAAATGGTGTTCTCTTCCCCTAGAAAAATAAAAAAGAAAAATAAAAGGAAATAGAATGAAAACTAATAAATGGTGTTCTCTTCCCCAAAAACACAATTCTCTCGAAAGGCTAATTGAAAACCAGAAATGACAGTTGGTCTCATCAATAATTGGCTAATTCAAATAAAAGGAACTTCTTTGGAATTCCAGCTATCTTTTCTAACTATTTTTTTCACTTTTTTTAGGGATAATGAGTCATCAAGGTGGCTGGATTACATCAGAAAGGATGGTAATTATGTCTTTATCTTATTAAGGGTTAAATTAAAAGTTTGCATGTGTGATTGGACTTGATTTAAGTCGGTGGTATAATGAGTATTTATTGCACATCATGATTAAAGGGAAATAATCATGAGGTGATGCCGAATAAATAAATGAAGTGGCGGCGTATTAATAATGAACTATCATTTAGGCGGAATAAAATAAAATTGAGAATAGTTGCATAAAATTCAAAGAGGTAACAATATAGTCATATTTGGAGTTCCACAGTTAAATCTAATAGTTCCACAACTAAGTCCAAAATTTCCACAACTATCTCCGAAAGAGAAAGGGTTTGAAATAAGAAAATAATTCAAATTGTTTTCTTGGCCATGGGTATCAAAAATAAATCAGAACCAGAAGATGATTAAAAATTCCTTGCAAATGGAGAAGTAACAACCATTTTTGAACAGGAAGGTTGGTTGGAGTTTTTGAAGAAATTCTCAAAATACAATGATGAACTAGTAAGAGAATTTTTGTTAATTTGGAACATCCTAGGACCAAAGTTAAGGGCATTATCATTTCTTTTACTATTAATATAATGAGAAATGTATCTGGTGTACCAATTGTAAATGTATTAAACCCTGTAAGGGGAACTTTGAAGGAATTGGTAGAAACCTTAAGACAAGAAGGTGAACTTGAGCCCCAATACATTTATACCTCTAAGAAAGTCATAAAATGGGTCAAAATAGATAGCCTACCCATTCGCTTTGATAGAGTAGCATTTTAAGTAGTAAAATACCGACATGTGATGGCCAATATGGAACTCTTGGAAGGGAAGTCCTTAAAATACTGATATATCTTAAGTATGGGAAAACAAAGTAGGAGTATATAGTAACTCTTCGGGTTTCCTTTTCGATTCCATCCATACCATGGCTTAGAGATATTATTGGGAAGTAGGAAAAATTAAGCACCATGGATTAATTCATTTGGTATGTCAACATCATTTTCTCTCTAAGAAAAATAGGGAGGAAACATGGGAAAATTTCCTCCATAAATTCAGACAAAATCCTGATATTATCAGAAGGGGAATACCAACACCTTTCTCTCCTAAAAGTAACTTGGAAATTAATCCCCCTCATGAGAAGAAGAAGGAAATAAGTGGGGTTAAAATACCAAAAAAGGAGGAGATCGAGAGAGGATGATCAAAGTTGTAAAATATGTCATTTATTTAAAAGAAACTCCTTCCCTTTAATAATACTAGAAGAACCAATACATGTTTCTGATAGTGATAGTTCACCCAAGATGGACTTTGGAGAAAAAATCATAAGAAGTTGAAGAGGGAAGTACACTTTAGGAAATGTTGAAGCTCCTAAAAGAAAAATAATTCATAAAAATTCTAAGGAAACTTAGTCAGGAAATATTGAAGTACAAGAGGATTTAGAGAAAGAAGCTATTGATATTCTAGGCAACATGGAAACTTCTCCTCCTCTACAAAGTCAAAATGAGGAGTTGGAGAGAGAAGTTGAACTATTGGAAGAAAAATATTTTCACGAAATGTATGACTCAACAATACTATCACATGAGGAGGAAAAATTGGCATCTTGGAGGTTAAAAGCAAAATTCTCTTTAGTGGAGCAACAATTCTCATCTCTTGAGGAAATCCCAATAAAATAAGAAAAACAACGATTGAGGTAGGCTCTGTTCTTGTCCAAGGTAGAACTTATAATTATGGAAAAAGATGAGGAATTGAACTTCCTAAAACACAAATTTGAGCATAGATAAATGCTTATTGAATAATTGAAAACTCGCATTTAACCGATAAGAATGGATAATTGGCATTAGTAAAATAGCAAATGGATAGAAAAGAAAAGGAATTGTAATTGGTTGATGAACAAATTACTATGAAAAAAATTATATTCAATGGATCAAATTGTACAAATAGATCTATCTTATTTTCCACACAAAAAAATATGGGATGAGACCTACAGAGAGCTGAATGAATTAAAATTATCAAATTAGGAACTAAAAATTCAAATGGAAAAGATAAAAGGGCAAGGGAAGAAAGGGAAGAAAAATTGTATAAAAGTGTAGGATAAAAGTTTAAGTGTTTGGAAAAAATACATATGGTCTGTATGATGAGTGAAAAACTACTAACATGTAGAAGACCTTCTCATGCATACAATGTCTTTCTAGAAGAACAATTTTTAAGTGGGAGTTATTAAGGATTTCATGTGGCCTTCCACATGAATTGAAGGGTGAAGCAGAATTCATGGCAAAATCTTCTTTGTGAATTTTATCTCTCTAACTTTATGTTAGAAAAGAACACAAGTTTTATGATTAATCTATATGTGGGGGAAAACCAACTTCAAGAATTTGTTTCGTGCTCTAGAATCAAATAGTCTAGAAAAAAGGAATGATGAACACCTAACAAAGGGTAGTTCATCTGGAACCTATATGGTATCTCATTACAGAAACCATCTGCATTTTTATACATTTCAGATCTCATGAATTTGATAACTCGATTCAAGGAACATTACATTGCTAGCTCTGCATGTAACACCCTTGACAATTGTTATTTTCGTCCTTTGCATTTCAAGTATTGACACGTGATTTTCCTTATAAAGATATGTTCTTTTGATTGTTAGAGATCATGCTTGATATGGACAAATAATTTCTATTCTTAAGATCCTTTGACTAAATTGGAATGGCTTCCTTGAATCCATTTTTCACTTCTTGTAGGTGAGTTGCAATCTAGTTTAAGAGTTGTAAACTTATCCATTAATCTGACTCATCCTTGGATCAATTTCAGTGATCCAAGGAATGTTTTAAATCTACTCTATTGAATGAATGGTAAATTGACATTCCATGAATTAAGAGACATATTGACTGAACTTTGTTGTTACAAGTTCTTTGATTTTTGTGTGAATGTATTTCCATTCAATTTGTATGTTGTACTTGGGTCCTTAGAGATCGATCATGGCAGGACATTGCTGATGAACATGAAAATACAGCCTGTTCATGACATAGGAAGGATTTGGGATCCTAAAAAGGACTATCCTATGAAATCCTAAGCTAGGTAAGAATATTTTCTACCTAAGCTATGTCACTTAATAGAATTCTTATTCTAACCTAAAGCTTCCTATTCTAATTTTTTGGTTGATTGGCATCCTAACCTAAGCTCTATGCTAAAGGATATGGAAAGGTTACTAGGCTATTAAAATTAACCTAGAACCTAATACTATAAGGTTTTATGATGATCTAACCTAATGCCTAAAACTATTATGTTGTGAATTAATCTAACCTATGTGGAAACTACCTAAGGCTATGTGTTAAGACCTATGGTGGAAATTTGTTGTTAGGGTTATATCCTAAGGTATATATTATAAACTACCTAAGGTCTAACCTAAGAAATTTGATCTATCCTAAACTAATGGGTATGAAAGGGGAATTAGGTGGTCGCATGCATTAAGGGTGACGGTTCCTATGGCATTTATGTTATTGATAAGGTTTTGAATGCATAGATACTGCTAGTTTTGGTAGGGGCTAGTTGACTTGGCGGAGGCTTATGTGGAAGTGTCACTAAAATGGAATTTCATGTTAATTTTGATTTGGCATTCACTAGACTTGGAAGGCGGTGGTAAGGAAGGATAGGTAGGAAAATTGGAATTAATGAAACTTATTGTTTTCAGTTTTCGTGCACAAACCGTCTTGGAAGGCATGCAAGCGGGTTTGTCTGGGGTTGTTTCACTTTACATGTTTCACAATTTTTGCTCTGCATGCTCTCTGGTTTTTCAAACCAGCAGATTGAACTGCACTTAATGGCTATTTTTGAAGTCATAGACCTATTTTCAGTTTGTGGGATGTATAAGAGGCATCGTGGAAAAAGAATATGGTTGTTTGATCTTTCATGGAGAAGAGGAGAAGTTGTGAGCTCGGCTAGAGGTCCCCTTCGATTTGGTAGAAGCACTATCAAGCATGATAGGCTCTAATATTTAAGATCTCTTGCTTTCTTCTAAATGTTTCATTAAAACAAGTCTGCTCTTTTGAGATTCTTGGCTTGCATGTTTTGTCTGGTTATTTTTTGTTGGGTTTAATAAATCTTGTGATCTTGGTTATGAATCCATGGTAAATGATGTTCTAATTGGAAACTTACCTTGTGTTAGTTCTTTTAAAAAATGCATGCAAAACGTATTTCTATAACTCTGCTTGTCATTCTGGAACTAGTAATTGAAGTGTTCTATTTTAAATGACCTTTGTTCTTTATTTAAATATGGTTATGAGTGTGGGAGCCTTGAGTTCTTTTTGATCTTGTTGGAGTTTGTGTTTTTCTTGAGCTTGTATTTGGTTTGGAACTTGTTTTTGGTTTCGTGTTTGATGAAAGTTGGTGATGGAGGTTCTTGATGCTCTAACTTGTGTTTGGAATCTTGGGTAACTCAGATTATTGTTGAAGCCCGTATGTGGCTCTGTACCCATGTTTTATTCTTGTGAAATTCTAGACTGTTAATGGAGGTTCATGTTTTACACCACACTCGTATTTTGTTACTTGTATAGTTCTGAACTCTTGTTTGAAGCTCGTGTTTCATTTTGAGCTAGTATTAGGGCTTCTTGTTTAAAATATAAACTAGAATGGGAACTTCGTGTTGCCCTGAACCTGTGATTAGAGACTTGTGTAGCTCTAAACTATTATTGGAAGTTTGTATTTTATACTTCCCTCATATTTAAATACTTGTGTAGTTCTGAACTTTTGTTGAGACTTCATGTTCGACTCTATTATGGTATTTTGAGTTGGGTTTTACTTGTATTAAAATTTTAAAACTTATAACTCTTTTATCAAACTATTGCTCAAAGAAAACTAGGAGAATAATTGGCTGAGTTGTTGGGTAGACTCTTTGAGATCTTAACTGAAAATGTATTTGTTTGATGGATGGATTTGGTAATTCTTTTTTGATAACTATTTCATCTTTTATGAGATGGTAATAGCTTTTTTTTTGGGGTATTCTTTTCCCCTCTGTTTTGTGGAAACCCATGTCTTCAGATCTTTTAAAATAAGTTTTGGGTTTCATTTAAAAGAAGAGTTTATTACTTTAGTGCTCTGAATTGTTATGGAGGGATTACTTTTCTCTGTTTAGATTGTTTTTGTATTATAGTACTTATTGAATCGAGAACTAATTACTCTTTTGTAATGCAATATTGAAACTGAAAATGGGATTTCAGTCTTTGAGTTCGTTGATACTTCTGAACATGTTTAGCTTACTAATCATTTTTTTCTATCTCTTGTTGGATATAGTAAATAAACCATGTGTCTTTGTAAAAGAAATGAAAGTGATTCCTTTGGAACAAAATGTTGTTTTTAGGACTATTATGTGTATTTCATTATGAGATTGGAATTGAAACTCATGTTTATTGAAGGTAAAGAATTGTAAGGAAAATGACAATGTGCTTTCTTCTTACTGTGAGTTGATTTTGTTCTCTTCTCTTGGAACTAGCTTATGAATTTATAAGTATGAATTAAAAAATGGGAATTCATTTGTTAGTACAATAAAATGAATTATTGATTGGATAATTTTCTAAGTAAGATCCCTTTATTTCTATTGTTGGGATAAGTTCATTGGTTGAACTTTTCTATTTTGATTCTCTTATGAAATAGATATTTCTTTAAGATTTGTTTGGTCTTCCTTATTCAAATCAATTGTTGAAATGATGTAGGAAGAGATTAGATGTTTCGGTTTTGTTGAATACAAAATGTAAGCTTGTTTGGAAGACTGTTTCTTTGAAAAGGCTTTGCTTTGTTTGGTTTGAGATGAGTAAGTTTTGTCTCTTACACTCTATCTTTTTATGGATCCTCCTTGGATGGAATCGAGTAGGGATTAACTCCTGTATGAGTCTACTTTGATTTGTGAATGTTGGTTTCAGATCTTTAAATGTTAACTTCTAACATGTGGAAGTAGATTTAGACTTGCAGGTAGACTGTTTGATTCTCTATTCCTTCTTGGATTGAAATGGGATTCTGTTTTGATGAATATCTTAAATGTTGAATTTTAAGGTAGTTGTCCTTTAAATGAAACCATTAATTCATGTTATGAATCTGTTTCAGTTTTTTGGATGTCTTGTGTTTGGGCATAGTTGTAATGGTTCTTCTTCTTCTTTTTCTTAAGAGTTAGATGAATCATCCTAATGAGAACCATGTTGTAAACCCTTCTTTTGGCTTAAAGCAAAGATAAATGTTGTATTCTATTATGATAGAATTGGGAACAATGAGATGTTATGATTTGTTGTTTGCTTAAGGATAATTGATAGGATCAATTAAACTTTAATTTTGTAAGGTAGATATAGTGGATTATATTCTGTTCTTCTCTTGGAAGTGAATTCAATTGGTTAAATGTACTTCTTTTCCGTTTGCTATTGCTTATATTGATATTTATGATGTAATAATTGTCTCATTAAAGCATAGTTGTTTTAATGGAACAATTATTGGAATGCACTTCATTTTAAGGCTTAGTGCTTATCATGCTCAGTTCATTGAACTGACCCGTGCTAGCAATTTTTATAGATGGACTTCGTAAGTGATAAAAAGAAGGAAAAACTTATGAGATGCATTGGCTGATTTAATTCTAATTCTTTGTGAAGAATTTTGATTGTATTGAAAAAGAAAAGTAGTATTCTTTTTTAATGAAGGCAGTTGTTATGCAGTATGCCAAAAATGCATAAGGCTTGTAAATGTATAAGTTATAAAGATTAATTGAAAGCTGAGAATTTACTTGTATTGGTTGTGTAAATTATCTTGTGCTTGTATGAAAAAGATGGATTTCTATCTTGTTGATATTCTTCATATTATTCATATGCTTAATTGGTTATCCTTTAATAAGTTGGATAAAGGGATTTAGTTCAATTTCCCTACTTGTGATGCAGCTTGTTAAGTTGTAGAATATGATATTCGATATCTAAACTATATAACATAGTAATGTAATGTGTGATGAACATACATTAAGAAATGTGGATATTGGGTAGGATACACCCTAACACTTAACCTATAGAGAAAGACTCTTTCTCTTTCTTAATGGAATATAAACCAAAAAGGTTTGCAAGTATGACTACAATTTATTAGACTTCATTTTGTATGAAGTATAATTTATATTGGATATATTTTGGCATTGAACTTTTCTAAAAAGTTATTGTACTTTTAAATAAGACATATTATAACATTGTACAATTACGGTTAATTGGCAGTTTAACTATGTGATCAAATATTAAAAGTGACCATGAATATAATGGAGTTCTTAATGGACTAAATGAAGAAAATTTAGGAAAGAACTTATTGAGCGTTGGATTAGGGATTGGCAGTGTTGCTGTAATCAAGAATTAATTTAGTTTAACAATGTATTAACAATCCCATCGGGTTATGTACATCTCAATGAGGTAGTTTCTATAGGATTTTGGCACATGCCAATTACAGGGCTGTACTTTCTAGAAGGCTTGGGTCTTCTCGAGAATATAGTGTTGTAGTTGACATGTGGCTTCACCCTTGTGCATTAATCATCTAGATCTACACTCGATAGGAATTCAAACTTGCACCTAGTTTCTCTCTAGGTCCGAATAGGATCATATTTAGGATATGAACTAGCTCTCGATGGCTCGGGGTATGTTGGACATCCGAGACGAATTAGGTAAACTGAGTATGCCCAAAAAACCTAAGCCAATGTGAGCGTCTTCCTATAATAGGTTATGTTCCTATCTAGGGATAAGGTTAAACCTAGAACAAGTGGACTGACGGGAGTTAGAAAAGAACAATCATGATAATTAAGGAGTTAGAAATAGTATGTTACAAATATTTGGCCAAAGTATCACAAACTATCGGGTTTGGTTGTGTTGTCCTATGTCACCAAGTTTAAAACAATGTGATATCGATGAATATTGGTATCAAATATTCAGGATATATTCTTTAAACAGATTACTCAAGTACCTATGTAGGGTAGGATGACAAAGTATACAATATGTATTCAATACATAAGATAACATAAATAGATCGGTAGCTTACCAAGTTATGTAATGAATAGATAGGTGAATCACATAGTCATTACAAATGCATACATTTATCCATTGAATTTGATTGGCACAAAATGTTTGTTCTAAATATTTCTTTATTTAGAACAGTGAACGTTATTAAAAAATAAAATAAAATTCTCTTCATTCTAAAGTCTTAAAACTGGAATGTTACACTACAAAGGAGTATTAATGAATTCAACTCATACGAAGAGGAAACATTTGAGGGAATTTATGATGGATGCCTAAAGAGATGTGAATTATTTACTGTAGCATTAAGAAGAAGAGAATTTATCTGTCCAACAAATTTGATATGGAGTTTGGAAAGGGCCAGAACTTTATGTACACTCATTCCTCAAATTTTTGAAAAACATAGAGGTATGTGGATGGGTATGAGAACAAAGCCTCCTCTCCTTCTTACACCCATGTCTCCATGGAAGAATAGATAACCTTAGGATCCCACTCATTTTGAGGATTGGCGAGGAAAAAGCTAGAGAGGATACAATAGTTCTTATCAGAAGCACTGGGACATTCAATTTAAACAATTTGACCTCAGTAGTCAGTTGGAATGCAAAATTCATGATCCCAGTTTTGAAGAATAGAGTTTTTAAGAGGACATACAAATAAGTAAGTGTGAGGGAGATGATGAGGCTAAAATATGCTTCATCAATGTGTAATAAATACTCTCTTTTTACTCCCCTTTTAATCAAGTTTGTCTACATTTCATAACTTTTTTTTATCTAAATATAATTTAGGATGTAATTGTCCATATTTTGTTTGATTTAGTTCAAATGTCTAAAAATATATAATTCCTAAAAAATTGCATGGAAATTAAGTTTTGGAATAAACAAGTCATATTTGGTCAGGATAAGAAAATTATGAAGTAACCAAGCACCTTTTCAAGGAAGATGGCCAAAATGTGGCTTAGCTCCAAAAATCTATCACTTAGCTCCGAAACTCTATCACTTAGCTCGAAACTCTATCACTTAGCTCAGAACTCCATCACTTAGCTCTAGAACTTTAGCAGTTAGTTTCGGAAGGTTTCCCTTTGGTTGGAACTTCTCCAAAGTTTTGGAATCAATGGGAATCTCCTTATTCTATCAAAATTTGGTTATGGAGCAAATAATGGGCCTTCTAATCGGAAATATACCAACAATTTTCCGGTTCTCCATACTCAAAATATACATATGTAAGACCAACAACTGTATATCCAGCTAGTTTTCTAAATTTCATTTCTACTTTGGGCGCTATTTCATTTTCACTAGAAGTTTTAGGTGGAAAGACAACTATTGAACACTCATGACTGTAAATGAATCTTCATATGGGAAATATATATAGGGAACTGAAGATAGATGTGATATTTTTTTCTGTAAGAATGAACAATTCAATAATAAGAATAGCCATTTTATTTTGAGAGAAAAATATTGTGTTAATTCCTTATTTAAGATAGAGCAAGGGCCCAATCCTCTAAGAAGAAGGATCTTCTCTTTTGTTGGTATTTATATTTTCAAGTAATTTTTATAAATCTATTATTTTGTAATTCTAAAATTAATTTTGATTCATCAATTAAAATCTATTTCATGGAGTTATTTATTGTCCTTACAGGTGTTATAGTTATATTCTTATTTCGTTACATGTATTTAAAAGAAAAATTTCAAAGTGTGTTTACTTGCAGCAATGTGTTCAATTCGTAAAGTGTGTTTATTTCAATAGTGTATTCAATTATGCAATATTTTTTCATTTCAGCAATGTGTGTTTATTTCATCAAGTTTCTTATAATTTAGCTTTTATAAGGATTTGACCAAGAAAACTTAAGACACTTTAAAGCCCCCGCAGAAAGATAAAAATAATAAGTATCTACATTCAATTACTAGTTCATCTCGAGATGTTTCTTGTTGCATATAGCTTCGAGACACACCCTTGGTTTTAATTTGACATCAACCATGAGTTGATTAAATGAAGGAATAACTACACCCATCATTCGCCAATGATTTGAAAGTCAATTTTTTGAGATTTTCCAAAAATTCTAAAATAATATTTTAGAGGGAGATTTTTAGAATGAACCCTGTCTCTAAAAGAATTTTTCATTCTTCTAATTAAGCCTTTCTATAGCACCAAAACCTTAATTAAGAATAAAACTAATTTCAAAAATTTTCCTCTTACTCCACTTAAAACTTCTCCTTTCTTGTAGTCAAAATTCGCCCAATTTGACCTTGAATGACCCAATTAATTATGTATAAATCTAAAGTGGTATCATACTAGTAGTCAATGGCTCTAGTCCAAGGTTCATCAAGGTTTCTAAGGATATTTAGCTTTTATGGAGTCTACTTAGTAGGTTTCCTTAAGTGCAATCTTGACCACTCTGTTCTCTTGGTGTGTCCTAATATGCAAGGCCACAACAAATGTGGAAACTAGGACCAAAACTCTTCTCTGTATTCTCCAAAGAATTTTGATTCTATATTCTTATACGATGATTTTAGTTTTTTTATTCTCGCTTCATAAATATATGAATTTGTTTTTCCCACCAATCTTCTATCTTTCTTTGATGTTAGTTTTCGATATCGGTGGTGATATTTTTCCTAACATCCACTTAACAAAAGGAACCTAGGCTCAGACACCAAATGTTGACCTTAAACCTTGACAATGGTGTGAGATTTATGAAGTTCGACCTTAAGTTAAGGATGTACGCAATATAAGTAAACTAATCTAAACAATAAAAAATATAGTATAGAAACCACATAATAGATTTAGTCCCAAAATTTAGTCTTTATTCATTTCTAAATAATCATTACATTAGCCTCGATTACATATAAATTTTCTTCATTCTATCTCATATATCTCACTCCTTATACATTTCTATCAAATATCTCTCAAAAGGGAATACTCTTATACATTTCTTGTATTGCCCCCATATACATTGGATTAATTACAATAAATATACAAAATATAAAACATTTCAAAAGTCACTTCTTTTGATTTGCACTTATGTCGATTTTGTCTCTCGTTGTCTTGATTTGTTTTATTTTAGGGATTTATGTCATATTTTTTTAATTTCTTCAATATATCATGACTTGTCTAGTGTATTGCAGCTTTGTCTATGTCCCTCGGCTTTCCCATTCTTCTCACAATTTGTTCCAGACTTCACGCAAATTCTTCTTGACTTCAACAACTTCATTATAATGCTTGCGACTTACTCAAAATTTGATGAAGAACCCCATTAAAATCATCCCATAACTTTAAAACTTGTCTCGTCCTTAAGACATTAACTAATGAAGAACCATGTCAACAAAACTCCTCTCAATTCTCTCAAATGTCTTTAACATGATATATATCTAATCACACTCTTCCTTCAAGGTATTCAATTGAGTTTCATATCTTGTACAATCATCATCTTTATCATTTAGGGTTTCTACCTTCATCCTGAGCTTAACACACTCTTCTTCATTGGACCTTGTACTACTTTAAAGTTCATTTCCTTGATTTTCCTTATCCATATTTTGATCTTATTTTTCCATATCACTCTTCGAGAGACCTATCTAATCATTAAAAAAAATTCTACAAAAATCTATAAATTTCTCTTCTTGTGCTTCAAAGGATCACCTCAAGATGTTAAGCTTGCTTTGGAGGACATGCTCTAATACCGATTATTGGAAAAAAAAACCACTAAGGGTGGGAGTGTATCATTAAGCCTTAAAAAATTTATTTCACATTCACTTTATCATTCATCAAACATCAATTCAACTTAACCGTGCATTTATTAAGAAACATAACCGTAAATGAGAAAATAAGAACACAAGAACACTTGAACACCAAATAAAATATGGAAACCATCAAGGAGAATAAAACCCACTAAATCAAAGCTTTATTATAGAAATGAATCAAATTTAGTTGAGCACTAACCCAACAGGAGCACTAACCCATAGATTTAGTCTAGCACCAACCCAAAAAGGAGAACCAACCCCTAGATGACTCAACACAAAGTAAATCCACCTAATGTTTTTTCACCTCTTGACTTTTTCCTCAATAACTGATGATAAAACCTATGAAGCTTTGTTTCCTTTAATGTTCCTCAAATCTACTCTTTAGGCTAAGTCGCTCAAGAACTTCTCCACCAAGATGATTAGGCTTAATGAACCACCTCTCCAATAAAATAAAACAATTTATAACATTATCACACACTATTTTCCCTCTCTTTATTCTCACATAGACCTTTTACACCCTTCAAGCTACCCTCTTGCTAGCACTTTTTCTTCCTCTCTCAACAAAAAAATAAGTCACTAACATGATTTTATACATGAATTATAATCATTACTTTTTCAAGTCAACCATTATATGGAAAATAACTTTATAATATAAGAAAATCCTAAAAATATCCTACAAAGGACAACATAGGTCAGAAATTACATGAACCAACTCAAAAGATCCATTAGGACACAACTAGGCCTAATTGTACAAAACAACTCCTTCACCAAAATTAAATGTTATTGAGCCAAAACATATCCAAAAAATATCAAGGAACATATCTATACATTTTTTATAAGCCTTCAAGTAACTTCTAATAGGCTTCTACCACTCTAAACCATCATCTCATTCAATGAAACCACCTTTAAGAGAAACTAGCCTCACTAGGTCTATGACCTATAAAACTAATCCTCATAGAATGAAGCCAAACCAACATAAAATCAACTCAACCATGAAAGTGTGACACATGGATGGAAATATCATGACCTCATGGTCATCACCAAATGGTCACAACACCATCACGTGGACTATAGAAGCCTTAAAACACCTCTACAACTAGGTCATTTAAAAACTACCCAGAACTACCTAAAAACAAGTCATGTAAGAATGAATTTAAAAGAAATCCAAAGGGATAAAAATTATATTAAACCATGATATACATGTATTGTTGATTCCAAGTTTCCTCAAACACCAATTTAGTCATCTAGTCCAATGAACAACCTAAGAAAAAACCCAACTTTTTGAGAAACATGCACTTTTGCGCAGGATCCACATACAATTAAGACACGTAGATACCACATGGAGAAATATAAAAGAGTACTCTAGAACCTTAAATTAATAACCAAGGTTAATCAATCCATTCTAGGTTAGTATTATTAAGTTCTTTTACATTGCTTTTCAACCAGGGTTTTAGGAGGGTTTAGAACCACCTAGCGTCTTAAGGATTGTTCATAAAACTCAACCCCTTAAACCATAAATTTATTCTTGGAACACCATATTAGGAATATTTATCAACTATATTTAAGATATCACCATCCCATGCAAACTTTAGATGTGCCAACAAGCACCAGACATACCAACTCGAGCTTTATTTCCCACTTCTAGGAACTCGGTAGAGCTGAAAATCACATAGCTTGAAACTTATTACAATCCAAGACCTCAATATTTGAATACACCTCAAGAAAAACATTATTCACCTTTTCAATTCTAAAATTTTCATAACCATGATTAATTCATTCCAATCAATCTCATTTGGACACCTAGGTCTTAAGAATTGGTTTAGTGCAAACCTAGAAAACATATCCAAACCATATAACTACACTCCAAGACACTTGTGAGTATCCCTAAACCTCATATTAATTCTCCCCATGCTCTCACCATACTCAAATATATCATATATAAATGTACTCCATCATTTTATACCTCATCCTATTGATTAGGCCTCAAGACCAAGCATTTTAAACATGCTTACACCAACCATATTGATCTCCTTCGAATTCATCAATCTTATGCACCTACAAGAGACTTCAACACACTTCATGACATCAATATAAAATCCATCTACCTATACAAGTTACTTTAATACATCACACAAACTCAAGAAACCTCAAGAAACCATACCTCTTCATTAAGTAACTCAACATGTAAGACAACGCCAATCAACCTTTATGCTTCCTACTCCTTTTGACATCAATGAAACTTCAAACATTATGTAAGATGGACCTATATATATATATATATATATATATATATATATATATATATATTATAGTAAATTAATGAAGAAATCATGTTTAAGATAAGAAATAAAATCACTTCTAAATTGTAAGCTGACCCCAAGATACAATCTTAGAAACATGATGGTCCAAAGGAGACGGGTAAGAAACTAATGGCAGAGGAGGAAATTGAAGGTGAGGAGGATTTAGTAGTTTGTCTTATATTTTTGACAATGGTGAGTTGTTACCCTTTGAGGAAAATATTAAAGGGACCAAAGGTAAAAAATAATTCTCTATTTCTAGGAAAGAAGAGGTAGAAAAATAGGATAAATTCATTGAATATGAAAATAATGTCTTCACGAATGTGGTTTCTGAAATTGCATCCCTCAAATGTGATGTGAAGGATAGGAGTGAGTAGCAAGAGAAAGGAAAAGAGTTAAAATATTCTTATGGTAAGGAGGATCAATGGGGTTCATTTGTGAAGTTTGTATGAAGGGGTAAGATGGATGCTCATGCAGGTTTTCCAATTTTAGTGTTCAAAGCTAGGTCATCACACAAGATGTACATACCAAAGGTTCTCATGGAATGTAAGTATCATAATTTTATAGGATAATGTTGGTACACTATTTTTTCACATGAAAAATATTATATTTTATTAGTAATATGTGGGATAAATTCCCTCCTCTATTATAAAGGGAGAAAACCTTAATTGAAATCCAGAATAAGTAAGAAAGAATATGTACATTATGTACACTAAAAACTTGCATGGGTGGGGTTTTCTCCCAATAAAGGAATGTAAACTTGAAAGAGAAAAAATGGAGAATTAAAAAGGAAGAAAGAAAGGGGTAACCTAGATGTCAATAAGAAGATACATATCTCATTCCAATTTGTAAGTGGGTTACTTGATATAAGAATAATTTTTATAAGGATTCTACATGCATTAAAGGAAATAAAAAGGATTAAAACAAGACATAAGTACACATGTTATAGACAAAGAAAATTTGACATAAATCTCAACACATCTCTTATTATTTCCTCACACAGATGAAAACAACGTCTCATACTCTTTCCTCTCATACAATATCTTGTAAAATAATCATGGGTAGCACAAAGACTATCCAATAATCTCTCCAAGTCTCTAGAAATTCAAATCTCATCTGGAAATGAGAAAATTTCCTTTTACAATTTCTTAGATAGCACAAAGTATCTCCATATATTCCTAAATAAATATCCTATGAAAGTATAAAAAAGTAGGCTCTTCAAGTAAAAATATCCAGATGATAAAATGTCCCCTTTCAAAATTTTGATATTAAATATTTATAGGGAAATTATCGACATCTTATAACAACATACATGGAAGAAAGACTCAAGTTTCTTAATAATAGAAACTTTAAATTCGACAAAGTTCATTTACAAAATTCATATAGACATAATATTTGAACTCTCGAGAGGGATTTACAAATAAAAATTCAATTTCTAACTTGTAAAATGGAATGGGCAATTTTAAATGATCAAAATACAAGATATTAGAGCTATGCACTCAACTTGATCTCACTTATTGTAAATTAGGAGTATTATTTTTACAACTAATTCCCGTGATATTCATCTAAATCAAAAAAAAATATGATGAACCTTTTCATCACATTGGTGGCCTTTTATGTTAGTGTAATTCCCTTGAATAATTATGATTTTCCTTTTTTGGAGCAAGGGTATGGGGACAACAACACCCTCAAGGGGTATGAGGGTAGCTCCATTGGTGTGCTCCTTATTATTGAGCATGGAAAATGACTAATTACCTAAGATTAGGTAAGCACGTGCATGGGAGAATTAGAGAAGAAACACGTGTTGGTAGGATAAAGTTTACACGTGAAGTCGAAATGAGTAAGCACAAGGGTTTAGAAAAGACGTAACATGTAGTAGATTTTTGGGTAGAGCTAAGTATAGACTTGGGGTGTTGGCCACACAAAGTTTTGAAGATAAGATAAAGCATGAAGACTTTCGGATGAAGTCAAGTCTATTTTTGAGATTAAAGCACATGCACCACTTTAAGGATATTAATAGGATTACAACATAGTTAATTATATTTGATCTATTATTAAGAAAGATTGCATGATTTTTGAGAGGTTCATAGATGGTGAAGGGAAAGTACCCACCCCTATATATATGTGTTGTTTTTGATAGCTGAAGGAGAGGGATTAGAGTAGTGGTTATTAAGAGTTAGATTAGATCTAGGAGAGCTACACCGTAAGGTTATGATATGGTGTTACTCATGAGCATAATATTATAGAAGAACTATTGTGTATTAAGCTATTGTTTTTCTTGGATATGAATACAATGGAGTTTCTATGTATGGAATCTGGTCATATTTGTCTTTAATTAGTGGATCTTGCATAGTAGATGTAATATCAGTTCTTGTTCAAGATTATATATGTTTATATGTTAGATCTAATTCTTACATGCATAGATCTAGTTGTTTCATCATAGTTATGGAATAGGTATGATCTTGTTATAGGCATGGAGTACCACCATCATGTATTCTACAACATCCTTAAAAAATATCACATAAAGGAGGAACCTGGTGCCTTTTGTACTTTGGGTGAGCGCTCGGACCAGTCCGAGTGATCTGTCATTACACCTAGGATATTTTGGTAAAGAAAAGTGACTACATTTCTATTCCATTTTCGAGACCTCTTTCAAAATAGTTACAAGGGTGGTGCATGATTGCAGATCAATTGACCTTAGAAAGCATGGATACTTGGATTAAGAACACATATGATGTGTTTGTGTATAGATTCATCACTGGACCTGAGTTTGATGCACATGCATGGGTTGAGGAACATTTGTATCATGAGCTTTATGAGAGGTTCTTTAGTTTTTTACCTGTAGAGTTATATGAGTGGTTGGTGGCATATGCTTAAATAAAAATTGGCATTATAGACCTTGTGTTTAGACACAAGAATATTATAAAAGGTTGTATGATGTTGATATGACTTGGACATGTGTTGTTGATTATTAGTGGAGTGGTGTATTGACCAACTATACATTGGAGTATGCAGTTTTGACTTATTCTTGTCTAGAGGTTATTGAGTTTGAGTTCTTATGAGAACCTAGAGGATCTTACTTGTGCACTATACCTTTAGCCATTAATATCTTGATCATAAATCTATATTTATAATCATTTCCTATGGATATATAAACTCCCACCATGCACAAGGACATGAGCGGGTGTGGATAAAGATGGTGGATCTTATGGAAGAAATAAAAAGGGGAGAGAGTTTTCTCGAGTATAATGAAGCTCAAGAGAGGGAATTACTGAAGAAGCATGAGGTTACAAGAGTGATGGAATCATGGAGGTAGGTGATGTAGGAAGGATTTGAGGTTCATAGGGAAGACATGGAACCAAAGTAACCTATACTACCCTATCTTGGAAAGTGCAGAAGAGAATCACCTTCAACTTCTAATGAGAGTGCATAAGAAGAAAGAAGAAAAACCATAGGCATGCATCTAATCCCACATGGGTACCTTTCCCTTGTGCTTGGTGTTTCAGTTCATGAGATAACTATTGATAATTTAGTTGGTATTGGTTTTCGCGAGAGAGTAACAACAGGTAGATATCACTTTCTATTAAGCTCAGAAATTTGTCTATTTACATAATCATCTATGGCCATGTAGAAACCATCCTTGTTTGGTGAACCTATTAGAGGTATATTTTTTGGCACATCATATGGAGAGAGTGTTAGCACGTAGAACATTGATAACACATCTGGAAGTATTTTAACTTCACAAACAATTGGGGTTTAATTCACTATGATGGTAGGAATGCATAATAACACTTCTTGTGTTCCTATGCCTGCTACAAGAGGAAGATATAGAGGATTTAGAAGCTCGATCATTAGTAGATCTAGTGGATCGGTGGTGGAGGAAAACAAGAGGGAATAAAGGTTCGGATTAGGTGGGTATGGTCCAAAACCCCATCAACAAGTTTTTAATGAGATGTCACTCCATTTTCTGGAGTATAAAAGGGTAGAGGATGTTGTTGAGAACATGCACAAGTGAAAATTATTAGGGCATGCTAACGGGATCACAACCACGGAGCATAAGGAAAGCTAGTTTGTAACCACATTGCAGGGGCACATACATAGCTAGTACCAAAAGCATGATCCATACAACACAATAATGGATTACAATGCACTATGTGATAACTTCTTAGTAGAGTTTCACATTCTTGAATTTGATCATAAGAGAATTTGTGTGCTTAAGGAAATTAAATAGGGTATGGGAGAGCATGTGTAGGAATATGACATGTGTTTTAAGACACTCTTGTTTAAATTATATTATGATATTAAACCTTCTCATCATTCTCAGTGGTTCATTGCCGGTTTGATCACACCTTTCGGGAGAGCTCTTTTTCATAATAATTTCATGAGATCCATGTGATGCCTTAGAGGATATTTTACATGTTGATGTCATTGAAAGTATTGACATAAGAGTAATCCCATTTTAGAAGAACATATGACATCCATGGCTAAGTAACTTGAGAAGTTATCTCGTGAACTCAAAACATGAGATACACATCATAATTTGGTGTATACATTGTGAAGTTAAAGGACACACCGAGGATAGTTTCCTCGAAAGTCATTGCATGCCAAGTTATTAGATTATGAGCTATGCCAAGGAGATCATAATGCTAGCATATGCCCATTTTTACAGACACACACTGTAGGAACGTGTCCTGTTACTATAAAATGTTTACATCAACTACGAGATGATATGAAGGAAATGTAGGTTGATTGATAAAATCCATTATGCAATTGATACTTGTGTGTGCCAGGACCAAAGTGTGTCAAATAATTATAAGAATGAAGGAAGTCAATATGAAGGGATCTCACATGGTGGAGGTGGGGAAGACGTTTCTAAGGAGGATTAAGAGGCCATGGTCATAGTAGAGGAAGAAGCAACTTCCATCAAGGAACTTGTTATGATTGTGGATCCCATGATCACTACAAGTGTGAATGCCCCGACTTTCTGCAATGATCCTGGTGAGGAAAAAATAAAACATATGAAGAGTGACCCGATTTATATAAATATATGAGTCAAAATTACTAGAAGCGGGACATGGGCGCAAGAATGGTAAGAATATAATGCATTGTAGGAGATAAGTTTATGCCAAAGGTAGCATCATACCCTAAGATAATGCATGTGAAGGTAATTATGTGCATTGAGGCCGCATATACTAGGGAAGTACCAAGGTAGAAGCATATTATTACTAGAGAAGAATTATTACATGGGAAGTATCCGATCTAAAACAAAAATTAAAATAAACAAAACCCAATCCTGCTATTGAAGAAACATCTGAACCAAACTTAGGAATTCCCTTTCCATCTAGATTGTTGAAAAACACAACACTGCAACCCATGAAGAACTAGAGTCAGATCTAATTTAGGGATTAAAAAAATTGAGTATTGGAATCCCTCTTTTACAGGATCTTAGAGAAATTCTATAATTGAATAAGACCATCAAAGAGCTCTATTTTAAAACTCAGAGTAGAAGGAAGAATCAACCTAAAATAATCCACGTTGATGGAAAATTGGCTAGCATATTGGAAGGGAATATGACCCCTCCAAAATATGGGACCCTGGGAGTCCAATTGTCATGGTTTGTATAGGATACATCCAGATTTCTAATGTATTAATTGACTTAGGGGCTTCAATTAATGTGATGAACACTAAAACATTGTCCACATTATCTCTCCCTAAACCATAATCAACTTTAGTAGTGTTACAAATGGCTGAAAAATCTATAGCCTAGCCTAAAGGAATCATAGAGGACGTGACCATAACCATCAAATCATGGGATTATTCAGTAGATTTTATGGTCATTAAAATGAAGAATAAAAAAATTGGACACCCTTTGATCCTAGGACACCCTTTCTTAGACACTTCATAGCTCTTATTGATTACATGATAGAAAACATGGTAATTACAAATGGACATGATTCAAAGAAGTTATCCATTTATCCAGATGCAAAACCCTTTGCCATAGAGGATAAAAAATGGTGGAAATATGATACATATGAATCAAAAGATGTGGTTTCATCCTTAGCCATGGTCATAATTCAAGAACATTTAGAGAAGATCCAAAATTGTGATCATGAGTCATGCGCTATGCAACCAATTGAAATAAAGGACGACATGATGGATGAGAACAATCAACCTATAATCTGTCCTTTTTCATGAAACATTGATATGACAGAGTCTTGTATTTCACAACATAGCTTCCATTCAAATATTACTTCCACATAGGTTACCCTTGATTGTAATATTGAGACAATACCCTATTGTAGATTCTCTCCACCCAGACACCAAGTAAGTATCCATCCTCCCACAAAAACACTTTGACTATTCAAGAGGAGAATACCCTATTCAAAATTTTATGCTCTCATCCTCAAGTCTTTTCTTGGGAATATAGAGACATGAAGGGTATTCACCCTAGTATTTTTACACACCATATTTACACAACTGATTCTAGACTAGTCAGGAAACCACAAAGAAGGATAAACCCTTCCTTAAGAGACATTGTAAAAATAAAGATTGAAGATATCCTTAGGGTAGGATTCATTTATCCAATTTCAGATAGCCAGTGGGTTTCTCCATTATTAATAGTTCCTAAAAATAATGTGAAATTGTAGATTATAGGGATTTGAATAAGGCAACACATAGAGACTATTTTCCCTTACCTTTTATTGATCAAGTCCTTGATAATTTATCTAGAAAAAGGTATTTCTCATTCCTTGATGGGTTTAGTGGGTACAATCAAATAATAGTGGCACCATAGGATCAAGATAAAACTATCTTTACCTACCCATGGGGTACATTTTCCTACATGGTCTTACCTTTTGTCTTATGTAATTCTCTTGCTAATTTCCAAAGATCCATGTTAGCAATCTTATTCATCTCACTCATGATTGTGTTGAGATTTACATGGATGACTTCACTATTTATGGGGAA
Organism: Taxus wallichiana var. yunnanensis; assembly: GCA_018340775.1. Lineage (NCBI taxonomy): Eukaryota > Viridiplantae > Streptophyta > Pinopsida > Cupressales > Taxaceae > Taxus > Taxus wallichiana. The sequence goes on from CM031233.1 coordinate 65,315,638, forward strand.
ACATTCCAAGAGGTAGTTGGTAGTTTAAACAAATTCCTCTTAAGGTGTGAGAAACATTCATTATATTTAAATAATGATAAATTTTTATTCATGATGGAGCAAGGTATAGTCCCGGGCCATCATGTTTCCACTGAGGGAATCAAGGTAGATCCAAATAGAGTCAACATCATTGTAAAAATTCCATCTCCTACAAATCAAATTGAAGAAAAGAGTTTTCCTTAATATGTTGGGTATTATAGAAGATTCATTTCATCTTTCAGTAAGTTGGCTTCTCCAATGTTTTATCTTTTAACAAAAGACTATGAGTTTGAATAAAAAAATCATGTCAACAATATTAAGGAAAAATTGAAAAATACCCCAGTCTTAAGAGGCCCAAATTGGAATCTTCCCTTTCACATACAAACAGATGCTTCCAATGAAGTAGTAGGGGTTGTACTTGGAAAATAAGAGGAAGGAGAAGCAATGCATGATATTTACTACATTAGAAAAACCCCTCCCTACTGAAAGGAACTATAATACCACAGAGAAGGAGTTTCTTGTAGTTGTTTATGCAATTAACAAGTTTTGCCATTACATTACATGATATGAGGTAATTGTTCATACATATCATTCTTCTATTAAGTATCTAATGAATAAACCCTTGGTGTAAGGAATAATTGCAAGGTGGATGTTGTTATTGCAATAATTTAACTTTAAAATCAATGTAAAAACACTATTGATCCAAAGTTGTACATATAGTGTTTATAAAATTTGAATTTTGATTAGTAATGAATTTTATCGTTCGCTAATCATTTTATATGATAAAATCTGAAGTAAATTATATGTTAAAGAAAATATATCTTATGGGAACTACATAAGGTTTGATCCCTTTAGAGGGTATATAGTGAAACTATTCTCTCTGATAGGTAAGTTCCATCCAACATGATCCAATTATAATCAATGGAAAACACTAGCAATCCAAAGTTGTCGAGATAGTGTTTACAATGATCATAATGATAGGATCATAGCAGATCACTCACCTAGGCCACGATTTATTATTTTATTAATATTTTCAAAATAAGAAATTGTTGAACCTAATGTCCTTTGAGCTATTACTTTTGATAACTAACAAAGTTAAGTGTTATGTAAACAATTTATCCCATACCAAATGTTGTGAATTATATGTTATAAACAATATATTTACATATGGCTTGATCCCTCTCAAGGGTGTGTGATGAAGGGTACTCCCCTTACAATCTGAAACCAACAACAACAGAGAATTACACAACAAAATTCCAGAAGGAAGCCAATATTTCTATTATCACTGAAATAGGAATGAAATTACAATATTACAACTACCATCTCATGGGCCTTTGATTTCATAAGTCTACAAATCTACAAATCAGAGCCACCATCCACTCTACCCTCGAGCTAGAAACCCCTTTTCTCCCTAACTGCCCTAGAACCTTATGGAAAATGTAAACCCGTTAGAAACTTAGAGAAAATGTAACCTCCCTAGATGCTTCTCAAAAATGTAACCCCCCACAAGGAGATATTTCAAAATTAATTCAAATTGGTAGTAAAAATTCACGGGATCATAAATTTTGATCCGACTGTTGGATTTTTTATTATAATAATTTTTCAGAAATATCTCGAGAAGACGTGTGGGATGAAGTAGTACCTTAAGGTAGACTACTTTGGATTTCTACTAATTTTTGGGTCCATCCGGAGCCTCTAAGGGCCTCAAATTTGACTTTGAATATTTCATAAATGCAAACTTACAAAAAAAAACAATAGTAACCCTACCATTTTAGCCCTTATTGAAGAGAAACAACAAATTATTTTGGGTGATGCAAGATTTCTCTTACACCCTAGATGCTCCTGCATCGGTTTGTATTGTAGAACATGGCTCGCCATGGATAGTCCAACAAATATGATACAATTATAATTAATGAAAATCACTAGTGAGCCAAAAGTGCACAAATAATGATTACAACGACCAAAAGTAATGGTAGGACCCAAGTAACCATTAATCTATGTCCCGATTTGTTATTCTATCGATATTTTTAAACTCTCGGTGCTTTTTACCCTCAATCGATAAAATGTATCAGATAATAAATGTTTACGTAACCTAAGAATACTATAACTCTAAATATTTTAACATAAGTTCAAACAATTTGGAATAAATTTCTTCAACTAGTATTGTAAATCTAACTTATAATTAGAGTAAGAGATAATTGACCCTTATTTTAGTGGTAATCAATAAACCTTGTTAATAATCAAATACTTTCTCAAATAAGGATAACCCACTATGAGCCTATAAAGAGTATTGTTTCCATGAAAACAACTATAGTGACGAGGGTCATACTTACGTTTAGGAAAATTTTAATTCCCATTTTTATTTGATAGCTTGTTGAAGAATTTCCCACTAACTGCTATTCTTTAAATATAATATTTAGACTAGTTACAAACATTTAATCCTCACGAATAAACTAGGTCTAATATACATATATTTCACATTGTCGTATATAACAAAAATGTTGAGCTGCCACTAACTCTATTAATGTGATTTGTTGCTCAAATACTCTCTTTAAATTACCAAATATTAGATCTTCTGACTGCTACGCTTTAAACATATTCCTTATTCTTGTTACAAGCATTTAATCCTCACGACTACAATATGACCGATATACACATAATTCACATTGTCTTCTAAAAACAAAAATCCCAAGCTAGTGTAAACTCCATTAATGTGATTTGTTGCTAAAACACTCTCTTCAAAATACCAAACAATATGTGCAAATGGCTAAAAATATGTTTTAATTTGTTCTTTTATATGTCTACTAGAAGTCTATCTACCACTAAAGTGTATATTTTTTAACGTTCCTATCATGCCATCTATGGAATGTTATAGCTTTTTCAACACATAGATAATCCTTTCAAAAGGTGCAAATGGTTTCTTATCTTTCAATGCATCATAATTCACTATAAAACTTTTAAATTAATTATGTTATTTTTTATTTGATCCACAAAATATGAATTACTGTAACCAGTTGAATGATACATAAGATGTCTGTTGAAGCCTAGCGGTCATTAACCATTAATTTAATTACTCTCTAATGATACATAGTAAATAACTCTAGAGGTTGGTGACCACTAGGGTAGTAGTTATATTCCTTATTAGACAATGTAATAAAAAAATTAAACTTCAGAAATGATGTAATTATTATTGCATTTTACTCTAATTATAGGTAAAATGTCTTCCATTGTTCATGGTCCATTCACGATAATTACATTCATCGCAGGTGGTAATTGTTGGAAGAAAAGATATTGTGAATGGTTTGTTAAATCCATTCCCCGAAAACTATTATGTCAATTTGTGGTTAATTTTTTTATAGATGACAATTAAGAGGAAGTTGGTATTGTTTTATCCTCAAAATTTATTATTTGAGGACACTGCATGTTCAAGTCAAATGTATTGACTTTGAAAACAATAAGTGTCTTATTCTAGATATGGATTTGGATGTTTCTTTATTCAAGAAATGGAAAATGCATGCCTCAATACACATCGAACCACATTCCTATACAAAATATGGTTAAAATATTTGGATTCTTATAGATTTGACAAAACTTGATGTTCAAATGTAGAATAATATTATAATGGAATATTTACAATATTCATAAAATTGTATAGAAATAAAAAAATATCTTCTATTTGTCATTTCTTGCATACAAAAGGTTTTCTTTCACCTCCAAAACATGTCAAATTGTTTACAATGTTGAGGCAAACATATTTGAATAAATTAGAGATAGTATCATCTAAATCAAAGTTGCATTGGTTGAAAATGAATACTAAATCATCTAAATTGTTGAAGAATGAAACCACTATATTCGAGAAAATAGAACCTTTGACTATTCAACAGTTTCATTTGTTTTTTTCAATGGTAAAGTATTTTCAATTGATGTTTCAAGATGCCATGTAGCACCTCCAAAATATCAATATCATCTGATAGATGATGAAAATGTTGACCTTCTTATCTGCTCCATATTGATAAATGTTATTCCTACAAAGAAAGATGAAATTATTCTTCCCTTGCATTCTATGAATAACATTATATAACTCCATGATCTGAATGACCTAGAAAGTGATGATGTGAAATTTTATATACTTGATGGCCAACATACAATATGTGCACAAAAAAAGATTTTGGGCTCAGAAACTTACAAGTCTTTACATTCGAGGATAAGGTTTTGAAAGGATTACATTTTGTCGTAAATGCATCTACCAAATCCATTAGTAATGTTTGCAAACAATAGAATAAAGGAAAAAAACTTGGAATGAAACCAATTTTATTGATTTATTATACAAAAATAGATTAGTTTGGCAATTCTTTAGGTTGTTCTCAATGGCCTAGATTTATAAAAACAAAGATGGAAGATTGGAAGGTATGTATGTTAATTATATTGTATAGGTTTTTAACATTTACTTTAATTATATAAAAAGATAAAAATATATATTCGTCCTTTGAATTCAAATCTTTGAGAATCAATTCCTCTTAATTTTTTGAGTGAAAAAAAAGAAATTAACTGATAAATGGACTTTTCTACTATTTCATGATGATATATGGACTAAATGTACAACAAAATTTAGTTGTTTAGATTTGGTGGCCTTTCTTGTTCACCAATTAAGGATAATTAAGTTAAATCTCAACCAAATTCACTTGCAAGATTCACAAAAATCCATTCAGGGATGCTAGTGGAATGACCAACAAAGAACTATCAGTACTAGATGATAAAGTGCAATCAAGGGAAGTATGGTTAACTGGGTCTATTAAGGTTGGTGTAATAGAATAGACATTTAGTTGTTTAGATTTGGTGGCCTTTCTTGTTCACCAATTAAGGATAATCAAGTTAAATCTCAACCAAATGCACTTGCAAGATTCAAAAAATCCATTCAGGGATGCTAATGGAATGACCAAAAAGAACTATCAGTACTAGCTGATAAAGTGCAATCAAGGGAAGTATTGTTAACTGGGTCTATTAAGGTTGGTGTAATAGAATAGACAATTGATTCTTACTTCCGGAGAATAAAAGGAGACAAAAATGAGAGAAAAAGTTCTACATTATTTAAGAAATAAACATCAAGATAATATTGTATCGACATCCTGGAATGAATCCAATGTAATTGAAAAATTTAAATTACATGAATCACACTATTGCCAATTGTCTATATTGTTGGGTGAAGAGAGAAATGGAAAAAGAAAATTTGATTCTCATATAGGGGGAAAATGGAAAAATGTAAAATAGAACATGAGGTGGAAGAAGTTCTTCTTATCGAGGCTCAAATAATATTAAACAACTATGTGATGTCACTAGAAGGAAATATACCAGCAAGGATGGAAGACAAAAATAATTTTTCTTGTAAATGTGCATATCCATTCTAGCTTCCATCAATGTTATTAACTATTCCTTTCAATGTTGAATGCATGATCACTTATTTTTGTAGTTTGGCTAGCGATATTTCTTTTGATGTGATAATGGAGCTTCTAACATTTATTGGAACGAGTGTTATGGATTGTATTATTATTGTTCTAATATCAATTTATTATTCAAAAATGTTAAGGGACATAGTAAAAACATACATGGAAAATGTGAAAGACAGTGGCATATCAATTATGGATGTATGCTACAGAATCTACGAAAACAACAAGATATTTAAAAGTTTGTTTCTTATGTACACAATATCAGGTGTGAAAAAATGCGACAATAATGATGATTATAGAGAAGAGGTCACTAGGGATTGGATGGAAAAATTGTCACAAAAATTGGTAACTGTAAGCGAAGTTGGCCTACAAGGAAACATCCATCATTTTCCTTGCGAAAGATATTTTGAGTTATGCGATGAGATGTTCACTCGCTATTGTTCCAAAAATTCTCTAGTACTAGTGCTTTACAAAGTGGAAATGTGACAATCCATGCATTATTTGATTCTAATATATCTGTTGTTTTTATTTTTGAGACACATAGTCAAGAAATGTTTATGAAACATTACTATTCTCATATGAAGAAAGGTTCGTCACCGAAGACAACTTCAACAAGTGATTTGTTTAATGTCTTTGAACATATATATGATACATATACATTTATTGTGTTTAAAGACAACCAAAAAGCTATAAAAGATGATGTAAAACCCATTTAGCTTGATGCTACACAACCATTTCAACATGGTGATTTACCTTTAATCATTTTATAAATATGTTTAATGAGCTCTATTTTCAAGTTTTATGTTTTTTAATTTTTTAACGAGACTTATGTTTTTTTGATTCGAGATGACAGATGTGGAGGATGTGGGCACATTGGTCACAAATACGCAATCAATCCTGGTATGTTAGTCGTGTGAATTTACAAACAAAAATTGCTAATAAGTCCCACAAATTTATAAGACAATAAATGATTATGCAGAAAACCAATAACTGGAGAATGTAACTGTGGATGGCACAGAGGTATCCAGCATGAATAAACACTCATAACCTGATATGTTATCCATGTGTATTTTTAAAAAAATCATTTATAAGGAACAAAAATTTATAGGGAATGATAACTGACAAATATTAGTTTATCTGATTGGCATACGGTAGAAGGAAAAGTTTAAGAAAATCCATTTTTAATCTACGCTAAAAATTTAAAATGAAGTATAGATCTTAGTGGAATCTATGCATCCACGTTCAATATAGTAATGGTTAGACTAAAAACCTTACATTCATCAATGTCTCACTGATTAACAACTACATATTGTCTACAATGTTTCACTGATTCAGTACTGCATACTGACTACTTACATTGAATTAACATTGTTTTGGATTTAGCATCATCATAAACATAACTACATATGGCTTGATCTCTCTTGTAGGTATGTAAACCAACACTTGGATAGCCTCATTAAAGGTTGTCTAGCGAAGTGTACAATTTTGTCAACGATGACATAGCCTAGCGGTAGTAAATACTCATCAATAGATGAGGACTGTTTTCCACCAAAGGGTGGTTCAATGAATATAAGTGTAGTCTCAATGGTCTGCTAAAATTGAATTAAAAGAAAGAGAACAATTGATATTGTACTTACCATATCACCATAAAAACCACTATGTTTTTCAAATTAAGCTTTCATTTTCCACAACATGAAATCGATTATGAATTGATTAATGTTTATTTTAATTAATGTTTATTTCAAATACATTATGCTCACATTTTCAATAGAAAGAAATAGATTATGAATTGATGAATGTTTATTTGAAATAGATCTTGCATCAACGGATCCAATAATGTGTAAATGCGGTGTAATCCAAGCCGTAATCTCAATCGGTAATTGGTAGCCATAAGCTAAAATGTTGTTTATTTCAATTGGTTATAATAGATATGCGAATGATAAAAATTAAATTTATTTACTTCCATTAAAGTAGATATGAGAGTTATCTACTTATTTTAAATATGGAGGAGTTTATATGGGATAAAAACACACAATATGAAGATGTCATTTAAGTTTGGAATGAAAAATGTTAACCTATGAGGTGGTCTGTTACAATTTATAAAATTATTATGACTATACTGTGAACTAGGATTCTAGTCCAACAAAATCATTTTTGTTGATGTTAAGAAAATATCAACGAGCTTCAATAAAAAATATCAATTTGTATTGAATCCAATACTCACTTGGGAAGGGAACATAACAATATAGTCGAGGGAATAAAAATAAGAGACCTAGAAAATTTTATTACAACATTACAACATTACAAAATAAGGGAACATTACAACATTACAATGTATTACATTAGGTGCAAAGGGAAACCCTCCTGAAAATTTTATGGTTGGGATGAAAAGCAAACACAAAGATTGTACAAAAGATAAATGGTTGATGGCTGATTTGTACAAAAAAATATCACAAATAGTGTCTCAGGGATTGAATGTGGTAGAGGGCATCAAATATTTGGAGCAAGAAAATGTTAAATAACTATTTATCATTTCAAAATGTTGTTATGATGGTACTGCTTAACATTGTAAATAATATATACATTCATATGTTATTATGAAGGTATTGCTTAACTCTATTATATTATATTGAGATTGTAGAAATATAAGTTGGGAGTATTTATATTTTCACTAATTATAAGTTAATAGTATGATTGAATAACTTGTGTGGTGAATTATAAGAAAACTTACCCTTCAAAAATTGTAAAATAGTATTTTTTTACACTGTTCATAAAATAAATATAAAATTATACTATATATACTTAATTGTTTTTAATATAATTAATATATAAATAAATCTCTAGAAAAATTGATGGTTATATCTAAAATATGCAAGTCATATGTGACATGTTATTTCAAGGATTTACAAGTATTTTACGGCTTAAAACGTCAAAAATATAAACGGACGTCAAATTCAACACCTAGTTGTGGTCTTTCTTACAACCATTCAAGGAAATAAAAGATGTTTGGGATGTTATTTGGTCAAAAATGAATTAGAGGGATCTTATTTTTGGAATTTTAATATGATTTATTTTGTTAATTTGGGATCTCAGATCTTCAGAATAGTCTTACAATAAAATTCAAACAATTCTTATAATGTTTTTCTACATTTCTATTTTAAGTAAAGTAATTTAAATTTATTTCATATCTATAATTGAATACACAATATATTTGGATTGGTTTTACATTTAATATTAATTAATTTATTCGGTCGTGAATATTGATTAAGTACTAAGAAACACGCACAAGATTAGTGAATAGAAGTGCGCCAGGGGAAAAACACATAGCAAAAAGGATTAAGAAGGGTTTAAGTGAAACAAGGGCACACGTGAGAGGCATAAAAATGGTTTAAAGGAATTCACCATATTAGGCATCATGGAGTCACTTGAGGGAAAACGTGAGGACCCGATTAGGCATGATCTAAGTCGATAAGGTGCCATCCCTGGAACCTTAGAGGCCCATAAAAGGATATTCCATGCCAGAATATTCCCGAAGTATCATTATAGTTAGTGGAAGGTTTAGCAAAGGGGATAAGAATTTAACTATCGAGGACCACATTGCACTTTGCACATGATATTATCATAAGGGAAGTCATGGAAGTGGATTTCGATCTTATTTAAAGGAGTGCTTGGGTGAGAAATGAGGATGGACAAGGAAGTGTGAAGTTTCTAGGGTGCAGAGAGTGTGAGAAAAGAGGGGAGATAATGAGGTGTTGTAGAAATGTTAGGAAATGTTATGGTTTAGAGTTCTTGATGCTAAAGGGTTGTAAAGGATGCCATTAAGCACATTTATGGGTGCTAGATTCTATAACAAGGGATATAATGGGGAAAGTAATATATGAGATCTCTATTATTTGATATATATGGTTTGAGATGACCCTTTTGAATGTAATGAGGCTACTAGAAAATATTTTAAATCAATACAAATGGATATATTTTTTTACATCTTGTTAATGGGTGTAAACCCTCATGCTATTTGGCTTGTCATGACTCGAATCTGGTTCCTTTTGCTTCATACAATGTTTGTTTTCCTTTTGTGATGCATTGATGTGTAGATCTATTAGTTATATCTTCTTCCTTTTAAGTAGATGTATGTACTTTTTTATGCAAATAATCCTCCATTAATGAAGAAACTCTCTTGCAAATATCACATAAAGGAGGGGCTTGGTGCCCATGCGCACCTGGGTGAGAATCCAACGTATTTTGGGTGATAGGCCGATGTGCTTGGGGTTAGAAAGAAGTATTGAGGGTACAAAAAAATGACTACGTCTTGGTTCCATTTCTAGGACCACTTTTGAATTTGTTGTGAGAAAGATGTGTAATGACAAAGCGCTTAAACTTGGAAAATGTTGAAGTGTGGCTTAAAAGCACTGAGGATGAGTTTTCTCAGAGATTTAACACTGGACTGAGTTTGACACACGTAAGTGTGTAGATGATCACATGTATCATGAGTTATATGAGACATTTTTCTATTGTTTATCTATAGAGTTGTATAAATGGGTATCAATGTATGCACTAAAGTTGAGTTGGTATTATAGACCTCGTGTGTGGACCCAAGAAGAGTTTCAAAGGTTGCATGATGTTGATTTGACTTGGACATGTTTTTTTGATCATTGGTGGAAAGGGGTACTGACAAGTTATACGTTAGAGTACATGATCTCTACATATTCTTTCCTAGAGGTTGTTGAGTTTGAGTTCTTGAGGGAGCCAAGAGGATCGTTCTTATGGGCTATTCCTCTAGCTATAAAGATCTTGATTATTACCCTAACTTTGGAAGCATTTCCTATGGCCGACTAAAATTACTCTAAGCATTGGAAGTGGAAGCTAGTGTGTAAAAATATGGTAGACCTTACGACTAAAAAGAAGAGAGACAAATCAAGTATAATGAAGCTCAGGATAGGGAGTTGATAAGACAACATGAGATTGTATAAGTGATGGATCTATGGAGGCAGAAGATATGGGAAGGATTTGAGGTTCACATGGAGGGCATGGAACCTAATCATTCTATGCTACCCCATCTTGGAAAATACGGTAGAGAGACCCCTTCAACTTTAGGAGAGAGCTCGTCACTTGAAGAAAGAAGATACGTAGGTGCACATCTATTCCCACCTAGTTACCAAACCTGGCGCTTACTTTTCAAAATCTGAGAGAAAATATTGTTAAGATAGTTGGTATTGGTATTGGTGATCGATCAACACCTAGGAGGTATAATTTTTCCTTTGATACATCTATGGCTACAATAGTCATTTTGTGTTTGGAGGCATATTTTCTGGCATGACATTTGGGAAAAGTATTGGTACACAAAGTTTGGGTATCGCATATGGGATTGGTGTGGGAAACAAATCTAGGAGTGGTACAACATAAGAAACTATTGGCGACATTTTAGCACAATAGTGAGGATGCATGGTGTGACCACTTCAAGAACCTTACCTGATATGAGAGATGGATTTGGTGGGTCCAGAGGAATAGGAACTGGTAGACCTAGTGGCTTAGGAGGAATAGGTGCTAGTGGATCTAGTGGTGGAGGCAACACTGGAGGGAATCGAGGTCCTGGATAGGGAAGACAAGGGCCTTAACCACCTCAGAAAGTATTCTTTAAAATGCCTTTACATTTTCTAGATTATAAGGGTGTTGAAGATGTTATAGAGCATGTACACAAGTGTGAACTGATGTGGTGTGCGAAGGGAATCCTTGACCCAAAGCGTAAGGCAAGTCAATTTATAACTACATTACAAGGCTACGTGCATAGCTGGTACCAGAAGTATGACCCTAACCAGAGAGCACTGGATTATAATGCACCGTGTAATGCCTTCCTAGTAGAATTCCATATCCCTAAGTTTGAAAAAAGAGCATTAGCGCATTGAAGGAGATTCAACAAGGTATGATAGATAGTGTGTGGGAGTATGATGCAAGCTTTAAGATTCTTTTGTCAAAACTATCTTATGATATTCATCCTTCTCAACATACTCAATGGTTTTTTGGAGGATTTTTAACGCCTTTCAGAGAGTGCTTTCTCATAAAACATTCACGAGATCCACGAGAGGCTTTGGAGGTTGCTTTTACGCATTGAGGATGTGGAAGGCATGGATACTAGTGTTAGTTCATTTTTAGAGGCCTAGATTGTTTCCATGACAAAGAAACTAGAGGAACTATCTATAAATTTGGCTCAAGAGACTCGCAATGGCCTATGGTGCATGGATTGTGAGGTAAAAGTGCATACGGAGGAAAATTTTCCTTAGAGATCGGTGCGTGCCATGTCAATTGAGTGTGAAATTTTCCACAGAGATCATGATGCAAGTAAATTTACATTGTTGTAGTGTGCAATCTCATAAAAATGTGTCTTTATTTTACAAGATTTAGGCTTCTACTACTCATGACACCAAGCATTATAGATTGATTGACCAAATACATGATTCCATTGATACTGGTGTGTGCAAGACCATTATTACAAAACAAGTACAAGGATGAAGAGAAGTGGATGGAGGAGCTGTGGAAGGGGATTTTGGGGAGGATTTAGAGGATGTGGTAATTGCCGAGGAGGAAGTAGTGAATTTACTCGTGGATCCTGTTATCACTAAGGATCTATGGATAATTAAAAGTGTGAGTGTCCAAAATTGTTGCAATGCTCATGGTGTGGGAAGAAACACAAGTATGAAGAGTTCCCAGAGTTATATGAGCACATGATCCAAAACCAAAAGAGGATAGGGGCGCGGGGATGGTAAGTGTGAAGCATGTTGATCCCAAAGTGAATGCCAAGGTTAGCACAAAACCCTAAATTAGAACCTCTTTTAGTGATCATGTGAGCTGAGGTTGCGGGCATAGTGGAGATTCTAAAGAAAAGGCCTCTCATTACAATGGAAGAAGTGTTGCATGGGAAGTATCTTGATTTGACTCATTAGAAAGAAGTCTATCAAGATACCATGGAAGTGATTAGAAGTCTCCAAGGGGAAATCTAGTGCCTAAAGGAACATTCCCAGAAGTTGGAGTAGAAGAAAAGTGTTGAGGTTCCTCAGATGGATATAGATGATGTCAAATAGGTGTGTAAGATGTTTCTCTAAGAGAATATCATCCCTTTGTTAGGATAATGGTTTAGAAAAAGTATCAAACGTTGAAGGTTATCACGAGAGGCATGTCTTACATGCTAACCTGCCTCCTCACAATATTGACTATGACAAATAAGTCACATTGAATACAGTTGTTGATGGATGGTTCTAATGAATATCTTGATTGATATAGGCATGGAAGTCAATGTTCTCACTTTAGATGTATGGAATCACATGGGAAGGTCCCCATTGCAGACCCTCTTTGAATGTGTTGTATATGGAAAATAGGAAAAGGCTATGCCCATAGGATTATTAAAGGATGCATCTATAACAATTCAGGGGGCACAATTTATTGGTGATTTTGAATTTTTAGCACTTGTTGAGGTAGATAAATTTCCAACCTTACTTGGGTGCCCCTAGTGTTATAAGAATAATGCTGACTTTTGCTTTAATAAGGTCTCCATAAGGGAAGAACAAAGATGAGTGTGTCATCATTCCACTAACAGATGGGAAGTCAGTTCCCTATACTGAGCCATTGGTTGAAGAGGATTTGGATAGGATTTATTTCCGTAGTATCTAAGACCCTGAGGTTGTTCATCTATCAGGAAAAGGTATCATTCAATGGGAAGAATTTCAATCTATAAGTGATACAAATAGTGTGGCATGTGACAACTGGGTACATGAGACCTATGAGTTAGTAGGGAGACAATTGAGAGGCTCTGTAACATGGGTTTCAGGGCACACTCACTTAGGCACCTAGGAGGAAAACACTTACCAAATTATATAGGAGAGGGAAACCCTGATGTTTTTATGAGGGCAATGGAAGTTTAGTGGACCTATCAGAATGAGAGGAGAAATGTGTTAACTTATACCTTGTGAGGGACACCAACACGTTGGTGGGTGACACATCAAGACAATCTTCTAGAGTGGCGTGAACTGAGGATTGCACTCTCTATTATATTTCAACAAAGAAATACACCTACTAAATTTTTTGGCTATGATGGAAGGGGATCCGCCTCAGAATATGTTCAAGAATGTGAAAAGACATGGATGGGAGGCATGGAAGATTTACCCCCTTCCCTATGGGTACACAAGTTTTATTCCACACTATAGGGTTGCGCATGCATGTGGTATATTCGTATAGAGCTATGACATCAATCAAGGAAATAGAATGAGTTGACTGCAGATCTTGTTTAAACATTTGAGTATCAAAGTACTAAGCCATTGGTGAATGAGGTGTTGTAGGTAGTCAAGCACCTTACTTTAGGAGATAGTTCCATGATAGAGGACATGATTCTAGAGTTGTTTGGTGAACCAGAATTAGGGGCATGCTTTATGGAGGAAGAATTAGAGGAAGTACAACTTGAGCGTGCCTACCTAGAAAAAGAGAACGCAAAGTTGGTTTACTTATTAGATGATGAAGAGGTGGAAACTCTAGATGTTAACCATACTGAAGGTACGCACCAAGTTATGGATAAGGAAAATGAGAAAGTGGGATCCTACCACAAGCCATTAAAGACTAAACATATTAATATTGGTACAAAGGCGGAACCAAAGGAAGCTATTATTGGGGATTGCTAGATGGACCATGAGGTCTCCAAGATTATTGAGCTTCTACGTGACTTTCAAGACTTATTTTTCACGTGTACCATGAGCTTAAAGGGTTCACCCTCGCTAGGAGAAATGAGGATCAAGTTGAAGGAGGGTGCATGCCCAATTTGGAAGTGACCTTACAGGATGAATCCAAATTTGTGCATCAAGGTAAAGGAAGAGATTGATAATATGATAACATCAAGGATGATAAAATCCATTAAAGAATCTAAATGGGTAAGTTTGATGGTCATCAACATTAAGAAGGATGGGAGGATAAGGATTTTTATTGATTACAAGGATTTGAATGCGGTGTGTGTCATTGATCCTTTTCCAACACCCTTCACTGAGGAGATCCTAGAGAGGTGTTGTCATGGGCACGAGATCTACTCTTTAACAAATGGATTCTCGGGATATCACTAAGTTATGATCACTAAGGAAGATCAAGAGAATACCACTTTTACCACTGAGCGGTGAAATTTTCCTATACCATTATGACTTTTGGGCTAAAGAATGCACCTGTTGTGTTCTCACGCATAGTAGTACAATATTTTCAAGAATTCATTCATAAGTTCCTTCAAGTCTACCTAGATGATTGGAAAGTTTATGGACTAGTAAAAGACCATTGTGACAATATGAGGATGATGTTTGAGAGATGCAGGAAGTTAAGAATCTCCCTCAACATCAAGAAGTGTATCTTTTCTACTCCATTTGGAACTTTATTAGGTCATATCATATGCAAAGAGGGCTTATTGGTAGATCCTACCAAGATTGTTGTTATTTTGGGATTGGAGGAGCCTACCAATCAAAGTGTTGTGCATGAAATTTTAGGGAATGCAGGATACTATTAAAAATTCATTAAGGGACATGCCAATATTTCGCGCCATTAGAAGAGTTATTGAGACATAAAGGGAAATTTCATTGGGATGAGGGCACAAGACAACTTTTAACACATTAAAGAATAAACTCACTACCGCTCCCATCTTACACATTCCTTCTTGGGATAAGCCATTCCATGTACATATTTATGGTTCAGGCATGGAAATTGGAGAATTCTTAGCACATCTGGAGAGGGGATTGTTGATCATCCTTTGTGGTTTGCCAGTAGGAAGCTTATTCCATCCAAACAAAATTATACCACTAAAGAGCACAAAACATTATAAATGATCTACATACTACACAAGTTTAGGCAGAATTTTCTCGCAACTCCTTTTATTTTATACATAGACCATATGGCATTGAAATATTTGGTGAAAAATCCCATCTTGCAAGGGTGTATATGTCATTGGATATATTATTTTATGAGTTTAAGTTTACAATTGTGGTGAAACTAGGAAAAAAAGATTTGGGACCTAGTTATTTGTCGAATATTACTTTAGGTGAGGATGTACAAGCATTGAGGATACAATGTCGATGTGTATTTTTTCAGGTTACAATGCACGCCTCAAAATTAGAAGATTTCCTTGTTCCTATGAATGGTGTGTGACACCGAAGGGATGAAGGAATTGGAGAGGAAACAATTAGCTATACGCATCATGCCATACATGTTAATTGGTGGAGACTTATACACATTATTTCATGATGAGGTCTTATGTTGGTGTATGATAGAGCATGAGCACACTATAATCATGGAGAATCACATGATGGAGTTGTAGGAGGAAACAATGTAGGAAATTCCACCACGTGAAAGATCTTATTAAAATGCCTTTGGTGGGAAATGATTTACAAGGATTATATCGAGTATTGCAAGGCTTGTGACCATTTCGAGTGCCTTGGTAATATAGGGAAAAGAGATGAAATCTCATTAAGGCTGATTATTATGAAGAGTTGTTCGAGAAATGGGAATTTTTTTAGGACCTATTTCTCTAGCCACGTGAAGTACATGTTCATGCTATATCATTACATGCATAGATTACCTTACAAGGTGGGATTGCATGGTGGAAACAACAAATAGGTTCATGTGGGAAAATATAATCAGTAGGTATGGATGCCCATTGAGCCTAACAAGTGATAGGGGTACTCATTTCTTAAATGATACACTTAGAATTCTATTAGCAGAATTCATAGTGGCCCATCACAAGACTACCCCTTATCACCCAAATCTAATGGGACTGCTGAGGATTTTAACAAAATTTTGAGTCATACATTGACCAAGATTTTTGATGTGGGAAGAAAGGACTAGGATTACAAAGTTTTTTCCATGTTATGGTCATATCAGACTACTTATAAAAGAAGACTTAAAAAGGCCACATCTTTTTAGTTGGTGTTTGGTGTGGAGGATATGCTACCTGTTGAATTCATGTTACCATCATTGTGTATAACATGCGTATGAGGGTTAGACAATGAATAAGCACTTGAGGAGAGGATTGAAAATTTGACACAATTTGATGAGAGGTGGGATATTTCTCACTAGAGTCAGAAAACATAAAAATCTAGGTAGAAGGCATGACATGATAGACACATCAAGAATAAGTAGTTTGAGGTTGGGAAGATGGTTCTCTTGTATGATTCCAAGTTTCTGCACCACCCAGAAAGCTCAAATTCCATTGGTTGGGACCATAAATTGTATCATATATACTTGATTCGTGTGTGCTTTCGATTACATAAGCACTAGATGGAACATGGTTGCTAGGGTATTCCAATGGGAGTAGGTTTAAGCCCTACTATAAATAAGTCTTATTTTTGTTTGTAAAGAAGGAAAGTATTTTTAGTTAGGATAGGATTTCCTTTTAGCACAATTTCCTTTCTTTGTGGTTCCCTTTTTCATAACTTTGTTTTTCAATGGTGTTATTTTGTTGTGGGAACATTTGTGTGCTAGTATCCACTTTCTATTTCAAAAGGTTTCTATGCGCAAAGGAACATGCATCTATTTTGTGTGGGGTGGAGTGATGTGAAAAGTATTGGAGGCTATGTTTGTTTAATGGCCCAGGTTGAAGAGTCAAAAGTACATGGATTGGAAGATCGCACATAGAAAAGGTGAACATTAGGGAATGTTGGTGTTAAAAGGCTTTATAAAATCCACGTACAAGAATGAAAATTGGAAGAGAAAAATGAGGTAGGTGATGTCAAGAAACAAGATTAGGACATAAAGGAAGAGTGAATTTGGTGTTATAAGCATGCACATAATGGTTTGTGGTCAGTAAAGGTTTTTACCTGCCAGAAGGTTGCAAAGGTTTTCATGTAGGGTTGAGAATAAAGGTAAAGCACTGAAGGATGGCATTGTAAAGTGTTTCCTTTATTGTAGAAGTATGTTGGTATGTAGCATGGAATTCAATATAGAGAAAATAAATAGAAGGTCATGGGTGAATTACTCTTTAGCTTACATTTTAAGTTATCAAAGAGATATTGCAAACTAGGGCATCCTTGAGAAGAATATTTGAGAAGATTTGTGAAGATTTTCATGTATAGGGAGTTTGATCAGTGAATCAGAGTGGAAAAGAGTACATGGGCATAAGTGGAGAAGGTTGTGTGGAAGGATACTGCGGGTGTTATGCCATCTTGTGGAAAAAGGGTTTTCCAGTTAGGTTACACAGATAGGGTAGGATATTTGGAGGATTTTCACAAAGGAGTGAAGCACCGAGATTAAGCAGAGCTAGGAATAGAAGAGGGTAAGAATTTTTAAGGACCCGACGAAGGAAATGACACTAAGGAAAGTAGAAAATGTTTCACCTAATAATAAGGGCAAGGAAAAGGAAACCAATTGTTTCTACTAGTTTCAATGAAGAATGGTACACAAAATATAGTACCAAAATGACATATTTCTTAGTAAAGAATGGGTGTCCTATGTCCGAAATATATCCGTAAGTGATTACAACCATCGAAAAAGCACCACAGAGAATGAGATGGTGTTAGAAATATTTCACCCTAATGAGAAGAGGACACTAGATGAGAAACCCATCTATGATGACAAAATGAAGGTTAATATGGAGAAGGTTGGGTTGTTGCAACTCTATGAGTTTCCCTATTTTGGAAAAACTGAGCGACTATACCAATGGTTAATGTCACACGTGCATAAAAACCACTTTACTTCATAGGTCGAGGATATGTATAACCCCCACCTGATTTCTAAGTTCAATGGCCTTATCTCGTAAAGGAAAATTGTTGGACGATGACTTGGACAACAATGAGGCCATAAAGAAGACCATGAAGCTTATGATTATGATAAGGGTCGCACTACTTTGACATTTATCCAATCACGACCATGTGATGAGGATGGCCACACACGTGGTCGTAAAGATGAATGGGAAAGAGAGATGGATGCAAATCAACAACACCTGGTTGAATGTTTTTCGTAAGATCTCAAAGAGGATAAATTCTACAAACTCTTAGTTTTTATTGTATAGGAGATTATAAATGCCATGCATGACTTAGAAGAGATCATGTTTGGTAATGTCCTCCCTCACCGTTTTTTCAGAGGTTGGAGTGCCCAATGGGATGGATAAGTTTTTTTGGGATTACCTAGAGGAGAAATCCTCCCCCGCCAAGAGGTTTGAAAATTATATTTGTGACACCATGACGGCCTCTCATAAGGCGCACCTAGAGAGAATGGTATAAACAGATGTGTGACACATTCAGAGCAAGAATGGAGATACCCAAATAATTTCCTTCGTTATTAATATAATGAGAGAGTTTGAGTTCACCGTATACCAGCAATTTTGCATTGGCAAATTTACTCTCGATAGATGGCACCAAGATTCCTTGGTGTAAATTTCCTTTCTCCTTCATAGTGTAATACTTGCAAGACAAGGTCAATCAATTTAAGGAGGCAAAGAAACTCAAGTTTAATCTAAGTGTAGTAGATTTAGATTACCGTGAGCTATGCAGAACAATGATATATCCCAATAAGCATACCTATGTGGAGAAGTATGTCTCCCATGACATGCATATGTTGAAATTACTAACATTTCCTATTGCAGGAGAACAAGTAGCAAGGGTATATTTATTCTTGAGGACTAAGTATGAAAAATGCACTTATGTTGAATATGATGTCTCTATTCAAGAGGAAGCCACCACGATGAAAAGGATTGTGACCAAGAAAAGAGAACGAGAGGAGGCTCCTAAGAAAAAGGCATTCAACATGCAAACAATGAAAAATATATAAGGGCATATGAGTCGGGTGCAGCACAAGTACTTATGTTTTCCGAAAGAAGTCTCCTATCAGAAAAGAGTTTCCATAAAAGAAAAGTCATGAGTGAGGGAAGAGTCACCCAAGAGAAAATAAAAAGAAAAGTTCCCCGTGTTGGAGTCACCGGTAAAGAAGAAGAAAAGGGTGACAAAAGGGTCAGACTTAGAAGAGACAAGAAGCATGGAAGCCGACAAGAGTGATGAAGACAATGAAGAGTGTGGTGAAGCTCAAAAAATTCTTGTGTATGATGTACATGAGTCGAGATGAAGAAGGGAATGAAGAGAGGGATGAGAAATAGAAAGGCACTCATGAGAAAGGGGGAGTGAGGAAGTAAACATGAAATATCATAAGATCCTAACCATGTCTAAGGAGAAGACAAAGGATGCCATGAAGAAGGATGTGGTAGGACACATACAATACTTAGTGGGGAAAGAGGTGAAGCAGAAATGTCGATGAAGTGCTCAAGGAAGTAAAAGGAAGCATGAGCATTGGGAAGAAATATAGGAGCATGGGTGGAGCTCCCACTTAGAAGTTAGTCCTTAAATTAGTGTGCATAGGTAGAAAGATCATAGTAGTGGTGTAGGAGCATGCCATGAAATATATTGATGACCCTAATAAGGTATTATACACGCACTTTCAAAGAAAATTTCCTAAAGAATAACTCCTCAATTGTTCCTCCTTTAATTAAAGAAAATTCCTACGTGCACATAAGGAAGATGCTCTCTAGGCATTTGAGTCCCACGTTGATGAGCCTGAGTTTGAAGTAAACAAGGATGCATTTATGAAGCCCTGACTACTAAGGGGATAAACCCTCTTGTAAGTTCCCAACAGTTTTGGATGAGAAATTTTGCAACGCTCTCAATAAAGTGTCAGTGGAAGTAGAGGCAAGGATCTTTGGTAGGAATGACAGGATAAGAGTATTGAAGGAAGAGCTTGAGAAGAAGAATGAGAAGATTATTGAGAGGGATAGGGAGATTAAAAAAAGGATCTGATTTGTGCGTAGTTAAGGTGCGAATTAAGGGATGAGAAGGAAAAGGTGGAGGAATTTTACAAGAAGGTAGAGGTAATTTCAAATGCCATTATCTTAAAGCACTCAAACCTAACTCCTCCTAATCAGAATTATGAGTCAACCTTGCACTGCTTGGAAGAATTGACTCGTATCCTCACCATGGAAAGGAGGTCACTCATATTAGATTCATGAAAAGGGTGTGGCATCCCGCTAGAAGTAGAAAGAAAAGATGAATATTGCGGAGATATTGACTCGTACTCGATATCCTTTCGTAGTAAAGACCACCGTATAGATGGCCCAAGTTGTGTATGAAAACTCTACCGATAGATACATGGTAGAAATCATATTGGTGGATACACATGAAGTGGATCTAAAGGAGATCCAAGAGAAGAACAAAGGTAATAGAGATGAGTGCAATAAAATCCTATCCAAAGTTGAGAAGAAGTTGGAAGCAATCAAAACCTTATAGGGTTCGATTAAGAATAAGCTAAAGGAATTATACCCCCAAGTCACTCGTAGGATGGATGCACTAGCGATCTTAGTAAGCAGCTGGAAAGCATTATAGATACATTGAAAGCTAAGAGTGATGAAATAATTTTTGATGAAGTGAGTGCATTAGTGGGTGACCTAATTTAGAAAGCACAGGTGAGGTAGATGCTTGGGAGAATATTGAATCATCTCGTGAGGAAGGAGTTCCCACTCCTCATTCAGTAAAGCATATTCATCTATTCTTCTAGTCATCATTTAGATTATTTCAATTCCACTATTCTTTATTCTTTGATGGAGAAGGATGTTTCGAGGATGGAGCAAAACACGCGTAGTGTGGGGTGGTGTTGGACCCGAATATTGACTAAGTACAAAAAAGCACGTGCATAACTAGTGAAGAGAAAGGCACTCAGGAATAACATGCAGAAAAAGGTTCAAGAAGGCTTCAAGTGAAACTAGGGCACGTGGGGGAGGTAAACAAGGGTTTAAAGGACTTAGCCATATTTTACATCATGGAGTCACTTGAAAAAAACACACGAGGACATGACTAGGTGTGATAAGTAGATAAGATGCCACGGAACCTTAAAGGCCATGAAAAATATATTCATGCGTAGGGAATATTACCAAGAAGCATCATTAAAGTTAGTGGAAGGTTTGGCAAAGGGGATAAGCATTCAACTATGGAGGACCACATTAACACTTGGACACGTAATTTTCTCATAAGGAAGTGATGGTGGTGGATTTTATCCTATTTAAAGGAGCGTTTGGGAAAGAAAAAAGTATGGACAAGGACGTGTGAAGGTGCTAGAGGGTGCAAAAGTGCAAGAGAAGAGGGAAGATAATGAGGTGTTGCAAAATGTTAAGGCAATGCTAAGGTTTAGAGTTTTTGATTTTATAAGGTTATAAGGATGTCATTTAGCATATGTATGGGGTTTGGGTCTATAAAAGGGTTATAGATGGGAAAAAACATAGCTAGGAAATCTGATCAGATCATTTTGTAGGGGCTAGAACTCTATTATTTGATATATATGGTTTGAGATGACCCTTTTGAATGTAATGTGGCTACTAGAAACTCTTTTAAATCAATATATATTGATCTATTCTATACATCTTGTTTATGGGTGTAAACCCTCATGTTATTTGGCTTGTCATGACTCAGATCTTGTTCCTTGTGCTTCATATAATGTTTATTTACCTTTTATGATGTATTGATGTGTAGATCTGTTAGTTATATCTTCGCCTTTTAAGTATATGGATGAACTTATGTTCTACAAATAATCCTCCATTAATGGCAGAACGCTCTTGTAAATATCACATAAAGGACGGGTTCAAGACCCGCGTGTGCCTCGGATGAGCACCCAACGTATGCTGGGTGATAGGATGACACGTTTGAGGTTAGAAATAAGTATTGAGGGTAAAAAAATGACTACATCTTAATTTTAATTAATTTCATATCCATATTTAAATATGAAAATATATATGGAATGGTTTTACAGTTAATTACATTCTCCTACTCTAAATAGTTGCCCTCTTCTAGTTTCTTCATAATATCTTTACTAATTCTCTAGTTACACTGAGGTTTAATCACATCATACTGCATGAACCTATAAGTGTCTCAAATCTCTTGAATCTCATTAAATCCCAACGGAAACTAGGCCACAAGGCATTTTGATTATTAAAATCTTCATAGTTTAATCTTAAAGACATTTAAACACTAATAAGAACCTTATTCCAAAACATTAATAAATCCTAGCAAATTACACGTAAAAAATAGAAACATTTTCTATTTATGACAAAGCATGAATAATGCCTAGCATATGCTAGCCCGTATAAAATAGAAACATGTTTTGTATATAACAAAGCATAAATAATTCCTAGCATCCACTAGCCCTTATAAAATAGAAACATGTTATGTATATAACAAAGCATAAATAATGCCTACTAGAAGGTAGCCCGTATGAAACATAAGTATTTTCTGTTTATAACAAAGCATAAATAATGTCTAGCCATGCTAGCCCTTATAAAACAAAAACATGTTATGTATATAAAAAAGCATAAATAAAGCCTAGTAGTCGTTAGCCCATACAAAATAGATACATGTTCTATTTAGTCTAAAGCATAGATAATGTCTAATGGCTGCTAGGTGTATAATGAATTCGATATTTTACTTTTTTAGATTCCAATATTATGATTTTGGATTCTAATATATGGGACTTGGAGTGCAGCAAATTTTTATAAATGTTAATTTGTATTCTAGTAAATGTGATTTTCGATTCCAATAAATGTGAATATTGATTCCAATATGTGAGATTTTGGAGTCCATACAATTCCAATATTTAACATTTTAGAATCCAAAACTAGTAATTTTGGATTCCAATATTGGCTATATTTTTTTGCCGCTTAAGATTGGAATAAATCCAAATTTAGTGAAATAAGTATGTATTCCATTACACACATTTGGATCTATAACATTCTAGATCTATCCCACTATATTAGTTCAAATTACACAACGGCATTCTTAGGCATCATTAAACACACTATCACATAGAACTAAACGGAGTCTAAGATGTAGTGCAACACTCAATTGTAAGTTCATTCATGGGTGACCACCGAGGTCAGTCTGACTCCACAATCTACATCTTTTTTTATTAGATTTGATGTTCACTATGGACATGTGCAGATAGACATCTTATTTTGTAGGCTAGGTACCTTTGGTGATCAAGAAGTGAATCTCAAGTGACAAATAGGAATCAACAATGAACCTCTTATGAAATTGAAAATATCAGAATATGAGCATTTTCCTCGCCACCAATGCTTAGATCCAATCACCGATGCCCTGTGTTCTCCTACTCTCCTATGGGCACTCTTTCATGCACCGTTCTAAGTTCCAAAACTTCTAGCGAGCTTTGATGAAACTTCCTACAGCTTTGCTTTAGTTATTCACCAACCCATATCACATACATTTTTTCTCGGAAAACAAATAAGTCTTCCTATTTCCCCCTCTTGCTTAGTGTTTTATATTTTACATGCTTTTTTCTTATGTATTAATGTATGTTAGCACTTTTACATAATTATTTACAATAATTACTTTACATTTAGATTTAATCCAATTTAAATTAAATCATTTGGTGAACCCACTTGCTCGAACCCTACCTTCCTTTTAGGTTTTATTTTTATGCCCATCACACATAGTGGTCTTTTTGGTACCATTGAGAAGATTGAGCTTCCTCCATCTATCCATAAATCCTCTAACTCAATGGTTAAATCTTCCAAACCCTTTCTTAACTCAAACAACATTCCTCTTGAAAGCATTGAAGCTTTTGATAGTGAACACTCATATGATGAGGATAACAACCGTAATCAAGAACAACTAGACAAGCTCACCGGTTTTAAGTCACAATTTGTGCATGATCATCTTCTAATGAAGTATGATATTGACAAGATATCTACACTCAAAGGATCATTGCAATCATTTTCTCTCTTATACAATTGTTTTTAGTAACCACACACCAATTAAAAATTTGAAAAATTGAAATCTAAACCACACAATGTATAAAAAGGTAATTGGATAGTAAACCAAAAGTGTGGTCCCTTAGTTGGCATGATCGACGAGAGGTCACTGATTTACCTCTAATCTCTAATCCCTCTGAATTATTTACACAACACAAATATATTATTTGTATTAATATGTTGTAATTTTATAATGTAATGAAGGCTAATATATATCCATACAAATAAGAAAACCATCTTTCTATTAAATAGGAATATTATAGCTATTAAAAAGTATATATATATATATATATATATATATTATATCAAAATATAACTATATATATTGTTATGTTTTTTTATAACTATATATATAATTAACTCCACCAACCTAGGTAACTACTAACTTACTAATTACCGTAGATAACTAACTATTTACCATACGGTAAATATCTAACATGTAAATGCTAAATTCCTAACATTTTAATCTCTTAGGGTGCTTAAGAGACATCAATAGATTGATGTAGTTGGGAATAATTGAGAAGATTGGGAAAATACAAATGCCTCCAAAAGCATCTACCATCCCACCTAAATCTGTAAGAGAGGTCACCGATTGACCTCTAGTCTCCGATGCCTCCGAACTATTTACACAACACAAATATATTATTTGTATGAATATGTTGTAATTTTACAATGCAATGAAGGCTAATATATATCCATACAAATAGGAAAACTATCTTCCTTTTAAATAGGAAGATTATAACTATTAACCCATATATATATATATATATATATATATATATATATATATATATATATATATATATATATATATATATATAACTAACTAACTAACCTAGGTAACTACTAACTTACTAATTATCTGTAGATAAATAACTATTTACCATTCAAGAAATATCTAACATGTAAATGCTAAATTCCTAACATTTTAATCTCTTAGGGTGCTTAAGAGACATAAATAAATTGATGTAGCTGGGAAGAATTCATAAGATTTGTGAAAAAAATTCCTCCAAAAGCATCTACCATCCCACTTAAATCAGTAAGATCCATCAGCTTTAGTTCCACAAGATTACGATTAGAAAATATATCCTCGACACCATAAGAATGGTGTAAATTGGTTTGTGTTGTGATTCATTTGTTGTGACAGAAAAAAACCAACACAATATGGTAAAAACTAAGATAGGTTTTCATAGATGAACCAAATTCCCAGATATAGGTTTAGATAATAAATTACCAAGGAGCGTGGATTGTGAGAAATTACACATCAATGTTTTCCTATTTTTCACTCTCAAACCAATGTAATTGTGGAGGACCGGGATGGTTGGGAAGTAAAAGGATACCTCCAATATTGTTTACCATCCCACCCATACATGCGGGATTTTTTTGTTTTGCGCCTCAAGGTGTTGATTGTAAAATATCACCCTGGACACCCTAAATTTTATACAAATTGAAGATTTTATATTGTTGTTTTAGTTACGATGTCAAAAAAGTAAACTAGAGATGCGATAAAGTGAGATATGTTTTGGTAGATAGATCAAATTCCCAAGTTTAAGTTCAAATGATACATTCCTACGTACCACATGTTGTAAGAAATAACTTGTCAAAATTTGATTATTTATCACTTTGAGGGTTCTTTAGAATCATCAACATAATGATGTAGTTGGGAAGGATTAAGATGGTTGGGAAGATAAAAATTCCTCCAATAGCATATATAAAAACAATTAGATACACAAGAGCTATTGGTTTTGTGCCACGAGGTGCTTGATTATAAAATATCTCCATCATCACCCTTATACTAATGTAAGTTGAAGGTTTTGTAACATTTTAATCACCGTGATTGTAATAAAACTAATAATATATGGGAGAAATCGATAGAGTTTTTTCATATGTGGACCAAATTATCACCCGTAGCTTAAAGGATACATTCCCTAGTGCCATAGATTATGAGAGATTTCCTATCAAATTTTGACTATTTTTCATTCTCATGATGCTTAAGAGAGAATAATTTACTGATGTAGTAGGGAAGGAAAATGATGGTTAGAAATAAAATGATACTTGTAATAGTGTCTACTAGACCAGCTGAATGTGTGGGAGCCATTAGTTTTGTGCCACAATATACATATTATAAAATATCATCCTCTACAACCTAATACTAACATAAATTGAAGGGTTTTACAATTTTTAATTAGCTATGACCATGAGAAAACTAACGGGGATATGGGAGAAACATGATTTTTTTTTGGATGAACCATATACCTAGTTGGTTTATATGGGCTAGCCCAAAGATGTAAGAAATAGGACATCTTGAATAGGTGGGGTGATTGTTCTTATACAAATGAGTATTGTTAAAGGTTTTTATACTTAATTGATAGTAAGATAACTAATAGAACTATTGCATTTTAAAAATACCATTGGATTAATGTAGGGAGAAAAAAATAGCCTTGAACAAAATTTTCCCATAACAGCTTTGATCTTGACAAGTGAATTTGTCCTCAAAAAGTGAAATAATTATTTTGTAAATTTGAGAAGGCGGCCATAATTTAAAATATGTGTTTTTCATATATTAAATAGGTTTTTTATGAGTTATTGTTGTGTAACAAGTGTGACCTAATCACTATGGGGTGATAAACTAAGTGAAATTCTTATAGGAATAAGTCACATAAGTGCACAAAAGGAAATGAGATGATATAAATTCCAAGGATAATTTCCACAACACATTGGTCCAAATTTAGGCTATACTACACACCTCTAAGGATTTTGATCAATTATCTAATCCCACAAAATATAGGATGTCTAAGCTAAACCTAGATTTAGAAAATCCTCATTCTAGACTCGATAATATATTTATGAAACATCTAAGGAATATAATGTGTTGGTACCCAAATTTAACCTCCTTCAGAGACCGAGCAACATCATGGGTTTGACAGGACACTCAGAGGTAGATAGACAATCATGTATGTCATTTTGTAGTTGGGGAAGCAATCTATTTGACTTGTTAGCACTCAGGCTCTGAAGGGAGTGGGTAGCACATGCAAAAGGATGTGATCGATCCTAACTATTTTAGGTTGTGCCTTTCAACCAAGGTAAGAGAACCTATTTTGTAACCTCTGTTATTTGAAAGGAGATATATGTACCTTTCTTTTGCATAAATTTTATAGAGAAGGCCTTGGGGAAAATATGATCAACACACCAAATTTGACTCTCACGAGTTGTCACTTCCAAATTATGGAGATATTCTCACAAAGAAGGCAAAGGTTACTAAAGACATTTGAGACCCTGATTATTTTTACATGTTTTGGTAATAGAGATTATGCATTTGTGTACACACATGACAAACAAGGGTATTATGGGTAGGATTGGTTGTTGTTAAATGAATTTTTGTGGGAGGGGAGACAGATGGACTTGACTCACCAGATCCTTGAGAGCTTATGTAAAATGGAAAGATTCAATCAACAAAATGCCATAAAAAGTTAAATTATTTCTTTACATTTGAAGATGGGATATCGAAAACCCACAAATGACTCCCTTTTCCTTTTCGCCATGTGTCACAGTGCCCTTGGTCCAATATTGACCAGTTGACCATAGCTGACTTTCCTATTGACTGAACTTTGATTGGACATAACTAGAGCTCCCGATGTCCGTTTGTCGCGTTCTCACAGTCGATGGAAAAATATCAAAATGATATTCTACACTGAAACAATTTAGGGATGTTTAGAGAACTTCAAAAATGATCCCCGATCACACCTCCCCATTGAGAAAGGTTTTTTCTCCCAAAAAGCTTATATTTAGAACATTTTTGCATCCAAATTCTCGAATCTAGAAACTTTGTTGCCACCTCAGAAGTGTTATTGTAGTATACCCTTTGGTCTTCTCCTCTACAACCTTCTCACTTCAAAAAAAATTCTCCGATCTTGGGACCTATGGGTTATGAGCCCATGATGATTTTGTTGCGTCACTTTGATATCCGAAGAATACCTCCATGCCTCCACTATATGGTGTTGAGTTTCTGCATGAAACCTCAATGATCCTACTGTGTGGTGCTAAGATTCCTGATATTTGACAATAAGGATCTTCCTTTACTCTATAACAGAGATCCTTTCTCCGAGTTGATTCCATAGAATCCAAACTAGTCTCCAAGTGGGAGATTGTTAGGTTGTGGAGCCTATTTTCATGTGAGAAAGTGTGAAGACTGTACACTAAGAGTACAGTAAACTTTCCATAGTTGTCTCGCCAGGTTCAGGCACAACCCTTGAGAAAAAAAAAAATTGGCCTTAAAATGTGCTCGATATACCAGGAAACGTGCTTTTCTCATATGGGCAGGATTTTGACCCATAGGTTTATAAGATGGTTTTGGCCGATGGTTTTTATACCCACGATTTTGTAAAAATGCTTAAGTAGTTGTCTATTTATATGGTTTTGTGCATATGGTAGGTAATATAAAAACATTGCATATATGTTTTGAATTCGCATGTGAATTCTATAGAGTTTTATGAACATAACGCCAAATAGATCTGGGTATTGATTGAGAGAGTGGTGGCTTGTAATAAAATCTGAGTAAGTTATTCTTGGTGGATGTAGCCCAAATTCGGTGAACCACATTAAATACTGTCTCTTTGTGTTGTGTTATTTTATTATGTAATTTTATTTGAGATCTGTAATGTTTTGCATATTAGTTTCTCACATGTTACGATTCTACGAGGGATTATTTCACATATTTTATCCCTTATATCCTAGCAATTAGTATCAGAGCATGGTTTGGTTTGCTGAAGTATTGATTTACAGGGAAATTTTTATCTTGAGTGGGAGCTATGGCAGATGATGGAAGATCTAGGGTTGATAAATTCAATAGGTATAATTTCAGTCTTTGGAAGATGCAGATGGAAGATTACCTTTATCAGAAGGATCTTTATATTCCATTGTCTAAGAAGGTGAACAAACCCTCGAGCATGACAGATGTGGAATGGGATTTGCTAGATAGGAAGGCACTTGGGACAATTGGTTGTCTCTTGCATCTTCAGATATATTTAATGTTTCAAAGAAAATACTACAAAAGAACTGATGGATGCATTAGGGAAGTTGTATGAAAAACCCTCTACCTCTAATAAGATATTTTTAATGAAAAAATTGTTTAATATGAAGATGTTTGAGAATGGTTCAGTAGCAAATCATTTAAATGATTTTAATACGGTTGTAAATATGCTAGCTTCAATTACAATATAATTTGATGAAGAAGTTAGGGATTTATTAGTTTTGTGCTCTTTACCTGAGAGTTGGAATAGCCTAGTAATGACGGTAAGCAACTCGGTTCTAGATAACTCAAAGTTGAAGTTTGAGGATGTTGTAGGGGTGATTCTAAGTGAGGAAATGTGAATAAAAATATCTGGTGAATCTTCTACTTTAGGGAATGCTTTGACAAAGTGGAAACTAGAGGGAGACAAAAGAATAGAGGAAGCCGTGGAAAATCAAAGGATTGGGCAAGGTCAAAATCCAAAAGAAAGATAGCATGTTAGCACTGTGGAAAGTCTAGGCATGCAAAGAAGGACTATTGGGAGCTTCAGGACAAGAAGAAACAACATGTATAAAACAAGGAGGCAAATGTGACAACAATTAATGTATGTCAGGATGCTTTGATTATTTCTTTGCATAATATTACTGAATCTTGGGTTTTAGATTCGGGAGCTTCTTTCCATGCTACTCCATATAGGAATTTTTTTATTATGTTCAAGAAGATTTTCTTGGTGATGATGAGCCTTGCAACATAGTTGGGAAAGGTTCTGTTCAGGTTAAGATGAAGAATGGGAATACTTGGCTATTGAAGGATATTAGACATGTGCCTACATTAAGACAAAATTTGATATCTGTAGGGTAGTTAGGAAGTGATGGTTGTACTGTGATATATACAATAGACTCTTGGAAGGTTACCAAGGGTGCTCTTGTGGTGGCAAGAGGTAAGAAGGTTGGAACCTTGTATTTAACCACATATAGCACTAATGTTTGTAATCTTGTGGCTTCAGAAGTAGATACAACATTGTGGCACTATAGGATCAGTCATATGAGCCATAAGGGCATGGAGATCATAAAGAAGGATTTTCCTGGATATACAGAAAATGGTTTGGAGTTCTGTGAGGACTGCATATATGGGAAAAAAAAGAGTAAGCTAGAGCTGGTGCATCCCGATGTATGGGGCC
Organism: Taxus wallichiana var. yunnanensis; assembly: GCA_018340775.1. Taxonomy (NCBI): domain Eukaryota; kingdom Viridiplantae; phylum Streptophyta; class Pinopsida; order Cupressales; family Taxaceae; genus Taxus; species Taxus wallichiana. Next base: position 65,346,090 of record CM031233.1, read on the forward strand.
GGCTCTGTATCATCTCTTGGGGATTCAAGTTATTATGTTACTTTTATTGATGATGTAACAAGGAAATTTTGGGTTTATTGTATTAGAAACAAATCTGATGTATTTGACACTTTTGTTAAATGGAAATCCTTGGTAGAGAATGAAATAGGTCTTAAGATAAAATGTCTCAGTCGAAAATGGAGGGGAGTATTACATCAATGAATTTGATGATTATCGTTCTAAGAATGGAATCACAGCAAAAGATGGTTCTAGGAACTCCTCAATGTAATGGGGTGTCGAAAGGATGAACAGATCAATAATGAAACGTGCTAGAGCATGAGGTTACATGCAGGACTACCGCTTTATTTTTGGGTAGAAGGCATGAGCACAACTGTGTACTTGATAAATAGAGGATCCTCAAGTGCCTTGGATGGAGGCATACATGAGGAGGATTGGTATAGTAAAAGTTGTTTATTCATTTCTTAGAGTCTTTGGATGTGAGGTGTTTGTCCATATGACAAGGATGATAGGACCAAGCTAGAGGCTAAGTCACAAAAATGTACTTTCATTGGTTATGGTGGTGATGACTTTGGATATAAATGTTGGAGTATTAATGACAAGAAAATCATTCAATCTAGGGATGTGGTCTTTAATGAGAAAGCCATGTATAAGCTCGTAGTTGCAAGAAAATAGGGAAGAATACAAGAAGTAATATGCAACAAGAGAGGATCTTCCAAATGGAAAAGTGACACATGAATCAGTTCAGAACCTCTCAACAGAACCCCAAACTCCTATATTGAGGAGGTCTGCTAGGGTAAGAAGAGAACCTGAATGTTTTTCTCCTTCTCTTTATTATTTATTACTCATTGATAGTGGAGAGCCAGAGAGCTTTGATGAAGCAATATAGGTAGATGCCAGAATAATTGGGAGCAATCCATGGATGAGGAGCATCCGTATCTCATGGATAACTGACATGGGATTTTGTGAAGCTACCCAAAGGAAAAAGAGCATTACAGAACAAGTGGGTGTTTAAATTCAAAGAGGAAGAAGGAGGAAAGAAAAGATATAAGGCCCGGTTGGTGGTCAAGGGGTTTACACTAAAAAAGGTATAGATTTTGATGACATTTTTATTCTCGTAGTAAAAATGGCTTCTATTAGAACTATTCTAGGAATAGTTGCAGCAAAATACTTGCACTTAGGACAATTTGATGTAAAGACTACATTTCTCCATGGTGATTTAGAGGAGGAACTATATATGCAGCAAACCAGAGGGCTATGAGGTCAAAGGTAAAGAGGATATGGTGTGCAAAATGAAGAAGAGCTTCAGTATGGCTTGAAACAATCTCCACATCAATGATATGAGAAATTTGATAGCTTCATGATGGAGCAAGGTTATATTAGATGTCATTCTAACCATGTGTATAATTTTTTTTTTGAGGATGGCAGTTATATTATCATTTTTCTCGTGTGTGGATGACATGTTGGTTGTAGGTTAAAACAGCAAGAAATAAAAGTACTCAAGAAGAAACTAAGTGAATCCTTTGCCATGAAGGATTTGGGGGCAGCCAAACAAATCCTTGGTATGAGAATATCTCAGGATAGGAAGGAATGGAAGCTGAATTTATCTCAGGAAGAGTACATTAAGAAGGTCTTGGAGAGGTTTAACATGCAGGATGCTAAACCGGTTGGTACTCCTTTGGCAAGCCATTTTAAGTTATCAAAGGAGTAGTGTCCCAAGACAGAGCAAGAGAGAAACCCTTACTCATCAATAGTTGGCGTTTGATGTATACCATGGTGTGCACTAGGCCTCATATTGCCCATGCAATGGGAGCGGTGAGTAGATTTATGAGTGATCCGATTAGAGATCATCGACAGGCAAGAAAGTGGATCCTTCAAGATTTGAGAGGGACCATGGGGACAATTTTGTGCTACAGTGGATCGACACCACTTTGTGTGATTATGTAGATTCAAATATGGCTGGAGATGTAGAGCGGCATGAGGAGCACGACAGTTATGTTTACACCTGTAGGTGGGACAACAAGTGAGCTGGATTTCATGACTATAGGAGCTAGTGGCTTTGTTAACCAAAGAGGCAAGCAAAGAAATGATTTGGTTACATAAATTTCTTGAGGAGTGGGGCATAAGTAGGAGGAAGGAAAGTTACATAGTGATAGTCGAGTGCTATACACCTAGCTAAGAACTCTACTTTCCACTCTAGGACAAAGCATATACAAGCTTAATGTACCATTTCATTAGGACGACTGGAGGAAGAGAAGTTCAAGCCGGAGAAGATTCATACTAGTCGAATCCGCAGACATGATGACCAAGGTGGTCACAAGGGAAAAATGAAGATGTGTTCAACTTTAGTTTGTCTTCATGGAAACTAGTGAAGAGTTGAGAAGCTTGCTCAAAGGATAACTAGTCTCCAAGTGGGAGATTGTTAGGTTGTGGATCCTATTTTCATGTGAGAAAGTGTTGAAGTACTATTGTCTCGCTGGGGTTCAGGGTCGAGTCGGCAGCCCTCGGTAGCAAGGGTTCGGGGGCACAACCCCCAAGAAATTTTTGGCCTTAAAACATGCCCGATATACTAAGAAACATGCTTTTCTCATATGGGCGGGATTATGACCCATAGGTTTATGGGATGGTTTTGGCCCATGGTTTTGATACCCACAGTTTTGTGAAACTACTTAACTAGTTGTCTATTTATATGGTTTTGTGCATATGATAGGTAATATAAAAACATTACAAATGTGTTTTGAATTCGGGTGTGAATTTCTAGATTTTGTTGAGCATAGCTCCAAACAAATATGGGTATTGTATTGAGAGAGCAAGTGGCTTCTAATAAAATTTGAGTAAATGATTCTTAGTGGACGTAGCCCAAATTCGGTGAACCATGTTAAATATTGTCTCTTTTTGTTGTGTTATTTTATTCTACAATTTTATTTGAGATTTGTAGTATTTTTTGCATATTAGTCTCTACTATCATTGCGATTCTGTGAGGGATTATTCCACATATTTTATCCCTTATATCCTAATAAGACATATTTTGAATTGATTTAAAATAGTTAATTTGAGCTACACTACATTTTGATTGGGACCCATACTTGATCATGGGTGATAATGGTTGAACATTAACAATTTAAAAATGACAAATATTACATGGCATGATGTGATTGGGTGTTATCATGTAAAAAATGACTAATCATCAAGTACTTTTATGAAAACTATTGGGTGTTGTGTATTCAAGACACTATATCCACAATTAGACCCTACTCAACTATTGGTGGGAACATATTTCGTCCCTTTGATCATCGGCCCTTATCAACGATAGTTAATGTGTTTCTATACCTTCGATCCATATTGACTTGAGCTTCATTTAAATTTACTTCAATACTAGCAATGACACATTTAAGAGATGTCATGATAATGTCAAATTTTGTAACATAAATTTTATGTATCATTAAAATGTAACCTTAAACAATTATGAATATTACATATATTAAAGAACAAGGATTAGTGTGACCATTCAAAAAGTATCCATATGGGAATAGACTTCTGCAAATGTACATAGAATGTACGATAGAAATGTTGAAGGGGGTCTTTTAAAAGAGTTAAATTGCATGTGGAGAAACAATGAGAGAGGAGGAGTGTGAAGAAGAAGGGGTTAGTGTGTGTAGAAGTACGAGGGTGGCGAAAATGGAATGGGGAAATAATGTGAAACTCATACAAAAGAGAAACAATGCGAAACTCAACTGTCCAACCACCCCAACGTCATGTGACAATTGATCATTATTTTGTTGTAGCTCTTGTCATCCTAGTCCACAGGTACATTATTTTCCACTAAATCATCACATCCATTTTCTAACTTGTTAAATATATGAGACATTGCAAATAACAAACTAATACCTTGACAAATATGGCATATGTAGAGGGTATGCTCTGGAACATGTTGTTGGAACACGTGCCCTATACCCGCATACAAAAAAATAAAATAATATTTCTTATACATTCAACCTCATACACCTCATATTTTCGCGAGGAATAATACTCATATTTCTTATAAATTCAACCTCATAGACCTCACATTTCTTATAAATTTGACCTCATTGACGTAAATGTCATTGGGTAGTTGGATAATTGAGTTTCACATTGTTTCCCCTTCCTGTTTTCACCACCCTCGCACTTCTCCGCACTATAACCCCTTCTCATTCTCTCTCTCTTCTTCTCCTCTCTTCCTCTCCCATAGTTTCTCTTCCTCCAATTTGACTCCTTTAAAATATCCCCTTTGGCATTTCCATTGTACATTTCACGTACGATTTTGCTAGTTTATTAATTCAATTAATAATTTAATATTATTTATTTATTATATGTCAACTTCTATTTTAAATATATTATTTATTTATTTTCTTCTTATTAATTGTGTCAATATATTCCTCCATAAATTACAAGGATTTATTCAAATTTTTTCTTTTCAATTTTTCCTTTTTATAATTTTACTATATAATTTAAAACAATATTCCAAAAATTTAAATCTACTAATCACGTAATCCTATATATATATATATATATATATATATATATATATATATATATATATATAAATAAAAATATATGTAATCTAGCTTAGGTAGCTGTGTATGGTTTAATGTTCATTTAAGAACCAAATGCAATAATTTTCAAAATTCAATTGTTTCGAAGTGTCCTTTCCCTTTGAAATACCTTTTATAACAAAATTATGAATAAAAACTGCTATGAAGCAACTTATTAGCAATTTCATAAATCAATTTGAAATGGCATATATATCAAGTGAAAACTTGAAGCAATAAAAATAAAGGTCGTATGATTATAAAAGTAAAAAGAGAAAGTGTACCCACATTTAATAAGTAATGTCATCAACTGTCGGGCTACCTTGCTTACCATATGTTATAAATGAGAATGTTTTATATTGAATTTTAAATTAGAAATTCATATTACATATAATTAGCACAAATTAGAGAGTCTGGTATGAATGCGAGAAATGTTATGAGGAGAATAGAGGATTCCCACACACCAAACCAAAGAATCTCAACATACTTCCTCATTGCCAATTGCCCGTTTACTTCTACAACCACGTCTATCTTAGGAAAGTGCAAATAAATTTCAGTATCCAACCGAATGCAATTCCAGGGCTGATGCCATTTAATATGACACCCTGCATCCAAAATTGTCAACCACGCCATAAATGAAAGAAAACAGAAAATGTATGAAGTCAGAACCTCAACGTTTTTTAGTATATTCTCGCGAGACTAGATACATTAGTAAAATTGCATTTCGTGATATATATATTAGTTTGTTGTATTCCAGGTTTTTCCTTGCATTTATTGTTATATAATTTTGTTAAACCCGACGAAACTGATTCAATTTATTTGTTTGTGAGACTCTAAACTTAGAAGTTTCTGCCAGAGGAAAACCCGTCTGCATACCACAATCAATGGCGTATTTAAAGACTTCATTTTTTGTTAGGATATATATGACAAATTGCATAGAGAGCTGGATTCTGTAAGGCTGGGTGCAGCGCAATTAAATCAACCTGGAGTATATTTAAACCGTACACTATGAATATAACTAAGTTGCGTGGAGGGGAGGTTTTTTTTTTTTTCAGTTTCCTGTCCATTCTTCTTGTTTGAAAAAGGTGAAAACGACCACATGATTCACCTACAAATGTCTATCTAAATTAACGAGCTTCAAATCTGTGGCATCTACAATTGTTAATGGGAAGAGTAGAAGTACAGTTTATGAAAATCTACAAGGGAGATTGCATTGATAGGATTCAAAACTACCCAAAAACAAAAATGGTTGTTGCACGAAAATCGCCTATCGGGAGATGGATTCTGGATATTTTGCTCCTATTCACGTTTTTCATGATTTCGTGTACAAATTCTTCAAGGATTATCAGGCACACCTTCATTGTATGCATATCTTCTCAACTTAATTTCATTGCTTTTTGTTTCTAAATTGTATACATGTTCATCCCTTCCCTTCCACTAAGCCCAAAATATTATTTATATTTATGTAAGCGAATCTCTACTGGATAGATCAGATTGAATCGACGAGGGTGACAAAGTTATGCCAAACGCAGAATGTAATCACTGTAAATGGACAATTGCCTGGGCCAACTCTGTTTGTTAGCAAGGAAGATACTGTTATTGTACATGTTTGTAACAAGGCACGGTATAATGCTACTGTTCACTGGTATGTCTCCTGAATGTTTTGATCTTGGTGTATTCGAAACTTACAGATTTTTGTTTGCCGTGTTTTAAGGAATATTGCTGTTGTGTGTTGTGAATCTTTCATGATTGGTTTGCAGGCATGGAGTAAGGCAACTGGGTACAGCTTGGGCTGATGGTCCCGAGTATATTACCCAGTGCCCCATTAAGCCTGGTGGAGAATACACATATAGATTCAGTGTAACACAGCGAGAAGGGACTCTCTGGTGGCATGCTCATAGTTCATGGCTTCGAGCTACTGTTTATGGAGCCATCGTCATCTATCCAAAGATGGGCTCTTTCTATCCATTTACATTGCCTTTGACAGATGCTGTCATTCTACTAGGTTAGGATATATGGTGTATGTTCATTTCATTCAAAAACATCACAGCGTAAAATGCTATGTACTGTTTAGATTTTTATTCTCTGGCATAGTATTAGAATTCATTTCTGGCTAAAAAAATTAGAGTTTTGGAAGATCTTTATTTAAGAAAGAACACGGCCAAAAAAAAGTAGAATGATACAAAATCAAAATGAAGAGAAATTGTCAATTGAGAAGTTTCAAAGGCAACTTTGACGTATATAATTTGACAGGAGAATGGTGGAAGAGAAACCCCATTGACGTCATAAATGAAGCAACTCGGACAGGAGGTGCACCCAATGTGTCCGACGCGCTTACTATTAATGGACAACCAGGCGACCTATATCCATGTTCAAGCTCAAGTAAACTTTTGGATATTTACAGTACATTTCAACAAGTCGCTACATGTATAGTAACGGGTTTTAGTTCTAATGGCTTCGGTTTTTTCTGTATTTACTGCAGGTACATTTCGATTCGAGGTCATTCATGGAATGACGTATCTTCTGAGGATAATAAACGCTGGCGTTAACGAGGAAATGTTTTTCTCTGTGGCAGACCACGAGCTAACAGTTGTTGGGGTAGATGCATCCTACACCAAGCCATTCAAAACAAACTATGTTTTTGTAGCTGAAGGACAGACTACTGATGTTCTTCTCACTGCGAATAAGCTCACGGGAAAATACTACATGGCCGCCAGGGCATACAACAGTGGTCGAGGAGTTCAGTTTGATAACACCACAGCTACTGCTGTTTTAGACTACTTTGGCAGCTCACCTTCTTCATCTCCCCGAATGCCCAATCTTCCATTTTACAATGACACTCGAGCAGCCACAGTCTTCTCCAGAAATATTCTCAGCCTTAACTCCCCAATGGACGTTCCAAAAATAGTGAACGAGGACCTTTTATTCACAATAGGCCTGGGATTATTTCCCTGCCCTACAGGGCGTACCTGTGAAGGACCTAATGGAGCCAGATTGGCTGCAAGTGTGAATAATATATCCTTGGTCACCCCCACTATTTCACTTCTGCAAGCTTATTACTTTCGGATCCGCGATGTTTTTACAGCAGATTTTCCGTCCAAACCGCCCGTGACGTTCAGTTATACTGGGCAGAATATACCTTCAAGGCTGTATACTCCTCTCCATGGCACAAAAGTGAAAGTCCTGGACTACAATACTGCAGTACAGTTGGTGTTTCAGGACACAAACATTGTATCGGGGGATAACCATCCAATGCATCTTCATGGCTACAACTTTTACGTGGTGGGATTTGGTTTCGGAAACTATAATCCTCGGACAGATCCCAAGAAATTTAATCTGATGGATCCTCCACTCAGAAATACAGTTGCAGTTCCAGTGAACGGATGGGCTGCAGTAAGATTCAGGGCAGATAATCCAGGTACCTGTGATTTTTTACATCTTAGAGTCTATTTTTTCCCCTTTATCCTATATTTGGTGTGTGCTTATATTGTATTTCGTGCGTTTGAGTGCAGGAGTCTGGTATCTACACTGCCATATAGACACACATTTAACATGGGGATTGGGCATGGCCTTCCTTGTGAGAGATGGGCCGGAGGGGTTTGCCAAATTGGGGGCTCCGCCTGAAGACCTTCCCAAATGCTGACAACCATCAAAGATTAACAAAATAAGATGTTGCCGGATTCATATTCTTAATCCAAGTGCTCTTGTTCAACATTAAAACTTTGTAGGATTAATATTATTGGCACAATTATTCAACAAATAATTTGAACATTCATATTCAAGTGCACTTTCCACTAGAGGATTGTTACCAAAGCTTTACCAATATAATTAGTTTATTCTATTTGTCAACAAAATTTTCTTTTAGGTGAAAGGTTTTTATTACTAGCAATTGCATATGTACAATGTAATGTGAACGCCGAATGGTATATATTATTTGATTTAGAGGGATAGTTATTACTTTTGTAGTTGATGTTGTTAAGGGGTTTGATTGATTTGAAGTGTATATATCACTTCATTTAAAGGTTCCATCTCTATGTAACGCTTGCAAAAACAATGCTCTAGGAACTGGGTACAACCTAACACTTAACCCAAAAATTGCGACTATTTTTTTTTGTTACAAGATAAATGTAAAAGGATAAAACAGGTTACAAGGATGTCAATTTCCTAGGTTACAACAACTAACTTACACCACTAACCTCCACTTCTTGATTAAAGGACTGGTCCGGATAAAAGGTTAACATAATCTCAATTTATCTCTAAGGCCCATAAATCAATTATTCATTAGGAAGGTGTTGGTAGCCAAATTTAACCTCCTTCAAAGACCGAGAAACATCATGGATCAGACATGACAGTCAGAGGTAGATAGACAATCATGTATGTCATTTTGTAGCCGGGGAGGCAATCTATCTGACTTCTTGACACTCAGGATCTGAAGGGAGTGGGTAGTACATTAAAAAAGATTTGATCTGATCCTAACTATTTTAGGTTGTGCCTCTCAACCAAGGTAAGAGAACCTATTTTGTAACCTCTGTTATGAGAAAGGGGATATAGGTACCTTTCTTTTGCATAAATTTTATAGAGAAGACCTTGGGGAAAATATGATCAACACACTGATCTAACTCTCACGAGTTGTCACTTCTAGATCATGGAGATACTTTCACAACAAGGCAAAGGTTACTAAAGACATTTGAGACCCTGATTGCTTTTGCATGTTTTGGTGATGAGGATTGTGTAGTGACATAAACACATGACAAACAAGGGTAGTATGGGTAGGATTGGTTGTTTTTAAATGAATTTTTGGTGGGAGGTGGGGCAAGGTGAAACTAGATTCACCAGATCCTTGAGGAACCTTACAAAATGGAAAGTCAAACCAACAAAAACCACATAATAGCTAAAATGTCTTTTTAACAGAATATGTGCTTCAATGGAGGCCCAAATTAGCACTCTTTCACACAATATTTGAGATTCTATCATGAAGGATCGAGTTAGAAAACCCAACAAAGCATTAATATTTGAGTCAAATCACGCCTAAGGTACACCCAAAGGCTTATAGACAATCTCTGTCAATAGATGAGAGAAAAGTGATTTTAAATTGTTTATTCCAATCCCAAATGAAAGCTCTTATGAGAAATGGAATTGTTGATGCCACTAAACTATCACAAGGATTGAGGCCTATGTGATTGAATAAGATTTTAAGACATGATTGTAACATGTAATGAAATTACTAGCATAATTCGGGATTATGAGCAACACTATAAAACCAAATAACATAATATTTCAGAATAATGATCTCAATATGCAATTATAATAGCTTCGCCACTTCGAGGGGGCAACCTCCAAACCATATAATAAGACTCAAATGCTTAAATGATAATGAACTACTACCTACAATCCCCTATATATACTATTCATATGCTATGGCCATTACCAAGGCTGACCTATTAAGCATGATAAAGTATAAATGATATAATAAAATGATATGGTAAGCCACAAGTTAGCTACTCATATCCTAATACAAGCAATAGGTTAAGGGCGTAGCATGCCCTTCCCCTTCAAACCAATGTTGTCCTCAACATTGAATAATCTGGATGTTTTTGCAGAAAACCTTCATCCTCCCAAGATGCATCTTCTATGCTCATATTCTTCCACTTGATCAGATATTCCTTAATGTCTCCGGTTATCGCCTCTTAGTACGTGTGTAGAATCTTCTCTGGATCCAAAATGATTCTTCCTTCCTTAATGTCAAGTTTTGGTAACTCTATTCTGGGCTTCAAATTTCTATCCAATAACCTTCTTTAGGGATGAAACATGGAATATTGGGTGTATGTGTGAAGATGGAGGCAACTCTAGTTTATAAGCAACACTACCAATTTTCTGTAGAACCTGATAAGTGTTAGCATTAGTTTAGTGTTAATACATTGTTATTTGTTGGACAGCTTATAATCTGTCCTCCTCCTTATTCTCAGTAGCTTTGTAGCCTTTAAAAGGATCTTTTCATTGAAGTTTAATTCAAGGCATTTCTATCAATTTTTATCTATCTATGCCTTCATTGGTATCAGAGCTCCTCTATTCCTGGCATGGAGCTTTGGAGTAGGATAATATCACAACGTGTCTGAAATTTTTGCAATTGGTGCTTAGGAACGCTACGTAGTAGTGAAAATAGTCGCTTAGAGGTACAAAGATTCCTAGACGTGTGAAAAAAAAACCATTGCATTTCAGTGATCGTTTGGCATCCCAAACAGACTGGGTGGTTGATCCATCATTCCATTTTTTGGAGTGACCTGTTTCATTGGCATATACAATCCTGAAACATGGTTGTTTGATGTGTGTGACCAATCAATGCACGAACGCATTTGGGAGAAGCATGCAGTGAAAAGGAATTGACCTGTTTATTACCCTCTGGGTTTTTCCTATGTCTTTGCTTGGATTCCTGTTAGTGGAGGGAAAAATCCTACCTTGCTATTAATGTGTGGTAATCTGACCTGCATTAATAAATTCTTTCCATCAAACATTTTTTGTCCTCCTTCAAGCATTTTTATTGCACCAGATCGGATAACCGTTCCTTTTATTGTGATTAGTTTTCCAATATCCTTCATTCTCACGCATCTAATGGATGGTTGGGATTCTAGGCAATCCATAGCAGAGCCATTCACGTCAAGAATGTCCCAATGGATGGTTGGGTTTCTGGGCAATCCATAGCAGAGCCATTCACGTCAAGGATGTCGCAGACATAGCCTAGGCTAAGTATCATATGAACCACCAAATTATTGGTGGATGAGAGATTACCAATTTCTTTGTAGAGTAAACCACAAAAGATTGAAACCTTTAAATCACTTGAGGGTTGGGAAGAAGACAATATATTGATCCATCTAAAACCCGTTGAGAAGTCTTGGCAGCCACAAGATTTTTTGCCTGATCCTGCTTCGAGGGCTTTATTGATGATGTTAAAGAGTTACGGGAGTGGTCTCTTGAATTGCCGGATGACTGTTTAGTCTGTCTAGTGGGAGATATGATTACAGAGGAAGCATTGCCAACTTATCAGACTATGCTTAACACTACAGGAGGATGGATGATAATGTAAAATGGAGGAAATCCAGTGACCTCTTGCAAGCCACAAGCGACGAGGCCGCTGATTGATATTGTGGTGAATAAGGTATTGAGGACCTATTCCTCAATTTTGGTTTGAGTTTATTTCAGTTTCTGTTTTGTTCCGTGTTCTGTTGTTTTGTGATTGGATGCTGAAAATGGATTACTCTGGAGCATAGTTATTTGCCAATGGTTCTTCATTTTGAATTGATCCTCTGAGTGACGTGCTTCGAAAAGAAGATGGTTCACTTGTGAATATGTTCACTTGCAACATGAACCATGTGCAATAAGGTCTAAGTGGTGAGATCCAGTCAATAGCATGTTTCTTGATGAGGTCTCTTTCTCAGTATTCACATTTCACATTATGGGAAAAAATGACTTAGTCAAGGGCAACATTCAGTGGTAGTGATTTTTTTCCTTTGTTGTTGAAGATTGGCTAAATGACAATCGACATCAATGGCTATAACTAAGAACATGATTGCTATGATTCTTAGAAGTGAATGTGGAATATTTGTCAGTATTGTTTGTTGTTTTCCTATGTTGTTTGGTTGTTCAATAAAGTGTAGATGGTGCATAGTTTCTTGTTTGGGACCTCCTAAATTGAAAAGCATTGTGGGGAATAGAAAAGCACTGAAAGCAGCGCATGGTACTCGAAGTTGGGTTTGTGGTAATCCTGTAAAACCACCGGTATCATCCTCTCAGGTTCATGGTAAACCTGTAAAACCACCGAGGTATCATCCTCTGGGTTCTTGGTACACCAGTAAAACCATCGAGGTAAAATCCTCTTGGTTACCGGTAAGCCTCAGAAACCACCAAGGTGAACAATGTCGGAAAGTGCTCCTGTCCCTCTAGGTTTATGGTCAACCTTATAAAACCATGTAGGCATGCTCATGTGAAGACCCTCTTTGCGGTGTTCTCATTAAGGGGGGGACCTATTATCAGGAAATGTATGTTTGTACGAACAATGTATTAAGGGGGGGAATGTTAGCATTAGTTTAGTGTTAATACATTGTTATTTTTGGACAGCTTATAATTGTCCTTCTCCTTGTTCCCGTAGCCTGAAGCCTTTAAAAGCCTCTATTCATTCAAGTTTAATTCAAGGAATTTCTATCAATTTTTATCTATCTCGCCTTCAATAAGGGCCATAATATTTAGGAGAAAGTTTTTTGTCCTTTTTCGTTGCTTTAGGGACATCTGTTTATAAGGCTAGAGACGTATAAAAACCCAATCAAATTTCAAAATTTATTTCACTACGGTGTTGATCTACTTGTTTCATCCTGTTTTGTGCTAATGCTAAATTCTCCTTCAAACTAGCCAAAACCTGTTGTTGATGTTGAATGTGTTCCTCAACATCTCTGACCTTAGTTTGTACCCTCAAGGAGGAAGTGATAGAAGGTGGATGGTAACCATATAATGCTAAAAATGGGGTCATTTGAGAAGAGGTATGAAAATATGTGTTATACCACCATTCTGCAAGTGGTAGCCATTTAATCCACCTTTCTTGCTTATCTGATACAAAACAACGTAGATACCCCTCTAAGCATTTGTTGACCACTTTCATTTTCCCATCAGTTTGAGGATGATAAGATGAACTGTGAGCTAGCTGAGTACCCAAACATGAAAATAATTCCATCCAAAAATTACTTTTGAAAATAGGATCACGATCACTTATAATTATCTTTGGGGTTCCATGTAGACTTTGAATTCTTTCAAAAAAATAGCTGCGAATGTACTAGCCGCAAATGGACGTGATAGGGCACAAAAATGGGAATATTTTTTAGCATAACCACAATCACGAAAATAACATTCTTACGCTCTAAACAAGGAAATCTGGTGATGAAATCCATGGAGACCTCCTCCCATCTCTCGGCTAGAACCTGGTAAGGGTTGCAATAGACTTGGTGTTTTAATTATTTCCCCTTTGTTCTATTGGCACACTAAACACTCTAATACAAAATTTTGCACATCCCCCTTGAGTCCTTCCCAAAAGAAATATCTGTTTATTCTATGATATGTATTCAAAAACCCATAGTGTCCTCCAATAGGCGAGGCATGTAGCTCTGCAAGAATCTTATGCTTCAACTCAGAATCTTTACTCAAGTATAACCTGTCCTTATACCATAGGGCATTACCTTTCCACTCAAATTTGTTAGATGTCATAGATCCTTGCTTGATATTTTGTATTAGAGATTGTGTATCCTTGTCTTGATCCCATTCCAATCTTGCTTCATCCACCCAATCAGCCGTCAAGATGGACATTCCACATAGTAAGGCATCTGTGGATGTATCCCTTCTGAACAACGCATCAACTACTACATTTTATTTACCATTTTTGTATATGATTTCAAAATCATAACCCAACATTTTTGTTACCCACTTTTGTTGTTCCTCATATGATAACCTTTGCTCCAAAAAGTATTTGAGACTATCATGATCAGTTTTTACCTTGAAGTGTCTACCCATGAGATAGGGCCTCCATTGCTTGACCACATGAAGAATAGCCATCATTTCTTTCTCATAGAAAAGTTTGAGCAGATCTTTTCCTTTGAATTAGTGACTCTTAAATGAAATCGGTCTTCTTTCTTACATTAGAATTGCTCCCAATCCTGATCTCCAAGTGTCACATTCAACAATGAAGGTTTTTGAGAAGTTGGGAGTAGCCAAAACTGGGGTGCTACACAAGGATTCCTTCAGCTGCTCAAAGGATTTAATGGCTAAGTTTGTCGAATGGAAGGCATCCTTCTTTAGCAATGCAGTGAGTGGGGTTGCTATTCTACCATATCCCCACACAAATCTTCTGTAGTACCCTGTTAGTCCTAGGAACCCACGAAGATTTTTGAGAGTTTTGGGCCTTGGCCATTCCACCATAGCTTTGATCTTATGAGGATCAACTTTGATGTCTTCATGGGATACAATGTGACAAAAGTACTCTACCTCTTGTACACCAAAATAAAATTTGGATGGCTTTACATAGAGAGTATGTTTCTTCGAAACCTCCAACACTTTATTTACATGTTGTAAGTGTTCTTCCCATGTCTTACTATAAATCAATATGTCATCAAAGAAAACTAATACAAATATCCTTAAAAATGGCCTGAAAACAGTGTTCATCAAGCTTTGAAAGGTTGAAGGTGCATTTGTAAGACAAAAAGGCATTATCAAAAACTCATAATGGCTCTCATGAGTCCTGAAATCGCGTTTTATGAACATCTTCCACTTTTATTCTAATTTGATGGTACCCGAACGAATATCTAATTTTGTGAAATAAATAGCACTATGCAATTCATCAAGTAAATAATCAATTACTGGAATAGGAAACTTATCTTTGATGGTGTACTTGTTGAGTTCTCGGTAATCTAGACACATCCTCCATGTTTCATCCTGCTTACGTACCATGACCACTGGTGAAGAATAGGCGATCGCTAGGCCCGATGAAACCCGCCTTCAACATTTCTTGAACCATTTTCTCGATCTCACTTTTCTGGGAATATGGGTATCTGTATGGTTTGATGTTAGGTGTTTGGCTCCTTGGAATCAATTGAATGACATGATCATGATCCCTAACTAGTTTTAGTGCCTTTGGAATTGCATCAAAAATAGATGAGTGAGCATCAACAATCTTCAAGATCGGGTGGCATCAAGACTCGTATGTTATACTTCTATGGAAAATAACTTTACTATAAATCCATCTACTCCTTTTCTCGGGAACCTTCGCGTCTCGATGAGAGCTAATAACTGTGGAGACTTAGCTACCATCCCATTCAATTGTATTGTCCTTTGATCTTAATGAAAGCACATGAACAATTCTTGGAAATTCATCTCTATAGTATGGAAGGTTGTGAGCCATTGGACACACAAAACAATATCTGCCCCTCCCATAGAAATAGCAAACATATGTGAGTCTAACATGTAGCCTCCCATAGAAAGCTTGATACTATGGCACTTTCTTGTGCACTTGACTATCCCACCATCTCGTAATCATAACTTGCATTTCTGGAGCTAGGTAAATAAAACAATTGAGGCGGGTAGCTAACTTACTATTTATGAAGTTATGAGTACTCCCCAAGTCAATCAACACCGTCACCTTCTATTTTTTGAGATAGCCAATAACCTTGAGTGTTTGAGGAGTACTAATACCTGACAATGCATGGCAAGAAATTATAGGTTGGTGATCCTCTACTTCATCTTCTACTGGTTCCTCATCCTCTCCTATAATTTCAACATCCTCATCATCCTCATTACCTCCATCAATATAGAACAACTTCTTCTCAGCACATTTGTGTCCCGGTCCATATTTTCTATCACAGTTAAAACATAATCATTTTTCTCTCTTTTCTTCCATTTGTTGAGGAGTCAATCTAATTAGCCTATAAAATGAAGGGGAAGAGATACTACGGTCTCTGGTGTTAATGAAAGATGACCTCCTATTACAAAGAACTTTTTACTTTGCTCGACGTGCCATGATAATTGAATCAGAAAGCTTGAGTGGATTAAACATACGTACCTCAAACTCAATGTGGTCCTTAAGACCGCTAAGAAATAGGTCATTCAGATTCTCTTATGGAATATTCTCCACCCTTAAGGATAGGTTCTGGAATTGATGCACATAATCTTTGACTGATCCTGTTTATCATAACTTTGCTAATTGACTAAAGTAGTTCTCTAAAACACTGGAACTATAGTGCAATTACAACTCCTCGGTAAAAACTATCCAAGTGACACCGAGACCATTCTTCTGCCTCTGAGCACATAACCATCGATACAAAACAAATTTGTCTGGTTCAAGATATAGGGATGCCAATGTCACCTTTTGTCCTGATGGTGTTTGATGTAGCTCAAAGAAGTTCTCCATTTGATTTATCCAATTCAAGGGATCTTTACCATCAAATTTATGCACATCCACTTTCAGCATCATGTTCCGTGGTTACAAATAAGTTGGATTCTTATTGGTCTGGAAAAGTGATCCAACATGGTTATTTTGTCCATGATTTTGAACTGAAGATCCTCCTTGGTTGATATGCGCTGATTTGGATTTTTGCCATACTCTTTACCCTTTACATGTTGCATGATATCATCCAACTGATGATTGAATTGGGCTATGTCTCCTTTAGAGGCCATCTCATATTGTACATTTCATAGCCCATAATCAAGTTGGATCACCTTATGATCAACTGAGGTAAACCCTAGTGTTGAGGAATGTATTTACCCCTTTTGACTCCATCTCTTCAATCAATATCCCATCTTTATCTCGGGGATTTTAACTAGGGTAGCTAGATTCATTTTTGCTCTTGTGGAAGGCCCCACCATGATATCAAACCTTAGGGTTTAGGTTTCGATACAAATTTGGCTGAAAAGGAAAAAAAGACAGAGAAGATACTAATACTATTTTTTTGAGTTTTTCTGAAAATGTAAAGCACAATTTGCACCCTAGGGAGTGATTTTATGAAAAACCATAAATTTGTAATAAATTGTGTAAAATAAATCAAAAAGTCTAAAATTTTCAGGGAACATTACCTAAAATGTTTTGCAACTCGTATAAAAATATATCCCACCAATTCGCTCCGATTCGAAAAAATTGCGAAACAAAAATTAGGATTTTTACCCTAATTTTGGCCTAGATCGCAACTCGATACCACTTGTAGTGAAATTACTAGTATCATTCAGATTATGAGTAGAAATATAACACCAAATAACACAATATTTCAGAATAATGATGTCAATATTCAATTATAATAGCTTCGCCACTTTGAGGGGGCAACCTCCAAACCATATAATAAGACTCAAATGTTCAAATGATAATGAACTACTACCTACAATCCCCTCTATATACTATTCATATGCTATGGCCATCACCAAGATCAGCCTATTAAGTATGATATAGTGTAAATGATATAATTAAATGATATGGTAAGCCACACGTCGGCTACTCATATCCTAATACAAGCAATAGGTTAAGGGCATAGCGATAGAATGAAACAAGAAAAACTACTTGCATACATCTAGAAATAAAACAAACACATTTTGCTCAAGACAACACAAAAAAACTTGAATTTGATTAAGTCTATTAGTAGGGGAAAGTTTCTAGAACAATCTCAAAGCTTGTCAATGGTTGTACGCTTGCAACCACCTAGTTTCTCAGATGGACTCTCAAAAGATAGGCTTAGTCAAATTTTCCTCTTGGGAATTTTCTTCGACCTCTAACACTCTGACCTCCAACTTCCAACCATTTGCATGAAAAATTTGTGCCATTTATAGAATTTACAATAGAGCCTCTTCCTCCTAAAAGACAAAAAGTTTAATGCACTAGTGTTTGCCATGATTCTTTCATGATTCTTAGAATCAAATCTGCAAGAAGTCTCCAGGTGCTCGAGGGGGAAGATTTCATCGAATGTCTCCCGCATTCAACTCCTTTCTTTGGTAGATCACTTTTCCTTCAATTTTCCAACCACTTCTGCCCCTAATCTGTCAAATCTGGCCCCTTGCGTGCTTGGAAGAAGAAATACGGAAAATATGATCGGGCAAGAAAGTCATATCATTTTAATGGTGAAAGATGTCCTCCAGATCTTCCCACCAAACTTCAGATATCAACATTAACTTCCTTCTCTACTTGGCGTGTAGAAAAGACCAAGAAATCATGGATACTTGCACTTCCAGATGTGTTTCAGAGAAATGAGGGGAAAATGAAGGGAAAATTTTAGAATAGACCCGGGGCCTTCCTTTGACTTCTTAAAACTTTTAGAAAACATGGAAAAATTTCACATTTTGTTCTGCACCTCCGCCCTCGGGAAACGAGCCTGACATGTGTCCAAATGTGATTGGAGTGGAACCGCAGCTAGATTCTGCCATTTTACTCTCTTTTTGGAAAAGGGAAAATTTTCCAAATTTTTCCCGCAGCTCTACCCTCGGGAAATGAGCTTGACATGTGTCCAAATTGGAGTGGGGCTATGCTTCTTTTTTACTTTTGACTCTTTTCTCTCAAAGGATTTTTTCCAAATTTCCCCCGAGAGCCCAAACCTCTGCATTGACCAGGGAAAACATTGACTTTTTTCCTCTCATCAAGCTTGCGGGCCATTTTGAAATTTTAATCCTTAAGGGGAAAAAAATCCAAGTTGCCTCTCGATGGTCCACCTCCCTACCTCTTTGACCTTTCAAACTACCATGTGTCACCATGGCGCACCTTGAGGCAGTCCCAAAAATTTGATACCTTGAACAAGCATAGGCTTGCCACATGGCATGTTCCGAAAAAGTCTATCTGAATGCTTAAAGCTCAATGGAAAGCACCACGTGTTATGCTCTGAGGTATTCTCTTTTTGGTCATTGAAAAGTCTAAGAAAATGTAAAGTGAGCAGAGGCCTCCAGATGTCATCATGGCACTCCTTTAGAATGAAACTCAAGGGCCAGTCCTTGAACATGTGTGGTTCCTCCATGTGTCTCCATGGCACAACTTCAAGATGGCTCCCAAAGTAGAGACCCTGAATGAGCACGAGCTCGCCACGTGTCCTGTTCTACCAAACTGCTTCAACTACATGAAAATTTTTCTAAGTCCAGGCCAAGCAGTGGAAGCCTCCACGTATCCTCCCATTGCTAATCTAAGGAAAAACCAAAAATTAAATCTTCAAACGCGTCATGCCTCCACGTGGACATATTTCAAGTTGAGGTGAATCATGGAAATTCTGAAGTACAAAGTTGAGCCACGTCAAACCAAAAGGTGCCATATCCCTTGTAGATGCAAGGATGTAAATTTGACTGGGAGAAATGCCCGTCAAACCATAAAATATAGAAAAATGACCTTTTGAGCCTAGGAATGAAATTTTCTTCAAGGACAAAAAGTTTAGAAATGTTACAGGGCTCAAATACATTCTTCAGGGACGCATCAATCCATTCTTCTTCAAGTATTTAGGGCAGAAATGATAAGGGAGAAAATCTGACTGTGGAGAATAGACAACATGGGGGAACCTGAGTTTTTGATGAACAGAGAATGGGGGACCCAAATTACAGACCCTTTCAGAGGAACAAAGAGACAAGGATCAAACCATGGACCCCTAAGTGATTTATGACCCAAGAACTACCTAAAAATAGCAACAAAGACTGACCAAGCTCAACATGGGGAAGGAGAAAATGACAGAGGCCATAAATCAATAATTTTTCAAAGGCACAAATGGGGCGAGACAATTTTGAGCACCAACATAGGCTTTGACTTGGGGATGGGCATTCCGTGCGAGTGCCACAAGAAAAATAGTAAACTAAGTGCCAAAACATCCATTGGGCAACAGAGTCATGTTGCATAGAAAAGAAACAGATCCATGTTCAAAAATAGACAAAGAAAGCAACAAAAAAGGTCATCGAGGACCGGAATGAGCAAAAACACAAAAACAAGGAACAAACAACAAACTATACACTGTACAAAAGATGTTTCCCTGATTCAAAGAAAACAATCAAGGAAAATATTCAAGTGCCTACCATCCTGGATATGACCATGCCAAAAAGCTCGATATGCTTTCATCAACTAGGAGTATACATCTTTTTCTTCTCTATTCAGTTTCTAAACCATCCATTTCCTCTGAAGCTCCTCCATTGTGTTTAAGTCTAATTCTTTAACTTTTTTCAAGGCTAAATCATAGAATAAGTTCCCAGAAAAAAAAATATACTTAGGATCTCTTCTTTCAAAAATTTCATACTCCCTAAAATCCACAAAACTCAAAAAGTGGTTAAGATCAACATCTACTTGCAAAACATCATAAGATGCATAGCTTGGGTCTTCAATCGTGTACAACATCTTCTTCTCTCCATATAATTTCACCAAGTTGCCTTCAATGGGGATAGTGGCATAAGACATGTCCATTTGCACACTACCACCAACACTTCTCGCCCACTTTCTTGACAACAACATTCCCCACTAGGTAGGGCAGTCAACAATCACCACATCAAGTTTTAAGTTCCTTCAGTGGTAAGATGTAAGTGCACAACTAGATCTTTGACACATCCCACCACTAGAACCCCCCAGAGTCCATGGTAGTGCGCTTCCCATATGTTGTTGTTACTTTTATACCTAATTCATTCATGACCTCAAGAGGCATGACATTAAATGAAGCTCCAGAATCAAACATATAGCTATGTAGCAGCTTGTCTTTGATAACCATGGTAGTGAATAATGGATCCACATTTAATCGGGATTTAACTAGAGAAGTTCCTAAATACACCTCTGGTGGTTCCCCAACTCTTCCAATACTTGTGGATTTTCCAACTTTGCAACAGTAAGGGGAGTCTCAACCTTGTTCACATCTCTACCTTGTATGATTTCTTCCCCTTTGAATCCTAAATATTCAAAATCCCTCTTCTTGTGCTCGGGATCCTAAGCAACTCAACAATTGGGACATGAATTTTGATTTGACTCAAAACTTGGGAAATGTCATATGGAATAGATTTGGGTAAAGCAGCACTAGGAGAAAGATTGGCAAATTCATCAGATGGAATGGGATTCTTTTCAGTTTGGGCATGGGGAGGAACACAAGTTTTGCTTGGGGAAACAAGATCTCTACCAGATGCATTTTTCTTTGGGGTTTCTTTGGCAAGAAATGGAAATTTTGACTTGGCTTGTGGCCCCTTGGCAACTTTACTTCTGGTATTGTGCTCCTTTTCTTGGGAAACTACAACATTCATTAATAGCTTCCTATCTTCTTTTGAAGGAACTCCTCCATCATACCTCTCAATCATTACTGCCCTCAAGTATTCAAAATCATTAGTGGGCAATTCAAAAGCTTTTATAGTGTCTACTTATAAAGTATGAGAGGGAGGAAGAAGAGGTACCGGTGGATGCAATCCCAAAAAACAACAGCAGTCCTAACACCTATTACCTCAGTTGAAGTTGCTTCCCTTGGTGAACTTGCAGGGGTCTCCATCATGTAGGCATCATCATCATTATCATCAGCTTCTTCCTCTTCTTGCTGATCTTCTTCACAAGGAGCATGAGGCATGAAACATTTGTCACACCAATCAATGACATCTGTCTCCTCCACCACAACAACTTTGGCAGCCAAAGGATTAGGCACCATTCTATTATCCCTAGCTTGGGACTGTCTATTTCCAAATCCAATAGGTCCCTTGCCTATGTCATCAGATCTTTGGTGATTTGTGAACTTGTCTTGGCCTTGTTACTTGTGTTGACCTTGTGAGCTCTGCCCAATTCCTTTCTTAGCTTGGGCTAGCTTGTAGGAAATCTCTTTGACAACCCCTGCCAAAGTCTTCACAACTTCTTCCAAATCAGTAGCCTTGCTTATTTGGGGTTTTTCTAGGTTAACCAGCTTTACACCTTCCCTCTTTGGAGGCTTTCCAATTGCCTTGATATTGTTCTCTATTTGCAAAGCCATGGTGAAGGCCTACCTCAAATTTGTGGGGTTCTTGTCTCTTAAATAATATGCAGCCTTTTTATCAAATGCATCAGTATATTTGATCAAACATGACTCATCACAAGGCCTTATCCTAATAGGAAATATTCTCAAGGTCTTATTAAACCTTGTGTTGAAATCATGTACTGACTCATTAGGGTTCTTCTTGATGTTTTCAAATTCTGTCAAAAGAAACCTAGGGTCAGTTCTATCACCATACTGCAATTTGAATGCATTACTCATCTCAGTCCAAGAATCAATAGAGTTATCTGGAAATGCTTTATACCAGTCCCTTGCATCCTCCTCTAAAGTGTGGACAAACAATTTGATGTATACATCCTCATGCTCGATCTCAAAGTCTTCCATCATATTGATAAAAAGCTTTAGATGTTGATCTCTAGTACTTGCATTATTTCCCGGAACTTTGGCATTATGTTCCTTACATCTTGAGTCATTGCAATTGGGTAACGAGCCATTCCCACAAAATTTATAGGTCCAAAGGTGTTGACAGTAAATGGATGCTCGGGTTGTGCCATATCGATTCAAGGAGGTGATCCTAGAGGGGTGAAAAATAATGGGGAAAAGGGTTCTGGAACACAAGAGTATAATTTTCAAAATGGATACCCTCCAAAGGCCTTGTTTCTTGGAAATCTCTATCAACCTTAGAAAAGGCAGGTGCAGAGTGTGAAGAAAACATTTCGAAATGAAATGAAGGCTCCTCTCCAGTGAGGAGTTCAATTCCACAAAGAGGTTACCGACGCAAAGTCACTTGAATGGAAATCTTCAATGATAGGCCGTTCACTTTCATCAATGGTGATCCCTCTTCTTGTCTACTGATCTCCAACAACTCTCTAGGATTTTCTTCCTTCTGATTTTACTTTTCCTAGCTCTGGAAATAATGTCCTAGCAATGTCCCTAGCAAAGAAATACCTTCTTCCTTCTAGCTTTGTAAATATTAGTAATAAATCTGATTTTGACAGAGTTTTAAGACACTGGTACTTATTAAGAATCAGATCAACAAGGAGTCACCACTAAGGATTTCCACCTTATTTGTGTAAATGCACTAAATATGATTTGTTAAATGTCTATCAATGCTAGAAACTGGAAATGGAAAGATTTTGACCTTCTCTTTACCAAGATTTATCAAATGAAAGCTAGTGCATTAGGTGTGAAAAATGAAAGAACTGCACACAACACTTGGAGCATACAAGAAGTGTTTTACCAGGTTCTTGATTTTGAACTGAGAATCCCCAGCAACGATGCCATTTATGTTGGCGTTGATGGGCCAAATGGATGTGAATGGACTGCAAATCAATAACTCAATGAAACTCTAGATTAACAAGTCCCCGGCAACGGCGCCATTTATGTTGGTACCCAAATTTAACCTCCTTTAAAGACCAAGAAACATCATGGATTAGACAGGACACTCAAAGGCAGATAGACAATCATGTATGTCATTTTGTAGCTAGGGAAGCAATCTATCTAACTTGTTGGCACTCAGGATTTGAAGGGAGTGGGTAGCACATTAAAAAGGATGTGATCTGATCCTAACTATTTTAGGTTGTGCCTTTCAACCAAGGTAAGAGAACCTATTTTGTAACCTCTATTATATGAAAGGGGATATAGGTACCTTTCTTTGCATAAATTTTATAGAGAAGACCTTGGGGAAAATATGATCAACACACTAGATCTGACTCTCACGAGTTGTCACTTCCAAAGCTCATGGAGGTACTTTCACAATAAGGAAAAGGTTACTAAATACATTTGAGACCCTTATCACTTCTGCATGTTTTGGTGATGAGGATTGTGCATTGGAATACACACATGACAAACAAGGGTAGTACATGTAGGATTGGTTGTTGTTAAATGAATTTTTAGTGGGAGGTGGGGCAGGGTAAAACTAGATTCACCAGATCCTTGAGGAACCTTACAAAATGGAAAGCGAAACAAACAAAATACCACAGGATAGCTAAAATGTCTCTTTAACCAGAATATGTGCTTCAATGGAGGTCCAAATTAGTACTCTTTCACACAATATTTGAGATTCTTGTTAGTATGAGTTATCCTATGTGTCCTCCTCTCATGTTTGAGGATCGTCTCACATGGGTTAGGTTTAGGGTTTCATGTGCGTCATGCACTAGGGTTACTCAAAGACCCTATATGTACCCCTTTTCTATTCATTTATGAGCATGACAAGACACTCCGCTATCTTTCCTCTATGTAAGCTTTGTTTTTGTTGAGAAAGTTCTTCCATTACTGATCAATTTTTTCCTTGCTATCGCTGGAGCTCTCACGATTCCGTTGGAGTGCAACTACTTCATGGTGCCTCATTTCTGATTCGATTCTCACAAACTCTTTTCATGGTATCAGAGCTGAGATCGGGTAAACGTGCACTTGATTTATTTTTTGTTGCTATTACTCTTACTTGGTTTTGTTATTTTACTCTGCATGCAAGTCTTTTGATCACTATTTTCTAGAAATTATCTTGCTAATATCTCTAACAAGCTTTCTCAAAAAAAAATTTGTGTTTTTTTCTTGTGCATGTTGTCTGTGGTTACAGGATCCTTGAGTTCTTTAGTCATGATTGCTCATCAACGAACTGCTGTCCCTCTAACCTTTTTTGGACTGTTCAAACTGCCATCATTGTTCATTCATGCATGGCCTACATTTTTTTCTTCATTCTAGGCATTTTTTTACTGATCAGGCATTTTTTTGACCCTTCTAGGCAGTTTTTACTGATCAAGTGTTTTTTTTACCCTTCCAGGTGTTTTTTAACTTTTTAGGCATTTTACACTCTCTGCCACATTTTTATTTGTTTGCATGTGTTATTCTTTAGCCTACCGTCTTAACTCTTGGTGTGGCCTGCTCTTTCCTTCCAACTGCAACTTTCATTCACTCTAAAACGGCCTACAAACCACTCTTTTCATTCCCTTGGTGCAACCTGGTTTCATTGCAAACTATTTTTTATTGCTGCTGTTCCTATTGCAACCTTTATTGTTTGAATAACAACTCGCACGGCCTGCAGTCTTGTTGTTTGTTGTTTGTTTACTCATCTTGCAAAACATGGAAGGAATGAAGCAGCCAAAACGTGAAATCAGTATTCTTCAACCGTTGTGATTTTTATCAAATCAAAGCGTTTGAAGTTCTTTTTGGAAAGAAAGTTTTTTGGACAGAAAGTATAAATCGTTTTCATGGAAAGATAGTAAATTAGAATCTTTCTAGTTCTTTAAAACTACGGACAACTTTTCCACAAATTTTCCTTTGTTAAAACTCTTTGTCTTTTTACAACCACGTGGAAAGTTTCTTAAAATTTTTAAAACAAATCAAATCTTTTTTGGTAAGTTTTTAAAACATTTATAAATTTACCGTGTTTTTAACAAGTTTCTAAAACCTTTTTTAGCAATTTGTTAGAAGTCTCTCTAATATTTAAAAGATCTAAATTAAATTCTAAATCTTTTTCTTATCTTTTTAGATCTTAATTATTTCCTGAAATTAATTAGATTTAAGTTAATTAAATCTATCTTTTATTAATTTCACAATATATTAACACATTTTTCCTTTGGCATTATAATTTGGTCTCATCGGCTTTGTGTTTTTCTAACCTTCGTTGAGTGTCGAAGATGAAGGGTGAGGTCTCGAGATTGGGGTAGGTGGCTAATCCCCCTCGCAATACAAAAAAATCCTATATCAAATTCCATGCCATTTCCAACGAGCATACATATGACACCCTTTGCATGCATTTAGGGTGCTTTTTTAATATGTTTGCAAGATTATTGGCTTTTCTCATCAAATTAAGGGAATTGGTTTTTCTTTATAAATTTTGACTCGTTTCTCGGTTTTCAGCACTTCTTTAGTAAAAGTTGCATGTTTTTTCACACTCTAGATGATGGGATCATTATCTTTGTAAACACACTAATTTTATAAAGTGCCACATTCTGGGGGGTGTCTTTGTATTGCTTAAGTCAGCTCAATTTTTTGAGCTTTGTTCTATTCCTTTTTTCATGGACTTGTGAGTGCGTCTGCCATAGTTTTATGACAAATGGATTCTTTCGTGTGACGTGAGACACTTTTTCTCACCACCAGTGTTGGCTTTCACCTGCTTTCTATTTTTTGCTTGTGCTTGTTTACGGTGTTCCTCTTTTTGTTGCGCTCCATGGAACACTTTGTTGTGGTCTCCTCTCTTGTGCGTTATTACGCTAA
Organism: Taxus wallichiana var. yunnanensis; assembly: GCA_018340775.1. NCBI lineage: Eukaryota > Viridiplantae > Streptophyta > Pinopsida > Cupressales > Taxaceae > Taxus > Taxus wallichiana. The sequence continues at coordinate 65,372,326 of CM031233.1, forward strand.
TTTGCAAGACAAGTTACCAAGCATTTCAAACCACATGCATGGACCCGATTGTAATCAACACACTAAACTATAAAGTGCCGAAAATAGGGGGTTGTTATTGTCATGGGTGGTTGTGTTTCTTTTCTGCAATTCTTTCTCTCTCTCTCTCTCTCTCACTATGGGTGCACTTTCAATTCCTTTGCTTTACATTTGTTCAACTTTTCGAATGGAGATCAAAAATAGTAATGAAACTAAGGGGTAAAGGGTTATACCGTATCACCATGGGAACTGAGATTGAACCAGACGACGAACCTGAAAAATCTAAGTGGTTAAACCGTAGTGATGAAGCTTTAGGTCTTCTTTGCATGTCCATTTCTCCTGACTTGCTCTTCCACATTGAGGCGTCTGAAACACCTACATCTACGTGGAAAACGCTGGATGCGATGTTTGTGCAACTAGATGACATGAGAGTGCATGAGTTGGAAAACGAACTACTAGGGTTAAATCCTAGTGACTTTAAAAACCTACAAGCCTTCTCGAAATTTGTCCACATTAGATTATTGTTAAAAGGATTTCAAGTAGAAAAGAAAGATTCTCAACTGATCTTGTTGATTCTCTCTAAGCTAGGTCCCGAATATTCTATCTTCGTGTCAACTTTCTACGCTACAAAAGTTGTTTTGGGTGATACTTGGATGATGCCCTCCTTTGACTATTTTTCATCCCAACTCATTCGAGAACGGGAAAACTCATTTAAATGGGGTCTCTCAAGTCCAAGTCACATGCCCTTGTAGAAAGTACTAGCAAGGGAAAGAAGACTGAAAAGAAGAAAGAAACTAAGGATCAACCTAAGAAAGAAACCAAGATCAAACCTAAAAATGACATAAACACTTCGACTTCTGAGCCTAGAGCGCAGAAAAGCAAGTATTTGTGTTCCTATTACAAGAAGACTGGTCACGACGAGCAACACTGTTTTAAGAAATATTTTGATCACTTATCTCATTTACTTGAGAAAAATAAAATAAGTGTTCTGAATCAATAAAATAAAGTTCTCTAAAGGGTTAGTCTTCTACCGCAGAAGGTGCTAGAAATGATAAGAAGAAAGGAAAGGCCCTTGTAGCCAAAGTTACTCCTTCATAGACATGGATTATATATTCCGGTGCCTCGCACCACATGGGTTCTTCACATGTTGATTTTTCCAACATAAAACCTTGTGGAATGTCCCAAATCACGATGGGTAATGACACGATAGTGTCGGTTTCAAGAGTGTATCAAGTATAGATGGATGGGGAACATTTAACCAAGTGTTGAGTGTTCCTAATCTCTCTACCAATATCCTATCATTTTACCAAATCACTCACCTTGGTGAAGGAATGCAAGTGGAATTTGGTCCAAACTCGGTGATTATTTGTGATCTTTACAATGACACTACAAAGTGAGGGAAAGGTAGATCACCGTTCACGCATTTGTACACCTTCTCCCACTTTACTTCTACTTCTACACCCCCGCCTTTCTCACTCATGAAAATGAGGTTAGTAAGCTATGGCATGAGCATTTTGGACATCTAAACTATCGCTACCTTAAACAATTGATTCAAAACAAAATGGTCAACGGGTTTCCTCGTGTCAAGTTTTCTAAGGGTCTTTGTGAGGGTTGTACCCTTGGAAAGAATCCTAAAAAGAACTTTGATAAAGGAAAAGCTTAGAGAGCCACTCATCCCTTAGATCTTGTTCACAACGATGTTTTCGGTCCATTTCCTTCTCCTTCGTATACTAGAGCTCTTTATGTCCTAACCTTCATTGATGACTATTCGTGATATACTTGGGTATATTTTCTTAAGCTTAAGTCCAAGTCTTTGAACATTTTCAGGACTTTAAGGCTCTCTGCCGAGAAACAGTGGAGCAGTCTATCAAGGTTCTCCGAACCGACAATGGAAGTGTGTATGTAAACAATAGGTTCGTGGATTTGTATTTCAAGGTATCTCTTTGTAACATATAGTTGCTTATAGCCCTTAACAGAATGGAGTCGTAAAAAGAAAGAACCATACTCTGAAGGAGATGGCCACTTGTATGATTCACTCTAAGTCTCTTCCTCCAGTATTGGGCCGAAGCAGTGAATTGTGCAAATTACATTCAGAACTATGTTCCACATAAGGAAGTAAGAGGGATGACACCCTTTGAAGCCTGGTTTGGACGCAATCTTGATGTTGAGCACTTTTGAGTCTTCGGATCCAAGGCTATGGCTTGGATTCCCAATAATAAACGCAAGGCCTTGGAACCACAATCCAAACCTTGTATCTTTGTAGGGTATCTTGATGGCATGAAGGGATATCGATTGATGAATTCTACTTCTCATGAGCTATATATTGAGAGAAGTGTTAAGTTCGATGAGTCTTCTTCGACTTCTACTTCTCCACCTATAGAGGTTCTTTAGCTCACTAATTCAGATTTTGACTCATCAGATGATGATACTATTGAGCATGCTCCTCTTCCAGATCCTCCCGACCATCAAATCTTTAAGTCTTCTGATTCTGACAGTAGTGATGATGAGGACTATGTCCCTTCTCACTTAAGTGAAGAATTTTCTGACTCTGAGCTTGATCCTCCAGGTCCCCTTTGGGCCAGGAAAAATTTGCAAAGTGCTGGAGATTTAGTTGGAGATACTTCAGATATGATACGTACTTGCTCAGATTTCATTGGACCCCACTCTTTCTTCACCTTTGCTTCTGATCCACAATCTTTCCGGGAGGCTTCTGGTATTCTTGAGTGGGATTCTACCATGGATGAGGAGTATTCCTCTCTCATGAAGAACGATACTTGGGATCTCACCACTCTTCCGAAAGGAAGAAAAATCATTTGGTGTAAGTGGGTGTTCGAACAAAGTATGGAGTAGATGGAGACGTCAAAAAGTTTAAAGCGCGATTAGTAGCTAAGGGTTTCTCCCAGATAGCTGGGGTTGATTATACTGAAACCTTTGCTCCGGTTGTGAAGATGAATTCTATTCGACTGACCCTAGCCATTGCCGCAACAAACAGATGGAAAGTCCATCAAATGGACGTTAAGAGTTCCTTCCTTCATGGTGACCTAGAGGAAGAGATCTATATGGAACAACCTCGGGTTATGTCCAAGATTCCTCCCTCGTTTGTAAGTTAAAGAAGTCTCTTTATGGCCTTAAACAAGCCCCTCGGGCTTGGTATGCCAAGATGGACTCCTTCTTACTTACATCAGGGTTTACTAGGTGTCACTCTGATCCAAATGTTTATATTCTATGAAAAGATGACTCCATACTCATTCTTGTTCTCTATGTTGATGAATTGTTGATCACAGGAAGCTCTTCCTCTATTATTGATTCTGTGAAGATCGCCTTAGCTAACAAGTTTTCCATGGTGACTTAGGTCCGCTTCATTACTTCCTTGTGATCCATATTTCACAATCTAAGTCAGAAATCTTGATTTCACAACCTAAGTATGCTCTTGATTTGCTAGCTTAGTTTCATATGTCTGATTCCAAGTCTTCTCCTACTCCTTTTCTTTTCGGGGTTAAGTTGGTTTCAGATTGCTCTACTCCCTTGGTTGATGGTACTCTTTACCGAAAGTTAGTTGGGAGCTTGATCTACTTGACTCACACTCGACCGGATTTATCATATGCTATTGGGATTGTGTCAGATTCGATTCGTGCAGAGCCAAATGAGTTGCATTGGAAAGCAGCTAAATGGATTGTTCATTATGTTCATGGCACTTATGCCGATGGCATACACTATCATGGGGGTTGATATTCACTTGATTGGATTCACGATTCGATTGGGCAGTAACTTAGATCATTGGAAATCTACTTTTGGCTATAGTTTCTCTCTTGGTTCGGGTCCTATTATTTCATCTAGCAAGAAGCAAAATGCAATTGCGATATCATCTACAAAGGCAGAATACAGAGGAGTAGTTAATGCTACCACATAAGCTATTTGGCTATAAGGTATTCTGACAGAGTTTGGCATCCACTTTTGGTGGCCTACCATTATCTACTATGATAACACGAGCACTATCTCTATTTGTAGAAATCTAGTTCAGCATCAGTAGACGAAGCACATTGAGATCCATATGCACTTCATACGGGAGCTTATTCATGATGGTATCATCGACATTTAGTACATTCAGACAATTGATCAGATTGCAGACTTATTCACCAAGCCTTTCACTGAGATGAAGTTTCTTCACTTACGGTCTCTTCTTGGGGTGAGGTCTTCTACAGCTACCCATCTTCTTAGGGCTATTTAGTCCTTCTTTTCTTCTTCTTCTTCTAGGAAGATTGTATTTGTATATCGGAACCTTATCGGGCCTTTAGTTCCGGGCCCCATTGAAACATCTTTCTTAGTTTAGGAGTGTCTTTCTCTTCCGTCTCGACTCATCAAAACCACTACCCCAGCTTCAATGAAGGGGGGGTGTTAGTGTGAGTTATCCTATATGTCCTCCTCTCATGTTGGAGGATCATCTCACATGGGTTAGGTTTAGGGTTAGGTTTAGGGTTTCATGTGCGTCATGCACTAGGGTTACTCAACACCCTATATGTACCCCTTTACTATTCATTTATGAGCATGCCAAGACACTCCACTATCTTTCCTCTATGCAAGCTTTGTTTCATTGAGCAATTTCTTCCATTCTTCGATCAATTTTTTTCCTTGCTATCGCTGGAGCTCTCACAATTCTGTTGGAGTGCAACTACTTCGTGGTGCCTCGTTTCCGATTCAATTCTCTCAAACTATTTTCAATTCTATCATGAAGGATCAAGTCAGAATACCCAACAAAGCATCAAGGTTTGAGTCAAATCATGCCTAAGGTACACCCAAAGGCTTACAGACAATCTCTATTAATAGATGAGAGAAAAGTGATTTTAAATCATTTATTCCAATCCCAAATGAAAGCTCTTTTGAGAAATGGAATTATAGATGCCACTAAAATGTCACAAGGATTGAGGCTTGTGCATTTGAATCTTATTTTAATACAAGATTGCAATGAAACAAGAAAAACTACTTGCATATATCCATAAATAAAACAAACACATTTTGCTCAAGACAACACAGAAAAACTTGAATTTGATTAAGTCTATTAGCAAGGGGAAGTTGTTAGAAGCAGTCTCGAGCTTATCAATGGATGTATGCTTGTACCCACCTTGAGTGAATAAAGCTTAATACAAAAAGAGATAACCTAGTTTCTCAGATGGACTCTCAAAAGACAAGCTTATTCAAATTTTCCTCTTGGGAATTTTCTTCGACCTCTAGCACTCTGACCTCCAAATTCTAACCATTTACATGAAAAATTTGTGCCATTTATAGCATTTACAACAGATCCTCTTCCTCCTAAAAGACAAAAATGTTTAATGCACCAGTGTTCACCATGATTCTTTCATGATTCTCAGAATCAAATCTGCAAGAAGTCTCCAGGTGCTTGAGGGGTAGATTTCATTGAATGTCTCCCGCATTCAACTCCTTGCTCTGGTAGATCAATTTTCCTTCAATTTTCCAACCACTTCCACCCCTAATTTGTCAAATATGGCCCTTACATGCTCGGGAGAAGAAAAATGGAAAATCTGATCGGGCATGAAATTCAGACCATTTTAATGGTGAAAGATGTCCTCCATATCTTCCCACCAAACTTCAGATATCAACATTAACTTCCTTCTCTGCTTGGTGTGTAGAAAATACCAAGAAATCATGGAGACTCGCACTTCCAAATGTGTTTCAGAGAAATGGGGAAAATTAGATTTAGACTCACAACTTCCTTGTTGATCTTTACTTTGAATTTGGGCCATCCATGTGGCAGATTTAAACTTTAGAATAGACCCGGGGCTTCCTTTGACTTTTTACAACTTTTTGAAAAAATGGAAAAATTTCACATTTTTCTCCGCACCTCCACCCTCGGGAAATGAGCTTGACACGTGTCCAAATGTGATTGGAGCAGAACTGCATCCAGATTCAGATATTTTACTCTCTTTTTAGAAAAGGGAAAATTTTCCAAATTTTCCCCATAGCTCCACCCTTGGGAAATGAGCCTAACACGTGTCCAAATGTGATTAGAGTGGGGCCGTGCTTCCTTTTTTACTTTTGACTCTTTTCTCTTAATGGAATTTTTCTAAATTTCCCCTAAGATCCTGCACCTCTGTTGTTGACCAGGAAAAAACATTGACTTTTTCCCTCATCGGGCTTGCGAGCCATTTTGAGATTTTAATCCTTAAGGGGCAAAAATCCAAGTTTCCTTTGATGGTCCACCTCCCCACCTCTTTGACTTTTCAAACTACCACATGTCACCATGGCGCACCTTGAGGTGGTCCCAAAATTTGATACCTTGAACGAGCATGAGCTCGCCACCTAGCCTGTTCGGAAAAGTCTTTCCAAATTCTTGAAGCTCGTGGAAACTACCATGTGTCATGCTCTGAGGTAGTCTCCTTTTGGTCGTTGAAAAGTTTGAGTACAATGAAAAGTGAGTGGAAGCCTCCATGTGCCATCCTGGTGCTCCTTTAGAATGAAACTCAAGGGCTGGTCCCTGAACATGCGTGGTTCCTCCACGTGTCTCCATTATGCAACTTCAAGATGGTGCCCAAAGTAGAGACCCTGAATGAGCGTGAGCTTGCCATGTGTCCTGTTCCACCAAACTACTCCAACTTCTTGAAAATTTGTCTATGTCCGAGCCAAGCTATGGAAGCCTTCATGTGTCCTCCAGACATTGATCCAAAGCCAAAAAAATTAGATCTTAAAACACACACCGTGCCTCCACGTGGACATATTTCAAGTTGAGGTGATTCATGGAAATTCTGAAGTACCAAGTTGAGTTACATCTAACCAAAATGTGTCATGTCCCCTGTAGATGCAAGGATGTAAATTTGATTAGGAGAAATGCTTGTCAAACCGTAAAATATAGAAAAATGACCTTTTGAGCCTAGGAATGAAATTTTCTTCAAGGACAAAAAGTTTAGAAATGTTACAGGGCTCAAATATGTTCTTCAGGATGCATCAATCCATTCTTCTTCAAGTATTTAGGGTAGAAACGATAAGGGAGACAAATCCTAACCGTGGAGAATAGACAACATGGGGGAACCTGAGTTTTGATGAACAGAGAATGGGGGACCCAAATCACAAACCCTTTCCAGAGGAACAAAGAGACAAGGATCAAACCATGGACCCCTAAGCGATTTACAACCCAGGAACTACCTAAAAATAGCAAAAATACTGACCAAGCTCAACACGAGGAAGGATAAAATGATAGAGGCCATAAATCAATAGTTTTTCAAAGGCACAAATAGGTCAAGACAATTTTGAGCACCAACATGAAGGTACCATAGATTAATTTACATAATTAGGTGTTTTCTTCTCTTTAGTTAATGTTCAATCCTGGAAAGGTTAACCTTATGTTAATTTAATTAAATTCATTATCTTATTAACTTAGAGGCCTTTCTAATAACTACCTAAAGCTTGCTAAGAACTAACCATGGCTTAGCACTCTATGGAAATTAAATGGCCCCATTCCCCAATTACACATACCCTTAAAGATTTAATTTAAACATTTAAATTACATTTCTACCAAACAAAAGTAGGGTGAAACCTCCACCCTTAGATCAAATCAATCTTGGCCACTAGATCCTAGGGTTCCAAACTAGCCCTAAATTTCCTTATGATTTTTATTAAAGCCTTTCCTTTGTTCATTTCCCCTCATTTGGTCTATTTGTTTTGTTAAAAATTGCAGGTTGGAGAAGAGGAAGCCATGGGAGCAAAGGAGGAAGAACTATGGAGGATTCTACAAGGAGATCTAGTTTAGATTAGTTTAGTTGTAGTTTTATCAATGAAATCTATTTCATTTAAGGATTGGGAGGGGTTTCCTCTACCAATCTGTTTTTTATTTCAAGCTTTTGTATTTTGGGTTTTCAAATTTGGGGCAAACCCTACCCCCATGAATAAAATGGGAAGAAATGTTTTAGATCCACCATTTGTATATTTTATTGCTCAAATCCATAGGATCACACATTTTTGCATGCTAGTAGTTATTAGTTAAATTTTACAACTTAAATTTTTGCATAAAGCAGTTAAAAATATTGTACAGTGCAGATCCGAGGAGTTCTATCATAAGTGACAGAACCGTCGCTAAGAGCAACCGGCGGTCTTGATACCGTGGCCCTCCCCTGGGTGACAAACCACGGATTGCCACCCTACTGAGTGGTAGTTTTGAGACCGTCATCTTAGTCTGAGTGGCGGTTATGGGACAGCCACTCTGTCTGAGGAGGCATTCCTATTTCTTGAAAAATAGAACCTAAAAACCTGAGATTTCACAAAAACTAAAATTTGCTACAATGTTCCAAAACACATTCTGGACTGGATTTTATGCACCTAAATTTTCTAGTTTTGAGATTTCATTCCATTTGATCATTTCTTAGTTAAAACTACTCATTTTAAGCATTATCAATTTCAAATAAAAGCACAACTACTTACAAGATCATTTCCATTTTGTTCAACTAATTTTCTTTGAATTCCAAGAGTAAAAATAAAGAATTTATATCTACTTCTACATTGTTATTTTCTTAATACAAAATGCAACAATTCCCTATCTCAAATTTGTTGTCTCTTTCATCTTCACTACAACTTCATATCAAAAATGACTATAACAACTTTATTTTATATTCAAGTTTACTTTGCACACATTTTAACATATTACAACTTCTATATTTCTCCTTTCTCTTTTACCATAATGCAAACTTCACAATGTAGTAAACTTTCTTTTCCCATTGCTCATTTCTTTTAAAAATAAGGAACTTCTTTTCTCACAACAAGCTAACACTTCAAATAAAGACAATAGTTTTCTTTTCTATTTCACAAAACTAACTTACAACACATATCTTTCTTCTCTCTTTTTCACAATGCAACTTCCAACTAAAATTTTACACAATGTACCCATTTTGATTCTTTCTCTTTCCCTATTACATTATAATGAGAAAGATATTTCTTTATTTACAATTCTACAATGACTCCTTCAAATATTAATACAACTTGTATTTCAACATTTCCTTTAAAACATAAACAAATTTACAATCTTCCACTTTGAGTGGGAAACAAAAGGCTTCTCTCAAGAAGGGATTTCTTCAAGGACTCCAACAAACTTCCAAGCTCATCCACACAAAGAAGAAGGCTCCATCATAATTTATTTGTTCACAACAAAATAGGGGAAGAGGCAATGCTCTCCACCCAACCAAGATATCCAATGAAGAGGAGAATCCATCCTCTCCATTGGCCCTTGAGCCCTAACCACATTACAATGGGAGATAATTCCAACACATGGAAACAACAAGATTCCACAACACAAACAAATATTTCACAACCATTTCAACCACATTCAAATCAACTACAACACAAGAAAGAAGAACAACAAAACAATAAATAACAAGGCTTAAAATGAAAGCCAAAAGAGCAAGACCTATGGGGAGGCCACTTATGCCTCCTAATGGGAATGGGTGCCCACCTTAAATCCTCCAATGCATATCTAAAATCCCCTACATACTCTTATGCCTCCCTCAAGTACCACTTATACCTACCACACACTCTTATGCCTCCTCAATGTCTTATGCCTCCCTAAAAGAAAACAAGAAAGAAATGTAAGCATTCCTTCTACAAGGTGGGCCACCCAACCCAAACTCCCTCAAACAAGAAAGTAAACTCTTATGCCTCCCTACAATAAAACTCCCCATAGTCTCATCCTACTCCAAACTTAGGTAATCTACCCACACCCAACAAGCATTCCAAAGAAAACAATACTCAACACAAGCACATAAACACAAAATAAAGCATAACATAAGCAAGGTAAAGCTCCTACCTTTCCATAGTAGAGATTGTTCCAAGAGTAAATCTCCAAGCTCCTCAAAACCACTCAAGCATCCAAAAGCTGTAAGAACCCACAAGAATTCCCAAAAATCCTCTAACTCTCCAAAAATGCAAGAGCAAAAAATAATTAATTAACCCCAAACAAGAAAAAGAACTTCAATAAATAGAAAAGGGAGAGAAGAGGATTAGGTGGCTCCATGTAGGATGCCACGTCACTCATCCTTAACTTCACCTAAGAAGTCAAACCTCAACCCCAACGCACCATAAATTGGTGGGTGAGAGGAATGAAAAGTTACTTACACACTCAACTAAGCGCACACCCCTCTAAGGACAAAATTAATTACTTGAAAGAAAGTGCAATAAACATTTCACCTTTTTGTTTTCCCAAAACACCTAATGGGGTCCAATTTTGACCCCCAAACCCATAGGTAGGGTTGGTATAGCCATATAAGAGGTGTGGGACAAGTTTAAATTATCCCACAAGCCTTCAAAATTGACCCTTAAGGCCAAATTCGAGTTTCCCATGAAGGGTAAAGCGTACAACACTCAAAATCTCGAGCATTTAACACACAACACAAAATACAAGAGAAAATCAAGTCTAATAAAATAAATTCTTTTGGTCACATCTTTAATTAGCTTAGGATAAGATTTATTAACTTTAATAAGACACATAGTCCCATAAAGCTAAAGGGAAAAACATACATCAAAATCTAAATAATTAAAACAAGTAAATTACATCACTCAAAAGAAACACATACTAACATTAATTAATAAAAAGGAAACTAAAACAAAAGACAACACATGACCCCTTGGTCACAATTTTCCCCTAACCAAATAATTCTAACACACACAATTGCATGTTGCCATAGTGACCCTTATTGAATTCATCTAGAATTACAGTGTGGTTTGTGTCCAATCCCCCCAATGTTTGTTGTGAATAAATTTACCTACAAAACAAAAAAATACCTCCTTCGTCCTTGTGGTCGCATTAAAACATCCATGCCAAAATATGCACTATAAATCTAAAATCATCTATATACAAATTAATATCATCTACGAAATTACAAATCATTTACAAATTTCTAGCAACATTTCTATCCAACGTTTCATCCATGTCAAAAAGATCACAACAATAATTTCATTATCAAAGCCTACTCATGGTGACGAAAGTATATCGCATGTCAGAAATATATATATGAATTTGACTCATATATGATGCATGTGGATTGTTAGAAACATTTTATATATTAAACCATGTCCACAACATATCAACATCAATATAAAATGTTTCTAACAATCCACATGCATCATATATGAGTCAAATTCAACAATAGTCCAAAGATCTCTAACATCTAGTATCATGCAAAATCAAAAAGCTATAACAATATCCGTAAGTGTAGTCGACAGTATCGAAATCAAAGAAAAAGGTGTCGAAGGGAAGTGGGCATCACACTCTACATTTCAAACTTGTTACAAATTCGTACATAGCATTGTGTAATTCTTATATCATGAGTGGTAGCTTTATGGGTAGTAGTTTATTTGAACTAAACATGTATATATGAAAGTATTTTCGTACACTTGATAGGGTGTGTGATTGATAGTGGTAGTGTAGAAAGATAGATGTGACATTACATTGAAATGTTGTATGTGTACATTTAAATTTGTTATAGATTTGTAAATAAAAATTTGTAAATCTTAAATCATGACATTTGAACTAAACATGTGTACATGAAGTCCTTCGTACATATGAAGAATTTTATCATGAATCACTATAAGGAGTTTATATACATTAGTAATCAAGCAAGAGATGAAGCTTACAGTTCAATTTTGGTCATTCTAACATGGGATTTGTGTAGGCACACAATGGAGCCTTCTTATATTGATTTTTCAATTACATGGATTGCAAATTTGGAGGGTAGAAGTGTTGTCTGAAAATGTATCCCATCTAAAAGGTCAACATGATGTTGGGCACTGTGTTGAGATTAGACCTTAGGGAGGAAAAGTGTACTATATGAAGTGTGGGGTCAACATTGGAACTGCCCTCAATTAATTGAAAAATGCCTTTGTGCACCAAAGTTATTTCCATGGCAACTAAAAGATGCTCGAGATAGTGAAGTTCTCTGAGATATATGGTGGAAAATGTAAACTTGTAGTTCATTCAAACATGAAATGAATGGTGTGTTCGTGGAAAGCATGCATTTGTAAACAATGATAACCTTTAAAGTTTGCTTCCTTATTCAGTTATATTTTCTAAAAAGTGAAAACATGAAGTCAACCCTTTAACAATTCAATATGTAAAAAGTTATATAATGTATAAAGCTTTGGATGAACACAAATAAAAATGCATCGTTCTTTCTTGGCATTTTAAAACTATAGGTATTTGTGTGCAGATATAATGAAGAACACATTAAAAATGCGTTGTTGGTTTACATAAAGAAGTGAGCAATTGTAAAAAGGAAAAATTGAACATGTATGTTGAAAAGTTAGATTATATGTTCCATATGTTCCGCCACAATATATATGTATTTATTTGAAATGAATTACAGATTATTATGTTAAGAAAATAGAATGGAAAACAATAAGAACAATATGTACACTTGAAGTAAGTAAACTATAGGTATTTGTATGGAGATACAATGATAAAGAAATTAGAAATGCATAGTTGTTGGTTTACAAAAAATTGAACATGTGTTTTAAAAAGTTTGTTTCTCTGTGTTCGATATATACTTCCACAATACATACAAGGGATTATTTGGAATGAGTTACAGATTTGTTTCAAAACACTTATAAACAAACCACTACAAGCTATTTTTTAAAATCAAATTTCTTATTTTTTACTTATGCAATTTTCTATACATGTTTCTTGTATTTTTGTCCAATTTTAGATGCCTCGATTGGTATTCCCACTCTCCTCAATTTGTGGGGTGGTTCATATTTCAATGCATCTTTGTTAGAATCATAAATCAAGTAGAAGCCTTGTGAATTCTCTCCAATTATTCAAAATTTGGAGAGAAAAATTGGGGATGTTGGCAACAAGTGGAGGCGATCTCTGATCATTTTGACTATAACAATTTTAGGTGGTTTCAGCTTTCTTGAAATGTAAAACATTAACAACACATTAAAGATGTTTAAAATCTTCCTCCCTTTGCAAGTGAGGCGTGGTTAATGGCAATCTCATTGTATGGAGGGAAATTGTGTTTCTAGTCTGCATCATATTAAATTGGAGAGGAAAAATAAGTGTGTTAGTCCAAGAAGATATTCTTAAGTATGACAGACAACTTTAAAATCCTTGTCGTTGATCATTCTAACGTCCAACTTGGGATGCTTCAAAATTGCCTCATTAGGTAATGATCCCCTTAGCACATAATGAATCATTTCATTGACGAGGCACATGCCCCAACATGTCACTTCGGAAAAAGGATTAGAGCCAACTATAAATATAACTAGAACAATCAAAAGCAAATAACATGAAAGCACTCTACAATAATTTTTTAGTCCATAACATGCAATAAATGAACAAATGAATAAATACTTCAATCAATATTGAAACCCACCTGAAGTTCATTTAGAGACAACAATCTCTTCTTTACCATAGGAGAAAGAGAATCACAAATATCCTGTAAAAATGAAAGAAGAAGTTAAAGAGTTGTCATAAACAATAAAAAGAGAAATTAAGTGCTTATAATTTTCACACATACTCATTTATCAACCAGCCAATTCATTTGAAAAATAAGTCTCTATAATTTATAGAATGTAATTTTAAAGTACTAAGATTTATAAAAACATTTCAATAAGATAAATTAACAAATTTATTTGTGCTGAAAGGAAAGTTAAGAAGAGTAATAATCATAGTTTAACATATATATTTTTCAATAATCAAGGACTATATTTTTGGAAGCCCATAATGTAAGTTTTAAATAAAAATAAATCACAAATGGCATACAAAGCTATAAGCCACGTCGAGCATAATCAGAATGGCTTGCATAACATTTATGGGAGACATGAGCTAGAGAATCTAGGACCCCAAGGTGACTAACTAGACATTCTATGTTCGTGAATATGTTATTCATAACATAAAATATTGACATTTATGTAATTATAAATGGTTAATGTTGATAGGTATTCAATATATGGAGATAGTAGCAAACAAGTTATTCATAACATAATCTCAACATACAAAACTAACATTTATGTAAATTCTAAATGGTTAATGTTGATAAGCATTCAATGTATGGGAACAAAATCACAATACTTAATCGCAAGAAGGTAAAGAACCAAGAATTCATACGTAACATAATCTCCACATTACAAAAATGAAATTTACTTTATTCTAAATGGTTAATGTTGATAATTTCAAAATAGTTGTTATGTTGCAGGCTTTCTCAAACAGGGGTAGATGTTTTGGGTAAGAAAGGAAAGGAAACCCAAATAATATATTTCATAAGATTAAGTTAAATCCTTTAATATTTGTTTAATTGACATACAACAATATGGTGCCTTACTTTGTGATTTAATATGCTAATCTAGATCACTTGTGTTCCCATCAAAAGCAATGCTACTAAGCATAAAACTTTACATTATTGACTACCATGGCCCATAATCAATGATATGTGGACACTCTTATTTCCAGAGCTCTTTATTAATAGGAAGAAGCTCATATTAAGAATGGTGAGAAGAATCACACCATTCTCTAGATTCACTACACCCAACTCTAGTAATAAACAATTATTGGAAGAATGTGTTAACCAATGGGATTTTAAATAATGCAAGAAATCCACTTGCCACCATGCCTAATTGGGATGCTCATTGAGAAGAGCCGAGGCCTAAAAATTTCCAAATGTGACCAAATCCCCAATCATAAAAAAATTTCAGCCTTGAGCAACAACAAGAGGGTTATGGAGAAATATAAAAACAAAACCAATAGCAAGAACCACGTGGAAGACTACATAACCAATATCTCCAAATATAAAAATACAAAATAGTTGTTCCTAGGAAACCATAAAGAGAAAGCAATCATTATTTCTTCGCATCTACAAATACCAATATGACCATAACTCATCTTTTTAGAATTTGACTACATTCACAATAAAAATGGATAGTTACAATGAGCGTAAGACATACCAACCATTTCTAAACATAGAACATGGATTCCTCCAAATAAGAAAAAAAGGGGTGCATGACCCCAATTTATTCTAAGCCATAATCGATAGCCATGAATTGCCTATTTAGATCATAAGCAACTTTACAATTATAAATTGTGAATAGAATATCCTATTTTTCTTTTTCAATATAATATCTCAAAAATATTATATCATGGAGAGTTTTTAATTATTAAATTGAATTCCTTACTTCTATTTCTAATTTATTACTAATTCAAGGGATTAGGGCCTTCAAATAAAATTATTATTATCTTATCTATTAGGAAATTTGAATGAGAGAACTTAACAAAAAGAAACTACAAACTAAATTATCAATTCATGATACTATTTAATGGTGTGCAACAATAAAGGTAATATATTTGTAGTGATAGATTAGTTAAGATGGAAATCAATATTATACACAAGACACACACACACACACAAATATACATAGATATACATATATGTATGTATATATATATGTATATATCTACACACACACACATACACACACAAACATACATACACACACACACACACACACACACACACACACACACACACACACACACACACACACACACACACACACACACACACACACACATATATATATATATATATATATATATAGACACACACACACACACACAAATTTTAATATCTATTTTTGTTTGAATTGGAAATTTATTAGAATGGGTAAATATAATTCTTAAGTTTAGTTGGTAAGGATTGAGGAGTTTCATTCGGGTTATGGAGAAATATGAAAACAAAACTAAATAGCAAGGACCAAGTGGAAGACTACATACCCACCATATCCAAATATAAAAATACTAAATAGTTGTCCAAGGAAACAACAAAGAGAAAGCAATTGTTATTTCTTCGCATCTACAAATACCACTATGACCATAAATAAAAAAATTCAGACTTTGACTACATTTGCAAAGTGCCTACTTCCCTTCAACACCTTTTTGTTATTGATTTTGATACTTTCAACTATACTTATGGATATTATTGTAGCTTTCGATTTAGTATGATGTTAGATGTTAGAGATACTAGAGTGTTGTTGATTTCGATTCATACATGATACGTATGGATTATTAGAGACATTTTATATTAATGTTGGTATGTTGTTGACATGGTTATAAGTATATATTTTAGACATACAATATTTCGTAATATTGAGTAGACCTAGAAAATTGAACTAATCTTATGATCATCTGGATAATGATGAAATGTAGAATCGAGATGTTGTTATAAATTGTAAATGATATCATAATTTCCTAGATGATGATTTTATGCATATATAGATGATTGTGGATTTATATTACATATTTTATCTTGGATGTTTTAATGCAGCCACGAGGTTGAAGGAGGTATTTATGTGTTTTACAAGTAAATTTATTCACAACAAACAACGAGGGGATTGGAGACCAATCACATTGGAATTCTAGGTGAATTCAACAAGGGTCACCATGGCAACATGTATTTTGTTATGTATATATGTTTGAATTGTTGTTAGGAGGAAATTGTGACCAAGGGGTTATGTGTTTTCTTTTATTTAGTTTCCTTTACTTAATGTAGTATGCAATTTTTAGTGATGTAATTTCCTTGTTTTAATTATTTAGAAAATGATGTATTCTTCCCCTTTATCTTAATGGATTTTTATGTCCTATTTATGGTATTTAATCTTGTTATTAACTAATTATGGGTGTGGCCAAATTTTTGATTTATTAGACTAGATGGCTCTTGGGGTTTGGGATGTAAGATTGAGTGCTTGTGATCTTGAGTGTTGTACACTCCACCTCTCCTTAGAAATTCAGATTTGTCCTTAAGGGTAAATTTTGAAGGCTTGTGGGACAAGTTAAACTTGTCCCACACCTCTTAAATTATTATACCAACCCTACCTATGGGTTGGGGGGTCAAAATTAGACCCCATTATGTGTTTTGGGAAGACAAATTGTAAGTTTTTATTGCACTTTCTTACATGTATTTATTTTAAGTCTTTAGGGGTGTGGGCTTAGATTGTGTGTGTAAGTAAAATTTCATTTCTTTAACCACTTATTAATTGTGCTTTGGAGTATGGGGTTGACTAGGGTGATGTGGAGTGGAGAGGAAATGAGGTGGCATCCTACTTGGAGCCACATCATCCTCCTCTCTCCCTTTTCTATTTATTCAAGTTCTTTTGCTTGTTTGGGGGTTACTTCATTCTTTTGTGCTCTTTCATTTCTTGGAGTTAGAGGATTTTGGAGAGCTTTTGGTCTTTGTGGGAGCTTGTTGGTGATTGTTTGGGTTTGAAGGAGCTTGGAGTTTGACTCTTGGAACAAGCTCTACTATGGAAAGGTAGGAGCTTTACTTGCTTATGTTATTCCTTTATTTTGTGTTTGTGTGCTTGTTTTGTTGAGTGTTTGGAATGATTTTTGGTTCTTGGGTAGATGTCATGAGTGTGGTATAGGAGGGGACTATGGGGAGAATTCATGTAGGGAGGAATAAGAGTTATTTCATGTTTTGGAGGGAGTTTGGGTTGGGTGCCCCACCTTGGACAAGGAATGCTTGCATTTCTTACTTGTTCTTGTATGAGGGAGGCATAAGAGAATGAGGGAGGCATAAGAGTATGTAGGGGATTTGATTTTTTTATTAGAGGTTTTTAATGTGGGCACTCATTTCTGATTGGGAGGCATAAGTAGCCTCCGCATAGGTTCTTTCTCCTTTGGCTATAATTTTTAAGCCTTGTTTATTTTGTTGTTTTCCCTTCTTATGTTGTAGTTTGAGTTGAATGTGTATTTGGAATGGTTGTGAAATACTTGGTTTGTGATGTGGAAGCTTGTTGTTGCCATGTGTTGGAATCACCTCTCATTGTAATGTGGTTGGGGCTTGGGGGCCAATGAGGAGGATGGCTTCTCCCCTCATTGGATATTTTTGTTGGGTGGAGAGTGTTGCCTCTCCCCCATTTTTTGTTGTGGATCAAGAAAATCATGAAGGAGATCTCTTGTTGGTGTTGTGAAGCTTGGAGATTTTGTTGGAATCCTTAAGAAATTCATTCTTGTGAAAAACCTTTTTTTGTTACCACTTAGAGTGGAGGAACTTGTAATATTGAATTTCATTTTAGCTACATTCTTGTATAATTTTCCCACTTAAAGTGGAGGAAATTATAGTATTAATTGTAATGAAAATTTGTGTTGATTCTTGGACATTAAAATTGTATTGTATGTGAAAAGGGGAAGGAAATATTTGTCTTTGTAAAGTTAGTTTTTGTTGTAATGTATGTGGAAATGAAAGGCTCTTTTAGTGAAGCTAGTTGATGTAATAAAAGGGTGATTTGGAAATTAGCTTGTTACTCTTTTAGTGGAATGGAAACCTTCATTAAGTGTGTTGTTCTTGCTCTAAATAAATTATTATAAATATTGTCAAAAGCCTCTTGTGGAATGTTAAGAAATTTTCATGAAGAAATATTAAATTTCATTGTGTTACTTGAAAGCATGTAAAGGAAGAGTTAGCCTAGTTTGCTCATTTATTTGCATTGTTGAAAGAAAGAAAAACTATGTATGCTTAGATGGAAATAATCTAAATTTTTAATTGTCTTTTATGTGTTAAAAACAAAAATTTAATTCCTAATACTAGTGGAGAAAGGAAATTTCTTTATCACAACTTAGGCTTTAGCCTCTTTGAAATGTATAGAGTTATTATTAAGTTATTGTAGGATTCTTATAAGTCCAATATCACACAAAGTGACATTTAGTGAAAATTGGATTAAATTAATCATCTTATAAATTTTATCAAATTATAAAAGGAATTTCTTTTCTTATTGAAGGACAATATATATATATATATATATATATATATATATATATATATATATATTTGTTAAACATTATTAACATTATAATATTATTACTATTATTAATAATGATAGTAATAGCAAAATATTAACATTTGTAGTTACTAATATATATATACACACACACATATAAAAGATTTAAGACCATATTAATAACTATTATTAAATGTAGTAACAAAAGTATATTAAATTCTTTTCCAAACAAAAAGTGCAGCCATGGAAAAACATAAGGCCTTGGTTTTCTTATGTGGTTGGTTTGATTATGAGTGGTGGGGAATATATATCCCCATAATATATTAAACCACAACCACTTGATTTTTTCAAAATTTTCTCACTCTTTTTCAGCATCTTGTGTGGTATTTGCGTGATTGAATCTTTTGTAATTCTTTATATATATACACTTAAATGCGTTTTGGACACAAACGCATTTTGGCCAATCCCAACAAAATGAGCTAAATAAAAAAATATAAACACATTGAAACCCTAGGAGAGGGTGTAACCAAAATAGGTAAATATTAAAACATGTAAGCCTTTCCAAAACCTTGGAGTGACTTTCAATGGCTCGCCTCCTCCAAATAACTCCGCAAAACAAAAGGAAAATAATGAGCCAAATGAAATGAGAAAGAAGCTTTCATAAGGATGCTTTAGGGTTAGAATTCCCTTTTTCTCATCAAGGGTCCAAATTGAATCCATCTAAGGGATGAGATTCATCCCTACAAAAAGTAGGTGGAGAGTGGGTGAGTGGAAATTACCATTTTAATTTAAATGTTTTAATTTCAAAAAACATGGGTTGAATTTTTAAGGGGTCACTTTATGGGGTAAGGGAATGTTTATTCTAACCCCATGTAAAATGGGGACCTTGTTAATTGTTTAAACATTGTGGAATTAAATACCTTGGGTATTTATTTATTTTGGCCCCTTTAACCCTCTAAATTTAAATATGGAATATTTAACTATAGTAGGAATTTAATTGTTTATTAAATTAACACTTAGGGAGATTAAACATACTTAGTCAAATCCAATATATCAAAGTATAATGTAGTTTTTAAATAGTGTGTTATCATGGAAAATTATTCACCAGAAATTAATTCCTTAGAAACATCAATGTGGCAATGTTATTTTCAAAACTTTTATGGGCACGCTTTTCAAAAAAATTATTCCATAATTTTTTCTAGCTAACTCTAGGTTATTATTGGGTGTCGTGTAGGAGTTTTTAGCTGGCATTACACTTGGTATTAGAGTTTTGGGTTCAAATCTTTGACTCTTGGGCACACAGGAAAATATAAGACACGAACATTAAACCTAACATAATTTTAAATCTATAAAACAACTTTGTTTGAAAATTGTATATTTTCGGTAAGAAAATGGAAAAACTGAATAAAACCTAGAATAATGAACTAACTCTCACCTTAGTCTGTGTAGGATGCGTGGACAAGATGAGGGGTCCTTTCACATAGACCTAGACTTGCCACCTCCAGAGCATGTCGTAGCGGCCATTCTACCTCATATTTCATAAATGCTTCAGGACATCAATATCGTTGTACACGGAGGGTCATTAGGAGGAAAATAAGCCAGACATGATAGGGATCCATCCGTTGAGGTTCGTGCATCTCGTCAACACAAGTGAGGAGCATAGGGCAGAGAACTCTCATGTGGAGTCAGCCAGAGAAGAGTCACCACAAAGGGGACATGGAGACAGGATTTCAGGACACAAGGATAGGTCTCAGAGCCCTAAGCTTAGAGATGAGCATGCAGAGAGGCCTAAGGGTCATCATCAACAAGCGTAGACCATATTTGGGAGATCCTGAAGCTACAACCATCTCACTATTCTAGAGATACAGGTGGATTTCAGGTAGAGCCTTGGTTGGTGATCTTGAGCGGGTGCTTCAAGCTCTGCCATTATACTAGCTACATGAGAGCTCATGTTGCGATCCATCTTCTAAGGAATTGAGCAAGTGTCTGGTGGAGGACCAAAGAGCAGAGAAGATCCATGTTGATTCAGAGATGGTTACATGAGACCTCTTTGAGGAGTTGTTCAAGAGAAGGTACGTATCGCATAGGTTTATTCAGCAGCAGATAGACGAGTTTCACGACATTCGTCGTGCATCTACGATTGTAATGAGTATGAGAGCTGATTTTGGACCTACTCTAGTATGTCGACTATATGCAGGATGAGAAGGTATGGATTCATAGGTTCATCGGGGACCGAATTTGGATATGGGCGGTGCGGTGCACATTCACTATGCACAAACCTTAGTAGAGGCCATGGAGAAGGCTTATATCAGAGAGGATACACAAGGAAAGATGCAACAACAGCCAAACAAAGAGTTTGGAGCTGCATCCAGTAGATGCGTGGATAATAGATTGAGGGTCAGTTCTTCCTCCTGTGGTGGATAGGGTTCGGTATAGTCTTCGCCTCGGACCACCACAACAGCCACCTCAACAAAGATTAGCAACAAGCTTGTCCACCATTAAGACCTACTCGGACGTTTGATGCATATAGAGGGACAGTATGGGGCCTCCTCCTAGGGATCCCATTAGGACACATGGTGTGTTGAGAGCTCATTGAGAAAGATCTTGTCACAGCGAGAGACCTTAGTAGTCCATAGCCGAATCATCAGGATCAACAACACTGCACCTCTAGAATACAAATTTGAAGTTGCATCTCATTGGAGAAGACCGGGAAGTTGTTATGGTTGTGGAATTGTTGGACATCATTGGAGATAGTTGCCACAAAACCCTAACAACAAGGGTAAGATATAGATTTGAGAGCCTATTTTTGGTGACATGGGGTGGAACCATCATATTTATACATTGGTCAAGAACCACTAGGCTAAGCACCAGAGTACCGTCATAGAGACGACAGGTGGCATTGGTGGTACTCCTACCTCCATTTTGTTTGATTCTAGTTCATCAGATTATTTTATTTCACCATCCTTAGTAGAGTGTTGCAGGTTGTTGGTAGTTAGGTAGGGTCTTAGTTGGGATGTTAAAATGGCTTCTAGAGCCAGAATTTTGTAGACTCCTTAGTAAAGAAGTGTGTAGTGGATTTGGGACCCTTCACCACTACCTCGGATCTCGTGCATCCTTCCTCCGGGTTCTTATGGAGTCATCTTGGGCATGGAATGGTTTTTTCCACACGAGCTAGACTGGATTTTTACCATAAAACTATTGCTTGTATAGATGGTTTAGGAGTTGAGTTAGTGATAACAGGGGTTAGAAGGTTTGTTTCTATTCGCACCATCTCTTCTATGCAGCTTAAGCGGTGTTTCGCAATGAGGTTGTTAGATCTATGATGTTATAGTTAGTGATAGATCAGAGGATGTGTCTAGTGGGCCATTCCTTGATGATCATCCCATTTTGAGAGAGTTTGCTGATGTGATTCCAGGGGAGCTACCGGGGTTACCTCCCCTACGTGAGATAGATTTTCACATAGATATGGTTTTGGGCATAGTGCCTATCTCACGAGCACCGTATCCGATGAATACCCCGAGCTCGCGAGATCAAGTTGCAGCTTGAGGGCCTTATGGAGAAAGGCCTGATCTGTCTTAGTGTATCCCCTTGGGATGCACTGGTTATTTTTATAAAGAAGAAGGAAGGATCTTTGTGGTTGTGTATTGATTACTGCCATCTGAACAAAGTAACGATCAAGAATCGTTACCCCCTTTCGTGCATTGATGATTTATTTGATCAAATGAAGGGGGCCACAATTTTCTCCAAGATAGATCTTAAATCAATTTATCATCAGCTGAGGATCACAAAGGTAGATATTCATAAGACCGCCTTCCATATGAGATATGGCCACTACGAGTTCACAAAGTAGTTCCTTTTGGTTTGAAAAATGCCCCCTCAGTTTTCATGAGCTTGATGAATGGGGTGTTCAAGACATTCTTGGATCACTTCATGCTCATTTTCCTTGACATCCTAATTTAATCATGTACATGTCGAAGCACAAGGAGCACCTTTACCATGTTCTTCAAAGTGTCTTCGTGAGAAACATCTTTACTGGGACCCGGAGAAGTGCGTGTTCTTTCGCATAAAGGTGCAATATTTGGGCCAAATCATTTCTCGGGAAAGGTATCGCAATCGATCCTTCCAAGATTCAAGCTATTTTATATTGTCCAAGAGGCACTAGTGTGACAAAAATGCGTAGCTTCATGAGTTTAGTGGGAGATTATAGGAGATTTTTTGGGAATTCTCTCATGTTGCACACTCCCATCACTTCCCTTGGCGGAAAGGGAAGAAGTTTGTATGGTCAGACATATTTGATTAGGATTTTAGGGAACTAAAGGAATGCCTTAGGATAATGCCTATTATTGCAGTGCTATATCCTCAAGGTGAGTTCTTGATATGCACAGATGCTTCTTTGGTAGGACTTGGAGGTGTGTTGATGTAGGAGGGCGAAGAGTAGTGGCTTTTGAGTCTTGCAAAATCAAAGATTATGAGCTCAATTATCTGATTCATGATCTTGAGCTTGTGTTATTTGTTCATGCCTTAGTTCATGGAGACACTTCCTTCTTGGCCAGATATTTACACTCAAGACTGATCACTTGAGTCTTCACCACCTCTTCACATAGCCCAATCTCAATGCTCGTCAGTGGCGTTGGATGGATTTTCTTTATGAGTATGACATGGAGATAGAGTATGTGAAGGGGAAGGAGAACATGGTTGCATATGCTCTTAGTAGACGGAGACATGTGGTTATGGCCACTTTAGTGGGCACAAATTTGTGGAGTAGGATATTACAACAACTTCCTCATGACAACTTCTACATTGCAGCTAGAGCATAGATTGAGTCTCAGAGACCCCTTGAGGGGAATTTTGATGGATTTTCATTAGAGATAGATGGCCTTCTCAGAACAGATCTCAGATTTTGTTCCCAGAGATGGAATCTTAAGGCGGTGACATTTTGACAGATGCTCATCGTGCACCTTATTCAGCCCATCCTAGGGTGAAGAAGATGCATGCCACCTTGAGACAATTGTACCATTAGAGAGGACTTCAGAGAGATGTTGCTTGATTTGTGTTACACTATTTAGGTTGTCGGAAGGTGAAGGATGAGCATCAACATCTAGCTGGCCTTCTCTTTCCTCATGTTATACCAAAGTGGAAGTGGGACACCATTTCCATGGACTTCATTGTTGGGTTATCGACGTCAAGATACCACCATGACGCCATCATGGTCACGGTGGATAAATTGATGAAAGTGTCTCATTTTTCTCCGGTGAAGACCACCTACACAATCGAAAGAGGGTTTAAAACCCATAAGCGATGATCACAAGGGATGATGTGCACATCAACGGACATGCAAACGGTGGTGTGAAGAGATCTTGGGAGGAGTGAGCATCAACCAAATGTGCATGAAAATATTTGAAACACAGGAAGAACCTATTTAAGCCATAAAACTCTCCTCTATCTCATAGATCAAAAGATGTGTACATATAGGAGGTGTTGAGTAACCCCCAGTGCTGAAATCATGACAACTTGAGTAGAGAGGGGGAGTTACATTCCTAGAATAGAAGTGTAACTCCCAATGATGCATATGATGCACTAACACACTAACTCTCTGACACACTAACGTGTTGATGCACTGACGTGTAAGGGAATCTCATAATGACCCCTAAATGACACGTGGACTTTCAATCTCACCTAAGTGAGATGAATCACCTAATGATGTGGAAAATACATGCACCAACACCCCCCTTCATCGTAACTTAGGATAAGGAAGCAAGTTAGAAATGAGAAATGGGTCCCGTGCACAAAGCTTGATGAGGTTGCCATGTACAAGAAAAAGGTCCCAAGCAATGAAGGAAAACCCAGTGGGAAAAACATCCACCATAAGAGAACAACACACTCTCTAATCTAAAAAAGATGCCAAATATGGGTCTTGGCCATAGACGAGCCTAAAAGGGTACCCATGTACAAAGAGGCAATCTCTCGGAAAGAAGAAGAAGAAAGTAGAAGAGGGAGACGAGAGGAATGTAGAAGATGCCATGGATGGATCTCGAACTCGTGACCTCAAGGAGGTCTCCCAGAAGAATGTCAATGACGAGATCCTCTACCTCTAGACTGAAGAAGAGACACCCACAACAAACTATGTGCTTTCCTTAGGAAGGACAGAAATGACGTGCTAGAAGTCCGCCCACTCCACAAAGGAAATTGAAGGCAGTAACACGAATAACTCTAATTCTGGTGCACGAAATTGTGACATAGGTCTAGCGAGTAAGTGCCAAGGAAGTGAAGGTAATGCCACGTGTGTAGAACTATCAGAGTGAAGAGGAAAACCCGCAGAAAGGATTTCCAAGTGATGTGAAGGGAACATAACATCCTCCACAACAGACAAGGGATCCACAGCTGAGGGTGGATCAATGAAGGTCTTTGGAAATGTGGAAGTGACATGATTCCCGAAAGGGGAAATCCCAACAACAGAGATGATGAACTCCTATGAAACACCTATAGATGGATGAGGGACCTATAGTGCATCACAAGTAGACTCTACGAAAAGACGAATAAGTTCAGGTAGATACTCGTCCCAATGAGGGGGCTCAACAAATAGAAGAGCAATGTCAGATATGTATGAGTCATCTAATGAAGGTAGAGGAGTGGAAGGAGCCTCGCACACTGGAATTGGAAAGGAGGTTGGTGTAATGATGGTGTGAGGCCGAGTAGAAGAAGCTGCTCAATATCGATTAGATGTGGGAAGCTGTCAACACTCTCTGGAATGGTGAGAGAAAGAGGAGAAGAGTCCTCTGTAATGCTCTCGACATCAGAACTAGGTGCACAATCCTCATCATCAAAAGTAGAACCAAGTGAGTCTATATCAGTGGAATGCCATCACACAAAGAAATGGAGGAGACAACTGAATTAGCAACAACAACAATGGTGCAGTATGTGAAGGGTCTCCATAGAGGGATTGAAGAATGCTCCAGACATGGTGAGGTGGATCTGATTGTGCCATGTGAAACCAAAGAGATCTGGAGACATGCATCATCATGTGACAAAATACATGGTCACAAGTGTTAAGGAAGTCCTCCAAATGACGATGATTAGTGGGTGTAGGAACTGGCCCAAGCAAGAAGGGTAAAAGACCCTTGTGGGTGAAGTAACGTTCCATGGAAGCATGCCAATCTGAATAGTTCCATCTCCCGGTGAGAAGTGGCAGAGGATGTAAGGTGATCCTATGATGCTCAAGTCTAGAAGGAGCACTCTCCATGATGAAAAAATGCAAGATGCAAGGTGCACGAAAGCAAGACATCGGACTTGGCCGATAATGCGTCTGCATGTGAAAACCCAAGAGTACAAACAACCCCCAGAATGTGGCACTTTATAAAAGTGGTGCATTTATAAAACTGATAATCCCATCATGTAATGTGTGAAAAATCATGCAAATTTGACCAAGAAAGAAATAAAAAATGAGCAGCGAGTCAAAAGTTATCGCATTAAGATTCCCGCAACTGATGAAAAAATACACTAGATGCTGCAAACGTATTAAAAAGGTGCATGAGATGGGTGCAAAGGGTATCATGTGACTACTCATTGGAAATGGCATGGAATTTTAGTAGGGGTTTGTTTTGCTTTGTGAGGGGGAATTAGCCTCCCGCCAACCCTAGACCTCACGCTCTATCTTCAACACTAGTAGGAGGGAGAATAATACAAGCCAAAAACCCAATCTTTTAAAAAATTACAATGCCAAATGAATGTTTTTAATTTTTAACACCTTAAAAACATTAAAAAAGGTGGAAATGAGAGGGGGGCCCACGTTGGAAGTGCTGCACTCAAGAGTTGTCCACGTGCCAAGTTGGAGGGTTGTTGACCGAGCATGCAAGGAAATGGTCACTGAAGTTGTTGGAGTGCAGGCTCGAGTAGGAGACCACGTGGAGGAGCTGGAGGCAACGTGCCAAGGTTACTGTGCTGAAGACCCCAAAGCCAAGCTAGCTGGAGCTGAGAGTTGGTTGCTGTGAAGGAAAACCAAAATGGACCAAAGTTAGGTGCACAGGAGAGGGTGTAATGCCACGTGGAGGTGCGTGTAGGTCTGCAGGTTGGGCCACGTGCTTCCAATGCAAAACAAACCACAGGAGAGTTGTGTAACATCCAAGCAACCAAAAATGCCAATCCATAGGTGCTTAAAATGGCTGGAGATCCACGTGGGGTGAGTAGATACCCAATTATAGTGACAATCAGCGAGTAAAACCAGACCAAATGGAGGTGAGTGGAGCGTCCAATGTGAGTCTGGGAAAATGAAAATTGAGTCCACAAACCAAGTCATAGGGCTACGTTGAAATGGCTGGGTTGCAATGGTCAAAGGACGTCCCAAGCAAGGCACGAGCGGACAAGGCAAAAAATGAGCATATCCAAACAAGGAACCAACAAGCCCGAGAAAACGCCAAAATCCGAATGCAACCTGAGTTGAGCAGCTAAGATGAGCTGTACAGAGACAAAGGAGAGGGAAAGCTGGGAGAGCCAGCTTGTTTCCCAGCTCAGCCAAAAAAAGACGTATACTCCTCTTTAAAAAAGCACAAACTCAATCTGCAACCCAATCTTGGAACTATAAAAACACTAGAAAAACATGCATGCAACCTCAAAAACTGAAACTACGACCCATGAATAAATATCAAGCCCAAAAAAACCGAATGGTGGTATAAACACCGATTCAATGCAAGTAGAGCACGGACGGAATCGCCATTACGACACATACAACGAAATCTGAATATCACACTAGAAGCCAGAAAACACGCACAAAAATTCCGATGAGTGCATGGATCCACAAGATCCGCTCTGATACCATGAAAGAGAGTTTAAAACCCGAAGCGAGGATCACGAGGGATGACATGCACATCAACGGACATGCGAATGGTAGCGTGAAGAGATCTCGGGAGGAGCAAGCATCAACCAAATGTGCATGCAAAGATTTGAAACACAAGCAGAACCTAGTTAAGCCATAAATCTATCCTCTATCTCATAGATCAAAAGACATGTACATATAGAAGGTGTTGAATAACCCCCAGTGCTACAATCATGACAACTCGAGTAGAGAGGGGGAGTTACATTCCCAGAATATAATTGTAACTCCCAATGATGCATATGACACACTAACACACTAACGTGATGACTCACTGATGCGTTGATGCACTGACGCATAAGGGAATCTCATAATGACCCCTAAATGACACGTGGACCTATAATCTCACCTAAGTGAGATGACTCACCTAATGATGTGGAAAATACACATGCCAACAATAGCTATTCTAGTAGCACGGGTATATCTTGATGCTATTGTTAGGTTGCACAAGATTATGTGGAAGATCATTTGCGATCGCGATCCTTTGTACACTTCCCACTTTTGGACTAAGATGCAGCATGCTCTTAAGATGAAGATCAATTTTAGTACAACATATCACCCTGAGACTGATGGACAGACTGAGTTGGTGAATCAGATCTTGGAGGACATACTTAGGATGTACGTCATAGATCATCAGTCGAGATAGGAAGAGTATTTATACTTGGTGGAGTTTTCCTACAATAATAGTTTTTAGAGTTTTATTGGCATGGCACTTTTTAGGAATTCTATGGTAGAGAGTGCAAGACACCTTTTAGTTGGGACAAGTTATAGGACATGGTCTCTCTTGGGCTAGCTTTATTACAAGACATGGAGCAACAAGTTTTTATGATCAAAGCAGAGGTTACGTGGAGGCACGGGACAACAAAAGAAGTATGTAGATCAACATAGGACAGATTGTAGTTTTGATGTGGGCATGAAGGTTTTCCTTCATTTCAGGCCACATAAGAGCCCTATCTGTTATGGAAAAGGTTCTAAGTTAGATCCTAGATTTGTGGGTCCCTTTGAGATCTTGGAGTGTATCGGTCCTTTGGCCTACCATCTAGCGTTGTCACCCAACTTGTCTCGCATCCATGATTTGTTTTATGTTTTTGTGCTTAGGAGATATATTCCAGACCCTTCTCATGTACTAGATTGGACCTCGTTGCAGGCGTAGGATTAGGGTCAGGTGATCGTGGATCACATTCACATTTTAGAGCGCAAGACCCTGGGCCTTTGAGGTAGAGATATTGACCAGGTTTGAGTCAAAGTGGGATAGATATGACGATACTATGGCTGCATGGAAGGATGCTACATTGCTACAAGTTCAGTTTCCACACCTATTCTAGTGACTTCCAGGAGGAATTCGAGTCTAAGGGGAGGGGGATGTAGTGCCCACTTCCCTTCGACACCTTTTGTTATTGATTTCAATATTGTCGACTATACTTATGGATATTATTGTAGCTTTTGATTTAGTATGATGTTAGATGTTAGAGATATTGACTGTTGTTGATTTCAATTCATACATGATGTGTGGATTATTAGAGACATTTTATATTGATGTTGATATGTTGTTGACATGGTTATAATTATATATTTTAGACATGCGATATTTCGTCATATTGAGTAGACCTAGACAATTGAACTAATCTTATGATCATATGGATATTGATGAAATGTAGAATTGAGATGTTGTTAGAAATTGTAAATGATATTATAATTTCCTAGATGATGATTTGATGCATATATAGATGATTATGGATTTATATTACATATTTTATCTTGGATGTTTTAATGTGGCCATGAGGCCAAAGGAGGTATTTATGTGTTTTGTAGGTAAATTTATTCACAACAAACAACGGGGGATTGGAGACCAACCACATTGGAATTCTAGGTGAATTCAACAAGGGTCACCATGGCAACATGTGTTTTGTTATGTGTATGTGTTTGAATTGTTGTTAGGGGGAAATTGTGAACAAGGGGTTATGTGTTGTCTTTTATTTAGTTTCCTTTATTTAATGTAGTATGTGATTTTTAGTGATGTAATTTCCTTGTTTTAATTATTTAGAAAATGATGTATTCTTCCCCTTTATCTTAATGGGTTTTTGTGTCCTATTTAAGTTAATTAATCTTGTTATTAACTAATTATGGATGTGACCAAAAAAATTTCATTTATTAGACTAGATGGATCTTGGGTATTGGGTTGTAAGATTGAGTGCTTGTGATCTTGAGTGTTGTACACTCCACCTCCCCTTTGAAATTTGGATTTGTCCTTAAGGGAAAATTTTGGAGGCTTGTGGGACAAGTTAAACTTGTCCCACACCTCTTAAATTACTATACCAACCCTACCTATGGGTTGGGGGGTCAAAATTAGACCCCATTATGTGTTTTGGGAAGACAAATTGTAAGTTTTTATTGCACTTTCTTACATGTATTTATTTTTAGTCCTTAAGGGGTGTGGGCTTAGTTTGTGTGTGTAAGTAAAATGTCATTTCTTCAACCACTTATTAATTGTGCTTTGGAGTATGGGGTTGACTAGGGTGATGTGGAGTGGAGAGGAAATGAGGTGGCATCCTACTTGGAGCCACATCATCCTCCTCTCCCTTTTCTATTTATGCAAGTTCTTTTTCTTGGTTGGGGGTTACTTCATTCTTTTCTGCTCTTGCATTTCCTTGAGTGAGAGGATTTTGGAGAGATTGTGGTACTTTTGGGATCTTGTTGGTGATTGCTTGGGTTTGAAGTAGCTTGAAGTTTGACTCTTGGAACAAGATAGACTAAGGAAAGGTAGGAGCTTTACTTGATTATGTTATTCCTTTATTTTGTATTTGTGTGCTTGTTTTGTTGAGTGTTTGGAATGCTTGTTGGGTACTTGGGTAAATGGCTGAAATGTGGTGTGGGAGGGGATTATGGGGAGAATATATGTAGGGAGGAATAATATTTATTTCATGCTTTGGAGGGAGTTTGGGTTGGGTGCCCCACCTTGGACAAAGAATGCTTGCATTTCTTACTTGTTCTTGTATGAGGGAGGCATAAGATTTTGTGGGAGGCATAAGAGGTACTTGAGGGAGGCATATGAGTATGTAGGGGATTTGAGTTTCTTAAGGTGGGCACCCATTTCCCATTGGGAGGCATAAATAGACTCCCCATAGGTTCTTTCTCCTTTGGCTATCATTTTTTAGCCTTGTTTATTTTTTTGTTTTCCCTTTTTATGTTGTAGTTTGAGTTGAATGTGCATTTGGAATGGTTGTGAAATATTTTTTTTTATGTAGAAGCTTTTTGTTTCCATGTATTGGAATCACCTCTCATTGTAATGTGGTTGGGGCTTAGGGGCCAATGAGGAGGATGGATTCTCCCCATCATTAGATATTTTTGTTGGGTGGAGAGTGTTTCCTCTCCCCCATTTTGTTGTGGATCAAGCAAATCATGAAGGATCTCTATTGATGGGGTTTTGAAGCTTGGAGATTTTGTTGGAATCCTTAAGAAATTCATTCTTGTGAAAAGCCTTTTTGTTATTCCCACTTAGAGTGGAGGAACTTGTAATATTGCATTTCATTTTAGCTACATTCTTGTATAATTTTCCCACTTAAAGTGGAGGACATTGTATTAGTAATTGTAATGAAAATTTGTGTTGATTCTTGGACATTAAAATTGTATTGTATGTGAAAAGGGGAAGGAAATATTTGTCTTTGTAAAGTTAGTTTTGTTGTAATGTATGTGGAAATGAAAGGCTCTTTTAGTGAAGCTAGTTGATGTAATAAAAGGGTGATTTGGAAAATAGCTTGTTACTCTTTTAGTGGAATGACAACCTTCATTAAGTGTGTTGTTCTTGCTCTAAATAAATTATTAGAAATATTGTCGAAAGCCTCTTGTGGAATGTTAAGAAATTTACATGAAGAAATATTAAATTTCATTGTGTTACTTGAAAGCATGTAAAGGAAGAGTTAGCCTAGTTCATTCATTTATTTGCATTGTTGAAAGAAAGCAAAACTATGTATGCTTCGATGAAAATAATCTAAATTTTAAAGTGTCTTTTATGTGTTCAAGAAAAAGAAATTTAATTCCTAATACTAGTGGAGAAAGGAAATTACTTTATCACAACTTAGGATTTAGCCTCTTTGAAATGTATAGTTTTATTATTAAGTTATTGTAGGATTCTTATAAGTCCAATATCACAAAAAGTGACATTTAGTGGAAATTGGATTAAATTAATCATCTTATAAAATTTTATCAAATTATAAAAGGAATTTCTTTTCTTATCAAGGACAAAATATAGATATATATTTGTTAAACATTATTAACATTATAATATTAATACTATTATTAATAATGATAGTAATAGCAAAATATTAACATTTGTTACTAATATATATATATATTATATATATATATATATATATATATATATATATAAAGAATTACAAAGATCACGCCGCACAAATACCACATAATACGGTGAAAAAGAATGCGCAGATTTTGAAAAAAACTTGGATTGATTATGAGTGGTGGGGAATATATATCCCCATAATGTATTAAACCCCAACCACTTTTTTTTCAAAATTTTGCGCATTCTTTTTCACATGTATTATGTGGTATTTGTGCGGCTCGAATCTTTGTAATTCTTTATATATATACTTAAATATATGTATAAAATCTTATTTCTCTCTAGTAAATCCATTTCGGGTTTACCCAATAAATGAATAAAATAAACTAAAAATTTACACACACACACACACACACACACACACATTCATATACCCAAATGCAAATATAAATCAAACCTAGCTATATCAATAAAATAGGAAAATACCCACAAACTCATTTGGGGAAAACCTAACAAAATGAGAAAAATAAAAATATAACACATTGAAACCCTAGGAGAGGGTGTAACCAAAACAAATAAATAATAAAACATGTAAGTCTTTCCAAAAGCTTAGAGTGACCTTCAATTACTCCCCCTCTTCCAAGTAACCTGCAAAAACAAAAGAGAAAATAATGAACCAAATGAAATGAGAAAGAAGCTTTCATAAGGATGTTTTAGGGTTAGAATTCCCTTTTCTCATCAAGGGTCCAAATTGAATCCATCCAAGGGATGAGATTCATCCCTACAAAAAGTAGGTGGAGAGTGGGTGAGTGGAAATTATCTTTTTAATTTAAATGTTTTAATTTCAAAAACATGAGTTGACTTTTTAAGGGGTCACTTTATGGGGTAAGGGAATGTTTATTCTAACCCCATGTAAAATGGGGACCTTGTTAATTGTTTAAACCTTGTGGAATTAAATACCTTGGGTATTTATTTATTTTGGCCCCTTTAACCCTCTAAATTTATATATGGAATATTTAACTATAGTAGAAATTTAATTATTTATTAAATTAACACTTAGGGAGATTAAACATACTTAGTCAAATCCAATGTATTAAAGTATAATGTAGTTTTTAAATAGTGTGTTATCATGGGAAATTATTCACTAGAAATTAATGCCTTAGAAACATCAATGTGACAACTGTCATTTTTGAAAATTTTTGTGGGCACGCTTTTGAAAAAAATCCTAATTTTTTCTAGCTAACCCTAGGTTGTTCTTGGGTCTCGTGCAGGAGTTTTTAGCATGCGTTATAACATTCAAAATTAGAAATGGATTGTACTAATCATAGGA
The DNA here is from genome assembly GCA_018340775.1 of Taxus wallichiana var. yunnanensis. Classification (NCBI taxonomy): domain Eukaryota; kingdom Viridiplantae; phylum Streptophyta; class Pinopsida; order Cupressales; family Taxaceae; genus Taxus; species Taxus wallichiana. Next base: position 65,405,596 of record CM031233.1, read on the forward strand.
CATACCAACCATTTCTAAACATAGAACATAGATTCCTCTAAGGAAGAAAAAAGGGGTGCATGACCCTAATTTCTTCCGAGCCACAATTGATAGCCATGAATAGGCTATTTAGATCATAAGCCACTTTACAACTAAAAATCGTGGAAAGAACAACCTATTTTTCTTTTTTCAGATCTCAAAAATATTATATCATTGAAATGTTTTTATTATCAAATTGAATTCCTTCTATTTCTAATTTCATACTAATTCAAAGGAGTAGGGCCTTCAAATAATGCTACTATTATCTTATCTATTAGGAAATTTGAATGACTGAACTTAACAAAAAGAAACTACAAACTAAATTACCAATTTACGATACTATTTAAGATGGTGTGCAATAATAAAGCTATTATATTTGCATTAATAGAATAGTTAAGATTGAAATATTATATGTACACACACACACACACACACACATATGTATGTATGTATATTTTAATATATATTTTGCTTGAATCTGAAATTTATTAGATTGGGTGAATATAATTCTTAAGTTTAGTTGGTAAGGATTGAGGAATTTCATTCTACTATATTTCTCTAGGACAATTTAACACCCACTATTTACACACACAAAGAAAACATGGAAAATATCACATAATTTTTTTTTTTACTTCCTTGAGGTGTATGCGACACTACAAGTGGTATCTATGGATTACACACAACTCTTGGTATGTTTTACAAAACATTTTTCCACATAGGTAACATCAACAACATGTGATGCACATCAAGACCATTTTTTATTTTTTTAGTAGGCACAACATAAGAATTCAACTACAGTGCACACTTACAGGTAGGGTCTTCCCACATTATCATATTTTTGGATTACGTATTTTTGATAATCATAGTTCAATTCTTGACTTAAGTAATAGAAAACTAATGTTATGAGAATTATACATTCATGTTTCCTCTTGCTAGGTTTTCTCTCATCTATTAATGTTAACTGAAGGTATAACCCATTTAATAGATTCACCGACGTTACTTTATTTACTTGTTTAATTTGTTCATTTGTTAAAAGGACATTTATTACACACAAGGCCGTTTACCTATACACACAAGCTACATGATCTTGTTTCATACCTTTGTTGCACAAGGAGGTGAGCGTAAACTCCAATTGAGGTGAAGTATTGTTTGGGTTCGGAACTAAAAGATTACTTTGGGTAGGGATCATAACGGTTAAAAAACTTAAGAAAGGATTCTAGTGCACCTTCACAAGGGTTGGTGGTATGCAAGTCAATTTTGCATTCATCTTCATGATCTCATTAGTTATTAACCCATAGTTTATTGAGACTTAAAACAATAAATCCAAATTAAGTGAGTGCATCATCTAGTCTTCACTTGATTAAGTTCATCCAATGTTTATAAACCAAGTTTTATAATAGATAAGTTATATTTTATGATTTCTTGATCATTTATCCCCATTTAATATAACTTTTTATCCTCCCAAATTACTAAACATTGGTTTAAATTTAATATCATTTTACATCCCATCAACACTAAGGATAAATTTACCAGTATAAATTAAGAGTAATAAGGTATATCCTTTTTAACACAAGAAGATAGTTTCCTTTTCTTCCACTTAAGGACTCTTTACTTCATCTATATGTTTACAACATCATATTTTTAGTATAACCTTTGTATGGATTACAAAACCACTTGGTGATACCTAGTATTACATTATTGTTGCAATCTAGAAGGGTTTACTAACTCAAGGTTATAACTCAATTTTTTTACCATTATCCTTTTTGATAACTAGTCATAAATACATAGTTCCCTATCAAAATGACAAACATTATAAAGGTAGCTCAAAATTATTACGTACTTTGAATAGGTAAAACAATATTGGTCATATCAAAGATAAACTATTTTTCAAATTGCAATCATACAATAAGATACTCATAACAATGCAGTGATCATTTTATTTCATTCACAATAATATTTCACAAGTTTTATTTCCAAATAATAACGACGACACTACTCCACAATTACACAAATTGTAAGGCACTACCTTCTTCTAACTTTTCTATCAAATTCTATTCCCGATCCTTTCAACACATTAACCATTCAAGTAAAAGGAAATTCATAAGCTAAACCAATGCAATTTTCTCCAAGTATTTCCCTTTTCCTACTCATGAAATCCATCGCACATTTAATTATTAGCCTAAATTAGTTCACGAGAATTGAGCATGGTAAGAATTACACATTGGAATAGTATGCTACTATTTAACAATATCATGAAAATATAGCTTCTATTTAATGAAATGGTTATAATATCTAAATGCTAAAAACCTCTTTAATCATGCTAAAATTTCTACAATGTAAAACTAAGAAGGAATTCATATGTACTAGTTATGAACATTGTCTCTAAAACAACAAAAGTTTAATAATCAACAAAGTAGGGGCTATTGGCCTTATAAATCAAACTCAAGGAGTCGATTACACTAGGATTTCAATCATGTAAGCATATATATTATATGATTGAAATATAATACTTCATCCATCAATCAATAATTCATTATCTAACTCGAACATACATCATAACACAACACCAAAAACATCACAAACAACTCCGTATACCTCCCGAATCATCACAAAAACTCCATACAACTCCCAAGCACCAATAACACACAAAAAAATCTCTTATGCCTCCCTCAAGTCTCTTATTCCACCCTAAAATATCTTATGCCTCTCACAAATCTCTTATACCTCCCTTAAGTAGTAACATAAAGATAAAGTTTACTTTTCATTTCCCAAAGAGTTCGGTCACTCTATGGCCCTAAGCACAAAGAGTATAAACAACCCTAACCCAAGTGAGATAATAACTCGTGGTTTGATAACCCACTAGTTATCGGCAAGTCCTTGGGGTCTACCCCCACAACAAATCGGGTCCATAGGTTCAAAATTCCATGGCACATCCCATGACCCTATTCCACACATTACAAAAATAGTATCAACATAATAATTCATTTAAAATGTCAAGTGGAAAAATTCCAAGCCTTGGGCTAGGCTATAAAACTTTTAAATTTAAAATAAAATTTAAATCTAAGAAAAACAAATGGCCAAGTAGCCATAGTTAGTGCAAAAATATGCATGTTAGTACAACAACAAAATAAAATTCCCAAATTATAAGAACATATCAATCAAGAAAACTATTGGTCCTTGCAAAAAGAAGAGAAAATGTTAAATTTACAAATAAAATATAGATATAGGAATAGCACATTACGATGACTATGTGGCCTTATACATCCACCAAGGGGGTACTCAATGAGTTTCTGACACTTGAAATATCGAGCCTCATCTTGTAAAATAACATATCAAGTAATATAATTGTCATCGTCTCTGTCTGAATCATCCCGCCACCACTTCCACAAAGGCTAAAAATATTCTTAACTACACTTAGGTTGAATCCATATGATAACCATATAAGGAGAGAGATGAAGGAGTACATGTCTTCATCTACTGAGCCTAAGGTCAGCTCAAGTGACTGGTCCATGGTACTCATTTCCTCACTCCAAACATACACTTTTACTGATTTCCTTTAGGGTTAGTTAGCCTAGGGTTCACAACATAACACCGAACTACATCGCTAACACAATGGTCATTCACACACATTAACCATAACGTCAATGAATTATATCTATAAAGGGTATATCACATTCATTACATCCATGATTTATAATACATCACATTACCACATGTTGCACCCAAAGTGCAAGCACTACATAAGAGGGATCATCCATTCTCCATATGCCCCTAAATCACGACATGATCCCTCAAAAATTACATGATTAATACTTATAATGAGCACGATGTCTAACATTACAACATTTGTACAACATAACAATTCAACTACAAAGTGCACTCTTACACGTAGGGTCTTCCCACATTATGATATTTTAGTATTACATATTTATTAAAATCATACTCCAATTCTCAATGAAGTTCTAGAAAAATCATGTTCTTAGAATTAGACATTCATGTTTCCTCTTGCTAGGATTTCTCTCATCGTTAATGTTAACTTATGATATAACCCAATTAATAGATTCATTAAAGTTACTTTATTTACTTGTTTAATTTGTTCATTTATAAAAAGGACATTTATTACACGCAAGGTTATTTACCTATACTGTAAAAACTATAAGATCTTGTTTCATACCTCTATTGCACAATGAGGTGAGCGTAAACTACAATTGAGGGGAAGTACCATTTGGTTTTGGAACCAAAATATACCTTTGGATAGGGATAATAACGTTCAAAAAAAACATAAGAACGGATTACAATGCACCTTCACAAGGGTTATTGGTATACATGTCGATTTACATCCATCTTCATGATCTCATTATTTATCAACCCATAGTTCATTTAGACTTAAAAATCAATCTGAATTAAGTGAGTTCATCATCTAGTCTTCTCTTGATTGAGTTTGTCCAATGTGTAAAAACTAGGTTTTATAACAAATAAGTTAGATTTAATGATTTCTTGATCATTTATCCCCATTTAACATAACCTTGTTATCCTCCCAAATTACTAAACATTGGTTTACATTTTAATATCATTTTACATCCCATCAACACTAAGGATAAATTTACCAATATAGATTAAGAGTAATAAGGTATATCCTTTTTAACACAAGAAGATAGTTTCCTTTTCTTCCACTTAATTATTCTTTACTTCATCTAAATGTTTACAACATCATAAATTAGTATAACCTTACAAAACCACTCAATGATAACTAGTATTAAATTATTTTCGCAATCTACAAGGGTTTACTAACTCAAGGTTATAACTCAAATTATTTTACATATAAATAGTTCCCTATCCAAAATGATACACAATCCAAAGGTAGATCAAAAGTATTATGTACTTTTAATAGGTAAAATAATATTGGTCATATCAAAAAAAAAATATGTCAAATTGCAATCATACAATAAGATAATCATAACAATGCAATGTTCATTTTATTTCATTCACAATAATATTTCACAAGTTTTAGTTTTGAGTCAATAACGACAACACTACTCCACAATTACATAAATGCTAAAGCACTACATCCTTCTAACTTTTCAGAATATTCTATTCCCAATCCTTTCAACACATTAAGCATTCTATTAAAAATAACTTCATTAGCTAAACCGATGCAACTTTCTACAAGTCTTTCCCTTTTTCTACTCACAAAGCCATTTTCACATTTATTAGCTTGAGTCAATTCATGAGAACTGAGCATGATAAGAACTGCACATTACAACAGTATGCTAGTATTTAACAATATCATGAAAGGAAACCTTATATTTAATGAAATAGTTATAAGCTCTAAACACTAACAACTTATTTAATCATGCAAAAATTTCCACAATGTCAAACTAAGAAAGAATTCATAAGTACCAATTATGAACATTGTCTCTAAATCAACAAAAGCTTAACAATCAAGCAAGTAGGGTCCATTGGCCTTATAAACCAAATTCCCATGGAAGTATAGACTTAAGGCACCTTGTTTTGACTACAAAGAGTATACGAAGGTTAATCATTAAACCCTATTTACTCAAATAAACTACTTCCAAATCCGGTCAGCCATTAATAGAAAGGAAGGTTCAAGGACACCAAACATTGTCAGCCCCAAAACTCATATTATCCTACAATAGGATGTTATACACACACACACACACACACACACACACACACACACACACACACACACACACACACACACACACACACACACACACACACACACACATGTATCTATCTATATGTATGTATTTATGTATGTATGCATATCTCTCAAGCACAAGGAATCCAAATTTCTGAAACACACAATCAACAACCATGATAGAGGAAAACTTAATAATGTATATATGTATCCTTGTGAGTATAGGGAATCCAAAATTTTAACACACAATAATGTACCGCGAGGATTAAGGAGGGTTTCTTATATATTTTATTATAAATTTTCATATAACCAAACAATCTAAGAGTCTAATAATCCCCCTTTTTCTAATACAAATCCTTCCATATCAAATCGATTTACAAGGGTTCGAACCGATTGAACATATTTTCCCCTTAGCTAGTCAACAAATAAGGGATGCGCAACAAAAAGAGGGTCAAATGGGATATATCCTTAACCCTTCTCTTTGATTTCATTAATCATAAGAGATTTAAAAATATATTATTTCCGTGTAATAACCTTAGAATTAATCCCACCATTATTAAAACTATGCAAAACTCGGAAAAAAAGAACTTTCACATCACGCAGATTTACAATTAGTTTTTCAATATAATAGAAATTTACTCAACCTAGAATCACATAATTAGAGATTAATAGAGGAATAGCCAACAAGGTAAAAAATGATTGTAGAACCATGAAATCAAACTCAAAATAATATTTCAAGAAAAGAGAATGATTCGAGTTCATGAGATTGTTAAAGCTAGAAAAATATCAAAATAGGTGGTGTTTATCATGCTTAATTTAAGCTTCCACACACACAAACACGTTTACCAGGCCCTTACAACAGCAACATTACGAAAATCTCCCTATTTTACTTGTTGGATGTCCATGCTCTACTCCAGACCTGCACTTCGATTCTACACATGTTGGGTGTACGCAACTACAACTAGATGGAGATCTGCCTGCAACTATATTTTTGTTTAGGACTCACAGCTAAATGCCTGATTTGTTATGAGTCCTAAACAAAAATAGTCCACACGACCAAATTTTTTTGGGCATTTCATTCAACAAAACAAATTCCAAGTGTACACCTTCTTTATGGCATTAAAGAATTGGTAGGTGGCCAACAACCCACCACTTTGCCAAATAGAAACCAAAATCTAGCATGAGGTAATAAGATTTAACCAAACACACTAAAAATTAATTTTATTGGTTAAAGAGCATGAACCGAGGGCAAGTTCATTGCCAAGGGTGGGTGAATAGTTTAAATCTAATCATTAAATTTTGTTGTCTCCTGCTAAAGGTTGGTGTCACCAAAAGAGCTATCTCCACACTCCCATGCAAGCCAAGACTAACCACAATTGTTCCAAGGTTATTCTTAAGTGCGTGATAAATAATTAAACCTAGCTCAAAAATATTAGGTCATATTTAAAAAAAAAACACCCTAAACACCTTTGGAAAGTTCTCAATACGCCTTTAGAGCTATTACACAAAGTGACATTCAACATCCCATTTAAATCGAGAAAAAATTAGTGTTCGATAAGAAAGTTCATAAAACATGTTACAAAACACCCTCAAAAATATAATAAGAATTTACAAAAACACAAGATGGTATGATGGAATGAGAAGAAGTTAAATTTACTTTGCAACAAGATAGCAATACCTAACAATTATAGGGAGAAAATTACAAACATTCAACATTAGCAACTACGGTCAAAGAAGCAAGAACGAGAATCAACATCGAAACGAGAATTACATTCTCCTCTCCTTATGAAATCATCATCCTCAATGTGACTTAATGCCAAGGATAACAAAAGGGATGATAAAAAAAGGAAATTTAAAGACGAAAATATCTGCCTATGGTTTAAATTTCTGTCATTAGAGCATGACCACAGGGTAGTCTAGAAAGATTATCAATTTATTAAATTTTTAATGTTCTATGAAGATTGAAAGTTTTATTTTATTTCATTATTTGATTAATATTTTTCCTGTACATTATTCCTATAACTCAATCCCTTAAGATTTCATTGTTGAAAAAAATTCAGTTTATTTATTCTTGTGGGTGCCCAACAGGAACTGTTATCACAATACCATACTAGGGTCATACACAACACTAATGGTTCACAGGAAAAATTTTACATACTTCCATGACTGTACCACACCACAAGAGCTTAACCAAACCATGGAAGGAACATACATGATCCACATAACATAGTACTTGTCACACATATATGACCGACATATTAATACTCGAACATAAGTGTACTATAACAACATGAAATTCCCCACAAATAAAGGTTTCACACAACTCGAAACAATGATTGTATATACATAGTGTCAACAAGGGAATCAAAACTATATCCATAACATCACAACATGTATAACAAAACTCACATGAGTTCACATACATCATAACACCACTCCCAAAACATCATAAACAACTTTGTATACCTCCCAAAGCATCACAAGACAACTCCATAAACCACCCAACCACCAATCACACACACACAAGTCTCTTATGCCTCCATCAAATTTATTATACCTCCCTCAAATATCTTATGCCTCTATCAAGTAGTAACAAAAAGATAAATTTTCCTTTTCACTCGCCAAAGAAATCGGTCATCCTACAGCCTAGGCACATAGAGTCGAGACACCCCTAACCCAAGTGACATAATAACTCATGGTTCAACAACATGATAGTTATCTGTACCTCCTTGGGGTGTATCCCCATACAATGAAGTGGGTCCATATATTTAACCATTCCTCGTGGTGCATCCCATGACCCTATTCCACACATTACGATAATAGAGCTAGGATAACAATCTATTTCAAATCTCAAGTGGAAAAACTCCAAGCTTTGGGATAGGTTATTAAACTTTTAAATTTGAAAGAAAATATAAATCTAAGAAAAAATGGCCAAGTAGATAACTAGTGCAAAATTGCATGTTAGTACAACAACCAAATAAAATTCCCAAATTATAAGAACCTATCAATTAAGAAAATTGTTGGTCCTTGCAAAAAGAAGAAAAAATGTTCAATTTACAAATAAAATACATATATAGGAATAACACATTACGATGACTATGTCACCTTATATGGCCACCAAAGAGGTACTCAACAAGTTGTTGGCATTCGAACATCGAGCCTCGGCTCATAAAATATAATATCAAATAATACAATTGTCATCATCTTTATCTAAAACATCCCGTCACCACTTCGACAAGGCTAAACATAGTCATAACTACACTTAGGTTTAATCCATATGATAACCATATAGGGAGAGAGAGGAAGGAGTACAATTCACCATCTACTAAGCCTAAGCTCGAGAGTCAAGTAAATGGTCCACGTTAGACATTTCCTTAGTCGAACAATACACTTTTACCAATTTCATTTAGGGTCGGTTAGCATAAGGTTCACAACACAAAAATTAACTACATCACTAGAACAATGGTGGTTTGCGCACATTAACCATAACATCAATGCATTATATCTATACATGGTATATCACATTCATTATGTCCACAATTTACAATACATCACATTACCACATGAGGCACTCAAAGTGCAAGCACTACATAATAGGGATCATCCATTCACCATATTCCCCTAAACCATGACATGATCCCTCACAAATTACATGATTAATAGTTATGATGAGCACAATGTCTAAAATTACAAAATATAGCCAATTGCAATATAGCATGGTGATACACACATTTCTTCACAACACGGTAACGATAGAACTATACAACCTAGTTGAATATACATGAACTTTATCATACAACACATCAACAAACGTACATATCAAAATTGCCAAAATTCTCCAACACTCGTAATACACATTACATTACTTCAACAAACCACAAGATGGTACATCACACACGAATTCCTCATTGAATCCATGAAAATAAGAGAGGATAATCTCATCTACGATACATCAATATGCCAACAATTATGCACTAAGTGACATACATTACATGTGTGTTCATAATATCACAATTGTGGCACAGTTCACATCACGCTAATATCACATTACTCTTCAAATTTTAGCTACCGCCACCATGCAAAACCATCACAACTCCAATCTGTCCCAAAGGTTTGAGAGCATGAACCTCCACTCTGATACCAAGTGTAACCTCCACTATTTTTACACACAAAGACAACACGGAGAATATTGGATAACATTTTTTTCACTTTCTTGAGGTATATACATCAAGACCGTTTTCTCTATATTTTTTTACTAGGCACAACATAATGATTTACCTACTACGGTGCACACTTATAGGTAGGGTCTTCCCACATTATGATCTTTTAGGATTACGTATTTGTTATAATCATACTTCAATTCTTAACTTAAGTTCTAGAAAACTCATGTTATAAGAATCAGACATTTCTACTTCCTCTTGTTGGGTTTCTCTCATCTATTAATGTTAACTTACTATATAACCCATTTAATAGATTCACGAAGCTACTTTATTTACTTGTTTAATTTTTTCATTTGTAAAAGAACATTTTTTACACACAAGGTTGTTTACCTATACACACAAGATATAAGGTTGTGTTTCATACCACCATTACACAAGGAGGTGTGCATAAATTCCAATTGAGGTGAAGTAATAATTGGGTAGGGATCATAGCGGTACAATGTACCTTCACAAGGGTTAGTGGTATGCAGGTCAAATTTGCAGCCATCTTCATGATCTCATTAGGTGTTAACCCATAGTTAATTGAGACTTTAAAAATCAATTTTAATTAAGTAAGAGCATCATCTAGTCTTCTCTTTATTAAGTTCGTCAATGTTTATAAACCAGGTTTTATAATGATAAGTTAGATTTAATGATTTCTTGATCATTTATCCCCATTTAACATAAACTCATTATCTTCAAAAATTACTAAACATTGGTTTAGATTTTAATATCATTTTACATCCCATCAACACTAAGGACAAATTTACCAATATAGATTAAGTAATAAGGTATATCCTTTATAACACAAGAAGATAGTTTCCTTTTATTCATCTTAAGGACTTTTTACTTCATCTATATGTTTACAACATCATATTTTTAGTATAATCTTTGTATGGATTACAAAACCACTCAGTGATACCTAGTATTACATTATTGTCACAAACTAAAAGGTTTACTAACTAAAGGTTAGAACTAAATTTTTTTACCATTATCGTTTTTGATAACTAGTCATAAATACATATTTCCCTATCCAAAATGATAAAAAATCCAAAGATAGCTCAAAAGTCTTATGTAATTTGAATAGGTAAAACAATATTGGTGGAAAAACTATCTCTGTCAAATAGCAATCATACAATAATATACTCATAAAAATGCAATATTCATTTTATTTCATTCACAATAATATTTCACAAATTATAGTTTCGGTGAATAACGATGACACTACTCCACAATTACATAAATGCTAAGGCACTATGTCCTTCTAACTTTTTCAGGAAATTCTATTCTCGATCCTTTCAACACATTAAGCATTCGATTAAAAATAACCTCATTAGCTAAACCAATACAACTTTAGACAATTATTTCTCTGTTTCCACTCAGAAATCCATTTGTATATTTATTAGCCTGAGTCAATTCATGAGAACTGAGCATGATAAGAACTACACATTGGAACATTATGCTACTATTTAACAATATCATGAAAGGAAACCTTCTATTTAATGAAATGGTTCTAAGCTCTAAACACTAACAAATTCTTTAATCATGCTAAAATTTCCACAATGTCAAACTAAGAAAGAAGTCATATGTACCAGTTATGAACATTATCTCTAAAACTAAAAAAGTTTAACAATCAACCAAGTAGGGGCCATTAGCCTCATAAATAAAACTTGGGGTGTCAAGTGCATTAGGATTTCAATCATGTTAGATAAGGAATTATTGATTGATGGCTGCGATATTAGATTTCAATCATGTAATCATATAAATTATATGATTGAAATCTAATACTGTAACCATCAATCAATAATTCCTTATCTAACAAATTACTTCACAATTAATAATGATAATAATGAAGGCTAACAACCCTAGTAGCCAAGTTATTTGATATATCCAAAATGATTTTCTAACAAATACGAAAACAACAAGAAGTCTCAAAAGTACATAAGTATCGAAAGCAACAGTCCAAGATATCTTGTCACAATAGTCAAAGTATTTTCTATTTCTTATCTAACAGTTGATTTCTAGCCTCGTATGCTTTGATTGATAGCCCTTTAACAAAACAATAAGGGTAAAATGATTTGAATACCATGCAGTAGCAAGAGAGTAAGATTCTACAAACAAGATGACAACTAAACAAATTATCCAAGACCAAAAGGGAAGACTAAAACCCAAAAAAATAGTAGGGAACATCACCTAAACTAATCTCTATTAAAATAATGATCAAGTCGACCATCATATCCCATTTAGGATGACACTAAGAAAGTAATGTGATAAAGGAAACAATGTCCCAACTGAAACAAACAACTATTACGGAAGAAGAACAAATACCGACATTCCATTATATTGGGACGCAACTTAAACTTGACAAAAACAAGGGTTTGACTCAAGGTGGTTAGGAAACCACTTAACAAAAAATCACTTCCACAAGGTGGGATGAACAAGAATATAAAACAACATATTCATGTGTCTAGAGGATCACACCTTCTAAGAGGTCCCAAACACTAATATAATGTTAGGCTATAAAGAGGGAAGGTTGGTTACGTAAAAATTTTTGTTGCGGAAGCTTGCCTTTCTATACTTATATTCATTACAATTTAATACTTTATTATCCAATCCCTTAATATCTAATAAGCTAAATGATAGGCTACACTTGCTCAATAAATCACATTAAGTGCAAAATATTCTAATTAAATTTATTAGGAATAAGTATATCAAACATTTATGAGATAAAAGCTAAGGATTGCAAAGGATCTATAAGACCATTGTTCGTCAATTCACCAAATTCCCATGGCAAAAGTATAGACTTAAGGCACCTTGTTTTGACTACAAAGAGTATATGAAGATTAATCATTAAAACTTATTTTATCAAATCAAAACTTCGAATCTAGTCAACCATTAATAAAAAGGAAGGTTCAAGGACACCAAACATTGTCAGCCCCAAAACTCATATTATCCTATAATAGGATGTTATATATATATATATATATATATGTATGTGTGCATATCTCATGAGCACAAGGAATCCAAAGTCTAAAACACACAGTGAACAACCACTATAGAGGAAAAATTAATATTGTATATATATATCCCTCATGCAAGCACATGGAATCCAAAATTTTAACACACACGATTAATGACCACGATTAAGGAAGGTTTCTTAGATATTTTATTATAATATTCATATAACCAAATAGTTTGAGTGTTTAAGAATCCCCCTTTTTATTAATATGAATCCTTCCATATCAAATCGATATACAAGGGTTCATAACTAGTCGAACATATTTTCCCCATAGCCAGTCAAAAAAGAAGAGATGCACAACCCAAAAATGATCGATACGGATATATCCATAATCTGTTCTCTTTGATTTCATTAAACATAAGTGCTTTTAAAAAATTTATTTCTAAGAAAATAACCTTAGAATTAATCCCATCATTATTAAAACTATTCAAAATTCAGGAAAATAAGAACTTTCACACCACACAGATTTATAAGTAGTTTTTCATTATAATAAAACATTACTCAACCTAGAATCACATAATAAGAGATTAATAGAAGAATAATGAGCAAGGTAAAAAAATGACTATACAATAACCTAAAAAATCCAACTTGAAATGCCATTTTAGGAAAAGAGAACGATTCATTTCATGAGATTTTTAAAGCTAGCAAAATATCAAAATGGGTGGTGCTTATCATGCATGATTTAAGATTTCACGTGCAAAAACACATCTACTAGGACTTTCAACAAGAAACATCAAGAAAATATCCCCTGTTTTACTTGTTGGATGACCATGCTCTACCCAGCCTCGACTTGACACATCTTGGGTGTACGTGATTGCAAGCTGGATGGAGATCTTCCCGCGATCTGGCATTTTCTTGAAAATTTCAAATCCTTTTAACAAAGCACTAAGTTGTTGCGAGTCTGAACCATAACATTTTAGGCGTCCAACACCTTTCTCGGAATTTCATTCAATAAAAAAATTCCAATTGTATTCCTTCTTTATGGCATTAAAGAATGTGGAGGTGGCCAACAACCCACCACTTTGCCAACAAGCAACAAAAAATATAGCATGAGGTAATAATATTTAACTAAACACACAAAACATGAAGTTTATTTGGTAAAGACAATGTATTGAGGGCCATTTCACTGCCAAGGGTGGGTGACTAATTTAAATTCAATAAATAAATATTTTTGTCTCCTTCCTAAAGGGTGACACCACCAAAAGAGACATCTCCACCCTCCAACGCAAGCCAAGACTAACCTCGATTGTTCCAAGGTTAGTATTAGGTGGGTGATAAATAATTAAACAAAGCTCAAAAATATTAGGTCCCCTTTTTAAAAAAAGGCCCTAAAAACCTGTGGAAAGGTCTCAATATGTCTTTAGAGCTATTATGAAAAAGTTTCATTCAACAACCCATTTAAATCAAGAAATCGAGTAGTCTTCATTAAGAAAGTGCAAAAATATGTTACAAAACGCCCTCAACAATATAATAAGAATTTACAATAGCACAAGATAGTATGAAGAAATCTCAAGAAGTTAAATTTACTTGAGAACAAGATCACAATTACCTAATGATCATAGGGAGCACATAACAAACATTAAACATTAGCAACTGTGGTCAAAGAAGCTAGAACAAGAGTTAACACTCGAAATAGGAATGACATTCTTCTCCCCTTATAAAAGCATAGTCCTCAATGCAACATAACGCTAAGGATATCAAAAGGGATAAGAAAAAAGTAAATTTAATAAAGAAAATATCTTCTTATGGTTAAAAATTTTATCGTTAGAGCATGACCATTGGGTGGTCTAGATAGTTTATTAGTTTATTAAATTTTTAATGTTACGTGAAGATTGGAAATTTTCTTTTGTTTCATTATTTAATTAATCTTTTTCCTATACATTATTCTTAAAACTCAATCCCTTAAGATTTCATTATTGACAAATAATTCAGTTTATTTATTATTGTGGGTTTCAAATAGGAACTACTATCAAAATACCATATCAAGGTCATACACAACACTAATGGTTCTGTTATCCTGCAAAATTGACAAGGGAAATTTGTAGGTAACCATACCAAAAAAAATTTTTTGGCCCCAAGGAAGTTTGACAACGTTTGAAATAGCCCAAAACTCCCTTTCGAAATCATGTTTTAAGGACTTAGCCATTTTTCTCGTCATTTAGAGTTTGGCAAAAAATTGTTGTGGCAACATCAAGAAAAGTGTGCGCAAGTGCTTTGAGAAGTTCTGTTAACATGTAGAAAATTACGCCAAGGTCTTTGAGAAGTTCTCGTCGACATGCTTTAAAAAGTGCGCCAAAGGCGCTGAAAATGTCGTGTTGACATGCCAAAAGTTGCGCTAAGGCGCTAAGAAGTTCTTGTCGACATGCGAAAAGTGTGCCAAGGCCTTTGAGAAGTTCTGTCGACATGCGAAAAGTGCACTAAGGTGCTTTGAGAAGTTCCCTGTCGACATGCGAAAAGTGTGCCAAGGTCTTTGAGAAGTTCTGTCAACATGCTAAAAAGTGTGCCCTTTTACACTGTGAAGAGTTGTTTCTTCTTTCTGGGATCCATTGATCATTTTTGTAAAATATTTTAAAAGCATGTTGGCATACATGATGACATCATCCATGTTGCACCATGGGATGTTGCCATCCAAAACTTTCCCAAGTCATTTGTTGACTTGTTAGATATTTTGTAAGTGGTTTTTTTGTTTTTGTCTTCTTCTCTCCTCTCCTTCTATAAATACTAGAATGCTTGTTGTATTCCGTGTGAGAAAATTTGTATGAAAAATAGAATTGAGGAGAGAAAGACTTTGAGATTTCTTGTAACAAAACAAATATTAATACATAAAATTGAGACTTTGTGTTGAATTCCTGTGTTATGTGTTAGATCTTTCTTAAGTTAGATTTGCATGCTTATTTTGTTGGATTCACATATGATTTTATCATTTTTTTATTAGTATTGCTTTGTTTGTCTATGTGAGTAAGTTTGGCTCTATTTACTACTGGCCCAAAACATAAACCCTCTGACCTTTCTACTTTGGAATTCATTTCTTTTCTCCCTTTAGATCTTTCCTATCTCCGTTGCTCCCTTCATTCCTTTCTCGTTCACGATTGGAAATAACTCTCCGGGATGAGATCCCAAACCCCCGAAGGAGAATACTATAATACTTGCGTAGATTCCTCTTGGTAGAATAGCAATAGACCAGTTTGCTTTGCTATCTCAAAGAGGGGCTATGCCCTGCACACTATTGGCCTATCTATCCATAGATCTTCCCAACCGATGATTTTTGGACCAACAATTTTTGGCGACTCCACTGGGGAAAGAACTAGATCTATGTGAGTTTTATGTCAGCTAAATGACACTAATAGTTTTTAAAGTTGCTGAGGTGACTAAGAAAATAGATAAAACTGTAAAAATCACTACCTATTTGCAAATCTTAACTTTTTGCTTAAAATCCAAATTTTTTGCAAAAGTGATCCAAACTGAAAATTTTCTTCAGAGATCCATAGATCTAGGCTAGTTAGAGATCTTTAGTTCACTGAGTTTTTACAAAAACCCATATTTTTCCGTAGATCTAAGATTCTGACAGTTTACAAAAAAATTCAAACCCTTATAAAAGTCAACTCTAAGATCCGAAAATCAGCTTGCTAAGTTAAACCATCATTTTATCCTCATTGATATTTATCATTAAACCGCAATCGGTTTTCAAAAGAGGGATAAAATTAAATATTTAGAAAAGTACATGCTGCTGATTTTTGTCAGAAAAATCAGAAAATCAGCAAGTACAACCAAAAAGAGTTTTTAAATCTGCTCTAAAAACATTGCAGATCTGAAAGATACACTGGCGGGTGAACCATTTACCGTAGCAGGAGAGCTCATGGAGAAGTTGATCCTACTTTTGATCTACTTCAAAGGCATAACTTCAATATTACACTAGCACGCTTCCCATCGACTGAGTTCAGCTAATCGGTCAGCCAGAAGTGCCTCACCTCCACAAAAGAACCGGTTTTCGCAAGGAGCCTCCACATCCCTTTGCAGTGCTCTGTTACTCAGCGGAACCACACTTCGGCTCGTGTCCTCTTTCTAGATTTTCAAATGGTAGTACCATGGGGAAACGCTATGGGCCCTCTTGCATTGCCACATCCAGTTCACACACTCCCTCATGGAAACCACAAGAATTTCCCAAGATTTGATGGGAGTGGAAATCAAAGCACAAATTCACATATATCTGCATTCATTATGTCATGTAGCATCCTAGATGTGACCCATGAAGATGTGTCGGTACACCTCTTTTTAGAGACCTTGCAAGGACCCGTAGCAGAGTGGTTCCAACATTTTGCCGGATCTATCATCAGTTGGGCCATGTTACGAACTATGTTTGAAGACAGGTATAAGCCTTCAGAAGATGCATTTGCGTTACTATCAAAGATCACTCACTTAAAGAAGGAGGACAATGAAACCATGCATGATTTTATCACCCGTTTAAATTCACCGATTAATCATGTGCCACTGCTTATCTTTTGCTGCCAACACTAGAAAATCAAAAGTGTTTCTTTGTGAATGCCATGAGCTCAAGATTAAGTTTCTTACTCTTACAAGAACAAATTACCACCCGGTTCTCATTCAATTCTTGCCATTCGGATAGAAGACAATCTTCTTATATCTAGTGAATTAAAATGAGATCTGTCCAAGCCTAAAGTTTTAAATCCTTCTCAAGCCACTTCATCTGATCTGACATTTTCATAAGATGTCAAATGAATTGCTCGCGTTAAAAAAATAGTTAGCTCAAGCTTCTCCTAGTACTTTGTACCAGGATATCCCATGAAGAAATTTCACTTCCAACAACGCCCCCCAAAGGCCGCATTTACCTGTAACTAATCTACAGTTGGCACTTGAGGCTCCTCTGGTCAATGCTCTAGTCGAGATTTAAGAAGAGGAGTAAAATTATGAAGACCCTTCATCCCAAGGTGAAGATGATCAAGATTTGATGAACCAAGTGGCGACTCTACGATTGGGTATATGGAATTTGAAGATGAGGAATCTGATGAAGAAGAGGGTACCCAAGGGTATGTAAGTGGGCAGTCATATGCTGTTTTCACCCGCTCTCAAGGAAAAGAGCAAAAGTTGCTGCTAGGATACAAAAAGAGAAGGCTGTGTCAAACACACCTCGACCATTACTAAAAGAGGTAATCCTCTTCCTCTCAACCTCTTATTAAGTCTTTTATGAAGAAGTCTTTTCCTCCCATCTCTCCTCCAAATCAACCTTCTCCTTTTCCCATAAATACCAGTAATCCTACCCCTCTACCGTAAAGTGAGGGACTGATTCCTTCATCAATGCAACCCTTGGTCACATTCGATATAATCGATCATGCTAAAAAGACCAAGATTCAAATGTCTGAGGCTGAGTATTTTCAGTCTAACCCCGAGCATCTTGTAAGATTGACTGAATATATCCAAAGCCAAGCTACCGTACTCTCTCATGTCTCCCTAAAAGGAATCCTCTCCAGTCCTCTTGCATCTCGCATAAATGTTGCCTTAACTTCCGCATCAGGTAAAATTGAACCTTTTTATCTCTCCCTCCTAATCAATGGTCACAAGCTAAGCAACTGCATAATTGATTCTGGGGCTTCCGATAATGTCATGCCGGTAAAGGTTGCCCATGCTTTGGGCCTCACTCTTACCAAGCATTTCGATAGATGTTACTCCATGGAAACCAAACAGGTTCCATTGATTGGTTAGATCAAAGACGCATAGTTCGCATTTGCAATGTTCCCAGAGAAAAGGGTAAAGATGACCATCCTCATTGCTGATATCCCAGCAGCATATGGAATTCTACTAGGGAGAAGATTTTGTAGAGAAGTTGGTGGAGAGATTCATATGGACTGGTCCAAAGCCGAATTCCTATCAAGGGTGTTATGCAGACTTTGGAGCCTGAATCACAAAAGAAGTACTTGGTCACCAACTCTGAAGACCCCAAAGCCTAAATTCTCTTCGAATCATCAGGGATGGGGAACTACTTCTTATCAATCGAAAGTCTGATAAAATGGACATTCTCGTCAGGAGGAAGACCTTAACAAGATATGGACACTGTAGTTTGATGGCAGTTGTGCAATGAGTGGATGTGGCACTAGAGCTGTCCTAATATCTCCTGAAGAGGAGATTTTTCCCCTTTCTTTCAAATTGCAATTTTTTAATACAAAAAATACTGCTAAGTATGAATATTTATTACTAGGTATGCAAGCTGTAAAAGAAAGAGGAATCAAGAACCTAAAAGTACAAGGTGACACCGAACTGATCGTCAACCAGGTAAAAGGAGTGTACCAAGTGAAAAATGACAAACTCAGACATTACCGCAATATAGTATGGGACAGCATTGAGGAATTTGATGCTTTCTCAATAAAATCCATTCCAAGAGCTCAAAATGACATGGCCGATTCATTGGCCATCTCAAAGATCCCTTATGTTCCCTTACCCAGGGTTGAAAATAGACACATATACCATTGAGGTAGTCTTTCACCCGAGCATGCCAAACAATTCTCAGCACTGGCAGGTATATAATGACGATAATCAACTTATTGCCTTTCTAGAGAAAGCAAAAAATTTCAATGAGCTTCATTTTGAAGGATCTACTTCTGCATGTCGTGAATCTGTCACTAGTCAAGTAAATGAATCAAAAGAAGGCGATGGCATATGCCAACTCAGGGGAAATAAAATTCCAAAGGGTTTAGTCTCTCTAGAATGATTGTTTGACAAACATGATCATTTTGTCAAGAAGAAGTGACAAGATGATCCTAACTCCTCTCCAGAGACCGAATCATCAACTCGGTCATGTAGAACATCCGCATTTTGTGAACATCGGGAAATGTTGTACACTGAATAAAAGTGAAAGTTTGTCAAATTGCTGAAGAAATATATGGACGTATTGGCATGGTCTTATGCCGATCTAAAGTCTTTCAAGCCGAAGGACGTTCAGCATGACATCCCGTTAAAAGATGATGTCAAACCTTTTCACCAGAAACAAAGGCACTATAATCCCAAGTACCATCCAAGAAGAAATATAGAAGATGCTTTGGATGCAAGGATCATTTTTTCTATCCACCACAAGACTTGGGTCGCAAACATTATGCGGCATGCGAAAGAAGAATGGTGAGATACGCATATGCATAGATTTTCGCAATCTAAATCAGGCGTCCTTGAAGGAAAACTACCCTTGCCCATAATGGATCAAGCTCTACAGATAAGAATCTTGGTTTAGAAATGTTTTCCATGCTTGATGGTTTTTCGGGCTATAATCAGATTGAGGTCTCACTCGAAGACCAATTCAAAACAACATTCACTACTCCCTAGGGCACATTCGCCTACAATAGGATGCCTTTTGGCTTGACCAATGTTGGTGCCACCTTTCAGCGAGCAATGGAATTCGCATTCAAAGGTATGATGGGGAAGGTCATCATAGTTTATTTGGATGACTTAACTATGTTCTCTAAAACACGAAGTGATCATTGTGATCATTTAGAGCAAGTATTGACTAGATGCCGAGAGCACGGAATTTCCCTAAATCTAAATAAGTCTATTTTCGTGTTCATTGAAGGAAATTTGTTGCGACACATTATTAGCAAGGAAGGAACAAAGATAGATGTCAAAAGGGTTAAGGCTATTCAGAGCCTTACCTTACCCATAAGAAAGACCAGTGTTCACTCCTTGAAAAGGTGAATTTTCTCGAGACACTTTGTTCCCGACTTCACCTTGAAAAGACTTGTCACATATCGAATATGATGAAATGGTTGCAAACTTTACAAAGTGGAGCGAAGAAGGAAAGACGTCATTCGAGGACATAAAAGCCTCCGTTGCTCATGTGCCCATCCTGGTATGTCCTGAATTCTCCAAAGATTTTATCATGTATAGTTATGCATCAGCACATACTTTATCACCATCTTAATGTAGAAGAACTCGAGGATGTTGAATCCCCAATCACTTTCATGAGCTTCCATCTCAAGCCTCATGAATTAAATATGTCTCGGCTAGAAAATCATGCCTTCACCATGGTCAAAGAAGTCAAGAACTTCCAATATTACATCCTAAACTCTCATACAGTAGTACTAGTTCCTGACATGACAGTTAAGTCTATCCTAACTCAACGAAGTTGGGAAGCTTACGAGGGAATTAGATCACAAAGGTCCAGGAGTATGATCTAGACATAAAACCAACCAACCGGTAAGAGGCAAGGGCCTATGTTAGCTTATGGCTGAAAAAAGATTCAGAGGTCCCTAAAGAGAAATATGATTGCATCGATGGAATGCAAGGCCAGCTGGAGAAAGTTGATTCTCTACCTATGGTTCTATTCATTGCAACTAGTGATGAATGGTATTCAGACATCACTTTCTTTCTCACTTACGGTGAGTTCCTAGCTCATCTAACTTCAAAGGAAAAGCAAACTGTAAAGCTCAGGGCAGCTAGATATGTCATCTGGGATGACGGTTTATACAAGCGTGAGATTGATGGCATCTTTTTGTGATGTGTTGACAAGCTGCAGCAGGTAAAGTTACTAGAAAGCTTTCATGATTCATCTTTAAGTCGTCACTTTTCCTCTTCCATCACTACACATAAGATCATTTAGGCTAGGTACTATTGGCTAACACTATTTCAAGATACAGCCACCTGCGTAGCAAAATGTGAGCTCTGCCAACAGTTTGTTGGCAAACCAAAATTGGTTGCTTTTCCCCTCAGGCCCGTCATTATTGACGAACCATTCAAGCAATGGGGAATTGACTTCATTGGAGCACTCCATCCCCAATCAAGTGCCGGACATAGTTATGTCCTAACAACAATAGATTACTTCACCAAATGGGTGGAGGCCATACCTGTTAAGAATGCCACCTCTGAAGTTGTTTGCAACTTCATCAAAGAAAATATCATCGTGAGGTTTGGCATCCCACACAAGATCGTTGCTGATAATGCTTCCAACTTCTCCTCACGGGAAGTTATTAGTTTTTTCTATGAATATGGGATAACCTTGGCCCACGCCTCAGATTATTACCCCCAGGGAAATGGTCAGGTAGAATCCAGCAATAAGAACTTAGTGACCATCATATAGAATCTAGTTGATGAGAATCACAGTGTCATGGCACAAGTCATTGTATGATACTTTGTGGGCAGACCGTATTACTCCAAAGAGGTCCCTTGGTATGTCACATTTTCAAGTATTATATGGAATCGATGCTAAGCTTCCCATTTCTACTGAACTTCCTACTCTGCACTTGGCACGAGCGATCAAAGATGAGACTTTCCAGAATTCTCTTGAAAAGAGGGTCATGTATCTAACAGAGCTTGAAGAAAAGAGAGTAAGGGTGGTTGACAGGATCACCAAACATCATAATCAAGTCAAGAGACTATTCGATAAAAAGGCCAAGCAGAGAGATTTCTAGGTGGGAGATCTCGTCCTTTTATGGGACAAGCGAAGAGAGATAAAGGGCATGCACGGGAAATTCGACTCTCTTTAGAGAGAGCCTTTCTAGATCAAGCGGCTCAATGGAGAGAACAACTTCTATGTCTCATATCGGATGGAAATGAGCTCCCGCTCCCCTATAGTGATAAACATCTCAAAATCTTTAGGAAGTAGAGCTTTCTCTCTTCTTTGTATAGTTTTCTTTCATTTTGTATGTTTGCTTTCTGTTCGTTGTGTGTTTCCTTTCTTCCCTTTTTTTCGCCCTTGTTTTTGACTCTGTAACCCAATGGATAGGCACATGAAAATCTAGGATTCTCTACCCTTAAGTTTAACTCAAAGATATTCCCGAAAAGAGCAGGTTGTTATCCTACAAAATTGACAAGGGAAATTTGCAGGTAACCATACCGAAAATTTTGTTTTGGCCCCAAGGAAGTTTGAAAACGTTCGAAATAGCCCAAAATTCCCTTTCAAAATCAAGTTTTAAGGACTTAGCCATTTTTCAGTCTTTTTGAGTTGGGCGCAAAAATTGTTGTGGCAACATCAAGAAAAGTGTGCCCAAGGCACTGAGAAGTTCCTGTTGACATGCTAAAAAGTGTGCAAGGCACTAATAATTTATTTTGACATGTTGAAAAGTGTGCCAAAGGAGCTGAAAATGTCGTGTTGACATGCCAAAAGATACGCCAAGGAGCTAAGAAGTTCCTATCAACATGCAGAAAAGTGTGCCAAGACACTGAGAAGTTTCTGTTGACATGCAGAAAAGTGTGCCAAGGTACTGAGAAGTTCTTGTCGACATGCAGAAAAGTGCACTAAGGTGCTGAGAAGTTCCTGTCGACATGCAGAAAAGTGTGCCAAAGTCACTGAGAAGTTCCTGTCAACATGCTAAAAAGTGCGCCCTTTTACACTGAAGAGTTGTTTCTTCTTTCGGGATCCATTGATAATTTTTGTAAAATATTTAAAAAGCATCTTGGCATACACGATGACATCATCCATGTTGCACCATGGGATGTTGCCATCCAAAAACTTGCCCAAGTCAACTGTTGAATTTTTAGATATTTTGTAAGTGGTTGGTTTGCTTTTGTCTTCTTCTCTCCTCTCCTTCTATAAATCTTTGGAATGCTTGTTGTATTCCATGTGAGAAAATTGTATGAAAAATACAAGTGAGGAGAGACATACTTTGAGCTTTCTTGTAATAGAACAAATATTAATACTGAGAAAATTGAGACTTTGTGTTAAATTCCTATGTTATGTGTTAGATCTTTCTTAAGTGAGATTTGCATGCTTATTCTGTTGCATTCACATATGCTTTTTTCATTTGTTTATCAGTATTGCTTTGTTTGTTTATGTGAGTAAGTTTGGCTCTGTTTACTACCGGCCCAAAACATAAACCCTCTGACCTTTCTACTTTGGAATTCATTTCTTTTCTCCCTTCAGATCTATCCTATCTCCGTTCCTCTCTTCATTCCTTTCTGTCCGATGAAATAACTCTCTTGGGATGAGATCCCAAACCACCCCGAAGGTAGAATATTGTAAGACTAGCATGCATTCCTTTGGTAGAATAGCAATAAACCAGTTTCACTTTGTTGTCTCAAAGATGGGCTATGCCCTACACACTATTGGCCTTTCTATCCATAGATCTACCCAACCAATGATTTTCGGACCAACAGTTCATAGGAAAAACTTTACATACTTCCACGACTATACCACACCACAAAAGCTTAACCAAACCATGGAAGGAACATACATGATCCACATAACATAGTACTTTTCACACTTACATTACCGACATATTAATACTCAAACATAAATGTACTATAACAACATGAAATTCCCAATCGAAAAAAGTTTCACATAACTCGGAAAAATGAATGTAGATACATAGTGTTAACAAGGGAATCAAAACTATATCCACAACATCACAACAGATAAAAAAACTCACATGAGTACACATACATCATAACACCACTCCCAAAACATCACAAACAACTTTATATACCTCCTGAAGCATCACAAGACAACTCCATATACCTCCCAAGCACCAATCACACACACAAAAATCTTTATGTCTCCCTCAATTATCTTATGCCTCCCTCAAATCACTTATTCCTCCGACAAGTAATAACATAAAGATAATTTATTCTTTTCTCTCCCCAAATAGGTCGGTCACCCTACGGCCCTAGGCACATAGATTCTAGGCACCCTTACTCAAGTGACATAATAACTCATGGTTCGAGAACCCTGCTAGTTATGCGTAGCTCCTTGGGGCATACCCCCATACAATGAAGTGCTTCCATAGGGTTAACCATTCCATGGCACATCCCATGACCCTATTCCACACATTACAACAATAGAACCAACATAACAATCCGTTTCAAATGTCAAGTGGAAAAAATCCAAGCCTTAGGATAGGCTTGAAAACTTTTAATTTGAAATAAAATCAAAATCTAAGAAAAAAATGGCCAAGTGGCCATAGATAGTGCAAAAATCCGTATGTTAGTACAACAACCAAAAACAATTCCCAAATTATAATAACAAATCAATTAAGAAAACTTCTAGTCCTTGCAAAAAGAAGAGAAAATGTTTAACTTACAAATAAAATATACATATATAGGAATAACACATTATGATGACTATGTGGCATTACATGGCCACAAAGGGGGTGCGAAACGAGTTGTTAGCACTCGGAACATCGATCCTTGACTTGTAAAATAACATATCATGTAATACAACTTTCATTGTCTATGTCTGAATTATCCCACAACCACTTTGACAAGGATAAACATAGTCATAAATACACTTAGGTTGAATGCATATCATAACCATATAGGGAGATAGAGGAAGGATTATAGGTCACCATCTACTAAGCCTAGGGTTGGCTAAAGTGACTGGTTAATGGTACACATTTCCTCACTCCGAACATACACTTTTACCGATTTCCTTTAGGGTTGGTTAGCGTAAGGTTCACAACATAACATATAACTACATCACTAACAAAATGGTGGTTCACACACATTAACCATAATGTCAACACATGGTATCGATATAGGGTTTATCACATTCATTACATCCATGGTTTATAATACATCACATTACCACATGATGCACCTAAAGTGCAAGCTCTACATAATAGGGATCATGCATTCACCCTATGCCCCTAAATCATGACATGAACCCTCACAAATTACATGATTAATACTTATGATGGGCACAATGTCTAACATTACAACATATAGCCAATTGCTATATAACATGGTGATACGAACATTTCTTCACAACATGGTAATGACAACACTATACAACCTAGTTAAATATACATGAATCTTGTCATACAACACATCAGCATACCTACATATCACAAATGCCAAAATGCTCCAACACTCCGTAATCCACAATACATTACTTCCACACACCACAAGATTTTACATCACACAAGAATTCCTCATTGAATCTGCAAATAGAAGAGAGGATACTCTCATCTCCAACACATCAATATGCCAATAGTTATGCACTAAGTGACATACACAACATGTGCATTCATAATATCACAATTGCGACACAGTTCACATCACGCTTATATCACATTAATCTTCCAATCTCCACAACCACCACCATGAAAAACAACCACAACTCTATTTTTTCTTAAAGGTTCGAGAGCATGACCCTCCACTCGATACAAAGTGTAACACCCAGTATTTACACACACAAAGACAACACGAAAAATATTAGATAACATTTTTTTTCTTGAATTGCTTGAGGTATATGCAACACTACAGGTGGTATCAATGGACTATACATAACTCAAGATATGTTTTTCACAACATTGACCCACATAGGTAGCATGAACAATATGTGATGCAAATCAAGACCATTTTCTTTTTCTTTTTTACTAGGCACAACATAATGAATCAACTATAGTGCACACTTACAGGTAAGGTCTTCCCACATTATGATATTTTAGTATTATGTAGTTATTATAATCATAGTTCATTTCTCAAATTAAGTTATAGATAAATTATGTTATGAGAATCGGGCATTCTTGTTTCCTCTTACTAGGTTTTTCTCATATGTTAATGTTAACTTATGGTATAATCCCATTTAATCAATTCACCGTAGTTACTTTATTTATGTGTTTAGTTTGTTAATTTTTAAAAAGGACATTTATTACACACAAGGTCATTTACATATACACACGCTACAAGATCTTGTTTCATACCTCCATTACACAAGGAGGTGAGCGTAAACTCTAAGTAAGGTGAAGTATTGTTTGCGTTTAGAACTAAAATATTCCTTTGGGAAGGGATCATAACATTAAAAAAAAACTTATGAAAGGATTCCATAGCACCTTCACAAGGGTTGGTGGTATGCAGATAAAATTTGCATCCATCTTCATGATCTCATTAGTGATCAACCCATAGTTCATTGAGACTTAAAAAAAACAATCTAAATTAAGTGAGTGCATCATCTAGTCTTCTCTTGATTAAGTTTGTCAAATGTGTATAAATCAGGTTTTATAATAGATAAGTTAGATTTAATGATTTCTTGATCATTTATCCCTATTTAACATAACCTTGTTATCCTCCCAAATTACTAAAAATGGTTTACATTTTAATATCATTTTACATCCCATCAACACTAAGGATAAATTTACCAGTATAGATTAAGAGTAATAAGTTTTATCCTTTTTAACACAAGAATATAGTTTCCTTTTCTTCCACTTAAGGACTCTTTACTTCATCTATATGTTTACAACATCATATTTTTAGTATAACATTTGTAAGGATTACAAAACCATTATGTGATACCTAGTATTACATTATTGTCACAATCTAGAAGGGTTTACTAACTCAAGGTTATAACTCAAATTTGTTTACCATTATCCTTTTTGATAACTAGTCATAAATACATAGTTCCCTATCCAAAATGACACACAATCCAAAGGAAGCTAAAAAGTATTCTATACCTTTTATAGGTAAAATAATATTGGTCATATCAAAGAAAAACTATCGTCAAATTTCAATCATAGAATAAGATACTAATAACAATGAAAAGTTCATTTTATTTCATTCACAATAATATTTTACAATTTTTAGTTTTAGTCCATAACGACAAAACAATTCCACAATTACATAAATGCTAAGGCACTATGTCCTTATAAATTTTCAGTAAAATTCTATTCTCGATCCTTTCAACACATTAAAAATTTGAGTAAAAATAACTTCATTACCTAAACCGATGTAACTTTCTACAAGTATTTCCCTTTGTCTACTCACGAAAGCCATATTCACATTTATAAGATTGAGACAGGTTCACGAGGCGAGCATGATAAGAACTACACATTAGAACAACATGCTAGTATTTAACAATATCATGAAAGCAAACCTTCTATTTAATGAAATAGTTATAAGCTCTAAACACTAACAACTTATTAAATCATGCTAAAATTTCCACATTGTCAAACTAAGAAAGAAGTCATATGTACCGATTATGAGCATTGTCTCTAATATAATAAAAGCTTAACAATCAACCATGTAGGGGCCATTGGACTTATAATTCAAAGTCATGGTGTCGAGTGCATTAGGATTTCAATCATGTAATCATATAGATTATATGATTGAAATCTAATACACTGTGCATCAATCAATAATTCCTAATCTAAGAAATTAGTTCACAATTAATATTGATAATAATGAAGGCTAAAAAAATTTCAAAATGATTCATTGCATAACCTTTAAGTTATTTGATATATCCAAAAGGTTTTTCTAACAAATATGATAACAAAAAAATCCTCAAAACTACGCAAGTATAGAAACAACAATCAAAGATATCTTGACATAACAATCAAAGTATTTTCGATTTCTTAGCTAACGATTAAGTTCTCATCTCATAGGCTGATTGATAGCCCTTGAATAAAACAAGGAGGGTAAAAATAATCGAGAAAATTGTGCAAAGAGCAAAGAGAGTAAGATTCTACCAAGAAGATGACAACTAAAAAAATTTATCCAAGACCAAAAGGGAAGACTGAAACCTAATAAAATAGTAGGGAACATGACCTAAACTAATCTCTATTAAAACAGTGATAAAGTCAACCATCATATTCCTTTCAGATGACACTACAAAAGTAAGGTGACATAGGAAACAATGTCCAAACTGAAACAAATAACTATTACGTAAAAAAGAAAAAATATCTAAAATTCCATTAGATTGGGACATAACTTCAAATTGACAAAAATGGGGTTTGACTTAAGGTGGTTGGGAAACACCTTAACAAAAATCATTTCTAGAGGTTGGGATGTGTTGGTGCTCAAAATTTCTCGCCCCATTTGTGCCTTGAAAATTTATTGATTTACAGCCTCTGTCATTTTCTCCTTCCCCATGTTGTGCTTGGTCAATCTTTGTTTCCATTTTTAATCTACTCCTGAGTCAAAGATCATGTATGGGTCCATGTTTGTCTCCTCATTTCTTTGTTCCTCTAGAAGGGTCTATATTTTGAGTCTCTCGTGCTCTATTCCTTCAAAACTTGTGTTTTCCGTTCTCTCTATTTCCCATAGTCAGGATTTGTTTTCCTTGACATTTCTATCCTAGATACTTGAAGAAGAATGAATTGATGTGTCCCTGAAGAACGTATTTGAGCCTTGTAACATTTCTAAACTTTCTGTCCTTGAAGAAAATTTCATTCCTAGGCTCAAAAGGTCATTTTTCTATATTTTATGGTTTGACGGGTGTTTCTCCGGTCAAATTTGCATCCTTACATCTATAGGGGATGTGGCACCTTTTGGTTGGATGCGGCTTGGCTAAATACTTCAAAATTCTATGAAAAGCCTCTCTACTAAAAATCTGTCCACGTGGGTGAACGATGCTTGTTTTAAGATTTACTTTTTGGTTTAGCATTGGAGTAGCGTCGGGAGGACACGTGGATGTTTGGTGGGATAGATACACATGGAGGCTTCCACTGGGTATTCCCATACTTAGTCTTTTTTAAAAACATTTTTTGGAAGTCCAGGACATGTGGAGGAGAGCTGCGCATGTTTGGGGACCGGCCTTTAGGTTCCATTTTGAAGGAGTGTCATGAGGACACGTGGATTCCTCCACTCACTTTGATTTTTCTTAGAATTTTCAACGAATAGAGAAGACTTCCTTAGAGCATGACATGTGGCACTTTCCACCGAGCTTCAAGTGTTCGGGAAAACCTTGCCGGAATAGGACACGTGGCAAGCTCGCACTCGCTCGTGGTATGAAATTTTGGGACCATCTCAAGGAGTGCCATGATGACACATGGAATTTTGAAAAGTCAAAGAGGTGGGGAGGTGGACCATTGGGGGAAATTTGGATTTTTGCCCCTTGACATGCAAATGACTAAAAACATCAAAATGGCCCACAGGCCCGATAAAGGAAAGGTCAAAGCTTGCTCGGTCAACGGCAGAGGTGCAAACTCTCAAGGGAAATTTGGAAAAATTCCTTTTGGGAGAAAAGAGTTAAAAGTAAAAGGGGAAGCGTGGTTCCACTGGAACCACATTGGGACATGTGTTGGGCCCATTTTTCAAGGGTGGAGCTGCGGGGAAAACTTGGAAAATTTTCCTTTTTCAAAAAAAGGGTCAAATGGTAGAATTTATCCACAGATTCTGCTAGGCCCCACTTATGACACATGTCATACTCATTTCCGAGGGTGGAGGTGCGGAGAAAAATGGAATTTTTTTCCATTTTTCCAAAAAGTTGTAAAAGTCCAAGGAAGCCCTCGGGTCTATTCTTAAGTTTGAATCTTCCATGTGGATGGCCCAAATTCAAAGTAAAGATCAATGGCAACTGAAAGTATGAATCTAATTTTCCCCCCATTTTTCTAAAACACGTCTTAAATTGTGAGTCTCCATGATTTCTTGGTCTTTTCTACACACCAAACAGAGAGGGGAGTTAATTTTGATATCTAAGTTTTGTGGGAAGATTTGGAAAGACGTCTTTTACCATTAAAATGGTCTAAATTTCATGTTTGATTGGATTTTCAATTTTTCTTATCCCAAGCACACAAGGAGCCATATTTGTGATTAGGGATGGAAGTGGCTGGAAAATTGAAGAAAGAGTGATATACCATAGGAAAGAGTTGAAAGCGAGAGATATTCGATGAAATCTGACCCCTCGAGCACCTGGTGACTTTTCACAGATTTGATTCTAAGAATCGAGAAAGAATCATGGCGAGCACTGGTGGATTTAAGGTTTTTGTCTTTTGGGGAGAACAAGGATTTGTTGTAAAGGTTATAAATGGCACAAATTTTTTGTGCAAATGGTTGGAAGTCGTAGGTCGAGTGTTAGAGGTCGAAAAAAATTCCCAAGAGGAAAATTTGACTAAGCCTTTCTTTTGAGAATCCATCTGAGAAACTAGGTTATCTCTTTTGTATTAAGTTTTATTGTGTCAAGGTGGTTGCAAGTGTACAACCATTGACAAGCTCTAAGATTGTTCTGTGAAACTTTCCCCTGCTAATAGATTTAATCAAATTTGAGTTTTTTTGTGTTGTCTTGAGCAAAATGTGTTGGTTTTATTTATGAATGTATGCAAGTAGTTTCTCCTATTTTTGTTGCAATCTTGTATTAAAATATGACCCAATCACACAAGCCTCAATCCTTATGACAGTTTAGTGGCATCTATAATTCCATTTCTTAGAAGAGATTTCATTTGGGATTGGAATAAATGATTTAAAATCACTTTTCTTTCATCTATTGACAAAGATTGTCTATAAGCCTCTAGGTGTACCTTAGGCATGATTTGGCTTAGATATTGATGCTTTGTTGGATTTCTAACTCGATCCTTTGTGATAGAATCTCAAATATTGTGTGAAAGAGTGTTGATCTAGGCCTCCATTGAAGCACATATTCTGGTTAAAGAAACATTCAAGCTATTATGTGTTATTCTGTTGGTTTAGCCTCCCATTGTGCAAGATTCCTCAAGGATCTGGTGAATCAAGTTCATCCTGGCCCACCTCCCACTAAAATTTCATTCAAAAAACAACCAATCCTACCTGTACTACCCCTTCTTGTCCCGTGTGCATACAAATACAAAGTCTCTATTACCAAAACATGTAGAAGTAATCAGGGTCCCAAATGTCTTTACTAACCTTTACCTTGTTATGAAAATATCTCCTTGATATGGAAGTGACAACTTGTGAGAGTCAGATCTGGTGTGTTGATCATATTTTCCCAAGGTATTCTCTATAAAATCCATACAAAAGAAGGATTTATCATTGTTCTTCAATAAACAGAGGTTACAAAATAGGTTCTCTTACCTTGGTTGAAAGGCACAACCTAAAATAGTTAGGATTAGATCACATCCTTTTAAGGTGTTATCCATCTCTCCACAAATCCAAGTAATAAAGGGACAATTAGATTCCTCCCCAGCTACAAAATGACATATATTTATGATTTAGCTGCCTCTAAGCTCCTGTTGAATCTGTGTTGTTGCTTGGCTTGAAAAGGAGAACAAATTTGGATACCAACACTAGTGGCGCCATTTTTGGGGATTGTTTAAGTTGTTGAGACCAATTTGTTGATTTGTTGCTATTTCATATCCATCTAGCCCATCAACAACACCTAAGTGGCATCGTTGCTAGGGACATTGTGATTGCAGTTCATTTTTAGACCCTGGTAAACATTTCTTGTATGCTCTAAAGTGCCATAAATCTATTTTAAATATTATCCTGTGTTTAGGCTGCATGAAGTTTCAAGTTACAAGTGTTGTATGCAACGTTTCCAGTCTCTACAAGTTTTTCATTTGTATTCACTAATAAATCTTGGTAAATTAAGGTCAAATATTTCATCTCTAGTTTATAAGTGCTGATAGAGCATATTTTAGTGCATTTACACAACTAAGGTGGAAATCCTTAGTGGTGACTCCCTGTTGATTTGATTTTGATAAGGACCAGTGTCTTAGATCTTTGTCAAGTAAGATTTGTTACTAATATTTGCAAATCTGTAAGGAAGGAGATCTTTCTTTGCTAGGGATCCTACCAGGACATTGTTTCTAGAGCTATGAAAAGTAAAATCAAAAGGAAGAAAAGCCGGAGGGATGTTGGAGGTCGCAAACAAAAAGAGTGATCTCCATTGATGAAAGTGATCGACCTATCATTGAAGACTACCATTCAAGTGACTCTGAGTTAGGTAGCCTCTTTGTGGAATTGAACTCTCCATCTAGAGAGGATCCTTCATTTGATTTTGAAAGGTTTGCTTTAGACTCTACACCTATCTTTTTCGAGGTCGATAGGGATTTCCAAGAGACAATGCCTTTGGGGGATCTTCATTTTGAAAATTATACTCCTGTGTTCCAAGGACCCTCTTCCCCTCATCAATTTTTCACCCCTCCTAGGTCACCTCCTCAAAGGAACATGGATTTACCCCCACCCAGACCCCCATTTGTTGTAAACACCTTTGGACCTATAAATTTTGTGGGAATGGCTAGATATCCAAATGCAGTGCCTCAAGATGTAAGGAAAAAAATGCCAAAGTTCCAGGGAAACAATGCTATAACTGGTGACTAGCATCTGAAGCTCTTTCTCAATATGATGGAATACTTTGAGATTGAGCATGAGGATGTATACATCAAAAAAATTCCACACTTTAGAGGAGGATGCAAGGGACTGGTATAAAGCATTACCAGATAACTCTATTGATTCTTGGGATGAAATGAAAATGCATTTAGATTACAATATGGTGATAGGAATGACCCTAGGATTCTTCTATTAGATTTTGAAAACCTCAAGAAGAACCCAAATGATTCAGTACATGACTTCAATACAAGGTTTAATAAAACTTTAAGGAGATTGCTTATTAGGATAAGGCCATGTGATTAGTCATGTTTGATCAAATACACTGATGCATTTGATAAAAAGGCTACTTATTACTTGAGAGACAAGAACCCCACAAATTTGAGGTAGGAATTCACCATGGCTCTACAAATAGAGAACAACATCAAGGTAATTGGGAAGCCTCCAAAGAGGGAAGGTGTAAAGCTGGTTAACCTAGAAAAACCCCAAACAAGCAAGGTTGCTGATTTGGAAGAAGTTATGAAGACTTTGGCAAGGACTATCAAGGATATCTCCTACAAGATATCCCGAGATGAGAAAGGAGTTGGGTAGAGTTCAAAAGGACAACACAAGCAACAAGGCCAAGATAGATTTACAAATCATCAAAGAACTGATGACAGAGGCAAAGGACTTGTTGGATTTGGAAATAGGCAGCCCAAGGCTAGAGAAAATAGAATGGTGCCTGATCCTTTAGTTGCTAGAGTTGTTGTGGTATAAGAAACATATGTCATTGATTGGTGTGACAGATGTTTCATGCCTCATGCTCCTTGTGAAGAAGATCAACAAGAAGAAGAAGAAGCTAATGATAATTATGATGATGTCTGCATGATGGGTTACTCCACTAGCTCACAACAAGGGGCAACTTCAACTGAGGTGATAAGTGCTCGGACTACTACCACCTTTTGGGATTGCATTCATAGGGTACCTATTCTTTCTCCCTCTCATAATTTACAAGTAGATAATGTACAAGATTTTGAATTTCCCAATAATGAATTTGAATATTTAAGGGATTTAATGATAAAGAAGTATGATGGAGGAATCCCATTTGAGGAAGACATGCAATTGTTAATGAATGTTGTTGTGGCTCAAGAGAAGGAATATAACACAAGAAGTAAGGTTGTCAAAAGGCGGGGCCTCAAGCCAAGCCAAAAGCTCCTTTACTTTCAAACATCCCTAAAGAGGCTCCTAAGAAAGATGCACCTACCAAAAGCCTTGCAGTTCCAAACAAGAATCATACCCCTCCCCATGCCCAAGTTGTCAAAAATATTGTACCACCTAATGAGTGTGTTGGTTTTCCTTCCAATGTTGCCTTGCCAAATAATGTCCCATATGATATTTCCCAAGTTTTAAGTCAAATCAAAGTCTCTATTCCAATTGTTGAGTTTCTTAGGATTCCTGAGCACAAAAAGAGAGCATTTGAATACTTGGGGTTAAAAGAAGAAAAGACTTCCCTAGGCAGAAACATAAACATTGTGGAGACCCCACCCGATCATTGAAGAACCAGAAGCACCACTAGCATTAGAAGAGCTAGATGAACCACCTAAGGTCTATTTGGGAACATCCTTGGTGGATTCTCAGATGAATGTGGATCCATTCTTCACTACTTTGATCATTAAGGATAGATTACACAATTGCATGTTTGACTCAGGGGCATCATGCAATGTCATGCCTTTGGAAGTCATGAATGAGCTAAACATCAAAGTGACAGCAACATATGGGAAGTGCACTGCCATGAACTCTAGGGAAGTTCCAATAGTGGGATGCATGAAGGGTTTAGTGGTGCAGCTTGTATCTTACCTGTAAAAATTTAAAACTTGATGTTGTCATAGTTGATTGCCCAACCAAGTGGGGTATGTTGCTGTCAAGAAAATGGGCTGCAAGTGTTGGTGGGAGTGTCCAAATGGACATGTCTTATGCCACCATCCCAGTTGAGGGAAGCCTTTTCAGGTTATATGGAGAGAAGAAAATGTTGCACCTTATTGAGGATCCCAACAATGTGTCCTATGAAGTATTGTACACAAATGTTGATCTTGAAAATTTGTGGGATTTGTTGATGGAAAGGAGCACAAGATTGAAGAATGAAAATGTCTTGAAAAAACAGGCTCTCCTTGGACTCTATTGTTTGATGGAGCTTGCTCCAAGTTTGGGAATGGTGCTAGTGTTGTTTTGCTTTCTCCAAGCCAGGAAAGATTTGTTTTCTCCTTCAAGCTTAACTTTGAATGCACTAACAACATTGTTGAGTATGAGGCACTATTGCTAGGTTTAAGAATTGCTTGGAAATATGGTGTCAAGGACATCATTGTCAAAGGAGACTCAGAATTAATTGTGAAACAAGTCAAAAAGTTGTATGCCACAAAGAATCAATGAATGAAATAGTATAAGCATGCGGTTTGGGACTTCATTGAGATGTTTGACTCATTTAACATAGTGCATCATAATAGTAAATTCAATGACTTGGCAGATAAGCTTGCAGTGTTAGGGTCTCGGTTTGACAATTGTACAATGTCCCCATATTGTAAATATGAGGTTGAGATATTGACAAGACCCTCTGTCCCCGACAATATTAAAAATTGGCAAGTTTTTTATGATGATGCTCAAATTAGAAGATTCATGTAAAACAAGGGGGAGTTTATTGATCAGTGCATTGATTTGGATCCCATGGTATGTACAATAAAAGGAAAGGAAACCTTGTTTGGAAAGGGCATCATCTAGCTAAATACCAACACCATTCCTAGAGGGCTAGTTGCTCTTGAGTCTAATTTTGATAATGTTGACCACATTATTAACAGATGCATGGTATCCTCAAGGATATTGAGGAGCATGATCTTGGCACAAAGGAGAAGCCAAGGAAGATTTGGTTAGGCAACAATCTCAGAAAGAGGAAAAGTAGTCATACATCCAATTGTTGAAAAAATACCAAGATTACATGGCTTGGACCTATTTTGAGCTCAAAGCATATAGAGAGGACTTGTTTCAACATGAGATTCCCTTGGAGCCCAATGCAAAACCATTCAGGAAGAAACAAAGGCCAATCAATCCACTTCTATCTCTTAAAATGCAAGAGGAACTGAAGAAACTAAGAGATGGAGGGATTATCTAGCCCATAAGGTATTCTTCTTGGGTTGCTAACCTAGTACTAGTAAGAAATAAGAATGGTGACATCAAGCTATGTGTAGACTTCAGAAATCTGAACTAATCTTCAATAAAGGAAAACTATCCTTTACCTAACATGGAACACATGCTGGTTAGTGACTGGTTCTGAGTTGCTTTCCACTTTAGATGGTTTCTCTAGTTATAACCAAGTCGTGGTAAAAGAATCAGAAAGGATCAAGACAACCTTCACTACTCCTTGGGGAACATATGTGTATGTCAGGATGCCCTTTGGTCTGATGAACGCTAGAGCCACCTTTCAAAGAGCAATGGATGTTTCTTTTGCTAGTTACATCAATGAGTTTATTGCAGTCTATCAAGATGATGTAATTGTATTTTCTAGAAAGAGAAGTGATCACCTGCTGCACTTGGAGAAGATGTTGATAAGATGTAGAGAATATGGCATCTCACTCAATCCAAAGAAATGCCATTTTGGAGTGTAGAAGGAAAAGTTTCTTGGTCACATAGTGTCACACGAAGGAGTGATGATTGATCCAGAAAGGGTAGAGGCCATCAGCAAGGTCCCAATCCCAAGAACCAAGAAAGGAATTCAGTCCTTCTTTGGGCTAGATAAACTTCATTAGAAGGTTCATATCAAATTTTGCTGAGTTGACCATTCCAATCACTTCCATGCTGAAGAAAGACCAGGTCATCAAATGGGAGGAGGATGTCATCCAAGATTTCAATGGGATTAAAGAGGCACTAAAGCATGTACTTGTTCTAGTAGCTCCAGACTATAAGAAGCCTTTCCAACTATTCTCTTTTGCTTCAGAGAACACTATTGCTTTTGTCCTATTACAGAAGGATGATGAAGGGGCTGAGAGGCCAATTGCCTTCTTCAGTAAGGCCTTGCAGGGGGCTGAACTAAAGTACACCATTATGGAAAAGTAGGAATTTTCCTTAGTGAAAGAAACAAAGTTTTTCAGGCCTTATATTCTAAGTTCAAAGGTTCTTGCTTATGTTCCCTATACCATGCTAAAGGACATCTTGTCAGAGATAGAGATCTCAAGAAAAAGATGTAGATGGGTGAATAAGTTGCAATAATATGATATGGACATCCAAACCACGAAGTTGGTGAGAGGTTTGGGCTTGGATAAGCTTATGGCTAAGAGCAACTTGCAAACTATTGAGGTAAATGAGGTTGAACCAAAATTTGATGAATTCGAGTGGTACAAGGATATGATGTTCTATCTCAGACATTTAAACTACCCTGAGCATTTAAGTAAGAACCAAAAAAGAGATCTTAAGTTGGCTTCCCAGAAATATGTCATTACTGATTTTGGGTTGGCATGGAAAAACCCAGAGGGAGTCCTCTTAAGATGCATTACTGAAGAAGAATCCCCAAGATAATTGTTGATCTCCATGGAGGAGTTTGTGGGGGCATTTTGCTGCAAGAGTCACAACACACAAGATTCTAAGGGCTGGTTATTGGTGGCCAACTCTCTTCAAGGATACAACCTTGTTGGTTAGAAGATGTGAGAGCTGCCAATGCTTCTCTGGAAGACTGAAAGCTTCAAGCTCCCTTCCTTTGTATCTGTATCAATTGAAGCTCCATTCAAGCAATGGGGAATGGATTTCATTGGTGAGATTTTAGACCCTTCAAGTGTTGGCCACAAATGGATTCTTGTAGCAACTGATTATTTTACTAAATGGGTGGAGGAAATCCCCACCAAGAAGGAAACACACCAAATTTTCATGGATTTTGTGTTAAACAACATCATTTGTAGGTTTGGGGTACCAGTCAAGATTATTGTTAACAATGTCATGAGCTTTGGAGCTAAACCCTTAGTGGCTATGTGCAAGGAGTATGAGATCAAATCAACACGTGATTCCAATTACAATCCCCAAGGAAATGGACAAGATGAGTCCAATAATAAATTTTTTGAAGATCATTATAAGAACATTGGAGCAGAATAAGAGAAAGTGGGGTGAACAGTTGAAGTTTGTTGTTTGGGTAGATAGGATCACTATCAAGAGGATTCTTTGGAAAGAGTCCATTCGAGTTGGTTATCATGTCTATCACCACCCATCAAGAAAATCTCCCCTGGTTTGTTTTCTAGAAGTCCATGCTCTGCTCTTGGGCTCTAATTTGACACATGTTGTGTGTACGTGGCTACAGGTGGATGGATATTTTCCTGTGGTGACATTTTCTTGAAAGTTTCAAATCCTTTTACAAATCCTTATTTTTCTACGAGTCTGAACTAAACCATTCCATGTGGAAAACACCTTTTAGGTGTTTCATTCAACAAAAAAGTGCTAAGCATATGCCTTTTTATGGCATTAAAGAATTAGTAGGTGGCCAACAACCCACCACTTCACCCATGAACAACCAAAATCTAGCATGATGTAATAAGATTTAACCAAACATGCCAAGCATTTATTTTATTTGGTAAAGAGCATGTACCAAGGCCTAGGTCGCTGCAAGGGTGGATGTATAATTTAAATCCAATCAATAAATTTCTGTCTCCTTCATAAAGGGTGGTGCCATCAAAAGAGCAATCTCCACCCTTACACGCAAGCCAAGACTAACCACGACTATTCCAAGGCTAGTCTTAGGTGGGTGACAAATAATTAAGCCTAGCTCAAAAATATTAGGTCCTCTTTTTTTATAAAACTCCCTAAACACCTTGAGTAAAGGTCTCAATGCACCTTTAGAGCTATTACACAAAATTGTCATACAATAACCCATTTAAATTTAGGAAATGATTAGTCTTCAATAAGAAAGTTTGTAAAAGATGTTACAAAACACCCTCAATAATTTAATAAGCATTTACGACAGCACAAGATGGTATGACATAATCAAAAGAATTTAAATTTACTTTGCAACAAGATTGCAATTACCTAACAGTCATAGGGAGCACATTATAAACATACAACGTTAGTAATTGCGGTCAAAGAAGCAAAAATGAGAGTCAACACTGAAAGGGGCACTATAGACACAATATTTTATATTCTATTGGATGACAAGGTAACACTGTTAGACCATCGTATTCACCATTGTCAAACTACAATCCATTTGATAGACATTAATATTCGATAAAATCACACTTGTGTATAAAATTTTATTGTCTATCAATATATTCTAAAAGTGATTATAAAAATAATGTTAATTTATTATATTAATATTTATAAATTTAAATATGTTAAAATTATTATTTACATTCATGTTTATAATTTGTAATGCCCAAAAATTTGACATTCAAAACCAAGACCAAAATCAATTATTACTTGGGAAAATTATAGGGATTTTTTAGTATACATTAATCAAATTTTAAAATATATTAATTACGTTTACTAAAACCTCACTCGTTAATTACTACAATTTGTTATGTGTTGTTAGATAGTGTTTCGAGGTTGTTGTGTAGTTGTTGGAGCGTTGCAATGTTTGCGAGTTCTTTGGACCATTGCTACAAGCATTGTAGTGGTTACTGAGTTGTTGGACGGTTGTTGCACGCGTTGGGAAGTGGTTACGAGTTTTGGGCGGTGGTGCAAGTTCTGGATAGTTCCCAGCCATTTTTTTATTTTTTTATTTCATCTTTGCTATTTTTTTACATTAATTATGTTCATTAAAACTCATTCACTTATTTTCCATGCTTCCCTTCCATAAGTAGTTTTATTCCATTCTCCCAAAATCATCACAGGTTAAATTAATTATATAAATTTAAACCATATAATTTTAATTAACTCCTTACGTTAACTTACTCGAAGTAACTAAATTTAATTTAATTATTTAAATTATCCCAGTAAGTTAAATAATAAATTTAACCATTTTAATTTATTTTACCATCACATCAATCTTACTTGGAAATATTATGACTAAGTGATTAAATAATTTTGGTCATTTAAAAATTTACTTTTCCCGGCAGTTTAAATCTACAGGAAGAATCTAAGGTCAACCCAATTAACATACCCTTAAGACAACGTCATAATAATAAAATACCCATACCATTATATTTTTTATATTATTATTTTTATCACCCTAAGTAAAATAATTCCAATATACATGTGCTACACATTTACTTATTTGACCCATAATTTAAACAAAAATGTCACATAATAATCTAAACTCACCATGGCCCGTGAATAAAACCCCTCTGAAGACCGTGACTTATCTTGAGATTTACATGCTAGGTTATTATGAGATTTAAAGGGTTTTTAGATTCATATGTTATAAGTAAACTGTCGAATTTTGGAAAAACTTAGAATATATTTTAGGTGCAGTGAATTTTCCAAAATCGTTGTATTTTTATTCTTACACAGACATTTCAATATTTAAACCACTCTGAAAATCGTGACTTATCTTGAGATTTAAATGCTGGGTTGTTATGATAGTTAAAGGGTTCTTAGATTCATATGTTATAAGTAAACTATCTAACTTTTGGGAAAACCCAAAAGATATTTTAGGAGTAATGATTTTTCTAAAATTGTTGGAATTTGTTTTTACACTTAAATTTCCGTATTTTTGTATATAAATTTGAAGCAAATTTAGAATTACTTCCTTACATTCAATGAGTTATAGATTTTAAATAAAACAATATTTAAAACAAGAATAAAAGATATCATTTTCCAACATTCATAAATTCATTTACAAACAACTTTTACATTCCTTACTTTTCCCAAATCTTCATAATCTAATATACAACCAAATAGAGCTCTTTACAATACAATTTTACAAGAATTCATTGCATGGATTACAAAATTTCCACTTGAAACAATGAGATAAAATTTATAAATGGGAAAATCTTCTTGTCTTCAACATATGTAAACTCCTCCAAAACTTCAACTTGAACTCCATCTTCTCTTCAATTTTGGATCACAATACAAGGAAGGGGAATAAGCGACACTCTTTTCCTTAACCTTTATTCCAATAAGAAGGAGCAACCATCCTTCTCATTGGACCTCAAGCCCCAACCATAAAACAATAAGGTGTGTTTGTAACTTTGACAACTCCACAAAAAAAAGATTGGCTTACACAAAAAAACACACATACATCCTTTTAACACTCATGCAATATTTCCACAATCACATTTTTCAAACAATTTCAACAAGAGTCTTTTTGCATTATTTTTGATAACAACACAAATAAGATTCACATTTTCATCACAATCAAAAAGACTTAATAGTAAGCCAAATGGAGACAAGAACATGGAGTCTTCTCCTTATGCCTCCCATGTGGGAAGAGGGTCCACCCAATACCTCCAAAGTGCACTATCAACATCACACACAACACCTTATTTCTCCCTTTGCAAATGCAAAAATAATATATAAACCCTTTTACCTCCACATAGGTGGAGCACCTCTCCCACACTCCCTCCACATTTTCCTCACTAACTCCCTTTTTCCTCCACAAAAGAACTCCATTTCCTTCTCCCACACCACTCTTAAAGGCAAGCTACCCATCCCAACATAATACATTCACAACACACATAACATACACTCAAACAATCACAAATTTCACAACTACATACATATATAAAAGAAACAACAATAAGTGAAGATCCTACCTCTCCATTTAGCTTCCAAAATCTTCACACAACAAGCTTCAAACACCTTCAATCTAAGAAAAATCCCAAAATGCAACTCCAAAAGCTCCAAGCATGCAATCCCAAGCCAAAATTCTAAAAATGCAAGTGTAGAAAATGAGACAAGTAACCCCAATTACTCCAAATTCACTTCAATAAATAGAAAAGAGGTGAGGATGATGAGGTGGCTCCATGTAGGATGCCACTTCATCATTCCTCCATTCTAACTCAACAAGTCAACACACAAATATCAATGTCAATAAATGAACAAGTAAGGCTATGACATGCACAAGTGTACACTCCAACATGCACTCCATACCTTCCAAGGACATATTAAATGAGGTAAGTAGAAAAGTGACTTTATTTACTCTTTTTCACTCAAAAAATGCATTAAAAATGCTAAAATTAACTCCATACTTCATAAGTATGGTTGGTGGATGACTTTGAGAAGCAAGGGACAAGGTTAACTTGTCCCACAAGTCTCAAAAAGTGGCCTCTAAGGAAAAATTCGAGATTGGGAAAGGAGGAAGAGTACACACTTCAAAATGTAATTAATTCCATTCAACATCAAGAAATATCAAGGACCATCTACCCTATTAAATGCCCAATTTGTCACATCTTCATTTTAGTTTACTAATAAGTTAAATTAACTAATTAAAAACATATTAAAAAGTACTAATAAAGTGACTAGATTTTACAAATAATTAACCAAAATAAATAACTAAAATTAAAAGAGGGAAACATCACAACCCATGGCCACACACATGAGGTCACCCCCATGGGAAACCTCCTAACCAAGCATAACAATTAAACAACATACACATAGAACACAAGTTGTCAAATTGGCCTTGTTGCAAACACCCAACATTCTTCTAGGGTTGGTCCCCTATCCCCTTTCGTGTATAGTGATATCATTTTCCTGCAATCACAAACAACAATACCTCTTCCTAGGCTCAAGGCCACATCAATAACATCGAGAAATAACACATACATATTGATCAATAATCATCATCAAAATTAAGAAATTCTATCACTGTCTACAATTTCTAATTAATTTGATTCTACCATTTTACTAACATCAATGAGATCACAAGATTAGTCCGAACATCCAAACATAGGCAATGCATCATGAATATAATGTGTCAGTATAAAATCATAAAAATGTAAATCAATATGTATAAAATGGTCCACCAATGTCAGCTAACATATGAAAATAAAAATATGAATCACAACATATCGATAATCCAAATGTCTATTTAGTCTATCACCTGCTAATGAAAATATAACAATCATAACATCAACGTCTCTAATCAATGATAATCAAGATCGTAGTAAAATAACTGTTAGAAGAGGAGTGGGCATTACATAAATATTTATATACC
Organism: Taxus wallichiana var. yunnanensis; assembly: GCA_018340775.1. Taxonomy (NCBI): domain Eukaryota; kingdom Viridiplantae; phylum Streptophyta; class Pinopsida; order Cupressales; family Taxaceae; genus Taxus; species Taxus wallichiana. The sequence continues at coordinate 65,448,534 of CM031233.1, forward strand.
ATCAATGAATTTCCAATTTATTAAATAATTTATTTTATGTATAACATAATTAACAATTTGAATATTTATTTTTATCTTAGATTTATGTATTGCTTTATTAATCTCTCTTAAAAAATTATTTGTAATAATTTTTTTCTATAATTTATAATTTATAATGTATTTGGACTCACTAATTTTAATTTATTATTACAACTAATCATCTTTTTAAAAAATTAGGATATTTAATTTCATACTATCACAACAAGCCTTACAAAATTTTAATTTATCATCATCCCACCGTGATAATATCTAAGAATTCCTTAATTATTAATATATGGTCTTGTAAATTAAAAGAGTTATATTTTCTCACAAATAAAAATATTTTATTTTCAATTATAATATAAAATATTCAGTTTTACAAGTTTAAAAATACTTCTATTTTAAATATAAATTATTTGTGGATTAAAACTTTAATTTCAATCCACTATGCTATATAGTTGAATGTTTAGTGGCCTTCGTCGCATTTCACTAAAATTTTCGAAAAGAATGAAAAAACATAGAGAAGTATTATTGTTGACTTCCATTCAATGCCAACACTCTAAACTTTCTAAACCTATAGATTGAAAGATGTTGGCAAGATGTGTTGTTGTTGACTTCACTCAATAATTGCACACTCAATTCCTTAAACATGAAAATCCAAAGTTGGAATTCCAATATCATGTTCAATTGATGGAAGAGATGAAAATAAGTTAAATATGCTCAAAGAAAAAAAAAACTATTTACATGTATTTAATATTGGATATACGAGTAATATTGAAAAAATATTTATTCTACTGATTTCAATTTTAATTAAATCTAATTTCATTTTTCTTTAGAACTTAATATTTTTATCTTAATAAATGTTGTAATAACACATTTAAACACCATTAAATTTTTCATTTTATTATTGGAAACTTTTCTTTAAAAAATACCTTTATTTTTCCTTATATTTACTAAAGCACACCTATCTTATAGAAATCTATGTAAAATATGCTTAGAGGTATAATGTTTGTTATGTAATTATTAAAGCGCAAAAGTATTTTTTTAATTTACGGTACAAAATAAAAATTCACCAAAGTGCAACAAGTATCTTTTTAATTTACCGATAAAAATAAAATTCACATACAATATAAAATTCACCGGTATTTTTATTTACAGCAAGACATCGAGACTCTTTCACTCCATATATACAACTATAAATGCTCTCAGCATAATAATAATACCATAAATAAAATTACTCATTTATTTATATAAATTTTAGCACATTTAAATATTACCTCCTTCAAGTAAACTATATCTTCAATATATGATATAATCAAACTAAATATTCCATACCACTAACACTTCCATATTTTTACATTACTTTAGTTTAAAAGGGATAGAATTTCAATATAACATCTTCCTTGGATGGAAAATAGTTTTATATTAATCATGTATTACAATTAATCATTAAATCTAACTTATATATATTTGAGTTTGGAAGGATAAAATAAATGTTTTTGGAGAAAATGTTAGGCACTACAATCCACTTATAACTAAAATTTAATAAAATATTTCAATTGAATTATTTGAGAAAAAAGGAATTGATTTGCATATGTTCAAATAAACATCTAATTTAAGTTTAAAGTAAAATTGAACACACTTAAAGACATTACAACCCATGATTTCCACCTCTTCCTTTAGCTAACATTTTAGAATGCTAGAGTAAAATTAACCAAAATAGTTTTAAAAATCATTTAGTTTGTTGTAATTCTATATGTAAATGTCAAAAACATATGACATATCACAAGCAAAGATAATACGATGAAGAGGACCTATAATAATAAGCACAAACAATGTAACATGACTATAACCTAACTTGATGTCCTTTTTAACCTACTTATGAGATCTAGAAAATTTGATTTCTTTTCCAAAAATCTATGTAATATACCACTTGGAAACTTTTATTTTCTCTTAGAGCCCTAGTTTGGAAGCAACACCTTGCAAAATATGAGGATACTTTTTTCACATATATATGTTATCCCTCAATTTCTATTAGGTAAGTATAAGGTAATGAGGGGCCAAAAATAATCCTTAAGAAGCAATCATTTTTATAAGAAAAATTGGCCATTTCAACTTCAATTGAAAATTCGGCCTAGGATAGTTCGACACTGAAGAATTTTATCATATTGTAAAAATATATTTTGTAAGATTTTGGATGTAGTTTATGAGCCTAAACTTTATTTTTTCCATGATTTTTATAATTTCAATGTAGCACTCTTTATTTTAGGGATTTAAAAAAAGTAAGCATGTGTCTATAATGATTTTTTGAATCAAAAGGATGTTTTTCTTAATTTTTGTAGGATATGTGGAGGATACAATAATAGATGTTTTTATAGTCATTTTTTGTAATTACACACAAAAAATAATGAAACACTTATGAAAAATAGTAGGCCATTTATTCATGGAGAAAAACATGGAAAAAATTTATTGTAATGATTTTTAAGACTATAAAAATCATGTGTAGAATATTATTGTACTCAATAATTTGAAAGATATGTAGTGAGCCAAAATTTATCATGGTTTTTCCATGTATCTATCTATTTACAACTAGAATCCCCTTAAATAAAATAAATCAATAAATTAATTAGTATTTTGAATTTAATTGTTAAAGAAATTACATTTAATAAAATTAAACAAATGTTTTCCTGAAATCTTTGTGATTTTTACAAACTAGCAATCGTACACAAGTGGTGCGATGGAGATGCCAAAGGGAATGCATATAAGAATTTAAAGTTGAAGGAGTGAAATAATGTGGTAGGATGAGGGTTAGTAAACAAGAGAATGGAGGGTGGAGAAGTGTAGGAGTGGGAAAAGCGATGGAGGGTAAATGATTTTTTCTTTTGATGAAATATATGTTTTTTCCGATTGATATGATTATAGTCCGATTGATAGTAAAGTTTTAAATCACTTTAGTTTCAACGTTACATCAGATGTGAAGGTGAAGGAATTTAAAATAGCATGAAGTGGCATAGAAAGATACACTTGATATTTATGGACATGAACCTAGATGGAACATTTCTAGCCATATGTGTTGTGTTATGTTGTGTTTTCTCATGTTTTTGGGTGCATGTGGATAGATATTACACACTAGTATATTAACAATTAAATATAACTATGTTGTTGTAAGTTGAAAATCTTTACACTTATCATTTCAATTTGGAATGCAATTATCTATATAATGGTTAGGTTTTTTATTTGCACCAAAAAAGTGTAAAGTCCCACTCATTTCTTAAGAACTCAACTTCCAAGTATTCTTGACCCAGATGCAAGGTCCACATGTGGATGTAAATCCACCTATCCTATTACCTTTGTGTCCGAAATCAAACTTCAAAATCTCCTAATTCCATAAAATATGATCCCTAAAAATGTCTTAAAGACTTGAGGCTTGTGGAGGTTGTTGATGATTATTACCATGTAGGTAGACATCACATTTATTGAGTGGTTAATTCCTAACCTAAGATTGACACATTGAATCTCATTAAGTCATGGGATAATAAGAATCACTTGAAATGTAATGGTGGGATAATAAGTGAAACATGTATGCAAATCTGCAATGGAAAACCAAATTGAACAATTCAAACATGTCGATAATGGAAGAAGAAGGATTTTCCAGAGCACCCAAGTTTCATAGAACTTAAGAATATCACACCGAGATGAACATAATATAATGAACCAATATTTTAAGAGAAGTATATACACAAGAAACAAATCATGTTTAAATTGTAACAAAATGGTTGTCATATTTAATTCAATAGTTGTTGAGTATTAAATATGCCTTAATAGCCTCTACCCCAGCTTTATAAATTTTTGGGATTATCAATTAGAATATTATAAGTATTGAGCCAATCATGAAAATTTATATAAATGTAATGAAAATAAGATAAAATTCAAAACATTAAAACACAAAATATCAAGAATAATTTTTTCGCACATTTAATATATGCAGAAATCCTATTACTTTAATTATTACTAATAAAACATAGGTCATATACATAGGGATGTATGGAACATTTATTTTTACACATTACCAATCAAAAACATTGCTCGTGGAAATGTAGAGTATTATTGAAAAAAAAGAATTTTCAAAATTACTCATAGATTTAGAAAGAAAAGGACATGCACATATTCAATGCCTCGATGTTAAATAAAGAAACATAATATATAGATATATCTATTCTTCCTAAGAAGTAACAAAAATGTTGTTAGTGTAGGATTTATTTTCCTTTCTTTATTTGTATTATCCTACTCAAGATATTATAGCTCACTTGGAGCTTTCCTACACTTATGGGAGATGCTTACTTTTGTGTACACTTGACTACACTATTCTAAGTGTTGGTTACCACTTGAATACACTATTGTAGGTGTTGGTTACCACTTGACTACACTATTCTAGGTGTTAGTCACCAATTAAATACAACATTCTAGCTATTGGTTAACACTATTCTAGGTGGAGATTGCCATGATTCTAGGAGGAGGTTACACATTCACCTCATATATGTACATCTCTTGCATTATTTTATTTGATTGTATTTAAATTTGGAGCTATTAATGTGTTATTGCAATTATCTCTCCTATATTTTCATTATTTTCACTCTTGTATGCTTGCATTGTTTTACGTTGGAACAATTCACATCTCGCATTATTCACATGTGTATTCTTGAACCAATAGATTCATGACGCGCTTCTCTAATATGGTATCAAAGCCGATATGGTATTGAACTTGTCAGGTTATTATTCTATAAATTTATTTTCAATTGAGATCAATATTTACAACTATTTGGGTGTTATTTGGTGTTGGTTTAACCTTGTTTATGGGTATATATAACCTATTTGTAGGATTTTGAGGTGTGGCTGCATAGTAGATATATAGTTCTGGAGATTGTTTTTTTCCAGGCCCTAAATCATTATTACAGGTTCACTTGAAGATTTATAGAGATCTAGGAAATTACAGACTTGTGAAGGGCATTTTCACCTTTGGTAGTGATTTTCATGCTTGTTCAAACTTGCAAAGGAATTTTTCTTGATCTAGAGGAATTTTTAGACCTACAAAAAAGTTTCCAACAACTCATATGTGCATTGAAGATCTAGATTGGGTTCTTTTTTTTAGCCTCGTGGCAGTGTTTTTCTACACTTAGATTTGTAGCAATTTAAGAAGCATGGTGAAGATATTCTTTTCAAACATGGTTGTAGCCTATATACAGTAAAAAAATAGTGCATTAAACCCTCCTCCTCCTAAAATTGTATTTTAGTAAAAAAAAAGTGCATATCAAGATTAACAATAATTCATTTAAAATAACGCTTATTTATGAGAAATAGTTATTGCAACACTCTTGACTGGTAGCTCGATATTGAGTGTCATTTTTTTCAATAATTACATATTTTTTATTTCCTTAAACATTGGACCTATGTATTTTGTAATACACACTAAGTTATAAAGTTCTAAATTATAGGGGGTGTTAACACCAACTGGAACTATGATAATATTTCACATGGAACTCCTCGTCTTTATGATTTTTTTAGTAATGCACAACTTTTTAATTTGGTGGTAGTAATATGGAAACACAATAGCAGACATAACATGAAAATACCACAGACAATAACATAAAATAATAATGAAAAAACTAAAATGCAACTATAAAATATATTATTAACATGAAATTGTTACAATCTCACCCATGAATTACTCCAAGTGTTAAAAATCCTATTATTTCCCAACAATATTTATGGGAGAAAATTGACAATTACTCATCTTGATGGCTTCCTTAAGCACACCTTCATAATGAATCCTTTAATCATAAAATAATTATTACAACTTTGTTTTCCATGATAAATGAGAGGGGGTGGCCTCTCTATTTATAGAAATTTAGGATTATACACCCTATCTCTAGGAAATATCTTCTAGATAATCATATTCCATTCCTAAAATCTTACCTTTACATGTAGATTTATCTTTTAAGATAAGATATACCTTATCATCTCACATGGGTTCCACCTTTATAGATATTACACAAATTTAATATAAAAAATGTTTATAACATCACTCCTTTTCATTATTACAAATATAATATTTCTAATTCTAAATCTTGTAGACCCTACTTATCCATTTACCCTAACTTTGAAATTTTAACATTACCGAGACCACTTACTGAAAAATATTTACATTTTAACACAACATTCCTATTAAAACTTTTTTTACCATACTATACTATACTTTATTAGCGTAGCCGTTAATTGTTGTTATCTTCTAGTGGACACTACTACTAACTATACTTAACAAAATTGTATTCCTAATATATACATTAAGGAAATAGAAATCATGGAGGAAATGTTTAGTGTCGACATCTTCCCCTTCCCTAGGTTCTACTCCATCCTCAGAGTAGACTATTATGGACATTCTAAAGCTGGTGCTTGGAAATTCTTTAACTTTTCGTGGTTGACCCATTTCGTAATGGGAGTACCATCCAATTCCTCTGGTTGATATGTATCATTTTCATGCAAAACTACTATTCTATAGGGCCTTTTTTTAAATCAGAATCATATACTAGGACCAAATCATTCAGCTGAAATGGAGACCAAAGGATCTTTTAATCAAAGTACTCTTCCGCTTCATTTTCTTATTATAGTTTGTATCTTTTCTCTTTCCCTCATTTCCTCCATCAAATGAAGATGTACCATCCTTCCCTTTGATGAATCACTTTCATCCATGCTTTCATTTTTATAAATCTCATAGTGGGAATATCAAACTCAATAGAAGAACTGGATCAATGCCATAAGCCAACCTGAAATAGAGAGTATCATGTTGCTGACTTTTATGTTGCCCTATATGCCCACAATGTTGCATGAATCCTTTTATCCAACTTATATACCTATAAAGCTGCATCTTTTGCTAGGATTTGACAAAATACATAATTTTTCACTCCACCTGTTCATTTGTGCTAGGCTCGTAAGTTTTTCCTTCGTGTGCTTCATAGAAAACTTGTTTACCAGGATTCTACCACCTAATTAATGAAGTGGCTTCCTTGATCTGTTACTATTTCTAATGGACAACCAAATCTGGTGAAAATGTGTTCATACATGAATCTTGCCACTTCATCCATGGAAATTGATTTTAAGGGCCTAGCTTCAACCCACTTGGTTGAATAATCTATGGCAACTATAATATACTTATTTTAGTGTGGGGTAGTTGGAAGTGGACCTAAATATATATTCCCACTTTTCAAAGGAACCAAGTGGAAGAATAGGGCATAATGGAGATGATGAAGTCTTACGATTCCCATGTGTTTGACAAATATCACATGTCTTACAATAATTATAAAATTTTAAAAAGAGTTTACCAATGATAACCTGCATCTAAGATCCTTCTTACTATGAGTTTTCCATAGAAGTTTCCTCCACATGTACCATTATGGAATTATTCTATTAGCTCCATCCCTTGATCACGACCAATTGCCCTCTTGTATTGTCCATCAAGACCTATCCGAAATTGGTGGTCAATTAATGGTTGTTGCATGTGTTCTAACTTCTTTATCCACAATTGAGTGTGAGAGATTACTTTTGGCTAGGAAGAACTACTGTAATAGAAAACTAGACCACAAAAAGATAGTTAAATGATATATGACAATGAATTTCCTAGCGTAGGCTAGTTTAGGAAGTGTGATACTTCCTAGATGGCTGTCAATCCACTATTTAAAACAAGTTAATGTGATAAAGAAATAAAGTCCTATTATAGTTGATATGATTTAGGTATCTCATTTAAGTACAATAAGCAAATATTAACATAACAGGCTAGGCTATGGTTAGATCTAGAAAGGTAGGTAGTTGGCAAGGTGTTGGAACTAGTTAGGGTCAGATTCTAGGTTGTTTAGGTCAACTGGTGAGATGACTGTTGGGTCTGTTCTTGGTCAAGGTATGGAAAACAGATACCGATGTTGGTCTAGTGTAACCGATGACAGTTTAGGTAGACCAGTGATGATGATCGTCGGTTTTGGGTTGTTTTGATCACTGGTAAAAGGTTGTTTGGTTTTGTTATTAGAAAATGTGTAAAACACAGAGACCAATGTCGGTTGGGTATAGCTGATGATGGTTCTGGGTATCCGGTGTCCATATGGTTGGGGTGAAAGGAACTCAATGAAATATGGTTGGGGGATTGAGTTGGAGCTAAACAGAGATGGAAGGGTAGAGAGGGAGGTAGGTAAAGGTCTCAGGTATGCTCAAAGGTGGGTAATAGGCAAGAATGGGTGATTTGGTGGTGTGGGTAGAAGAATGGATGAGTCTACCAGTGGGTAAGAGGTGGAAAATGGACATGCAAGGTATGAATTGATAACAAAAGTAACAAAAACCTATATATTGAAATAGACTATGCTGGTAGAAAGTATACTTACTGTGATGTAGATTTAGATGGCTGAATGGAGGTTGTTGTTTATTAGAAGAATGGTTTTGGATATTGTAGAAGCTCCTCCCGAATGATTTTGTGAGTGCAATGCCTCCAAAATCTGTCCTGGTGTTGGCTTTGGATGTCTAGATACATGAAAGGATGTTGGTTTCGCTTGCATGCAGCTCTGATCTCCTTTTCTTGCTCTCAGAATGTGCCAACCCAAGAAAAAGTTTGTTTAGGTGAATAAATAGTAACTAACGATGGTTCCGACTTAACATGCATTGGTTTAGGGTGATTGGCTAAGGTGGGATTCCCTAGGTTTACTCAAATTAGCACATCTCACCTCTTTTAGCTCAAGTTTGTTCCTTGATCCACGGATTTAGAATGGACATTTCATTTTTTATGATTGGGAAGGTGGTTAGGGAGATTTTAGGGATTGATTTTAGGGTTAGACAAAATCTTAGCTCATTAAGGAAGGTAAGACTTATTTATTGTTAGTTATGGAAACATGCCAAGAATAGGTCTAGGGTGAGGTGGCTAGGTGACGTGGGGTAAAATTAGGGTAATTAGATATTAAATATTATGAGGATATATATTAATTAAATTAAATTAATGGTGATGGGGTGGAAGGGTCCATGATTGAAGTGGTTATTTGACAAAGGACCAAGGGAGTGTGACCCAATTTTGGTGTCTACATTTTCCCTTTTGTGTAGCTTGTATTGGTAAGTGATGCTAAAAAAAAAATATGTACTTGCCCCATGTGTGGGTGAAGGTTATCCCCTCAAACTAGGAACTAATGTGGTAAACGCAGTAATTGGTGAGTGGTTTGATAAAAGGTGGACGTGATGAAGAGAAGGTGGACACTAGAGGTAATTGGGCAAAGATCCAATCAAGTAATCCCGGTAATGGGCCGAGGGTCAAAGGTAGAAACAGTCAAACATACACACACATATAAACTACGACTTGGTACTAAGTTTAAGAGCATACAAACTCTACATCATCTAAGGGTGATAGATTTATCCAAACAAGGTTGAGGTGATTCCAGTATCCAAGGTATAGAATATGGTGTGGACGCACTTCACAAGTTAGGTGCAGGAATGTTTAGGTATGTTCGATAAACCAAAGAAAAGGTTTGAGATTAATGGTATGGCAATAGGCAAAGTAAGGTCATTAGGTCAAACAACACGGGTAATAGTGTCACAAGGTATAGCAAGCACATGAGGTCATAGGTTAGTAACAATGTTTTAGGTCTAGGTAGCGAGGTCACAACACGGGTAGGGCTGAAGTACGGGTAAAATAACAAGTCCCTAAATGTAATTAAAGACAGGTATAGGTAATGTAGGCTTAGAGGTAGGTTGTGATAAGGGTGGGTAAGGCCAAACGGTGGCGAGGTTGGTTAAGTTGGGTCAGAAATGGGGAAAGGGTAGTTGACAAGAGCATGACGGGTAATCGACCATGGTTTTTACAAGCACACAACCGATGACGATCGGGTATACGACTCACAAAGGTGCTAGGCACATGACCAATGTCAATTTAGGTATAACCAATGTTAGTAGGTGGACATGGGTATATAAAAAACAAAAATCCATAAAATATGGGATCATTTGTATGTTTTGGAATTTTTGAAAATGTCAAAACACCGAATGACTTGTGATTTGTCGGGAGGAAAGGACGAGGGACGATATCCTGCTGAGGTGGAGAGATCCAGTTGGTTAGAAGGTCGGGAGGTCAGGAGGATTGGATTTGGTGATTGGACATGGCAGAGGTAGGAGAGGGATTAGGTGGACCACTAGTGCAGTGGCCCGACGTGCCACCATGGAGACGGTAGCGTGATGAGGTAAGAGTCAATCCCTTGCCTTTTTGTGAGGTAGATTGGGTATATAGGTCAGGTAAGGAAAATGGGTTTTGGGGGGAAAAGGGGATTTTGAATTTGGGAAGGCAAATTTGGTAAAATAGGAATGGGGAGAGGTGTGGTTAGGTGAATGAGGGGTGGGGAGGAGTTGAGGGTAGATTTAGGTAGGAATGGGTGGGTAGAAAGGTAGAAGAAGGGAGTGTTTAGGAAGAAAGGGGTTTGGGTGTCGTGGATTTTTACATGATAGTGACCGGTGTCGGTCAAGGGGTGGCCAACATCGATGTTGTCAAGCCAGTATTGGTCATAGATAAGGTGACCAATGCCGGTTTGGGAGAGACTATGGTCGGGTAGGGGTAACCGGTAACGGTCATCATGTTGAGAAAAAGGGTTCAAAAGTGTCCTTAGTTTATGAAGAAGATGTTGTTGAGGAAAAACATAACATGGGTATGAGGTTGAAAATAGGTATGGTTTGAGCAATAGTGGGTGAGGGTTGGGGTTGGTAGATAGAATATGTGATAAGAAGCTAAGTTGTGGGGGGGGGGAAGAGGGAGGTTAATAGGTGTAGGTGAGGTCTCAAGAATGATTATGAGTATGATCAAGGTGTATTAATGTGATGTGTTGTTGGATGTAGGTGAGAGATCAGCTGCGAATGTGAGATAGGGTGTCGCCCCTACTCGTGACGGTTCAAGGAGGTGCGACAGCCAAGGATTGGTGGCATGTTGTAGAGGTTGGCTTGATTGGGGTTAGACACTACCGACATGTAGTCCGGAAGCCGAGTTTGATGGTCGCCCTCATCGATAGATGGGATTTAGTGACCAACACATTCCATCTACCGACGGGTGAGATCACGGTCACCCTGGAGGATGTGTACAGGATCCTACGGTTGCTGATAGAGGGACGTAGGTATATTTGATCTCCTTAGAGGCATCTGAGGAGTTGATGCTGATAGTCTTTGGTGAGGGGTTGGTGGAGTTGAGGTTCCACAATGCCAGCCTAAGTTATAGAGAGATGTACCAAGCCCATCCAGAGGAGACTAGGCTTGTTGTGTTGTTGATGGAGGCAGTCTGCTATTTTGCACTGCCAGATGCAGAGGGTGGGAGATTCCCATGATCATTGATGGGGGTCCTACATGATATGGTGATAGACCAAACCTGTTTTGCATGGGTGCCAGCATTCTTGGTGCAGCTATATAGGGAGTTATGGGCATATGGGCAGCTACGGAGGTTCAACTTATGTTGCACTTTCCTACTGCATTGTTGGGCATATGAGCACATTGTGTATGTGTGCCTAGTTGGTATGCCCTGGGCTGATGCATTCGAGCAGGTTTGGTTTCATATGATGGGTGCCTATTATTGGAGAGTGTCAAGCAACTAGGGTGATGCATGATGTTACCTACTATAGGTGTTTATTGGAGGGGTTGTCTGGCATGGACATCATTTGGAGACCGTATGTGGGTTTTCCCTCATACAGATAGATGGCGCGAGTTAGATGGATTACAACTACTTAGATGGATAAAGGGGCATCGTGCAAGAGAGCACGAGATGATACCTGTGGATAGGGTTAGATGACAGTTTAGGATGCTTTAGGATATACCACCACCTTTCCCATAGTAAAAGATGGATGATGTGGAGAGGCCTCTACCCCTACCATAGCCGAAAGTCTTGACATAATAGGAGGAGCAGGTGAGAGACCAATGGATTGATGATGTCGAGGTTAAAAATAGATAAATATAGTGGTGGGCTACACACTTACGAGTAGTAGTGCTTGAGGTTGGGCGATTGGATTTAGCCACCATCATAGTGCAGAGGTAATCCCTAAAGGGGCAAGTGGTGAACCTGATTATATAGTTAGGTATGGTGTAGGGATAGCTACCAGGTTCAAAGGCACATGTTATGTTGTAGGCGTAGGTGGCCACTTATGACCCAGTGCGCAGAGACAGTACCCATTGTGGTGGAGATGGAGATGGGGTATAATTAGCTTCCCTATAAGCATAGATTATAGGTTTGCATGGCTAGTTGGCCACTACACAAGCACAAATTACGGCCCTTCAGGACCAAATATAGGTAGGAGTGGGATAGGGTCCCTCAGGACAGTCACGGGCATATGGACATGGTCCCTCTTTATATGTATCAATGGGACAAGGTCCCTCTTTATAGGTATTAGTGGGATAGGGTCTTGAGAGACAAGTGTAGGGGTTGAGGTTGATGACACCACCACAGATAGTACCAATAGGTCGGTTGAGAGATGCCTTAGGTGAGGTATGATATTATCAGGATATTTTGATGGCCATAGGGATAGATTTTCTATCCTATGGGGTGTTTAGAGTATAGAAGGCCTCAAGTGAGAGGACGAGGTCACGTACCCATAGTGTGGATAGTACGGGGGCCATCGAGCCCCAAGATAGGGTTAGGGTGAGGCCACCAGTTCACGGAGGCCGGCTTTCAGGTGAGGTACCAATAGAGCTCGCGGGGCCGATGATGGGTGGTGATATGCTAAGTGGACATAAATACGGGGGGTAGTGGATGAGGAGGAGACAGGTGAGATAGACATGGAGGATATTCAACATGGTGATGTCTTATAGCCATATATACCTCCTGTTTTGTATAGTTGTGTATTTTTTTATATATAGGGACCTACATGCCAAAGACATTGAGGATGTACATGATATTTTTAAAGATTTTGATGATATACCAGCCTACGTGTCGAAGATGGTGAGGTTTTATCTCAAAGATTTGATATGATTGTGATTATTATGGGAATATATGTTCACATGTATTTTTATACAAACATTTCAATTTATAGATGATGGTTTTTATAGTATGAATGGTGTACATGTTTTAATTTCCATTGGTATATATATATATATATATATATATATATATATGTGGAAATCAGGTGGATTAGGCATGCTAGAGTCAAGGTTGTGTAGGCATGGTGGAGTCAGGTCGGTTTAGGCATGATGGAGTCAAGTCATAGGCATGGATTGATTTAGGTCATATACATGGATTAGGCATAGGCATTGATTTAGGTTGGCTTAGGCATGATTGAGTTTAGGTTGTAGGTATTGTTTAGTTAGGTTGGTTTAGGCATGGTTGAGTTTAGGTTATAGGTATTGTTGAGTTAGGTTTTTTAGGCATGGTTGAGTTTCTAATTCATTAATTTGTGAAATTAATGATGATGTGGAGTGTGTTAAGATGCTTTGTAGGAAAATGAATGATAGTGGTAAAGAAATGATAGACAAGATGAAATGAATGTATGAGTGAAGATGGTAAAGATGTTAAGCAACTATTGTTTGTGTGGTTTAATTTCTAATGATTGATATAAAGGAAACTAACTAGAGTAGAATGTGAATAAGAAATGGGAAGAGGGAATTGGTTAGGGTAGAGAGTAACTGAGCTAGCCTCCAAGGGCCACATGCCCTCGGAGTGCTTCCTACATAGTCCCAACAAAGAAGGACCTCAGACCGATGTAGTTCTCCCATAAACTAGGGACGATTATGATGAAATATTAGAATGGGATGATAGTGCGAGGAATTGGTGATGTAGGTCATAGGAATTATTTAGTTTAGGTTGTAGGCATGATTGAGTTTAGGTTGTAGGCATGGTTAAGTGAATTTTAAACATAGGTGTCTAGGGTTTGGTCCTGTACAAGATAATCAATAAGTAATGAGGAAGGAGAATGGTAAGAGATGGTAAAAGAGCTGCTTAATTGATAAGAACCCTAATGAGTCTACCATACCCCAGATGGGCTTATGAACGTAAGACCCTACAGGCCTTGCATAATGGACTATTCTAAGGGTGAAGAAAAGTCACATGATCACGAAATATCACATTCGCAGAGAAGTCCCTTGAGTAACGAGGAATTTAGGTGAAAAAGGAAAGGGGGTGAGAATGGGAGGGTTAGCGTAACTTAGTGTATGACGACGTGTATTTCGGAACAAGAAACCCAAAATCCAAAATAGGCAAGTCCATGATGAAAATTTAATCTTTTTTTATTATTATTATTTTTATAATAGACTAATCGATGTGCGAAGTCTATATGGGATGGGTATATTATCTCCTTGATGTATTCATGAAGTTGATTGATGCAGGAAGCTTCTAAATAGTTTTTATATTTTTGTAATGACTGTATATAGTTGTCCTTCAAGGGAGCAGTCTATTTATAGTGGTAGAAGAGAAAGAAGAGATGTCCTTTTGAGGGAGTCATCTTTTTCTGGAAGTTTGACTCAAGGAGTTGTATCCCTTTTTGTTTTTAGATGTTTAAGTCATGGAAAATACTATAGAGGATGATCAGGTTCTTGTTTTAGAAGACAAGATTGTAGTACACAAAGATCAACTATGAAAGAGGTGGTTTGAGTGATGAATGACCATGGGAATCCATCTTGAAGAAGATGAAAAGTATCCATTAGAATCATGCTATGAGTAGAGCCATGGTACTCATATTGAAGACAAGGCTAAAAGGTGACAAGTAATCACATGATTCTTGTCTAGTCATGGATCCTCAAAATGGGTAATTATGGAAGGTGAAAAATTCTCACAATGGACGAGCAATCAATTGACATAAATTGATATAGGACTTGATATCAAAAATAAAATGGTCAAAGATGCAAGGCATTAAGGGGATTAGGTTTAGGTTTACCTTCGATTGAAGAAAAATGATAAGCACTTGATCCATAGGCATGGGTAACGATATAGGGTCCAAGCCAATTAGGAGAAAATTTACCCCATTTACTTTTCTCCTCTTTGGTTACATGTTGATTTTCCTTCAGGACGAGGTCACTAACCTAAAAGGTTTGTTTGTGAACACATTTGTCATAGGCACATTTGATATGTTTTTGGTAGATTTGGAGATGGTCAAGAGCGTTAAGACAACGTTCATCTAATAATTCAAGTTGTGCCAAACGATCCTAGCAAAATTCATCATCGTTGAGCATGTCTTGTAGTGAGATGCGAAGAGATGGAATTTAGACTTCAAGAGGTAAGACAACCTCGGTACCATAGACCAGAGAAAAGGGGGTGGCAGCATTCGAAGTGTGAATACTAGTGTGATAAGCCCACAAGGTGAAAGGAATGTGCATATGCCAATCCTTCCCAATATCATTGACTACCTTCATAATAATTTTTTTCAAGGTTTTATTGGTTGATTTGACTTGACCATTGGTTTGTAGGTAATAGGGTGATGAGAAACTGAGTTCCATGCCAAAAATATCACATAGTTTGCATAGGGTTTTGTTTTTGAATTATTTTCCATTATCATTGATAATGCGGTGAGGGACACCAAAGTGATAGATGATGTGATGGTTAATGAATTCACATATTTTCTCGGATTTGGTGGAAATGATGGGAATGGCTTCTACCCATTTAGTGTAATATTCATTAGTAGTTATGATCCATTGGTCATGTTGTGAAGAATGGGGGTGGATCTCACTGACAAGATCCAAACCCCATTGAGAAAAGGCCCAAAGGTCTCCCACGACCTGTAAGGCATGACTAGGGGTGTGATGGAGATTAGCATGTTGTTGGCATTTTACGCAACATTTTATGTAATCACAACAGCCACGGTTTAGGGTTGGTCAATAATAGCCTAGGTGAAGAATACATTTTGTGACATCCAAACCACTAAAGTGACCTCCACAAATGCCATCATGGACTTTCTTAATGGTGTAAGGAATTTAATAACTTGTAAGGCATCACAAGAGAATGTTTTCAAAACCATTTTTGTAGAGAAGACCACCCATGATGACATAATGAGAGACACTTTTAAGAAAGGCAAATTGTGCATTACGAGTGAGATCGGTGGGTAAAATGGAAAGGGAAAGGTAATCTGTATATTACATATACCAAAGGTCACTTGGGTCAAGAGTAGCGATTCCGATAGAGTAGACTTCACGAGGCTAATAAGAGGGTGATTTTAGTCTTTATATGGTGATAAATATTTTAGATTCAACGAGAAAAGCAAGTATCCGAGAAGCCAAGAGGCCATGGTATCTGCAAATTTATTGGTAGAACATGGGGTGGTTTGAAGTGTGAAATGATCAAATGTGGTCAAAAGTATTTTCACATGATGCTTATAATTTTGAAGTATCTCATTACAAAACTAGAATATATAATTGACTTGGTTTATGACCAAGCGAGAATCACTAAAGATGTTGATTGATTTAACATCTAAGGCATAAGTAACTAGAGACCTAATACGAGTGCTTCGTATTCAAAAATATTGTTTGTAAAATCAAAATTAAGTTTGAAGATAAAGGCATAGGTTCACCATCAAGTAGAATTAGGATAACACCAGCCCCACTCCCACAATGACACTTGGATCCATCGAAGAAGAGTGTCATTTGGTAAGCAAGTTTGTCTAGGGAAAGGATAGTTATAGACTCATCTAGGAAGTCGAAGTTAGAGGGTTGATTCCTGAAAATAGGTGTGTCGGCCAATTGGTCGGTGATAGCCTAGCCCTTGATGGACTTTTGATGGATGAATTCGAGGTCGAGGTTGGCCAGAAGCATAAGCCAACATGTGGCACATTGATTTTGATAAGGTTTGGCATACATATAGTGTAATGGGTCGGTATTAGTAATGACGAAGGTTTTGTGGTTGAGTAGGTAATGGCGGAGTTTGGTGGTGACAAAAACTAAGGCTAGGAAAAAAATTTGGTGTGGTATATCTAGTTTCATAGTCAAGAAGGGTATGACTTATGTAATAAACCATTTTCTCTCGGTGTTGGTCGTCACGATGAGCGAGCATGACACCTAGAGAATGGTCAGTGGCGGAAATATATAGGTAGAAGGGTTTGTTATCCTTAGGAGGAATGAGCATTAGTGGTTGAATTAGGGATATTTTTCAAGGCTTGAAGGATTTATGGCATTCATCATCCCATTTTAATGAAACCCTCTTTCTTGAGAGGATGATGGAATGGTTAAGCGGTTGGAAAGTTACAAGATAAAATGACGAATTGATTAAAAATTTCCTTGTAGGATACAAATATGATGGAGATTAGTGGGTGGTGGAATTTCAAGAATAGCCTTGACTTTAGTAGGATTGAATTCTATGCCACACAAAGAAATGATAGGAGTTTTCCGAAAGTATCGTAAAGATGCACTTTTTGGTTGAAGAAGAACACAATATTTGATGAGGCCATCAAAGATGACTTTAAGAATGGGTAGGTGTTTGGTTTGATGCTTGTATTTAGCAAGCAAATCATCTACATAATCCTCCGATATGTGCTACATGATGTCATGGAAGATGTAAGTCATGGCTCGATGATATGTTGCACTAATGTTTTTTATGCCAAAAGGCATGACTCGATAGCAGATAGTTCACCAAGGGGTGATGAAGGCAGTCTTGTGTTGATCCTCTAGGGCTAGTAATATTTTATTGTAGCTCGAGAAACCATCCATGAGTGATAACATTTCATGGCCAACAATGAGATCAACTAGTTGGTCAATGCCTGGTAGTGGGAAATCATCTTTGGGATAGGTGAGGTTGAGGTCATGGAAATCCATGCAAATGTAGAGTCCCCTATCACCTTCATGACAAGAACAATGTTAGAAATCCATTGGGGATAATCAATGGGTAGGATGAAGGAAACCGAGAGAAGGTGCTAAAGTTCTTCTTTGACCAGAAGAGCAATGCGAGGATGCATTTTCCACATCTTTTGTTTGATGGGTTTGGCATCAGGAATGGTTATGATATTGTGAACCATGATTTTGGGTCAATCTCTGGGCATATCAAGCATAGGACCAGGAAAATGCATTGCTATTGTCCGAGGAGGAAAGAGGTGAACGCTTCTTATTTAGTAGCATTTAAGGATTGGCTGAAATGTAGAATGTGTAGGTCATCCTATGTATTAATTTTGATCTTGATGGTTGATTCATTCAACATGGTTTCCATCTCATAGGGTAATGACTGATGAATATAAGAGTCTTCTGCACCAAGGTAGGTGAGGATAGACTCATCTTCCTAACATTGAACGATGTTAATTGAAGGTGTATCATCATCGATCATGTTAGGATACAAAAAAGGAAGAGAAGAGGGAACCTCACAATTGCATTGATAGGTCAGTGGTCCCAAGGAAATGGTGTTTATGAAAAAAAATAGTTAGAGGTATAGATTTAGGATCTATGGACTCTTTGGGTGAAGACCGTAATGTGGGTGAATGAGAGGAGGAAGATTCCTCATCCCGTATAAGGTCAATTTGAAGCTTCTTGAAGGGTGGAGCATCAAAACCAATGCCACTATAGTCATTGTGTTTACAAGAGGTATAGGAGATGACAGTGTGGCAGCCTTGTTCATAAAAACCAAATCCAAATCCATTCCATGCACACCGGTGGAGGAAAGTGTGAGAAAAATGGTGGTTAGTGAGGGAGTGTAGGTCGGATTAAAATGGTTGGGTTTTGGATGGAGATTCAGGTTTATAGGTGGCCATATCAAGTCCCCCATATGTTAAGTTGGTGTGAAGGTGGGGAGGGCCATAAGGGAAAATGTCACCGATGCGAATGTCATAACTGGGATGTTGACATAGATTCCCATACTCTTGTGGGGTGAGGAAGGTATCGATATTGTATAGATGACATTCCCCAGAGTGAGGCATTCAAAAATACCTTCTAAGGGATTAGTAGTTGGTATGTGGGTTTGGTATGGATGGTTCACTAGATGAAGGGACACTATTAGTAGAGTGCTAGCTCTAGTGCGGATAGCAAGGTTAGATGTAGCAGTAAGTAGTGGTAATGTTTTTGGATGGGCTCTGGGTGAAGGTGAAGTGGTTTGGTGGCAGATGCCTTGACTAGTACAAGCACATCATTCGGTTGATATAGCATGTTACAGGTCTTGAAAGGTGAGGGTTTGGAAGGTATGGTGTAATTACATCCTTCATGTTCAAACTTGAGGCATCGATGTAACATCGAAGGGACACAACCCATAACATAGATCTAAGGTTGGACAAGTAGCAAGTTATACTAAAACTCCCCTTCTAGGACATAGAAAATTTTGAGGCAGTGCAGGACCTATGTGGACATGGATAACAATGGTACCTAAGGTAGAGGTCATGCCATCATTGAAGGAACGTATCAAAACAGGGTTACCATACATATAATTAGCAGGTATTTACATTTCATCGTACGCATCGAGGAGATGATGTTAATGATAGCTCCACCATCGATCATAACGTGTTATATGAATACATTATCGATGAAGACGAGAGACGAAAAGTGTGGGGTTGGGGTCATCGGTTTGGAAGGGAGTGATCTCTTTATCTAAAAAGTTGAGGGTGGCCATGTGGTGAGTGGGTGGAGGTGTAGAGGAAGGTGAAGACCTGGTGAGAGAGGCTACATGATGAGGGGTAATGATGGAGGCCATAGGTGTGGGTGATTTGGTAAGACTTTGATGGATTGAAGGACCTCCATGAGGGCTTGGTGATGTGACTCTTAGGTTTGAAGAGGTCATATCAAGACATTTTGAGGGCGGGTTGGTGTATTTGTTTTAGCATTGTGCGATGTGTGACCCGTTGGAAATGTGGTATGCAAGACCCCGAATAATGACTTTGGGTGTGGGTGTGGATGGTATATTGGGTATATGGTTGGTTGATGGCCCACTTGCTTTCTCTTTGCCTTTTTCTTTCTGAGAATGGGTGGTAATGTTGATCATGTTAATATGAGGAGAGGTGGATGAAGATGGTGTGTCATGGAAGGTATAGTGGCATGAGGGACAAAACCCTAGTGGGGGATACGATCCTTGTGAAATGAATAGGGTGCATTGGAATTTTTATGGTGGTTTGGCCAATTCTCTTATCCAAACCATGTTAATTTTTAAGCTCGAGGACATATCCAAGAGTTTTGGGGGTGGATATCTTGTTTGCTTAGTAGGTGACGGGAGAGGATCTGTGGAAATTGGTGAAGGAAAAATGGGGTCCTCATCAAGAAGATCATCATCATTAAAATTTTCTCTAGGAGGACACAATTGGAAAAGAGTGGTTTTAGAGCCTTACAGTTCTCTACATCGTGTCTCGGCACATGATGGTATGCACAAATTTTGGTTTTATCAAACCCTTTTGGTTTGGGTTTGAGTGGGTCGTAAGGTCTGAGGGGAGGTAATGTGATGACAAAAGTCTTAAGGAGATTGGTTAAGATTTTGGCGTAGGATCCCACTAGTGGATCACAATGGGAGGTGAATGTGGGTTTGGGTACAGGTATGGCTGATTGTGGAGGAAGAGGTTTTACAATAGGGGGAGTAGGTTGGGCTACTAGTTTGTTGTGTGGTGTGGTCTTAGGTGTTGGTTGTATTTTCTTGGGTAGGGGCATGGTAGATCAATTGGAAATGGAAGGTTTGGTTGGTTTAACTACCTTATTGGAGGATAGCAGATTTTTAGCTTTAGGTTGCATCTTTTTTGGAAAAGGAGATATGGGCGTACGAGATGTGGAGGGAAACATAGATGGTGGAAGAGAGCAAGTTACCCATGAGGGTAACCGAGGTGTTGTGGAGGTAAGTGGTGTGGGTTGGGTAGGAGGTGTGAGTGAGAGATAAGGAAGTGTCATGGGTAGTGAAGAATTTATTAATGTTATTAGAAGTATTGATGGTAAAAAGGTTACATGTGAGGACGGAGGTTGTGTGGGTCACTTGGGTATATTAGAGGTGTGATGGGGAAATGGGTTGTCACGTTCTTGGTTTCTTGGTGGATGGGGGTTACTTGGCCATGGTCGAGGGGTGAGGTCCTAAGATGGACGGAAGGGGTGAAGGTGATAAGGGCATGGTAGGAAAGGTTGGGGTATGAGATTTAGGAGATTGGATCTTCATTTTAGGGGCTGGTTTAAGTTTGGTATTAGTTTTGGAAGATGTAGCTAAATCTAATTTGATGGGTGAGTGAGTAAGGCTAGCTATTGGTATGATCCCTAAGGTAGGGGTAGGTTTAGGTAAGGGTGACAATATAGACGAGGGTAGTTGTTTGGGTGTAGGTGTATGTTGGGTTATGGGAAGAGGTGTGATTTGGTCCAGGGGTGGTGTCGTGGAATGCAGTGCAATAGTCATGATTGTGTTTGGTTTGGTTTATTGAAACACTTTTGGATATATAGTGGAGATGTCAACAAGGGACAATTGCATTTGTGTTGAAACATGAAGTGGAAGGAATCCCCAAAGTAAGGCTCTATCGACATAATCCATGTGATCACCAAGTGTGAGAATGGTATGACATAGGCAAGGTCGACGTGAATTGAGTGGTAATCCTGTAAAATGTGCTTGAGATACGGGGAAATGGTTAGCCTTGAAATCTATGGGTAAGAGAGAGAGAAGTAGATCAATAGGATCTAGAAGGTCTAATGGTGAATGGTCATCTATATGAATTGGTACATCTATAGTATCCTTCATCATTAGAGGAAAGGATAGGCCTACTAAAGTGGACTCTCCTTGTGTTGTTGTAGGTGGTAAACGTGCATCTTCTATGAGTAGGAGAGGTGCCACTAACAACTACTTGGAATTTTGAGGGGTCAAAGGTGGCATGCTAATTATAGGCTCTTCCACGGGTGAAGGGGAACATGAAGGGGGTTCCTCTGTGGGTAGAGGAGTAGATGAAATAGATTCTGGTGTAGGTAGGGGAGTGTGGGCTAAGATTTCATCTATGGAAGGAACATGAGGAAACTGGGAAGAAACTGGTGTGTCATTGAAAATAGCGTGGACCTCACGGACATTGCCATCATTATTTGAGGTATCACCAGCTTGGTTGGAAGATGGGGCATGATTAGGGAATGGTTTCTTGAAGATATACAGGTTTTGGTTAGCGGGTGCATTCGGGATATCCAAGACTAGATCTCTGTTGTCTAACATTTCTTGGACAATATTCTTGAAGGTGATGTAGTTATTGTCACTATGACCTTTGACATGATGATAGTTGCAAAAGTCATGTTCCTTATACCATGAGGGCATGGGTTGCTCAAGGTCAAAACCAGTATGTGGTTTTATAGGTGGGAGGGTAATGGCACCAGCCTTCACAAGATTTTCCAACACAGAAGAATAAGATTCTCTTATGGAACTATAATTTCATTGTTCTAGAAAGAAATCTTGGATAGGAGAGATATTAGAAGGGGTTTTGGCTGGGTTTGATTGATGAGGGGGACTAGCTTTGAGAACTTTGACATTGGTAGAACCTTTGGGTTTCAAATATTATATTTGGGGTTTTGCGCAGATGAAGAAGCATCATTTGATTTGAACGTGATGTTCTTGTTACGAAGTTGAATCTTCTTTTCTTCGATAACACAAATTTCCAATTTCCGTGCCATAGTGAATGCCTCATCAAAAGTATGGAAGGTCTACACCTGTAGGGTTGGTGAGATGTGTCTAGTGTAATCCCGAGTAAAAAATCTATGACTTTAGTTTGAGGTAGTTTAAATGTTAGTTGATTTATTAGGTTGTGCCAATGAGTGACAAAGTCAGTGATAGACTCATCATCATATTGATGACTGGAATAAAGATCAGTCATGGTAACCTTCTTGACAATATTAATCAAGAAGTGGTCTAAGAAGGCATGGGCTAATTGATTGAATGAGTAGATGGAATGTCTTGGTAGCCCACTATACTAGTCTAATGCGAGTCGATCGGGGACATTGGGAAAGTCCTCAAAAGTAAAGAGTCATCATGGGCAATCAAGTAACATCCATGTTTAAAGGACCACAAATGTTTTTGTGGATCCTCTTTACTATTGAAGTGGTTAAAGTTTGGAATTTCCCAATGTATGGGGTATGGTCGAATAGGATCGGATGGGTGAATAGGCTCATTACAAATTTCATCATAGGTGAGGAAATTACGTGAGCTAGAAACCGATGCTTCCAGTGTCTACATCTTTTCCATCATCAACTTGATGAGGTTAGTGGTAGGTTGTGATGGGGAGACACCTCTTGTGGCATAAGGGGGAAGATATTGAACTTGATAGGGAGGTTGAGAATAGGGAACCGACATAGGAGGCACATATCCGAATGTTAGAAAAATGAGATAGGGGTTGTTGATAGTAGGTGTATGTAGGTGGGATGGTCATCGTGACTCTGGTAGAGATTGGGGGTAGTGTTTTTGGGATGGAGAGGACAATATTTTGGAATGGAGTAGGGGTCAACGACACCAAAGGAGGTTGTGTTGCAATGGGTATTTGTGAGACAATGGGTGCGGAATGTGCTATGTCCTGGGTGGTCAATGAGGGGACAACAAATACGATAGGCATGAGTGAAACTGCAGACACAACGGTCATGGAAGGTATGGGGTCTAGCTGCAAATCTAGTGGGGGTGAAGTAGGTGAGGGCAATGCCAGTATTATTATGGGCTGATGCAGTAGTAGGAATAAGGGTAGGAGAGATGGATACATGCATGTCGTATATCAAGCTAACACGAGGAGTATTGAGTGAAGAATGGGAAAGGTAGAACCGTAAGGCCACGGGATTCGATCAAGGAGTCATGTAAACTCTTCGTCAGTAGTAGCGATGGTGGTAGGTAAGGTTGGATCCATGGGTGATAGGATGGAAGGCGGTGAGGGACTAGGTGGAACTAGTTGACAACTAGCATGGAATATGAGGGCGTTAGTTTGGCTGAGCTAACACCATGTGAGCAAGTGTTGACTTGGTAAATTTGTATTCTGTAGATGACACAAAAAATAGTAGAAAAAGAGAATAGTGGGAGTGCAGGAGGTGAATCTGGTCAATGTCTAGATTTTGAAAATCAAACATAAGAAACTGACATCAGTCAAGTTGACCAATGATGGTTGAGGAAAACCGATGATGGTTTTTGAAACTAATATCGATCACTTTGTGAAAGAATCAGTATCTAAAGAATGAAACAAGAATGTTGGATGTGTACTAAGAAAAAGCGGGTATGATAGTGGATGTCAACAAGGGAGAAATATGATGATTCTTTAAGGGCCATAAATAGAACAAAAATAGTGATGAAGGCTATTCTAGGTAAAGTAACTAGAAATCCAGAAGCTGACACCGGTTAGGGTTTAATCAATGATGATCAAATGTGAACTAGCGAAGGTCATGGACCGATGTCGATATGACTGTGAAATTAGAAATAAATGAATAAAATGGGTTTTGTGAATTAAATTAAGTGAAGAATCAAACTCAGAAACTTGAGAATGAGGAGATGGGGCCCTGGAAAACTCAGAAAAGTCAGAATACTCCAACTATGATGGTAGAGTGTGCAAGGAGGAAGAAAAATAGAGAGTCATAGTCTCACACCTCAAAACACAAGTCAAGAAGAATGCTAAGAAAAATCATGATCCTAACAAAGTGATTTTCTTATGTTTTTTCATCTTATGCTATTTAGGACTATTTGTGTGTATTTAGAACAAAAAATTTGGTTAGAAGGCATCCCATGAAGAATAATATCTAAAAGGAGAGGTTTTAGTTATTTTATGGTGGGGTGGGCTGTCCTATGATATGATGACTCGATAGAGGAAATGAGATGGGGAGTACCTGCAATCGGATCATGTGATCACTGACAGATGTTCCTAGGTAAGATGTTGTTTAAGAAAGATGTGTATATTTTATTTTGTGCAAGTTTGGTAAGACAAACAAAGAGAGAGAGAAAAAAATGTGCTTTCTATGATTCTTTGTGTTAACCATCAACTAGGCATGACTTCCAGCATATAGGTTTCCCTCAGTTTTAATGTGAGCTAATAATGCAACAAATCAGAATGCAATGTAAGTGTTTTAAACCCAAATCAAAGTGTGATGTTTGATGTAGCAAGTGATGAACATGAAGAGGGATGCTCTTTCACTAATGTAATGCAAAAGAAAGGAAGATGTGTTCTTTTTAAAGCACCAAAAATATGATTATTTTTAGAAAATAGAAAGAAGGAGAATGATTCCAAAGAATAAAATTAATGTGGAATCTTTTGAAGGGAAGAAAACACACAACTTTCACCTAGGAATGAATAAATGCAAAAGAACCCTTGATGGTTCCCACTAGGCATGCCAAAATGTTTCACTATTTTCTTTACATTTTCGTAGTGGTGAAATAGATAAGGGTAAAGGCCAAGGAGGAATACTTGTTAAATGTTGGTTGGTTGATGGTTATTGCATGCGTTCTGACTTCTTGATCCACAACTAAATGTGAGATCTTCCTTTTGGCTAGGAGGAACTACCTGTAATAGAAAACAAGACCAAAAAAAGATAGTTAAATGATATATGATAGTGGATTTACCTAGTGTATGCTAGTTTTGGGAAGTGTGACACTTCCTAGATGGATGTCAATCCACTGTTTAAAACAAGTTAATGCAAGAAAGAAACAAATTCCTACTATAGTTGATATGATTTAGGTATCTCATTCAAGTACAATAAGCAAATATTAACATAACAAGCTAGGCTATGGTCAAATCAGAAAGGTAGGTACTTGGCGGGGAGTCAAACCGGTCGGGATCATATTATAGGTTGTTTAGGTCAACTGGTGAGATAACTATTGGGTTTGTTCTTGGTCAAGGTATAAAACACGAGTCGATGTGGTCTAGTGTAAATGACAACAATTTAGCGAGAGCCCGGTGATGGTCAGGTTTTGGGTTGTATAGGTCACTCGGTAAAATGTTGTTTGGTTTTGTTATTAGCAAATGTGTAAAACACAAAGACCGATGTTGGTTTGGTATAGCTAACGAAGGTTCTAGGTATCCGGCATTGGTATGGTCGGTGTTGAAAACGTTGTTGTTGTTGGTGAAGCTCATGAAATTGAGTGGTGTGATAATTGTTTCTTGCCACATTCTCCATGTGAAGTAGATCGAGAAAGTTGAAGAGGATGATGATGATGATAACACCGGTGATGATGCATCCATGGTGGATTCCTCCATAAGTTCACAAGTAGGGAGAAACCTGAGCTAATATGTTCTAGAGCTAATATTTTCCTAGGATTACATTCACCGGTATTACCTCTTCCTCCCACTCATACTTCTAAAATTGATATGGTGCAATCTTTTGAATTTCTAATAATGATTTTGAATACTTAAGGGCATTAATGATTGAGAAGTATGATGGAGGAATCCCTTCTGAGGAGGATAGACAAGTTGTTAATGAATGTTGTGGTTGGCCATGAAAAATAATATAATACTAGGAGTAAGGTTACCAAAGGGGTGGGGCCTCAGGCCAAACCAAAAATTCCAGTGCTTACTAGTATCCCAAAAGAAACTCCAAAGAAAGATGCATCTAGAAAAGGCCTTGTTGTCTCAAGTAGAACTTGTGTCCCTCCCCATGCTCAGACTATAAAAAATCTTGTGCCATCAAATGAATTTGTAAACCTTCCTCCTAACACTACATTACCCAAATATGTTCCTTATGACATAGCCCAAATCTTGAGTTAGATCAAGATTTTTGTTCCTATTTTTGAATTTCTTAGAATCCCTAAGCATAGGAACAAAGCATTCAAATATTTAGGGTTTAGAGAAGAAAAGGTCACCCAAGGTAGAAATGTTGAGATTCCTCCTACCATTGCAGAGTTGAAAAAACCCCAAGTACTGGAAGAACTAGGTGAACCACCTAAAGTTTACTTGGGAACATCTTTGGTTGAGTCTTAATTGAGTGTTGATCCATTTTTACAGCGCTTATTATTAAGGACAAAGCTGCTACACAATTGTATGTTTGATTCAGAGCATCATGCAATGTTATGCCTCTATATGGCATGAATGAATTGAACATTAATGTGACAACAACTTATAACAAGTGTACTACAATGGACTCTAGAGAGGTTATAGTTGTAGGATGTGTAAAAGGTTTTGTGGTACAACTTGCAGCTTATCCGGGTAAGAACTTGAAACTTGATGTTGTTAAATTTGATTGCCCTACAAAATGGGGCATCTTGTTATCAAGAAAGTTAGCTGCAAGTGTTGGTGGAAGTGTTCAGATGGATATGTCTTTTGCCACCATTTCAATTGAATGAAGCCTTGTGAAGTTACCTGGTGAAAATAAAATTTTATATCTTATTGAGGACCCCAACAATGCTTCTTATGAAGTATTGCATGTAGATGTTGATATTGATAACTCTGTGAGCTATGTTGATTTCAAGGAATATGAAATTGATTGATGTAGGTATCATGATAGGATGATTTTCTTGAGACTTTGATGTGTGATGTAGCCTCAAAGGATGTTAAAAAACTTGACCTAGGTACAAAGGATAATCCTGAAAAAATGTGGTCAGATAAGGACTTGGATGGAAAAGAGAGACGATCATATGACCAGTTGTTAAAGACATATCAAAACATCTTAGCATGGTCATATCCATAATGGCAGGAAATTGAAGATTTTCCTTGATTTTTTTCTTTGAATCAGTGTTCTCCATTGTAAAGTGTATAGTATTTTGGTTTCCTTCTACTTTTGTTTTTTTCTTTTTTTGTTTGTCCTGGTCCTTAGTGACCTTGTTTTGCTAGTTTCTCGGTTCATTTTTTGGAGGATGGTTATGGTTTCTCTACTCTGCAAGCTTATTCTATGACTTTGTTACCCAATGGTTTGTTTTTGGAACTTGGTCTACTCTATTTGTTCTTTTGGTACTTGCAGGGAGTACCCATCCCTAAGTTAGAGCCGATGTTGGTGCTCAAATTGATCTCACCCCGTTTATCCTTAAAGTTATTTAGTTTGTGGGCTCTGTCGTCTTCTCTATCTCCCCGTATTGATGCATAAAACCATTTCCCCATTTGGTTGCCATGATTAGTCCCTTCCTTGGTTGAGGATCACTTAAAAGTCCATAATTTGTTTTTCATTCCTCTTTCCATGAGAAAGAATTTGTAACTTGGGTGAAAACTTGGGTTTTTCCCTTCCTTCCATTTTCTATAGTCACGTTTTGTTGTCCCTGTCATTTTTGTCCCAAATATATGTGGAAACATGATTAGATATGGCTTAGAGGATCATATTTGGGCCTTATATCATTTCCAAATTCTCTGTCCTTGAAGAAGGATTCATTTTTGGGTGCAAATGGTGATTTTCCTACATTTTACGGTTTGATGAGTGTATTTTTCCCAGTCAAATTTATATCTTAGCATATGTGGAAATGTGGCCCTTTCTGGTTAGATGCGGCTTGTGAGGCACTTTGAAACTCTAAGGCCCACTTAAACTCAAAATTTATCCACGTGGAGGGCTGACGCTCATCTAAAAATTTGCCTTTTGGTTTCCGGCTTCTGTAATCAGACTTAGAAAAAAAATTCATGCAGCCAGTGTAACTTTGGTGGGCCATGGACATGTGGAGGGCCAGTGCTCATTTGAGGATTAGCCTCAGGGTCCCACCTTAACAATTGCGATAGGGAGACATGTGGAGGCTTCCACTGACTCGGTCTATACTTAAAATTTTCAAAGAAATTTTCTAAGGCTTGGGACATGTGGAGGGACCGCACTTGTTTGGGGACCAGCCCCTAATTTTTATTTTGAAGAAGCGCTAGGAGGACACTTGGAGACTTCCACTCACTTTTCCTTTTCTATGACTTTTCAACGGCTAAGGAAAAGCGTCACGGACAAGTTAACACATGGTTCCTTCCACTGATCCTTCAACCTTTTTAACAACTTTTCCGGATTAAGACACGTGGTGAGCTTGTGCTTGTTCAGGGTCTCCGTTTTTGATGACCATACCAAAGGTGCACCAAGGCAACATGTGGAGGCTTCCGCTGGATCCTTTTTATTGAGACTTTTTCAAAGGCCAAAAGGCATTTTTCTTGGGCCCAGGGCACGTGGAAGGCCCACACTTGTTTGGAAACTTGCCCATATACTTCTCCTTTGTAGTTGTGTCAAGGAAACACGTGGATGGATATAATATAAAGTGGAGAAGGGTAAAAATCAATGGTTAGTGTGCATTTTACTTTTTTTCTACCATTTTTGCTCCAAGACTCCTGGAGATGTGAATACACACTATTTTTCATCATTTTTGATGAAATTCCTTGTCGTTTTGTCTGCAAAGTGCCATTGAATGGATTCAAAACTTAATTTGTGAGTCCAAGGATTGTTAAGGTCGATATTTTGAAGTTAGAATTTCTCAGGAACTTGCAAAAACAAGAATTACCAGAAAATATGGATGCGGGATAGAGTTGTAGAGGAAAGAAAGGGAAAAGGATGAAATGATGAAAGTTCCATGCAAAAAATATGAAAAAGGTATTGCCTCAAGAGCGAAAAGGATTACCTGTCATATCCATTTAATGTGCAGAGCCTCTAGAAAATGATTCAAAAGGGATTTCTCATATGTGAAATAGAATGATTAGAAGGATTGCTAAAACATTTGGCATGGCATCCTAGTCATTAGTCGAGGGCCCAAGAAGTGTGACTAGTTCATAATTGGTCCACTGGTAGCTTTCGGATGTGAATTTGTTAAATGTCACTTTTTGACAAAAAATTGTAATAGGAAAAGGTCCCTCAAATATTATTCTCTTTTGGGGGTAAAATTGAATGAAGAAAATGTATAAATTCAATGATAATACTCTTGCAAAAGGTCGGGGATTAAATTTCATAAGAAAAAGTTGAGAAAATTTGTATTTTGTGAAACCACATGTCGAGACACTGGTTAATTTCCTTTGTGTTAGATTTTCTATCATGTCAAGTTGGTTACTGAGATGTATAGCCATTGACGAACTCGGGATTTATCTAGAAGTATTACCCTACTAATGAATTTAAGCAATTTTAAATTTACTTTATGTTAAACTTGGAGCAATTAGTGTCTACTTTGTTTTAGAATGTCTGCAAGTATTTTTTCCTATTCCTATTGCAATCTTACATTGAAATCTTTGTGAAATCACACAGGATCTCGTCCCTGTGACATTTTAGTGGCATTTGTAATTTCATTTCAGGAAGATCTTCATCTGTGATGAGATAAGCAAATTTGAAATCATTCCACTTTGTTATTTGTTGATAAAGATTGTCTGTAAGTCTTTAGATGTACCTTAAGCGTGATTGAGAAGAGATTTTGGTGTTTAATCGAGTCTTTTAACTTGAAATTTCATTCTATATTCTCAAATATTATGTGAAAACATGTTGATCTAGGCCTCCATTGAAGCACACCTTCTGGTTGAAGGAACGTCTTAACTCTTTTAAAGCTTTCTATTGTTGAGTTGTCCATTGTTGTGAAATTTATAAGGGATCTGGTATAATCAACTTTATCCTACTTAATCTCCCACCAAAATTATTCAAAAACCATGAATCCATCATGAATTAACCTTGTTTTTCCTATATATCAACAAAGGAACAAAATCTATTTACTAAAATATGTAGAATAATCAAGATCTCATAATGTCTTCAGTAACCTTAGCCTTGTTTTGAAAGTATCTCCATCTTTTAGAAGTGACAACTCTTAAGAGTTAAATTATGGAGTATTGACCATATTTTCCCAAGGTTTTCTTCATAAAATTTGTGTAAAAGAAGGATATCTCCATCTCCTTCATCAAATAGAGGTTACACTATGGGTCCTCTCACCTTAGTCGAAAGGCATGGCCTAAAGTAGTGAGGATAGGTCAAATCCTCTTAAAGGTGTTATCCATCTCTCCACAAATCTGAGTGACAAAGGGCCAATTAAACCTCATCCCTAGCTACAAAACAACATACATCATGATCTATCTCTAAGCTCCATGCTAAATATGTGATGTTTCTCGACTTGAAAGGGATAAAAAATTTGGATACCAACAAAGCTACTTTTCCCTTGGCTCTACTTATCCTTTCCTCTTTTCATCATCTATATAGTATGCTTGCATTCACGCTTCGTTGAGATCTTTGGGCTTTATGGATATTAATTTTATTTCAAAGGTGAGTGTGAATTTCTCCCAAGTAGTTAGTCATAATATCCTCATCCTCCAAGTCCATATTTAGAAACATGCCTCTGCATCCAAAAATCTGTAGTATAGTTTTGCACACTTCGACCACTTCTTGTCTAAAATACTGCCATTTAATCATCTATTCATTCTTGTGGCCAATAGGATAGAATTTAGCTCTAAATAATACTTTAAATTATTTCAAGATTTCATAGTGGGAACTTATTCTTTTCACAAGGGGGTAGATGGGTTTACCACTAAACCAAAACATGTCCCTCCATCTTGAGACATGTAAAGTGATCCTTTGTACCCCATTGACATTATGGACACTAAAGTAGACTTCTAATTGTGTTAACCATTTATCAAAAAAAATTGCATCTACTTGTCCTTTAAATATTTTAATTTTAACTTTCCTCTAAACTTTAAAGGGAACATGATCAAATTTTACCTTCTCTTTGGAATTTGAAGTCTCTTCTTCATCCTCTCCCCATATTCTTCCTCATGGTGTCTCCTCCCTATGCCAAATTTTTGGCTAATCCTCGAACCACTGAGTCCATGAAGTCTTGCTTAATAGAAGCCATCTTCTACAAATCTGCAAGTTCTTCTTGTCTTCTAAACATCCTATCCATCATGGTCTCCAACATCTCGATTCTACGGACCAATTTTTTTCCTCCATTTGTCCCTAATTTTTTGTTTCCACTTCCTTTTAGAAATATATGGATCCCAAGGTAAATCATATTTTCCTTTAGATCTCATCAATTTCACACAAATCCAAGAATGAATACCATAGTTCTATATACTTATTAGATATGATATCATAATGATACGTAAACTATATACTTTCTAATTCGTTCACAAAACCACAATTATATTGTTTTTCTACTTTAAATGAAAATGACAGTTGAGCTAGTGATTGAATTTTTATGCCTTAGAACTGAAATTTGCAAGAGAAATGAATTAACACACACACATACACTAAGGATTTGTATTAGGGAAACCTCCAAAGGAGGAAAAGCATTCAAGTGGGAAAACCAAATATTTCTTCCCTTTTTACTTTATTGGCCAATTCAAATTATTAGAGATACAAACTTTACAATAAGTGAGAAAGGAAATTGAAAATGTCTCACACTTCCTCCCAACTACTTGACTGATTTGTTCTCAAACTCTTTCTTCTAAAAACTCAATTTGAACAATTTATAACTCTTGCACTTACTCCTATGAAGTATCTTGATTCTAATAATCAAAAATATCCTTACTACAAGTATTTATAATATTTCTCAAGTCCTCCCTTGCACTAAAGGATGGAAGATGAAATACGGGAGTAGAGACACATATAACATTTCCAATTATGGGACTGTTCATTTCAAATTTGATTTTATGTTCGAAAGTGAAAAGATCCCCACCTAATGTAGACCAACGGTCACACACGACCGCCACCCTAGTTGGGCGGTGGTTATAGGACCTCTTCCCTAGTTGGGTGGAAATTGATAACCTTTGCTCTGCGCATAGAGCAATGGTTCTATTAAAATATATACTGAGAACCTCCATTTCTTCATTTTCATTCTTTGTTGTTGGTTGATCTGATGAAGTAGAGTCATTTTGGATCCCTATGGATTAAATATAAATATAAGGGAGAGGAACTAGTTGTAGTTGTATTTCCATCTACTCCTTCATGACTTCTCAACTCGGGTGCTTGTGGGGATATCCCCATATTTAGAGACGAGCATAAGCTCAATAAAAATTCATTCAACATGACAATTTATACTATAGTTACATATTTATAGGAACATAGCTGAAACCACTCCTCTAACCTCTCAACCTAAATCTAGGTGGATGATACAAACAACTTTATTCCATATTTCTCTCACACCCTATTTTTACTCAAGCTACCCTAGAATATCTCTCCTAAAACCTACGTGAGTTGTTTTCACAACTCACTTATATTATTTAGCTAAAACTTACCACATGTTAAATATACACATTTATTAATCTAACCTAACCAATGCACCTATATTAGGACTACTTCCAAATAATGCTTCACACCATATGGGATCATCCCGAGTTGAGTTATCTTCCTTAGATCCTTATAGCATTTCCTCCTTCACTTTGGGTGATGATACTCTAGCCATGATTTACGGGAGAGGGTCTATTAAAGTCTAAGGTGGAACATTCTCAAATGTTCTCACTTTGTACCTTTAATTTTAAATAATATCCTATCGAGTGTATCAGATGACTCATATATAGAAGGGCATGAGAGTCCTATTTGATCCAAATTTAGTTGAGATCGGGAGTTACATAATGACACTACAATAGTAGTGGGAAGGGGATATCATGATGTTAAGGTATATACCTTCTCACTTTTTTCACATGATTTTCCCCTACTACATTGATCACAAAATCATAAGGAATTAGAAGATTATTGCATAAGCATTTTGTCTATCTTAACTACTACTACCTTAGCGAGCTCATTCAACATGACATGGTTACATGATTGCATAGATTTCATTTGTCAAAGGGACTTTGAAAGGGTTTTCTCTTGGTAAACACTCAAAGAGAATTTTGAAAAGGGAAAATTTTGGAGAGATTCAACACCTTTAGAGTTGATTCATATTGATGTCATAGGGGCTTTTACCAATCCTTCATTCACTAGGGAAAAATATGCTCTCACCTTCGTAGATGAATTTTTCATATATACATTGATTTACTTAATTAAATATCTAATGTGTTCGATTAATTTTGGTACTTTAAGGCACTTGCTGAGAATCAATCTAGGAAAAGCATCAAAGTTATTCAAACAAATAATGGGGGGTATGTTAGTAAAATAATTGAGTATTTTTGCACCATAGAGAGTATTGATCTTCAACAAATAGTTCAATACACTCCTCAATAGAATGGTGTGGCAGAATGTAAATGTAGGTCCTTGAAAGAGATGGAAAATTGTATGATCCATGATAAATCTTTGACTCCTTTGTTTTCAAGAGAATCCATCAATAATGCTTGTTGCATATAGAATCTAGTTCTCCATAAAGCTTTAAAATTTATAACTCACTTTGATGATTGGAATAATATGAAAGTGGAACTTAATAACTTTTGGGTATTTGGATTATAAGAGATGGAATGTATTCGAAAAAGAAAATAAAGGTAATGGATCCTCAATCAAACACTTACATCATTTTTGTGTATCTAGAGGGCGTCTAGGGATATAGAATTATCCATCCTACTACTCATGATTTGTTCATCAAGAGAAGTGTTAAGTTTCAAGAGAGTCCCACTAACTCTTTACTTGACGCTTTTCCATCTACTTTGGCTTCACTTAGTTTTGATGAGAAGTATGAGGATTCATATCATCCACAAAATGTTCTTGAGGCGATTATTATTTTTCTTCTAGTTACGATAGCAAGAAAATTAATCGGGATTCATCATCATCTACTTATATCCATATGTCAAAGTATGCATATTTGGTGCATTACTCAACCACTTTAGGCCCTCTTTTAGGCTAGGAAGAAAATTTAGAGTGTAGGTACTTGAGCGGGGGCTCTAGGGGATGACAGACGTACATGGGCATACTATCGAGTAGGCCACATGTCTTCTATACTTAAGTGAAAGATCCACATACATTATGAAAGACATCATTCATACATGAATGGGATAGTGTTATGCATGAAGAATATAATTTCTTAATCAATAATCAAACTTGGGATTTGACTTGATTCCTAAGGTAAGGAATATGGTTTGATGTCGATGGATATATCAGACCAAATTTGTAGCATATGGGTCATTTGATAAGTAAAATGATCATTTGGTAGCTAAGGGTTTTTCACGGGTATCCTCCATAAAATACTTAGAGACCTTTACACATGTAGCCAAGATGAATTTGATTTGACTCACACTTGCTTTATCTGCAACACATGGTTGCAGTGTGCACTAGATGGATGTGAAGAGTGAATTTATTTACGGAGACCTACAGGAGGAAATCTACATATAGAATCCACCAGGATTTGTTCAAGATTCATCCTTAGTTTTATGACTTAATAAATCCATCTATAGTCTCAAATAGACCCCTAGGGCCTTGTATGCTAAGATGGATACCTTCCTCCTAGCTTCTAGTTTCACTTGGTGCCATTCTAATCCCAATGTATATCTATTATAGTAGGATGATTCATTAATGATACTATTAATTTATTTTTATGACATTTTGATCAATGGGAGTACTTCATCTACTATCGTAGTAGTGAAGAAAATCTTCAAGACATATTCGCAATGACAAATTTGGATCTACTTTACTACTTCCTAGCATTGAGATCACACATTCGATTTAGATATTTCACTTGCATAACCCAAGTAATCCCTTGATATTTTGAATTGGTTTCACATGGTTGACTACAAGCCATCTCTGACTCCTTTCTTATCTAGATTCAAGCTTGAGGGTGATTTTTGACATCTTTGGTTGATTCTACTTTGTATTGATAACTTGTTGGAAACCTTATTTACTTGACTCACACTAGACGTGATATTTTGTATGATGTTATTATTGTTTTGGGGTTTGAAGGAAACCCATGAGATGCATTGGAAAATAGATAAGAGGATTTTGCACTACATTCATGGTTCACATAGATATGGGATTCACTACATGGTTGGTTCAGACATTGATCTAATCAGCTACATAGATTCAAATTGGACTAGTGACACTAAGTGTTATATGTCCACTTTAGGTTACATCTTATAATTGGGTTTTGATCCAATCGGTTGGTTAAGAAAGAAGTATAATTCTATTTCTCTATCATCCACAAAGGAAGTGTACAAGGGAGATATTAATGTAACTAATGAGGCTATTTAGCTTCAGGGGATTCTTTCTGAGCTTGGAATCTAGACCAAGCACCTTTAGTCATATTTTTTGATAACCAAACAACCATCAAAATATGAAGGAATATGGTTCTTCATTAGAGGAAAAAACACATTGAGATTCACATGCACTTCATTCAGGAGATCATTCATGAGAAGGTCATCAATTTGATATTATACCATTCTTCAGAGTAGGTTGTTGATATCTTCACCAAACCTTTAACTGAGAGTAAGTTCATTCATCTACGAGCTCTTCTTGGGGTGTGTTCTACATCAACAACTTCTTCATCTTCAAGGAGGCCTTCTATCCTCTTCACTTCTTCATGTCTCTCTTTTGGATGGGTGTTTTTCCCACTTGTTTTCTCCTTTTACTCTATCTTATGGGAGATTGCATCTTATGTGGGTGCCTCATAAGGCCTTGTTTATATGACCCACTTTCATTTTTCAACGCCCGCCTAAGATATGATTTTGGGGGTGTTAGTGTAGGATTCATTTTCCTCACTCTAGTTATATTATCCTACTCAAAATATTCCATCTAACTTAGAGATTTACTACACTTATGGGATATGCTTTCTTAGGTGTACACTTGACTTCGATTAAAAAAACTGAACTAAACTATGTAGCATTAAATATTTAATGTAAGCTATGAAAAGTTGTACTAAAGTGAATACATGTAGTAAGGAAATATTTTAATGATCTAATCAAATATGTAAAATTAAATACAAAACCCTAATGTGCAAGAGAGAAGAT
The DNA here is from genome assembly GCA_018340775.1 of Taxus wallichiana var. yunnanensis. NCBI lineage: Eukaryota > Viridiplantae > Streptophyta > Pinopsida > Cupressales > Taxaceae > Taxus > Taxus wallichiana. The sequence continues at coordinate 65,485,133 of CM031233.1, forward strand.
GAAAGAACTCGAGATGATAAAATATGTTTTTCCAACAAAGTGTCTCAAAAATAAATGGATTTATCAAAAGCGGGAGTGACTATGTCAAGTCCTACGAGAGGATAGATCTCGGTGATATAGCTAGACTGGAGCACTTGGGAGAAGACTGGGGTGCCCAAGGGTGCTATGGTAAGCAAAATAGGTGCCCTGGTCTAAGAAAAATGTATGGACCTAGTCTTCATGGGTCTTAGTGATGATTAATAACCTTTTTGCTTGCACATTAAGTTTTCTTTTTCTTGTGCTAAATGCTCAAAATATTCCAAGAGGAAGAAATAAATTGCAAAATATGATAAAGAAGTACCAAAAACCTAAAAAAATAAATATGTAAATTAATGGGTCGATTGACCCACCGCCACAATAGTGGACTTACTAACCGAGTGTTGTAGTACATTTTGGACCTAAATGTAGTTTTGGTGAGTGTGTGTGCATGTTGTTTCCTATGTGTTCTTGTGTCATCGTACTTTGAGAAATAATGATCAATAACTAGATGTAGAAAATGTAATAGAATTTTTGCATATAATTTAATAAAATCCCCCCCTATAAATTGTGATGCGAGATATCATAGCTTATTCCTTGATGATGGAATTATGTGTATGAAATTCATTCGATGGATGCAAATCTAGATGAGAGATAATAGATGATGATGTTAGGCCCCTCATTATGGTCTCATAACTTTATATTTATAGGGTTCTTTGGTCTAATTTTGTAATTAACCCGAAAAGGATGACCCCAAAAAGATAAAGATGTCAAATAGCAAAAAGTGGTGGGAAAGTGTAAAAAGGTTGGGAACCCTTAGTTGAACCGGGGAGTACCCATGGGTGCCTCGATTGAGGCTAAAATAATGAGAAATGTCAGAAAATGGGTTGGCATATGGGTGTAATAGGTTGTAAATTAAAAAATAAAATAAGCAACATGACCAAGGGATAGGGGATAATTAGTACTTTCTTCACTCGGGAACCTTCTAAATAGTAGTATGAGACCGTGCTAAATAAATATCTAAAGTGCATGATTTTTGACTAAAACTACACTATTATATGTGTTGGTTTCCACTTGAGTACACTATTCTATGTGTTAGTCACCACTTAACTACACCATTCTAGTTATTGGTTACCACTATTATAGGTGGATATCATTATGATTGTAGGAGGAGGTTACACATCCACCTCCTATAAGTACATCTCTTGCATTATTCTATTTGATTGTATTGAGTTGGAGATATTTATGAGTTATTACAATTATCTCTCTTGTATTTTCCTAATTCTTAGTCTAATATGCTTGCATTTTTTGTCTTAGAACAATTCATGTCTCACATTATTCACCTATGTATTCTTTGAACCGGTAGATCCATGGTACTTCTCCGATAAATGCATAAGACAATATAACATTAAGTATCACCCTTATAAGGGGAATAATTACAAAAGAGAATATACCACCTCACAAGTCTATAACATAGTTGGAGCACCTCAAAAAATTAACAATATGTTGTAGATAGGTAAGGTAGTGGAAATGTTTTGATTGAGTAGACCTCACTACTACCCTCAACAATGCTTCCAAAGGCCGGGATGAATATTGCATCACTTGTGTGTACAACCATGGGTTCATTGAAGATGTCATGAGTAGAGGGGTTATCTAAACATGGCGGACCATTATCCATGAAAGGAAAGTTTTCGAGTATGATTGCTTTCACACAAACTAATCAAATATCATTTTATTAGGAGTGGTTTGTTGACATTGACCACTTTGTTGAAGAATACTTCAACCCCCTTACATGGACATACACGATAATATGAATGTTCACCTTTTTTTATTTATTTCCACATTTTCCATGTTCCTGAAGTGTTTTCCATATCCTTTAAATATTATTGGTCATGACTATCCATATCATAATTCCCACAATACTTTACACATTATTTGTTATAAAAAGAAGTAACATTTAACTCTCCTTCCTTATCATCATATGAAGAGGTAAATAAAACCATGTCCTCATCCATATCTAGGTAATGACCTTACGATCTAGGGCATCCTCCTCAACTGAATATACATCCCTCCAATTTAATTCATCAAGATGTCACGATCAAGGGCTTCTTGACCCATTTGCACTACCATCTTCCAAAACACATTGGTATAATCTTGTACACTTTTTCCTTGTTCTTAACTTACATATTTCTAAAATATATATATTTCATCTTCATAGAAAATATGATAGAATATTTTGTAATCAAAAATTAAAATTCCTTACACTTACTAATAGGTGGTAGTTTATTCATAAAAAGAATGAACATTAATTTCAAATCAATTTAATTCATGTTTCAATAACTTGAACCTTGAAAATGATATTTTTGGCATTCATTAATTTTATGTGAACCAAATTATACCTCAAGAAGAGATATCCAATGGTCTAGCTTTTCCACATTCACCTCTCCAAAGCATATGACTAAATTTCAATATTTTCCTCAACTTTAAATGGAGGTGGAGCTTTCTTATCATGGGGTGGTTCTTGAGACTTTCACATTTTTGAGGTTCCTCCTCTTTTGATTCTATTCCTTGATACAAACACCAAGATTTTCTATAAGAATATTAAATATGATTCCCAACCTGTCTAACTCACTAAATGAAAGAGAAATACTTGAAATATCATCCTCCATATTACCAAAAATGTTCTTCAAATGTACATGTATCCTTTTCATCAAATCATGACATGATTATAATTTATTTCTCCAAATTATTAGCTGATATATATTCTTGCAAGGCATCCAAGTCATCCATTGAATAAACACTTACTTCTTAGCTACATAAGTCACACAAACTAGGCACATTAGAAGCAAAAGTAACACAAATTCATAGAAAGAGTTGAAAAATTTTTTTAGAAAATAAAGGAAACCATCTTTGATATTAACATAATCTAGAAGTTAAGTGGATTTTGCATACTATAGTTCACCAACATGAACCTTTTCGTTCCTTGTTTACCAAGAGATTGCAAAATAAATCATTTTTATACCAAATAGAGTTATGAAGAATTATAATGAACATGAAAAATATCAAACACACACATATGAGAATGATGGAAAGTGACAAACACATGTGAACAAAAATTTTATCCCAGAGAAACCCAAAATGGGAGAAAAATCCATTGGGTGAGTAAAATTCACCCCTATCACTATGTAATTCACTCAAATGTATGTTTTTTTGCCATCAATGGAATTCATGGAAAGTAAATTTCACACACACACACTCTCTCTCTCTCTCTAAAATTTTCACAAAACATTCTCAAGACCTTTTCAACATTTCTCTAACTATTAACTCATAAGAACCGATCTCTCTTAGTAGGAAATCACTATGTAAGTATGGAAAAATACTCTAACTTTATTAAATCAATCATGGGAATCAATAAGATGGAAAATGAATGGAGAGGATGCAAGTGGGAACTAGAGTTTGAATTATTAGATGGATGGGAGAGTGATCCGGACTCTAAGTTTCCCTCTCTTGCGTAGGTTTTCGTGGAGACTTCATGGGCAAGAATAACAACAGGTTCTAGTTCTGGAGCTGGGTGTCTACCCACCTCCCCTCCACTGCTTCTCCTTATTTAGGAAGGTGAGTGCCCCTATTTTTTTTTCCTTGATGAAATGATATATATAATTGAAGTTAGATTCAAATGTGATATTAAAGGTAGGTTTGTAGGTACTATCTATAGACACTTAAAATTTGCACTCATACATCATTTACAATGCATTAAAAAAATCCATTATTTAAATTATAAACTCCTTATCCTAAGTCTAAAACCTCCATCATATTTACCTGGCATTAATACCATATTTTCATAGTGTAAAATATATAAATCTACATCTAACCACCTAAAACGACTTAAAACATAATTAAAAATAAGAAAAAACTATCTCATATCAATTTTTGACCATTAAACTTCAAATAACAAACATCCTTCAACATTTATTTGACCTAAAAACAAAACAACTTCATTTAGAAGTGGTTCTAACCACTCTATCACTCAACATCCCAAATAATCTGGATCGTATGATATTCTATTTAATCACTTGGTGATTATAAATAGAATATTTTAGGCCTTCTTCCAGGATCCTCAATTTATTTCAAGCTCTAGCTTTTTACTTCAATCATTTGCATCCCACGTCTTATCATCCAACACAAAAATATCAAGGTTATCAGATATCGTCAACTTTTGCCTTCAAGATTTCAAACATCTGGAGATCAATCTTCATCACCCAAATTATAGACTGCACTAGAACTCATTCAATCAACACAAATCATCTTCTAACAAGGTTTGAGGCCTCCTTTACCTCCACTATGACCTCTAGGTATTCTCTTATATACTTTCTTGTTTCTTTTCATCATTTTTAAGATCTTGATCATCGAAACACTAATATGAAGAAAACACTTATTAATATGGAGTATCCTAAAGCTCCACAATTTGTTAGGAATTATAAAGGTGATAAAATATACCGGAATTTTATCATCTTCTTATCAACTTTCTTCATCGGTTTTCATCATATTTGTTTTAACGTGTCTTTAAGAAATATTAGATGGAAATCTAGTTAATCAAAAGTGAAAAATAACATTTTTAACACAACACCTTTTTACGAGAAAAAAACAATATCTTGCACGTGATCTCACCCAATTTGCAAAACTCAATTCGTTGACAAGAATCAAGATATGAAGATCGATTTTAATTAAAAGAGCCAAACAAGAGACTCGAGGATTTCTGGTATGAATACTTTGAACATGATCATCACCCTCTCTTAGGCCACCTTAAGCTCCACAGGACTTCATCCATATGGAGTTCTAGAGCTTCTCATATTTGTTAGGAAATAAGAGATAAAATATGCGGAATAATCCCTCTGCAATATAGTAGAAATTTATGAAAATATTACAAATCTCAAATAAAAGTGCAAAATAAATAACATAAACGAGAGAGACAAGAAATGTGGTTACAATTTGGGCTACGTCCACCAAGAATCACTTGCTCATTTTATTACAAGCCTATCAATACAATACAGATACCATTTGGGCTATGCTCAAAAACTCTACAAAATTCACCCATTCAAAACACACTGCAATACATTTGCTTGTGCAATCATACATAAGACCATATAAATAGACAAAAAGCAGTTTTACAAAATGGGTATTAAAACAATGGGGAAAAAAAATGGGTCCCATAAACCTATGGGAAAAATAGGCGATTTTACAAAACAATGGGTACCGAAAAACATGGGCCCAAAAACAGCCCATAATGGTTACCCATTACCCATGGGTTAATAAACCACCCATGAAAATTTTCTTCGGGGGCTTCACCCCGAACCCCCGACCCGCTCACCGGTGAGCGGGACCACCATAAAAATACCCGAGTGTAACACATAGAAGGTGTACCACACTCTAACATGAAAATAGGATCCACAAACATAACAATATTCTATCCGATTATCTATATTGATTTCATATCTTTTCCTTCATTTTATTATTGCATTTTAGATATTATTAATTGTTTAATAGCAAGTGACATCCTCCAAGGAAGTCCCTTTGGATTCCTAGAATTGGCCTTTGCAAGCAACTCACTTATCCATTTATCTAATCCTCTATATTTAGTGTCTTTGAGAACAAATTGCTTTACAGGATAGGAGGATGTACACATACATCCGGACTTGATCAACTTCAATCAAACATCATCTTCAACATCCATCTCTATGGGTATCGGTAAACCCCACGTCTTCTGAGGTCAATTTTGTTTTTATTATTTCACTACATTAATTTGATTAGAAAGGTAAAAACATCTCTAAACATTTTGGCATGCCTAGTGGGACGTTAGTACCTTATGTAGTTGTATTTCATTCCATTTAAATCATTTTATAAATTCATTTTAGGCATTCTTCTTTATAATCTCTAGTGATCTAGTCAAATCTCCAATGATTGTGTGAATAGTTGGTGATTCTATTTATCATCACTGATGATCTATGTGAGTGCTTTTGATTACTTAGCTAGTCAACCTCTAACATAATTTTCTTGTTGTTTTCTGTTCTTTTCTAAAAAAATTACGGGTTTCTGTTTTTGAAGACTATTTCTTGCTGATTTTTCTATGCTAAAAAAATTAATTTTTTTGAAAATTAAAAAGGAATAGTTTTTAGGTGAGTCCTTTTCCTTTCTTTTTATTTTCCACATCACATTTTGTTGTTTGTTTTCATCAAAGTCAATCTTTTCTTTTAGATTTAAAATGAACCTTGCATCTTTCCTTATCACATAGATTAATTAGAAGTAATAAGTTTTCACATTGATCTAGGAGCATCAAGGACAAAGGCATAATAAGGTCATACAAGACCATGATACATGTTTCTATAGGTGTGCTAGAGTTAAACATGTTGTAAAAATGAATATATGCTTGTAAGAAGTTGATAAGGTGACTTGACTTGGCATTTAAAGGGTAATATGGGCTAAATAAGGACTTCAAATGCCATGTCATCATGTTTGTTAGTCCATGCACGAGTTGGAAGATGTATTGGATTGATATCCATTAATATTCTAGGATTAGAATATTGATTAAGTCTTGTTAGGGTATTGTGGAGTCAGTTTAGGAGCTGTTAGAGTCTTTTCTTAGAAAATTGACACCTATTTCATAGGTGATTTGAGGAGAAGGAGATGGAACAGAGGTTCTCATGGTTGTAGAGATGAAGGAGAAGGAAGGTATGAGGTTTTAGAAGAAGAATATACCTCTGTTTGCATGAATTTTCATGTTTGAAGGAGGACTGTGTTAAGAACCCTGGCAGGGCAGTGAGCTACAGGCCCTCAATGGTGTTTGCAAGGTGTATTTCTTCTGATTATTAATATAAAAATATCCCATAGGTGTGCATGAAGCTATTCATTATTTTTATAAGCTTTGAAATAGTGTAATTTGAATGTTTTAGCCATTTGAAGGCTCCCGGGCCCATACTAGGGCATCGCATATCTTTTGATTGTATGGATGGAATTGCTTGAAAATTTCACAACATCTCTGTATTGATATGATCTAAAGATCATCCAAGTTTGAGGAAGAATGGGTTTGTTTTTCACGAGTTATAGATGACTGTTTTTTATTGAATTAAGGAATGAATGCACAAACACAGTTTTGAAGGCAACAGTCCAGTTTTGATTCATGGTTAGATGAATCATGAACCTAGGTTGTTATAAGAGTATGGATGTAGGTGTATTTTATGTGCTTGAATGATCTCAGGGATGAATACAAGAAGCTATCACTGTTATAGCATGAGAACACTAACTGTGCAGGCCTAAGACAGTCTTAGATCACTATGGAAGACAAAAGAAAATGTTGAATTGGAGGCTTGAATGAGAAAACCAATGCATGCAAGCTTAGGTAACATTATCCAGGTATGTTTGAATGACATGAGGATAATTAAATGAAGGATTTGTCATCACTTTGTGTAAGACATGACTGTAGGACTGGTAAGACCTCTAGAAGGCTTATCTCAATGTCAATATCCAGAAATCAGACTGGTAAATGCTTAATTTAAGGAGCTAGAAGAAAGATAAAGATCTAAATTTTTTTGTGGAGAGGGTTATAACACATAAAGACCTTGTGTCAAAATTTGGAGTCCTAAAACAAAGACCCAAAATGTTATGAAGGAATTGGGACTGTCCCAAACGAGTTAGTTTCTCAAGAGCAAGAAACAAGAAAAAATGAGATGGAGGGAGTTAGACAAAAATTTAAGCCATGAAACTTTAGGAGCAAGGTTTTATGGGGAAATGAGATCCAATGCATCTTATCAGAGCTTCTAGGTATTCATGAAACTCTAAATGTTAGAATTTTAGGAGCTTAGTCAAGATGGTGCAAAGTAAGTAACATGTACTAGGTCTCATTGCTACCTCAAGGTGATGAAAAAAAATAGATGATGCTGCATAAACATCAATTAATGATCCTCTAGTAGGGGTGGATGGAGTAATAGAGAAAATTCAAGCTCTTGAGTATTGTAAGGAAGGATAGATCTAAATGACCCTTGCATCATTTGGTATCAGAGCAAGGATAGGAGATCAAAGGACAGCCATAAAAGGAAACAAAAGGTAGATCAAATACCAAGGAGTTCAAGGTAACAAACACATGTTTTCAAGCTATTTATTTCTATAATTTTTAGAGAACTCCATATTGTAAAGTGTGTGATTGAATCAGTCATGGAGGTAGGAGCAGTGTGTGAATTGGTTAAGTTCCTAAGCTATCAAAAGGAACAAGAAAAGAAAGAGAAAAAGAGGAAAGAGGAGAAGATGAGAGGAAGATTGGCACTTCAAAAAGAAATAGATGAAGTGAAGAGATATTTGGAGAAAGTGACCACCATGTGGTTACAGTTGCAGGAAGAGGAGAGCCATCAAAAGAAGAGTAGCCTAGTATTGAGAGGGAAGATGAAATGGCCTATGAGGTCATTAGTGAAAAGAGATAGAAGTCACATAAGGATGCCTTGAGGAAGAAAGAAGAGTTGCTAGATGAGCAACAAGAAGAGGTGAAAGAGGTTTTCATTTTAGAGAACAAGAAAGAAGAGAAAGTTCCAGAACAAGCACTTAAGGAAGGAAGGGAGAATGAGAGGAAGGTGCTAAGGAAAGGAGCACTCATGGAGACACTATGGTCTCTTGTTTTTATATCTAAGCTTGTGTTTATGTTTGTAGGTATGAAGAACTTGTTGATTATGTTAAGCTTAAGAGCTTGAGAAATAATAAGGATGGTGTAAGCCAAACATCCATGAAGAGAAATGAACAAGATAGCTACAAGGACCAACTTGAAGAGGGATATGAAAAGAATGAAGACTTCCATGATGACAAGGAAGCATGACAGAGAACATGGAGCATTATTATGATGCATTGGATATCATCCAAAGTGAAGAAGAAGTCTAGAAGAGAGTAAATCTAGACAAGAAGTCATTAAGAAGGAAGTAGGCAAGCTAAAAGCCATTGAACAAGTAAGTATGATGACTAAATATGATGATAAGATTTATGAGAGTGATGTTTCTAACATTAAAGAAGACCTAGAGCAAGATAATGATAAGAGGTTAACACAAGAAGATGTGTGTGATCATGCAATGCCTAAAAGGCTCAAGGAAATAGAGAATGAAGATAAATCAGCAGGTCATCAGAAGTATATGCTACCCAAAGAGATCAAGCATGGTTATGTGATGCCTAAATGGCTTGAGAAAACTAAGGACAAAGAGGAGAAGGTAGAGTCCAAGAAAGAGACCATCAAACCTGAGCTCAGTCATGAAGAACCAAGGCAAGGTATGGAGGAAAATTTAGTTTACAAGATAAAATCAGTCCTGTATGAGGTGCACAAGAGAGTAGAAATGAGTACAAACATAGTCTAACTCATGAATGGAGAAGAAAAAAGAAAAAAAAATGGCGTATCAACCTAAGGTCATCCAAAACAAGGTATGGCAAGCTAAGAGCTTCAAGGAGTAGTAGTACAAAGTCATCAAACATGAAGTAATGGAAAGTGGAAGGTCCTCAAAAGATGGTGAAGCAAGAGCTAAGTACAGTCAAGGAAGTCAGAGTTCAGAGAAGGATGAAGACAAAACAGGTCCTATATATGATGAAGATGAAAGAGAAGTTGATGGAGCTGACTTGGAAGAAGAAATGAGGATACTAGAAGAGTTGATGAAGAGAATGACAACAAAAATAGAAAGAAATCAGGAAATTGCAAGAAGAAGAAGGAGAATAGTTGAGAAGAAGAGAGAGAAGAGAGGAAGCAGCATGAAAAGTTGCAAGAAATGAAACCATTAAGAAAAGAGGTACCAGAGAAGGAAGAAGCAGAGCATGAGAGAGAAAGAATGAAAATGACCAAGTTGAATATGGTCAAGAAAAAAACAAAAAGAAATGAAGAAGAAGAGCACTCTATAGAAATTCAAGAGGCTTCAGGGACTCAAACTTTTACTCCTAATATTGCTTTTAATATTGTGAATACAGGTTTGGAAGACATGGAGATGAGCCAAGAATATGATTCAATGAGAGAGCTCATGAGACAAGAGGAACAAGAAGATATAGAAGACACATGTGATGATGAAGTTGAGGCATTTGAAGGTGAAGAAGCACCAAAATGTGATTTTGAGTAAAAAAGTATGGAGCAGCTGCAAGAGGAACTAAAGGCATTAGAGGAAGTCATATATCAAGCCAAGGAGACTCATGTAGATGGACATGAAGAGAAGACAAGTGAAGAGGTGGTAGAATACAATCAGACTTCAGTCAAGGAGGCATATGAACCTTCAAAATAGGTTGAGGAGGTAGATTTTAACATTGAAGACCTTCATTTCATTTCTAAGGTGAAGCAAGCCTATCAAGAGGCAAAGGATGAAAGAGAGAAGGAATGGGTGCTAAAGCAAGCAAAGGAGGCTATCAATTCTTGTGAATTTATCTTTAACAAGGACCAAGAAGCTGTGACTATAGGCTTTTATGAACACAAAATAGATTTCAGGTTCATCATGAAGGAGATAGAAGACCTACAAGAGGAAATCTTGAAGACAAAGGTCATGAGGAGGAAGATGAAGCAAGGAGCAAGCAAGAAGAACAAAATTGAGGAGAGGCAATGCAAGAGTAGATGGAGGAGACAAAGTATACAAGCAAATGCAATAAGGATGAATTGGAAGACAAGAAAGAAGAAGAACCATTTGAGCAGGAGCTCAAATTCTTTCTCTCAAGGGAACTCTAATGCAGGAGCATCAAGGACCAAGGCATAATAAGGTCATACAAGACCATGATACATGTTTCTATAGGTGTGTTAGAGTTAAACATATTGTAAAAGTGAATATATGCTTGTAAGAAGTTGATAAGGTGACTTGACTTGGCATTTAAAGGGTAATATGGGATAAATAAGGACTTCAAATGCCATTTCATCATGTTTATTAGTCCACGTATGAGTTAGAAGATGTATTGGATTGATATCCATTAATATTCTAGGATTAGAATATTGCTTAAGTCTTGTTAGGGTATTGTGGAGTAAGTTTAGGAGCTGTTATTAGAGTCTTTTCTTAGAAAATTGACACCTATTTCATAGGTGATTCGAGGTGAAGGAGATGGAACAGAGGTTCTCAGGGTTGTAGAGATGAATGAGAAGAAAGGTATGAGGTTTTAGAAGAAAAATATACCTTGTTTGCATGAATTTTCATGTTTGAAGGAGGACTGTGTTAAGAACCATTGCAAGGCAATGAGCTACAGGCCCTCAGTGGTGTTTGCAAGGTGTATTTCTTCTGATTATTAATATAAAAATCTCCCACAGGTGTGCATGAAGCTATTCATTATTTTTATAAGCTTTGAAATAGTGTAATTTGAATGTTTTAGCCATTTGAAGGCTCTCGGGCCCGTACTAGGGCATCTCATATATTTTGATTGTATGGATGGAATTGCTTGAAAATTTCACAACATCTCTATATTGATATGATATAAAGATCATCCAATTTTGAGGAAGAATGGTTTGTTTTGCGCGAGTTATAGATGACTTTTTTTATTGAATTAAGGAATGAATGCACAAACACAGTTTTGAAGGCAACAATCCAGTTTTGATTCATGTTTAGATGCATCATGAACCTAGGTTGTTATAAGAGTATGGATGTAGGTGTATTTTATGTTCTTGAATGATCTGGGGATGAATAAAAGAAGTTTTCACTATTATAGCATGAGAACACTGACTGTGCAGGCCTAAGACAGTCTTAGATCACTATGGAAGACAAAAGAAAATGTTGAATTGGAGGCTTGAATGAGAAAACCAATACATGCAAGCTTAGGTAACATTATCCAAGTATGTTTGAATGAATTGAGGATAATTAAATGAATAATTTGTCATCACTTTTTGTAAGACATGATTGTAGACTGGTAAGACCTCTAGAAGGCTTATCTCAATGTCAATATCCAGAAATCAGAGCACTAAAAGCTTAATTTAAGGACCTAGAAGAAAGATGAAGATCTGAAATTTTGTGTGGAGAGAGTTATAACACATAAAGACTTGTGTAAAATTTGGAGTCCTAAAAATAATACCTAGAAACTTTATGAAGGAATTGGGACTGTCCCAAATGAGTTAGTTTCTCAAGAGTAAGAAACAAGAAAAAATTAGATGGAGGGAGTTAGACAAAAATTTAAGCCATGAAACTTTAGGAGAAAGGTATTATGGGGAAATGAGAGCCAATGAATCTTATTAGACCTTCTGGGTATTCATGAAACTCTAAATGTTAGAATTTTAGGAGCTTAGTCAAGATGGTGCAAAGTAGTAACATGTACTAGGTCTCATTGCTACCTCAAGGTGATAAGAACAAAACAGATGATGCTGCATAAACATCAATTAATGATCCTCTAGCAGGGGTGGATGGAGTAATAGAGAAAATTCAAGCTCTTGAGTATTCTAAGGAAGGACAGATTTATATGACCCCTACATCACACATTCACTTAACTCTTCCCTCACACATAGCCAAACCACATCAAACATCAAACTTCTATCAAACACTTGAACCCGGTGAAAATTATTGGGATTTCATCACCTACTAGGGACCTTGATTCGGTGTTCCAGCTTAAGTATAAACAACTAGTTGTCGGTATATTGGTGACACACTTGACTCCCTTATCATAGCGACAAGTGAAGTGATGGGGTAGGCCCTAATATCAGGCCCCGTACTAGTACCAACACATATTTGGGCCTCATACCTTCGGTATATTGAGTAATCCAACCTTAAATATTACTAAAACAATCCATAGACTATCATTTCCTAGGACCCTATACACCATTTTACACATTCCACTTTTTCTTAATTAATCAAGATAATCAAATTTGTTCTGTGTGATTTTCTTGTTATTTGTAATCAACCCATATAGATTTATTTTCATTTGTTAGGTGATTATGTGTTTTTTAATATGGTACTTACAAAAACAAGTAATCTTGTATCCATACCTTAGAAAACATGTCTAGTCCATTCCAACAATCTACACCACAATACCATCAAACTTTACAATAATCTCAAACTCAACTAGATGAAGCCCAACGACTCATTGATCAACGTAAACAAGCTGTTCTTCACACCGAGATTTGAAAATATAGAAAAAATGATAGATGATATTGCACATTCCATTGATAACACTATACAACGTCTTGATACGTTTGGCATTCCTTGTATGAATAAAAAATGCTACTTCACCCCCACTCGAAGATCAATAACAACCACATTCTCCTAGTAGTCAATCCACTTCATCTAAAATACCTGATCCCCTTAGTCCATAGTTCTTCAACAATGGGGATCTCATCTTCTCATAAATCCTTGACTCAAACCCCATGGATCTTAATGCATACCTTGTTGTTAGGGGTGTCCATATTCAATCATTGTTAGCTAAACCACTGCTATATATACCTTATCGTTCATGTGATTTTTCCCATCTCTTTAATCCAAACCACAAACCTATCACTCAAAAAATATATTTCTACCCTACTAGTGATTGATCGAAACAAATACCATCATTCCTTCAGGTCTCATTATTACCTTTCACCTTAACAAGATTTCTTCACAAGACACGGCCATTCAAAACCCGATCCTTCAACTGGTTCAACACCCCCTCAAAACAATCTAAACACCTCATCATCCACACAAATCCTTCCATATTCCTCTACCATTAAAACACCTCCCGAGATTTCTATTGCCATCTCTATTATCATACCTCAGCCATCGCCATCTCAACAAACCATACCACCCCTTCAAAACATTACTATGTCTATTCCCACATCTACACCTTTAATCAATACCAACATTATTGCCATTACACATCCATATTTGCAATAGTTTTCTACCTCACTTATATCACAACATGTACCTTAGCCATCACAATCATTTAATTTATCCAAAGCTATACCACAACCATCTCATCCCCTTATCCATGCATCTATTCCCCTTCAAAACATCCCACAATCATCACAACCCCTTATTTTCACTTTTGTCCCCTTTCAACAAACACCTCAGTATTCTCAGCCCCTTATCCACACATCTATTCCCTTCCAACACACACCACAATAATCATTACCTCCTTTTAATACATCCATCCCTCCTTAGTATCAATATATCCAACCATCACAACCTTTAATCTCACAACCTACCTATAACATTCCTATGAACATCCCTCAACAAAACATTCCCTTCCAACAAAATATCCTACAACAATACCAATCATATCAAAAACATAATCAATTTGCATTTAATCAATTTGTTCCATCCTTATCTAGCACACAACAAAAACCATAGATTGACCCTCTTTAGTCCTTAATAAATTGTATATCCAACCTTGAACTTGCTTCCATGGGTCCTAAAAATACATTATCATACAAACAAATATATAATGAACCTATTCATCCATCCTCACCTGGGAGCTTCCCAAATTCCTCATATTCTATAGCAAGGAAGACACCCAACAATGCCTTAGAGCCTTTTATCATGCATTTTATCTTATATCTCACTACCAGGATCTTATGCAAATAAATTTCCCTATGTCTTGATTGGTATAATAGCATCCCATAGTATTCCCTCTTTTCATTCGCACAACTCACCTAACTATTTCTTGAACAATTTTTGATAAATATCACCCGTAAAATCACCATCACAGATCTATATGCTATTAAAAAAATTGAATATGAATCCATCACTGAATTTGTAGCCCGCTGGAGGGGTATAATCAATCAATTTTCATTCTCTCTTCCACAGACCAAACTAATAGAATTGTTTTCCCATTCATGCGCAAAACATATTTCTTCTACACTCCAAATCTAATCATTTCAAACATTTGATGAATCCTTTGTTATGGCCCATAAACTCAAACTCCACACTCTTAAAGAAGGCAGAGTTAAACTTAGAGAAAATAAAATAAAATATGATTTCTCATCCAAATCATCTTCCAGTCATGGCAAGCCCAAATCATCATCCAATGTCGTAGTTATATCCGAAAGAACGTTCAACCACCGGACGATCCCTCCCTCAACGTAACTACACCCTATTGGAGATAATTACAGTGTGGACTTGATAAACTCATTACCACTAATTTTATCTATCTTCCACCCATTTTTCCTATCAATACTTCCATTTCCAAAACCTCTTGGTATAGAGACAATGACTATTGTAAATACCATAGGGTCAAAGATTATGACATGAAAGAATTTGTTCATTCGGTAACTCATTGGAAAAGGAAAAATGAATTTAGACAACACTAATGCTCCTCAAAATCAGAACCTTGACATCTTCAAACAACCATTTTTGAATCATCCCCCATCGAGTAGTCAACCCCAAATGAACAATGTACAAGCCCACCATACCATAAACACCATCAATCAAAGATCGCCTGTTATTGAATCCACAACCACACTTATCTCAAGTAACCCACCCAAATAAACGTCGAACAATTAGAAATACCCCATAATTTTTTATCCAAAGTAAACCATTTTCATCGTAGCTACGTCCTCTTCACCTAGCCCTTCTAAGAATCCTTCATGAACACTACAAAAATAGCCAGTTATCCAAATCACAAAACATTTCTATGAAATTTTTTTATCATAGTATCATCTACGTGACCCCAAGATTTTCCTTCCTCCCCATCTAAAAAGGTAACCATTATAAACCATTCAACTACTCCTATAAAGAAGGTCAAACCTTACCCCTCTATCCTATGGTCCCATCCCTCGTGCATGTCGTCTATCCCTATCACAAAATAAAAAAATACTCATCAACAAATAACCAAATATCCCACATCAAGGGAAACACCTCTCTTGGGACAATTACATTGAAAGATACATCATTACCCTCCACCTCCCCGTCACAGGGACATTATGCGGCTATGCTAGAAAAATTGTTTTAACAATCACTTATAATGATACCTCCTCTAAAACCATCTAACACTCGAGGATGGAAACCTACTTGGTATAATTTTTAAGCCTCCTATGAATATCATCAAATACCTAGACACTTTATGGAATAATTTAAATCCTTTCACACAACCATTAAAAAGCTTGAAGATAAAGGTCTTTGTTAGTTGTCAAACTTACATCGGTGTCTTGGATCTGGTCGAGCTGAGTTGTTTGAGTTAGGAATGGGACTGTCTCCAAGTGTGGGACCTTACACACTTGAGACACACATCTGGATAAGGTCAGTTCCTTTACCTATTTATGCTTCTACTACTACTCCTATTTTTGGAAGAAAAAATAAGCTAACAATACATAAGGAACCAGGGATAAAAGGATAAAAGAATGGAAAACTAAACTAATAGAGGTGATAGCACTAGAAACGTGGGATGAACAATTTCTATTCCGAGTGAAAAAAAAATATAGAGCATGAGGGGAGGCTAGGCACACGTAACACAAACCAAAATACATTTACACCATCGATTTCATGAAACACAACTAGAAAATGAAGCTGTAAGGAACTTAAAGTGACACAACAAACACATAATGTAAAGAAAGGCAAGAAAGAAGAATAAAAACAAGTTAAGGCAAAGAATAACCAAAACACAATGTTTTTATTACTTCCAAAATTCATAGTCAACAAAAATGGCATCGAAGGTTGATATTCACAAGGTGTATGAACCTCTGGGAAGAAGGTGAATGCACAAAAGGTGTGCGTGAGGGTAAAATGTAAAAAGAGTAATAGGAAAATGAAAGGATGAAGCAAAGGAGGAGAGCGCAAGGGAACACAAGGAATATAGAACCAAGGGAATGTTCCAAAGGAGTAAATGAGGTGTGCACAAGCTATAATATAGATCCTTAGAGACATAATGGAATGCAAGTTATCCAAATAACTAGGTGAGTTATTTTGGATAACTATTTGGTGACTTTTGGGGCCATATGCCTACTAGATGAAGGATATCAGTAGCCTAAAGCCTTCATTTGGCATGGATTCTTATGTCTAACCATGAAATTCTGATCTAAAACCTTTAAAGAACCATCCCTTAAGTCACTTGATTAATCATTTCTAAACGCTCTTCTAAATCTTGTACAATCGCTAAAGACTGATGGAAGATGACTACTATCCTAGAGGTAATAAAAGAGTGTGCACATGAAGCACATGAGAGAAAAGAAATAACCATGTACAAGAAAAAAATGTATGTGTAACACACTTAGAGGAATTGAAACTTTTCTAATATATACAAAATGATGCAATGAGCTTAATGGAATGGTTTGAAATAGATCCCACTGACTTGGATTTTTAGTACACCTCCATTTTTATTTCTCTTTGGTCTCGCACCCTCAAACTCTAGTTGTTGGGAAAGTGATAACAAATTCAACTCAAGTATCAAAGGAAGTGTAGCCTCTTTTCCATAGATAATCTTATAAGGAGAAATTTTTATTTCCTTCTTCGTTGTGATTCTATCTACATAGAGAATGTGTGATACCTTTGTATGCATGTGTGAGACCTTTTATGCCACCATCTTTGGTTAATGCTCATCATGTGCTTCATGATTTTGATTAGGTTCTTATTTGTAGATTTTACCAAGCCATTACCTTGAGGGTAATAGTTGGAAGAAGTCTTCAAGTATATACCAAGACTAAGATCCCAATAGAAATAATAGTATCAAGTAAGGCCTTTACATTATTAGAGATAATGGTTTGAGGAATGCCAAACCTTGTAATAAGCCCCTCAAGAAAGTTGAGGATGACTAAATCAATTGATTCATTGAGTGCGACAACTTATATCCATCCGGTGAAGTAGTCCTTAGCTATTAGCACTCATTTATGTCTAGCACTCGAAGGAGGATAGATCAGGCCTATGAAGTCAAGACCCCATTGTGAAAAAGGATTATCTGATCCACTTGTATTGGTCACACTGGGGAAGAAGCATTTTCAATCTCTTATTACCTACAAATAAATCTCATTATTTCCAATAAACAACCCACTTGTGCGCATCGTGAATAGGGTATGCCAAAAGAGTCATGTAATTATGATCTTCATTGTTGTAGTCTTGGTAGAGAAATTTCCACAAGAGAATCCATCGTGAAATTTTGTTAAAAAATTTTCATTGTGTGCACCATTGATACATCTCAATAGTATGCCACCAATATTCTTTTGAAGAGAAGACAATCAATCAACACATATAGAATATATTACAACCTTATATTTATTATATTTTCCTTGTTCAAACCAGGAGGATATGCACCCTCGAAAAAAATGTGATCATGTCCTTTATCCAATCGCGTACACCGGGCATTTCATTCTATTCGGAGTTCTATGTGCAGGAGATCATCATCCGAGAAATAATGAAGTCTTGGTTTCATCTTGCGCATCCTCAACAAGTTACTTGTGGAGTGTGCTACTTCTAACCAATTTTGTGACTTTGATAGCCATGTCATACTCCACGATTTTTTTCACCCATCGCGATCTCTTCTCATTTATTTTTGCTCCCATGATGAAGTCTCTCACACTTACGTGTGAAACTAACATCTTGATATGGTTTTTGGTGAGTATGCTTTTGAAATTTTTGAGTGCATATATAATGGCGCAAACCTATTTATCTATGTGACTGTATTTTAATTCATATTCCTTCAATTTCTGACTAAATAAATCCATTGGTTACTCTAGTCCTTGTTCATTTTCTTGTGTTAGGACAACAACAACACTTGCATCGAGAACCATAAGATGAAATTCTTTGAGTAATCTAGGTTGATGAGTGTAGGGAACAAGAAATTATTTTCTTGATATTTTGAAGCTCTCTCTTCCTTCTTCTATCCATTTGAAGGTTATGTCCTTCTTGAGCATGAGGGTAATGGTCTTTATTAGTCCTCTAACGTTAGGAATGGAATTCCTAACAAAGTTGATTTTTTGAGAAGGACTGCAAGACTTTCTTGTGCACCAAGTAAGGACAAGGCCAAGATGGATGAAACTCACTTAGGATCGATTATGATGCCATCCTTTAAAACCACATGGCCTAGTAGCTTACCTGCACCACCGCAAAATTACATTTGTTGGGGTTAAGAAGAACCCCAAATTTTCTACATCTCTCAAATAATTTATCCAGATGTGTCATATGATTTGTGCCCTACTTTGAGAAGACTGTAATGTCATCTAGGTAAACCAAGATTAACTCATTAATGTAACCTTTGAAGGAAATATCCATGGTGTGTTGAAATGTTGTGCCTACATTTAACAGACAAAAGGGATGCTTTTGATATTCATATGTTCCACACTTGGTTGTAAACTCCATTTTGAATTGATCCTCTTCCTTGAGCAAGATTTGATTGAAGCCGAATATCCATCCAACATTGAAAACCTCTATGCACCAGCAATAACCTACATAATCTACTCCCTAGAAGGAAAATGATAATGATCCTTCAAGGATGCCTTATTAAAATCTCTAAAATTGACATAGAGTCGATTTCACAATTCTTCTTATTCACTAGGAAAAGATTTATAACCTAGGTAGAGTATTTGATAGGAAAAATTATCTTCGCCTCAATGAGTATCGATAACTCTTTCCTCATAAGGGCTCTCTTTGATTGACTCGCCACTACTTTTGTTTGATGGGTTTGACACTTGTATCAAGGTCAATAAAGTGTTGAGAAACATTTGATCAAAAACTTGAGTTATTAATACTCCCATGAAAATATATGATTGTATTTTTGAAAGAGAGAGAGACGAAGGCCTATTTTTTTCATGTGGACAAGCTCTACCGAGAAGCAATTCCTTTCCATGTGCAATAGTGAGTCGAATACAATATTCTTGTGTCGCACACATAAATGTTTCTTCACCCTTAGAATCATCATCAAGGCTAAATATTTTCTCTAAGGTGACCAACCCTTTAGGTAATGTTTTTTCTAGAGTTGTATTACTTTTTCACCATATCTCTCATGCAAGACAACTTGCATGCTTGATGAGAACTCAACTTCATTTTGAATAAACTAGACAATCTATGTTTCACTGTTAAAAACTTTCCAACTTGTTTTTTTGTTTAGAATAGATGGTTTGATCGCTTTTTTACATGCTACATTTTTCCTTTGATAAATTCCTCAACAAGAGAGAACTATGAACCAAGCACAACCATCTGATCATCTTATTTGTTCATTCTGTGTGGTACCACTTGTAAATTCAAAGCATCAAATATCTCAAGGAGGTCCCAAACTCTATGATTATAAGCTTTAAGAATTTTATTCTTTGTTGTGCACTTATTGGTGACCTAGTGGATAACCAATTTTGTGTCCCCAAAGGTCTGCAATGCCTTGATATTTTAATTTTTTGCAATAAGTAGACCATGCATCAATGCCTCATGTTCCGCCACATTGTTGGAACATACAAACTACAAACTATGCACAAAGAATAAATTCTCATCCTTAGGATAAATGATAACAATTCTCACACCCATTCCATTTCTCCTTTTGGATCCAATGAAGTATATTTTCCATAGGCCAGGACTTCTTTGCTTTTCTTGAGCGCACGTGGTTAAAAAACTTCTTCTTCAAGCATGTAATATGTCCCACAACCTGTTTCATAAGATTCGAGCTCCTTAACATATGGATTGAGTTTACAATGCCTCTCTCGGCCACTCATCCACCACTAAGTCGGGAATAGGAGGTGCAACTAATAATTTTGGATCAGTTTTACACAGGAAAACTCAATATTATTATTCACGGAATAATGACCTTCTTATTAATTCATTTTGGATATCTTTACATAGATAGAGCATATAATTTATAGTGTTTGATCTCCTACAAAGGTGGAGTCAACACTCATCTTCAAACCTTATAATCTCTCTCCATGAATCTCTCATCTATCCCACATATCTCTCTATCATCTCATATCCATATTCTAATGGTGATATTAACTCACGTACATACAAATATGATCACAATATTAATATCTCACACTCACCTAACTATTAGAATTATATTATTAATATGAGTTCTATAAACTCATTATTAATAATATTACAATTTATTAATAATGTCACAATATATTTATAACATTCACTCCCCTATTGTTAACATTACTAATTCCCAATATACACTCCCCAAATGTTGACAAGGTAGAAAAAATAATCACACTTCCTTCTGCAGCTTGCCACTTATGCATGCTCATGATCTAGATGGTTTTGTAGGACAACTAACAACTGTAAGGATGGTTTTTCAAGGAAAACCAACAACCTCAACAAATGATGGTTTTATAGGACAGCCAACAACCTCAACAAGGATGGTTTTACAGGACAATCAACAACCTAAATATCATGTTGCTGCTTTTCCTTTGTGCTTTCATTTGTCCACTATGTCTTTCCTTTAGGGAATATGTAGGAACCACTACTCATTGGGTACAAATTGAATAGGGAGAAATTTGAACATTGATACCATGTTCCAGTTCCCCCCCTCAATGTGATTATTTCACTTATTCAAACAAGAACTCTGAAATCATACTACAAATATGAAATAAAATAAAACACACATACACACACACTGCCAACAAAACTTTGTGTGGCCCTGTCATTGGTGATCGACAAGACATTGTTGATTGAACACCGGCCTCTGTTGTCTCCATCATCCATGAATCACATTTCCTACTCAACAAATTGGACGTTGAAGCTCAAATTTGCACCACGTTTTGTCGATGCATCTTCCCCAAAAATCATCTCTTTGGTTCTAAAATTCCAAAGCGGGGGTCTAGGGGCAGAAGCTCTAACAGGTTAAGGGGCAGCACCCCTTTCGTGGTTTTGGGGTAGAGCCCTGGTGCGCTCCCTATTGTGATACAGGGCGGGGTTGAGGGTAGAGCCCCCGAAGCCAGGCATATTTTCCTTCTTTGAAGTCATCAAAAATATCATTAGAACTACAATATTATTCATCTTATTCTCCAAAAATTGGATGTCGGGTAACACCGAAAATGCGTCCGTGAGGAATTTTTTTTTTTTTACAAAATTTTGACAACTTGACTATTTTGACTAATAAAAAAGAAAATAAAAAAAATTCTAAAATCACCTATTTGACAACAAAATACCATTAAGAAAAAATTTGACTGTTTTACATGACCTTGATACTACGACTCAAATAGCTTACGATCGACAAGATAACATGGTGAAAAATGACTTTTATAATAAAATGCATTTGACTATTGAGACTCTAAACTTTGAAAATAAAAAATTTATAAAGACAAAGGATTATATTGACACCACAATTACTAAATCCAAATAACACTAAATTTCTAACTATAGACTAGAAAGTAATATTTAATTACTTTCTACCAACTATAATAATATGACTCAAAGATTAAATGCAACTAAAGACCACAAATATATTCTCTTTGACAAACTCTAATTATACATAAACTACCTAAAAATACTGCTAAATAATAGAGAAAACCACCAATTTGGAGAAAACTTAAAACAAGCAAGCTCCTAACCCGTTGTTTTTGGAGTGGAAACCATGTGTAGAGAGTAGTTTTGGCTGATTGACTTGCATGTGCGTGGAGCTCGACTATGAGTTTTGATGTGCCACATTACATGCAGAGATTTCTTTATTACAGGTTCTACATTTCCTCCAAAACTATTATACTCAGACATCTTGCATGGTTCTGTTTTCACACTCATATGTGAATCTGCGCCCTTGTTTGTTGACCATTGTCCTTCACTTTTAGTGAACTTTTGAGATTTTATGGAAACTATGTGTGGTCGGCTTGGTGTGAGAACAAAGAATTTTCTGGATGCCATGAAGAGACAAAATAAAACACTGCAATGATATTTTCAGTCAATACACGCTACTCGCCATTTCAATAGAAACCAACGGTATCTGAGTGCGGCTTGATCTGGAGAATTTTGACAGCCACGTCAAGTCTTCAACAACAATTCTAATGGAAAATTGGTCATCAATTGAAACAGGATATGCCTCTGATGTAGAGGAGATACAGATCTGAATCTGTTAGATCCTAAATGTATTGTCAAACAAGGCACCTCTAATGCCAAACCGTCGAGCTTTCTTGCACACTATAAAACAAATCAAACACACAGCTGGGAATTCAAATCTTTGAGATAAATGCTATCACAAGTTAAATGCTTAAACTTCATTGGAGAAATTAAAGACCACTCCTCTGTCGATCTACACTATATCGAGTCTCCAACACACATAATAAAAAATGAACTAAACTTATTCTAAAAAATCATTATGCTAAATTGACATAATAATTTTCTACATATCTCAGGAAAATTACAAGCACTACAATTTCCCCTATCAATTCATTCATCCATGAATCGCTCTGATACAAAATAATAATTTTGGATCAGTTTTACATAGGAAAACTCAATATTATTACTCACAGAATAATGATCTTCTTATTAATTCATTCTGGATATCTTTACATAGATGGAGCATACAATTTATAGTGTTTGATATCCTACAAAGGTGGAGTGTACACTCATCTTCAAACCCTATAATCTCTCTGCATGAATCTCTCACTTATCCAACATATCTCTCTAGCATCTCATATCCGTATTCTAATGGTGAGATTAAATCACATACATACAAATATGATCACAATATTAATATCTCACACTCTTCTAACTATTAGAACTATATTATTAATATGAGTTTTATAAAATCATTATTAATAATATTAAAATTTATTAATAATGTGTCACAATATATTTATAACAAACAACAAGATGCTCTTTAGAAACCGGAACTTGTTCTTCTTGGATTAGGAAGTTGGCTTGGAGAGGAGATGGGTCATATGACTCTACATGATAGGAAAATATTGTCTCATCTTGTATGGTAAACTAGGTACCATACCTTTTCTTGAGTAACATATGACACCGGTCGGATAAGAAAAGTAACCACCCACCTTAGCAAGTAAAATCCCTTGACAAACATAAGGCAAAAAAGGAGGTAGGTCAATGATTGACACATATTGAGTTATTGTGAGACTTTTCATGCATGGAGGGTTAACTCAAGATCCTTGATGACTCCTAGAGTGATAATAGTTGATCCATCTATCCTGGAGGACTCCTTTTATCAAGGGGTTGTACTTAAGACCTTGGACATCAACAATTTTATTTAGCATGTGAATTACTTGTGCCTAAGTCGATCATGCAACTATGCACAAGATGTTTACCTATGATTAAAAACATATAGAAGGGTGGGGTTTTAAAAACCTTACTTTTTTCTCCTCTTCTTGGAAAATATTGACAATAGGGAGTGTTTTTGAAATTTTGGATCCACGCACGTAAGCTAGGCTAGAGCCTCATGAAAAAAATCCTAATAAGATGGAATGGTCAAGGTGTTCCACATTGTGACATTTATATTTGTATTTTCTTTTTCATCTAGTCAACAATTTTGAATGGAAGACCACCGACTTATGAATTTGAGGAAAAACAACATCTTTCTTGGATTGTTTAGGCACGTGAGGTAGGAGCCTTAGTTGGGGCAGAGGATTGACATACCAAAGGAGGGGTGAACATTTCTTCAGAAGAGAATTATGTGAAACCTCACATGCATAAAGCTATATACCTTTCTATTGGATGCCTTAGTTGCATCCTTTTACTTTTGAGGATCAACTTGTGTTGCTAGAATTGATACTTGTGTGCCATACATGAGAATTATCCTCTTGTACCTTGTGTTTTCAGAGACCAGGCACGTGCCCTACTTTTATCATCTACAACTTTTTTGATCACGAGATAATTCCTCGAGCACCAAGGAATATCAAGTTGGATTCAGGAGGAAATTATGGCCTTTCTTGGTTCTCAGGCTCACTTGCATTTGTTGAAGTCTCACAACTAGAAGCAACCTGAATCATGTAGGTATGTGCATGTGTGGAATATTAGCACACCGATATAGACTATGAGGCATGTTATAAGGAAAGCACCATTCTTACTCTTATGCCATGTTATTCTAAACTAGAACCACCGCTTAAATTATGTTGGGCATTGAAAGATGTTGCGCGGGAGGAACAAATTGCAAGGGAAAGTATGAATTAACATGCCATCTATCATTTTATTGGTTCTACATGTATCTCTAGTTTCTATATTGATTTTTCCAAGGCTGATTGCTTTGGATTTGCACCTAATTAGAATTGCTTTAATAGTCTTACACCTTCTGCTTCTCAATGATATGACCTTATTGGACAAGTTTCTAATCAAGGTCTTCAATTCTTCATATTCTTTCTACTACATAGGAGATTAGGATGTGGATGCAACTATTTTCATGATCTACACTAGAACATGAGTAATGGAAGGCTGGGGTAGAGAGACATCTATAGAAATAAGTGTGTAGAAATCTTAGGGGATAAATTTCCTATCTGAATGAGACTGTTCTCTACCCTTATGGAAATATTGTATGCATTTGTTAAGGTTTTCCTCCCATAGACTAAATCATGACTAAAATATCACTATTCAAAGGCCTTAGATAATATAGGAAATCATGTTGTGTTATAGGCCTTACCACTCGAGGAATTATGTGCCAAGTCTTCGGGAATCTGATGTTGAAATCAGTCATCTACTCATTAGGCATTCTCTTAGTTCTAGTCAGTTGTTCCACCAAATATGAGTGATCTAACTTGTCCTCAAAGTAGTTACATAGAACTTTTACAAGATCATCCTAAGTGGCAATGGATGCAATTATCAAATCTCGGTACCATTAGAGTGCTTTTCCTTTAAATAAAGTCGCAAAAAACCTGACTGCTACATCATCATGCATGATCAGATAGATAGAGAAAACATTTAAATATTGAATATGCTAGATAGGGGTGACTTTATTTTCTCCCGTTAAATATGGGATTCTCTTAAGTGTGGTTGTTGGCATATCATGTTGTGCATTGAGATTGAGCAGGATTCCACCAGTGAAGTTGAAAAAGTTCCTTAGAGGAGGAGGTGGTTGGAGTTCCATGGTAGGGTGCATTTATCTATTCTTGTGAGGGGTGTAATGTTTATGATGCCCTAAATATGGAGACATGTGTGTGGGATCTCTATTAGGTGTCTTCTTGGTGAAAGCTAGAGGTACTCGAAAGATCCTTTAGTTGTAGCACTCGTGCGGTATGCAATCTTCTCATAAAGGGCTCTCTAGCTACTAAAAACAGTAGTTATGAGTTTTGGAAGTCTTTAGATGTGTTGAATGAGCCTCTAAAGGGTGGAAATTTCGAGTAACATAGCAGAAATCAGCAATTGTGAAATTTAAGCTTGTAATGTTGGTCCCACTGGGCATGCCAAAAACTATTGGTTATCAAACTTACACTGTGTCTCGATTTGGTAGAGACGAGTTGTTTAAATAAAAATGGAACTATCTCTAAGTATGATACCTTACGTGCTTGAGACAGATCTCTCGGAGAAGGTTGGTTCCTCTACCTATTTCTACTGCTACTTCTACTCTAAATGTTGAAAGGGAAAACTAAGCTAACAATGCCAATGGGCCAATAATAGAAGGATAATAGAATGGAAAAATAAACTAAGGGAGGTGATAACACCATAAAAGTGGGATGAACACTATCTATTCTGAGTGAAAACAAAGGAGAAAGCATGAGGGGAGGCTAGGCACGTGTAGCAAAAACTAGAATGCATTTACACCATCGATTTCATGAAACACAACCAAAAAATGGACCTACAAGGAACATAAAGTGACAAAGCAAACACATAATGTAAAAAAGCAAGAAAGAATTATAAAAACAAGTTAAGGAAAATAATAACCACAAAACATTGTTTTTATTACTTCTAGAAATGCAAATTCAACTACAATGGTGTCTTAAGGTTTTTATTCACATGCATGAACTAGATCTAGAGGTTTGCGACTCAAAATGTAGAGATATAGAATCCTTAGCAAACACTAAAGGATGAAAAATGTCCAACCCTTTACAATGAGATATGCTCTTACATTTATAGATGATTTGATGGAAAAATAAGAGGAGAAGGAGGGAAAAACCAATTTGAAATCTCAACCACCAAGTAATGAAAATCTTCTACAAATCTATAAAGTGCACTTCTCCTATGTCTATTGGCATGTTGGAGAAGGATGGAGGATAGGTCGAGACAAAATCAGGTGGTTGAAGCAATCAGATCTACTCATTAATGGTGTGAAATATGCTTTCCAACTTCTTACGTACTAAATCCTTCTAAAATTTGAATTTGAATGGTCTAGCATGTAGTCCACTTTAGCGAGCTTTTTTGAAAATTCTAGGCAAGCAAGGATTTGTAAACTAGAACAAAAGTTATGACTCATAGGATATCCATAGCACAACCGGGAACGTAAGACATGTGGCACACACTGATTGACTGAAAGGTTGACCAATTATACATCTCCTTTTTCATTTTAGTCATGTGTCACCTAGTGGTTTGTTGCAATGATTGTGTGCCCTATTTGCAAATTTTTATTGGTTACGTGTGTAGCACAACCAAATCGACACATGCCATGTGGCACAAAAGAGCATAGAATAAGGCATAAAGGTAAGCGCATGGAAGAATGAGGTGTGGAAGGAAGACAGAGGGAATTAGCACATAAAGGCAATGTACATGGGAGGAAATGGGAGAAATACCCAAGGAATGAATGTATGGTCGAGGCACAATTATTACAAAGTAATTTTGGGGGTGAGAGTGCCAAGGAATTTGGTGTATTGGACAACAAATATATGGTGCATTCGTAGGGTGTATGAACTACTAGGAAGAAAGTGAATGTGAAAAAGGTGCACATGAGGGAAAATGGAATAAAGAGGAAAATGAAGATGAAAGGATGAATCAAAGGAAGAGCATGCAAGGGCACATGAGGAATTTACAACCAAGGGAATGTGCCAAAGGAGAAAATGAGGTGCGCATAAGCTGTAATGTAGATCCTTGGAACTAGAATGGAATGTAAGTTATCAAATAACTAGGTGAGCTATTTTGGATAACAATCTCCTCCTCTAAAAGCTACAAACATAAAATAAACCTCATCCAACACCTACAACAACATCAACCGCTACTATCAAAGAATCCTTGAGTAAGATCCTTCCCCATCAGATAAAGGTTGTCCAAATTACTACCCGAGATCGTACCCATGAATCCAATGCTTAAAAAAAAACCAAAAACCTTCATTGGTATCCCACCACCTCTAGAACTCACCTCGTCATCATCCAAAGATAAACCTAGGGTCTCCATTCCTCTAGCCCCTGAAACGTCTAATTATACATTGTAATTGAAAATTGAAATATCCATTCTCGCACGACCTCCATCCTCCACTACAATACAAAAGGTAGTCATTAAACAATTACATCAGGATCCTATTAAAATGTCACTTTAAAAACTAGTTCAAACATCACTCTCACACAAAAAGAAATGATTGAAGCCCTCTATTCTATATAAGTACTGTAGATGATCCCCACTCTTTCATAGATTTTGTAGGTTCTCTCAAAACATCCTCAACTATTTATTTTAATTTTACTGAAATACCATCTCTTTAGCATGAGGATGATGATTTACCTCTATTCATTCCCAAATCAATGATGTCCTCATAAAGAGAGTAATGATTTATGGGGGCACAAAATCAACATCATCTCATCCATTACCTTTAACCAACTCTGATTTCTAAACATTTTCATTGCTCAAACAACAATCCTCCTTCATCCTTTCAATGATACCATCATGCCCATGTTATGTAGTTTCATTCTTCCTCTTAAAGTTGGCATCAAAATCCTGTCAAAATTCACCTATATCATAGACGGATAATTCTAGTATATGTTGTTATGATGACCTTGGATACACACCATGCATTATTTCCCTTATATGCTCCATCTTTGTTTCAAATATGAATACGAAGGTAAGATGTTCATCTTTACCATAGATCATAATATTTTTGCCAATTGTAATATGACATGCCACTTGAATGACTTTCTCATCCCAAAATCAAAATCATCCAATGAAGCATCCACCAGCACATCCATTCCATCATCCAAACTACCTAATGATTCCTCCCTCAAAGATGTTATGGAATGTCTTTTCGTTGGGGGAGTACCATCTCCTCATGCTTAATTCACTTCCCACACCTAAGATATATGAAAGACCAGACAAACAACCATTATACGAGCTTAACATTGGAGACATTATTTCATTTGGCCTAGCCTATCTAAAAACAAACATCATATATAGGGGTATTGACCACCCTCTTCACAATACAATCATCAACATCACGTCATGCCCTTTACATCTGATTTTGATTCTTTATACAATCCCACTTTTACTCAAATGTACCTCCACCGCTGCGCATGGAAAGGTTTTGGATTTGGATGCTACGAACAAGGAATACATGATTTGATTGTCCAACATTATCTCAAACTACATGAAAATTATGGGCTTGGATATGAAAATCCCTCCATCAAATCATCTTCTCAAACCACATGTATCATTAAGCTTTAACCACCACCATCCAAAAATATGATGATCATGTGGACAAAGATGACACCATATCCATTCCACTTAACATTTTTTAGTCAATACTATCTCCTTAGGACCATTAACTTATCAATCCAACCATGTCACTAAGCAACTTCCTCTCATTTGGCTATAAATGATTGAAGAAGATTCACCCACCATCAACACCCTCCAATGCCATGATGATCAAGAAATCCTCTCCCATATGGGAGAAGATGATCATTTCCTTCAAAAATCCTTACCACCTAATACATCAACCCTTCTTAACAAATCTACCATCAACGTAAACTTAGGAACCCCTCAAGAACCTCACATAGTTAAGGTTAGTCAATCATTAGATCCATAAGAATTAAAAAAACTGAATTCTTATCCAAATATAGTAGAAATTTTTCCCAATCATACTATGATATACCAGGTATTGATCCCAACATCTTCATCTAACATATAGTCAATTATCATAATTCCTAACCTGTCAAACATAAGCTTTGTAGGATGCATCCCCGCATTCCTCTCTACTAAGAAGAGTTACAACATATCCTTTCTACTAATTTCATCATACCTATTAACTATCCACAATGCATCTCTAATATCATACTCGTTACCAAATCCTCAAGCAAGTTATGGATCTACATTGATTTCTAGCATCTCAACCTCGATCACCCTAAAGATGATTTCCCCCTCCCGAATATCAATCATCTATTCAACTTAATAATAGTGGCCATGAAATGCTCTCCCTTATGGATGGCTTTTCCGGGTACAATGAAATCCTAATTACAACAGGTGATGAACATGAAACATCATTCATTACCCCTTGGGGTACCTTCTACTACCATGTAATTTCCTTTGGAATTAAAAATGATGAAGCCACTTATATGACATATATATTCCATGATCTTATGTACAAAACAATAGAGGACTATGTTGATGATCTCTTAGAAAAATCTAAACAATGTAAAGATCATCTTATCATTCTTAAATCAATCTTCATTCATCTTATTCAATATTTCCTTCTTCATAACCCTTGGTGGTGGTCAAACTTGCACCCATGTCTTAGATCTAGAAGGACCGAGTCATTTGAGACAACAATGAAACCGTCTCCACATTGTGTGACCTTGTGTGCTTGAGATGGATCTCCGAGAAGGCTGATTCCTCTATCTATTTCTACTTCTACTACTAATCCTAATGTTAAAAGGTAAAAATAAGATAACAATGCCAAGGGACCAGGGATAGAAGGACAATATGAAAGGAAACTACACTAAAAGGCAATAGAAATATAAAGAGAGGGATGAACACCATCCATTTTTAGTGAAAATGAGAAAAAGTAGCATGAAATAAGGATAGATATGCATAAACATCTAAAACACATTTACCAAATACTTTTCATGGAACACAACTAAATATGGAGTCAGTAAGGGATGTAGACTGACACAAAAAGCACACAATGTAAAAGAAAAGGAAAGAAGAAGGAATAAAAACATGTTATGATGGAGGATATTCACAAAATGATGCTTCCATTACTTCTAGAAAAGTAAAGAATTGTTACAATGGTGAAATAGGTGATATCCACATGCATGAGCTAGATCTAGAGTTCTGCGACTCAAAAAATAGAAAATATGAAGTCCATAGCAAAATGGATAAGGATCTAGAATGTCTAACATTAACAATGAGTCCATCTCTTACATTTATTGATGAATCCATGGAAGAAAAAGATGAGGGAAAATATGAATTTCAAATGCAACCATAAATAAGGAGCATTCAATGCCTTAAAATCTTTCTACAAATCTATCAAATTCATTTTACCAAGTCTGTTTTGAATGTTGGAGAAGGAAAGAGGGTGGATCATATAAAATTGGGTGGTTGGAGTAATCAGATCTTCTCATTAATTCCTAGAAATATGTTTTCCCATTTCTCACCTACTAGATCCACCAATAATTTGAATTTGAATATCTAACACTCTAGCCTATATTAACAACTATCGATTGAGACTAGGCACATGTCAATGGAGAGTTGTAGAAAAATATATGGTTGTAGAAGATTTGGTGCCTTGTTGGCATGATTTTATTGGTTACATATGGACATCTCAAGCATGTCAAAGAATGACATGGCATGGTATGGCACAGAGGAGGGTGTAAATATAAGTTCAGAAGAATGAGGTGCAAGAAGAAGTCCGAAGGAAGGAAGGCGCGTGCAATCGCAACATGTGCATAGGAAATGGAGCAAACTAGTGAGAAGAGAACATATGGTCAAGGTGTAACTATTATAAGGTAATGGGTAGGGCACATGTGAGGGAAAGGGATTTAGCTGATTGATGTAAGTGAAAGGTGCGTGCGCAAGGTGAATAGATATTAGGAGGAAGGTGAATGTGCAAAAGATGCACGCAAGGTAAGAGTGGAACAAAGAGGAAAAGGAAAATGGAAAGGGGAGAAGGGGAAGTGTGTAAGGGCATGTGAGGAAACAATGACCAAGTGAATGTGCCAAGGAGACAACTGAGGTGTATACCACTGTAATGAAGATCTCTAAGCCAAAATATGTATGTAAGTTGTCCAAATAACTAGAAGAGTTATTTAGATAATAGTTTTGGAAACTTTCAGGGTCATCTACCTACTAGATGAAGGAGATCAGTAACCTAGAGCATCCATTGGGCATAGAGTCTACTATGTAATCATGAAATTTTTAATTTTAGCCTTGAAGAAATGCACATGAAGTCACTTGAAGGATAATTTCTTGACTATATTCTAAATCTTGCAGATCGCCTAAAATTGGTGAAAGAAGATCAAGCACCTAGAAGAAAAAGAAGAGTGCGTGCGGGAAGAATGCGAGAAGAAATAACTAAGTACAATAAAAAATGTGTGCACAATTCACTTGGAAGAATGGAAACTACTCTAATATATACAAAACGATGCACCAAACTTAATGGAAGGGTTTAAGATAGATCCCGTGTTCTAGAATTTGTAGCGCACCTTTATCAAGATGAGTTAACTTGAAAGAATTAGTCTCCTTGCACAAAATGATGATGTATGGGCCACTCCAAATTTCATCAAACTATGAATGGTGGCCTATTTTAGCTCTGTGAACATCCCATTTCAAGACCAAGTCCCCAACTTTGAATGTTTGAGGCCTGGACTTTCTGTCAAACCCTTTATTTGTTACTTGATGATGTTTCTCTGGATTGATCATGGAATATTTCCTTGATTCTTCAAGATTAACCAACTCTACCAATCTTATTTCTCTCTGGTTTGTGCCTTGAGCACCAGCTATTGGGAAAGAGGAAATGAATTCAATTCCAACGTCAAAGGAAGGGTAGTATCTTTACCATAGACAAGCTTGTAAGGTGAAGTTCCTATTGCTTTTTAACTGTGATTCTATCTTCCCAGAGTGCGTGTGAGACCTTTGTATGCCACTACTTTTGGATAATGTTCATTGTGCACTTCATGATCTTGATCAGGTTCTTGTTTGTTGACTCTGCTAGACCATTTCCTTAAGGGTAATAGTTAGAATAATTCTTCAGATAGATGCCTAGATTTAGAGCCCAATCAGTGATTTTAGTGCCAAGGAAGGATTTTGCATTATCAGAGATAATGGTTTGAGGAATGCCAAACCTTGTGACTATACCCTTGAGAAATTCAAGGATGAATGACTTGGTTGATTCCTTGAGCGTGACAACTTCTATCCATCTAGTAAAGTAGTCTGTAGTTGTCAACACCCATCTATGTCCAACACTTGAAGGTGGATTGATCATTCCTATGAAGTCAAGACCCCATTGCACAAAAGGATGATCCACTTGGATTGGTCGGAGGGGAAGCACTACCAATCTCTTCTTTCCTGCAAAGAAATCACATTCCTTGCATTTTTGACCCACTTGTATGCATATAAAAATAGAGTAGGACAAAATATACTTGCCATTATGATCTTCATTGTTGTAGTCTTGGCATAGAAGTGTCCATTAGAAATACATCTTGAAATTATGCTAAACAAAATTTAGTCTACATGTAATTTATACACCTTAATAGCACACCATCAAGATTATTTTTGAAGAAAAGTCCATTAATCAAAACATAAGGGATAGATTGTAACCTTAGATGTATTCTCTTTCCCTTGTTAAAGCTAGGAGGTCATGTTCCCTTAGAAAGGAATGTGATCATGTCCTTCATCAAGTTGCATGCACCAGGATGTGTATTTTGCACAAGTTCTGTGTGAGGGAGAGCTTCATCAATAAATTATGAAGTCTCAGATTCATTGTGCATCCTCAACAAGATTTTTGCAAAGCACACTACCTGTTACCATCTTTGTGGCTTTAATAGTCACATCATATTCCATGATTTTGGTCACCCATCATGCTCTCTTTTCACTAATTTCTACTCCCATGATGAAGTCTCTAACATAAGAGTGGGAGACTAACACCTTAATATGATTTTTGGTGAGCATACTTTTGAATTTCTTGAGTGTGTGCATGATGGTGAAGACCTACTTCTTCATGTGATTGTATTCTAATTCATAATCCTTCAATGCCTGGTTGAATAAATCCATTGGTTGTTCATCCCTTGTTCATTTTCTTGTGTTAGGACAACAACAACACTCACATCAACGCCATAAGCATAAAGGATAAAATACTTTGAGTAATTTGGGTTGATGAGTGTTGGCACACAAGTAATCTCTTTCTTGATTTTTTGAAGCTTTCTTTTCCTTTTGTTGTTCTTCTGAAATTTATGTCTTTCTTGAGCATGAGGGTGATGGGCCTAACTAGTCCTATAAAGTTAGGAATAAAATGCCTAAAAAATGGATATTACCAAGGAAGGACTACAAGGACTTTTTGTGCACTAGTAGGGAAAGATCTAGGATGGATGAAACATGCTCAAGATCAATTGTGATGCCATCCTTTAAAACCACATGGCCCAAGAGCTTTCCCTGTGCCACTACAAAATTACAATTCTTGGGGTTAAGGGATACCCCAATTTTTCTACATCTCTCAAATACTTTCTCTAGGTGCTCCATATGATTTGTGCTTTGCTTTGAGAAGACAAAGTGATGTCATCTAGGTAGACCAAGATGAACTCATTGATGTAACCTTTGAAGGAAATGTCCATGTCATCTTTGAAACATGGTGCTTGTGTTTGATAGATGAAGGGCATATTCTAATATGAATATGTTTTCCACTTGGTTGTAAACTTTATTTTGAATTAATCTTTTTCCTTGACATGGATTTGATTGAATCGATTACCCATAAAACATTGATAATCTTTGTGCGCTAGCCACATTCTATAGAATTTGCTCCATAGAAGGCAAAGGATAATTATCCTTAGATATTCCTTGTTAAAATCTTTGAAATTAACACAAAGTCTGATTTCACCATTCTTATTACACTGGAACTAGATTTGTGACCCAGGTAGAGTACTTGATGGGAAAATTAATCTTCTCCTCAATGAGTTTGGATAATTCCTTCCTCATGAGGGGTTTTATCTTTGGATTGACTGCTTGCTACTTTTTTATGATGGGATGGATACCACGATCAAGGAAATTGGAGTGTTGAGAAACAATTGGATAAAAACCTTTGAGGTCTTCCTACTCCCATGAGAAGATATCACTATATTTATGACCGAGAGAGATGAAGGCATTTTTTTCATTGCACGCACAAGATTTCGAGTAGAAACTCCTTTCCTCTTGCAATAGTGAGGGGAGAATTCTTCTTGCATGGATAGAATATAATTTTTTTCACCATTGAACTCGCCATCAACGCTAAATGTTTTCTCTAAGGTTACCATCCATTTAGGAATCTTATTTGACTTCAGTTGAATCACTTGGTCACCATAGCTATCATGCAAGTTATCTTGCATGCTTGATGAGAAATCAGCTACATTATGGATGAACTAGATGATCTTGGTGTCACTTGTAAAAAACTTACGAGCTAGTGTTGTTATCTGGAATGGATGGTCTAATCATAATCTTAATGCAATGAGTGTTTCCTTTGACAAATTCCTCAGCAGGAGAGAACTATTAATAAAACACAACCATCTCGTCATCTTCTTTATTCATTTTATGTGGCACCACCTACATATTTATAGTATCAAAGCTCTCAAGGAGGTCCCAAACTCTATGTTTATAATATTTGAGCAGATTATTATTTGTCATGAACTTGTTGGTGACCTAGTGGATAACCAATTTTGTGTCCCAAAATATTTGCAATGCCTTAATCTTCTTCTTTCCAGGAATAAGTAGACCATGCACCAATGCCTCATATTCTACCACATTGTTAGAACATGTAAAATGCAACTTTCATACGCAAAGAAAAATTTCTCATTCTTAGGGGAAATGAGAACAAATCATACTCCCATGCCTTTTCTCGCCTTCGGTTCCATTAAAGTATAACTTTGATAGACTAGGGTTCTATTCACTTTTCTTAAGCATGTGTGCAAAGCACAACTTCTTCTTCAAGAATGCATTAAGTACCAAGCCTGGTTTAATAAGCTTCCAAATCTTCAACATATGGGTCAAATTTATGGTGCCTCTCCACCCACTCATCAAGTACTAGATCAGGAATAGAAGGTGGAAGAGGTTACTCTTTAGAAATTGAATCTTTTTCTTCTTTTTTTTAATAGTTGGCTTATAGAGGGGATGGGACATATGACTCTACATGATAGGAAAATATTGGGTAAACTTGTATGGTAAATTATATACCATACCTTATCTTGAGTAACATATGGGTCCAATTAGAAGACAAGTAACCACCCAATTTAGTGGTAAAATATCTTGACAAACATAATGCAAACAAAGGGGGAATATCAATGATTGACACGTCTTGAGTTATTATTAGAATTGGACATGCTTGGAAGGTTAACTCAAGATTATTGATGATTCCTACGGTAGTGATATGTTAACCATCGAGTTTCAAGACTCCTTTTTGTCAAGGGGATATACTTAAGACCTAAGACATCAAAATTTTCTTAGGCATGATATAAGTACTAGCACCTGAATCAATCATAGTTATGGATAAGATGTATTCCTATGATCAAAGACATATAGAAGGGTGGGGTTTTAACAACTCTACTTACTTGTTTCTCCTCTTCTTGGTAGATATTGATAGAAGCGCATGACTTTTGGATGGCGGGACCAATGCGTAGAAGTTAGGTTAGCACTTTATGCAACAAGTCACTATGGGATGGAATGGTCAGGGCATCCCACATTGTAACATTTATGTTTTCTTCTTCATCTGGTCCACAATGCTGAATGGAAAACCCATTGAATTGCACATTTGAGGAACATCAACATCCTTTCTTGGTTACTCAAGTACAGAGATAGGAACCTTAGCTAGTGTAGAGGCTTGACCTACTAAAGGAGGGGCATGTG
The DNA here is from genome assembly GCA_018340775.1 of Taxus wallichiana var. yunnanensis. NCBI lineage: Eukaryota > Viridiplantae > Streptophyta > Pinopsida > Cupressales > Taxaceae > Taxus > Taxus wallichiana. Next base: position 65,521,852 of record CM031233.1, read on the forward strand.
CCACTTATGGAGGAGCCATGATTGTAGGAATTTGAGCACTTTTAGTATTGGATGTATTAGCTACTTACTTTTTCTTTTGAGGGTCTTCTTGTGTTGTTGAATTATAACGTGCATGTTAGGCTCGAGCATTCTCTTCTTGTATCTTGTGTTATCTACAACATGGGCATGTGGTCTTCTTGTATCATCTATAGCTTGGTTGATTGCACAAAATTCCTCAGTGCTAAAGAACATCAAATTTACCTCTGGAGGATATTTTGACCTTTCTTGGTTATTTGCTTAGGTGGGCTTGTTGAAGGCTCACAACTAGGAGTATTGTGAATCATGTAGGCTTGCGCACATAACATTGGCATAATGATATTGAATATGATGCATAATGTAAGGAAAGCACCATTCAGAATCATGCACCATGTTGTTCTAGACTGGGACAAGTGCTTGAATTTTACTTCAAATTGGAAGAGAATGCATGGGAGGAATAACCTACAAAGGAAAGTGCACATTAACATGTCATCTATTATTCTATTGGTTTTGTTTGTATCTTTGATTCCTATACTAATTCCACTAAGGTTGATTTCTCTAGCTTTGTGTCTGATTGAAACTACCTCTATAGGCTTGCACATGCTGCTGTTAGACAAGTTTCTAATGAGGGCCTTTAACTCATCATCTTATTTTTGTATTATAGGAAAGTAGGATGTAGATGCAATTGGTTACACGATCTGCACTTTGGAACTAGAAATATAAGGCTAGGGTGTTGGATACATCTTTAGGAACAAGGAGGAAATAGCCCTAGGCACCAACTTAGTAGCCTGAATGAGACTATTTTATGCCCTTATTGCAATGTTTCATGTAGTAGGTAAGGTTATACCTCCCATAGATTGAATCATGACTCAAATGTCACTATTCAAAGCCCTTAAATAGTAAAATAAAGCATGTTGGGCTGTAGGCTTTACAAATTGAGGAATTTTGTTCCAAGTCTTATGGAATATATTGTTGAAATCAAACATTTCCTCGTTGGGCATGCACTTTTTGTAGTCGATTTCTCCACAGTGATAGATAATCTAATGTATCTTCAAAGTAATTGCAAAGAGCTATTCTAATCTCATCCCAAGTAAAAATAGATGTAGGTATCAGGCCACAATACCATTAGAGTGCTTTACCCTTGAAAGAGGTTGTAAGTAACCTAACAACAACATCATCATGTGCAATTAGATAGATAGAGCATACATTGTCCACATCTTGAATGTGTTCAATAGGGTGACTTGATTTTCTCCCATGAAGTATGGAATACTTTTGAGCATGGCCGCTAGCATATCATGTTTGGCATTGAGATTAAGTGGGCTTCCACCAGTGAAGTTGGAAAATTTCCTTGGAGGAGGAGGTTGAAGTGCCATGGTAGGGTGTTCTTGTCTATTTTGAGGAGGAGTAGAGTGTGTGTGGCATGCTGGAGTGGGGATGTGCACATGGAAGATCTACTACATGTGCTTCTTTGAAAAATGTGGAGGTATTCAAAAGATCCTTCACTCTGCAAAACTCTATTTGGCATTTACTCTTCTCATAAAAGTCACTTAGGACTGCAAAAAAAGATCTCTAGAAATGTTGAGATTCACCGAAGTGTTAAAAATAAGCCTCAAAGGCTGGAAATACTAATTTCACACACTAGAACTTAGCAATATGAAATTTAAGCTTTCATTGTTTATCCAACCATGCATAAAGCTGTTGGTAGTCAAACTTGCACCCTGTCTTGGATCCGAAAGGACCGAGTCATTTGATACAACAATGGAACCATCTCCAAGTTGTGGGACCTTGCACACTTGAGATGGATCTCCAGAGAAGGCCAATTCCTTTATCTATTTCTCTTTGCTATTGTTACTCCTAATCTTTGAAAGGTAAAACTAAGCTAGCAATGCTAAGGGACCAGGGATAAAAGGATAACATGAAAGGAAACTACACTAAAATGTGATAACACCAAAAAAAGAGGGATGAACACCATCTGTTTTGAGTGAAAATGAGAAGAAAAGGGGCATAAAAGAAGGCTAGATATGTGTAGCACAACTAAAACACATTTACCAGATCATTTTCATGGAACACAACTAAATATGGAGCTACAAGGGATGTAGAATGACACAACAAGCACACAATGCAAAAGAAAAGGAAAGAAGAAGGAATACAAACACGTTAGGAAAGAGAATAGTCACAAAATAATGATTCAATTACTTCAAGAAATACAAAATCTATTACAATGGTGAAAGAGGCCGATGTCCACGTGCACGAGCGAGATCTATAGGTTTGACCTCAAAATACAAAAATATGAAGTCCTTAAAGAAATGCGTAACGAAATAGAATGTCCAACATTAACAATGAACCCAAATCTTACATTTATGGATGAATTTGTGGAAGAAGAAGAGAGGAAGGATGGAAAATATGAATTTGAAATGCAACCACCAACAAGAAGCATTCAATGCTTGCAAATCTATCAAATTTATTTCCCAAGTCTATTTTGCATGTTGGAGAAGGAAAAAGAGTGGATCAAATCAAATTGGGTGGTTGGAAAAATGAGATCTACTCGTTAATGCCCAAAAAGATGTTTTCCCATTTCTCACCTACTAGATCCACTAAGAATTTGAATTTGAATATCTAGCACTGTAGCCTATATTAGTAGCTATCGATTGAGACTAGGTGTACACCGATTGGAGCTCTGTAGAAAAATATATGGTTGTGAGAATATTTTTAGTACTACCTACATACGCAAGACATATGGTGCACACAAAATTAGATGATAGGATGTCCAACTATGGAGATGTTCTCATTTCTTCCATATGTCACTCATTGATTTGTTGTAAGGATTCAATGCCTTATTCACACACTTTGACTAGTTGCATGTGGCACACTCAAGTGTGTCAAAGAATGACATGGCATGGAATGGTGTAGAAGAGAGAAAAAATATATGCACGTGGAAGAAGGAAAAATGAAACCACGTGTAATCGCAATGCGTGTAGAGGAAATGGGGTAAATTGGTGAGTGGAGAATGTATGGTCAAGGTGTAACTATTACAAGGTAATGTGTGGGGCATGCGTGAGGGCCAAGGAATTAGCTGATTGAAGCAAGTGCAAGGTGCACGTGTAGGATGAATAGCTACAAGGAATAAGGTGAATTCCCGAGAAGATGTAAACAAGGTAAGAGTGGAACAAAGAGGAAAAGAAAATGGAAAGGGGAGAAGGGGAAGCATGAAAGGGTGCGTGAGGAAAAATTTACCAAGTGAATGTTCCAAGGAGACAACTAAGGTGCACACCATTGGAACTAAGATCTCTGAGACAAAATATGTATATAAGTTTTCTAAATAACTATGAGAGTTATTTGAATAACAATTTTGGTGACTTTCGGGGCCATCTTTGTGCTAGAATAAAGATATTATGAAGCCTCGAGAATCCATTGGGCATGAAGTATACTATGTAATTATGAAAATCTTATTTTAGCTTTACAAAACCACCCCTAAAGTCACTTGAAGGATCATTTCTTGACTCTATTATGAATCCTACAAACTACTAAAAATTGTTGGAATAAGATCAACACCCCGTAAGAAGAAAAATAAGATAACACACAAGAATCACGTGAGAAGAAATAACTATGTACAAACAAACAATGTGCACACAAATTTTGGAGGAATGGAAACTAATCTAGTATATAAAAAACTTTGTAACAAACTTAATGGAAGGGTTTGAGATAGATCCCATTTACTGGGATTTGCAGCCCGCCTCCATCAAGATGAGTTAACTCAAAATATTTATCCTCCTTGCATGAGTTGATGATGTATGGGCCACTCCAAAGTGCATCAAACTATAAATGGCACAATGATTTAGCTCTGTCAGCATCCCATTTCAAGAACAAGTCCCCAAATTTGAATGCTTGAGGCCTGTCCTTTCTGTCAAACCATTTCTTTATTGTTTTTTGATGTTTTTCTAGCTTGATCATGGAAGAGTTCCTTGATTCTTCAATACTAACAGCTTTGCCATTTCGATTTCTCTCAGTATGCACCTTCAAGCTCCATCTTCTAGGAAAGTTTCATTGAGTTCAACTCAATGTTAGAGGAATGGAAGCCTCTTTTCCATAGAAAATCTTGTAAGGAAAAGTTAATATTACTTTTTAAAATGCTATTCTATCTTCCCAGAGCATGTGCAAGACCTTTGTATGTCACTTATTTTGGCTAATGTTAATTGTGCGCTTCATGATCCTGAACAAATTTTTGTTTGTTGACTTTTCCAAACCATTTCCTAGAGGGTAATAGTTGGAAGAAGTCTTCATATAGAGATGCCCAAATTTAGATACCAATCATGAATTTTAGTGCCAAGGAAGGATTTTTCATAATCAAACATAATAGTTTAAGAAATTCCAAACCTTGTGACTATACGCTCGAGAAATTCAAGGATGACTAACTCATTTGATTCCTTGACCGTAGAAAACTTCTTTCCATCTGGTAAAGTATTCTATAGCTATCACCACCCATCTATGTCCAATGCTTGAAGGTGGATTGATCATGCCTATGAAGTCAAGACCCCATTGTGAAAAATTCTAATCCACTTGGATTGGTCGGAGGGGAAGCGTTGTCAATCTCTTCTTTCCTATAAAGAAAGTACATTCCTTGCATTTTGTAACCCACTTGTGTGCATCTACAAATAGAGTAGGAAAAATGATACCTGCCATTATGATCTTCATTTTTGTAGAGAAGTGTCCACAAGAGAATCCATCGTGAAATTATGGTAAAACTTTTTTATTATGCACATTTTGATAAACCTTAACAACACGCCATCAAGATTCTTCTTGAAGAGAAGTCCATTAATCAAAACATAAGGGATAGATTGTAACCTCGATTTCTTCTCTTTTCCTTGTTTAAGCTAGGAGGGTATGTTCCCTTGGAAAGGAATGTGATCATGTCCTTCATCTAGTCCTGTGGGCCTATATTTCTACACAAGTTCTGTGCATGGGAGAGCTTCATCAAGAAATTATGAAGTCTCAGATTCATTATGTGCATCCTCGCAGATCTACTTGTAGAGCATGCTACCTATTATGAGCTTTGTAGCTTTGATAGTCACATCATACTCCATGATTTTGGTCAACCATTGTCCTCTCTTTGCACTTATTTCTACTCCCATGATGAATTTTATAACAGAAGAGTGGGAGACTAACATCTTGATATGATTTGTGGTGAGAATATTTCATACATCTGAATTTTTTTGAGCACGTGCATGATGGAAAATACATGCTTCTCCATCCGACTATATTTTAATTCATAATCCTTCAACATCTTGCTGAATAAATCCACTTGTTTTTCCATCCCTTGTTCATTTTCTTGTGTTAGGATAGTAACAACACTCACATCAGCATTATAAGTAAAGAGGATAAAATACTTTTAGTTATTCAGGTTGATGAGTGATGGCGCGCAAGAAACCTCTTGCTTGGTTTTGTTGAATCTTTATTTTCCTTCCATTGGCCATCTAAAAGTAAGTATTTTTTGAGCATGAGGGTGATGGGACAAACTTGTCCTACAAAGTAAGGAATAAAATGCCTAATAAAATTGATCTTACTAAGGAAGGATTGCAAGGCATTTTGGTGCACCAGTAGGAAAAGAGCTAGGATGGCTGAAACATGCTCAGGATCAATTGAGATGTAATCCTTTGAAACCGCATGGCCCAAGAGCTTTCCGTACACCACTGCAAAAATTACACTTCTTAAGGTTAAGGGATATCCCAAATTTTCTGCATCTCTCAAAGAATTTCTCTAGGTGCTCCATATGATATGTGCTTTACTTTGAGAAGACATTGATGTCATCTAGGTAGACCAAGATGAAATCATTGGTGTAACCTTTGAAGGAAATATCCATGGCATGCTGAAATGTTGTGCCTACATTAGAAAGACCAAAGGGAATCTTCTGATATGCATATGTTCCCCACTTGGTTGTAAATTTTCTTTTGAATTGATCTCCTTCCTTGACCGAGATCGATTGAATCACGAGTAACCATCCAACATTGACAATCTTTACGCATCGGCCATAGTCTACAGAATCTACTCTATATAATTTAAAGGATAATTATCCTTTAGAGATGCCTTGTTCAAATCTCGAAATCAACATAGAGTCGATCTCACCATTCTTCTTGCACACCATAACTAGATTTTCGACCTAGGTAGAGTAATTGATGGGTAAAATAATTTTCCTCAATGAGTTTGGATAATTCCTTCCTCATGAGGGGCTCTATCTTTAGATTGATTGGTCACTAATTTTGTATGATGGGATGGCTACGAGGATCAAGGTCAATGGATTGTTGAGAAACACTTGGATCAAAACCTTTGAGGCCTTCATACTCCCATGAGAAGATATCATTGTATTTTTGACAAAGAGAGATGAAGGCATTTTTTTCATCATGCACACAAGATTTATTGAGAAAAAAATCCTCTCCATGTAATAATGACTGGGATAATTCTTCTTGTGTGGCTTACATATACTTTTATGCACCCTTGAACTCATCATTTGGACTAAACATTTTCTCTAAGGTGAACAACCCTTTAGGAAACTTATTTGATTTCAGTTGAATCACTTGGTCACAATAGTTGTCATGCAAGTTTTCTTGCATGATTTATGAGAAATCAGCTTCATTCGGATGAACTAGATGAACTACATGAGTTTCACCAATAATTTATGTACATATGAGAAAAGAAAATTAGGTAATGGTGAGGAGGAATACCCGTGAATGAAGGTGGAAGGTAGAGTGCACATGTTCTCGATTTCTAGATACAATGCTAATTGTGAGAACTTCCTTTTGCTAGGAGGAACTACTGTGAATGTAAAAGAAGGCCAAGAGGAATATTAAACAATAAATTTTAGTATACTACCTAGTGTGTGCTAGATCCGGGAAGTGTGATACTTCCTAGATGGTTGTCAATCTATTGTTTAATATAATTCAATGCGAGAAATAACGTAAATAAATAAAATCCTACTATAGTTGATATGATTTAGGTACCTCATTCAAATACAATAAGAAAATTTAATCTAGTGGGTAAGGTTATGATCAGATTTGGAGGTTGGGCAGGTAGCCAAGGTGACTAGGATAGGTCAGGATCAGGTTTTGGGTGGTTTGGTTTATTTGGGTGAAGGTTATTAGGTTACTTGTGATAAAGCGGGAATACCCGGATACGAGAGACCAACATTGGCATGATATGACCGATGCTAGTTGAGAGTAAATTGATGATGGTTTAGGTTAACTAGCATCAGTAGGGGTGAACTAATAGAAATTCAATGAAACTTGGTTTTGGAGATTCTCTGTGATTACATAGAGAATGGGAGAATGAGGTTTAGGTGGCTATATAAGATGAGGATGCTTAGAGATGTCTTGTTTAGGTATGGGGAGATAGGAGGTTTTAGGTGGTTAGGTGGATGGATTGATATGAAGGTGGGAAATGATGGGATACAAAGGAGACTAAGAGTCTCAAACAAAGATAAAGAAATTGATCTAAATAAGTATGGAAAGATGCAGATCCAAATGTACTTACTTGTATTTGAAAACCTAGTGGTTGGATGGAGGTGATGGTTGATCTATGCAACTGGTGGTCAGTGTTAAAAAAGTGCTTCCTAGAATGTTACCATGAATGCTTAACCTTCAAATCAGTCTTAGTGTTGATTCAATATGTTTGGATGTGCAAGAGGACTCTGGTTCATGCCTTCATGCATATATCTCTCTCTCAAATCCAATATTTGTTTCAACCTCTGGAAAAAGGTTACCCTAGTTAATATATGGTAACCCATGATGGTTTAGGGTTAACTGACATCGGTTAAGGTGGGAAATCCTAGGTTTCCAAAACAACAGATCTTGGCTATCTTTTGATTAGTCTCGCCATTGGATCAGGTTTAAAATGGCATTTTCCATGTAATTAAGTGGGCAACTTGTTAGAGAAAGAATATACATGTAGTGTTAGGGTTAGACCAAGTCTCAATTAGTTATGGTAAATAGAGATTGAGTCCTAGTTAGAATGAACATGCTAAAAATAGGTCCATGATGAGGTGTCTAGGTGATGTGGTGGGGTGAGGTGGAAATTAATTTAATTAAGGTATTTAAATAATGAATATTATGAGAATGGGCATTAATTTAATTATAGGTAATTAAATTAATATACATGTGGGGTAAAGGGGGAGTGTGACCCAAATTTGGTGTCTACAATGTGTCATTGTCAAACACTTGCCAACTGGTGTTGTTATCTAGAATGGATGGTCTAATCACCATCTTAATGTGTTGAGTTTTTCTTTGAAAATATCCTCAACATAAGAGAACTATGAACCAAGCGCGGGCATCTAGTCATCTTCCTTATTCATTTTGCATGGCACCACCTACATATTTAGAGCATTAAAGCTCTCAAGGAGGTCCCAAACTCTGTGTTTATAAGCTTTGAGAAGCTTATTATTTGTCATGCACTTGTTGGTGACTTGGTGGATAACCAATTATGTGTCCCTAAAGATCTATAGCACCTTAATCTTCTTCTTTCCAGCAATAACCAGACCATGCCCCAACACCTCATATTCTACAACATTCTTAGAACATGTAAATTGTAACCTATGAATGAACAAGAATTTCTCATTATATGGAAAATGAGAACGAATCCTTCTCTGCATCATTTTTCTTTTGGATCCATCAAACTATAACTTCCATAGATCTGGGTTCTCTTCACTTTTATTGAGCATGTGCGGTAACACAACTTCTTCAAGAATGTAGTAAGTATTGAGCCCTGTTTAATAAGCTTCCAACTCTTTAGCATAAGGTTTAAATTTATGGTGCCTCTTTGACCACTCATCAAGTATTAGATCGGGAATATAAGAAGGAAGACGTTTCTCTTCAAAAACTAAAGCTTGTTATTCTTTGATTAAACAGTTGGCTTAGAGAGGGGATGGGACATATGACTCTACATGATAGGAAACTATTGGCTCAACTTGCATGGTAAACTATGTACCACACCTTGTCTTTAGTAACATATGGGTCCAATCAGAAGACAAGAAACCTCCCACTTTAGTAGTAAAATCTCTTGACAAACATAAGGAAAATAAAGGGGCGATCAATGATTGACACATGTTGAGTTATTTTTAGACTTGGCCCCTGCATGGAGGGTTAAATTAAGATTTGTAATGATTCCTAAGGTAGTGATAGTTAAACCATTGAGTTAAAGAACTCCTTTTGTCAAGGGGCTATACTTAAGACCTAAGACATCAACAATTTTCTTAGGCATGACATAAGTACTAGCACCTAACTCAATTATAAAATTATGGCTAAGATGTTTTCCTATGATCAAAGACATATATAAGAGTGGGGTTTAAAAACTCTACTTAGTTGTTTCTCCTCGTTTTGATAGATATTGACAAAAGCATGTGGCTTTTGGATGGCTAGATCAGTGCACAGAAGTTGGGCCAAAGCTTCATGCAACAATTCATGGTGGGATGGAATGGTCAAGGCATCCCACATTGTAACATTTATGTTTGTCTTCTTCATCTAGTCCAAAATGATAAATTGAAAACCCACTGACTTGCGCATTTGAGGAACATCAAGTTCCTTTCTTGGATGCTCGGGTGTAGAGACAAGAACCTTATCTAGCACAAAGGCTTGACCTATTAAAGGAGGGTCATGTGCCACCTATGGAGGAGCTTTGTGCGGAGCCTCGGGTGTAGGAACTTGAGTGATTTTACTACTATATGTCTTAGCTACTTCATTTTTCTTTTGAGGGTGTTTTTGTGTTGCTGGAATTATGACCTACACATTAGCCTCAAGCATTATTTTCTTATATCTTGTGTTTTCTATAACATGGGCATGCGGTATGCTTGTATCATCTACATCTTAGTTGATTGCACAAAGTACTTAGGTCTAAAGAACATAAACGTTTCCTCCGGAGGAGTTACTATCCTTTCTTGGATATCTACTTTAGGTGGGATTATTGAAGGGTCAAAACTGGGAGCATTCTTAATCATGTAGGCTTTTTTACATACGCAACATTGGCACAATGATATTGACTATGAGGCATACTACAAGGAAATCACCATTCATACTTCTGCACCATGTTTTTTTGGGTGGTACATGTGCTTTAATTATCCTGGGAACTAGAAGAGAATGCGTGAGAGGAATAACCTACAAAGGAAAGTACACATTAACATGCCATCTATCATTCTATTGGTTTTTGTATCTTTGATTCCCATATTGATTCCACTAAGGTTGATTTCTCTGAATTTCCACTGATTGAAACTACCTTTGTAGGCTTGTGCCTGCTACTTCTCCAATGATATGACCTTGTTGGAAAAGTTTCTAATCAAGGTCTTTAACTCATCATCTTCTATTTGATGCATAGGAGAGTAGGATGTAGATGTAACCAATTCCATGCTTTTCATTGGAATTAGAGTAATAGAAGGTTGGGGCCTTGGACACATCTCTGGGAACAAGGGAGCAAGAGGATTAGAGCCAACTTACCATCCTAAATGAGACTATTTTCTACCCTTATTGCAATGTTGTATCATGCAAGGTAAGGTTTAACCTCCCACGATTAAATCATGACTAAAATGTCACTATTTAAATCCTTTAGATATTACAAGAAAGAATGTTGGGTTGTAGGCCTTACCCCTTGAGGAATTCTATCCAAAGTGTTATGGAATTTGATGTTGAAATTAGTCATCTTCTCATTAGGTGCACACTTTTTGTAGTTAGTTGTTCCACCAATTATAGATGATTTGATTTATCTTCAAAGTAATTGCAAAGAGTTGTTTCGAGCTCATCCCAAGTAGTAATTGATGTAGGTCTTAGGCCATGGTACCATTGGAATGCTTTAGCCTTGAAAGAGGCTATAAAAAACCGGACAACAACATCATCATGTGCAATCGGATAGAAAATCATATATTGTACACATCTTGAATGTGCTCATCATGGGTGAATTGATTTTCTCCCATGAAGCATGGAATAATTTTGAGTGTGACCACTTGCATATCATGTTAGGCATTGATATTGAGTGAGCTTCTACTAGTGAAGATGGAAACGTTCCTTGGAGGAGGAGGTTGAAGTGCTAAGGTAGAGTGCACTTGTCTATTTTAAGGAGGATTAGAGTGTGTGTGGCACTCCGGAGATGGGGATGCATGCATGGAGGATCTCCCACATGTGATTCTCAATGAAGGCTAGAGGTATAAAAAATCCTTCAATTGCGAGAACTCTATTTAGTATGCACTCTTCTCATAAAAGGCACTCGTGATTACAAAACAAGAGCTCGGAAATGTTGGGAGTCATCGAGATGTGTTAAAAATAAGCCTCCAAAGGTTGTAAATACTAAGTTCACACACCATAAATTAGCAATATGAAATTTAAGCTTTCACTGCTTGTCCCACGGGCGCATTCTAGAAACTATTGGAGATCAAACATACACGTGTCTTAGATCTGGAAGGACTGAGTCATTTGAGATAAAAATGGAACCGTCTCCATGTTGTGGAACCCTTCACGCTTGAGAAGGATCTCGAAGGAGGTCAGTTCATCTATATATTTCTACTTCTACTACTATTCCTAATGTTGAAAGGTAAAACAAAGCTTATAATGCCAAGGGACTAGGGATATAACAATAACATGAAAGAAAACTACACTAAAATGTAATAAAACCAAATAAAGAGGGATGAACACCATCTAATTTGAGTGAAAATGAGAATAAAAGGGGCATCAAAGAAGGCTAGATACATGTAGCATAACTAAAATGCATTTACCAGATCATTTTCATGGAACACAACTAAATATGGAGCTGCAAGATATTTAGAATGACACAATAAGAACATAATGAAAAATAAAATGCTAGAAGAAGGAATAAAAACATGTTAGGACATAGAATAGTCACAAAATGATGCTTCCATTACTTTAAGAAATGCACAGATATGTTACAATGGTGAAAGAAGCCAATATCCACATGCGCATGAAGCCAGATCTAGAGGTATGTGACTAAAAATAGAGAAAATACGAAGTCTTTAGAAAAAATTGTAAGGATCCAGAATGTCCAACATTAAAAATGAGCTCAGCTCTTACATTTATAGATGAATATATGGAAGAAGAAGAGAAAAAGGAAAATCTGAATTTGAAATGAAATCACCAATAAGAAGCATTCATGCATGCAAATACACTGCAAATCTCTCAAATTCATTTCCCCAAAAAAATTTGGCATGTTAAAGAAGGAAAGGCGAGTGGATTAGATCAAATTGGGTGGCTAGAGTGATCATATCTACTCATTAACACCCGAAAGACATTTTCACATTTCTCACCTATCAGATCCACCAAGAATTTGAATTTGAATATCTAGCACTCTTGCTTATATCAACATATATCGATTGAGACTTGTTGTGCACTGATTAGAGCTCTATAGAAAAAGATATGGTTGTCGAGAATATTATCAAGGATTCCTACATACACAAGACACATGGTTGTGTGGATTGGATGAAAGGATAACCAATTGTGCAAATGTTCTTTTTGTTTCTTCCACGTGTCACTCATTGATTTGTTGTAAGTATTTGGTGCCTTGTTGGCATGCTTTGATAGGTTATGTGTGGCACACTCAATCGCGTCAAAGAATGACATGACACTGAGAATAAAGTAGAGCAGGGCGCAAAGATATGTGTAATGAAGAGTGAGGTGTGGGAAGAAGGTGGAAGGAAAGTGTGTGTAATTTTAATGTGCACATATAAAATGGGGTAAGTTTGGTGAGTGCGGGATGTATGGTCAAGGTACAACTACTACGAGGTAATGTATGGGGTGCATGCAAGGGCCAAGGATTTAGCTTATTGAAGAAAGTGCAAGGCACATGTGTAGGATGAATAGCTGCTAGGAAGATGGTGAATGTGTAGAATATGCAATCAAGGTAAGAGTGGAACAAAGACAAAAATGAAAATAGAAAGGAGTGAAGGGGAAGTGTGTAAGGGTGTGCGAGGAAATAGTGACCAAGTGAATGCACCAAGGAGAAAAGCGAGGTGTGCACCATGAAATGAAGATCTCTCGAGCCGAATATGTATGTAATTTTTCCAAATAACTAGGAGAGTTATTTGGATAAAAATCCCACTCTTAGGATTCATCATCTCTATCAGAGGTATTAAAATGGATCCATCCAAAATTAAAGCAATCATCGAAATGCCTCCTCCATCAAATTTGAAACAATTGCGTAGCCTTCAAGGTAAACTAAAATCCATCTAATGCTTCATATCTCAATTCATAGACCATTATCAATTGTTTCATCACCTTCTTTGTAGATATGTTGACTTCATATGGGATCTCAATTGTCAAAAGGATTTTGACAAACTCAAACACTATCTCCTATCACCACCTTTACTCACACCTCCTTGCGAGGGGGAACCTTTCTATCTATACATATTTCACACAAATCATGCCTTAGGAGCTATAATCACTCATCGAGATGAAGAAGGGTATGAATAATCTATTTATTACATAAGTTTTACCCTCCAAAAATATGAAACCCACTACACTGAAGCTGAAACTTATGTTGTGCTTTTTACTTTGCAACCTCTAAACTACAACACTATCTTCTTAATCACAAAAATTTCATTGTCACTAGCTTTAACCCACTTAAAACCATGCACTCTAAACCATACCATAGTGATTGTATAACTCGGTGGCTCATGATTATGACCAATTTCTACCTTGACTTCATATCCCAAAAGTCCATTAAAGTCCAAGCCATTGTAGACTAGTTTGTTGAAGCACCCCTTTCCGATACTCATCTTCCTTGTGAACAATTTCTTGATGAATCCATCAACACTATCGAAGAACATGAATTCATTCATATCAAAATGAATCTCTTCTTCAATAGATCTAAATTCCAGCAAGAGGGAGGAGCTAGTTTCATTATCATACCACCCTAGAGAATTCCTATTCCGCTTTAATTTAAACCAAAATTTAAATGTACCAATAAAATGGCCAAATACGATGCCTTAATCATGGTTCTTAATACCACTATCCTACTAGGAATTCATATCTTAGAAATATACAAAGACTTGCAACTCATTATAAATCAAGTCAAAGGATAATATCAATGTAAAAATGAAATTTTGCAAAAATATAAAGCCAACATTGGTTTTCTCCTTGGAGCCTTTGATCACTACACCATCCAAATTCCATGATCTTCTAATAAATTTATAGATACTATGCCTATTTAAGATCACTTATTACATTAAAAAAATGAAGAATCAATAGATAATCCCCAACTATCCATGGTCATTCAAATATTGGATCACCCCTCACATCAAAATGAACTCCCTCCTATCGACACTGTTGACAATCATCCAATTGATCTATGGTATTCTCAAACATTCAACTATCTTTCTGAATCTAAAATTCCCTCGACTTATCATGAAACACTAAATGATCATTTCTTCAATGCACCTCTCGTTACATCATCATAGGTGGTATCTTATATAAACGCGGCTTTGATGGCCTTTTATTAAGATGTCTCAAATCTCATGAATCTATCAAAGCAATCCAAGAGGTCCATGATGGTATATGTGGTGGACATTTTAATGGTAATGTCATCACTAAACATGTCTTATGGCTAGGTTATTATTGGCCCACTATCAATCAATATTGTTGTGCTTATGTTAATAATTTCATTAAATGCCAACAACACTCAAACCTCATCCATGTCCCTAGTTAGGATTTACAACCTGCTCACAATCTATGGCCTTTCTCACAATGGGGTTAGACCTCATTAGCACCGTCAATCCAAAATCATCACAATAACATCATTAAATTATCACATCCACTAAATATTTCACAAAATGGGTCAAGGCTATTCCATTAACTTCAACTAAATAAAATCAAATCGTCAATTTCATTTATCAATACATTATATATCATTTTGGTGTTCCTCATAAACTTGTCATAGATAATGGAAAGCCCTTAAGAAACAAATATGTTAAGAAAATCTGTGACACATTCAACATTAAACTTGGATTTTCATCACCATACTATCCCCAAGAAAATGGACAGGAAGAAGCCTCTAACAAAACACTTACTAAAATTCTCATGAAAACTGTAGATGAAGTAGGAAGGAATTGACATCTCCAAATCCCATTTTCTCTTTGGGCATATTGAACTAACATCCATACCCCTATTGGTGTTATGCCTTTCTCATTATTCTAAGGCTTACCCTCGAAATTCAAATTTCCTCACGCTGTGTATCACTCAAAGACTTTATCCTTGATGAAGAATATCACTCAAGATGGTCTTGCAAAACTAGAATTATTAGATGAAAAATGTTTAATGGCCCTTGAACATCATCAAGTTTATCAAGAATGCATCAAACATGCCTACAATGAACATTTCAAAGAACATGACTTCAAAATTGGTAATCTCATTCTCAAGGAAAATAAAAATATCACTAATTTACAACAGAGTAAATATGGAAAATTTTCTTCTAATAAGATTGGTCCATATGTTATCATTCATAATTATGGGTCAAGATCTTATTGTTTAGCCTCCTTGATGGTGAACTTGAAAAGGAACCTTTGAATGCCTTACACTTGTGGCCTTTCTATTGTTAACCCTTGGACATCATGATAATAGTTATACCTAAAACCTCATTCCACCATTAAAAAAATATTTTTCTCATCATAATGATTTGAAAGTATGTGGTTTTCCATCACTATCCTTGTAATCCTTAAAGATGAGCACCACGGATCTATTCATCACATCTTTCACTAGACAAGTTCCTCCCTAATAGGAACCCCATAATCATTACATCCATCTAACCTTGTACCAACCAAATAAATGTTGAAGGGAACACATGTGTATGCATGCAAACATTTCTCCCCTCCTCAAAACAGTCTAGTAGGGTTTTCCCTTAGCTCAAAAAGTCAAAATATTATCTATGGATGTTGTTTATCAAAAAATTAAAAATAATAGACTGATCCCTTGAAGGAAAACTATTCAAATATATCAAAATCATACAAATAAAAGTAGAAGGATCCCTTAAAGGACAACTACCATTCAAAATTATAGAATGATCCCTCGAAGGACATCTATTTCTGTAAAGTCAAAATCAAAATTGTAGACCACTCCCTTAAAGGATGGCTACTTATGTAAAAAGGCTTCCCGCATCAATCAACCTTCAAAAAAATTCAAATGTCAAAAGCATCCTAGGAAATATTCCCGCATCGATCAACTTTCCTATCAAAGAAAACTTCCCTGCATCGATCAATTTGCGTGAAAAGTCAAAATATGTAAATCTGGGGCATTTCTCTATAAAATTGTTGCAAGGGAGAATCCTCTATCCCACATGACCTACACATGAAAACCCCCTTTCATGTCCTAGAAAGGTACATCTAATCATTTCATCTCTATAACTAAGGTTTTATGTGTCATTGTTCATTGATAGTCTTGTGTTAACATTATTAAAGGTTAAAAGTGCAAGTTCTTTCACACTTTTATACCCATCACGTATGTATCAAATCTAAACATTAAAGCGATCATTCCATTTTCCATTCCTACTTCAAAAAGATAGAGCACATTTTGATTTAACATTTTTGATCACATATTAAGTCACATCATCACTCACATCACATTTTAACATTTAATCATAAATTCACATTTCCATATTGAAAAAATTACAAAACAAACTTTAAAACATATAAATCACATAAGCCAAATCAAAATCACAATCATCATCATCATTATATATATATATATATATATATATATATATATATATATATATATAGTCCAAAATACATCATCAAAAAGTCTCCATATATCATCAAAGGCTTCACAAAGAGCCATATACATATCAAAATCCATAATCCAAATACATATAATCACTCTCCAGTAAAATTAATATCTCCCAGAAACTCACTCACATGTACAACACTCCCATCACCTCTATCTCCTCTATCTAGTACCCTAGGTGGCTGGCCCACACTCCTTGCACTCGTACTAGGCTCTTCCACTTGTTACGCTAAATGATTTGCATAGAAAGTAGCATTAGGAAATTTGTGTATCACTATATCCTCATAATATTCCAACACTAGATGAAAAGACTAATAGTGAGCTGCACTGATCATACCGATGCTCCCATTTGGCTACTAGCTTGTGCATGAGATATCAAATTTACACATGATATACAAGACCTCGTAATATCTAGGGACTTCCTAAAAAATCCCACTACCGATGGTACCAACCTCAATCAACCACCGCCTATGATGATTTTACTATGATTCCATCCTAATCAGCTATCATACCATCTCTCTCTCCAATCAAATTATCTCTCTCCCCTCGCGGTATCCCTCTCGGCCTCCACTATGACCTTATCAACCATTAACTATGTCTTTTGCAGCTAATAAATCTCCCTCATCATCATCACCAATATCTATAACCTCCTAACCATCCTCCACCCAAACATGCACCTATCTCCCTCTCCTAGTCAATCATGTCATCTCAAACTAAGAATAATCCCTAGTCCACCATGGATTATAATAAATTTTCAATCCCGCATCATCAATAGGAACTAAATATCCCTCTTCATCTAGGCCTATATCCCCCTCCTCAATTATCGTAAACCTTTGATCCACAACATCCATAGGAGTTTGGTAGCTCCATCCTCTTGTCTATACACTATTGGCTCCTCAGAAACGTCTTGTATAAGACCAAACTATCATCCGACATGACTAAATCTCACCATCTTGTATTCTCCTCCTTGTCTATCCTATACCACAAATATTACTATGTCCTAGTAATCACATGAGCATACTCTATGCACTCGGATACTCCAAGTAAGGCCTTCGTACCACGTCACCCACCGCAAACTAGTCATAAGATCTCTATAAAAACCCACCTTCTTCGTCCTCTTCACTCGAAACATATCCTCTCTCCACCTCATAAAGCCAACATGTCTATTTGAAAAACCACTCCATATAAAACCATGCAAAAGAAAAATATAGATGTGCTCATATGCCCAATAATGTAATGCAAATGCCACATCAATACCAAACCTCTTATGGGCCTTCCAAGCCCATAACTCTCTATATATTTGTGCTAATAGTGTATCGGTTCCCACTCAAAAATATTTTGATGCTCCATCATCTATGCAACCACTCCTGTCATCATCTAAGGAAACCTACCTCCACTAGAATTAGGTAGGGAAAAAAATGAAATGACCATCATCATCATAGTAATCCATGTGCACCTGTATCTCGATGGAAAATAGAAAAGTTGATAACCAAAAATCCTACCAAATATATCACATCATCCGCCTCATCCCCATAAAACCTCCTCATGACATCCTCCCTCTCAGACTCCTTAATCATATAAATCCCCTCTCCAAGCACTGGTAATCTCATAATCTTGTGAATATCCTCCACTATAATAGTAACCTCTCTTGTTGGTAACCAAAAATATAGGTGGTGGGATTCCACCTCTCCATCAATGTCAACATCAATCCCTAACATCTATGGATCCTGTGTAACATCTCATCGCGAGAAAACCATAGCCTCTACATGCTCACAATCCTCATTTTTCATATCCTCCCCACCTCATCTAAAATGATCAATATCTCATATAGAAGTGTCAACTTTGCATCCACTTGAACAAGAAAACATCAACATTAACATCAAATATAAAAATATCCCACAATTTTATATCCAAGATAGTTAAAAATAATTTTCATCGGACAATCGCAAATGATTCACTTGAATCGTTGGCGACTCGATGAATCGCCAACGATCTCTAAGAATCACCAACGATCTCTCGAAAATCACCAATGATTCACGTGTTTCTAAAATTGTACCTTTGTATGTGATAACATGACATCAAAAAACCAAAAACCAACAAAATTCACCAAAAATAACAATAAATTGAGGACTCACCTCCGCATAAGTTGGCCTATATCTCATTAGACATTTTCATTTCTCCTTTTTGATCAATTCAAATATCAAACACCATTTTTCACTCAGTCTCCCACCCAAATTGCATAAAATTAGTTTTTAAATGCACTATTCATCACCATTTGTGGGATTTTATAGCCCAAAATCATTTTCACGGAAATCATCGATGATTCTTTAAATTCTTGACGATTCAACCCCAAATCACCTATGATTTCCCAAATCGCTAGTGATTCTACATTGTCTATCGCATTACCTTTTTTTTTCAAAACCAACATCACTTCATACCATTTTTCAAACACATTGTCTTATATTAAAAGAACCCTAATCCTAGACAGAGAGGTGGAGGCAAAGAAATTTCTGGATGAAGGGGAAGATCTTGAATTTTGACGGCGACATCAAGTTCGCCGATTCCCTGAGCCTTTTATTGATCTCGACAGGATGGTTGTTAGGTATGTAACTCTTGAGGGGAGATTTGTCACTATTCCTCTAAAAAAATTGATCTTTCTTAATCACTTTCATAGAAACATCATCATCAACTTCCCTCATTACTTGATAAACTCGCTGGAGAAATTTGTTCGAGAAGTGCAAAATCATACTAGGGCAGTTCCACTCCATCAAGGGTTAATACTACTTATTCACCACCACTACTCAACCTATCCCTGCTTGGATTCTGCTCCTCCCTCTCCCTTCATTCCTCCTCCTGCCCCACATCCTCCATCCCCCTACTCGAAAGGAAGATTGACACTGCTTCGTCTAGCAAGAAAAGGAAGGGTATGAAAACTAAGGTCCCTGCTTCTCAGAGGGTTCTTAGAAGTCACAAAGACCTGGAGCTTGCCGAGAGTCTCTTGCACATCAGCCATCTAGTGGAGGAGCCTAAGGAGGAGGATTTTTTGGTCAGAGTGGGCAAGATGGAAAAGGAAATTCAAGAGCTTAAGAGTGTTATCAGAAATATGGAAAAAGCTAAGGGAAAAGGGAAACTACAAAATGATGATGAGGAGGATGTCACTGCTGAAGTTTTCAAGAAGCTACAATCTTTGGATGGCAGACTGGGAAATGCAAAAGGCCGTAATGACTGTATCCTATCTGCCCTTAAAAGTATTTACAATTTCATCGAACAACATGTTCATAGTGTATGCAGTCTCAGCGGGATTACTGAGGACATTTGGGGCCCCAAGGAGAAAAGAGATATTGCAATTGCTCAGGCGGATTTGAAAGACCCTTCTCAGGCCACAGCCATTGCATTCTTTGTCTCACTTCAAATGATCAAAGCCAAGATTGACTAGGCTATCAAGTGATGCAGAGTTGTGTTGTTGTTTACTGGCTGCGAAGTTGCTGTTGACTGACGGTTTTGGTGTTGTTTTTTGGTTGAGATATTCAGTGATGGATATCTCTTGTTTGTTTTTTGGTCTCTTCTGCTATTATTTGGATCATTGTACGTCTTGATCCTTTTCTATTACTATGTTGTATTATCTGGCTATTGAGCCCTTTGGTGTTGGTTGTTTTGCTCTTTTTGGGTTGTTTCTTCCTCTTTTGTTATCTAGATTTTGAGCCCTTTTGTATACAGGGTATAGTCCCTTCAAAACTATTTACCCTTAATAAAAAAAAAGAACCCCAATCATCATATTAATTAAATACCAAGAAAAATCATATCGGGATATGTCATAAGTCTATAAGATATGATCCCTTTGGCCACCCATCACTTGACTTCCCATCCTTTCAGCCAACCTTCATGGATCATATGTATATAGGTAATGGACCCTTTAGTACCCCTTATCACTTAATTCTATGGTAACAATCCTCGTTTCTATACCCCGCCTTGGGAAACTTTTAATGAAATGTGTGTTAAACCTATCCAACCAACTTGTCAAGATATTGAAGATAAATTTTAATTCCTTCACGTGATCAAATAAGATATTGAGGATTTATGGTATGACTATTTTGAACATGTTCAGATTGCATCTACCCTTGTTTGGGCCACCTTTGATGATGCACAAGACCTTCCCATCCATCTGGAGTTCTAAATCTTCTCATCTTCTATCTTTTATCTATATTGATTGTATATAGTTTCCTTCATATGTATTATTTCATTTTCGATCTACTTAATTATCTAATAGTCAATTGATATCCTCCAAGGAAGTCCCTTTGGAATCCTAAATTGGAATTTTTGAGAATATTTACTATCCATTTATCTAATCCTTTTCATTTAGTTTTTTTAGTGTATATTTCTTTGCGAGACAGAGGATATACACATACACCCGGAATTGATCAAATTCAAGAGAACATCATCTTTAGCATCCATCTCTAAGGGTATTGATAAACCCCACGTCTTCTCGAGGCTGATTTTTTTATTATTTCACAACATTAATTTGAGTATAAAGATTAAAAAATATCTAAATAATAGCCCCAACATTGAAGTGTGAGAAGTTAGGAATAAAGAAAATGAAGGATAAAGGGTTGTATGGAAATTGTTGTTTTGGCCCATAAATCCTTCCTTTTTCATTTTTTGTTGAAAGATGACTTTCTCAAGGTTGTTCAAGAGGGTCCTTGGTTCTTTTGGAGGAATACTTTGAATCTAGCCAAATATTCCCCGGTAATTTATTTGGAAGCTCTTTTCCTAGTGTTTTTCCTATACGGGTTAGGTTGACCACTCTACCTTAGGAGTTTTGGGAGCCTAAAGTGATTTTAGGCATCACCATGGATTTTGGGATTCCACATGTTATTGATCCCACTAGTAGGGCTTTCTCCAGAATGATATATGTCAGATTTTGCATAAGAATGGCTCTTGACAAACCCTACCATACCTATATTAAGATCATAATAAAACATGGGTAGTGGATGCAAGACTTGGTCTGTGAAGACTCTAATAATTTTTAGGTGAACTACAAACACAATGGTCATGGTGGTGGATGATGTACCTCGAGCCTTGGTGTGAAAGGATCTACCATAGGAAAATAAGGAACAAGTAGTCTTTGAGGTAGATTTAAACCGAGGTTAATTTCAACATTTATATTTGAACCCTAGGTCCTGGTCTTTCCTCTCATTTGGTATTTCCTAGAGATAAGGGTGTTCAATGATCATAACATTGGGTGGAGATGCTACTCGAAGGACAAAGTTGGAAAATTTTTGGATAGACTTGTGGTTTCATAGTTGGAATTGATGCACTAGTGGATAATATGGTTGTATTCCCTATTTTTGAGGCGGTTGTTCAAAGCTTGGGAACATGACTTATCCTTTTAACTCAAAGTCTCCCTAGTATCGATTCTACTTTGCTTTTTTCTCTCCTTTAGAGGCCCAAAATGAAGTTTATTTTGAATAAAATAGATGGAGGTGTGAAGTATTGTGATATTTGGAATCATATATTGGGTTGAAATATGGAACAAATGAAGAAATTTTCTCAGATGGGAAATTAGAAAATCTCTCAAAAATTTATCTCCTCTCGATTGATAAGGAATCTCTCAATATCTATCAAGTTTGTGAAGTTCATCGTTTTAAACACTACATTCACATAACTCTTGGCATGCAAGAGGATTGCAAGGTTTGGATCAATGATGATGGTTGGAATATTTTGTTTGATATAAAATCAAAATTCAAGAAGATTCTATCTTTTCCTTATTTTGGGTGGTGCTTTTGTTGTGTCATGTTGTTGTTTCTAGTGTTTTGGTCACAAATCTCTTGCTTGTTGGTTTTCTCTCTTTCATGCTTTTCTAAATATCTCAATGCTGGCCTTTTTGTAGGTATGGGTAGGGTCCCCATTGAAAAAACATATTCCCTCAATTAAAAAAACAATGGGAATCCCATTTCATATCTCCTCTTCCACATTTTTTTGATAATTGAAACCTAATATTCATACAAAGATTCCTACTAATTTAAGAAAATTAACTTTTGTATAACCATAGTAGGATATATCAAGTCACATGCAATGATATAGAAATGAAATAAAAAATGAGACACAAGTGATAAGAAAAGTATTTTAAAACACTAAGTGTAAGAAAGAGGATAAATAATTATTTTATTCGTAATAAATATAGAGGTGTGCGAATCTAGAAAACTGATGGAACCAAAGTGTAGACTATTACAAATGAACATAAAAAAATTATATGAGAGATAGAATAGGTTGGACCAAGGCACCTAGATTTTTACCGAGGATCCTAAATAAAGAGACCCTAACTAGGGGTCATGGTTTATGTGAAATTTGTTTTTACAGGGTTGTTAGATGTTTGATGAACTTCTTCTTTGATCACCATTGTGTCACACTAAGTTCACTGAGATGTTTCTGTAACATGCAATGAAAGATATTTCCTACAAAACCTCAAAATGCATCAAATACTAATAAGAAACAATGCATATGGGGAGTTGGACTGAGCCCAGAGGTCACCGGCTAAGTGAACTTACAATTCAGGTGCTACACCACATTTTAGACTCCATATAGTTTTACATGATTGTGTGAAGAATTTCCCTAGGTGTCTCTTGTGCGGACACACTTGATAGATAGAAATATCTATATGTAGAAGATTTAAATATATGTGTGCATGGAGAAATGAACTTCCCCTGTTATGAAGTGTATGAAGAATTATTAGTCCCTTGTCCCTTAAGTGAATCTATATTGATGATTTGATGATCTTGGAATGTCTTTGGATGAAACCGTAGGTGATGGTACTAGATTTTAGAGCTTAGTACTTTAATTTGATCACAAATAATTTTAAATGTATATGATTCCCTTGTTTGAGTTTTGTAATTAATCACTAAAAGGCCAACCCATAAGAAAACAAGATGCCTAATGGATATAAGAGGCCCAAAAGTGGTGAATAAGATGCAAAGAGGTCGGGGGTGGATAGAGGGGATGGGGTGCTTGGGTACTAGCATCCTAGGTAAATGTTGATGTCCTTAATCAAAAAGGTGGAGTGATGAAATTCAGAGTGGGAAGTGAGGTGTGTAAGGCTAAGAAGGAAACCAAAAAGAAAGTAAAATTGCCAAAGACAATGGTCAATTAGTAATTTTCTCTCTCACGAATTATATGAATGAAATTATGTGATAAGGACCTAGAAATTAACCCAAGTACGTAATTTAGTGTCTACATTTACCCCCACTTTATGTTTTTGATCAAAATATTGATAACATAAAGTAGATAAGACATGTGTACCTAATAACCATGTAGATCGATGGTGAAAGCATGATGAGGAGACAAGAAAAAACATGGAATGAATATCATGAAGCGTGGAAACTCGAGGATGGGGAAATTGAAAATGACTCTAGGGGTGAAGCATATGTGATGCATCATATAGTACATTATTTTTTTTTTGTCATGCTCGATGTTGGTGTAATACTAATTCTTGTCGCATATTAAGGATAAACCTGTAAACGAAAAGTGAAAAAGAGTAGCCAAATACATGTATAGAAATTTTTTTGATCCAAATTTATGAAAAGTCTAAAAAGTATGCAAAAATGTGAAAAAGTAGAAAATGGAACATGCACACCTAATCCGTGAAGAGTAAAAAAATATAGAAAGGACCCTAAAAATTATGTAGAAGAATGATTTTTTTGGGGGATCTCACGCTAAGTGTGAGTTTTGGTACGATCTCAAGCCATGATAGAAGACATGTAGGGATAAATGTCTAGTGTTATTTTCCATCCTTTGACTACTTCCTGAAATTTATACACCACTATAGATGGTGTGATCCTATCTTGTTTAAGTTTTATCTAGTTTGATCTAAGGAAAACAAAACATGGAAATAGAATGCATTCTCCTTGTTAGAGGATTGTTCTTGTACTATTAAACTATTAAAAAATATGTTGATTGGAGAAATTTTTTAATCTTCCCCTAGTCATAGGTTCCTAGGAAAGGTCAAAAACTCCTAGGCACCCATGTCTAATTCTTGGCCCTACTGTCTATGATGAACCAAAGCCATAAGTTAGAATATGGGTTGTATTATGACTATGTCCGAGCTATGTTTCTATGATGAACTATGTTATAGAGTAATTATGTGTTGTTGCATGGGATAACTGATTCACCCAATGGATTCCCCCTCGTTTAGGGTGCATGTGACGTTGCTAGAAGGATGCGGCCCAAAAGAGGACTCAATGTTGAATTGATACTAGTACATAGGAGGGAAATTTTCTTGGTAGAAACTAAGGCACATGCAAACAATTGCTAGGAAAACATGTGTTAGTGAAAAAATAAAAACATGCCTATAAAATACAATGTGTAAGCTAGCAAGAAGGAAAAAATGTAGACTATGAAAAGTGGGTTGCAAACATGTTACATCGTTCACAATGTCGCAAGAAAATTAGGGCCAAACAACCAAAATCATACAAGCATTGAACATACAAGAAATAGGAAAAGCCTATAAACAATGGCATACAATAGATTGTAGTGGAAAACAATGATAGGAAGTTAGAAAACCATATTGGTAAATAGTTATTCCAAAGAAAATGTTGCACATGAACCACCTGTTAGTATGTTAAAAAGATAAAAAGTATGTCAAATCATGTATAGATAGATACAAAGTAGTGTGGTAGGAATAGTGGAAATTAGTAAATAATGGAATAATAACACCTATAATTTTTACGAATGTATATTCCCCCTAGGATCCTCGATAGGACTATTAAGAGGTAGAGTGCCAAGAATCCATGTTGCATGTAATGATATGTGTAAATTATGGATTCACAACTAGAAGGAAAGTGAATGTGCATGTATGTATAGAACATATAATGACATACAATGTATCTAACTAACATAGTAAGAAAAGTGTGCATAAGCAAGCAAGATTAATATGCAACCAAGTCCTATGATATGAATGAGTGAGATGGAATTATTTTCAATGTGAATGTGATAGGATTATCATTCCCCCTTGAGTTTATGTGAATGAGCATGAGTTATATGATGTTGATTTATAAATCACCCCTCAACAATCAAGAATGAACCATAGAACAAGAGTGCATCATCGAGAAATGGTTTGAAAGATGTGTATGCTATAAAGATTGATCATTGAAGCAAAAAGCATAAATTATAGAATGGTGTTACATAACATGTGAGAATATTCTAGAAATATGTGAAGTGAAAGTGGGTGATATGCGAGGTTTATAAATGTAGTGATCCCTTAATAGTCAATTGTGAACAATATCAAAAGAGTGCGTCATCGGGTAATGAAGATATAAGGGGCCCATCATGTTGTATAAGATGAATAAGAAACACTATAAGTGGAGTAATAAGTGCGAGAATATAAATAAGATACAATTAAGAATGTGAGAATGGGGAAATAATAAGTGTGATATCCCCGGTTGTATAGGTATGAATAAAAACGTAATATCATCTAGGAGGTCATCATTGTCATGGTCAAAGCCAAATGGAGAAGCGTTAGAAACTTTATAAGAAATATTATCTAGCTGATCATGTAAAGAGCCATTGTGGCATAGATTGTACATGCCCATATCATACTCTTCATCACAAAAAGGAGGTAGTGGACATCCATTTGCATACTAGTTGGTAAGATATTTTCAATATCCAAGAAAGGAATCATTGCAAATGAAAACATGACCGAAATGCATAAGAAATGAGATATCAATATGATTAGAATCTAAGGTGCCCTAAATATAGTCAAGCTAAGAGTTTCCAAGTGTAAGTGGAGAAGGAAGAGGAGTACATGCAAGGAATAACAATAGATGGAAGACATCTAGGACATAAGTAGCAATAATGTAAATAAATCCATGATATTGATGAGGAGCATATGATGGAGGGAAGAGATTGTGTAATGTGAATCCAAGCCAAGATAATCCATCATATGTGCATAAATTATCAGATAAAGTAGGATCAAATGGAACATGGTGCCAATAGGAGTTATTCATGAAAAGAGTACATGTGAAAGGAGGATACACCAATTTATATTTCTCATGAGAAGATGAGGGAGGTGGAATGACATATAATGTATGGAAAGACCCCTGATAAAGTACCATAACATTAGTAATAAGAGAGGCTTCTTGAATTTATATTGGTAGTACCAACCACAAAAAAATTATCATTGATATTTGACTCATTGATCTCGATAGAGTAAAGTTAAGTTTTCATAATTTATCATCAGTAAGTTCAAAGTATCAACCTCATCATCAAAATCATCAATTTTGGTGTAATATTGTATGGTAAATGTATCATTAGTAGTGCTAGAAGTGGAAATAGTTGTAGGAGCGATAGCCTTTATGATATGTATAATAATAGTGGTGTTAGAAGTAGCTGGAATAGGTGATATAATATAAATAGTATGAGTAGGAATTAATGGTATGCTTGTAGATGTTGATGAAGATAGTGGAGCACTAGACTGAAAAAAATCATATGCATCAATACTTTTGAATGGGATAGGTTTTGATGTAGGAAAAGGCATAGCGAGAACAAGATCTATGTGACAATACTTGAATGGTTCAAGATCTACATAAATTGTATGTTAATAACCATCATGTAAAAATTTGATGCATTGATTAATTGTAGAAGGTATTGCATGCATAACATGAATCTATGGTTTGCCTAGTAAGAGATTGAATTGAAATGAGGCATCGATAACAAATAATAGTGTAGGTACAATCTGTGGGACAACTTGGATGGGTAGAGTAATAGTACCCAATAATGTGGGAGTAGTAGAATCGTAGCCCTAAATGAGAGTAGAATTCTTAGTATTTAGACTATCAAGAATACCAAGTTGCTAAAGAAGATAATGAGTGCATATATTTATAGTGAATCCATCATTAATGAGTACTCATTAAGATAAATTTTATTGATAATAATAAAGTGATGAGTAGTGGAGCACATGGCTTGTTAATAGAAAATGGAGGTATGTCCCCATCATTAAATTATATAGAATATGGTAAAGTTTTGAGATATTGCATAATATGCGTTAAAGAAAATGGAAAATTAGGATTCTCAATGTGGATAGAGAGAAGGGAGGCCTCTAATATATGAAGACATTTAGGAGAATTGTGCAAGAGGTCATAAAGAAAGATCTTAGCGAGTGTATACTTTAGTTTTTCAACAATGTCATAACCCTTAGTGGTGCGTGTAGGAATTTTTAGAGTAATAGGTAGTGGAATAGAGGCATGTGGAGATGAAGGAAGGTTAGTGTGGAAAGTAGTAATGAAATTGATAATTGGATCATCCATGGAAGTAATAAAGGGGGATGCTAAGTACAAACTTGCATAAAATCAGCAACAAAAGTAATAATGCCAGAAATCTTGGTGGGAGAAAAAGAAGGATAGGAAGATTGATCCATGAATTCAAAAGAAGGAGCAAGATTTTGATACATGCTTATAAGGTAGTGTTGGAAACATTAGGTTCACCAAATGATTAACAAAAACAAACTTTTCATGAAAATGTAATAGGATATTTCAGAGTTGCATACAATGATATAGTAATTAAATAAATAATGTGACAAAAGAAATAAGAAAATCAATTCAAAACCTAAGTGTAAAAAATAGGAGAAAAGATTTAGCTTGATTCAAAATAAATTTGGAGGTGTGCAAAGCTGGAAAAATGATGGAACCAAAGTGTAGACTATCGAAACAAACCGAGAAAATTGTAGGAGAGATGGAATAGGCTAGAATAGGGTGTCTGGACTAGTAATAGGCTACCTAGGCACTAGAGATGCTAACCAGGTGTCAAGATCTATGTGAAACCTTAGAAATTGGTTTTTGTAGGGTCACTAGATGTTTGCTGACCTTCACCTTTGATCACATTTGTGTCCCCCTAAGTTCACAGATGTAGCTTGTAATCTGACAATGAAAGATATACCCTTCAAAACTCCAAAACACATCAAATCCTAAAAATACAAGACGTAAATAGGGATTTGGAAGACCCTAACAATCACCTGAATGAGTGAACTTATGATCCGGGTAATCCTTTGCGCATGTCGAGAATCCATGTAATTTTGTGTGCATGTGTGAAGAATCATGCACTAGGTGGCTCTTGTGCTAGATGGACTTGATAGTGAGCAATAGTTAGATGTAGAAGATGTAATTAGATGTGTGCATGGAAAAATTAACTTCCCCTCTTATAAAGTTTATGCAAAATTAGCAATCCCTTGTCCCTTGAGTGAAGATAAATTAAATCTTTGATACGATTAGAATGCATTTGGATATAAAACTTAGGTGATGGTAGTAGATGCTTAGATCTTAGTCCTTTAATTTGATCACATAACATTGTGTTCATATGATTCCCTTGTTTAAATTTATCAATTAACCACTAAAAGGAAGACCCGTAATAAAATAGGATGCCCAAAGGATATGAGAGACCCAAATTTTGTGAGTAAGATACAAATAGAAAAGGAGCACCCAAAGGGGATGGGGTTGTCAGGCGCTAGCATCCTATTTGGGCACTAGTGTTTAGACTCGTAAAAGGTGGAGTGATGAAATTCATACTAGGTAGTGAGGTGTGTAAAAATAGAAGAAACCATAAAGAAAGAAAAATAACCAAAGATAGTGGTCAATTAGTACATTTCTCACTCATAATCATATGAATGCAATTATTTGATCAAGACCTAGAAATGCACCCAACCGCATGATTTACTATCTATACCTATCCCTTAAGAAAGTGGAAATAAAATTTTCTAGAAGTTGAATGATTCTCATATATTATGTTTCAAGCATTTTAAATTTTCATGTGACAAAAATATTACTTTCCACATACCAATGGTTGCACAATTTCCATGAAAATTGTTAAACCACTACAATAGTTGTAAAACAACTACTAAATTTTCATAACTTCCCCATTGGTTACACAATGACCACTAACAATTGCACAATTTCCACTCTATCTTTAGCAACTTTTTTATCAATAATAATGTCAATATCTTCTACTGATCCATAACATTTGTATACAAACTAAAAATTTGGTGCCTTTTATTAAGGTGTGTATTTTTTAGTGATAAGTCCCAATATGTCATCAACATATAGGTTTTATTCTTATTTTACAAATAATGTATTGTTACATGCTCTCACAATGTAAATTACATCAATTGGGCATATCTTAGATCTAATTTTGCATCAATTATTAGAAGAATGAAGAGGATCACATATGTTATCTCCAATATATTACACACCTTGAGAATTATCCTCTTGTATCCCCTTTTTCATCACATATTTTCCTTGTGAAATGTTTATATAGACACCAATTTTGTGTATCACTACCCCTCACCCCATGTTCACTCATTGTCATATTTTCACATATGTACCTCTCTTATACTTTTGAATTCCCTTCTTCCCTCCTAAATCCAATTTATCTCACCTATCATTATTTATCACTATTATTCATCCTAATCATGTTTAGTTAATTCTAAACACCCATTTAATTCATTTCCTCTCCCTAAATATTCTATTTTATCCTTTCTAAGCCACCATTTAATGATTTCATCTCTCAATGGCCTTTATTTAATAATTTCCACCCTCTACCTACCCATTTACTCATCCTAAGAAGCCCTAATTTGTCATAACCCTTCAAAACCCTAATCCTACCTCTTATGGGCTCTTTGTCTCAAGATCATCACCTTTCCACCACCCAAATAAATGGATCCCCATGATTGGAAGTGACACATTTGGGTCTTTGTCTAACCTATAAAGATGCCCCTAACCCTCCTTTTCTAAATATGCAATTTTGAATACTTCCAGATCTATTTCAATCTTTCTTTCATTTTTGTGTGTCTTTGTAGCTACCATCACTCTCTTGGAGTCATCTTTGAAGATCTTGAGCCCACTCTTGGAGATTGGAGGTCTTATTTCATCATTGCATGTTTGGATATTCATTTGCAACTATCATCATCAAATCTTGTGCATGTTTAGATCTTGTGAAGGTCTTCATTTCAGCCCATCCATTTTCAGCTAACCCTAGATCAATCCTAGTCTTCGTTGATCTTATCTAGTCACCATTGACCCAACCTCCATTTTTGGAATTTTATTCCTTTCATATCCCCAATCATTCACTCTCTATTTCCATAAACATCAAATTTTAGATTCTATCATTTTCCAATTTCTTTCTTCCCGGATATATTCTATCAATCCCCAAATCACCACTAACTAAGCCCAATCACCGTTGACTAGATTTGTCTCTATTTTATTCATCATAAATTTTCTTTTTTTCTTGCATCCTCTTAAATATATCTAGATCCATATTGTTCTATAGTGTTTCACATTCATCTGAGATCCCCTTTCAAATCAAGACCAACTTCAAATCTAGCCACAAGAGGCAAGGATCATTTTATGAGACCTCTTGGAAATTGGAGGTGGAAAATACTTGGTGAATATCCCCGAAACCAGTTTCACTAAAAGGTGAATTTTATATTTTTTTCAGAACTAAATTTTTGCCTACTATTTTTTCAAGGGAGACTATAGACACTCATGCATATTCGATGTGCGACAGGAAGGTTATTTATCACGTGTCAAGAATTTTTTGATACATGACAAGGAACCTTCCTGTCACACATCAAAAAGTTTATTAACGTGTGATAGAAAGGTTCTGCATTGCGTGTTAAGAAAATTTGTTGATGCGTGATAGAAAGGTTCTCTATCACATGTCAAGAAACTTTTCGGCGTGTGACAAGGAACCTTCCCTGTCGCGTGTCGATAAATTTTCTTCATGCCTAAAAAATAACCTTTCTTTCATGCATCAATAAACGTTGTTGACACGTGACCAAAAGGTTCACTATCATGCGTAAAAAAATTCTTGACACGCGACAAAGAACCTTCTGTTGTGATTCAAAAAAGTTTCTTGATGCGTGATAAAGAACTCTCCCTGTTGCACGTTAAGAAACTTTCTTGATTCATGATAGGGAACCTTCTTGTCATGCGTCAAAAAGTTTTTGACACGTGGTAGGAAGGTTCCCTATCGTGCGTCTTAGGCTTCGAAACCCTAATTTTGTCCTATAAATACCATGCCACCGGTTATTTTCATGATTGCACTTTCTGGCTCCCAAATTTTCTTGTTTATAGGAATCTAGGTCAAGTACAATCAAGCTCAAGGAAAACTAAATGGTGAATAAAAGTGCAGCCCAAGCCCAGAAAAAATCAAGCTGGAAAATCTAGTCAACCCATAAGCCCTATCCAAGGGCAAGATACTCTAGAGGAACCTTTTGTGCCCCCACATCTAGAAATTTGTACAAATGAACTCAGAATACAAGGATATGCTCAATGCATGTGACTTTGGTGGTCTCGTTAGGATGCCCCATTTTGAAATAGACCATGAAATTATGAACTACCTTCATCCTCGCATGCAATACTGAGAGGATGGTATTTTTACTTTTAGTGTTGATGATGGTTGAATGTTTCAATTCGGTGTCAACCCAACTAATATTCATTGGTTAACAATCCTCCCATTCAAAAATTTATCCATTTTTACAACAAAGGAAACACTCATTAAAGATGATAAGAAGTACCGGAATCAACTTTCGGGTTCCATGTTGATTGTAAGTGTAAACTGTTTTCAATTTTCATTTGGTATTCAGTTTCCAATTTTGATACAATTCAAATCAATATTAATTCCAACGTTCTTTTGGCATTTATAGCTCATGTCAATAAATCTAGATATGGTGTTAATATGCAAGGAATTACACACCACTTTCTTGCCACTATGATATCCTTCTTTAAAGCTAGAATAGTTTTGCAGGGTCGCCAAACGGATATACCAAACTAGGCTATTGCATACATTCTTGCAACTATCAAAAAGAAAAAAATTGATTGGTGCATGTTTTTATCAAAAAAATAAAACTGACATTACAAATGCAATTCTTTCAAAAATCAGTCATTTACTCCACAAACTATCTCCTTGGCCTTTATTATAAGGCTCTTCTAAATTTAAAAGAAAAACCAATTCCTACTTGCACAAAAGAGGCATTGACGAATTTTTCAATTCCATTTCAAGAACAACATGTATAAACATTCAAAATGTACCACCCTATCCTCCTCTAATAATATTCAAAATGCCAACCAGAGGATCGGGAAAAAGAACATTGGTAAACGAATGCCAATTCCTCCAGGCCCTTAGTGAGACACTAAACATTGCCTCCTCATTTTGAATTCCAACCCTCTCTCTCGGTGGCTTTCCCGGAACAACGGGCATATTGGTTTTAAATAATATAACTTTAGATGAAGATTACTTGGGAATTAATAGAAATGATCCAACAAGATTTTTCAATACACGTGAGATGATTCAAGGCCATGGTATAATTCTATTTCAACATAATTTATTCAAATTTCATTACATTTCACTTTAGATTTATTTATTTGAATATTGATTTATTTGATCACAAATAGGATCAAGCCAAAAAAGGCAAAAACAAGTAGCAATCGATCAACTCGAAATCCCCCATACCTCTTCAAAGAAGATCATCTTCTTCAGATACAAATGGTGAATAGTTGCTTTACCATTTCCTTTAGAGAACTTGATTGGTTATGATTTTGATCCCATGTCAATGAGTTTATTGTACCTCATATCGGTTAGGTCATAGAATGGGAGAAAAGGGAAAAAGTACTAATAAATGAGATAATAAGTTGTTTTGAAAATTATTGGCAAAGGGATAGTTTATATGTTGCGATACCCGTAATCAACTGTGAAGATGGATTCCTTACTTACCCAAGTAAGAAGCGGGACTATCACGTATAACAACAACTATAAAGATGACATTTTGGATTAAAAATAAATAAATTGGAAAATATTAGTGCTGAAGCCCCGACATATTTTAACAAATGGTCTAAGGACAAGGATGCAGTAGTGATTGTGAATTCTCAAAAATAAGAGCAATTGTAAGTATTATCAATTCAAAAAGTATTTTTGTTAATTTGACCTTTTCTTATTTTAGTAATATGTTTAATTGAGATCACTTTTTTTTGTAGTGGAAATATGAAAATTTGAAGATTAAAGAAAAGGTTTTCCAAGTTCACTTGGAAACCGTGAAAAGAAAATTTTATCCGCATGAAGAATTTGAAAGAAAATATTTTTTGGTTAACAAACAAAACAATACACTCAAGCAGAGATAATTAAAGAGCATGGATTCGACCCTGAAATTTTATTCAAAACCAAGGCAGCTACAAATCCAAGTTTTCTATCCTATGGAGATGCAACAAAGGAAGAAAAATAATTATAAATAATCTAGAAAGTGTGCGGAAGATCTCATTAGTTCTAGGATTATTCAAGTCATTGGGAAATGGGTACAAATGGAAATCCATTGGGGGAAGCTGAAAGGAGTACAAGAGTGGAAGCCATTGAGGAAGGAAGTACAAAAAAATTAGGGTTAAAAATTTCATGATTGAGGGTGGAAAGATTAAGGGTTTAAAATACTTTATAATCTATATTTGAATATTATTATCTACATTTGGAAT
Organism: Taxus wallichiana var. yunnanensis; assembly: GCA_018340775.1. NCBI lineage: Eukaryota > Viridiplantae > Streptophyta > Pinopsida > Cupressales > Taxaceae > Taxus > Taxus wallichiana. Next base: position 65,556,110 of record CM031233.1, read on the forward strand.
TTGAAACTTGAAATACTTTCTAATCTTTAATTTTATATCTTCCTTTATATTATGTATAGAATTTTAAATTTATTATCTGGATTTGGAATTTGAAACTTGAAATACTTTATAATCTTTAATTTTATATCTTCCTTTATATTATGTATAGAAATTCTAGATTGTATATTGTGTTTATGTTTCATTTGAATGAGAGTGTGTTATGATAATGGTTAATTATATGGTTTAAGAAAATATGGAATATGGTATGACACAATCTTAATACTAAGAGTTAAATCTTCTTCTCTCTACTTGTAATGATGATTGCATTATATGTGGATGATGACATTAGAATAGAATCATAGATATGGATTATCATGAATTCTATGTGGATGTAGATTTAGCTTCAAGCACAATCATGTAATCTAGAAAATTTGGAATGTAGTATGATAGAGACATTAGAATGGATATAGATGATGATGAATGATGATAATGGATATTTAAAAAAAAAAAAAAGAATGTGTGAGGATTGTTTTAAAATAGATAAATAATTGTTTTAATAATAATGGGAGTGTCAGAATTATGATAGTGATATGATGACGGTAGATGTGGATGATGACATTAAAATATATATGGATGATGATGAATTTTATGTGGATGTAGATTTAGCTTCAAGAAGGATCGTGGATGATGAATTGTATAAAATTTGGAATGTGTTATGAAATAAAAATATTAATATGGAAAAATATTCCTCTCTTTGTAAAATTTGATTGTGTGATTTTATCCCAAAATTTTAAACAATATATCAAATCATTTCACAAATATAAAAATAAATTAAACATAATTGTAAAAATCAAGAAATGTCATATGATAGGGTTCAAGATACCTCTTGTGTTTTAGATGGCTATGAAAAATCATATGGAAGGAATATGAGAAATCATCCTTCGTAGTGTGCTAGATGTTTCATTTAAGAAAACTCAACATGAGAAATGGATTAGTAGATATATGGGTGAGTTGCACGACATTGTGGATCCCAGAGAAGTGTGAGATTCCTCAGATGGATGTCAACCCACATTTTTAAAAAAGATGAAATAATTGTATTTAAATAAATGTAAATTGTAACATGAAACATCTTTAATGATAACAAGAACTGAAACAAAATTTGATAAAAAGCCTCCTCAGTCAATATTTACATCTGTAGAGTTAATATGAAATTGAATAAATAACCACGAGTTAAAATGTAAGGTGATAAACAATAAAAGTAAGGTCAAGGATATACCTATTTAAAGTTGAAACAATCCATTATCAATAGCTTCTTCAAACTCGATGTTCTCTTCTCAGAGAGTCGACGATGTGTCAATTCCACTCTCATCGTTGTGAAGGTTGTACTTGTAGTTGTATTATTCACACCTCTTCTTTCGAAAAGGGAATTCTAATCCGCAATTTCTTTGTCAAAGGAAAGGTTTCCATGGAGTAGCGAGATACATAACACCTCATGCAAATTTCCATATTTTTATCCAACCTATTTCTCAATTTTGATTTTATAAATGATAAAGCACTAAAAACCCTTTCGTCCTCCACATACCCCAAAATCATTGTTTGGCATAACTCATATAATCTGAAATATTCACTGATGTATTCTTGTAAGATAGAACTTTGATAGATTCCTCGCCACAACCTTGTAATAGCACCACTTTTAGAAGGTTCGTCTAAATTTTTATATTGGTTCTTCAATGTTGTTATAAAATTTGTTGATTGAAACTTTAATAAATCAACATTGAGTATACCTTTGATTTCCATACCCTTGAACTTTGAAGTCTTTGAGAAATCTTCCATTATTGTACCCATGGATTTATGGAAATGATTTCTTATAAAGTCTGCATGACCACCTTTAGTACTCCAAACATTAGGATTCATCACACCCATTTCTTCAAGAATTTTATCTTTGGAGAAATGTTCCCTAATTTATGATGATAAGGATTCTAAAATTTTTTTAAGATTTATTCTTGTTTCAACTATAACCGACTTAAAGAGATTACATGTCATAGGAACATCTTCTCATTCTAATCTTGGAATAGCTTGACGTTTTTACAGAATGTACGGTGGTATGTCCCTCACATTAACATTGATGTAGAGGTGATCATGGATATTAAATCTCAAATAATTATGGCATTTTTAAGATTTAACAAATATTTCCAATTCTTGAAAACACGTGTATCAAAACTATCTTGGGAATAGTAAAAGACATCAAGACTTTGACAACATTTTTCTCATCCGTATAAAATCCACAATATAGATTAATCTCCCATGTGCATGCTTTATTAGTGTATCGATCTCTTGTAACATTGGAAGAATACCAACCAATGTAAGCAATGTCTCCAAATCGGTTAAATGGGACAACAAGTCCCTTTCCTGTCAACTTCATGGTGATATTTGTGCATGAAACCAACTAACGAAGGATACGCCTCACAAACTCTACATGCGAGGTTCATACAAAGAGATCCATCTTGTCTCAACATCCTTGAGAATTTTTTTCCATCTCGTAATTCCAATTGTGAATTCTCGGAACTCAAAAATCACTTTAGGATACTTGCCATATAGGCATGAATTTCTCTTATAAGGTCTTCTACTTTAGCAACATTTTCATAGTTTCTTACCATTTTATACGCTAAATTCATTATGTGAGCCATAAAGGGAATCAATTAGCATATATGGGGCTAATGTTGTTTGTAATCTAACAAACAACCCTATTGAGTGACCCTACATGACCGATACACCATCTATTCCGACGCATACCAAATTCGTAGCAATTTCATAATCAATTATTCCAGTAATATCTTTCAAATGAGAAACAACTATTTTATGTAGGTTTTTGGCATTAGCATTTTCAACCATTTTCATAACACCCAGTAGATGAGGTGTCCTTATATGATTTTTTAAATTATAGACATGGATACATACCATGCACTATTGTCGAATCTTTATCACTTCATCAATTGAAAGAGAGATAAACTTGGATTTTTTCACATTATCTTTCAAATCTTCCTTCTCTATTATGAAAGGAATTTTTTCATTTCCCATGCACTACTTTTAGACCAATGAGACTGAGGTACATTCGGCACTCCATTATATTGATACAAAACTTTTAAATTGAGGAAATATGAAATTGGTCTTCCTTTCTTTAGTATGTGAAATAAAGTAGAGAACTGTATGAGTTTTGCATGTAGATTTGTTTGATTCATCTTACCAATTTACGATGTGATTGTTCCTCCCTTTTCCACGAGATGTTTGCATTTTTTTTACTCTCGCTTCATAATCCACTATGTATTTAACATGCATGCATTCTTTTTCAGTTTTCCACCTATGTGTTTTGATTTTCTAGCCATCCTCCCCATTACAGTCAAATATTGTTTTCCACAATTTTTTTCTAAAGTGTCTAGCTTCATTTGAATTTTTGTTGCTTTCCCAATTTCCACATACATATTGTACATGTACATTCAGATGGGATCTCTTCTAAATTAGATGGTTGTAAAAGTTCCATAAACAAAAATTTGGCAGCCCAATAAAACTTGTATGTCCTCCCAATGGTCCACATATTCTTGTTCATTTTCAATGTTTTACTTTTTTGAGTAGAATTTTGAGCAATATCACAATCACCTAGTTTCCTCTTTCATGAACTAGAATTTGAATTTGATTTTTGTGTTCCATTTTTTGAGTATTTTTATGTGCGATATCTTGATGCACTCTTGGTTGCACCCCAATAGGAAGAATATCTTCAGGATCTGGCATCTCAACAGGTATATCTTCAAGATCTGGCATGGTATCATCATAGGTGTCATTTGGTTGATATTGTGCAGAATGCATGTCCACCTCAATATTACCTTCCACACAGTCAGTATTCTAATTCTTTCTAGTGGTAGCTATATGGTTGTTAGTAGTTGTACTATCTGTATTAGTAGAGTTTCCAAAATACTTGAAGCGGTGACTTTTGAGATTTCTTAGTTACTTTTTGGGTCTTCGCATTATGAGGACTAGCACCTTCCATTATTCTGAATAGAGTCGTGCATCAATGAAAGAAGCAAGTTACACGTCACGAGAAAATGGGTCAGTGTTAGGTATAATGCTAAGTCACACGTTAAAGGAAACCGAAGAGTCGCACGTCAGAGAAAATTGGGTCACGCGTCAGGTATAACACTAAGTCACACGTCGGGTATAACCAAGAGTCACACGTCACAAAATTCACTAAGTTTTGAGTCTGCAATACCTCCTTCTTGCGTGTTAGAAAATTTAATGAGTTGCGCATCAAAAAATATTCCTATCACGCATCAGAAAATTCAATGAGTTTGTGTCTTCTAAAAATGGTTTTGGTAAGTACTTGTGGTAGTATGGTGCCTGGTGGTTGTATAGTACCCAACGAATCACCTAGCTTTTTATAGGAGATGTTTTCAAATGTAGGTGAAGCCAACCCCAAAAAAAATATATATATTGTAAATTTTAGGTGAACAGGACACTGACCTGCTTGAAAAAATTACCTTTTCAAATTTTCCTAAAATGAAATTTTCACCATATTACGAATATTCACCACTAAAATTATCCTCGACACGAGGTCTTTTAGGTTTTTGTTTCGAATCTTCTTCTCATCCTTAACTAGTTTCATTGATTGTGCTCTGTAGCCTTGGTTTACCATCTACCCCGATAGGTTTCATGTACTTTGTATCCATTTAAGAGAATATGTGCATCTTATAACTTTTTTTGCATTTCAGGTTTCTATTTTGGTTCAAATTTTGCTACATCCAATTTATTAATATTTGATTTTATTTATCTTTATCAAAACATGGGTTGACATCCATCTTAGGAAGTTTTCACTTTTCGGGACTGACTTCGTCAGGAAACCCACCCATCAAATTAATAATCCATCTTCTATTGAGTTTCCCTTGATTTTTAGGTCACCTAAGTCACTGCAGAGAAGGATCTTTCTTTTGTTCCCATACACATCATCATCGTATCTCAAGGTACCTTAAACCCTCACATATTTGGAGTTAATTATTTTCTTTAGTACTACTTCACTAATCTGAACAAGAATAAGGGAATTTGGTCAACATTCTGGTACGGCTAGTGGGACCCACCCTTTCTTGGTGAGTCTTATTATTTGTCTTTCATTTTCATCTTCTTTGGTCCATTTTCTATTAACCTCGCAGGAAGGAGCATTTATTTCTTGCATGTGTGGGTTTCATTTCTTGGATTAGATTTTTCTTGTTTCCTTAAAATTAAAAAAATAGATAAAAGGAAAAGCTTTATCCAAGTATTCCTTATTTTCATCCACCATCTCTTTATTTTATTGCATTACATCCTTTTTCTACTACTTTATTCTAATATCACATTTCACTTTGGATATAAAAATAACCCATCATATTTTCTTAGAAATCTAGTTTAACTAGGGGTTTAACTCATTGTATACACTTCATCACACACATACAAACACACAAACCAGTTTACACATCTTAAAATCCACTACGATGTGAACTATTGGGATTTCATCACCCAATAGGATAGCCTTCACGATGTTATGGATGTGTTACAATTTTTTTGTTTAATGGAATATTGACTAAGCGCCCATCTCCCTTATCACCGCGGGACCATGAAGTAAGGGGGTAGGACACAATACCAAGCCCCATACCAATAGTTATCACATATTTTTGCCTCATGTACCTTCAAGTATATTGAGGACTCCAAATCAAAATACCTGAAATCATCCATAGATTGTCATTTCCTAGGCTCCCTTCAAGCCCAAATTTCATTTCTTCTCACATCTTTAATAATCAAGCTAATAAAAACTTTGTTGCATGACTTACTTGTGATAATTAACTATTAGTTTTGTTTATTGTTTGTTTCATTCTAGTTATTACATGATCCCAAGAAAAAAATGGAACAAAACATGTCATCTACCAACATTCCTATTTCTAATGTTACCTCTAAACAAACTTCCGCACTTCCCATACTCACTTACATTCCTTTGGTCATCTCTTCCATGGTTACTCAACCCATCATTTCCATTTCTTGCGATCGGAGGATCCTCACGAGAGAAACACCGATCTAATATCTTCTCAAAATAAATTGCAGTCATTTTTAAAGCGTGGGAAAAATTATACGATTCCGTAGATATCTTGTTTATAGGAAATGGAGCTCATTTGCAAAAGTTATAGCCCGCTGAAATTTTCGGGCAACTGGCAAAATTTGGAGTTTTGTGCAGGTTGGACGTGTGCACGCTCGCCAAGTGTCTCGATTATATTGTGACACGTGGAAAATTTGTGTGATGTACTAAAAGTGGTTTTTGGGAACACCGAGTCTTGGACACTTGTTTTGGACAAATGGATCCATCTATTTCTTGGTTGGGGCCCTCAACCAGGTTTGACACACTCGATTATGGAGGGGTGTCTTGGCCTCCTTCTCATTTAATCACTATACCAACTTGTGTATATATATGCCTGTAATTGCATTTGCGCTATGCATGTGGGACTATTAGACATGCCATTTTAAACTATGCAATTACCATTTCCACGCATTTTTATTTAATTCCATATTCCACGCATTACATCCAAATCCCTCTTACCTTTTTATTCCACGCATTAAATCCAAATCCTTATTACCTTTCCCACGCATTATATTTTGCATTGTTTAAGGTGCCTAAAAATAAACATCCATGCGCCATATATATCTAACCAACTAATGCACCTCTTTCCACGGCTAAGGTGGCTCTTAAGCCACTTAAACAATGCGCCCACCAACCTTTTAAAACCTCCTCCAATATTTTCTGCGCCAAATGTGGGATATTGATCCCAAGGAGATAAGTCAAATGCATGGGGAGGAGAATGGAACCCGGGTGGGCCATGTAAAAGGATAAGCACCCAGCCGGTATGCTAGGAGGCTTAGAAACAATATAAAAGGAGTGTTATTTTATTTGAATAGCATTCAGGTCTGTGCTAAAATATTGAAATGCTCATAACTTGAGCTAGGAGTGGAATTTTGAGGAGATGTAAAAAGCAACCCCTATTATTTTTGATAGAGGAAGACTGTGAGAAGGTCATAATTTTGTAGAATTATTTGTAAAGAATTATTTTCAAGATTTTAATAGATCGGTCCCATTCAACCGGACCGGAGACGTAGGCCTCAAGCACCGAACTCCGTTATCAATTCTTGTGTCAAATTGCTGGTGAATTCTCTTCATTTCTTTAAATATTTGCATAGTACTTGTAGTTTTTATTCTTTTATTAAAAATACAAAAGGATATAATGCTCAATTTTTACATCAAAAATCAATACGAAGCAAAGAAATGTGTGTGCACCATTGCTAGTTAAATTTGATTTTCAGATCACTTACCTTGAATAGATTTAATTTTTCCAACCTAACACTCATGTCGAAACTAACCCCTTTCTTTCTCATCAATCTGTTCCATCTAGACCAACAACACCCACTTTTGCCACATCTATCAACACTTCTAGAATCCTCTCATCCCTCATGGGTATGAAGAATTAATAGAAATTATCTATGCTAATACAATTTTTCTTCATGACTATTTCCTTCACAATACTACCAATCTCCCCATCGATGGACCTGTTTGCAAAAAAATTACACCTACCGAGTCAATTCCCAAACCTACACAAGTCCTTACATGTAACTTTCCATATTCTTCCCTAAATCTATGAATGAAATTTTCATGGCCCAAAATGAGCTTGATCCCCATCAACCTTATTCCTTAATACATCACAATCATCAATCTAATAAATTGGTGGTCCTAATTCCCTCTAATTTTCCTCATGTTAACACTATTATCACTTCTTTTATCCTCATCACCTCATCATCCACTACGGTCACTTGTACCCCTATTTAATCATCTCAATAATATCACTTGATTCCTCATATATCGGAACAGCATAATAAAAATCTACCCCTTATTTCCACTTCCAGGTCCATGCCAATGTGATCACTTTGTAACCTCATCCATCTGAATCAATACAAACTCATCAACCTCCTCCTCAAAGTGTTTATCATTACATACTTCCCACTCAACCAACTCAAACATCCCAATAATCGATTACTCATATCCTAAATCATCCCATAGAAAACTAATCCAATGTTTCCATTTCTCAACAACCAACTCAATGTAACCAATATTACCACATCCCCATTTCTCAACAAAAACATCTATCTTAACCCATCCAATGACAACCCTTCAATTACATAACTCCTTATCAATAGCTTTCACCAACACCCACACATCCTTAAACATATTGAACTTATCGACAACATAACCCATACACATCTTATGCATCACCATCTCATATTTCAACTTCAAAACCCCATCCATATAATGATCCCTTATAAGTGTTATTAAGTAGAATGGATAATTGTGAAGGCATTACCCTGGGATCCAAAACCTCATTCTCATACAAACAAATATTTAACGAACCAATCAATCCCTCCTTCCCCTGTAAAGCCATATCCTCCTCAATGTGAAATGAAAAAAATTCTAAGTTTAATAGTAAGGAGGACACTCAACAACATATTCATGCTTTTATACATGCATGTTACCTTATCACCCACAATCAAGACCTGATGCTTTGTAAATTTCCCATGTCATTAGCTGGCCTTGCATTGGATTGATACAAATACATCCCATAACATGGATTATTTTCCTTCACTCAACTCACATAATTATTCCTAGAACATTTCTTGATCAACATTGCATGTAAGGTCACTATCACAGAACTCTATGCCATTAAACAATATGATGATGAATCTATCACAGACTTTGTCACATTATGGTGTGGAATCATCAACCAACTATCATTCACCCTTCCAAAGACTGAATTAACTGAAATTTTACATGGTCTTAAGCAAAGCATATTTCCTCTCCTCTTTGCATTTAATCATTTCAAACCCTTGAATAGGTATTTACCATGGCTCATGCAAACTTGAAATTTTTTTCCCTTGAGAAAGGCCATCTAAAAATATGATCAAACCAACCCAAATACGAATTCACTAAGTCCTCCATGCATGGTGACAAACCTAAAAATGCCGTTAATGTCATTGTGTTAAATATTATTCCACATCCAATTCTCATAAAATCCTCCACAAATAGCTCCTAGATTGCATCGTAACTATACCCCTCTTGGAGAATCTTATAGTTTTGTATTTGTGAGTTAATTTATGTCCATCTCATTCATCTTCCTCCCATCTAACTTTTTGTTAGGATAAGATCTACTAGACAAAGCTCCAATGTATCAACCTAATGTTAGGGATATTTTTACTTTTAGTCCATATCATATTCATTCCAATATCATCTATATTGGCATTGATTTCCCTTCTTCACACATTGACACTTAACTACACACCAAAGCATATACCAATGAATTTTACTTTCTTTACAAGAAATCCTTTTCCTACACCTATCTTCATCACTATGTCTGGAAAGGATTTGGAATGGGGTGTTATGAACAAGGCATGCATGACCTCATCATTGATAAATCTTACAAACCCCATGAAAAATTTGGGTTGGGCTATAAGGAACAATTTCAGACCCTCCTCTACCATCTTTATCTCTCATGGACATTGATCCTTCATCTTATCCATCCCATGAGGTTATGGATATAGATGAAACCATATCTATCACCTCTATATTTTTTATTTATTCTCCACCATTACCTTGGTACCCATCACTTATCAGTGTGATGGTGAAACTAGGTCCCTCCCTCTTCAATTCCCGAAATGATAGAGGAAGATTCCCCTACCATTGAAATTTTTCAATGTATCGAAGATAATTCCATCCTTTCCTACATAGGGGAAGAAGATTACTATCTTCATAATACCTTAACACTAGACACATCCACCCTTATTAATAAATCTACCATCAAAATCAACATATAGACTCTGCAAGAGCCCCTCGTCCTCAAAGTGGGTCAATCGCAATTGGCAAGAGCTTGAATCTTTCAATTTCTTTCTTTCTTGACATAGCCAAAAATTTACATGGTCATATGGTGACATGTCAGGCCTTGATCCTTTCATCATTTTCCATAACTTTTTTACCTTTCCTAATGCTAATTTGGCTAAGCATAAGCTTTGCTCCATGCATCCTCTAGTTTCCCTCCTTGTTAAAGAGGAGATGTAATGACTCCTTTCCGTTAACTTCATCATACCTATTGACTATCTGTAATGGGTTTCCAACATTGTACCTATTGCTAAATATTTTGGAAAGATTTGTGTCTACATTTAATTTTGAGATTTAAACCCCACTTTCCCTAAAAATGACTTTCCTCTTCCCAATATCGATCAAATCGTAGAACTTACTACAAGCCATGAGATACTCTCTCTTATGGATGGATTCTCTAGGTATAATCAGATATTCATCACACAAGAAGACAAATATAAAACCTCTTTCATCACTCTTGGTGGAATTTCTATCATCGCATCATGTTATTTTCCTTTAAAAATGCCGATCCACCTATCAATGAGCCATGACTTACATCTTTCACGACATCATCCATAAGACTATAAAGGACTATGTTGATGAAATTTTGGGTAAATCCAAGCATCTCCATGATCACCTTACCATCCTTGAAGTCCTTTTTTAAGGCCTTATCTTCTAATTCCTCTATCTCAATCCATCCAATCATGTATTCGAGTGCTTATTGGTAAAATCCTTGGCTTTATCATTTCCATCAAGGGTATTGAATTTGACCCAACCAAAATAAAATCCATCTTCGAGATGCCCCATCCTTCTAAATTAAATAAACTTTGAGTATTCAAGGTCGACTTAAATTATTCCTCTGTTTCATCTTGCAAATTTCTTACCATTGCTAACCATTTCATCACATTATTTGTAAAGACTTTGACTTCAAGTGGGGTGATAGTTGTTGAAAGGCCTTTGATGACCTCTAGTAGTATCTCCTATCTATCCATGTTCTTTCCACTCCACACGAGGGGGAGGATTTATATCTATGTCTCTACCTTTGATCATTCTCTAGGTGTCATGTTGGTGCATCACAATGAGAAAGGAAGGGATTAGGTTGTATATTATATTTTCTACACCCTTCACGATTATGAGACTTGCTACATTGAAGTTAAAAAGTTGATTTTTTTATTTTCTTCGCTACATCTAGTCTTCACCATTATATTGTCAATCATAAGACATATGTTGTTAATAACTTTCATCTTCTCAAGACCATGCATTGTAAGTCGTATCATAGTGACAACATCACTCAATGGCTCATGCTCATGACATAGTTTGAGGTTAAGTTCATCTTGCAAAAATCAATCAAGGGCTAGGCTTCATAGATCAATTAGTTGACACTTTGCTCTTCCACGATAATCATCTTCCTCATGAAACGTTTCAAGATGAATCTATTAACAACTTGAACATGAATTTTACCCTCTTAAAATGACACCCTTCTTTGATGGCTCTAAGTGTTGAAAAGGGGGAGGCCCTGGAGTAATTATCATTCCTCCATAGGATATTCCTATTCTTATCACTTATAAAATTAATTTCAAGGCACAAAAAGTATGGATAAATATGAATCTCTCATCTTAGGCCTTCAAACCAATCTCTTACTTGGTGCCTAAATCCTTGAAATCTATGAGGATTCTCAGCTCATCATTAATCAAGTCAAAGGCATCTATCAATGTAAGAATGGAGTCCTTCAAAAGTATAAAGATATTTCCTACTTTCTTCTTAGAGCATTTTATTTCTACACCATTCAAATTATCCTCGTGCATTGAATTGCTTTGTAGACATTATGGATTCTCTTGCCTCTCTCATCTCTTGGTCTCATGGAAGAGTCTAATATATCCATCATCAATCATCATATTGTTAAAATAGATAGTCTTAATGAATTACCCTGGTTTCAACCTCATCCAATATAATCCTTGTGATCTTAGGTATTCTTGAATATTAGACTATCTTTCTTAATCTATCATCCCCTTGACTATCTAAAAAAAATGGTTGGAGGTCATTTCTTTAATACACTAATCACTATGTCATGCTTAGTGGCATTATTTACAAGCGTGGCCTTCGATAGAATCTTACTTTGTTTCCTTAAGTCTCATGAATCCACTTGAGCTATCAAGAAGTCCACAATGGTATTTGTGGTGGTCATTTTAATAGTTTGGTTGTCACTAAATACGTCCTTCACATCGATTATCATTTTCCCTCCCTTAATCAAGAATACTATGAGTATGTTAAGAAATGCGTCAAATACCAACAACATTCTAATCTAATCCGCATTCATAGTCATGACTTACTGGTGACTCGGGACCTTTGGCCTCTCTCACAATGGGGACTCAACCTAATTGGTCTACTCAATCCATGTTCTTCCCAATTCCATCATTCTATCATCACAATACCAAGTATTTCACAAAATGGGTGCAAACAATTCTTCTCAAAGAAAATCATATCGTTAATTTTGTCTATTAACATATCATTTTATCTACTGAAGTTTCTTCAAAAAATCATCACGAGCAACAGAAATTCCTTCAAAAATAAATATCTCAAGAAGCTTTGTGACCCATTCAATATTAAGCTTAGCTTCTCTTCTCCATACTTTCCTCAATGTAATGTTCATCTACATCCAAATTATAATCCATAACATCATAATAAAAAATCGACATCTAAATCTAACATAGACATCATCAAATCCATAAATCATACACATAAAACATGATAAATCACGACAAAACTCATATATATATATATATATATATATATATATATATATATATACATCATCATCCAAGTACACATATACATCTATTAGAATTTGTTAAGAGTCGTTTCTTAAAGTAGATACATCATCAAAATCAATGAAATCTACATCGAAAGCATCAAATCTTGCCCCGAGGTAGGTTCTTGAATGTCTCAGGCCTCATCTCCTCCATCATGGCTGCCATCTAATTGTGGTTGTGCCACATGGGATGTGTAGTCACAAAATCACACACTTTAGACATTATTTAGACCCGCCGCATACAACTATTCATATGGTTTTGAGTGAAGAAAGTACTAATTAACCATCGTCTCTTAGTCATTTTTATTTAATTTAACCTTGTAATTTATGACCTTCACCTCATACATGCTCGATTATTTTTGTTACTTTGATTCATTCTATCGTTCACCCGAGTGCACTCATCTGCTAGTATGGGGCACCCAATGGTACCCGATCCTTTTCCCTCTTTCCCACCACATTTTTGGGAACTTTCTAGTCGTTTGAGCTTCTTATCTTTCTTTTGGTCGGGACGTTTTGGGGTTAATTATGAAATTAGAACAAGAGAACCATATAAAAATAAATTTATGAGTCCATAATGAAGGAAAATCACTAATAAATACTATCACCATCTAAGGTTACATCCATCAAAGGCTATACTTGCATCCATCTTGCTCCATCATAAAGGCACAAAAAGTGGTTCATCTACATCACACTTCATATGAGGGGAGTCTATTTTTTCTAAGCACATATTCTATTACATTTTATACACATAGTTATTTCTTGCTACTTTCACAAAGTACGACTAGCACGAGAGAACCTAGGGCATGATTGCACACACTTGTACATAGAACTACATCGGGTTTGAGATTTAGTGTACCACTAATTTAGTAAGTCCACCATTGTGGAAGTTAAGGTCATTACGAATCCTTAATTTGATTTTTCTTTTTAGGGTTTGATGCTTGTTTTGGGGTCTTACAAGTCTTTCTTTCATCATTGATCATTGGAAAAATTAATCACAAAGGATAAAATTACATGTGACACAACGAATGATTCATATCCTTATTTGACCCTCCAAAGTTGATTCTGGACCTCCTTCATAGAGCAGGGCACCCAGAACTCAAACTAAGTTACCCACGAGTACCCTGATCCTCTCATAGGCACTTCATTCCAGCCTCACAACATAGATCTAATCTTCTTTGGGCCTCTTCATGTTTGTTCTTACTTAGAATATTCGAGTTGATATTTTGACACAATCTAGATTAGCCTAAGAATCAACTAATCTCTTAAAAACCCTATATATCAACCAGGGTTTCATATTTTCATTAGTTTAGTTACTTGAGTCACTTTCTATATTTATTTTTTCCATTTACTCATTGTTACTTCTTGTTATTCCTAGTTATATGAATTACACATATTCCACATTTTAATTAATCATTTTGGTGAACCTAACTTCCAAATTATCTTTCTATGTTTATTCTTCTTTCATCATGGCTCAATCTCATGAAGAGTTTATTAAAGCTCATCTTACGGCCATTAATGATCATATTGTTGAACATACGAAAGATATAGATTTACTTTTACATGTTACTTGTGAGGAAGCCACTAATTTTTAGGAGTTCAACACTTCCGCATGACCATACAAAATTCTATTGCTCTTGAACCGCTCACTTCTACTCTCCCACCTATTTTTACTATTACAATTTTTGTCACTACTCCTACCAATCATTTTACACCACCTTTAGTTTCTCATACATGATAATTTTCATCCATTGGTACTCAAAATTCACTATTCTTTATCGGGATGTTCAAGCTCAAATTTGTAAGTTCTGATAGGCCACCTCGCATGTCCCCATCTTTAGATTCTACCTTGTTATTGCATACTCCATTCACACGGGCCATCTCCACTTATCCACTTCCTCCTAGTTTTGACACCCTAAGCTTCCCATTTTCAATGGGCATGGTGACCCACAGGAACATCTTAAATCATTTCATGTCTTTTATCTCAATTTTCTTGATGATAATGTTCTTTTAGATAAACTCTAGTCCCGTAGTCTCCATGATTATGCGATGTGTTGGTTTTACGACCTACCCGTTCACTCGGTCACTTCATTTACGCATATCACCAATGCTTTTCTTACTCAATTTTCTATCAACATCGGCTCCAATATCTCTTACGCTTAGTTAGCACAACCAAGGACCCAATGAACACCTAGCCAACTATGTTTTGAGATACAAAAATAATTTAGCTAAGATGTCTAATGTGATGGTGGATTATGAACTTAGGATTTGTTCATTCGAGTCTTTTTCCACCACTTTAAGAAATTTCTCTTTGAAACCTCTCCTTCATTTGATCAACTTTTTCACATTCTCAAGCTTTTTGAAACTAAACTCTTATCCATAGGAAAACTTAAGTATCATGAGCAAGCTTCCTCATCCACTCATTTTCAAAATAAGGCACCATTCAAACCATCTCTGCAACTAAGCTTTTGATGCCAAAGTTATTGTCAATGTAGTCACTACTCCTAAAGAAGCTCAATCACAACTGCCTAGGAGAGAATTTACTAACTTTCCTATGGCCCCACATCTCATACTACAACAAATTCTTGAGAGCAATCTTATCATGCTCCCTCCACCACTTGAATTAGATCCATCACGACCAAAAGGTAGGAATTATAATAAAAAATTTTGATGTGATTATCATAGATGTGTAGGAAATTCTACAAATCGATGTTTTAAGCTCCACACAATCATTCAAGATCTTATTGATAATAACAATCTTGAATTTATAGAACCCACATATTCTACACTGTTAATGACAAGGGTAAACTCAAATTATTTAATAATTAATCCCAACAACATGACAAGAAATCATCTAACTCTTCTGCTAATCATGCATATCATGTAGTGCCTCCTCCTACATCAAGGGTTCTTGATTTCTTAGTTGCACATATTGACGCTTTTCCACTAACCATTTCTTTCTCTAACCATGATTATCATGCAATTTTCACATCTAATCACTTACATATTAAGGCATCTATTTATTAAGTCCCCATCACTAATATAATATACACCCATCATGGCCCATTAGTGCATGTTTTATTACACTTCTCAAGACTATCACTACCCTCTATTGAATCGAAGACCCGATACAAAAATATTTTGGTGTATGTCATTAGAACTATAATATTAAGTGCATCATAATATATAGTTTACATTTAAATAATATAGAATAAACTATATTCATATTATTTAAATATAAACTTTATATTAGGGGTTGGTTGATTTAATTAATAAACTAATTAAATCAAGGAGGTGTGCCCCATCACTTAATAAGGTTATAACCCTTTGGGTTATTTAAATATTTCCATAGGTCATATTCGAGAATACGTCACGTGAATCGAGGTGATCCTAGTAAAACAACATGGAATAGAAGTTAGGATGGAGTTAATGGACTGGTGGATGTAAAAGTTTCTCGATAGTGGATTTATTCCATGGTTTTTACCCATTTATGGGTTTTCCACGTTACATGTTGTGTTATGTGTTCAATTTATTTATTTAATTTATTTATGATGTGTATGTTATAATGGTTAATTTTACATTAATTAATTTAGTTGGTAAATGTACCTTTTCACCCCTTGTCCTGATATGGTACCAAAGTGGGTTTAATAAATTAATTTAATCCTAATGTAACCTAAGCTTGTAATGGTTGGGAAGGTAGTTAAACTATTTGAAATATTATTTAATCCACCCTTCCCTTTCTACATGGTTGGATGAATATTACACAGGTAAAAAGGCTTTTTGGAATTTCTACTTCATGAATAACCCAATCTTTAGAAAATAAGGTAAGGGTTGTAAATATTTGAAATATTTTATATAGTTTTATATAGTTTACAGGGATTCAAGAAATTCAAAAGGGGAAGTAAAAATACAGAGTAAAATTTGAGTTTACAGGGGGAGACAACATTTGAGAAAATAGGTTTTTCTATTTTTTTCATTGGTCAAGAAAAAATTCCTCATGGTAATACATTTGTATTTACATTATTTACTATGAATTTTTGAAATCCTTATTCATGTCTCGAATAGGGCCCTTGGAAAAAAATTGATCTTACATTTTAATACAAACTATAATAGTTGTATATTTTTTTTGTATAAAATATTCATATTTTATAAAAATTCAATATAAAATATATGTGTATAATTTTTATACAAATATAGATATATTTATATAATTTTTTATATTTTATAAATATGGTTTATATAAACGTAAAACTAAAAATATATAAACATTAACCTAAATCCTATAAACCTACCTAACTAATACTGAAAACTATATATATATGGGGGCGTCCTCCTTTATACTGCCCCCTCCTTGGTGATTCATATAGCACCATTGCATGCTTCTACGAAACCCCTATGTGTTGTTACCACGTATCCTTGTGGGCCCCTATCTCTTTGCCTCTTGCGACAATGACAATGAATTCCCTCCTCTCTCCTTTCGCAATGGGTTAATCCCACATAGGGAAATCATAGGTAAGGGATCGATTTAAAATCCTTTTCACAGTGACTCGGTGGTGTTACTTTAGGTCACACCACCCCATTGTTTAATCTCCTCTCGTGGGCACGGTGAACATCTTGACTTTTATTTAATTCGGCTCGGTCGCGGTACTTACACAGTTGACTTACATTGCAAACTGGTTTCATTATAATATATGGTTGACATTGATAATATATGTTCATTTTAATAAAAATTGAAATTTGGTTTTATATGGTTTGTATTGACATTTAGGATATAATATGGCTTGCCAAGTTGATAGTAATATGGCTTCCTGAGTTAACAAGAAAACCTTAACTAAAGGAGCAAGATCTCTACAAAAAATATAAACTTTTTTATATAAATTCTATTTAAATAATTATTTATTTATTTATTTCTAAAAATATAGGCAAATTATAAATCAATTTTTGTAAAAATAGTAAAATTATCATTTTTATTTAAAAATTATATATTCCTATACGATGACATTTTTTCGTTGTAATTTTGTTACAAAACTAAAAAAAATTCACTTACATTTCAATTTAATTTTTGATATCATTATAACATATTTGTGTATAGACTATTCAATTTACAGGACCTCTATTTTTTTTGTAAATTGATCATGATCGATTACTAGGATTAAAAACACGACATGGGGAAGTTTTATAAAACTCATATTTTAATCCTTGTGTGTTAGTCATTTTGTTCTCTATTTTACACAAAAATGGGGTCTAATGAATTTTTAATTGATAAATCTCAAATGTTGAATGGAAACAACTACAACATTTGGAAGAATGGATTGAAAGAAAAATTCATGGTGAGAAAATTGTGGGTAGTTGTAAATGGAACTGATAAAGCTCCTCTTGGAAGACATGCAACTGTTGACAACTTCTACGTATCAACAGAAAGTATAAGAGGTGATGTCCATTATCTTTGAAGTGAATAGGATAATTTTCTTCTTCATATCGGGAATCAAGAAAGTTTGGGTAACGCTTGGGCTCAATTTGAGTTGATGCACGAAGGTAAATGTTTATAAAAAATATTGAATTTAGTTTAGAGCTTATGACAACTCCTATGGAGGGAGATGAAAATTGATAAATTATTTACCAAAAAATAAAAATATTAAGTCATGAGTTAGATGGATGTTGCCTTAGAAATTTGTCTTGAATCAATTTGTCTTGATAAATAAAGAAAGTAATTAGATTCAAGACAAATTTCTTTATTTTATTATTCAATTGAATATTCATGAAAAATTTAGAAATTTCATTTCAATTTTGAATTCAAAATATCAATCAGAGCAAGATATTCTAGATTTGCAAACCCTTAGTTCTCTCTTGGTTCAGGAAGAGCAGGTTATGACTAATTTTGATTTGAAAGAAAATGCCACTTGACACTTCTTGCTCAAAAATCAAAAGGTAAACCTTCTAGGATTAACAAGAATCAAAAATCAACTTTTAAAACTCCTAGTAAAAAAAAGAAACCAGTAAATGTAAATGTTATTTTTGATGGTATATGTCATAAGCGTGGGAAATTTGGACATAAGAAATAGGATTGTAAATTTAAAAACAAGTCAACTTTCAAAACATCATAAATAGAAAAAATCAGATCAAAATCAAGATAATGATGATGATAATGAGAATAATCATAGTGCTAATATAATAACTTTATAAATTACTTCTAAATGAAAAGTATATTTTCTATTTGTATAGTGTTGAAAAAGGAGTTATTTTTTCATAACTAACTCAAATGAGTTAGAAGTAGCTACAACTAAAAACATACACAAAAAATGAATTATATGTGTTTTTCTACTTTGTTATTGATAATTTATTGAAAAAATTGAACTTTGTTCATTTTTTGGCATGAAAAACTGATCATATGACATGTCTAAACTTAATTTTACCACCTATGAAATGTATTAAAAGGTGCTTACATGTCATCTTGTTTGAAGCAAACTCCATGGGAAGTTTCCATTGTTAATGGATTATGTTTTCAGTGAATACTGTGATTATTCTTGAGTGATTTGATTATCTGTTTAGAAATGTTATCTATCAAGTCTTAGCTCATTTGTAAAGGCTTAGAATAAGATAATAATAGAGTTTTTTTATAAATCATTTCTTAGTATGTGATTACTAAAATATTATTATATGCATATCAAATGACACTTGGGGACGCCCTTGCATTTGTATTGGAGATGTCTAATACTGATTTCATTTAATATATATTTTACAAGAATAGTATGTTGAAATTTGAAACATATTTAACATGGTTAGTTGTTAGAGCATATTTTTATGTTAGTTGTTAGACAACTAGTATTTTATAATTAGAAGTGAAATTAATAAAGATTTTTATGCTGTTTATTATGATGTCTATATGGATATTATAACTCTAACCATGTTGATGTTGTGTTAGATAAAAAATACTGGATATGTGTTCAAGTTTTTTGGTGCAAGAACCATTACTTGGAACAATAAAAGAAAACAAAATATCCATTTCTTCTACTGAGGAATAGAAGTAAAATGGAAGAAGAAAAGAAGACATGTGGTTGTAAATTTGTTGGAAGAGATACACATGGAAGCTGAAGGAAGTATTTTTCTTCTATATGGTGGTTAGAGTGTATTAATCTTGATAAAGAATCCATCATTCAACATCAGAAAATGAAGCATATTGAAGTTCATATGCGTGTTATCCGAGAGAAGGTTCTATGCGGTTATAAAAATCTCTAGTTCTTCTAGATTGAAGATTATATTACATATATGTTTACGAGCCATTATGTGTTGTAAAATACTGCAAGTGTGTGCAATGTTTGGCCTTTCAGATTTTCCATTGAGGGGGAGTGTGCATGTGATGTCACCTTTTAATGGTCGGCCGTTGATTGAATCCTTCTCCTCTATACTTTTATTCTATTTTAAAATCATTGTAAAATATCTTGTATGATCTAAAGTAAACTGATAGAGTTTACGGAAAAAAATACATTCTATTGTGCATCTAATTGTAAAGGAGGTACTTGTGTTATAAAAGGCTCCTAGAGATGCGGTTTATGAATATTTCCACAAGAAATGGTGAGATTTAGTCTCACAAATACATGTGCTAGCCTAAACCTTAGGGTTTATGGATTTGTAAATCCTGTTGTACAAACATGTAATGTTGGCATATGGATTCCCACTTAATATTAAGGGGGAGTGTTAGAACTATAATATTAAGTGCATCATAATATATAGTTTATATTTAAATAATATAGAATAAACTATATTCATATTATTTAAATATAAAATTTATATTAGGGGTTGGTTAATTTAATTAATCAACTAATTAAATTAGGGAGGTGTGCCCCGTCACTTAATAAGGTTATAACCCTTCGGGTTATTTAAATATGACCATAGGTCATATTCGGGATATATCACATGAATCGGGTGATCTAGTAAAAAACATGGAATAGAAGTGAGGAGGGAGTTACTGGACTGGTGGATGTAAAAGTTTCTCGATAGTGGATTTATTTCATGGTTTTTACCCATTTAGGGGTTTTCCACGTTACATGTTGTGTTATGTGTTCAATGTTTTTATTTAATTTATTTATGATGTGTATGTTATAATGTTTAACTTTACATTAATTAATTTAGTTGGTAAATATACCTTTTCACCCCTCTTCCCGATAGTGTTGTCCAAATCCATGTTATCATTGGTCCTCTTTCTATGCTTATGCATTTCCTCATTAGAAGCACGGTTGATGGATGTGACATGATTCTTGGTCTCAATTGGATTCATCGGTCTCTATGAATCATTTACGACTCGAATTCATTCATAACAATTAGATTATTTCTATTGATGGTGTCCCTCCATGTTCCCCTCGCACATGTGCTAGCACACCACTTGCACCATCCAACACATTACATTCTATGTTACTCAAAGCGTAATCTATTTGTAGTTTGCCTACTCGTACATTTTCGCACAACCTCACCACTCTGCTAGTCCTATACATAGGCATCATCCAACTCCTAAGACCGATTCTGCATCTCGACATAGTTCACCACCTTGGTTTATTCCACATGAGTTTCCATCTCCTACATGCTTGACATCGCGTAGATCTCCATCACCAACACATTTTCTCCACAACAGTCTTCATCATATATTCACCCATCACATGCACATAGACTTCATTCACCAACGTAGCATCTATCTCATATACCACCACTATTAGAGAAGGGTCATATGCTTTTGGCACCACATGCATCAGATGGAGGACCTTCATCCTTCACTATCATTGGATAGTTCATTCATTCACACAGCACTGGGGCATAAATCCAACACACCCATCATTTTAACATTAGCACATCTATCATTTTTACATTATCATACATAAAACTCATAACTTTGACATATTCATCACACATTTTAGCATAAAACACCATTATTAGAGAAGGTTCATATGCCTTTGGCACCACATGCATCAAATGGAGGACCTTCATCCTTCACTTTCATTGGATAGTTAATTTATTCACACACACCGGGGGCATAAATCCAACACACCCATCATTTTAACATTAGCACATCTATCATTTTTACATTATCATACATAAAACTCATAACTTTGACATATTCATCACACATTTTAGCATAATCATTACTTGATGAAACACTCTTCTTCTTCGGTTCACACTTGACTACTTGACGGCTTACTACACATGAACCCCACACACTACACAATAGGAATTACACGTTGTGTTTTGTACACGTCTAACATCGTATGTCTTACATCTTACATAATACACTCCACATTTAGTCCACATAATTACACATCATACATCATACAAATCTTCATCATACATCGGTCACACTTTTATTATCTACAAATCTCACATTACATCCTATTCATCTTACATATTACATAGCATACATTTAGTCTCACTACACATATTGCATTACATACTATACATTGCATATGTTTACTTTATAGTCATAATATGGTCTTCTACTCATCACACATACTACATAGCGTGCACCTTACACTTTTAGTTTACATACACACCTTGCATTACATTTTTCACATCACATATTTACACATTTATACACATCATGTTGTCGTCTATTCTCATCACACATACTACATTGTCTTTTATGCGGTGTATTCACTACACTATGATGAACTTTAGTTCCTCGGTCCATACTCGATTGCCAAGGGTGTACAAATCAAATGTACCTTGTCCTCATTGCACATTCATCATTATTTTTTTCTTCATGTGATAGTCCTAGGTTTGTGACATACACTCTAGGTTAAATGGTCACCTATTCAATCATATAGTAGTGGTATACACTTTAGGCTAAATCATCACTCCTTCATTCATCTTGTCATCATATACGCTTTGCCTATCAGGTTGACACACACATACCATTTATAGGTCACATATCATCACACACACACACATGCATCACGATCGCATTAGATGTGGAGATGAGATGACGTGGGAAGTGTATTAGCGAGGGCATGTTTGAATTTTTAAATCAACATGGTTCACAAGGAATGGATCCTAATCAATTTAATGTGGGGAAAATAAGGAGGTTGGAGGAATGATGGTGGAAGATTGTAGGAATTTAGTGGTGGATACATCATCAAATCTTGGAAATGACGGGGTGGGTGGACAAAGTGGTCCAACCCAAGCTTTTACGTTTAACTCATATTCATTCTCGTGAGTGTTGTTTTTTCAGCTCTTGAAACTTTTTTTTTGGTTGTTTCATTTACATTATAGTGGTCTCGGGGTTTCATAGGCTATTTTATTAGCTGAGACCTTTCTTTGTGTGTTGTTTTTCATGCCATTAGTGTTAGAGTAGGTATTTACCTTAGCTCATGTTCACCTAGGTACTTTATATTCCTTTTATTGTATTTATCCTCACCGACTTATATGTGTGGATATTTATTGTATATTATTTAGTTATTAGAAAATATTGGGTAAGTGCGCCAAGTTGGGGGGCTAGAAAGGGGTCTTAAGTGGACGCATTTTTTGAAAAATAAAAACTTCAGCTTATGCGAGTTTTCAAAATAGTTATGCTCAAAATTGGAAGATGTTGTAGAAATATGAATTGTAGAATTTTGAGTCTAGTTTCTAAGCTACTAAATTTTATTGAAAACGGATAAGTTTAAGTGGGTCAAACAACTAAAATATAGAGAGGTGCTCTTGTTTTTTTTTATAAAACATAATAGAGTGAATTTCGTGCCCCCACCATTTTTGAGCACCATTGAGTATTTTTGAAAACCCTTTAGTAGAAAGATAACTAGGAGCATATAGTTTGTGTTAGATTTTTTTTTAGATTTTTTTAACAAGTATTTTTTTATTTATGATTTTTCTAGTACATAAATTTTATGTTTTGAAAAATAACGGAGCTCCAACCGTGCCCCCCTAACTACCTCAAAAATATCAAAAATTAGAATTTTTTTGAATATGTATAAAATTATGCCTAGTTTGTGCTAGTATAATTTTTTTCAATTTTGATGACCCAAAAAAAGATACATGATGAAATATAGACATATTTAAACTTAAAAAAATAGCTATAAAAGGCATAGTTAGAAAATAAATAATATGGAAACCTTATATTAGTCAAAAAAATTGAAAAATTATATTTTTAGAAAGAAGAAACTCTACTCTACGTCATGGTATAATTTTTTTAAAATGGATCAATTGTTTTATTTTTATTTATCATAGAGGAAGTGACATTTTTACATTTTCCTGGAAAAACATGTTGTTTTTTGTGTTTGTGTAGGTCCATGCCTCATGGTTGGGGATCCAAAATGGATCCCAAGCCTTGAGGCATGTGCTAGAAAAGGTAAAAAGCATAACGCGTACGTGTTATCACACATACATGTTACGCTTTGTTTATGCTCGAGCCTCTTTTTTTATTTATAGCAGATATAATGCATACACATTATGCTTTGGTAAATCCCAAACCTAAGAATTTAAAACGCGATCATGTTATAATAGAACGCGTACATTTTTCTTTTTTAGGTTTTTTCCACTTTTTGGCCCCCCAACTTCGTGCACTTACCCTATTATCTAGATTATAGGTATATTTCTTTCATTGATCCATGATATTGACTAGATCTTTGATGACTAGTTCTTTCCTAATCTAAGGTCTTGACCAGTTCTTTGATGACTAGTTCTTTCCTTGATTTATGGCTTAATCTATGTCATTGACTGGTTTTTAGATTGATCTTCCTTGCCTATATAAGCAAGGCCCATTCTCATTGTAGTCATATATATGAGAGTTCCATAGTAATATATGATCCATTATTGCTTTTTTTTTGTAAATTCTTTTTTAAAGTTATTATGTTGAATTTCTTTCACTTATCAAATGTGGTGTGTTATATCAGATCATCTCGAGATCTTCACATCTTGGAATGATCTTCTTATCATTCCTTTCAAAACTCATGTGTAGCTCATGATCCTTGGAAAGAGTCGAGCAAACAAAAGTAGGAGCTATGTCAATGTGTGATCCCAATGAAGTAACTTCTCAAAATTCGGTTCCATGACGATAATTCCAGTTAAGATGTGGAATAGGGGAAACAATACCTGCAAATGTCTTCCAATACCTCTCGTTATTCAAAACCCATAGAACGAGCATGCTAGAAACTAAATGCAATGGTATTATTCTCAAAAGAGCCATGTATGTGAGGAGAATGAGTTGATGTGGGATACTCAGAGTGTGTAACTATTGTAGGCACAGATGCATAAGAACATACAATAACAAGCCTAATAGGCTTAGGAGTAGGAGCAGTTCGAAATTGACAGATCAAGGTCGGTGGGTATGAGAGAAAAAAATCTAAGTAGATAAAGAGTAGGGATATGAAACTCCACAATATGATGGTGATGTTTTAGGCTAGCAAATGTTTACTATAGGGAGTGTATTAGTGTATCCTTATTGTGAATGAGTGCTTAGAGAAGATAACTTCACTTCTTGAGTGATCATTTTTCTTCCTCAAATTTTACAATATCCTCTTCAAGTCTATACACTTTGTAGAAAGGAATATCATTTTTAGAATCCATGATAGATGCAAGAATGCAACACCCAAAATTTTAGGCCATCGGGCTCAATCAAAATTATGTCCACAAGTGATTACAACACCCCTCCAAATTTGGAACTTTATAATTGAGTGCATGAAAATATCACAATCAGTAAAATTACCTTTTACATTTGAAATATGTGTATAAAAATGTCACCATTGCATAGATCTTGAAAAAATACACAATTTCAAAAAAATGATCACCTTAATCTTAGCTATGAATCAAAAATTATGAGCTCTAGAAGGTTATGCTATTAAATAATATATTTTAATGCTGATTTTTTAAAAATACACATGACACTAAAATTTCCAGAGGGTAAAATAATGCATCCAAATGATACACACTTGTGACCAAAGGATAAAAGCATGCACCCAAACCTAAATGTCCAAAGGGTAAATTATTGCATCCTGGGGTACACATCTATATCTAATGGAAGAAAGAATGCACCCATAGGGTACCGATATGAATCTAGTGGATAAAAGAATGCATCATAAAATAGAAATATCCAAAGGGTAAAAGAATGCATCCAGAAGGTACACATTTATATCCAATGGATAAAATAATGTACCCAGAGGGTACATATTTGTGTCTAGTGGATAAAAGACTGCATCCAAAACAAAAATATCCATATGGTAAAAGAATGCATCCGGAAAGTACATGCTTATATCCAATGGATGAAAGAATGCACCAAGAGGGTACAAATCTGCATCTAGTGGATAAAATAATGCACTCAAAAAGTACAATTTTTAATACAAACTAAGACTACAAATATCTCTTTTTTGGCACTCAGATCAAAAATAGTGTAGTGACCCATTGATTCACACACAAACAACACAAAGAAAAGACAGATATTTTTTTGACTTGCTTTGACACATAACACGACACAACACGTCGTCACAAAGTTACAACCAACTCTAGGAACCACTTGTTACGGGGATGACCATAAAGGTAAAGCACGGAAATGTTCACACCTATCAAGGACAATTTACTTTTCTTTTAGACATGACAACATAGAAGTCCAACCACAAAACACACTTATAGTTAGGGCCAACCACAATGAGATATTATTGAGGGTTATTTATTTTAATAAGACATCTTGTACAATTCTTAGCTTACGTTTTCAAGGAGACTCAGGATACGATTCATACAATTCATCTTACCAAGCTAAGTTTATTCCTTTTTCACTGAGTAATTAACTTTAAATCTTCTCTATTTTGATATTTATTTGTTTAATTCAATTATTCCATAAAGGAGGTAATTTAATTCCACAAGGGCATCTATCCTCACTTAGGCTACTAAAACTCGCTCATAACCTTATTACAATATGGATTCGCTTTCAACATACTCAAGAGAAAGATTACAAAGCACCTTAAAAAAAAAAAAAACAGGCTAGAGGAAGAAGGTCGAGTTGAATTCATCTTTATGACCTCATTAGTTATTAACCTAGTTTTTATTGAAGCTTGAGGATTTATCGAAAATTATTAAATATTTTACTTAGGCTTTACTGGATGATTTTTACAAAAGAAAACAATTTACCTTTCAAATGGTTGAGAGACAGATTACATGGTTTCGAAACCGATTCCTCCTACTTATTAAATCTTATTATCTTATATCAACTAACAATTTGTTTCACCTTAGGATCATTCTAAGAATTCACCATAAAAAGGATAATGTTCGCTAGTGTAGCTAGGGATATCAAGTTATAAAATTTTTACTTCACAAGGATGGTTTCATTTTGATCACTCATGGAATTATTTGATTTCAAGTAGATCACCTCTACATTTATTTGTTGAATATAAAATTATTATTTTTGTTTAGCTTCTTTAAGGGTTAACCGACCCATTTTACTTTACTTATAAAATATTGTCACTAAGTCTTAGAAAGATTTAACTTAACAATTTATTCTCAAGATCAAAGTTTTACAATACTCATATCAATGTAAAGATTGAATACCATTTCTCACCAAGATAAGTTACTAGTTTACCTACAGAAGGACAAGACAACATCATCACATAATTTCTGAACAACCCAAGGCAAGAGGTCTTCTAAACTCCTTTGCAAGCACTATTACAAAATTTACCTCACATTGGACATTTTTACAAGGAACTTCATAAATTGCACTGATGAAACCTTTACAACTCTTTCCTTTAATCTACTCGCATAATCCATCTGCACAAATACTAGCTAGAATCAGTTCGCAAGAACTGAGCATGTTAAGGCTACACATTGCAACAGTAAGCTAACATCTAACAATATCAAGAAAGGAATGTTCTAATTCAAAAAAAAAGGATTAAAGCACAACCCACAACTCTAAAAATTATTCGCATGAGAAAGAGATCTACCATCCAACAAGGAGAAAGTCAAAATACCAGTAAGAACAAAATCACATAAACCAAGGCAAGACCTTATGGGTTAGGAACAAGAAGGTCAAGAGTGTTGATATTTCCTTCATGTAATCCTATGGATTACGTGATTGGAATCCAATACTCAATCCATCCATCTAAAGAGGTCCAAGAGAAGACAAAACATACTAATTATGATCGTAGGCGCGAAACAAAACGACGTTATCCAATTCTCCCAGGGGAAGGCTTCATAGTAATATGGGTTCAACGCCCTTAAAAGAAAACAACTATAGTTTCAGTTTTAACCAAGGAGTTTACCACTACTTCCTTATAGGATTTCTTAAACGTAGTACTAGTTAACAAAACAAATCCACTCTTCCAAAAGCATACAAAAGAGACACAAAAAGGGCCATTATTCTACCAACAAACCTTATCCTAATCATCAACTTCTCTACATAATATAAGGGAAGGCTAAACCCAAAAGTCGTTAATAATTTTTATATATTTCCGACAATGTCAATAAAAATAAATAAAAATTGATTTCCTTAACAAAGCCACAAAATGGGACTTTTAGTAACCAAGTTTGAAGTATAAGATATTCGAGTTCGAAAACAAAGGGATTCGATACACGGTGGGTAATACACCAGCAATGCCCTGCACTTAAAAGACCTTACCACGAGTACAAGCACAAAATAAGAACCAACGCACATATCCATCAGAAGGTTACGCAGCTGCAGCTGTGCCTAGAAGTTCTATGAGCTCCTTGCCAATGGTATAAAAGATGGAAATTTTACCGATCCATGTGGGCTTATCAAGGAAAAGTCTAAAGCAAATATCAAACAGATGAATATAACAGCCACCTATTATATTATCACCGAAATCACCTGTCATCTAACAGAAATGAGTTCACGAGTCCAAAACTATGGATTCACCTACAACTTTTGTTTCACCAGCTATTAATAGCTTTGCTTGCGTGACTTACTAAAAATTGTAGAGATTTCATTCAATAAAACTTACAATGTTTCCCCTTACTTTAATCAAACAAGAGTTTGAACCAGAAGTAGGTAAAGTAATTCTCTCAACACGTAGAGGCCAAAATAGATGTCAAAGTTATTCGTCCCTCTGTAACTCGGGTACAAAAATCAACCATGTACAGCTTCTAAAACAAAACCCTAATGCCATTTTCTAATTAAACAAAAAGTAAGGAATGCCACATAAGCTTAAATAAGTTTTAGAACACAACGTCACTATTAATGTACCTTTTAGCAAAACAGAGAGCCCTAAACAGAAATACGTATTTATTCAACTAAAAGAGATATGAAGGCTTAACCTTCCATATAAGTAAGCCTTCAATTATAAATACCATCACAAAATTCTTTTAAAAGAGAGTCATATAAGCAAACGAAACTCTAAAATGTTTCCTTCCCTACGAACTAGATTACATCACTCAAAATTACAGTAGCCCATTTAGACAAATATAAATAGAGTAAGCTATAAGAGAGGAAAAGAACATTCCAAGCAAAACCAACGAAATTGGAACGAGATTTAAAGGAACAACCAACACATTTCAAAAATGATTTAAACAACCACGAAAACATTTTGTCTAGGTGCCATTCAAGGGAAAGAATATTCATTTCAAGATACTGAAAGAAGGTAGAAAACTATTACAAGGAGTATAGTTAACATGCCTGATTAGAATTCTTCCAACCAACAACCACGTCGACTAGGGCTCAGGCAACAACAACACAACCTGCGCAACTTCTCTTCCTCAATCTGAAGGTCCATACCCTGTTAACGGCCATGCTTGGCATAGGAAAGGGGTGATTGAAACATGCCTTCTTGAAATCCTCGGGAGAAACTCCGGAAGATAGAAGCACTCTGCTCTGAAGAGCATCACAACCACCATAGAAACCCACACAACCATCGTCATGACTGCCATATCCAAAGAAGATCTGTACCTATTTCTATATCTATAAACCCACTTTTCCAATCTCAGCTTCAGTTGGGTATGTTAGAAAGTTGGATTTCTGCAAGGGTTTATTAATTTAATGGCACCAACTTCACCACTGCCACATGCGAAGATGATCTGTACCTACTCCTATAGCTATAGACCCCCTTTTCCTTTTTCCCACAAACCCAACTATATTCTCCACCAAATCCTCACGCAGCTAGCCAATAATTGGCGTGAGCAGGTCACCAAAAGAAACAAAACCAGGGCATACGTTTAATAAGCAAATTGTGCTTCATGAATATTCTAATATGAAACAGATCCGCCTCTATGAGATTCTCTTCCATGAGTTACATCAGAAACAAGAAAGGTCTCAATAGAGAATCTTTGCAATAATTTTCATCAGGTCTCCTGGTAACACTCTCACTGTCACATAGTCGATTTTGATAGAAATATCTTGAAGGAGAATCCCAATTTGAGGATGCATTCTATACTGAACAGATAACAACATAGTTGGACATCCTACTTGTTGGAAGCGCTCAAAAGGCTTCTACCATACTGCAACATGCCTGCCGCCTGCTAATAAGCTGAAAGTATTGCAGTGCTATTGTATGGATTCCGACATAACACACACTCGCAAAGCACCCAATGAAAGTGGAGGTAACATGCCTACTTCACTAGCTGTGTAGCTATGCATGGCCAAGCAAACGAAAAAAACGCTCCTTCTTCCCCCAAAACGCATCAGAACAACATAAACCATGTCCATGCGACTACACCAAACAATTATTCCTTCACCCACAAATCCACGTGGAACAAGGAACAAAACAAGAGCAGGTCAAAGAGGCAATGAAAACAGGAATGCATCCCTCCTTCCAACGCCTGCAGCCCAAGAAAAACGTGCCCAACACTCCACCTAACGCATTGAATAAAAGAATCAGAATGATATCATGGTGAAGGAAGTCAAGACTCCACCGACTCCCATCTCCCTCACGCAAGGTAAAAAAACATAATGGCCATTACAAAGTCCTTTGCAAGAACATACATCTTTGCCAAGATTTTTTTGAAGAAGAGAATCCAATGCATGTGCTTTAACAAAAACATTTAAGGAAAAGACATGAGTCCATAACTTCCCACCAACCACCGGCTAACAACCCAGTTTAATTACAAAGTTAGGCAAGGGAGCAGGAATGGCGCATAGGCTAGGAGAAGAGTAAGATAACTATTTTCTTCATTCAGTTGGGTGGAACGCATTAATTGCACAAGACTAGCCACAACGACCTCCTCCTTCCATCTGTCCAGAGAAGAAACACGCCCTTAAAACATTATTACGTGTGGAAGCGGATTACTTAAGGAAACTATGGTTTTGCGAAGAGTTATACATGTTGTCGAAGGTGCAAAATTCTACCATAAGTTTAATGTCAAAGCTACTTGATTTTACCCCCCCTTTTTTTTTAATAAGATGTTATCTAGTTTGAAAAGAAATGGGACAAGACAACCCGATAAGATAGGATCGCACACAAATGACCAAGCAAGAATGAGCAAGAATTAATTTCTCCATTACCCTAAATGATAAAACAACATGATTGCCAATCGAAAATTACTTTTGTAATACTATTATTATTATTATTATATATATATATATATATATATTTTATTATTTTTAGGATTAAAATAAGAATAATGATAATAATTAATCATATTAATAACAATCAACAGGAAAGATCGAGAAAGCAACAACAATATTTTCTTTTAATAGGATAATCGCAAGGAATGTTGCGTGGGCCAACAACAGAAAACCTCGACACCAACACAAGCAGGAATGATGAAGAGGGAGAATTGCAATTGTTTTCTGTGACAAGGGCGAATCCAATAAAAGATCAACAGGATCCCAACAACGTTAAACGCTTCGCAACACGGTCCAAGAAGAAAAAGAGCAATGATGAATGGGGCATTACATTCTCCTCCCCTTAAGAAAAGCATCGTCCTCGATGCGACATAACACAACAGAAAAGAAAAGGTTCGCAACCAAGAACAGGTAAAGGAGAAAGTACACTTTATGGTTTAAAATTTTAGTTGATTAAAGCACGGTCACAAGGTAGCCTTAGGAACATTCGGTAGAAATTTTAACTTTCAAGGTTCTGTGAAGATTGGCAGTTCCCTCTTATTTATTATTTCATTAGTTCCTTTCCATTAGCATTATTCTTAGTTTAATTTCTTTTAAAATTTCATCATTGAAGAGTTTTGGTTTATTCCTTATTGTGGGTGCCCAACATGAATGCTAACACAACACCCTATCAGGTTCACAAGACACTACAGATTCACAAGCACACAAGTATATACTTCAAGATTGTATTACACCACAAAAGGTTACTCAAATACGGAATAGAATAGGCACAGTCCACATAACATAGTACTGGTCACACAACCATGACTGAAAATTATACTACTTGAACAAGGTGTACTACGATTTCCAGACATTCCCTCAATTCCACAGATGAAAATTTCACATAACTCCAAACAAAAGCTATAGGTACATAGTGTCCACAAGGGCATCAATGCCATATCCACAACATCACAACACATATCCATCTGACATGAGTAACACATACATCAAAAGACCACTACCAAAACATCACAATAACTCAACATATATCCCGAAACATCAACCATACACACAAATATCATATGCCTCCCTCAAACTCTTATGCCTCCTCTTACTCTTATGCCTCCCTCAAGTCTCTTATGCCTCCCTCAAATCTCTTATGCCTCCCTCAAACTCTTATGCCTCCCTCAAGTCTCTTATGCCTCCCTCAAACTCTTATGCCTCCCTCAAACTCTCTTATGCCTCCCTCAAGGAGGCCGGTTGACCCTATGGTCCAAGACACATAGAGTTCGAACACTCCTAACCCAAGTGACATAATAACGCGTGGTTCAACAACCCGCTAGTTATCTGTAACTCCTTGGGGCGTACCCCCATACAACGAAGCGGGTCCATAGGTCCAACCATTCCATGGTGCATCCCATGACCCTATTCCACACATCACGACAATAGAACCAAGCACAACAATCCAATCTAAGTGCCAAGTGGCAAAGTACAAGCCTTGGGCAAGGCGGTAAAAATTCCAAATTTAAAAGAAGACCCAAAATCAAGCAAAATAAATGGCCAAATAGCCATAGTTAGTATCAAAATCCACATGTTAGTGCCACAAACCAAGGAAATGCCCAAAATTGTAAAGCATTGCAATCAAGAAAAGTTGTTGGTCCTTACAAAATAAGGTAAAAATCTCAATTTACGAATAAAATCAACTTATAATAATGTCACATTACGATAACTGTGTGGCCTTATCTGGCCACCAAGGGGTACTCAACGAGTTGCTAGCACTCGGAACATCGAGCCTCAGCTCGTAAAATACATATCAATAATACAACTGTCATCATCTCAATCAGAATCATCTCGCCACAACTTCAACAAGGCTCAACATAGTCAAAATAACATAGGTTGAATCTATATGACAACCATATCAGGAGAGAGAAAGAAGGTACAAGTCACCATCTACTGAGCCTAAGGTGTCCGCGAAACACAATATGCATGACACCCGTTGAGCAAGTGCCACACATACCAAACGAACAAAAGTGGGTTTTCAGCCTATGTAAGGCTCCACTTCCTATCTCGTACTCGGCTCGAGTGACTGGTCAATGGTACACATTTTCTCACTCCATACATACACAGTTTACCGATTTCCCTCAGGGTCGGTTAGTGTAAGGCTCACAACATAACATATAACTACATCACTAACACCATGGTGGTACACACATAGCTACCATAACGTCTCTTGTATGGTATGTATATAGGGTAGATCACAATCATACATCCTCAGGGTGTAATACATCACTTTACCACATTCTGCACCCAAAGTGCAATCACTACACAATAGGGTTCATAGGCTCACTGTATGCCCCTATATCACAACATGAATCATTACATATTACACAAATTATACATACGATGAACATAATAACATCACAACATAACATTAATTGCTTCATAACAAGGTGATACACGCATTTCTTTAAAACATGGTAAAACATCATGATACAACTCATTTCGCTTAACATCAATCTAGTCATACAACACATTGATACACCTACATATCACAATATGTCACAATGTTCCAACACTCCGTCATCCACATTAGAATTCTTTTCACACGCCACAAACAATAATTCACACGTGAACTCTTCATAGAATCCACAAGAAGGAGAGAGAATACTCCCATCCCCAGCACATCAATATGATAACAAATACGCACTGAGTGACATACACATCACGTGCGTTCACAATATCACAATTACGACAATAATCACATCACGCTTATACCACATTACTCTTCCAATATAAATCATCATCATGCAATACCATCATCTCCATGAAACAATATCATGTAACACCATCACCATCATGTAACATCACCATACAACACCAATCCGGCCCATAGGTTCGAGAGCATGAACCTATGCTCTGATACCAAGTGTAACGACCCATTAATTCACACACGAACAACAAGTAAAGAAAAGACATGATAAATTTTTTTTGACTTGCTTCGACACATAACACGACACAACATGTCGTCACAAAGTTACAACCAACTCTAGGAACCACTTGTTACGGGGATGACCATAAAGGCAAGCACGGAAACGTTCACACCTATCAAGGACAATTTACTTTTCTTTTAGACATGACAACATAGAAGTCCAACCACAAAACACACTTACAGTTAGGGCCAACCACAATGAGATATTCTTGAGGGTTATTTATTTTAATAAGACATCTTGCAATTCTTAGCTTACGTTTTCAAGGAGACTCAAGATATGATTCATACAATTCATCTTACCAAGCTAAGTTTATTCCTTTTTCACTGAGTAATTAACTTTAAATCTTCTCTATTATGATATTTATTTGTTTAATTCAATTATTTAATAAAGGAGGTAATTTAATTCCACAAGGCCATCTATCCTCACTTATGCTACTAAAACTCGCTCATAACCTTATTACAATATGGATTCGCTTTCAACATACTCAAGAGAAAGATTACCAAGCACCTTAAAAAAAAAAAACAGGCTAGAGGAAGAAGGTCGAGTTGAATTCATCTTTATGACCTCATTAGTTATTAACCCGGTTTTTATTGAAGCTTGAGGATTTATCGAAAATTATTAAATATTTTACTTAGGCTTTACTGGATGATTTTTACAAAAGAAAACAATTTACCTTTCAAATGGTTGAGAGACAGATTGCATGGTTTCGAAACCGATTCCTCCTACTTATTAAATCTTATTATCTTATATCAACTAACAATTTGTTTCACCTTAGGATCATTCTAAGAATTCGCCATAAAAAGGATAATGTTCGCTAGTGTAGCTAGGGATATCAAGTTATAAAAATTTTTTTACTTCACAAGGATGGTTTCATTTTGATCACTCATGGAATTATTTGATTTCAAGTAGATCACCTCTACATTTATTTGTTGAATATAAAATTATTATTTTTGTTTAGCTTCTTTAAGGGTTAACCGACCCATTTTACTTTACTTATAAAATATTGTCACTAAGTCTTAGAAAGATTTAACTTAACAATTTATTCTCAAGATCAAAGTTTTACAATACTCATATCAATGTAAAGATTGAATACCATTTCTCACCAAGATAAGTTACCAGTTTACCTACAGAAGGACAAGACAACATCATCACGCAATTTCTGAACAACCCAAGGCAAGAGGTCTTCTAAACTCCTTTGCAAGCACTATTACAAAATTTACCTCACATTGGACATTTTTACAAGGAACTTCATAAATTGCACTGATGAAACCTTTACAACTCTTTCCTTTAATCTACTCGCATAATCCATCTGCACAAATACTAGCTAGAATCAGTTCGCGAGAACTGAGCATGTTAAGGCTACACATTGCAACAGTAAGCTAACATTTAACAATATCAAGAAAGGAATGTTCTAATTCAAAAAAAAAAGGATTAAAGCACAACCCACAACTCTAAAAATTATTCGCATGAGAAAGAGATCTACCATCCAACAAGGAGAAAGTCAAAATACCAGTAAGAACAAAATCACATAAACCAAGGCAAGACCTTATGGGTTAGGAACAAGAAGGTCAAGAGTGTTGATATTTCCTTCATGTAATCCTATGGATTACGTGATTGGAATCCAATACTCAATCCATCCATCTAAAGAGGTCCAAGAGAAGACAAAACATACTAATTATGATCGTAGGCGCGAAACAAAACGACGTTATCCAATTCTCCGGGGAAGGCTTCATAGTAATATGGGTTCGACGCCTTAAAAGAAAACAACTATAGTTTCAGTTTTAACCAAGGAGTTTACCACTACTTCCTTATAGGATTTCTTAAACGTAGTACTAGTTAACAAAACAAATCCACTCTTCCAAAAGCATACAAAAGAGACACAAAAAGGGCCATTATTCTACCAACAAACCTTATCCTAATCGTCAACTTCTCTACATAATATAAGGGAAGGCTAAACCCAAAAGTCGTTAATAATTTTTATATATTTCCGACAATGTCAATAAAAAAATAAAAATTGATTTCCTTAACAAAGCCACAAAATGGGACTTTTAGTAACCAAGTTTGAAGTATAAGATATTCGAGTTCGAAAACAAAGGGATTCGATACACGGTGGGTAATACACCAGCGATGCCCCAGACTCAAAAGACCTTACCACGAGTACAAGCACAAAATAAGAACCAACACACATATCCATCAGGAAGGTTACGCAGTGCAGTCAGGCCTAGAAGTTCTATGAGCTCCTTGCCAATGGTATAGAAGATGGAAATTTTACCCGATCCATGTGGGCTTATCAAGGAAAAGTCTAGCAAATATCAAACAGATGAATATAATAGCCACCTATTATATTATCACTGAAATCAGCTGTCATCTAACAGGAAACGAGTTCACGAGTCCAATACCATGGATTCACCTACAACTTTTGTTTCAGTCCAGCTATTAATAGCTTGCTATGACCCTTAATAAAAATTGTAGAGATTTCATTCAATAAAACTTACAATGTTTCCCCCTTACTTTAATCAAACAAGAGTTTGAACCAGGAAGTAGGTAAAGTAATTCTCTCAACACGTAGAGGCCAAAATAGATGTCAGGTTATTCGTCCTCTAGAACTGGGTACAAATCAACCATGTACAGTTCTAAAACAAAACCCTAATGCCATTTTCTAATTAAACAAAAAGTAAGGAATGCCCACAGGCTTAAACAAGTTTTAGAACACAACGTCACTATTAATGTACCTTTTAGCAAAACAGGAGAGCCCTAAACAGGAAATACGTATTTATTCAACCAAAAGAGATATGAAGGCTTAACCTTCCATATAGTAAGCCTTCAATTATAAATACCATCACAAAATTCTTTTAAAAGAGAGTCATATAAGCAAACGAAACTCTAAAATGTTTCCTTCCCTACGAACTAGATTGCATCACTCAAAATTGCAGTAGCCCATTTAGACAAATATAAATAGAGTAAGCTATAAGAGAGGAAAAGAACATTCCAAGAAAAACCAGCGAAATTGGAACGAGATTTAAAGGAACAGCCAACACATTCAGGCAGCGATTTAAACAACCACGAAAACATTTTGTCTAGGCGCCATTCAAGGGGAAAGAATATTCATTTCAAGATACTGAAAGAAGGTAGAAAACTATTACAAGGAGTATAGTTAACATGCCTGATTAGAATTCTTCCAACCAACAACCACGTCGACCAGGGCTCGGGCAACAACAACACAACCTGCGCAACTTCTCTTCCTCAGCCTGCTGAAGGTCCATACCCTGTTAATGGCCATGCTTGGCATAGGAAAGGGGTGATTGAAACATGCCTTCTTGAAATCCTCGGGAGCAACTCCGGGAAGATAGAAGCACTCTGCTCTGAAGAGCATCACAACCACCATAGAAACCCACACAACCATCGTCATGACTGCCATATCCAAAGAAGATCTGTACCTATTTCTATATCTATAAACCCACTTTTCCAATCTCAGCTTCAGTTGGGTATGTTAGAAAGTTGGATTTCTGCAAGGGTTTATTAATTTAATGGCACCAACTTCACCACTGCCACATGCGAAGATGATCTGTACCTGCTCCTATAGCTATAGACCCCCTTTTCCTTTTGCCCACAAACCCAACTATATTCTCCACCAAATCCTCACGCAGCCAGCCAATAATTGGCATGAGCAGGTCACCAAAAGAAAAAACAGGGCATACGTTTAATAAGCAAATTGTGCTTCATGAATATTCTAATATGAAACAGATCCGCCTCTATGAGATTCTCTTCCATGAGTTACATCGTAAAACAAGTAAGGTCTCAATAGAGAATCTTTGCAATAATTTTCATCAGGTCTCCTGGTAACACTCTCACTGTCACATAGTTGATTTTGATAGAAATATCTTGAAGGAGAATCCCGAATTTGAGGATGCATTCTATACTGAACAGATAACAACATAGCTGGACATCCTGCTTGTTGGAAGTGCTCAAAAGGCTTCTACCATACTGCAACATGCCTGCCGCCTGGCTAATAACTGTTGCAGGTTGTTGCTGTGGATTCCCGACTGAACACACCTCGCAGCACCCAATGAAAGTGGAGGTAACACGCCTACTTCACTAGCTGGTAGCTGTGCGCGGCCAGCAAAAGAAAACAACGCTCCTTCTTCCCCCCAAAATGCATCAGGAACAACATAAACCATGTCCATGCGACTACACCAAACAATTATTCCTTCACCCACAAATCCATGCGGCCAGCAACAAAACAAGAGCAGGTCAAAGAGGCAATGAAAACAGGAATGCATCCCTCCTTCCAATGCCTGCAGCCCAAGAAAAACGCCCAACACTCCACCTAACGCATTGAATAAAAGAATCAGAATGAGATCATGGTGAAGGAAGTCAAGACTCCACCGACTCCCATCTCCCTCACGCAAGGTAAAAACATAATGGCCATTACAGTCCTTGCGGCAACATACTGTCAAGATTTCGTTTTGAAGAAGAGAATCCAATGCGTGCGCTTTAACAAAAACATTTAAGGAAAAGACATGAGTCCATAACTTCCCACCAACCGCCGCTAACAACCCAGTTTAATTGCAAAGTTAGGCAAGGGAGCAGGAATGGCGCATAGGCTAGGAGAAGAGTAAGATAACTATTTTCTTCATTCAGTTGGGTGGAACGCATTAATTGCACAAGACTAGCCACAATGACCTCCTCCTTCCATCTATCCAGAGAAGAAACACGCCCTTAAAACATTATTACGTGTGGAAGTGGATTACTTAAGGAAACTATGGTTTTGCGAAGAGTTATACATGTTGTCGAAGGTGCAAAATTCTACCATAAGTTTAATGTCAAAGCTACTTGATTTTACCCCCCTTTTTTTTAATAAGATGTTATCTAGTTTGAAAAGAAATGGGACAAGACAACCCGATAAGATAGGATCGCACACAAACGACCAAGCAAGAATGAGCAAGAATTAATTTCTCCATTACCCTAAATGATAAAACAACATGATCGCCAATCGAAAATTACTTTTGTAATACTATTATTACCATTATTTATTATATATATATATATATTATTTTTTTAGGATTAAAATAAGAATAATGATAATAATTAATCATATTAATAACAATCAACAGGAAAGATCGAGAAAGCAACAACAATATTTTCTTTTAATAGGATAATCGCAAGGAATGTTGCGTGGGCCAACAACAGAAAACCTCGACACCAACACAAGTAGGAATGATGAAGAGGGAGAATTGCAATTGTTTTTCCTGCGACAAGGAAAATCCAATAAAAGATCAACAGGATCCCAACAACGTTAAACGCTTTGCAAATACTATTCGTCCAAGAAGAAAAAGAGCAATGACGAATGGGGCATTACAAATAGAGGGAAACCTAGAAAGTTTCTCAAAAAACCCAAAAAGCTAATATAATTTTTGTTTCAAAATAATTTTTCTATACATAATTTGTACGTATGTTTTGAGAAATGTGCCAAAAACCCTTAAAAATAGTCAAGATTTGATTGTGTCAAGACATGGTCAAGTTTATAGTCGATTCTAGGTTTTGGCACCTTCCAAATCCAATGACACACTTCATTTTCATAAAATGCATGTTGCGAAAAAAGTGTTACCGAATTTTGAATACATGAAAATAATAAACCCTTCACCTTGCAAATAAAAATTACAAATGGATGTCTACATCATCTATCACTTATGATACCATGAAAGGAATGATAAGAAGGTATAGACCTTTCTTTGTGTGTTGTTTTTAATTCCTTTGGGAGATACTTTATTCTTTGTCTTCCATTTTTGTTATATATTTTGGCTCCTTTTTACGGGATGTTTTTGGTCCCCTAAAAACTAAATGGTTTTACCATATCTTAAAAAAGCACGTTAGACAAAACACACATTATTCAACCATTTCCTAATGACGCACTCTCGTTTATGATTCATTCTTGACTTTTGAGGGGGAAAACCAAATGAACCTCACTGCATACATTTCCATTCACTCGAGTGGCACGTGGCTCCTATCATTCCATCTTGCATTCCATTCCACCCATCCACGATATATTGCATATCTTGGTTGCTTTTACTCTTTCTTGTATTTGTTTTTATATGGTCATCTTATTACACATGTTAGGTAGATATCTTGTATGTCATTTATATATGCCATCCACACATGTGTTTTCACATCTTTTTTTATTTGTGATCACAGATACATGTATTTTCCATGTAGTACAATTTTTTTCCTTCTACCCATCCTACATTGGTCATTGGGGGCATCCATATTTGGCTTTACAGGTGCTATTGTTTTGATAGCAGAAGGCAGAATTATATTCGATGTGTGAAACAAGTGAGCAGAGCCTCAAATATAAAGCCCGCGGGAGGAAGGAGGATAGTTATAACTATCCATCAAATACATAACAAACAACAATGTATTAAAACTAACTAATGCTAACATTCCCCCTTATTACATTGTTCGTAAAAACATACATTTCCTAATACTGGATGTCCCCTCCCTTAATGAGAACACCGCAAAGAGGGTCTTCACACGAGCATGAGCCTACATGGTCTCGATACACATGGTTTTTCTAAGGTTGACCATAAACCTAGAGGGACAGGAACACTTTCCAACTGTTCACCTCGGTGGTTTTACAAGATTACCACGAACCAAGAGGATGATACCTCGGTGGTTTTACAGGTTTACCATGAACCAAGAGGATTTTACCTCGGTGGTTTTACAGGTTTACCACGAACCTAGTGTGAGTACCATGCGCTACTTTCAGTTACTTTTTTACTCCCCATGATGCTCTTCAGTTTGGAGGTCCCAAATAGGAAACTATGCACCATCTGCACTTTATTGAACAACCAAACAACATAGGAAAACAACAAACAATACTGAAAAATATTCCACATTCACTTCTAAGAATCATAGAAATCATGTTCTTAGTTGTAGCCACTGATGTCGATTGTCATTTAGCCAATCTTCAACAGCAAAGGAAACAAATCACTACCACTGGATGTTGCCCTTGACTAAGTCATTTTCACCCATAATGTGAAATGTGAATACTGAGAAAGAAACTACATCAAGAAACATGTTATCGACTGGATCTCGCCACTTAGACCTTGTTGCACATGGTTCATGTTGCAAGTGAACATATTCACAAGCGAACCATCTTCTTTTCAAAGCACGGCACTCAGAGGATCAATTCAAAATGAAGAACCATTGGCAAATAACTATGCTCTAGAGTAATCCATTTTCAGATCTCGATCACAAAACAACAGAACACGGAACAAAACAGAAACTGAAATAAACAAAACCAAAAATTGAGGAATTGGTCCTCAATACCTTATTCACCACAATATTTGTCGGTGGCCTCGTCCCTTGCGGCTTGCAAGAGGTCATTGGATTTCCTCCATCCTCCATTTTCCTCCATCCTCCTTCTTTCTAATGTGCCCCTTTTATCCTCCACATCCACTTTGGTCCAAAGGGTCTCGGTTGGTTACCATGTTCATTGTTGCCATGCTGCAAATGGTAGGGTCAAGTTACTACATTGTTTGTCACGCCATGCTCTTAATGATAGAAAAATTCCATACAGGTTGGGGATGGTCTTCCATGTGATTTTGCACACTTATCTCCTTCCCTTTCTCACGATAAACGCTTTACCAAATTACAAAAACAACAGACAAAAATTTTCAGCCGTGTATTTTTTTGCTTTATCCACACAGAGATAGGTTTCAAATCCAAACAGGTAAAAACATTGGTCAAATAGTGAGATAGGTCATCCCAGCTGCCAATACTAATTCACCAGATTCCATGCACACCGAGGGAAGAAAGAGGGGCTCTGATACCAATGATAGAAGAAGACATAATTATATTCAATGTATTCAATGTGTGAAACAAATGAGTAGAGCCTCAAATATAAAGCCTATGGGAGGAAGGAGAATGAGCTATAATCTTTCATAAAATACATAACAAATAACAATGTATTAAAAATAACTAATGCTAACATGTTTCACTCTCTACTTATCACTTTACATTACTTGTTCATACACGCTTTTAATATATCGGTTATTTTTCTAACATGCTAATGGGTGCTTCATGTGCATCGTTATTTTTGCAATATTATTTACTTCCATGGTTATCTTTTCTCTGTACTTTCTTGTTTTGTTTGCTCTTGTATGTGGGCCTTGCCTTATGTTTCATGTCCAAACTTGTTTGTTGTATGTAGCCATGATGACCTTGTGTTTCTTGCAACATCAGGAGTGATGTCCCATGTTTACAACCCACTTTGGAGGTCTACTTTATCTTCTTGCATGTTTACATTACTCTATTGTTTGGTAGCTTACACCTTGCTTTCTACATGCATGTTTGTTCGTACTAACACTTGTTTTTGGCTATCCTTCTTGTTTGTGTGTGCCTTAGTCTCTACCAAGTTCTTTCCTTTCCCCATGAAGGGAAAATTTACTGATTTCATATGGTTGGTCCTCTTCTGTGGCCACATTCTCTTATCAACGACATTGCATACTACATAGTGCTTCTACACTAGTGGTACCGCTAGTTCATTTTTTCCCTTGGCATTATGGGTAAAGTTCAATCTAGTTTCTACCCTTAGCATTGTGTTATTATATAATGAGTGGGTTCAAACCATTCCAAAACCTCGTACACAATGAATTTTATATGACATGGTATTCATAGCATTTTGGGGAGAAGTTATAGGCTTGGAGGTTACAGTGGGTGTGCCTCTCTACACTACCTCAACCAAAGTGGCATCGGATTGCTAAAAAAAATAGAAGTACAAATATATTTTCACACATATTTAGAGAAGCAATTAAAGGTTGGAGGATATAGTGGAATTCCTCTCTATATTTCTTTGGCCTATGGCGTCGGATTGCCCAAAACCGGTGACATGATCTCCTTTTTCTACACCCTTTCTCTCGACATGGATCAGGTGCACATGTTCCATTTTCATTTGTTTATTTTACATTTACATATACATATATGCATCTTTTACATTACATTTTTACACATATATACATGTGTATTTGACTAAGTGATTTTTTCTCCTTACAGATCAGTCTGTATGAGAAACAAGTGTTCATAAAAAACCACAAAAATAATAGTGGGGGCAACAACAATGACAACAACATTATCTAGCATCACATTATAGCACACACACATATATATTTATGCGGGTACACCACACTATATGAAATTTACACACAAGCATTTTCTTCCCTAGGTTCACTCTCATCACTTTTTACATCATTAGTTCTCATGCTCTATAATATGTTTGTCATTTTATGCTTTGTCTAGTCCTTCAACGCATTTCTACATCATTCTCCATGATTTATCGGGTACACATCTCTATCTACTTTAAGTTCTCGAGATTTCTTCTCAAAAACATAAAGTGGGGGCAAATGTAGTCACAAAATCACACACTTTAGACATTATTTAGTCAAGGTCTCATACTACTATTCATATTATTTTTAAGTGAAGGAAGTACTAATTAGCCCCCATCTCTTAGTCATTTATATTTACTTTCTGTCGTAATTCCTGGCCTTCACCGCATACATGCCTAGTCAATTTTTATTACTTTATGTCATTTTAGCCTTTTTCCAGTGACTGACCAAGCTAATCTTGGGGCACCGTCGACGCCCTGGTCCAATCGAGTTCATTGTGAACCTTTTACCTCTTTCTGCCACTTTTTGGACACTTTCTAGCCATTTGATCTTCTTATCTTTCTTATGGTTGGCCTTTTCGAGGTTAATTATGAAATTAGAATAAGATAACCATATGAATATAAATTTATGAGCCCATAATGAGGGACAGGCACTAAGCACTACTATCATCATCTAAGGTTGTATCCATCAAAGGCTAAAATTTCATCCATCTAGCTCCACCACAAAGGCATAAATCTAGTTCATCCGCATCATACTTCATAGAGGGGCGTCTATTGTTTCCATGCACACATTTTATTACATTTTCTACATAGTTATTTCTCACTATTTTCATAAAGTGCAATTAGCACAAAAGCACCTAGTTAGGGCATGATTTCACACACTTTCACATAAATATACATCATTTCGAGATGTGTAGTGCAATGCTCAATTAGTAAGTCCACCATTGTGGCGGTTGAGGTCGATCGACCCCTTCATTTAAATTTTATTTTTTTAGGGTTTTATGATTCTTTTGGGGTCTTGCGGATCTTTCTTTCATCATTGATCATTGTGAAATTTTGTACATAGGAGTGAATTACACATGACACACAATGAAGGATTCAAATCATCATCCGACCCTCCAAATCTAATTCATGGACCGCCTCCACGGACTAGGGGTGCCCAGAACTCATACTAGGTGTGCACCACAGTGCCCTACTCTCTCCCAACCACCCCAATCTAGCCTTATAGCTCAAATATGTCCTTTTTGTGGCCTCTACATGTTCATTCCTACTTCCATAATATTCATTTTATTTTACAATGAGTTCAAATCAGCCTACGAATCAACTAAGCTCCTTATAACCCTACTTATCAATTAGGGTTTCATATTTTCATTAGTTTAGTTACTTGGGTCACTTTCTATATTTATTTATTGCATTTATTCACTATTATTTACTTGTTGTTCCTAGTTAGATTAACTACACATAT
Source organism: Taxus wallichiana var. yunnanensis (assembly GCA_018340775.1). Taxonomy (NCBI): domain Eukaryota; kingdom Viridiplantae; phylum Streptophyta; class Pinopsida; order Cupressales; family Taxaceae; genus Taxus; species Taxus wallichiana. The sequence continues at coordinate 65,600,925 of CM031233.1, forward strand.
TCCACATTTTATTTAATCATGATTTTTCTGCACATGGTGTCGACTATAATGCGTCACCTCCTCCTCACTACTCGAGTTAAGTACTAGGTGTATCTCAAAGCATCCACAACAACCTAAATGAAATTATGCATTCATAATAGTGTGCCTCTTCAACTAAGGCCATGTACTACTATATGGGAACAATAAATGGTGTTTTCATCTTCCTAGCCCCCAATGATTTATTTGATGACCATTGTCGACTCTACAACAAATATAGGATCGAGGTATTCATATCACACTTTGTACACCTCATGCCACCTCCTATATTTATCACACTACAACCTATCCTAATCCCTCTCTTGGCATAGAAATGTGGCCTCCAAATGCACCTCTCTCTCTCCTTGTGTGTCGCATACCTCTCCTTCCACACTAAAACATGTTCTCTACACAAATGAGCTATCTTTGCATTAGCCCCTCCATCATTTCCCTCATCACCCCAAGGTTCTACATCCTGCTCCTCATTTGGAACCTCCTCCTTCCGGTCACCTCCCTCGGCCCCCTCTTTTGCCAACCATGGTGTCCATGACCTTGTCATCCAATCTACAAACCCATATCCAAATCCTACATCATCATCATCATCCCATGGTTTCCCCACCTCCTCCAATGGGTCCACCATATCAAGACTCGAAGGTACCTCTCTAACTCATCTCACCTATATCTAATAGGCTACTCAGAATTTTCTATTAACCGTCTCAAATTGGACAACCTCTATCATCTTAGGCCTTTGCCCCTACACCCATCTAGTCTGTATCATCCCAATCAATTCTCCATCCACCCCAAGACACACATGATAATCATCATGTAACCGCCACCTAACCTACTCCACATCAAGATCTGTCATTCTATTTGTATACCAATTTGTTCCTCTCTCCCTCCTATCACCATGATCTTGATTGGCTTGCCACCTCAAGAATCTAACCAACTCAATATGATCCCCTATCATCTATGGGAGCCTTGGTGGCCTAATCACTACAATATGATCATATTCCCAACAATGAAGTAAGAATCCTATATTCATCCTTGTCCTTCTCTTCATTCATACATGCACAACTCATGATATACCCGGGGCCAATAGTGATGTACCAAAAGTGAATATTGTCGATGATCAAGAATATCTGCAACTACACCCACCAATGTTCATGGTATTCTCACACCCATTGAATCTGCTAGTGCGTAACTAGAAATGGCCATCATCACCAGGTATACCTATTTTCTCCTAGAAACCCCACGATCATATCACGTCTCTCTATGTGAAATTTCCTAGATGAGAAGATAATCGAGGGGCATCGACTCCAAACATCTATGTCAAAACCCCAAATCTATTATCCATAGTGATGGTTTAAACTAGATCACCCTATATGATAGCCACAAGATGCAATATACATCCTCGAGAGTCACAGTCATCTCTCTCATCATAAACCGAGAATGAGCCTTTATACATCCCACCTATCTACCAATGCAATCATTAGACCAACATCTTGTGGAATCCATTATTAATGTCAGGATCCACCCAATACTATTACACTAAGATGTCCCAACTTCACATCTATGACATCCCCTCTCATCGATAAAACAACTATAGGAATTTGTCTCACATATATAAAGATCCTTGAGCCTACAAACCAATCAAACACGAAAACATTAGTAACTCATCAAAAATTCCAAAACTCAAAATTTTCTCATTCTATCCCTGATCGATGAAGACCTAGGATGGGTCAATTCCTCCAAGCCTGATTCGATGCCCTTTTAGGACTAGTCACGCCAGACCGTACCCAGTCACGGGTCACGGTGACCCTCTTTGCACCGACCCCAAAATTTTGAAAAATGCAAACAATTAAATAAAAACATTAAAATGCTTTAAAATAGCATAGGTTTTAGGAACTTACCATCCTGCAAGCCCTCCTGGCACTTCCTCGTTGGTCCTTCGACCTCCATTTCTCTCAAAATATCACTTTAATTTTTAGCTTAGGGATCTTGATCGTCACTTTTGTACCATGCAAATGAGCCTTACCGATTGACCCACGGGCTTACATAGCCCACCAACCCCGATCTTTGTCGACCCCCATGGTCATAGTGACTTCACTTTGGTTACCATTGACCCTATCTTTTTATCGGTCTTACTATTGGCTCCTTTAGATTAATCATTCCTTTAAAATTATATTTTCTTCCACTTTGACCTTTTGTGGTCTTCATTTCACATCTCTATTTGTCCCCGGGATTCATTATCTATAACATATTTATTTTTCATCATCTCACCTTTATGGCCATCTTCATGTTCCCTCTTGGGAACCATTGTGTTTCCTTTTTCATCCCACCCAGGACACATCTTTTTATTCTTCTTATACGAAGGACATTGCATTCACTTTACCAACCCCTATCCTTCTTGTCATGACCATTGTCTCGACCATTTTCATAATTTTTTACGCATATTTGATGTCTGCATTTGAACCATTGGTCCCATGGCTTGCACATCCATTTGATCAGATTCCCTTTGGAATCCCTCCATTTTAGTGTGTTTTTCAACTCACATTTCAAGTAGGACATTGTTGTCATCTACATTGAGTAGTAATTTGTTCCCTACCGATGTGGTTCTAAAATCACCGCCATATTTTTATTTACATTTTAGTTTTGTTTATCCTCGTTTGGGATATCTTATCTCCTTATCTTATTTTTCTCATCCTTTCCAACCTTTCCTTCTTAATCTATCTCTTTCAAACTCATGATCAACTTCCTTTCATGTCATTGACCCTTAGTTTGAGGGGGAACACCTCATTATCAATATTTTCATCTCTTCTCATTTTTGTCTCATGGCCTACCCAATGTAAACCACTTGAAAAAAGGGGCTAATGTTACTATTTGTCATCTTTTCACATGCATACCTCTCTTCTACTTTCAAATTCTCTTCTTCCCTCCTAAATTCAATTTATCCCACCTATCATTATTTCACATCATTATTCATCCATTAGTCATCCCTACTCATTTTTAGTTAATTCTCATTTAATTCATTTTGTCTCACTAAATATTCTATTTTATCCTTTCTAGGCCACCATTTAACAATTTCATCTCTCCATGGGCTTTATTTAATTATTTCCGCCTCCATACCCATTTATTCATCCTAAGTAGCCTAATTCATCCTAACCCTTCAAAACCCTAATCCCACCTCGTATGGGCTCTTTGTCTCAAACTCACCACCTTTCCACCACCCAAATGGATGGATCTCCAAAATTAGAAGTGACCCATTTAGGTCAACATCAACCCTATAAAGTTTCCCCTACCGATCCTTTTCTCATGATGTAATTTTGAAGAATTCACAGAGCTATTGTGATGTTTCTTTTTTTTTGTGTGTCCTTGCAGCTCATCAACACCTTAGAGTCATTCTAAAGATTTTGAGCACACTCTTGGAGATTGGAGGTCTTCTTTCATCATTGCATGTTTGGATCTTCCTGTAATTATCATCATCGAGATATTGTGTAGGTTCAACTATCATTAGGAGATCCTTTCATTCCTAAGCCTTTGTTTTTATCTAGAAGACTTTGTTTTAGCACATCTATTTTCAACCAACCATAGACCATTCCTAGTCACAACCGACCCTGTCTCGATCTCATGTCGACACAACCTTTTTTGTCCTTTTTTTGCCTTTTGATCCAGTGTTCCAATTTTTGTTTAAATAGCCATTTCAAATTTTAAATTCTTTCATTTTCCCATTTAGTCATCCCATATATGTTAATTCCGGTCAGTCACGCCTCAACCCTTCACCATAAAAAAACATGTCTTGTATTCTCATATTTTCATAATTTTCTTGCATCCTTTTAGATCAGATCAGACTTTTCTTCTTTTAATCCACTTTCGATCCATGCATGAGGTCATGCAATCCTATTTTTATACATGTTCTTCTCATCTTGCCCCATGTCATCGACCGTTCGGGTCACCATGACCTATCAGGTTTGATTTTCTTTTCATCCCTTTAGATTGGATTGACATCTTATCACTTTTGATGCATTTCAATTTCTATTTTTAGTTCATATTTTGCTACATCCAATTTATCAATATCTAATTTTATTTATCTTTATCAAAACGTGGGTTGACATCTATCCTAGGAAGTTTTCACTTCTCACCCGATTGACATTTTAAGGAAACCCAACCATCAATCTACTAATCCATCTTCTGTTGAGTTTCCCTTGATTTGTAGGTCAACTAGCTCACTCACTACAACAAACAAGCACTTTTTACCACAATTATTCTACAAATTTTCCACAATTTGGCATAATTGTAGAATAATTGTGGCATCTCTATGATAATCTAGTTATTGGTTTTTAATTATTGTGGATTTTCTATAGTAAATTTATATTGTTAATAATTTGTAGAAAACCCACATCTTCAAAACTTCATTATAGAAATTCCACATTTCAAAAAATAATATTAAAATATTTGTGGATGATCTATATAATTTTATTTTAAATTTTTAGATATCAAAGGTGTTAAAAAAATTTGATTTTAGTGAAACATCATTCATAGAAAATTCACATTTTTATTAAAAATTAAAATAAATTTAATCATGAATTACTCACCATAATTACTTCTAAAGAGAAATGTAACAACATTACCACGAAATTATATCGGTGTTGAAAATCCACATTAAATACTTCAAAAATTCCACATTACCCACAATAATTTGTAGAAAACCCACATCTTCCAAACTTCATTATTGAAATTCCACATTTCTAAAAATTAATATTAGAATATTTGTGGATGCTCTATATAATTTTATTTTTAAATTTTTAGATATTGGGGGTGTTCCACAATTTGATTTTAGTGAAACATTCTTTATAGAAAATCCACATTTTTATTAAAAATAAAATAAACTTTATCACAAAATTACTCACCACAATTACTCCTAAAGGAAATGTAACAACATTAACATGAAATTATATAACTGTTGAAAATCATTAAATACTTCGAAAATTCCACATTATCTACAATTTAGATTTTTTTACATATTTTAAAAAGACATATATATACATATATACATATATATATATATATATAAAATCCACATTACATACATACATTCCATACATACATACATTTACATTTTTTTACATATTTTACAAAAGACTTATATATAATATAAAATAATTTAAATACTAAATCTTCTTGTTGTTGATCTTTATATGATCTTCATATGTTTACTTAATATCTCTACTAGAAGTAGGGATATTTATCTTCAAAATAATCAAATTGCGTAAAAGATGTGAATTATCAACACTAGATAGATATCTTTTATAAAATACAATGTAGATATTCCATAATTTAACAAATAATTATATTCTTAAAATTTCATTGTGAAAAGTCAAAAAAATTTCATAGTGTGGAAAATTCTATACTTTGAAACTAGATTATAGATCATCCAAACAAAAAAATTACATAATTTGTCATTATTCTAAAATTTTCCATTATTTCTAAAGTTCAAACAAAATTGTAGAAACTCTACATTACCAAGTTGTTTCGTATTTCAAATTCTAATTGTGAATAATCTACGTTATTAAAATTCTTATGGATAGTAATATACCCATTAAAAAATTATAAATTGATAGTCAATGGATAATTTTATAATTTTCAAACTATAAATAAACAAATCTACCATTTTTTTATAATAACAAACTTACAAAAGTCATAAATTTTTAACAATTTGATAAGAAATGAGAAATATTTTTCATTTTATAAGATAGAAAAATCTGAAATTAAATAATAGATAAATCATATTAAATATATACAAATTCAATGACAAAATGAAACTTTGAATAAACCACATTAGAATTAAAATGAAATATAAGAAATATTATAAAATTCCTAATAACTGTTGTGAATGTTCCACTTGGGTATATCCATACAACTAGGAATGCTATTAATTAACTCTCCATTATTTAACGTGGGTTAATAAGACCTCTCATAAATGAAAATTTCAAAACTAAATCATATCTGAGTTGGCATAGTTGAGAATATCTTATTTAAATAGTGATTAACGGGTCAATGTCATGATTTATATAATCAGATCCATTAGTTAAGGGTTAGAGTATAGGATCGATCGAGAATCATGTTGAGCCCTTGACAAGGATAGAAAATCCTACAGTAGAGGGCATTTGAAATAATATTTGGTCCATATATTTTTGGAACAACCGAGTGTTCCTTCAAGTATCCTGAAGACTTTCAGGTTTCCAAGATCAGGAGGAATCCTTCCGCTGAAATAATTCTCAGATAGATTCAATGTGTATAATAGAGAGTGGTCTCTTATGGAAGAAGATATCGTCCCTTCCAATCTCAATTGGGGAAGAATTATTTCCACCATTGTCTTGGTATGCTTTCTACACCAAACACCATTCGTCCCCAAGGAATCTTCCTCTAGTAGCATAAGATTGTCCTCGTAACAATATCAGTTGCCTTTTTATTTAAATTGGTTATTGCAGTGGCAGTGACTAATGCAAATGTTGAGAACAACATTTCCATTAAAATCCCCCCCTCTATTTGTTTTCCTCCCATTTTTACTTCAGCTCAATAGTCCAGGAATAAAACACTGGATATGAACCACTCATAAATAGAGAAAGGAAAATGGTCTAGAAAAAAATAGGGGTGGAGAGCACTATTTCAAAAATATATTTAACACTATCAAATACATTTGAGCATCTAGGCTAAAGTGTTTTGCAAATAAGAAACTTTATGATATGTTTTGACTATTTTTTCTTATATCTATCATTTCTATTTTTATTTTATCACGTATTTGTGGATTTTAGTAATAAATAAATTGTCTCCATATTATTATTTTAAAATGATTCTGATTTTTTTTTTGTGTTTCTATTTTCTAGTTTAGAAGTATTAAATTACATTTCTTTCTATTTTCGTATGGATTTTCTATGAATTAGGCCCCACATAATGAATTGTTCACTATCTTGTGTATTTTCGGAGGCCATAATATTTTTTATAATTATGTGTAATTTGTTGTGAAATACTTACAAATATTTTCTATTTATTTTAAAATAATTTTTAATTCCTTACATTGTTTTATCGAATAATTTATTAAGTTTAATCATTACATTAATTTTTATTATATTTTTTAAAAACCAAATATAACCATTTTAAAATATGTATTTATTTATAATTTATATTATATATAGAAAATTTATTAAAGTTTTAGTATAATTTTAAAATTATAACAATTTGTAAATTGTTAAAATGTATTATCTTATTAAAATTGTGATAAGTGTAGACAATCCACATAAAAAATTATCTAAATGAATGTCAAATTGGCTGTTAATAGTAACATTTCTACATTTTTAAAAGATAATTTCACAATTAATTATTGTGGAAATCAAATTGTAGCTTCCACCTACAATTTTTATGTGGTAATGAAAATTGTAGAAATAAATTGTTGAAATTGCCACAATATAACAATTATGAGAGTTACAAAACTGCAAATTGTAGAATTTCTACAAAGATGGAATAAATAGAAAAACTACAATTTTTGTGAAGATTGTGGAATACTAACAAATACAAGAATTGTAGAAATGTTACAAACATTAAGAAATGTGGACAATATATAGTTTAAAAAATAGAGATTAACTATAAATTTGATAAATTGTGGACTATCCATGGTATAATGAATTGTGGTAAAACTACAATAATTTATCAAAATGTGGATTAGCTATAATTCCAATTCCACAATTTTAATTTTTTTAATACCATGTAACCACAAAAATATTGTTGAAAAATTGTAGCAAAAGGTCAAGTTTGTTGTAGTGGTTGTAGAGAAGGATCTTTCTTCACACTGTACACATCTTCATCCCATCTCGAGGAACCTTAAACCCTCGCAGATTTGGAGTTACTTATTTTATTTAGTACTAATTCACTAATCTATAGGGTTCATTTTAAGACCCCCTTCGAAAAAATAGTTTAGAACAGGTGGAAAATATCCAAAATCGACTTTCGAATCAATGGAGAATTTCTGAAAAAATGTTTTGTGGAAAAGGCAATTTGGCAGGGCATAATTTTCTTAGATTTCGCATAGTTGTAAGAGTGTTAGATGGTTGTCTATTGGTTGTTGTACAACCTAGGTTGGATGATTGGAAATGGATGACCATCAATCATTTGTCGTATAACATGGGTTGACAGTGGCCGATGGATGGTGCGTCAACCCAACTTGAGACAGACACAACCACTCTTTGTTAGACATCTATATTAAATCCCCCCTTGCAACCCCTAGGCTATGTATTATACCTTGGCGAATATTTGCAAATTTTTATTAGATTAAACGTTGGCGAAATACATACACAAGTTAATTTTTACATATAAATAGTAGGTGAGATGACCCATACAAATGACACGTCGCTCAAAATTTTAGGTGAACTCTGGGTGGCATCTAATCGTTGAAAATTCACCATTTCCAATTTCCAAAATCGCTAATAGTCACGAGTTTACAAAAATTCAACACTAAAATTTTCCCTACTAATCGAATAGGAACGGGAGAATTTGGTCAATAGTTTCACCTTGATACTTCAACATTAACTTATTCACCATTTCCCTATCGACATGTCAATTGGATTACTTAGGTGTGATTTCTAGTTCCAAATTCAAACATTAGAAATGTAGCTACTTTATACTTTTTTGAGTTGGTTTCATAGGTTGAACCTAATTCGTTTATAAAAATGTTGACACTTTTTTCTTTTAAGCTTACTCTACTTTGTACTTTCTGATGTATCTTGAACATTCCTAGTTGATACTTGTCCAATGATGTAAGTTTATTCAACTTGTTGTAGACACTTGAGCAAATTGAACTATACCAACAAAACATTTTTCTCCATAAAAGCCTTAATTATCATAGATACTTTCAATACATTTATCAAAGATATATTGAGAAAATGAAGTTTAAAGTTTCTAGCTAGGTACACACCATCGTATTAAATTTGGAAATTTGGGGAAATTCTTTCAATATATTATAATTTTTATATTGACTTCTCTAACCAAAACAAAAACTATAAAACAAAAAGACCTTTATATGTCATCATTTCACTTGACCTTCACTATCATTATCAAGTAATTATCAATTAAAAATTACATTTTCATATTGATTTTTATACATAAGAACATAAATTAGTACCAAAATATACTACATTTATAAAGACAGCAAAAAAAAACTCAATATACTAAGTGTTTAACCATATACGAAGATATGTTCTCTATTCTATACTCCCATTAAAGTATATATAGACAACCTACTACCAAGAGACACTATCTCTTGAGAAGTAAATAGAGGTTACTTAGGAGTGGTCCAATGGGGGCAAGGCAAAAATTTAGCCGATCTTTGCCAAAGTACTTATAAGAAAAATTAGCAGCCTTGCGATTCCATGTCTTCTAATTTTTTTTGCAAATATATTTACCATAAACCCATGATTTGCTAGGAAAGAGTTGTGGAGGGAAATGCATTTGGAGGAAGGAAAAAACATCTATTAGTGCTATGTGGACAGGTGGCCTGAAAATATGGATTGCAGGAACAATTATTTTCAGCCCCCACCCATTTGAATTGTTGGAACAGTGGAACAAGTCTTCCTATACAACTGATGCATATTTCGAAAGAAAATTTTAATGTTTTTATAGTTAATAAAATTTTATTGACTATGAGACCACCTGCCCACATAGTTTGCATGGAACCGCTCCCTTATCTTATAAAGTACTATAAAGGAACCCAATAACTCCCGCAAATATTGCCAAACTCATCAGAACTAAAAGAAAAACTAAACTTTAGTTTTATGATAAACAAAACAACAAACCCGAAATGGAGATTACATAGAACATTCAAAATGCAAACTAGACGAGGATAGGCTTTATCCTCGTTTATTACGATGAACTGCCCTTACTAAATACTAGTCGAATACTTATTTCACCGCCCACGGAAGATTCTACATATTGTGCCCTTAATCCATCGCCTCTCAAAAATCCATAACATATATAAGTGGTTGATCCAAAGATGACGTTTTATGGCTTGGATACCTAGCATTTGGGGAGATCAGGAGGAGGATGCTCCAAAGTTGCAGAATACCCTGGACCATTCTTCACCACGAACACCGTATTCAATCCCCACGTTACATGATCGTCAAAGTGACAATGCACAAACCATACTCCTGCAAAAACAATAATCAATTAAATATTTCTCTGTTTTTAATTTCAGGCTCTTAAGTTTTTAAGCTGAATCAGAATGTGTGTTACCTGGATTGTCAGCTTTGAATCTCATAGCAAGCCACCCACTCACAGGAATCCCCACAGTATTTCGCAGCGGCGGATCAAGCAGATTGAATGAGAGTGGATCTGTCTGAGCATTATAGTTACCAAAACCTTCTCCCACCACGTAAAAATCATAGCCATGAAGATGCATTGGATGGTTATCTGCTTGGAAGATATTGGTTCCCTGAAACACCACCTGAACTGTGGCATTATAATTTAACACTTTAACCTTTGTGCCAGAAGTTGGCGCCCAAATACTTTTGGGTATGTCGTCTCCAGTATAATTGAACGCAAGGGGAGGGTTTGACGGAAAGTCAGTGGTAAAGACGCCATTGATGCCAGAGTAATAAGCTTGGAGGATGGCGATATCTGGCAGGACAAAAGATACGTTGTTCATGCTCGCGGTTATTCTGGTGTTGTTCGGGCCGCCACAAGTCATGCCGGTTGGACAGGGGAGTAAACCGAGTCCTACAGTTGTGACGAGGCTCTCGTCTACTCGTTGGGGAACGTCCACCGGGTGCTCAGGTGAAGCCAGGCTTCGCAAAGCCCGGCTAAAGGTAGTCACAGTTGCAGTGTCGTTGAAGACAGGGAGCTGTGGAAGGAATATTGGGGTGGCGGAAGGAGATCCCTCGTACCTTAAAATGGCGGTCGTAGTGGTGTTATCAAAGTTGCCGACTGGTTGAGTTGTGTATATGCTGGCGGCCATGTAATAGTTGGCTGCTACTTGGTTTGCTTTGAGAAGAACATCTGCAGTTTGGCCCGGGGTTATGAACATCACGTCTGTTGTGTATGGCTTTGTGTAGGAAGCATCCACGGCTACCACCGTGAAACTGTGTGATGCTATCTTCAAAAATAGGTGACTATTGACTGCAGCATTGACTATACGAAGAAGATATGTTTGGCCATGTTGTACAGGGACATTAAATGTTCCTGCGTACAAAGACGTTAGATTTATTGTTCCCTTATCAAATTGTACCTATGTTTTGTGGGGAAAACAAAAATTCTACCTGGTGTTGAGCAAGGATACAGATCTCCTGGCTGGCCATTTATAGTGAAAGCGTCGGATATATTGGGCGCTGCTCCCGTCAAATTTGCTTGATATTCTACAGTGATGGGATCACTGTTCCACCATTCCCCTGTTCCACAGAAAGTATATTGAATACTTGTTATAAATGAATTAATTATACGAGTATATGTACAAATGTACGTTGAATTACTGAAGTTTACACTCAATAAATTTAGTCAGATGTTTTCGATTTGAGTCGGATGTTTTCGATAAGAGCTTTACGGAAGCTAAAAAGTCCGGGATCCCAAATTTTAAAAACAAGCAAGGTTCTTTAATCATCTTTACACGAGAACAAACTAATTTCAAAATCACAATATTTAGTATTTGATGCATACATACGGTTATAAAGTAGCGATAATAATTTAAAACAAGTATACTAATCTAAGATTAAGGGCAAACACTAAATTTAAACGACGTTTCAATTACAACTTTTTCCAAGCTTTAGATAACTCCAGAATTTTTATTTTCAACCCTACTTTAAAAATATATTGACTTTAAAAATAGGAAAAAGCACTTGTTATAAGGGAATTAATAATACGAGCATATATAGGCAAATTTAAGTTGAATCCTGAAGTTTACACTCAATAAATTTAGTTGGATGTTTCAGATCGGATCTTTATGGAAGTGAAGCATTGAAGCTAAAAAGTCGTGGTGGGATTTCAAATTTTAAAAACAAACAATTTTCTTTATTTATCTGTACATGAGAATTAATTAATTTTAAAATTGTAATATTTATAATTTGATTCAGACATGAGATTATAGACTAGGAGTAATTGTTTAAAACAAGTATTCCTAAATAAAGCATAAGGTCAAACAACATTTTAATTAGTTATTTTTAAACAAGAATTCAGTTATTATTTTTTGTTTCTGTTCATGCTAGAGATCCCGATTTTTTCATTTCAACACTAGCTTACACACTTAAGATGGATCTACCACTTAATTCAAAAACATAGACTTCTATACACATTTACAACTATTAATTTTTTGAACTATATTTTTATTATTTTTAATTTAATATTTTATCTCTGAAATTTACAGTCAATTTTCTAAAAAAAAAATTAATTAACTATGCATTTTGAAATTCTAATAAAAAATTCACTTGTTATGGCTAGCCTCTTTTTTAATATAAGCTTAATATTACTAGAAACTTCCTATTAAAAATTAAAGTTAATTTTAAATTTGTGGTAACTAAAATAAATTGAAAGTTTTCAACAATACTACTTGCACTCATGAATTTAGTGGAGCCCCACTCTCTACCAATCATAAATCAGATTTAAAAATGTTAAACATTATTACATTTCAATTTGGTGGAGATGGCAAGCCCACCAAATTTTTGACCCACATTAAATATGCTCACCACATTTACAAATAAATTATATGATTCAAACTTAGAGCTTAAACCACCTAAAATAATGACCAAATAAACTTTTTGAATAAAAAATATACCCATTCTATATATCTAATAACTCTATAGAAAATACACAAACCAAATATTCTTGAGGAATCCGATCGATCATACCAAAAGTTCTTGATCTCTAAGCAACTCAAATAAAAAACAAAATTCCAATTTAAGAGAGACTCGAAAGTTCACTTTATCAGTCTTTTCATATAACCATTTACGTATTTAATTAGTCATTGTTTTCATAACTTTAGTGATTAATTGACCCGAGTTCATGAAGAACGCATAAACTCAATAATATATTACAAACCTTATATTACAAACCTTCGGGCAACAACTCTATATTGTAATAGAAACATATAAACGATTTTTTAATTTATATTTCAACTAAACATATCTTAAAAATAAATCTTTAAAGATTCGCGATTGTCTAATATCTTCTTCAAAATCAATCGTGTAAATTCGCTAAATGTATAGGTATAGATCTAGTATTTATTACCTAGGACGATCGGTATCTCGGCATGGGGTTGAGGAAGGGATAAGAACTGCCCTTCTTAGGATATATCACCAATGCTCCATGAACTGTTGCACGCAGCCATGAGACATGGGCATGCCACCACAAGGTTCCTTCCTGCCCAATAATGGTGAATCTGTATGTAAAACGCCCGCCTGGCTGAATGGGGCACTGTGTAATATACCCTGGTCCGTCAGCCCACGCCGACCAAATCTGTCTCACTCCATGCCTGAAATATATTTGGGAATTAGTACTCTATCATAAATGCAATTCAAACTGCAACAGTTGTATTATAGGCATTCCAAGCTTTGAGAGGTAGAATTTACCAGTGGAGAGTGGCATTATACTTGGCTCTGTTATAAGTTTTAACAATAAGAATGTCGCCATTGCGTACGTGTAGGGTTGGGCCAGGCAGCTGTCCATTCACTGTGATTACGCTATTATATGTCTTACATAGCATAGTAATAGGCGTCGCTTTAATCTGCATATCCAGAACAAATCAATTTATCCTCAGTATTTTCTTGCTCTATCCATAGAAATCTGGTCTGGTCTGTATATAACAGTTGGGCATGACAAATAGTTATCCTTAACAATAGATGACACGTCGTTAAAAACTGAATAACAGTAAATCAGAAGAAGTGATCAATCTTCTGAGCAGAGAAAACGAGATGACAGGCAGTACATTAAAAACTGAAAGTTAATAGCAAATGATCAATGTCCTATATTTGAAAATGATCTGACAAATCCATAAAATACTGGTTCACAATAAATGAAAGTAAATGATCAGCCTCCTGAGATTAAGAGATGAGATGACACCTTAAAAAGTACTCGATAATAATAAATAAAAAATAAATAATCAACATTTTGATGTTGCCCCGACAACTAATACATTTATAGAGGAAGTTGGCAGAATGGATATTTCTCAATCGAATTACATTAAATTGAAGATCAACAGATTCTAAAAGAATGTAGATGTTTATCCTCTTTTGGATTAGAAAAGAAAACTTGTTCAAACATGGACAAAACTGCTCCAACTAAAAAGACTTACAACGAATGTGTAGTGATGAACGTCTGCCTTTGCAACGGGATTGAATAAAACAATGAATGTAACCAGCACAACTAAAAACTTTAGTGAATAACATTTTGACATTAACAACATCTTGCAAAAGAGAATACCCTAATTTTCTTTTTCTTTGTTTGCAACTAAGTATCAAGCATGGAATGTAAGCAATGCTTCTCTATTAAGAGCCCAAGATTTTTAGGATACAATTACAAAGGGAGCCAACTGCCATATCCGCTCAAATCAGAAATAGATATATATATATATATATATATATTGAAACATGGAGGAGAAGTAGTTAGAAAATTGAAAACGTGCATTGTGAAAGGTAGATCCCAAACTACTGTTATGGTGAGTGACATACAGCAAAAAATAAAAATCATTCCACAGCAAAGCCGTCGCGAATGCAAGACATGAACATTTCAACTACCATGGTTAATATAACATTTTCCTCCATACCTGCCCAGCCCTTTTCACATGAAAATCAATCCAATGCTGCCAATGAGTTGTTGAACTCTCGTCCTCGCTCCAATGTTTCCTTTCATAGTAGCGAATCAAACTTTAATATGGCGGTCAAGCTCATAATTATATTCTTTGAACCTTAGCAATAGAAAAATACATGTTTACAACTGTACAAGATACGGCTTTTGAAGAAACCCTGGTCCTGCATAAACACATGCCAATGTTTGACTCTATAACATAATTTTATTCTCATTTCTACAAATGGAATTTTAAAAGTTTATCTCCACATGATACAGACAGCAAAGGCGGTCACGGTCAGGCTCAGAGTTGTTGGAAGAAACACACTTCTTTTTGTCTTTTTATTACTTAGGTTGTTACTTTTTCAACTTACAATTGGTTATGTATGCTTTTAATCTTCAACATCGAGATGCCAATATATATAAACTATGGCTCACCACCGCATCCCTATATATATATATATATATATATATATATATATATATATATATATAGTTCTAGACGGCTATCCTATTTATATAGAGCGGCAGGGTAGGTAATTGCCATAGGGTCTTATCTCCATATGGGATGGGAATCCTTTTACTTTTTCCATATTTTTCGAATAATATTTTGTTGTTCCACCACATTTTAAGATGTGGTATTAAAATGGTAGCTCAGTCACATTTTGAAATGTTTTTGTCTTCTAAGATGTAATCTACAATTTATTCAACTTATAATTATCTTCTTCTTTTTTAAATTATAAATTATCGATATATTTTCATATGTATAATTTTTTATTTTAAAAAAATGTCAATTTTACAATTTCTCAATAGTATTTTCTTTTTATAAATATTCTACATCTTTGTAATTTTGTATTTCAAGGTTAATATGATATTTGTGTGGTAATTTTAATTTTTTTACAATTTTAATTACACAAAAAAATTGTAAGTGGAAGTTAAAACTTAATTGTCACAATAATGATTTGTTAAATATCATTAAAAATATAGAAATAAAATTTTAATAATTAATATTCTTCCACTTTCACTCCTTTTATAAAAGAATATTACATATATACATTGCCTATACATTTACAAATTTTACATAAATTGATGTAATTAATTTTTATAAATAAGTAATATAAAACTTATTTATTGGTTACATTACAATATTGAAATTCCTCAAAAATTATTATTTAATTTACATTTAAATCTATTTAGCTACATCAAAAATTATATATACATTGTCGAAGGGTCCTTGGTCTATTGGTGATGATGTTGGCTCTCATTGAGCCCACCAAGGATCAAGTCTTGCTAAGTGCAAGGCCTAGACACACCAGGACACAGAGTCAAACAATTGAGGTCATAATTGTGCCCTGGGTGATTTTGATGATGTGGATGCCCCTTACTCGTAGTTGCTTAGTTGAAGGTGATCACTAGTTTAGTTTCTTCACTTATTTTGCATTGTTGAATCTATATGTTTGCTCGGAACTTATTATCCCAATGGACCATTATGATCCTATGACACATCCATTTAAGATTTCCTTGTAGTTCAAGTTAGAGTCTAGCTATTGGTATTTCACGGCCTCTCTCTATATATATAAATACATATGGGCTTATTCATGTGTATTTTAAAGAAAGTTGGAAGCACCAAAATGCTATTGATCTTAATAGAAAACTTATTTTTTGTTCAATTTCGTGTGTATGAATATATATATATATATATATATATATATATATATTTCTTCAATCCATTTAGAACACATTGTTAGGGAGGATTTACCTACTCAATCCTTCATATTATTATCAAATCCTCAAATCCATCGGATTTAGAAGTTTCATACTAGTTAGTCATGAGAACTATGAGTAGAAACACTCGATCCCATATTCCCATTTTGAACATGGCAAGAAAATTTATGATTGTTTTTCCGTGAAGATTAGAAGCTATTTTTTTCATAAGATCTATGGGAACTTATTGTTGAGAATTTCTTCTCTTAACTAAACGATCAAGAAGCCCTTCTATATTTGAAATAGGTTCAAAGAGATTGGTTGATGGAGAAAAAGAAACAAGTGTGAAAATGTCTACAAGACCGAGAGCGGTGATGATGTTGTGAGAGAGAGAGGAACTAAACATGATCTAAAATATAGCTTATATATTCAATGCATGAAAAGTTTTCTTTATAAGAGGTGAATAAATAAGAAGTTGGGAAGTGTAATAACCACCTAAAATGTGAAAAGTGTAACTCCCATACATACCAATGAAACCTAAGAAAACAAAATACGTTTATATTTTTAAAATATACGATGGAATAAAAACATACATTAATACCCCCTTAAGCATAGTTTACATGGGTATAAGAGTTGGTTCCTAGAAATAAGTCTGGTATGCTACCTAAGAAAAAGAAAATCTCTCAAGAAGTAGAGATAAGGAGAAAATCCATGCAAAAAACTACCCTCAAAAAGAGAGAGAAAAATAATAGAAGACTAAATATCCTCCTTGAAAAATGACAATTCCCATAACCCAAGAAGATCCCACAAATAGTGATGCTTGCTCTCATTAAGGGTTTGGTGACTTAGATATTAACTATTTTCTCCATAGTATGGAAAATCCTAATACTAATGGCATGTCCATGCATGAGCTCCATAATGAAGTGCATATAAACCTCGATGTGCTTGGTCCTTTGATTTTGGACTAGATTCTTGTAGATCACAAAATGTGCTTTGGTTTTCATAGTATATGATCACATTTCTCTTGAACTAGATACCAAACTTAGTGAGAATACCTTTAAGACAAATCACCTCAGTACTAACATTAAATACTCTCCTTTATTTATCCTTGATGGATGATATAGCAATAGAAATCTACTTCTCACTTGACCAACAAATCGGACTGAGCAAGAGATAAATTGTGTCTGAAGTGGAATTGAGTTGATCAAAAATTTTAATCCAGTTTGAATTTTTGTACCCAACCAATTTAATATCAATACCAACCCCATAATGAATCCAGGAAAATATGAGTACCCTAAATGTAATGGAGATTACTCCACTTGGATTCTTTCCATCAGTAGTTCATGAGGTTTTTTCTTGGAGACCATACCAACTACATATCAAATGTAGGGCCTAGTGTGAGTTAAATACATGATACTTTGAACGGGTTGTCTATCTTATCATCAACCAATGGAGAAGAACACTTAGCCCCAAGATTATAACTCTAAAGATAAAGTGAGTAAGAGTTTTCTTATAGTTAACCATACCAAACATTGAGAGAAAATCAAGAGCATACTTGGATTTTGTAGTGGTGATCCCTGATTCCTAATTTGAAATCTCAATTCTAATAAATTAGTGCAACAAATCCAAGTCATTCATGGATAACCAATAATTTAGAGCTTCTTTTACCACTATAATGGAGGATAATATTCTACACGTGACCAATAGGTCATCAACATATAGTACCAAGTCATATGAATGTTAATTCACAAGAAGTTATCTTTACAAGATATGCATAATTAGGGAAGTGTGGACGTGAAGAAGTGTAATTCCCATATATGCTAATGACACCTAAGCAAGCTAAATACATTTGAAGGAAAAAAACATACAATGGAATAAAAACCTGCACTAATACCCCCCTTAAGCATAGCTTAGGTGGGTAGAAGAATTAGGTCCCAAAAATAGGCCTGATGAGGTACACAAGAATAAGAACATTTCTCATGAAATAGAGAAATTGATAAAATCCATAGGAAAAACATAGCCCCAAAAGAGGCAGAGAGAACCCCCAAGAGAGAGAGAGATAGATAAATATTATATGACTAAATAGCCCATTGAGAAGTTGGCTGGTTGTGACCCAATAAGAGCGCAAATGATTATACTTACTTTCATGAAGGGTTTGAAGAAGATATGAAATATATAATCCATAGTATGGAAGATCCTGAGATCAATGACTTGCTCATGAATGAGCTACCTAATGAAGTACACATGAACCTTAATATGCGTCTTCTTCTATAATGTTGGACTAAATTCTTATAGATATAAATGGTGCTTTGGTTGTTGTAGTAGATGTTTGTATTTATGTTGAACTAGATGCTAAAATCGAGAGAGAATATCTTCAAGCCAAATAGCCTTAGTACCAACATTAATAACTTCCCTTTACTTAGCCTCGGTGGATGATATAAGCAATAGCAATATACTTCTCACTACACAAATAAATCAAACCTGAACCAAGAGAGAAATTTGATCTTTAAATGGAATTGAGATGCTTAATATCTATAGCCTAGTTTGAATTTGTGTACTCAACCAAGTCATTCTCAATACCTACTCGAGTGAATCCAAGATCTATAAGTAACCTAAATGTAGTGGAGATCAATCCACTTGGCTTATTTCCATTACATTTCATGAGGCTTCTACATGAACCTAGAGACCATACCCACTACATATGAAATGTTAGGTCTAGTGTGAGTCAAATAAATGATACTTTCAACAAGTTGTTGATACAAGGTAGCATCAACCAATGGAGAAAAAACACTCAACCTCAAGATTGAATCCAAAGAGAAAGGGAATTTGTAGTCATTCTTACACCCACTAAAGAACAAGGGAATGCCATGAGTGTCAGCCTATCACCCAGTGGGCGCTAGGTGCTCACTCGAGGCACGCGTAGCAGTGCCGAGTCTCTCCTTTGTGTGATTTTAATGGGAAACATCATCCATGATAGGAATTTAAAGAGAGTGAGTGGAGACAAGATATGTAATCATCATAGAACTCGGGAATGGCTTCTAGACCAATGCAATCATTCCAACAGAAAGATACTTTAACATAATAGGACTGAAATCAAATAGAAAGGAAAATGCATAAGGATTCATACTCATTTCATAAACATACATGAAACATAACTATGAAGATATGAGGATGGACCAGAATCATTAATGATCATATTCAAATAAGTTGGTAACCTCATTACATCCATTATATTCATTATAGAACATCGCAAAGATATGGCAGAATGAGGTCATACATCATAATTGGATTTATATCCCTTAGCTTCTCAAGAAGAAAATTTACAATCCCAAGCCCCTTGATGTATCCTCCCCCTAAATTTTATCTACCCAACCCAACGTAACTCCTCGTGGCATTTTGCGAGCTCGCTCTCTATTGATCTCTCTCTCACTTCCTCTACGAGTGCTTGTATTTATAGGCCCCTTGAACTACCAAATCCTCTATCTGCTGGCTTAAGATCTATTGCCAAGTGTCCAGATGTGGTCCTCCATGGGAGCATGCTTTTCCAGGCCTAAGCTCTCCACTCCTTGCCATGATGGTCTTCTAGAAACCTCCATCGTAGGGCATATTCCTTCCTAGGCCAACTTGTCGCAGGATGGCACCTTATCCACTCGCATGTGTAGTCTGGTCACACTTTTCTCATGTTCTACCTGATGACATCGCCAAATACTGGCTAAGTCTGAGACCTTGTCGCCAAAGCACATAACATGGTTTCTTCTAAAACCCCCTAGAACCCTACCTTGCGCACCTTCTTCTTACACACCCACCCTTCAACTTAGGCCTTGTGTGCCCATGCGCCTTTTTGTACTTAGTCAATATTTTAGGGGCCCAACATCACCCCACACTTTACTTGTTCTTTGCCCATGGGAACACTTCTTCAAAGAAATAATTACAATAGACTTAACATCTTGGAAAAAAATAATAAGGGAATGAAGAATTGGGAAAAATAAAAGAATGGGGAACTATTGTCATTACTGCAGCAAGATAGGAAAATCTCTTTGCAAGTCAACCTCCAACTTGTTTTAGGCATCGGCTTAATTTTGTGCTCTCGGCAAAGGTCTCCAACTAGGAACTTACCTCATTAAAGCCAAGTCCATTTCCTCGAGTGTTCAATGTTTTAACCATTCCTTCCAATTCCTTTCCCACGTCCTCAAGCACATCCATCCTTCTTGTAATATGTGGGTACAACTCCTTCATTAGTTTTTAATTGAACCTCGTAAGGTTTCAATAGCTTTTGACTTCTTCTCGACCTCGGCCAGGATCCTCTCCCACTCTGCTCTATTTCCTTTGTTCTTCTCTTAGAATTCCTTGAGCTCTACCTCGTGAGTGGTGACCAGAATACTTACCACTTTATCTTTGTCTGCGTAATTTTCATATGCAGCCTCAGTAGTATGGGTAGTAATTTTCACATCGAAAGAACCTTGTTGTACTTGGTAATGATTGCTATAACCTTCAATTTTCCTCCTTCTCTAGGCATGTTGCTACTTCTTCCATGGATTCTAAGGCCAGAGGTTGCCTTTCCATGGTGAGGATGTGTGTTAAGTCTTCAAGGCACTCAAGGGAAGATCCATACTTTTGTGTGGGCGGTGCTAGGTCTGGATGCTTTAAAACAATGGCATATGTGATGGATTATACCTTCTTATATACCTCGTGCATCCTTACCTTTTATTCCCTTAGTTCACGCTTTAGTTGCGCACTAATTAATTCCTCCTGTTTCAAGTCCTTGGTACTTTCTTCTAGCTCTTCTTCCCTATTTACCAGCCCTACCTCTAGAAATTTCACCCTATCATTCCTTCCGAATAATCTTTCTTCAGCTCAACCGAGACCTTATTTAATGCATTGCATACTTGTTCATCTGAAATTTGTTGAGAACTCACCAAGGGGTTATCTCCTTTTGACTTAGGCATCTTCATTAGTGCCCCTTGGCTTACCTCAAACTCTAGCTCATCGATGTGGGACTCAATTTCCCACAAAATCATTTTCCTCGTCCAAGGGTATGCACCTTCTTCATCAAATGACTTCATTACCAAGAGTTGATTTGTTGGGACTGTGCTTTGGAAGCGCATACATGTAACACCTTGTTTGGATCATCAATGTAGCTCATTCTTAGCCCCTAGATCTCCATGTGCTTTCCCCCTGTGCACGTGCCTTAGGAACAATTACCGATAGGCTGGGGCCTCCCGTACTACCATGATCTTTCCCTACGCTTTCTTCCCTATCTTCATTCATCACTATATCATTGTACTCCAATTCTTGTTCTACCAAGGCTTCAATGATTTTCATTGCTTCTCTTTCTGCCGCCTTATTTACTTCATCCTTAGTGAGGCTTGGAGTCCTCTGACTCTTTGTGCTAACCTCTTCACCTCCTCCCATGTCCTGGGTGCCCTCCTCCTCCTGGATGCCCTTCCTTCACACAAAGCGATAGTCGTTCTTCTCCCCTTAGCCTTCTTCTTCCAAATCATGCACTGCCGAAAACAAGTGGTTCTTGGTCTCTCGTAGGTTCATCTTCTTCATCGTCATCCCTCTCACCCTTGTATTTCTCCAAGCTCTCTATTTCCTCTGTATCAATTTCCTCCATCACCTTCTGTTTCTTCTTAACTAGGGACTCCAGTATAGGAGATTTTCTTTCTCTTCTTCCTCCTCTGGTGATTTCTCCTATGCGATAATTTTTTCTTGTTTTGGCACCTCCTCTCTGACTGGGGACCTCTTCCTCCGCATGAAATTACTTGTTCTAGTGCTTGTTCTCAGGGTGCCCAACACTTGAGTATCTTGGGCACTTGGTTCCTTTTTATTTATCTCTTTCATCTCCTTTTTCTTGGGTGTGGTCTTCCTTCTACCTGTTAAGTCTTCAGGTATAGCTATCTCATTCTCAAGATAAGCATCCTTCTCAAACTTGGGCCTTATGTGAAGGTATACATGTGCCACGAACCTCCCTATAATAGGAAGAGTCAAGGATTTAATCATCTGAAGCTCATGTGACATGTACTTTTCCATGTACGCACACTTGTTGGGGTAAACCAATGTCCTACACATCTCCATCTCCCTGTGGTCCCGATCCATACTTCCAAGGTCAAACTTCAACTTCTTGGATTCCTTGAATCTGTTTACCCCCACTTAGAAGTATTGAGCGGTAAAGGAAAATGGAAGTTTACACCATGGGCTCATGCTTTCATCAACCAACCTAAATCTGCCAATGCAAAAGTGTTGGTATACTGTGAATTCAACTTCTCCCTATGTGAGCTTTGGTAGTTGTTCTGGGATCCTCCACTCTCCCCCAAATGCATTCCTCAAGTGTGTATACCATTTCTCAAGATACGCCTTGTGAATGGCCATCATGCTATCGTAAGTGTATTTTTGAATCTCTTTGCGGGCAAGGGGTCTTCCTTTGGGTACTCCCACACAAACTTATCTTCCGCATCTAGAACTCGACCTCTAAAAACACAATAGTCAAGAGGACATTGCCAAAAGTATCTTGTCATCTTCCATGCATCTAGATCTCATCCACGATGTACTTGGAAAAGTTGTAGATGGTGCCCTCCGATATCCTTCTGCAATCATTGAGCCATGACTTGTTCACTTGCATCCACCTCTCTTGGTCATTAATTTTGGTTACTAGGCACGCGGAAATTCTCATCATTGGGTCTTGGATATCCACAATATCAAAGTACCTTGACCCCTTCTTGTATGCATATGCGGTGACAGTTTCTTTGATGGCTTCTTTGTTGCATAGGTCGTCCTTTATATCTTCTCCTTCATAGATGAGACCTGTGAATTTTGAAATCAGCTGAGGAGTTATGTGCATCTTACACCCCATGAAGTGAAAGTGATCTTCATGTACGCACGACATCAGCCACTGATAGAGGCACTCAGGCTTCCCAAAGTAGGGCAACTCATAGAGTTGCAACAATCCCACCTTCTCCAACTTCACTTTTACTTTGTCGCTATAAATGGGTAACCCTTCTAGTGTCCTCTTGTTTTTGGGCGCACTAACTCCAGCGCCATTTATTTTTCAGTCATGTTTGTGTGATGGTTATAATTACTTACTGTCATGTTTCTTAAATGGGACTCCCACTCCTTTCCAAGAAAAACCCCATCTAGGTACTGCATTTCTGCATACCATTCTTCATTGGTACTTGCGGTGGTTTCTTGTTGTTTTCCCTTGCCCTTGCCTTTTCCCTTCTTAGGTGTTACAACTAGTTTCTTGGGTGCCATTGTGTAGGTTATCTTTTCACTTCAACTTCTCTTGCTCTACTTCTCTACCTTTTCCAAGCTTAGATCTCAAACTTGTGAAGAAACTCCTTTTCAACTCGTGTCCTAGCTTCTAAACCCTTGCTGGAATATCCCCTTCAAAAGACAACACTTCTCCACAACTCTCTCTATGCCCATGAACTATTTCCCTCCTAGTTTGAAGATCCAAACTAGTCACTCATGGTTAAATTTCTCTAATTTTTCTTCACATGGATCAACTCTAGAAACCCTAGTTCACAAAAATTTCTTCCTTCTTCGTATTCATAGTGTAAATAATGAAGTGTCCAACCTTCTATTTATAGTTTTTCCCACTTTTCAACATTAAATGCTACCTTACCTACCACCATACTTCAACACTTAATGTGTATTTTTCAACTAAACCCGACTTTAGCACTTTAACTCATGCACCCAATCCTTGCGTAGACAATCCCCAACCTTTTGGTGTGTGCAACCAACCCATATTGACAAGTGAATCTTATGCGCATGTCACTAGCCTTTGAAGGTACTTCTATCATGATTTTTGCTCTCTCCTACCTCATGTTTTCTTTTGTACTTCTTCCTCTCTTGTAAGTGGATCCACAATGTAGCCTTACCCTAACACCAACCATCCTTTTTCACCATTCCTTTCATGCACTTCCTTTCCCAGGGCCATTCAACTGGGCTTTCCAATGCAATCCTTCCTGGTTCATCACACTTTGCACTTTCCTCCACATTATTCTACCCCACACTAAAATGATGCGCGGTCGTCTACGCATTCACAACCTTAAAAAAAAAATAAAGAGGTTACTGACTCCCAAGTGCATAACACAAAACAACAAGAAAAAGAAGATACACTAAAGTAAATTCTAAACTAACTAGAAACATTGCCTTATTTACAAACACCAAGAAGACTTATTTATAGTAGGGCTTCAACCTACTTCCATTGAAGTGTCTAGCAACCTCGTCCCATCCAGTGCTTGTAACTGGCACACACCTGAATCAAGGATGTACGAGATGATGTAGGGGCCCAACCAATGGAATTTTAACTTCCCAGGATGGCACAAAAACTTTGAATCATATAGTAAGACCATCTGCCCAACCTCAAACTTCTTATTCTTAATGTGACGATCATGCCATGCCTTTTTTTTTCTTTTCAGTTTTCTGGCTCCACCTAGCTAATGATCATCTCTCATCCAATTGCATTAATTTGTCAATTCTTTCCTCCAATGCTTGTTCATCATCTAATCCTCCTGCGCGCATTATACGCGTAGAGAAGGTAACATGAATTCAACTGGTAGGATAGCCTCGCGCTAAACACCAATTGAAATGGTGTGGCCTTATTCAACCTCTTGTAGGTTGTCTATATGCCCAAAGAATGGAGTATACTTTTTCATCCCAATCCCTTGTCTACCAACATCACAGATCTTAGTCAACATGTGACTAAGTATTTTGTTAAATGCCTCAGTAGTTCCATTTGCTTGAGGGTGATAGGGAGTAGTCTTGTGATGGGCCACCATGAATTATTATAATAGAATCTTGACTATTTCATTGAAGAAATGTGTACCTCTATCACTTGTTAAAATCAATGGGCATCCATACCTGCTGATTATGTTTTCCCATAAAAATCTAGCAGCTGTAACTATTATGTACAATCCATTATAGGAGCTGCCTTTGCCCACCTTGTCAAATAATTAGTGCAAATGAGGATATCTGAATGAACCAGGTCCTTTGCGCCAATGGTGAGATTGGTCAACAAAGTCGATAGCCCGGTTCTCAAATGGTTTACAGACTTTGGTTATTGATCGCAAAGAGGCATTTCATCCCTTTTTCCATGTTTTTCAAGGCACTAGAAATGGTCACAAGCCTTACAAACCTCAATGCAATCTTGATAAATGGTATCCCACTAAAGCCCCGCGATTAGAATCTTTCGTGTAGTTGCATTTCCTGCAGAGTTTCCTCCCGTAATCCAACCATGCGCCTCTTCCATAATTGCAATGCATTCATGTTCAGAATGCATCGACACATAACCTCATCACGACCCATTTTGTGAGATCTCCACTAATTAGCATGTAGGGGTGCGACACATATGGCCAACTTCTTCTCCAAGGCCTTCCTTCTAAGCGGTGCCACACCTATTTTAAGGAATACTGCAATGTCCTCTGAATCCGAGGGTGCACGCCACATTCTAAACAGTTGCACATCTAGCATAATCTCTTTAATTCTCTGTGTGTCCTCTCTGAATCAATCCTAGACAAATGATCAAGTCTGGAATTACTTTTTCCTAGTTTGACATCCACACAGTGTGAACTCAAATTCCTTGAATAATAGTACCCACCTACATATATGCCCTTGTAGAACATGCTTGTTCACTAAATATTTCAATGCCATATGGTCGAGTAAAATATAAATGGAGTTCTTTAGTAAATATGTATGCGAACTTATGAAGCATGTAGATCATTGATAATGCCTCCCACTTAGTTGTAGTATAATTCTCGCTGCTTGTGTCAACCTCCCGCTTTACGAAGAACAAAGGATGATCAACAATCCCTCACTAGGTTGTGCAAGTACTACTCCAATGGTGGTTCCTAAGGCATCCACATGAACATGGAAAGGCTTATCCCAAGAAGGGAAATGTAGGATGGGTGTGGTGACAAGCCTATCCTTTAAAGTGTCAAATTCCTTCTGTTGCACCTCTCCCCAATGAAATACACTTTTATGTCTAAGAAACTCTTCTAAAGGCATGGTGATCTTAGCATATCCCTTGATGAACTTCCTGTAGTACCTTGTATTCCCAAGAAATCGGTGCATTGTGCTTTGACTAGTAGGCTCCCTCAATCCCACAATTAATGCAACTTTACGGGATATACTAGTAGGCCTTCCTTACATATGATGTGTCCCAATAATGTTCCAAATGGGGTAGCAAAGACACATTTCCTAATATTGAGGGATATCCTCGACTGTTTGACACCTTTCAAACATCAACCTTAAATCGTCACAATGGTCCTTCACTAACCGATATACTATCTAATCATCTAGGTATACTTGAAGAAATTTATGGATAAATTCCTAGAAAGCTTGTACCACAATGCGTGAGAACACACGGCATGAGTGCATTCTTGACCCAAATGACATGGCTGTATAGGAAAAAAATTCCCACTCGGTGGAAAAATTCATCTTCCTTTGGTCCTCCTTCACGATCCTTTCGGAGAGATAGCCCAAAATCCATCGTGAGTAGACCTCATATCCTGCCACTCCCTCTAAAATTTCTTCAATAAATGGGGTTGGGAAATGATGAATGATGCACACTACATTCAGGTCCCTGTAATCAACACAAACCCTTATCCTTCCATCCTTCTTGATGCTAATTACCATTGGACTTATCCACTCGACTCTTCAACAACTTTAATGATTCTGATGATATCATCTTATCTATTTCCTCCGACCTTCATGATGATACCCTCGCAGGTATAAATCCTCAAATTCATGTAAAAGATCAATTATCTTAGAGACTTATTTCTCTAACCAATAGTCTCCAATGATTTCCTCTTTGGGTTCCACTCCTAAGCCGATGTTAACCTTCTTTGTCTTTAAAGGTTCATGATAGGCACACGCCATTCATCGAACTATCTAACACCTCACTTGTCCCTCCGGAATGGTAAACATCCAATTTTTTTCACTCCTTCTCTATCAATAACATAAACCATATTCCCCTTTTATTTCTCTATACACATGCATTTAAACTATATCTCTTATGTTTCTCCTTCCTCAAATCGTGCCTCCGGGTTGTTGGTACCCAAATTGATTCTCCCTCGAATTTGAGCAAGCATCATAGTTTTCACGGGGAAGCTTAGAGGCAAGCATAGCACATTGCGTGTCATTTTGTAGCTGAGGGGAAGGAATTGAGCTTGCTCTTTGTCACTCAAATGCGGAGAAATGGGTAGCACCCTTAAGAGGTTTTTATCTATCCTCACCGCTTTATGGTTATGCCTTTCAACTAGGGTGAGAGGACCCTTTAGTAGCTGTTGTTTGTAGAGGAGATGGAGATGTCCTTCATTACAAATTTATTGAGAATACCTTGAAGAAAACATGATCAATACAACAAAATATAACTATCACGAGTTATCACCCTAGATAATGGACATATTTTCTAAGCAAGGTTCAGGATACTAAAGACAATGAAAAACCGGATTGCTTCTGTATGTTTTAGTAATAGAGATTATGCATTTGTATACACACAAGACAAACAGGGGTAATATAGGTATGATTGGTTGTTTTTAAATGAATGTTTAGTGGGAGGTGAGGCAGAGATAAACTTGATTCACTAGATCCTTGAGAACTTTTACAAAAATGGAGAGCTTGAACAACAGAATGTTTTGGGATAGATAGGATGTTCCTTTAACCAGAATATGTGCTTCAATGGAGGCCCAGATCAGCACTTTTCACACAAACTTCAAGGATCCAAAATGAAGGCTCAAATTGGAAAACTTAACTAAACATTATCAACCTCTATTTCATCATGCCTAAGATACCCTCAAAGGCTAACAAAAATCTTATAGTCATGCTAGGAGTCATAATGATTTTAAATTTGTTTATTTCACTATCAAATGAAAGATCTTCTGATAAATGAAATTGAAAATTCCACCAAACTATCACAAGGATAAGATCTTGTGTGATTCACAAAGATTTCAATGTAAGATTGCAACTGGGAACAAGAAAACTACTTGCAGACATTTAGAAATGAAGAAAACACAATTTTTCTTTAAAATAACATAGATTAACTCAAGTTTGATTAAATTTATTAGTAGGGGAAAGTTTCTAGAACAATCTCAGAGCTTGTCAATGGTTGTACACTGTAACCACCTTGACATGATCAAATTTAACACAAAGGAGATAAACATGTTTCTTTAGATGGTTTCTCAGAAGGATGGGTTCTATCAAGATTTTCTCTTAGAAAAATCAGTCCCGACCTCTAATTTTCCAACCTTCCAACCATTTGCATGACAAATTCATCTAATTTATAATATTTCATTTACAACAGAGTTTTCCTCCCAAAACCAGGAATATTCAAAGCAACATTGCATGTTACGACCTTGATCGTGACTCCATAATTAGATTTGCAAAAAGTTATTAGGTGTGCAGAGGGGCAAATATCTCCAAATATTTCAAGCATTCAAATCTTCACTTGGTAAGTGGTTCTTCATCTCGTGCACCAACTACTTCCTCCTCCAATCTGTAAAATCTAGTTCTTTACTTGCCAAGGGAAAACTTGAAAATTAGATTGAATCCAATGGTCAAATCACATCTTCATGGCAATAGACATTTTCATATTTTTTCCCACCAAACCAAGATATCAAAAGGTCTCCTGTGTGCGGGAAAGAAAAATTAGGTCGAATCTGATAATGATTACATCTTTAATGGTGAAAGATGTTTACAGACCTTCCCCACAAAACCATGATATCAAATTAATTTTCCTCTTCATTTGGCATGCAGGAGACTCAAAAATGATTAAAAACCATAAGAATATGCATCCTCGGCAGCTTTGGAGAAAAATGGCGAGAAAATCAGATATAGACACACAATTATTGTCGATCTTTCATTTTGAATTTAGACCATCCATGTGGGAGATCCAAGTTAAGACGGGCCCTGGGGTTCTCAATTTGCACCTTTTTGTAAAAATGCAAAATTTCTCAATTTTCTCTGCCCCTCCGCCTTTGAAAAATAGGCTTGACATGTGTCCTAATGTGGGTCCCAAAGGAACCGCATGGCTAAATTCTACTATTTCACCTCTTTTTGGAAAAGGAAATTTTTTCCAAGTTTTCCCCACAGCTCCACCCTTCTGCTTCTATTTTCTAATGTGGGGCTCGGTGGAACCATGCTTCCGTACACTTTTAACTCCTTTCTCCACAAAAGGAATTTTTTCCAAATTTCCCCTGAAAGTCTGCACCTCCACCGTTGACTGGAGAATTTTTTTGACTATTCTCTGTCGGGCCCATGGGTCATTTTGATGATTTTAATCTTTTAAATAACAAGGGGTAAAAAATCCAAGTTTCTTCCAAAGGCCCGCATCTCCACTTTTAACTTTGCACATGTCCTTCTGCAGGTCAAAGTAAGACTTTTTCCCTGCCGCTTCATATCTATTGAATAACCAATTAGATGCTATTAGGGCTGCGGGGCCAATTTGATATTTTTTACAAATGTGACAAAAGTGGAAAATTTCACCAAAAGAATCATTGCCGGGCCGCATCAAATCAAAAATGAACACGTATACACCTTCGGGGCAAAAAATAAGAAATCTTCCCCACCACTTAAATTTTGCTTTAATCAGAGCTTGGTGGGGCCATGGGTGAGTTCAAACTTTTTTCCAAAGTAGCCAAAAATAAAAAGTTCATAAAACAAACTCCGTCGTGCCTCATCCAATTAGAAGAAGCCATGTAAGTACAAAAAGAACCAATCAGAATTGAGCGGAGCTATGGGACCAAAATTGCCCTTTTGCCAAAAAAGCGTAGTAAACGTTTAAAGTTAAAACATTTCCCTCTATCCCCTTACCAACCAAAAGAATTTACGTGACCGTCGAATCTTTTTGAGGAATAATTTGATGGGAAAAAGACACCGTCTGGTCGACCATCAAAAACACATAAATTTTCCATTCATGCCCATAATCCAATTTTTCGCTAAGGATGAAATTTTTGAAACAAAACCAAGTGAATCATGGCTCCAAGCATCTTTCGACCATGGATTTGGATTTTCAAAGGCATACAAATATAAATTGATCATTCTCGAGCTTAACGTGGTAAAACAGAAAAAATCCCGGATTTTGAAGAAATTAGGGCAAAAAGAGCAAGCTCGAGAGACTTAAAAAAAAGGGCATGATAATGGCGAAAACAATGTTATCAATTTCCCCAAGGGTTGAATTGATAACATACATCGTGATTCTCAAGTCCCGGTGAAAATTGATTGATCGGTGGCAAGAATCATGTTTCACGGTCCCCATTTTTTTCCTAACTCTCGTCGAATCGAGGTTGAAAAGAGCAAGCTCGAGAAAATGCGAAAAAGCAGTAAAATAAGCTTGGAGCAGAAAAAAAATTGTGAAAATTGGCTAAGTCTTAGTTCTCGTGGAAGTTGGGACAGTTGGGACATCAAGACGCGGATCGGCCGAAAAAAGCGAAGCAATGGGACATCTGGGACTGAAGTACGCGGCGGGCGCGAGAAGCCGATCCGGCCGAAGGAGGATAGAAAATCGACTAACTGCTGAGCGGAAAAGTTGGGACATTTGGGCCGCGAATGCGCGGAGGGCGCGAATCGGCCGGTTCGGCCGAAAAGGAAAATTTTAGCACAAAGACAAGTGGGACAAAGGGACGCGCGGGACGTGGATAGCCGAAAAAGCCGAGAGCCAATCAGATTGCGCCACGTGTCATCGGCAGATAAGGGACAAGGAAGCCCATTTCGGGCGGATCGGAGGTTTCTGTCCCAAACAGCACTGGGACATCCGGGACAAAAAGACGCGAAGGGCGCGAAAGAGCCGGCAGGCCCGCGGACCAATCAAATCATGACACGTGTCACAAGGGAAAAGGTCAAAAAGTCAAAGGGTGAGTTTTGAAGGGTCAGCCCGAACCAATGGGATAGTGCCACGTGTCCCAGCTAGGGCCCACAAGGAAATTTCAAAGGAAAGCCCACGGAAAGGTGGAGGAGAGAGAATTATTCAGCGAATCAGAGCCTGCCACGTGTCGTCCAGGTGGCGAAGCGCGGGAAAATATTTCAAAATCCGTTTTGGTCTGTTCCGTGCCCTAAATCTTCAGATCATCATATCTTTTGATCCAGAGCTCGGATTTGCACGTTCTTTATATCAACGGAAAGCTGTTGAAATTCTCTACATGATTCTAGGATCAATCTTCCATTTTGGTGTAGTCTAGAGAGAGAAAGTTAAGAAATGGCTCTGACGCATGGTAATGCCAGAAGTGACGCTTCAACAACCAGCTTTAATGCAGCAGACAGCCCGCCGTTTTGCCAGGATCCGCCGCTTCTACCATAATGAGATGATTTAAAATGTGACCTAGAAGTGGTTGTGGTAGTTTTGAATTTCCTCTCTTCCCTCTCTCTTTCTTCCTATATATTGTACAGAGGGGCTTCTTTCAAAGAAGAGACATAACAAGTTGTTCATCTTTTCTGCTCTGCCCTCCCTTCTTTTCTTCTCTAGGGTTGAAAATGGAGCTCGAACCTCCTCCCTGCTCTGTAATGGCATTTTTGCCTTTTACTAATGGAATGATGTTCTGTGCAAACTTCTGAAGCAACAAAAACGTGTTTCGTGATGCATCTGTCCATCCTTGCTCATCTTTTGTTTGTTCTCTTCTTGCCTCTCTTCATTGCAGGTATTTGTGCATATTCTAATGTTCATTACAGGTCTGGAGCTGTGTTCATGGAGTTTTGGGACATTTTCTGTGTGAAATCTATCCTTGGGTTTGTGATGCTTCTGTCCATCCTTCCCATTGCTCACCTCTCTTTGTTCCATGGCAGCTTTGATAGATGTTCAACATTCTCCTTCTCTGGTGTATCACCGTTTTAGTGTAGGCTTTTGTTTTTTTTTCCCTCTCTCTCTCTCTGTCTCCTTGGCATGGTTAGATTAGGATTAGATTAGCTTTCCTGCACTGGAATAGCTTGTGGCAGGTAGTTTAGGAGCAGGAACCAGCCTTCTCTGGAGATTCCTTTCTCATTTTACAGGTCCCACACCTGGAGAAAGGATTCAATGTTGTGCAATCACACTGGATGCCTGAGTGATCAACCTAGAAGCCTGATCTGCATCCAGGGGTGCTGTGATTTTGCAACAACAGTTTTGGCATGCCGGTGGGACCTTAGAGGTCTTCCACTTCATCTTTTGCAGGTTGGTGTGTTCCTGTGAAGATTTCAGCCTTTGGAGGCACTTACAAACACATCTGGCGACTCCATCTGATCAATAACTCATTCTCTGAGTTGCAGACCCATTTTCATCCATTTTCATCCATCTTTCTTTCCATCCCTTTCATTCTCTTCCATTCCATGAAGTTGCGCAATCATGACTTCATTTCCATCATGGGATTCACATCAACAACAGCAGTATATCACACCTCCAACATGTTTTACAAATCCTCCAAATCAACATTTTGAGCAAGTTCAAGATCAGTATGCATACCCATATGAGCAGCAGTGCCAAAGTTAGTTTGGCTATGGAGCTTTCCAAGAACAAGAGTATGCATATAATGAAGACCATCAGATGCAAGATGCTGGTCTGTTGGAGAAAATCCAAAAGATGGAGGCAAAGATGGTGCAGTCCAGAGCAACAGCTCAGATGAGAGCTTTCAGAATTGGTTGCAGGACTCCTTGTCCATGGGGAGGCCCTTTTCCAAGACACTTCAGCCCTCAAGAGAAGCTGGACTTCATGATAAAGATGCTGCCCCAACTTGCACAGTGGATAGCAGAAATAGAGGCCTATACATTCGGTGTTGAACAACCTTGTCAATGGGTAAGTTCTACACCATCATCTGGTTTTTCTCTTCCCGTTACTCAAGCAGCATCATCTCATTTGGACTTGCAAATTTCAAACCCTCCATCTGCTGTCCCAAATGTTGAATCTATGTCTCCACCTCTCAGTCTTCCATCTCATCTCGATTCTTCTTTCCTTTTCCCTTCCAAACAGTCATTCCCTCCACAAGAGCTAACAGAAACACCCCCTCCTCCAAAGAATCAAGAGGTTTCACTGCCTCCACCACCACAAAAAATTGCAAAAATCAGTCATCAAGGACAGCAAGAAGAGGAGCCCAACAGAAAAGAAATGACAGACAACTTGAAGGTTTGGGCTGCCAAATTTGGGATGACAAAGATCCCTTTGCTGGTGAAGCCCACAGAAGAGGCTGAGGTTGAACAAATGGTGGTCAGGACTGATTTTGTTGCAGCAGAAGAAGAAGATCTTGCAGTCCCAACTTGTCCTCTAGAGCAGCAGATTGAAGAGTTTGACTTGACAAACTTCATGCTGGAGGAGGAGTTCAATCAAGAGCAAGATTGTCTTCAAACATTGGAGGAAGGAGAAGCTGCTCCAAATCCAAAAGAAGAGGAGCACATTCTAGCTGTGGAGGAGAAAAGTGCAGATCCAAGGGCTTTGAGCACAAAGCAGGCTATAGGAGAACCTTCAGTTCTTCTTTCCACTTCATCTCTCTCAAGTTCTAGTACTGAAAAGGAGTTTGATCTCTCAAACTCAATATTGGAGAGTGAAGGAAACCATGGTGGTCAAGTTGCAGATCAAGAGGACACCATGGAGGAAGTTGAAAACGAGCAGCAGGACAGCAATGAGGCAGTTTACCTGTCAGATTTGGAGGACTGTTTTGATGGAGAAGAGCCGGTTGAGCTTTCACCTTTCTCTCTTTCATCACCCACATCCCAAACACCAGAGCCTGCTGCCATGAAGGAGAGCTTTCATTTGCAGCAGCCTGCATCTTATAGCAGCCCTTTGGAATCAAAATTGGAAGATTTAAATCTTCCATGTTCTTCATCGGAGGAAGAGAAAGGACAGAAGAATTTCACCATTTCTTCCACATCATCCATTCAAGAGGGTCTACAAGAAGACTCCATTCTTGGAGTTGAAAATCAGAGCTATGGGCATATCAAACTGATCAGACCTTGCCCAATCAGGTATTTGGCTTCATTGGAGCCAAAGGAGAAGCCACAACCAGTCATGCTTGCTTCAGAGCATGAGGGTGAGCTACAAAGTACCAAGGATCAGCTGTCATACCTCTTCAATCCAAATGCAGAGCAACTAAAAGAGGTATTAGAGTTTTCAGTTGATACCTTGATGATTTGGATAGAAGACCAACTTCTTGTTGATTTTCCATCCATCCAAACAGCCATGATCAGTGCCAAATCAGTTGCATGGCTGCCAATTTTGAAGAAAGGGAGCTATTTTGCACAACCAGTTGCAGGGTTTGTTTAGCTTGCCTTTGCTTCCAGTTAGAGTAGAGTAGCTAGGTTTGCTTTCAGCAGAAGAAGTGCTTGTGCACACTCTGCATGTTCCATTTGGGGCATGTATGATTTTCAGTTTTGTACATAGTTTTTGGTGTTGCTGGTTTTGCTCTTGCACAGTTCTTTTCAGTGGCATTTTGGTGAGAACAACTCCATGCCCAGTGGGATTCAAACGGTTCAGAGGGAAGTTTTCAAAGTTCAGATCAGTTTTCAGGCTACTACTCATGACTCCATGCCCAATGGATTGCTTCAGGCAACTGGTCTTTTCATCTAGCAGGCAGATGACCCCGCTGAGTCGCCAAATTGTTATCCAATTTCCCCCCAGGGTTGAATTGATAACATACATCAGGATTCTCAAGTCCCAGGAAAATTGATTGATCCAGGGCAAGAATCATGTTTCCACGGTCCCCCCATATTTTTTTTCCTAACTCTCCCGTCCAGGTTGAAAAGAGCAAGCTCTGAGAAAATGTGAAAAAGTTGCAGAAAATAAGCTTGGAACAGAAAAAATTGTGAAAATTGGCTAAGTCTTAGTTCTCGCGGAAGTTGGGACAGTTGGGACATCAAGACGCGGATCGGCCGAAAAGCCTCCAGGCGGTCCGCGAAGCAATGGGACATCTGGGACAGAAGTACGCGGCGGGCGCGAGAAGCCGATCCGGCCGAAGGAGGATAGAAAATCGACTAACTGCTGAGCGGCAAAGTTGGGACATTTGGGCCGCGAATGCGGAGGGCGCGAATCGGCCGGTTCGGCCGAAAAGGAAAATTTTAGCACAAAGACAAGTGGGACAAAGGGACGCGCGGGACGTGGATAGCCGAAAAAGCCGAGAGCCAATCAGATTGCGCCACGTGTCATCGGCAGATAAGGGACAAGGAAGCCCATTTCGGGTGGATCGGAGGTTTGTCCCAAATAAAGACCTTTGGGACATCCGGGACAAAAAGACGTGAAGGGTGCGAAAGAGCCGGCAGGCCGCGGACCAATCAAATCATGACACGTGTCACAAGGGAAAAGGTCAAAAAGTCAAAGGGCGAGTTTTGAAGGGTCGGCCGAACCAATGGGATAGTGCCACGTGTCCCGGCTAGGGCCCACAAGGAAATTTCAAAGGAAAGCCCATGGAAAGGTGGAGGAGAGAGAATTATTCAGCGAATCAGAGCCTGCCACGTGTCGTCCAGGTGGCGAAGCGCGGGAAAATATTTCAAAATCCGTTTTGGTCTGTTCCGTGCCCTAAATCTTCAGATCGTCATATCTTTTGATCCAGAGCTCAGATTTGCACGTTCTTTATATCAACGGAAATATGTTGAAATTCTCTACATGATTCTAGGATCAATCTTCCATTTTGGTGTAGTTTGGAGAGAGAAAGTTAAGAAACGCTCGATGCATGGTAATGCGAAGTGACACTTCAACAACCGGCTTTAATGCGGCGAGATAGACATTTGCGTTTTGCCGGGATCCGCCGCTTCTACCATAATGAGATGATTTAAAATGTGACCTAGAAGTGGTTGTGGTAGTTTCAAATTTCCTCTCTTCCCCTCTCTTTCTTCCTATATATTGTACGAGAGGGGCTTCTTCAAAGAAGAGACATAACAAGTTGTTCATCTTTTCTGCTCTGCCCTCCCTTCTTTTCTTCTCTAGGGTTGAAAATGGAGCTCGAACCTCCTCCTGCTCTGTAATGGCATTTTTTCCTTTTACTAATGGAATGATGTTCTGTGCAAACTTAAACGAAGCAACAAAAAACGTGTTTCGTGATGCATCTGTCCATCCTTGCTCATCTTTTGCTTGTTCTCTTCTTGCCTCTCTTCATTGCAGGTATTTGTGCATATTCTAATGTTCATTACAGTGCTGGGCTGTGTTCATGGAGTTTTGGGACATTTCTCATGTGAAATCTATCCTTGGGTTTGTGATGCTTCTATCCATCCTTCCCATTGCTCACCTCTCTTTGTTCCATGGCAGCTTTGATAGATGTTCAACATTCTCCTTCTCACGGTGTATCACCGTTTTAGTGTAGGCTTTTGTTGTTTGATTTTGTGCAAATCACACTAGACGAGTGATCAAAAGAACTAGCATCTAAAGTGCTAAGAACACAATTCAAGGCATTCAAATAGAGGCAGCCTGGAGTCATCCACAAGAATAAGCTAACATCATATCAAAGGAGAATCGGGGGGAAAATGGGAACAAATGAGCACAACCATCCTCCTACGAGTGCGAAAGAACCAAACCGAGAAATTGGGCAACGGAGTCAAAGAAAACCAAGTCACCGACCGAGAAACCGTAAAACCAAGTCGAGGACCAGAGCGAGCAAAAAAACAAAAGACAAAAAGCAACCAACAAGTTGTACACTATACAAATGATGCTCACCTTGATTATGGGGAATCAATCCAGGAAATGCTTCAAGTGCCTTCCACTAACATGAAATTTGAGCAATTTACCATCCAAATATTTCAAGAAGAAGGTATGCTCACCAACCCGAATGTCAATGGAGTAAGGTCCCATCCACGGTGCATCAAATTTACCATGCTTACCCTTGTCTTCATGTCTGCTATCCCACAATAACACAAGATCTCCAATGTTGAAATCATTGGGAGTGATCTTCTTATCAAATAACATCTTCAATTTTCTCACGAACTTCACATGCCTTTGGTGAGATGCTCTCCTTTCTTCATTAAGTTCAACAACT
Source organism: Taxus wallichiana var. yunnanensis (assembly GCA_018340775.1). Lineage (NCBI taxonomy): Eukaryota > Viridiplantae > Streptophyta > Pinopsida > Cupressales > Taxaceae > Taxus > Taxus wallichiana. Next base: position 65,638,373 of record CM031233.1, read on the forward strand.
GGGTAATGTGAGCCTCATATGGACTAACTTCTTGATCTTCCAGTTGTTGAATCAACTAATTTGAGGATAGTTGCATATGCAGGGGTAGTAGAGCTTGAGTGCCATATACCAATTCAAATGGACTATTTCTAGTGGTTCTTTTAACAATTACTTTGTCAGCCCAAACAACGAACTTCAGTTGTTCACCCCATTTTATTTTGTTCAGCTCCAAGGTTCTTCTGATAATCTTCAACAAATTTTTATTGTTGGACTCAACTTGTCCATTTCCTTAGGGATTGTAATTAGAAGCATATGTCAAATTGATCCTGTATTCTTTACACATTACCACCAAAGGTTTAGCTCTGAAGCTCATGGCATTGTCCAAGAATTGATTTTAAGCTGGCACTCCAAACCTACAGATGATATGGTTCAACATAAAATCCATGACAATTTGGTGTGTTTCTCTTTTTGTGGGGATTGCCTCCACCCACTTGGTGAAGTAATCAGTGGCTACAAGAATCCACTTATGGCCAACACTTGAAGGGTCTGAAATCTCACTAATGAAATCCATTCCCCATTGCTTGAATGGGGCTTCAATTGATACAAGTTGTAAAGGCAGGGATCCTGAAGCTTTCAGTCTTCTAGAGAAGTGTTGACAACTCTCACATATTCTAACCAAAAGATTTATATCCTTGAAGAGAGTTGGCCACCAATAACCAACCCTCAAGATCTTGTGTGTTGTGACTCTTCCAGAAAATGCCCCCACAAACTCCTCCATGGAGATCAGCAATTATCTTGGGGGCTTCATCTTTAGTAATGCACCTTAAGAGAACTCCCTCAAGGTTCTTCCAAGCTAACCCATAATCAGTAATGACATATTTCTAGGAAGCCAACTTAAGGGATCTTTTCTAGTTCTTACTCAAATACTCAGGGTAGTATAGATGTCTGAGATAAAAAATTACATCTTTGTACCACTCAGAACTCACCATTTTCCAAAAACATCTACCCTTCCTTCTTCTACCTCATTTACCTCAATAGTTTGCAAGTTTCTCTCAGCCATAAGCTTAGCCAAGCCCAAACCTCTTACCAACTTCATGGTTTAGATATCCATGTCATATTCTTGCAACTTGTTCACCCATCTGCATATTTTGCTTGAGACTTCCATCTCTAATAAGATTTCTTTGACCATAGTGTGGGGAACATAAGAAAAAAATTAGAGCTCAAAATGTAAGGCCTGAAAACCTTTGTTTCTTTTACTAAGGAAAATATTTGTTTCTCCATAATAGTGTATTTCATCTCAGCCCCTACAATGCCTTACTAAAAAAGGCAATTGGCCTCTCATCCCCTTCATCATCTTTCTACAACAAGATAGATGCAATAGTGTTCTCTGAAGCAAAAGAAAATAGTTGGAAAGGCTTCTTATAATCTAGAGCTGCTAAAATAGGGGCATGCTTTAATGCCTCCTTGATCCCATTGAAATCTTGAATGGCATCCTCCTCCCATTTGATGACTGGTCCTTCTTTAGCATGCCAGTGATTGGAATGGTCAACTCAGCAAAGTTTGATATGAATCTCCTGATAAAGTTTATCTACCTAAAGAAGGACTGAATCCCCTTCTTGGTTCTCGGAATTGGGACCTTCTTTGATGGCCTCTACCCTTTCTGGATCAATCATTACCCCTTCTTGTGACACAATGTGACCAAGAAATTTTTCCTTCTGTACTCCGAAATGGAACTTCTTTGGATTGAGTGAAATGCCATATTCTCTACATCTTATCAGCATTTTCTCCAAGTGCTGCAAATGATCACCTCTCTTTCTAGAGAACATAGTTACATCATCTTGGTAGACAACAATAAAATCATTGATGTAACTAGCAAAAGCAACATCCATTGCTCTTTGAAAGGTTGCTCCAACATTCATCAGTCAAAGGGCATCCTGACATATACATATGTTCCCCAAGGGGTGGTAAAGGTTGTCTTAATTCTTTTATTCCTTTACAACAACTTGGTTATAACCAGAGAAGCCATCCAGGGTAGATAGCAGCTCAGAACCGGTCACTAACTGCAACATGTTTTCCATGTTTGGTAAAGGATAATTATCCTTCATTGATGCTCTATTTAGATTTTTGAAGTCCACACAAACTGATGTCACCATTCTTCTTTCTAATTGGTACTAGGTTTACAACCCAATAAAAATACTTGTAGGCTGAATAATCCCTCCATCCCTCAGTTTCTTCAGTTCCTCTTGCATTTTAAGAGATAAGAGTGGATTTATTGGCCTCTACTTCTTCTGAATGGTTTTGCATTAGATTCCAAGGGAATCTCAAGTTGAAACAGATCCTCTCTGTATGCCTTTAGTTCATAATAAGTCCAAGCCATGCAATCTTGATATTTTTTAGCAATTGGACATAAGATTGTTTTTCCTCCTTGTTGAGATTGCTTCCCAAAAAGATCTTCCTTGGTTTCTCCTTTGTGCCAAGGTCATGCTCCTCAACATCCCTTGAGGCTACTATGCATCTGTTAATAATGCAATCAACATTATCAAAGTTGGATTCAAGAGAAACCAACCCTCTAGGAATGGTATTAGTCTTTAGTTGGATGATGCCTTTTCCAAACAAGGTTTCTTTACCCTTTACTACGCACACCATTAGCTCCCAATCAATACTTTGATCAAAAAACTCCCCTTTTTCTACAAAAATCTTTGACCTGAGCATCATCATAAAAAACTTGTCAATGTTTAATGTTGTTAGGTATAGATGGCCTAGTTAACACCTCAACATCATATTCACAATATGGGGATATTGTATAATTATCAAACCGAGATCCCAATACTACAAGTTTTCTACCAAATCATTGAACTTCCTATCATGATGCACAATATTGAATGAATCAAACATCTCAATGAGATCCCAAACTGCATGCTTGTATTGTTTCATTCACTGATTTTTTTGTGGCATAAAGTTTTTGACTTACTTTACAATTAATTCCAATCTCCTTTAACAATGATGTCTTTAACACCATATTTCCAAGCAATCCTCATACCTAACAACAATGCCTCATACTTAGCAATGTTTTTAGTGCACTCAAAGTTGAGTTTAAAGGAAAAGAAAAATTCTTCCTAGCCTGGAGAGATCAGAACAACACCAGCACCATTTCCAAACTTGGAGCAAGCTCCATCAAAAATAAAGTCCAAGGAGAGCCTGTCTATTCAAGAAACTTGCATTCTTCAATCTTGTGCTCTTTTCCATCAGCAAATCCTACAAAGTTATCAGCATTAAAACTTGTGTACAATACTTCATAAGATGCATTATTGGGATCTTTAATAAGGTGCAACATCTTCTTTTCTCCATATAACTTGACAAGGTTACCTTCAATTGGGATGGTAGCATAGGACATGTCCATTTGAACACTCCCACCAACACTTGCAGCCCATTTTATAGATAACAACATACCCCACTTGGCTGGGCAATCAACAATAACAACATCAAGCATCAGGTTTTTACTTGGGTAAGCTACAAGTTGCACCACCAGACCTTTCACACATCCCACCTGGCACTTCTCTTGGAGTCCATAGCAAAGTACACTTCCCATATGTTGTTATTACTTTGATATCCAACTCATTCATGACTTCTAGAGGCATAACATTGCATGATGCCCCTAAGTCAAACATACAGTTGTGTAGTAATCTGTCTTTAATGATTAGAGTGGTGAAGAATGGATCCACATTTAGCTAAGAATCCACCAAGGATGTCCCCAAATAAACCTTAGGTGGTTCACCTAGTTCCTCCAACATTGGTGGTGTCTCTAACTCTTCAATGACTGGTGGAGTCTCCACAATGTTTATATTTCTACCTAGGGAAATCTTCTCCTCTTTTAGCCCCAAATACTCAAAAGCCCTTTTCTTGTGCTCAGGAATCCTAAGAAACTCAACAATTGGAACTGAGATCTTGATCTGACTCAAGACTTGGGAAATATCATAAGGGACAGACTTTGGCAAGGCAACATTGGAAGGAAGGTTGACACACTCATTAGATGGCACATGATTTTTGATAGCTTGGGCATGAGGAGGGGTATGAGTTTTGTTTGGGATAACAAGGCCCTTGGTAGATGCATCTTTCTTAGGAGCCTCTTTAGGAATATTTGAAAGAAATGGAGTTTTTGGCTTGGCCTGAGGCCCTGTCCCTTTGACAACCCTACTTCTTGTGTTATACTCCTTCTCTTGGGCAACAACAACATTCATCAACAACTACTTGTCCTCCTCAGATGGGATTCCTCCATCATACTTCTTTATCATTAAAGATCTTAAATATTCAAAGTCATTATTGGGCAATTCAAAAGCTTGTACAATATCTACTTCTAAAGTATGAGAGGGAGGAAGAATAGGTACCGGTGGATGCAATCCCAAAAATCAGCAGTAGTTCTAGCACTTATTACCTCAGTTGAAGTTTCCCCTTGTTGTGAGCTCATGGAGAAACCCATCATGCAAACATCATCATCATTATCATCATCAGCTTCTTCTTCTTCTTGCTGATCTTCCTCACATGGAGCATGGGGCATGAAACATCTGTCACACCAATCAATGACATATGTCTCCTCCACAACAACAACTCTGGCAACCAAAGGATCAGGTACCATTCTATTTTCCTGGCCTAGGACTATTTATTTCCAAATCCAATAGGTCCCTTGCCTCTGTCATCAGATCTCTGATCATTTCTATGATGATTTGTAAACTTGTCTTGGCCTTGTTTCTTGTGCTTTGACCTTGTGAACTCTACCCAATTCCTTTTTCTACCTGGGCTAATTTGTATGATATTTCTTTGACAGCCCCTGCCAAAGTTTTCACAACTTCCTCCAAATCAACAGCCTTACTTGTTTGAGGCTTTTTTGGGTTAATTAGTTTTACACCCTCCCTTTTTGGAGGCTTTCCAATTGCCTTGATGTTGTTCTCAATTTATAGAGCCATGGTGAAGGCCTACCTCAAATTAGTAGGGTTTTGTCCCTCAAGTAGTAAGTATATTTTTTATCAAATGCATTTGAATATTTGATCAAACATGATTCATCACATGACCTTAAGCTAATAGGAAATCTCCTCAAGGTCTTGTTAAACCTTGTGTTGAAATCATGTACTGACTCATTAGGATTCTTCTTGATGTTTTCAAATTCTAATAGAAGAAACCTAGGGTCAGTTCTATCACCATACTACAATCTAAATGCATTTTTCATCTCTGTCCAAGAATCAATGGAATTATCTGGAAAAGCTTTATACTAGTCCCTTGCATCCTCTTCCAAAGTATGGATAAACAATTTGATATATACATCTTCATATTCAATCTCAAAGTCTTCCATCATATTGATAAAATATTTAAATGTTGATCACAGTTATAGCGTTGTTTCCTTGGAACTTTGGTAATCTATTTCTCACATCCTAGGGAACTACATTTGGATAACCAACCATCCCTGTAAAATTTATAGGACCAAAGGTGTTTACAACAAATGGAGGTCTGGGTGGGGGCTGGGCCATGTTGTTTTGAGGAGGTGACCTTGGAGGAGAAAAAATAATAAGGGTAGGGGTCTTTGAAACACAGGAGTATAACTTTCAAAATGGATATCCCCTAAAGGCCTTGTTTCTTAGAAAACCCTATCAACTTTTGAAAAGATAGGGGTAGAATGAGAAGTAAAATTTTCAAATTCAAATGAAGGCCCCTCTCCAGTTGGAGAATTCAATTCCATAAAGAGGCTACCTAAGATTGAAGCACTTGAATGGTAATCTTCAATGATAGGCCGATCACTTTCATCAATGGAGATCCCTTTTCTTGACTACTGATCTCCAACAACTCTCTAGATTTTCTTCCTTGACTTTGTTTTTCCTAGCTCTGGAAATAATGTCCTAGCAAGATCCCTAGCAAAGAAAGATCTTCTTCCTTCCAGCTTTGCAAATATTAGTAACAAATCTCACTTGAAAGAGGTTAAGACACTGGTACTTATCAAGAATCAGATCAACAGGGAGTCACCACTAAGGATTTCCACCTTAGTTGTGTAAATGCACTAAAATATGATCTGTCAAATGTCTATCAATACTAGAAACTAGAAATGGAATGATTTGACTTTTCTTTACCTAGATTTATCAATGAAAGCTAGTGCACTAGGTGTAGAAACTGAAATAATTACACACAACACTTGCAACTTTGAATACTTCTTATAGGCCCGAACACAAGATGATGTTTGAAAAAATGTATTAGCACTTAGAGCATATAAGAAGTGTTTACCAGGGTCTAAATATGAACTATAACCACTATGTCCCCGGAAATGGCACCAATCGGTGTTGGTACCCAAATTGATTCTCCCTCAAAAGTGAGTAGCATCACAATTTTGGCAGAATCTTAGAGGCAAGCAGAGCATGTTGTGTGTCATTTTGTAGCTGGGGAAGGAATGCAGCTTGCTCTTTTTCACTCAGATGTGGAGAAATGGGTAGCACCCTTAAGAGGATTTGATCTATCCTCACTGCTTTATGGTTGTGCCTTTCAACCAGGGTGAGAGGACCCTTTTTGTAGCCTGTTTTTGTGGAGGAGAGGAGATCCTTCCTTGAGAGTTATTGAGAAGACCTTGAAGAAAATATGATCAATGCAACAAAACCTAACTCTCTCACGAGTTATCTAGATAATGGAGATATTTTTAAGCAAGCATGATGAAAACTGATTGTTTATACATGTTTTGGTAGATTATGCATTTGTATACACACATGACAAACAGGGGTAGTATGGGTATGATTGGTTGTTTTTAAATGAATTTTTGGTGGGAGGTGAGGTAGAGATGAACTTGATTCACAGATCCTTGAGAAATTTTACAAAAATGGAGAGCTTGAACAATAAAATGCTTTGGGATAGCTAGGATGTTCCTTTAACTAGAATATGTGCTTCAATGGAGGCCCAGATCAACACTTTTCACACAAACTTCAAGGATCCAAAATGAAGGCTCAAATTGGAAAACTTAACTAAACATTATCAACCTCTGTTTCATCACACCTAAGATACCCTCAAAGGCTAACAAACAATCTTATAGTCATGCTAGGAGTCATAGTGATTTTAAATTTGTTTATTTCACTATCAAATGAAAGCTCTTCTGATAAATGAAATTGTAAATGCCACCAAACTATCACAAGGATAAGATCTTGTGTGATTCACAAAGATTTCAATGTAAGATTGCAATGGGAACAAGAAAACTACTTACAGACATTCAAAATGAAGCAAACACAAATTTTGCCCAAAAATAACAGATTAACTCAAGTTTGATTAAATTTATCAATAGGGGAAAGTTTCTAGAACAATCTTAGAGCTTTTCAATGGCTATACACTCGCAACCACCTTGACATGATCAAATTTAACACAAAGGAGATAAACAAGTTTCTTCAGATGGTTTCTCAGAAGGACGGGTTCTATCATTTTTTCTCTTAGAAAAATCAGTCCCGACCTCTAATACTCCAACCTTCCAACCATTTACATGACAAATTCATGTAATTTATAATACTTCATTTACAATAAGGTTTTCCCCCAAAACCAGAAACATTCAAAGCACCATTGCGTGTTACGACCTTGATGTGATTCCCGAATCAGATTTGCAAAAAAGTTTTCAGTGTGTGCAAAGGGGAAAATCTCTCCAAATATTTCAAGCATTTAACTCTTCACACTGGTAAGTTGTTCTTCATCTCACGCGCCAACTACTTGCTCCTCCAATCTTTCAAATATGGTTCTTTACGTTTCAAGGAAGGAAAACTTGAAAATCAGATGAATCCAATGGTCATATTACATCTTAATGGCAAAATACGTTTTCATATTTTTTCCCACCAAACCAAGATATCAAAGTCTCCCACGTGCAAGGAAAGAAAAATCGGTCGACAATCAGATGCATCTTAATGGTGAAAGATGTTTTAGATTTTCCCGCCAAACCATGATATCAGATTAATGTTCCTCTTCATTTGGCATGTAGTAGACTCGAGAAATGATAAAAAACCATAAGAATATGCATCCCAGGAGCTTTGGAGAAAAATGGTGGAAAATCAAATACAGACACATAGTTGCCATTGATCTTTCTTTTGAATTTGGACCATCCACGTGGGAGATCCAAGTTAAGATGGGCCCGAGGGTTCTTTTTACTTTTTACACCTTTTTGGAAAAAATACAAAATTTCTCAATTTTCTCTGCCCCTCCACCTTTGAAAAATGGGCTTGACATGTGTCCCAATGTGGGTCCCAAAGGAACCGTGGCTAAATTCTGCTATTTCACCTCTTTTTTGGAAAAGGGAAAATTTTCCAAGTTTTCCCCACATCTCTCGCCCTTCCACTTCTAGTTTCTGATGTGGGTCCCAGTGGAACCATGCTTCCTTTTACACTTTTAACTCCTTTCTCCACAAAAGGAAATTTTTCCAATTTTCCCCCAAAAGTCCACACCTCCACCATTGACTAGAGAAAATTTTTAACTATTCTCTATTGGGCCCACAGGTTGTTTTGATGATTTTAATATTTTAAATAACAAGGGCGAAAAGGGGCAAAAATGCAAGATTTGCGCCAAGGCCCGCATCTCTACTTTTAAATTTGCCACGTGTCCTTATGCGGGGTCAAAGTAATACTTTTTCCCTGTCGCTTCATATCTGTTGAATAACCAATTAGATGTTATCAGGGCCGTGGGGCCAATTTGATATTTTTAAAAATGTGACCAAAGTGGAAAATTTCACCAAAAAGACCCATCGGGCCGCATCAAATAAAAAATGAACACGTATACACCTTCGGGGCAAAAATAAGAAATCTTTCCCCGCCACTTAAATTTTGCTTTAATCAGAGCCTGGCGGGGCCACAGGTGAGTTCAAACTTTTATCCAAAGTATCAAAAAATAAAATTTCATAAAACAAACATGCCATGCCTCATTCAATTAGAAGAAGCCACGTAAGTACAAAAAGAGCCAATCAGAATTGAGCGGAGCTATGGGACCAAAATTGCCCTTTTGCCAAAAAAGTAAAAAGTGACAAGTTAAAAAATTTCCTATCATCCCTTGACCAACAAAAGAAGCCACGTGACTGCCGAATGCTGAGGAATATTTTGACGGGAAAAAGATGCCCATCAGATCGTCAAAAACATAGAAATTCACCATTCATGCCCAAAATCTAATTTTTGCTAAGGATGATTTTTTTGAAACAAAACCAAGTGAATCATGGTTCCAAGCATCTTTCAACCATGGATTTTGATTTTCAAAGGCATAAAATATAAATTGATCATTCTCAAGCTTCCATGGTTGGGGAAAAATAGGAAAAAATGGCAGAGCCCATAGATTTGAAGAAATTAGGGAAAAAACAGGGCAAGCTCAAAGACTTCTTCAAAAAAAGGGCATGATAATGGATTCTACAAACAATTCAAGGCATTCAAATGGAGGTAAAAGCTTCAGAACATCCACATTGAGAGATAAAATGTTTCATAACATGTAGATCAAAGGAAAATCAAGGAAAATGGTGCGAGATCAAAATGAGCACCAACACAAGCCAGAGTTCACATAGCAAGTCCAATAACCTATCTTATGCCATGGCACTATCCCCAATGGTAAGGCACTTGACAACCTACAACACCTTATCCACCAAGGGTTTTGTACTTCGATACTCGAATGTTTGAATGATATCAACTGCTAACTCTTTCCAATTCCCTGCCTTCCAGTGTGTCTCAACGTGAATGTACCATGCACGTGCACAACCTTATAGGGTGGAGTACAACTTGTGAACCCATAATGAAGGTAGCAATGCTTCTACTCTTCCCATCCAGGTTGTCTCACATGCTTGGATATGGAGGGAAGTAGTCTCTTTACCATGGTAGTCTTTTATAGCCATGGGCGCGTTGCTCTTGAAAAACCTTATGGAGAAGGTTATTCTCACCTCGTGTAATTCCAAGAGGTTATCCTAATGTGTCACCCACTAGCGCACAATAGTTCCGAGTAGGACGTAACTTAACATCCCTCTTCATTCATTCTCCTTCTTCCACTGAGCTTCCATCTCCTGTAAAAATATCTCAAGGAAGGCTCCTCCTGAATACTTAGGTAGCTTCTTTCCACCTAGGCACTGGACCATATGTGCCTTTGTCACCTTTGTCATCGATCCTCTCAAATGCTGTCTGATTAACTCATAGGTCCCATGCACCCAATTATCACATGTTATACTGGTGGTGTCACTTAAGGACTGAGCATCCTCAAACTGGATAACTCCTTCTATGGGATGGATTACCTCTAGATCCCTGATTGAGCGCACATATATTCTATCAGGACATCTTCTCCCAAAGGTTCAATATAGGGTGTTGATATTCCATCATCTAGGGGTATGATGACCCATTCCTCATCATTTTCAAAGCTTATGCATCCCTTGTTGAATCAAAGATCCGCATTATATTCTTAAGTGCACCATGGCGCCCAAGTAATGTTGGGAAATATCTTCCTCGGCGAGTGCCAAGACTTTGAATTTGATAAACTTAGCCCCTTGAATGGTGATAGCTGCATCCTTTAAGACTCGATGGGCATTGCCTTTTTTGTTCACCATACATGTACATTCGAATATGGCTATAATGCAAGCCTTCCCATCTAATGCCATGCATCCAAGGTGAGAAGATTGACCTCCACGTCGTGTTAATGAGGATATTACTAAGGAGCCATCCATCCACGACCACATTTAATGTGATCTCCTTATCATAGTAAAGGATGTGAGGGGAAGGTTTACATGCAAAAATTTCCTCTCTGCTCTTCTTTGGTGCGTGGTACCTTCTCTCTCAACCATGCCCCTAGCAAGGGAATATTATTCTCTTGCCTTAACATTTTACATACTTCTTTGATCTCATCCAGTTATCCTTTGGCGCCTCGATCTTCCCTCTTTTCTCCTCTCTTATTGATTGCTCCTTTAGACACCGATTTCTCCTTGTAAACTCGAATGACATCCACGGTTTCTTGATATACTTCCTTTTGATGCACAAGTTTTGGGTACTTCCCATACACCACTTCTTCCCTTGAAACCAGGTTCTTTTGCCATGGCATTTCCTTTCGTGTGTGGCCTCTGCTGTTGTTGTTACCATAATAGGTTCCAAGCTAGCATCACGTGCCACCTATGTCATCCATTGTATGTTATCCTTCTTGATGCTTATCATTGCAACACACTTGTCTTTCTAGTGTTGTTGACTCATGTGCTCAAACAACTCAGGGCACTCCTCATACTTGTGCTTCTTCCTACACCATGAGCACTACAATAAGTCTGGGAACTCATGCTTGTAGTGGTCTATAGACCCACAATTATAAAATTTTCCCCATGGGAACTCACTTCTTCCTCCATAGTTACCATGACCACGGAATCCTCTACGAAATACACTTCCATGCGCACCTCCATCTACGCACTCCTCATAATGACGATCATCACCCTTAGAACTACTGGCAATGTTGGTCTAGTGCACACCATGATAAATGGCCTCATTGGATCTAGTTAATAAGCTGATAATCCTTGGTATCATGGGTTGTAGAGGTGCAGATCTTACAGTAGCAAGATACATTCTTTTGAATTACGCATTGTAGCAAGGGACATCTACTCGCATCATGGTCCCCATGATAAATCTCATAGTCTACTACGACGGCACATACTATCTTCTGGGGGAAACTATCCTCTGCATGCCCCTCTACTTCATAATCTATACACCACATTCCACTGCACATTTCATGAATTGAGTTCAGACAACTTTTCCATCTGCTTAGCCATAGCAGTAATTTGATCTTCCAGAAACAATATAACACCGGTCTTAATGCTCCTAACAACTTCAGCATGTATGCGAAGCTTCCAACACCTCGCGAGGGGTTTTGAAATTCTTATGAGATAAATTTCTTCTAAATGGGGTTATAGACCCTCAAACAAACCATTGAGCATGTTGTAAAGGGTGAATGTCATATGAAAAATTTGACAGGAGAGTCTTAAACTGCACGTCATACTCCCACACACTCTCTTCCATTCCCTATTAAATCTCTTTAAGGGCGTTGATTCTCTTGTTCAAACTCGGGGATGTGGATTTTTCTATAAAGTATTTTTTTAATGTGGTGTAATTTACCACCATCTAATGGGGGTCATACTTCATATACCAGTTGTTGGCGAGAAAATTTGTCTTGTTGACAAATTGGTGGGTTTCAAGACAACGCTATGGGAATCTGAGTCCCTCTACTTGAACAGTGCAACTTCCATATGTGCATGTGTGAAAAAGGGATTTTAATGGTGGCCTTTTGACTAGAGATCCAACAGGGAATCATGACCACCGTGGCAAAGCTAGTAATTTCTCACTAGAGAAGAAATTTGTCTGAGAAGGGGAAAGGGAGTGAGAATGGAGGTAGGAGAAACTAATGTTGTGAGTAGAATATCGATTCCCACACACATTAATTAGAAATTTAATTTATATGCATTTATAGTTAGAAGAAAAAAAAACCCATGAGAAGAAGCTACAAGACCGAATGAAACTCATTGGTCACAAAGTACCAATAAATCCCTCAATCAAAAAGGCCAAAATTCCTTCTTTTATTATTGAAGCTTGAGCAGAGTTTGTACATAGCTTGAGAATGGAAGAAATTTGAGGAAGAAGAGAAAATAGAAGCAATGTGGCATTTTTGTCTTTTCCAAGTACAGAGCACTCTGGTCTTTTTGAAATCAATTTCCAGCCCTTGGAATGATGTCGAGAAGCCATTATATTCTTCACAAGAAACATTACAACTTCACAAATCCTCAACACCTTTTCAAATTCCTCTGTTGTGAAGAAAATGCTCATGGCGGGTTAAAAACTAGATCTTGCAAAGAAACCATTACATTCAATTTTCTAGTTTAAATATAGACCATTTGATTTTCTCCTCTAACTTTGAAATTGGGCCATCCATGGCAGGAAGGGATTGGAGTGGTTACGGGGGAAGCCTTTCACATTTTGTGATTTTTCATGAGATTTGGCAATTTGGAACAAATTGGCTGTGCAACCCCTTTGAATTTTCAACTTAGACACGTGGCACGTTCTTATTGGAAATGGGATCACGGCCCTTTTCTCAACATTTTAACCTTTTTGGAAAAAGGCTCAAAAACTCAATTTCCTCTGCCATCCTGATGCTCCGATTTGACTAGGACACATGGCACGTTTTGGTTAGAGACGGGGTCATGGCTCTTTTCTAAACATTTTAACCTTTTTGGAAAAAGACTCAAAAAATTAATTTCCCTCACCGGCCCATTGCTCTAATTTAACTCTTGACACGTGGCATCCTCTGATTGGAAATGGGGTCATGACCCTTTTCTCAACATTTTAACCTTTTTGGAAAAAGGCTCAAAAACTCAAAGTTCTCCGCCGTTCCGCTCCTCTACTTTGAATTTTCAACAATGGGCCCAAGACCTTGGCGGAGCCATGGAGAATTCTAGAAATTTTACTTCACTTTTGGGAATTTGGTTAAATTTCCAAAGTGCCCCGATGGCCCACTTGTCTGCTTTGACTTTTCAATAGTGGGCTTCAGCTTTGATTTTTTCCCTGTGGGCTTCAACTTTGACTTTTTCCCTGCGGGCTTTGATTTTGAATTTTCTCTGTGGGCTTCAACTTTGAATTTTTCCCTGCATGCCTCAACTTTTACTTTTCTGCGGGCTCAAAATTTGACTTTTACCTTTATAGCTTGATCGGGGCCGTGGGGAAAATTTACCATTTTTGCCAAAAGTGACCAAAAGAGTTAAGTTCACCAAAAATACCATTCCTCCCCATCCATTAGGATCTGACAACGTACCTGCATTCGTTGGGGTCAAAATTTGACGAGGAAAAGAATCCCATCATCCCTGTGGAAAATACATAGAGAAAGAAAACTTTATCGTTTTGAGTCCAATTTTTGAATTTCCTTCATGAACCAGATGCATGGAGGTAAAACAATGATTTTATGACCCAGGCCATAGAACAAGTGAACAATTTCAATCAAAAATGGAGGTTGTAAAGAGGATATTACATGCACAGACCGGGAAATGGAGGATTTCTAAAAATGAGCAAAACAGAGGTTTAAATAACTCTAGGGCATGAATTTTGCTAATTTCTTAAATCTCTAACTTGGCTTAAACACCAACGAAGGGCATGAGCTCAAAAAATTTGAATTTGGCTATGAAAATGTAGAGTAGTTTTGGGAGACAACAACTGGCTCTAGCTTGGGGACATGGCGTGAACTTGGCATGGCTAGGGCATGATGCGAGGATCCAGAATCTCAAGTTTCAAAACATATTATGTTGACCAGTGCCTTATCCATTGGGCCTTGCAGAGTCATGTACAATTCTAAGAAAGAATGGAAGGAGGAAACACACAAGCCAAACCACACACAACAAAAACCAAACAAAACTAAATAAAAACCACACAACAAAAAAGGGAAAAACACACCTACGAAAACACCTATGGTACAAGGTGGGGACAACCCGCTTTCATTGATGATACAATTTCAAGTATTTCTCACTTTGAGGAAATTCAAATGGCGTTCCATCCAAGTATGAGAGGAGAAAAACATTCTCACCACAAGCTACATGAATTTGGAATGGGCCAAGCCATAATGAATCAAATTTCCATTGCTGCCCTTTGGTTCTCTTCTCTTCTCCCAAAGCAAGAAAAAAATCCCCAACCTTGAATTCTCTTACCTTTTCCCTCTTTTCAAATATTTTTTCACTTTCAATTTGTGTTCTTTAATTCTATCCACCACTTGGCATCTACTTTCCTTAGCTTCTCCGGGAAGAGGATCCTGCTTTTCAATGGAGTCTTTGTATTGACCATCTTCTATTTCTTGTAGCAACTTGGGAGCTAGCATCTCAATTGTGAGAGGAATATCTACATCAACTCCATATAACATTTGGAAATTCAATATACATATTGCCTTCTTAGAAGTGATCCTATCAGCCCACAATGCATCATATAACTTCTTGTGCCAGTTCCTTTGATTCTCATCTACCAACTTGTGAACAATGGTCACAATGTTCTTGTTGCTTAACTCAACTTGACCATTTCCCTGTGGATAGTAGTTAGAAGAGTGAGATAAGGAGATTCCAAAACCATAAAAAAACTCTATGAGCTCCTTTGAAGAGAAATAGGTGGCATTGTCTACAATAATCTTCTATGGTACTCCAAAACGGACAATGATATTCTCCTTGATGAAGTTGCAGACTATTTTAGAGCTGGCTTGCTTGGTTGGAATGGCTTCCACTCATGTAGTGAAGTAATCAGTTATAGTGAGTACATAAGTGTTACCTACACTTGAATGAGGATTTAGAACACCAATAAAATCTAGCCCCCATTGCTGAAATAGTTCTTCATTCACCACATGGCCTAAGTGACAATGTAGTTAGTTGAGGCTTTCTAACAAATTATTGGCATGATTTACATTTACAAACCTGATCTTGAGTGTCTACAAAGATGGAGGGCTAATAATATCTCCCCTTGATAATCTTATGTGTAGTGACCATTGCTGAGAAATGTCCACCACAAGATTGATCATGATATGCCCTGAGAAACTTTTGTTGTTGCTCCTTATCCACACACCTGAGGAAACAACCATCCAGACCTCTCTTGTAAAGTGCATGATTCCAGATCACAAACTTGGTTGCTTTCAGCTTGAGGGTTCTTCTTTTTTTGTAATCAAGATGAGGAGGGCATTCTCCATAAGTGAGGTAGTAAGCAATATCAGCATACCACTCATCAATAGTGGTGACAAAGAGAACTTGTGGACTGTCTCCTAAACAGGTTGAGAAAACATCATCCTTTTCTCCCTGTTGAGCCCTGAGAGCTTCATCTTTAGCAATCAGATGGCAAAAACCATTTCCTCTTACTAGATTAGAGGGCCTAATATCTAAGTCATGCTCTTGGGTCTTTGTAATCGAACTTCCTCTCTTAGCCCTAGGATCTTGTTGAGTCAAAATGGACTTGATTACACTTCAGGGAACATCACCACTATATGGGAATTGAGAATGTAGAATATGAAACTTTTAACAACTTTAACCACTACGTAGGCATGCTTCTCCAATTGTTTGTACTTTAGCTCATGATTTTTCAAAGGACATCTCATGAAAGCAATGGGTTCTTCAAACCTTCATCATTTTTTTGAACAAGGAAAAAGAGAGTATATGTTCTGATGCATAACAATACATGATGAACTCCTTATTGAAATTTGGAGATACAAGAGTTGGAGCTTTGGAAATGGCTTTCTTGATCTCCTCAAATATTGTTTTTCCTTCCTTATTCCACTTGAAAATCACTTGAGGCTTCATCATGGAAGTTATATGCTTAGTCAATTTAGAAAACGAGACACAAAAGCGATGAAGAAAGTTTACCTTTCTAAAGAATGAATGAACTCCCTTCTTGCTGGTTGGTAAGGTTAGTGTTTGGATAGCTCTGATCCTCTCAGGATCAATGTGTGCTCCATGTTTGTTCACAATGTGTCCCAACCACTTACATTATATGAATCCAAATATGCACTTCTTTGGATTTAGAGAAATGCCATGTTTCCTACACCTTGCAAGGACTTGCTCCAAATGATAGATATGATCTCCCCTCCTCTTTGAGAAAACCATGAGGTCATCAAGGTAAATGACAATGCAATATTTCAAATCTTTGAAGGCCAAGTCCATTTCTCTCTCGAAAGTGGCCCCAAAATTAATCAAGACAAAAGGAATTCTACTGTAGGAAAAAGTGCCCCAAGGTGTTATGAAGAGATATTTTGTTGCAATCCTCTTCTTCCACCTTGATTTGTTTAACCCTAAGAATCCATCAAGAAAAGAGAGAATTTCAGATCCGGTGATCTACTTGCAAAATGTGATCCATGATTGAAAGAGGGTAATTGTCATTGAGAGATGTCTGATTCAGATTTCAGAAATCTACACAAATCCTTATTTCCCCATTCTTCTTCCTTACTGGCACAATGTTAGCCACTCATGTTGAATGGTGGATGGGGAAGATGATTCTAGCATTGAGCATATTTTTCACCTCTTCTTTGATAACATTAGAAATATTTGGATTGTAGGACCTTTGTTTTTTTCCTTGAAGGGCTTAGCTCCTTGCTTCAAAGGAATGGAGTGATGCATTTCCTTTGGATGAAAATATTTGAGTTCATCATAGGAATAGGCCAGGACATCTGAGTACTTTTTAGTAGAGTAACAAAATTTCTCTTCTCTTCTGGTGAGAAACATTTACCAATGTTAACCATCCTTGGATTCTCTGAAGTGCCAATGTTTTCTTGATAAAAATTAGATGGACACCGAGAAGACTATTTTTCTTTCTCTTGGATGAACCTGTCATGCTTGTCAAAGAGATATTCCAAAGAAACTAGGCCTTTGGGGATTTTGTTTCCTTTCAGTTTGATTACTCCCTCTTCATCAATTCCCTCAATTCCTTCCTTCTCTTCTTTGGGGACTGATTCACGGTGTGGGTTTTCACTTCCTTCAAAGAAAATATTATTGAATTTATCCCTTTGTTCTAAGAAGGCTAGGATATGATTGTCATCATTGAAGACCTACCAGTGATTTGCATTATCTAGTACGCTGGGTCTGAACACCATCTCAATGGTCACTTTATCCTTTCCAAAAGAAGGATGAGGTGTCACTAAGGAAGCTGACACTGCTAGAGAATCAACCTTTTCATTATGTTCCCTAGGGATAGCTTCAATGGAGAATGCATCAAAGGATTCAATGTAGTCCCACACTCTATTTCTATAGTGCCTGAGTCTGGGGTTCTTTACCTAATCATTGTTGGCATACTTGCTTTACCACAACCTCTGCATCACCTTTGCATCTCAACTTCTTGATTCTTATGTCCTCTGCTGCATACATACCTAAGAGTAATGCTTCATAATCTGTTGTATTATTTGTATTGTTAAATTACAGCTTGAAGGAAAAAGGATATACCTCATTGGAGGGAGAGTATAATACTACACCAGCTCCTGAACCTACTTTGGAATGACTACCATCAAACTCCATTGTCTAGATTCAGTCTTCTTCTTCCTCCATGAGAAGTGGCAAGTCCTCTTCCTTCTATGATGTAAGGAAGTAGTTTCCTAGCCCACAATCTTGAAAGAGGATGTTAGCTCTTGGATCATCAGATTTCCTTACTGTGAATTTCATTTTCTTGACTGGAAACAAATTCTTCATTTCTCCTTTCACTGGGATAGTTACAAATGACCAATCCATTTTTATTTCTCCACCTAGGTCTCTGTAAAAACTTCTACTCAACAGCATACCAAAAGAGGTTGGGATGTCTACCACCAAGATGGTCAGGAGTATCTTCTTGTCTGGATAATCAGCTAGTGCAACCTGAGCATCCTTGATTCTTCCTACCAATGGAACTTGTTTGGATTCCATTGAATAGCATGTGCCATTTACCTAGGTCAAAGTGAGGCCAAGATCATTTTCAAATTTTGTTGGCATCACATTATCTAAGGCTCCAGAGTCTATGATGCAATTGTTCAACTGGAAGCCTTTGATGAGAAGTGACAGGTAAAAAGGCTCAACTCTGTTGGTGTTGGAGGCACTGAGGGCTAACATGTTTTGAGAAGGTGGTATGGATGGTGTGGGTAATAGGCCTTTAGAGATTGGGCTTGAAGAAAAAGGGTTACTACCACAAACTGCCTTGATGAATCTGTCAAATTGGGTAGGATGTGTTTGTAGGTATTCAATCTCAGAGAGATGAACTTTGGTTTTGCTTGCATGCTCCACAAATTCAAATGGAGTTATGGTAGATGAGGAAGAGGTTCCAGCAGTGGGAGAGGATTTAAATGACAGGGGTTTTGTTACTTTTGGTGTTGGGTTCTCCTTTTCAAATGTAGCAATTGGCTTGGAAGGAGGTGAGGGTGTAGCCTTTGATTGAAATTTAGATGTTCTTGCAAAACCAGTATTTAGAAGAGAATTTCTCTTAACAACTTTTGAGTTGGGAGAAGAATCAGATAACTTACTTGGCACAACAGTGTGATCCTTGACAACTGGTGAATCTGATTTCTCTCTAGCTGATTCCATGGAAGGTGGTAATGGTGATCCCTACTGATAATCTTGTTTAGTGGAGGTTTTGGAGAGATATCTTCTTTGTTCTTCCTACTCTCGATTCAACTATTGAGGTTGAAACACCATTCTTGGATTGTGCACAACTACAAATATCACATGAAAAACTTGGATCTTCTTCACCACTTTCCTCCTCATCGATAACGTATTCAATCAGGCCATTGTGCATGCTAACCTCTTCAATTGCAAGATAGTTTCCATAGTCATCCATGCTTTCTTCTTGAGTTTCCTCAATGTATGCTCCTTATTCTAATTCCCTAGTGTTGCAAATGGCATTGAATGGTGGTGCTTCAAGAGCAAGCCTACGAGGAAGTGGAGAAATTCTTGGTCTATCAGGAAGATTTGGTTTCTAGGAGCATTTCTCATTGTGATTTGTGATAGTTGTTTCTTTAAAACAACTAGGTCATTTTCCATTTTTGGAACATTGGATCGGTGGACCGAATTCAAACTCGACCTTTTTCTTTCCATTTGGTTGTTTCACTTTGCCAAAAATAATTAGATCATCATCAGTCTCAATTGCAAAGTCTTTAGCTTCCCTCAATGTTCTTGGTTGGGCTCTTTTGAGGAAGAAACTAACTTCTAATGGCAAAGCATTGATGAAGAACCTTTTAAAGTTGTTTTTAGAGGGTACCAAATATTTTGGGATCCTTCTTGTCAACCTATCATACCTTGTTATAAAATCTCTCATTGATTCAGAGGTCTCCTTCTTCATCTGAACCAATTGGACCAACACATCATGACAATATTATGTGCTCTAGAGCCTATATTCAAATGCACTTCTTATATCTTCCAAGCATGTCACAGATCTTGGGGGAAACATGTAGAACCATTCAAAAACTTTTTCTTGGGTGACTCCACAAAAATCCTAAATGAAACATCTTCATGTTAATCTTCAACTCCCAATACTCCACAAGTAGTGATAAATGTTGCTACATGTTCTTCTGGGAGCTGAGAACCATCCCCTTTGAATTTTTGGAAGTTCTTTCTTGAGCCTCTTGGGAGCTCATGAAGTGGTTATGGAAGAGCAAGTGGACTAGTATTTCTTCCCCATGGTACATTAGGCATGCATACTTCACACTCATGATCAACCATTTTATTCTGTTTCTAGCCTCAGGTATGGCTAAGGTTGCTTCTATTGTTGCTCTTCTTCGCTTCAATTTGGATTCTTTCTATTTCTTTAATTTGAGTCCTTATCTCCTCATTAGTGCTTTCCTCTCTTTTAAGCTCTTCAAATGTGGGATCAACTTTTCCTCCTTGTCTCAGTTGGTATATCTTCTATCAACCAGCTTGAAATTTTATGCTCTTCTCTAGGGTGTTGGAATTTGTCTCTTCTTTTCCAATTCGACAGCACAATCCTTTTCTAGGTCCAAAATCCTTATGGAAATGAAGTAATGATTGAAACTTTGTCTATTATGCCAAATAGCTTCTCTCAGATCAAAAGCAATGTCTTCTTGGATGTGAAAGAGTAAATCAGTCTCTCAATAGGAGGATTTCCTAGAATAGCCATGATTTACATCCATGTAGTTTGTGTGATTATTCAATCTCCAGAAACTTTTCCTCTAGAATCCTTTTTTGTATTTTATGACCCTAAGGTCATTTTTAGGTGCGAATCTGCAAAATCTACCCCACGGTGGGTGCCAAAAAATGTTGGCGAGAAAATTTGTCTTGTGGAAAAATTAGTGGGTTTCAAGCCAATGCTATGGGAATCTAAGTCCCTCTACTTGAATGGTGCAGCTTCCATATGTGCATGCATGAAAAAGTGGATTTTAATGGTGGCCTTTTGACTAGAGATCCAACAAGGGCACTCCATTGACCCTGTGGCAAAGCTAGCAATTTCTCACTAGAGAAGAACTTTATCTGAGAAGGGGAAAGGGAGTGAGAATGGAGGTAGGAGAAAATAATGTTGTGAGTAGAATATCAGATGCCCACACACATTAATTAGAAATTTCATTTACATGCATTTATAGTTAGAAGAAAAACAAACCCGCAGAAGAAGCTACAAGACTGAATGAAACTCAATGGTCATAAAGTACCAATGTAGTACCCACATTTTACACACACAATTACAACAGTAAAATACTAGGATAATTTTTTTTGACTTACATTTCTCACTACACACAACACCTTAAGGGCTCCAAGTACGAAACTTGACTTGCATACAACAATCACACAAGTCATCGACTCACACAAACACATGAGAACAACATAGGCATGTCGATGCCACACTTTTCCCAATGAACAAATACTAGCAATGCCCCATCCAAAAAAGAAGGCTCAAGGATAGGTAAACCCACAACACATCTTTTCTTTAATTGTATTTTAGTTATGATTAACATTCCAAGAACATTATTGTGCAAGGATAAATTTCTTGATTTTCCACCTACAGATTCTTGAGTTCTTTCTAGGGTTAAATTATCGTTCACCCCTTGTGAGTTTGTTTCTTATTCTTTACAAAAGTTTCCATAACTTGCATTCTTATTTTTCATAATTAAAAATCTTATACATTACTTAATTATCTTGTCCTTATGTTAAGAATATCCTTCTCGAACATATATTCAAAGTGTCTACCTTTTTATTCTTATAACTCAAGTGGATGTGACTTGGTGTCCATATAGCGATATTAGGTTTTAATGGAGATTTAGATACAAGATAGATTTTTATCGAAAAAATACCTCGATCACGGGTTAGTTATTTCCCTACCCTAGTTATTCCAATTCAATGACTTAAGGAATTCAACTGTGATTTATATAAGTATTTTGCTTTCTTGAAGGTTGATCACACCAAGGCAATTCATATTCTTTGAAACAAAAGAATATATTTAATTGAGTTATAAGGTCTTCAAGGGTGGCATTACTTCGAACCTCAACTCTCATTTTATACTCTTTTATGCTTTATTTTCTATGTCACATTATGGTCTTATCATTAGCATTGTCTTGTAAAAGGAGTTACGAAATGTTTTCCTAACCTCTTGAAGACATACATGATTAGGAGACTTGAAGCTACACATGAACCTTAAGCAAACATCCAAAATCAACCGAGGTTTAGATTAATTCCAACTTCACCTAAGGGTCTACCCCTCAACTAAATATGAGTTTTAAGCGAGAGGACCAATTTACGCTAAACCACCTTCCAGAAAGGACCAAGGTGTTATGTTGAGAGAAATCGAGGTAACACATTTAGCTGAGCGGGGCGAAGGGGTTCATTAACAAGGGTGTAAGACCTAGAACAACTAAGTCACAACCTCCATCTATGCCATCTGGATCCAACAGGGATTTCACTCGATGAAGAACTTTAAATTTAAATCTATCTTCGGATGACAAGGTAATCCACTAGGGTACGAAGGAGGAGTTAGCTCTACTTACTCCAAATGACGTTTGACTGTGTCGCTCTTATCAGACAGGTTAAAGACAATGTCACTAAACCTACTGACTAAGACGATAAGCCCAATTCTCATGTCCTTGTTTACTCAAACTAGGAGGTTCCATCGAGTGTTGAGTTTAATTTCTTTCTACGGTTTTCAATGTCTTCTAGGGAAAAAGTATCACACATGAAACCAAGTTGTGCTCCGATATTGAACAGGGGTAGAGTGTTTCGATTAAATCTCTTTATTACATTTACAAAGTATGAATGCACAAGATGACTCATTAATCATTTATTGAACAATAAATACGCACTATAAGATATTACTTGATTCATTTACCTTATATAAATATCAAATCTTTTTACCAAGTGTAATATAAATCAAATTGACCTATGATTAAATGCACAATTCCTAGATGTCCTTGAATCCAACATCTCATAATTATCAACAAATTATCAAATATAACAATCGGTAACATGAGACAACATTATACATTTATTCATTAACAATGAACTATATAAATTACAAAGATAAATAAATGAATTACACATCGCCCTTTCGTTGTCATTCTTTCGTCTTACAAAACCATGTGAGCATGATATCAGTGATCATTATTGGCATGGCATCCACCTAATCTAACATAATTATCATTTTTAGTTTTCCCATTTACATATGATAATAACTACAATTTGCAATTGAAATAAAAGGTTTAGAGACATGTATTCATTACATTTCATTTCACTTCTTTTGTAACCTAGAGAGAGAGAAGAGAAGGGAAGAGAGAGAAAAACCATTTGTTAAAAGTTATATTTCACACAACAAGTTACACTATAGAGTTTTAAACAATTATTTACATGTGTCTAAAGTTTCCATGGTGGTTTGACAACCCGACGAGGTCCCGAAACTTTCTATTTTTACATTTTCTTACTATTTACAAAAAAATGTTCAAAAGCGGGCTCAAAGGCTAAGAAACAACTTCTAAAAGTTATCTTCGATGAGAATGCACACCATGATTAACTTTCTACGTGTCCCCGAGATATACCAATAGTTCATAGAACTGATAGAATAGGAAAAAGTGAATGGTTTACCTTTAGCGGCTAGTTTTCCAGGGCCCCTTTGGTTGTAGTTGACCCGATTACAAATGAACAAAATTTAGTTCGAGAGGCCTGAGAAAACCACATCCATAAGCGGCGTTTGATGGATGAGCACACAACGAGACACTTCCTACAAGTTCCCCTATATAAGGATAATTCATCAGAGTCAACGGGACTAAGAACTAGGAACCATTTTCAAACGGCGACAAGCTTTCTGGAGCGATAAGTTGAAATCGGTCTAGTTTGACCTCGTTAAACTGCAACCGAAGGCCTACAAAATGGCTTTTCCAAACTATCCAGAAAAGTGTTTTCCCTAAACTAAATGTTCCATGCAATTTTCTAATATAAACACTAGAGGTTTGCGAAGACGGAAATAATTTCTCTATCCAGGTTTCAAATGGTGGTTCAAAACGAAAGCTAACTTTCTAGATTTAACAACTTTCTACTACTATAAAACAATGTAACAAGGCTCCTATAAGAGCATCAAAAAGATCTCATATGTTTGTTTGGGGTCAATCCAAAGGTCAGGGTGAGTCCTCACATGCCCAGGTACATGAATGAAGCTTAACATCTCATTTTCAGAGTTACAAAGGGCACTTAATGAGTCTTTGAAAAATGCAAAATTTAACTATTTAAACAGGGAGAAGGTCAACATTATTACTGGGAAGTCAATCTCATCTTGTCGATAAACCAATATTGAAGTGATCTAGTTGGGTAAGAAGTTTTCTAAATCACCTCAGAATGAGGGTGGAAGTTCGTGTTATAATGCAACGAGTTATTTTGACTTCGTGAGTTATGACACGACATTTCATTGTTTTTGCAACGAGTTGATATAAACATTTAACTGCATTAAAATCCTAATATTTTAAAATTCTATTAAGTTGCAAAAGAGAACTAAAAACATGATAATTATGAGAGGTAAGGAAAGATGAACCATGCCTGGAGAAATGAAGTTGGTTGAAGTTCCTGGGGTTCGGTTCACATCTCACTAAGGCCTTGTTGGATGCAATAACAACTCGATCCCTCCAAACAAATAAAAACTATGGCCAAGATGTAGCATAGACATAGCTCAAACCCTTCAACACAAGGGTCAAGTTGAAAGAAAACCATGGCCAAGAAAAATATGCAGAGAAGATAAAAACTCAGCTTGAGCCCTTCAGAGAAACCACGACCAGGTTACAAAACATAACTTGAACTCATAGTGAGATTAGAGCTCAGAGAAACCAATGCCGACCTCAAAGAAGGAACATAGCTCCAAACAAACCATGGCCACTACAGCTTGCAATGAGGGTCAAGCAAATGAAAAACCATGGCATTCCAAAAGAATAAAACCAGAGCTACAGATCGCACTCTTAAATCATGGCGGCCCAAAGAGAAAAAAAAATCATGGCCAAACAGTTAATGTGCTCTGTCAAAGCTTTCACATTTTGCATACGTATCTAACATACCCATTTTGTGCAGATCCTGCAATCATGGCACTCCATGAGACTGCATTTCTTTGAGGCATTCTATCAAACAGTTCCCACGCCTTTTCCCCAAATCCATTTTGGCACAGGCTGGAGGTACGCTGGAAAATGTAAACTCATCAAGTTGGAGACCTATTTGTTGCGTGAATGAAACAGTGTGACTGTCTCTTGAGGAAACCCCACATTTTCTATATACTTCCATCCTCATATTCCATGAGAAGTTATCTCATTCTTTCATTTCGTCAAACACTAAAACAACGTCCCCAACTTGTTTGCAAACTACAACATCTGGAAATTCCTTTGTCTTTTATGATTTGATGAATGCCCATGTAGGTAAAAGAGTTCGTGTTTGGTGCAGGTTGGGAGGATGGGAGAATATTGGCATAGAGCCACAACCAAGGCATTCCATGAGATGACACCGGCGAGGCATTTCTTTGAAAAAGACAAAAATGCCCAAGTAAATGGATTGGTGTGAGAAAAACGTGCCCAGGACATACCATGAACCCACGTTTTCCTTCAAAGAACTTGGTGGGTGCGCCCAAGACTAGTTTAGATCTCTCCTTCCCTCTATGGTGGCAGCACCCTCTCTTACTCAAGAAAAAGACAGAAGAAAAAACACAAAGGAGCCCAAGCCCTCTTAGCCCTAAGCCGCCCAAAATTCACGAGCCTTTTTTTAATTTTAATTCCTTTTTTAAAATCATGCTTCTATTTCTTATTTTTATTTTATTTTAAATCCATTCTTCTCATTAATTTAGATATATATATATAATATGAGAGAATACTAGGTTGGCTTCAAGAGGAACTAGAGAGGAGTTTCGAAAATGAACGCAAGACAAGGACCAGCCACAACGTCGCAACATGATACCCTCCTCTTGCGTGAATTAAGGATCGATCCATGGCGTACCGATCTAACAATAAAATCACTTATCGATAGTTAACAACAAAGTTTATAACAAATCGACGATCGGATAATGAAGTTATCATCGATCGATACTTAAAATAATAATATTATTACTATAATTATTACAACTTAATACTACTTATTAATCACATTGACAAGGACCAACATACAAGCTTGACCAAGACAATAATAGCAGGAACCGACAATTGAAAGAATAATTATTATTACGTGGGTGATCCCTCTAGTTGGTCACACTCTAACAACATCAAGTCATCATTCAAACCACCTATCGAATTCGAGAAAGATAATTTTTCCTTAATAGGGTAATCGAAAAGGTGAAGCCAGCAAGGATCAGCAGGAGCACAACAACGTTAAACACTTAGCAATATGGTCGTTGAAGAAGAAAAAGAAGGAGGGATGAGGTATTACAACCCATCAATCCCTCAATAAAAAATACCAAAATTCCTTCTTTTATTATTGAAGCTCGAGCAGAGTTTGTACATAACTTGAGAATGGAAGAAATTCAAGGAAGAAGAGAAAATAGAAGTAATGTGGCATTTTCTGTCTTTTCCAGGTATAGAGCACTCTAGTCTTTTTAACATACATCCCCAGCCCTTGGAAAGATGGTGAGAAGCCATTATATTCTTTGCAAGAAACCGTTACAACTTCACAAATCCTCAACACCTTTTCAAATTCCTCTATTGTGAAGAAAATGCTCATGGCGGGTTAAAAACCAGATCTTGCAAAACAACCATTACATTCAATTTGCAGTTTAAATATAGACCATTTGATTTTCTCCTCTAACTCTAAAATTGGGCCGTCCATATGGTAGGAAGGGATTGGAGCGGTTACGGGGAAGCCTTTCACATTTTGTGATTTTTCATGAGATTTGGCAATTTGGAACAAATTGGCCCCTTGGCCGCTTTGACATTTCAACTTAGACACGTGGCATGTTCTTATTGGAAATGGGATCGTGGACCTTTTCTCAACATTTTAACCTTTTTTGGAAAAAGGCTCAAAAACTCAATTTCCTCTACCGGCCCATTATCTGATTTGACTAGGACACGTGGCATGTTTTGGTTGGAGATGGGGTCGCGGCTCTTTTCTAAACATTTAAACCTTTTGGAAAAAGACTCAAAAACTTAATTTCCTCCACCAGCCCACTTGCTTTGATTGAACTCTTGACATGTGGCATCCTCTAATTGGAAATGGGTTTGCAGCCCTTTTCTCAACATTATAACCTTTTTGGAAAAAAGGCTCAACAACTTAAAGTTCTTCGTCGTTCCACTCCTCTGCTTTGACTTTTCAATGACGGGCCCGAGACCTTAGCAAAGTCACAAAGCATTCTAGGACTTTTACTTCACTTTTGGGAATTTTGTTAAATTTCCAAAAAGTGCCCTGATGGTCTGCTTGTCCACTTTGACTTTTCAACAATGGCTTCACCTTTGACTTTTTCCCTGCGGGCTTCAACTTTTAATTTTTCCATGTGGGCTTCAACTTTGACTTTTCTCTGCGGGCTTCAACTTTGAATTTTTTCCTAAGGGCTTCAACATTGACTTTTATTTGTAGGCTCAAAATTTGACTTTTACCTTTATAGCCTGATCGGGGCCATGGGGCAAATTTATCATTTTTGCGAAAAGTTACCAAAAGTGTTAAGTTCACCAAAAATCCCATTCCTCCCCATCCAATAGGATCTAACCACGTACCTACATTCATTGGGGTCAAAATTTGATGGGGAAAAGAAGCTTGTCATCATTGTGGAAAATAAGAAAACTTCATCATTTCGAGTCCAAATTTTGAATTTCCTTCACGAACCAGATGCATGGAGGAGAAAAAATGATTTGATGACCTAGGCCATAGAACAAGTGAACAATTTCAATAAAAAATGGAGGTTGCAAAGATGATATTATGTGCACAAACTAGGAAATGGAGGATTTCTAAACACGAGCAAAACAAAGGTTTAAACAACTCTAGGGCATGAATTTTGCTAATTTCTTGAATCACTAACTTGGCTTAAACACCAACGAAGGGTATGAGCTCAAAAATTTTGAATTTGACTATGAAAACATAGAGTAGTTTTCAAGAGACAACACTAGCTATGCACGTTACCTTGTAACATTGTTGCAAATGGTAGCCTTCTTCCGAGGTTGTGATTTCCTTTGCACGCTATAGCAACTCACACTTGTGAACGTGATCTACAACATCTTCAATACCCCTATAATCTAGAAAATTTAAAGACATCTCAAAGAAGACTTAAGGAGGTGGATGAGGCTTTGTCCTCCCGATCCAGTCCCTTGACTTCCTCCAGTGTTCCTTCCTTTGCTAGATCCACTAGATCCACAAGGTCTTGTGCCTCGGATGCACCAAGTAGCCAATAATGGGCACAAGCGATCGCACCTAGTGTCCCCAATGTCCCACTAAACTGTACACCAATCATGTCATGAGATTGTACCTTGCCGGATGTGTGTCTCACGCCACTCCCCGATGTGTTACCTAAGCCTTGTGTATTTGCTCCTTGTCCAAAAATTCCTTTGAATACTGGAATAGTATACGTAGCCATGGAAGTAGGAAATGAAAAATTCTATCTCCTAGGCATTGATCTGTCACTCCCACCGGTACCAACTAGGTCAATGATACTCCTCCCTTGATCTAGAAAACCAAGCACCATGGTTTGGTCACTAGGTGGGTTTAGATACACGCCAATGAATCTTCTCTCTCCACACAATGAACTCTCATCAGAAGCTAAAGGGCTCTCTCTTACACTCTTGCCAAGATGGAGTAGCATAGACTACTCAGGTTCTACTTCATTTGCGTGAACCTCAAATCCTTCCCACAACGTGTGCCTCCATAGATCCATCACACTTGTAACCTCATGTTGTCTAGAAATCTCCATTTCATGTGATTCACTATACTTGAGCCATCTCTCCCCCTTTCTTTCTCATTCACAATATCTACCATCTTCCTCCACCCTATCTTCCTCACCCATCGCTCAGAATGGTTTAGCCGGCCATCGGAAATGCCTCTAAACTCAAGGTAACAATCAAGATCTTCATTCTAGAGGGATAACACATAGAAATGATCCTTTGGGCTCCCACAAAAACTCAAACTCAGCAATGTTTGGACAAGAATATGTGGAAATAGCATATTCCAGGGTGTAGCTAGTCAACACTCCTTTCCACCAATGATCCACAACATGAGTCCATTTCGATTTTCATCTTACGACCTCTGGTACTCTTCTTAAGTTCATGCATGTGATCTATAATACTATCTCGATCTATATGCATATGCCGAGAGCCATTCATATAGCTCTTGGGAAGCAACAAAAAAATTCATATAAATCATGGTAGAGGTTCTCTTCTACCCATCTACATGCATCAAACTCAAGTCCAGTGTTCAATCTCTGAGAAAATTCATCCTCTATGCTCTTAAACCATGATTCAACAATTTCCAAAGTTAAATACTTGTTATCCAAAATTCACCCCTCAAGGTAATTTTGATAACATGCATCAAATTATTCAGTCCCGAGCAAGTAGATTGATTCAAGGCCCGAAATCATGTTTTGGGGCCCCTCGGCTTCTCTCTAACTCTCCCATCCAAGAAGAAATCCCAACGAGTTAGAAAAAATGAAAAAATGCAAAAAATAAGGTTGCAGGATTGTTTTAAAGCATTTCGGGTCTGAAGGGTTCGGGTCGTACCGAGGTTCATCGTACCAAGTTTGTGGCTGAAATACAAAGAAAATCAGCTAAGTCAGACATTTTTGTCCCAGGCGGTCCGCGGGACAGTTGGGATGTCGGGACGCGTGAACCGGCCGATTCGCCGAAAGACGGTCCATTTCAGGCAGTTCAGAGATTTTTATCTGGGACAGCCGGGACAAAAGTGCGCGAGGTATGCGAGGGACGTGCGGGACGCGAAAAGCCGAAATGGCCGAAGGTAAGGAAGAAAAGTCAACGTTTGACCCGTGAACTTCAAACGGCCATAACTTTTGACTCCGAGCTCCGATTTTCACAAAATTGGACTTTCTGGAACGAGCACAACGTCCTCTACACCACAAAAACTAGATTTATTATTTTTAATGAGGGTAGATATATTTAATTAAAAGAAACATATTCGGCTCCAGTCAGTTAATGCTCATTCCCGTCAAATGACAGAAAACGCCCTGCCAGACCCAAAATAGCTGCCCACACTCAGAAGGCCATAACTTTTTCATTTCTCAACAAAATCACACAAAATTGGTACCATTGGAATCATGGCTCCGATCCCGATGCACAAAAATCAAGAAATTCCATATTTGATGAGATATTGGTGGGGATTTTTCACAAAACGTGGACGGGTTCATAACAGTGTTTTATTTGGTGGTTGGGAGTGCAATTAAGAGGCATGGTCATCATTCTTTCTCTGCTGCAGCACCTGGGACAGTATGGGGATCCTTTTGCAAGTAATATATAATCATTTTACTCCATTTAATGCCTCTTACAAGTGGTTGAAGGATAGATTTTGGGATTTCCATTTTCCCTTCTCTTTCCCTTCTCATTTTTCTATAAATTGGAGTGTTGGGCTCATTGTAAAGGGAGGTAGTTTTTGTAGCAAAGCTCTGCCAAAATTTCTTTGTGAAGCCAATGTGTTGTAGGCCCTTGTTGTGGACTCCTTGCATGGTGATCCAGGCCCTTACCTTGTAACCGATTGAACTGTGTGTATCAGGAAGCAATAAAATATAAGTTTGTGGATGTATCTTCCCCTGCTGTGTTTTCTTGCATTCTTCTTGCCCCTTCAACCTCTTCTTTACAAGAATATTGTGTCTATTATTATGTTCTTGCAGGGATCCATTATCATTGTGTATGATTGAAGTATTGTTGTGAATGCATTTTGCTAGATTGTGGAGAACTGTCATCACCCCTTCTAGTGTGCATTTCGCTTCTTTATCTCACGCATTGGGAGACTACTCTCACACCCTCCTTTTCTGGTGTATCACCACTTTAGTGTAGGATTTCATTTTATACATTCTCTCTCCCTGGTCCCTTGGAAGTTTAGATTAGAATAGTTAGTTTACCCTGCATTAGAGTAGGTTGTGGCAAGTAGTTTAGGAGCAAGAACCGGCTTTTCTCGGAGGTTTATCTCAAGTAGCAAGTCCCACAACTTGGAGATAGTACCCATGTTATCCAATCACACCGTGAGCTCGAGTATATGTGCTTGTATAAACATAGGTGTTGCTATGATTTGGTGATAACAATGCTCTGTCATCACTCATTACACATATCATGATGTATGGTATTTCCATTACAACTTCAAAAAGAGTCCCGGCAATGGAACCAAGATGTAGTCATTCTTACACCCACCAAAGAACAAGGGAACACCATGCGCATCGGCCTATCATCCAGCAAGCGATGGGCACTCACCTGAGGCACCCAATGGTGCCGAGTATATCCTTAATGTGAGTTTAGTGGGAAACATCATCTATGATAGGAATTTAAAGAGAGTGAGTGGAGACGAGACATGCAATAATCATATAGCTCAGAATGGCTTCTAGACCAATGCATTCATTCCAAATATAAATATACTTTAACTAGAATAGGAATGAAATCAAATAGAAAGGAAAATGCATAAGGATTCATACTCATTTCATAAACATACATGAATCAGAACTATGAAGAAATGAGGATGGACCAGAATCATTAATGATCATATTCAAATAAGTTGGTAACCTCATTACATCCATTAGATTCATTATAGAACATCGCAGTATGGAAGACCAAGGTCATACATCATAACTAGATTTATATCCCTTAGCTTCTCAAGAAGAAAATTTACAATCCCAAGCCCCTTCATGCATCCTCCCCTATATTTTATCTACCCAACCCAATGCAACTCCTCATGACATTTCTATAGAGCTCCACTCTCTATTGACCTCTCTCTCAATTCCTCTATGAGTGCTTGTATTTATAGGCCCCCTGAACTTCCAACTCTTCTTTTAAGCAAGCTTCAGATCCATCTCCAAGTGTCCAAATGTGGTCCTCCATGGGAGCATGCTCCTCCAAGCCTAAGCTCTCCACTCCTTGCCATGATGGTCTTCGTATACACAGTTGGGTAACACTTTTCTCATGTTCTACCCGATACGCCAAATACGGCGAAGGCCCGAGACCTTGTTACGCCCGCCACCCGTAACATGGTTACTTCTAAAACCCTCCTAGAACCCTACCTTCCACACCTTCTTCTTCTTGCACCCAACCTTCAACTTAGGCCTTACACACCCATGGGCCTTTTTTACTTATTCAATATTTTAGGGGCCCAACTAAGTTGAAGCTAACTCATAGTTATCCATACCAAATAGTGAGAGAAAATCAAGAATATATTTATAGTGTGCAAAGGTGATCCCAAAGTTAGAATGTAAAATATTTATCCTAATCAATTAGAGTAACAAAACCAATTCTTTCATGGAGAACTTATCATGTAGAGATTATTTAATCGTTGCAATGAAAGATAATGATCTCCTCATGATCATTAGGTCATCAAGATATGAAACCAATATTATAAGGAAATCATATTCCCATACAATGTATAAATTTGGATCAAAATGTCATATAAAGAATGTAATTAAGAGAAGTAATGAATCCATCTTGGTATTTCAAGCCCAAGGGGCTTGTTAGAGGCCATAGATAATTTTTTTAAGTTTACATACAAGGGAAGAATCCTACACAAACACATGTGGGTGCTTTATATATATCTACCCTAAACATCACCATGACTAAAATAAATATTCACATCCATCTAATGAACCTTGAATGATGAGTTATGAAAATTAAAAGAGTGATTCAGATATAGTTCATCTTGGAAACCGGTACAAAGGTCTCGGTATAGTCAATTCTTAGAACCTTTATAAACCCATTTGTAACAATTAATTCCTTGTACTTGTCCATAGAACCATATGTTGCAAATTTTCTTTGATAGATCTATCTACATTGAAAAATATTTCTTCCTTTAGGAAAGTGTACTAGATCCTAACTATGGTTCATAATCAAGGAACTATACTCCTCTTGTATATTTGTATCCCACTTACGAGTGTAAGATGCATCATAAAAGGACTACGAATTAGAGGAAGTGACAAAGAATTTGTGTTGGACATTCTAGATTAATGACCATGTATACCTAATTATGATGACCTACATGTCTACACCTGATGTTATTATAGCCTACCATGGATTGGCATTTTTAGATTCGAAGGAGATTCCTCAACTTATGAAAATTGAGCGGGATAAGGAAGATGTGAGTCCTCATCTTTTCTCTTATGATTTGAATCGGAAGAAGAATACTTTTCATAAATAATTTGGTTATGCTGATCTAAATAGGATAAATATCATCAAATTTTAGTGATTCCAATAAGGAGGAGAATTTTCAAGTGTCATTTGAAGGACCCTCCTAAAAACATACACTCCTATCAATGAAAAATTCATGTGTGGTAGGATGAATAATCATGTATCCCTTAACACCATTTAGATATCTTATGTAGATGCAAGTTTGACTCTGTGGTTCCATCACCTTTTTTCTTCTTAGGAAAGTCGGCCTTAAATGCATCCAAATACTTGGAAGTTCTTAAGCGTGGATTTTTAAACGTTCTAAACTTCAAAACAAGTGATAGCTTTTAATACGAGATGAGGGAAATTGTTTTTGATTTAACATACATAATTAATGACCTCTATTTAGTATTGAGGTGTAAATGATTTGGAGTGTATCATGCACTTTATCATTTCCTTCAAGGACACATGTTTTTTGTTCTATCACTCCATTTTTCCGAGGATTGTATAAAATTGTATGCTATGAATAAATTTACTATAGAGTGCTTAGCTGATCAAAATGATGGCTAACATACTCACCACTATTGTCTGTGCACAAAACTTTGATCATTTTCCTTGACTGTTTCTCTTTAAAAGTCTTAAATTCCTTAAAATGCTCAAAAACCTCAGACTTGTATCGAGTATACATAAGTATATATATATATAATTCATCAATGAAGGAAGTAATGTATCTAATCATTTTGAAATAGTGATGTGTGAATGGATCTAAAATATCACATTGAATTAGGTCCAATATCTATGTAGCTCTCCATGAATTTATTTTTAAAATTTATCTTCAATATGTTTACCAAGCATCAAACCCTAGAAAAACCATTAGAAAATGGACGAAGGAATCCCTATAGCCATATCTTATTGACTAAGTTGTTCCAAATAATTGTAGTTAAGATGGAAAAACCAATCATGCCATACCTTACTCACCTATATGTGTGATTCGAAGTGTTGTAAAAGGAGTATCATGAGGAAAGTGCACAATAAGGTTTACAACCACGAATGGGGATCTATTTTTCCCATTTCCATTACATAATCACTATGCAACTCCTATATGATCACATAATCGGGGTAAATTCATATCTCTTTCATGAACTAATGTGAGTGATATGATAAATAAATAGGAGATTAGTTGAAAGTGAGGTAACATAGAACATATTGAAATGTTCAATCAATCACTTCAATAGATCCTCTCTCACAAAATTCTATAGAAGTATTATCACCTAATAAAATATAAGGCATAGTGCATGGCTCTAAGGAAGTGAATTCAACCTATGATGAATCCATGTGGTGTGAAGAACCTAAGTCAATTACCCATGATGAAATTTGGGCTATAATCGCTATAAGGTACTTTTCCTTTCCTTTCTCCTTACCACTATCTTTTTCCTTAGAAGATTCTCAAGTTGATGAATTTTTTTATGACTAAACTAGGAACCTTGATAATGTTATTTTCTAGACTATGTGTTAGGTGATCAATTTATTTTGTTATACACTTATGTTCATCATGTCTAGGTTTTCTACAATAAGAACATTTTAAGCATATTTCCTCTATGATTTTCATTGAAAGAAGAGGTCTTTGTGGTAAACTTTATATTTTTCTCATTATCTTATTTTTCTATTTATTATCCTTGTATTTTAAATCCTTTTGTTTATATATCCAAAAATTTGGGTATGTGTAACTTATAATACTTTAGAGTACCCATTTGTATGACATTTTCTTACTCCCTAGTAAAAAGGAAGAAAAATCATATAGTGAAGGAATTTTCAATGTGACTCAGGGGGTAATTATAATGCAATCAAAAGTACAAAATAATACATGGCAGGACCCAAATTGGAAAAAATGAAAAGCATCAACTGATAATCCTTTTTATCTATCCTAAATCATGTTACTTCTACAATGTAAGGTATTTGAATTTGGTGAAAAAGTCATGTTTAGTGTCAAAGCTTCTTATAATTAGAGTAATGAGCTCATTTTCCAATTCATGACCTATCATTTCATCCTATTTTCCAATTATTCCTTCCAATATGGTCCAAACATCATTATGTGTGCTAGGAAATTCTATGTGAAAGAGTAATTTAGGAGAAACATACATACATAATAGAGTATGGGCCTCATCACATCTATTAAATAAATAAACCTTATTTGTTTATGACATTGGTTTAGTTTCAATACAAATTGTGATTTGGTGTAAACCGTTTCTATTAAATAATATTTTCATTTTGATTTACCACTCCCTTTAGTTAAATGTTGTGATAAATGGAACAAAATTTGTATCGATGATACTGAGAGAAAAAGAATATAGAAATTAAATTGAAGAAGATAATAGAAGACAACTACCCTAAAATTATCAACAATAACCCCTAAGATTGACACTTTATAATTTTGTGCTTATAATATTATTCAATGCCAAACACTATAGGATATAGGGTGAACAACGAAATAAAATCATCACCAATGTGAAAATCTTGAAAAAATACACACATTGATGAAAAATGGCACCTCAAAAAGAGTTTCCACCGAAAAAATATACCTATTACAAGTTCTTTATTTAAAATTTAAATAATTTCTCATGTGCCTACAAAATATTACATATCTTGATCTCTTACAAAATTCAAGACTTTCTTGAGATCTTTTGAAGAAAAATTTTACCTCTCGGGGTTAAGCCCCTTTGGGTTAGGAGTGATTAGGGGTTAAAATCCATGTGTCCACATACAAAGTTATCTCGTGGTGAGTGCCACCAACTTGAGGTGTGTGTATTCCAGTATGCCCAAATGAAAAAAATGTCATTTCTATCAAAAGAGTATTACTTCTACTTTGACATGCATGAAAACTAGTATTTCTAGATGAAAACAGGATACACATGCATCAAGAGAAAATATGTTTCTAGAAGTTATAATAAGTACAACCGAAGAATACGTAAAATCGCCTACATAATAGGTACACACAAACAATATTGTACATATAGCCACCACCACCACATGTACAAAAGTTCAAACACCAACAAAAGATCTTGAAAAACCCATATAACACATAAACAAGGTTTCCTACAAACTTTGTGGTGGTATAGAATACCACAAACTAGCCGAGAGATGACTAAAACAAAACCAAGATAAGACCAAATATACCCTACTATGAAGCATAATCAAGTTTACTATCGATGTGATATTTTTTTATGTTCTAAACTCAATGACATAGTTCATTTCTCCAAAAATACACAATGAAAACATTCCCACATAACCCTCTTATAAAAGGATTTTTCTTTTTTTTTCTAATTTTCTAGATCATTCAAAGATGCGGTAAGAGAGCATACTCAAAGACAAAGGAACCAAAGAAAAAATCTTCAAATAACTCAAGATTCCAATATAATAACAATAAAAAATAATGACACATTTTTACTAGAGAAAGATCTTATACCATGTGAGAATGTGGGCCAAGATTGAGCACTGATAAAATATGAACATCCAAAGAGAGTAATGTTGTGAGAAATAGGAACCAAACATGAGCCAAAAGGTAGCTTGTATATTAAATTCATGAAAATATATCTTTACAAGAGGTGTATAAATAGGAAGTGGGGAAGTGTAATCACCAATAAAAATGTGAGAAGTATAACTCCCATATATCTCCAAGAAACCTAAGCAAGAGAAATACATTTCTTGAAAAAATATACAATGGAATAAAAATCCTACACTAATAGAAAGATGCAAACAAACATTATTTTTGATCTAGCAAATTATGGATGATGTATTCTTCCCAAGATTTACAATCTTGACTAGGTTGAAGATATCATTAGAGATCTTGAAAACAACATACCAAGGTACCAACAAAGTTAAAATAGGTAAGTTGCAAATTTTAGGAAGTTTTTAAAAAATAAATATGAAATATTCAAGTTCAATAGATTTATTTGTCACCCATGTACTAGGATTTGTAATTCATATTAGGTTTCATGAAGAGACACTAAAATACTATAGAATAGATGAAACAATAATTAGTAGTGTGCCTAGAAAATAAGAATTGTTGTAGTTGTCATAAAATAATCTAAATCTTATCCCAACTATCTATTGGTTAATCGATAGTATCCTTGTTATCCCATGAGGTGAGACTAAAAGGTCTTGATCTTCCTCTTTTAAAAAAAAATTCAAGTCCCAAATGCCATTTCATAGAGGTAGAGGAAGGTCTAAATTTCATAGAGGAAGAAGTAGAGCTAACACTTGAAATGCGGTGGAAGACCAAACTAATTTTTATGCATTTATCCCAAGATATAGAGGAAAAAATCCAAACCACAATGAAGGTAAGATATTTCGTATGTTACAAGTCAAATGTAAATACTATAAAAATTTGGACAATATGTTAATGACTTGTTGAGCCCATAAATAAATAAGTCCCAGAACAGAGGATGAGCACACGCGGAAGGAAAGGTAGGAAGAAGGCACATGAAGAGGAGCATGTAAGAAGAACTAAGTGTGTGTAAACATTTTGAATAGTTCAGTTTGAGTGAAGGGATTGAGTAAACATGGAGTGCACAAAGGTTTCCCGCGAAAGAAAAAAATGATTATGGGACTTAGCCACATTATGGAATGTGGTGTTGCATGGAAAACATGTGAGGAGGCGGGTATGTGTGGTAAGTGGATAAGGTTAGTACATGAAGACTTGTAGTCCAAGGAAATAATATTCCTAGGAATAATACAGGGTTAATCATTATTCTTAAGGAGCTGTAAAGTGGAAATTAATCATATCTTTAGCTAGTTGGCATAGACACTCAAGTATGATGGAGTATGATCCCTCTTGGCATGTGATCTGCTCATGGGTAATCTTGAGGCAGTGGGGGAGAGATCCCACTCTATTTAAGAATGGGCTTGGGTCTAAAACAAGGGGGTGAGAATGGATATAGAGGTGTAGGTGTGTGTACGAGAGGTGATGAAGGAGGAAGAAGATGTGTAATGTAATGCCCAACGTATTTTGGGTGCATAGGAGAGAGCATGGATAGAACCTATTGGTATCCAAATTGATTCTCTTCGAGGGTTAAACAACATCAAAAAATTGACAGGATGCTTAGAGACATAGAAATCATGATATAAGTCTTTTTGTAGAGGAGGGAATTCAAGGTGACTCTTTGTCACTCAGGAGTTGGAGAAATGGATAACACCTGATCAAGGGTTTTATCTACCCCCACTACTTTAGGTTGTGCCTTCAACTAGCGTGAGAGGGCCCATTCTATAACTTGTATTGGTGAAGGATATCAAGAGATCCTTCTTTTCACAATCTTCATGAAAACATTGAGAAAATATGATCAATACAACAAAATCTAACTCTCAAGAGTTATCACACTAGAGAGTGGAGATGTTTCTGGACAAGGTTCGGGAAACTAAAGACAATAATTGAAACCTAGTTATTTCGCATATTTTGGAAGTGGATTTTGTAAAATATTTGTGGTTACACAGTATAAACAAGGTTAGTTCATGTAGGATTTATCATTTGAGAAGTTTTTGGTGGGAAGTTAAGCAAGATAAAGTTTATTATACCAAATATTTGAGAACCTTTACAAATATTGGAACACTCACAGACAAAATGCTTCAAAATAGCCAAAATATTCCTTCAACTGAAGGTGTGTATCAATGGAGGCCCAAAGATGCATGATTTCATACACTCTTCAAGAATTCAACACAAAGGCTCGTGTTAAAGACTCAATTAAACATTGGAAATCCCTGGTTCATCACGCCTAAGATACACTCATAGATTTACAAAAATCTTTGTCAACACAGTGAAAGTAAAGTGATTTTAAATTGTTTATTTCATTACAAGATGAAAGCTCTTCTCATAATGAAATTACAAATGCCACAATACTACCATGTGGATAAGATCTTGTGTGATTCAGAGGGATTTTAACATAATATTGCAACAGGAACATGAAAAACTATTTGAAAACATTTTGAAATAAAAGCAAACACAATTATGCTCATGATCAACACAAATTCATTTAAGGTTCATTAGATTCATCAGCAGGGGAAAGTTTCTTCAACAATCTCAAATCTTGTCAATGGCTATACACTTGCAACCATCTTGACATGATTAAATCTACAAACACAGGAACATAAACAAGTTTCTGTTATCTCGTTTTATTGATTCTAGCTAAAATGAGATAACCATAGAAATTTTGGACATATCTCTTAAAATTTCCCTTTGAAGGATATTTTTGGGTTTTCAGGTTTTGATTGCATGAAAGCATGTTACATGTCTCATGTTCCCTGAAACCCAAAATCTGATGGTATTGATAGTGTGTCAGGTTTTTAGAACCCCCAAGCATCAGAACATGTGTTATCCAATGCATGTTTCATGTCATATATTTCCTGAAACCTGAAACTTGATCGTCACCTTTGTGTCATAATTTCATGACTTAGAGGCATCGCATGACATATCATGCTTTATGCTTCATCTAGCAAGCTCTCACACCCGACTACTAAAACAGAAGGCATCACAACATCTCATGCTTCATGCTTCATGTACACTTATCCAACAAGCTCTCACACTCGACTACTCTTCCAAAAGTCATCAAGGCATTCTCAAGACTCCTCATGTCGGACCCTGGCCCATCTCAGGATAAGTCAGATAAGTCAAGAAAGATGAAGTATAAGTATTAGAAGATGGAGTCATCTTCTTATGTAAGTTGCAACTATGACATCCGGGACACAAAGCTTGACAATATAGATATGGAAGACTTATGGAAAAGAATTATGGATTCTTCTTAGAATCCATGGATGAAGTCAATAGCCGGCAACGGTATTCCTCTCATAGTAGGATTTCCAGTATCATCCCAATGCCCTGAATTCATCCTAGCTTGCGCTTCTCACTATGACTCAGCCTCCGCTTAGTAAGAAATCAAGCAGGGGAGTCTATAATGAAATTAGACGGAGATTATTTTGATCAACTCCTAAAGTTTCCCAACTTTATGGAATATGTTGATTTAGACTTTAAATTAGCACAAAAGTCATGGGACAAGGATCAGGAAGACTACATCAAGCACGTAAACAAGAAGTTCTTAATCAAAGCTAAGCCAACTATTTCTAGGTTTCCTAAGTTAGTCCCTAGAAGTGATTTTATTCTTAAAGTCAGTGATATCATCACCCTTGAGCAGTTGTTTGGACTCCCAGTTGAAAATAATTCCAAGGGTGGATGTACGGTTCATGGTCATCATAAAAAAATGACCAAGGGATTGACTAGGGTAGCCTAATAAGTAATGAGATAGACTCTCAAATGAAAATGGTATTTTCTACCGAGAAAGTTCTATATGATGTCATATGTCACCTATGTGGCAACAGGCATGAGAAACTATCTAGGGCTAGATGCAAAGGGAAACCAAGTGAAGAAACACATATAGCGGTACTTCCCGTGAATCGACAATAAAAGGGTTTGAAAACTAATTTGGAATAGTGAATGATGCCTTCTTCTACAAAAATATTTACTGACTGGATCCTGATATGAGGAAGAGAAGGGTTTCCAATGAAGCATGGATAGAAGTGTCAAAATGGGGTTGCATCTTCTTACAATTCAAGAAGTTTATCTATCTTCGAGTGGTAAGGTTCCACGGTAATCCTTTCTGTTTACCCAGGTTCCCAGGTGACAAATTGATCCTCATGGAGTTGGTTAGACAATTTTTGGATTTTCACAAATTCCAACAAAATCGAAACAAAGTTGTTGTCTCCTTCCCCATTTCCATTGGAAGGTATACATGTTCCACCGTGGTTAAGGCCAAGAACGTGGTGCACAAACTTCAGGATAAATTGAAGAAGCACATGAAGATGAGAGAAGGATTTGACATCCGAGGAGTCCTTAAGTCTTATGGAACCTTGTACCTGCATGTACCCATTGTGGAAGATATTTGGGTTGATCTCCATGATGAAGTCACCATCCGAAGAAAAGACAACAGAGACTAACAATTGAATAAATTCAGATGTTATATCTATTTAATATCCCTAAAGGTACCACGGACAATGAAAGTGTTCTGGAACCTAGGTACAAACAATCAAATGGAGACCAACTTGGATTCCCAGCCATTGATTGGTCTATTGCTGAAAAGGCTTCTATCATTGAAAGAGCTACTCAAACTCTTGTCTGCACTAAGGCATGGCTCATTTCTTAGGGAATGACTTATAAGGAAAAGAGCTTTTCAAAAATAACTACTTTAGAAGTGGGACCTTCTAGGGGAGAAAAGAAAAGGATAAAATCCCTACCAAGAGGCAAATAACGTTTAAATTTTTCAGAAAGGAGAAAATCAAGGGGCCAAATAATCTTGCTACTCTAACAAAAATATTTGAGATCTTAGATTCACCTCCTCCGCCAGAACAAGGAGAAATTATTTCAGAAATTGAGGTTAGTCAACCTCTTATTTCCCCTTTTTTTATTACTCATCGGAGGTAAGCCTTGCTCTTGCTTCTCAAGATTTGGCTTTAGAATCTTTACCCCCTCTCTCCCAATCTTCCTCATCACATATTTCGATGCCACTCTCATCATCCTTGGCAAAAATTTTCTCTAATCTCTCACCTCTCTCTCTGCTGGACCTACGATGGCCATAGAAATGCCTCCTCCTTCCACACCTTCATTCCCTGAATCCATTCCCATAGTCACTACACTTGCAGTCATCATGACTCGTAAGTAAATATTCCTCCACCCACATATACAACCATAACACCTCCACTAGGAGAAACTTCTTCCATTGTACCTCAATGGTTGGTCGATCACACTCCAAGGAAGAGGAGGGTAGTAGTTCCCCTACTAGCCTTTGATTTAAGTTCACTCAAGGCTTCTCCTACCAAATATTCCAAGAAACCAAAAATGGTTTCATGAGTTTCAGTGGATGCCTCAAGGCATAAGTTTGGAGATATTTCCACTCCCACGACCAATAAAACAAAGGAAGATATAGCAGTGACTGATTATCAGATTACAAGGGTTGATCTAGGAAAAGTGACAATTGAAGGAGCACAACAGGATGCATAAGATGCCTTGAATGTTCTTTGCCAAAAGCTGAAAGAAACAAAGGTAAGCAAGGATGAGCTAAAGAGAAAGTTGAATAGTTGATGAGAGTACTACTCAAGCTTTCAAATCCTTCACAGTCAACACCGTCATCTTTTACCCCTACACCTATCGAGTTTGATTTCTCATCGGTGCCTATGATTGAAAAGATCAATGAGAAGGGGAGAATGGTTGAGGAATGGATAAAGAGGCTACTCTTACAAGGAAGAGAGGTCATAGATGACATGTAGTGGGATTTTATAAATCCTTGGAGGAAATAAAGAAAGATGGCGACAAGATGGATGATGATTTTCACAAGAAGTTGGGAACCTTTAATTAACTTTGGAAGCCCTCAATGCGCAATGAAATAGGTTCCATACTAGATCTTAATGGAAGAAGGAATCATTCCACATGGGGATAAGCATTTCCGCTTGCCAAATCCATCGATTCATGATGAAGATTCTCGGTGAAGCTTGATGCAAGTTGAGGGAATCTAGAGATCATTTGGTTGATGCCACCAATGACATAGAAGATGAGTTGTCCAGGATATTTGCCAAGGTGTTGGGTGAAAGCTTAGAGATTCTACCTGCTGACGACCTCTATAAGAAAATTCAGGAATTAATTTAGCATGAACCAACTTCTATCTTCGATTTGTCAATCATCGATAAGTTCATAAGGATCAAAAATGTTTTGGAATCACTAAGGAAACTCAACAAGAAATTGAATAAACTTCCTTGTAATGCAAGTGATACTCAGGAAACTTGTGAGGTCCTAAGTGATTATTCTAGTGTGCCAGATGAAGACGAGATGTAGGGCATAATTCAGAAGTTCCAAGAGTTCCGAGACAAGTAGGCTTTCGCAAGAAGAAGACAAGGATGACGAAGTGGAATAAACATAATGTCTCATGTCATTTCTATCAAGAAATTGTCATGTCTTTTTCATTTTCGTTTCGTCACATAGGAAGTAAATTTCGACGTGTTCTCTTGCGTGAGAGTCAATCAAAATAGGAATCTCATTAAA
This sequence comes from Taxus wallichiana var. yunnanensis, assembly GCA_018340775.1. Lineage (NCBI taxonomy): Eukaryota > Viridiplantae > Streptophyta > Pinopsida > Cupressales > Taxaceae > Taxus > Taxus wallichiana. The sequence continues at coordinate 65,681,601 of CM031233.1, forward strand.
ATACTATTTTCTAGGATTTATCCTATTTTATCTTTTCTCTCTCTATTATAAACAAGGGATGTTTGTGCATTCCAGAGAGAGACTTTTGAATATTAATAGCTATTGTGAAGAAGAAGAAAAACTTTGTATTTTCTTTTTAATCATTGAAGAATAGAACAGTGTTATTTGACAAACTTTGTGTTGTAGGATTCATCTATCTTGAGAGATTGTTCGTATGTCCAAAATCTTTAGCTATTCTTTGTTTAGTATTCTTGATCATTTTAATCATTTCAGAATATTACACTCATTATCTAAAACTCATATAAGTATTTCTTGATCTGTGTTTTCTTAAAAGAAAATACATTCCTCTCATTCCCGTCCCACTTTGTTTCGTCTATAATATTTTCCTTTCTAGTTCTTCCTAATCCAAAGTTGTAACATCTCCATATCGTGTTGATATGGATTTTGGGATTTTATCCCAACCCCAATGGTTAGAATAGTGTGGATATTGTATATATTATTTTTGCTATGTTTTAGATTAGTAATAAATAAGAAACCTCACCTATATTTAAGGAGGATTCGATCCCATGCACTGTGGTTGAACCTCATATTTTGGCTTGACAAAATATCCAACCAACAATTTTTGGCGACTCCGCAGGGGATATATGGATTCATAAGACTAAGCTTATCCTATTGGTGTCTGGTGACTCCATATTTGCCTTATTTTCAGAAGATCTATTTTTGAGTTCAAGCTAGCCAGAAAGATCTTCACTTGGTCAAGATGAGCCGGGTGATACTTGATCCATTCTTTTATTTGTTTCAACAACATAATTTTAGACTTTCCCCCAACAATGTTGCATCTAGCCGAGTGAGAAGTTTTTCACCTATCCAATGAACTTAGGTTCTTGAAGAACAAGAAGTTTCTGCAACCTGTCATGCATTATTCTTGTCTGATACTTAGATTCATGTATGCACTTCATTTAGAAGGATGGCTACACAACCTGTGCCTTTGGGTGCAATTATTTGTCCTCTTTCCCTAACTCCACCATTGCATGATCTACCTCATGGGTCACGTAAGAATATTCCTAAGTTCAATGGTGATGGGAAACAACACCCTGATGAACACATAACTTCATTCTTTGTCACATGCAGCGTACTTGGGTTGCTCATGAAGATTTCTCTATTCGAATCTTCGTTGAGAAATTACATGGTGTAGTAGCAGAATGGTTTTACCATCTTCCAAATGCATGCATTACCAACTAGGCTACCATGAGATCCGTATTTGAAGTAAGTTTCAAACCAGCTAAGGTATCTCATGCCTTGTTATCACAAATTACACACATGAAGAAGGAGTCTTATGAACCCATGTGGGACTTCATAGCCAAATTCAATAAAATGATTCATAAGATTCCATACCTAGCTATTCCCACTCTTGAAAATCAAAAGTGTTTCTTCATCAATGTTTAGCCCCCGATGTTAGCTTCTTATTAAGAAGGTCTCTTATTCCCTGATTTTGCCACTTACTCAAGCTACAACCACTGAAATAGAAGATGATCTTATTTTGGCGGAAAGACTAGAAGAGAGTCATCTAAGCCTAAAAATCGAGTTCTTCTCGAGTACTACCGATCCTATGATTCAGAAGATGGCCAATGACTTGATCACTTTGAAGAAGCAAATGTCTCAATAAGTGACCAATGTTCCTTATCAAGATATTCCTATATGGAACTTCAACAATGCCAATGGTGCCCCCATAAGAGATAGGAATCGGTTGATTACCACTCCCACTGGTTTGGCCATTGAAGCTCCTCCTATCAATGCGAGAAGTTGAAATAGTTGAAGATGATGAAGAACTAGAAGATCAAGACTCTCATGAAGCTTTTAAAATTTCAAGATATGTTGATGAGTCTTTTGATGATTCAAACTAGTAACTCCAGCATTGGGTACTTTGAGTATGAGGTAGACGAAGGTGAGCATGATGGTCAATCATTTGTAGTCCTCACTTGATCTCAATCCTAGAACCCCAGAAATCTGGTTGAAGGCTCTAAGGAAAAAAGTAAAGAAGCTCCCGTGGTTATGGCTAAAAGAGGCTCTTCTATCTCAGTGCAAACTGAAAAGGAGACAACTAAAAAGGTAACTTCATCTTCTAACTCTTTTTCTCTTGTCCTCAAGGCCATTACCTCAGCTAAGATCGGTGTAGATAGAGGCTGAGCCCTCTATCATTCCTTCATATACCACTTTTGACATCATTGATCATGCAAAGAAAACTATAATTCAAATGTCGAAAGCCGAGTACACCTGTAGTCCAACCCTGAGTAATTTGAGAAACTTACAAAATTCATTAGAAGCAAGGCTATTATCCCTTCATCTTCAAAAGTAATTTTTCCTAGCCTCATTCAACCTTTACCTCAGAGTAATATGACCTCTACTACTTCTTCAAGAAAGATTGAACCGTTTTATATTTCCTTACTTATAAACAGTTTTAAACTCAGCAATTGCATAATTGACTCAGGAGCCTATGATAATGTAATGCCCACAAAAGTAGCTCATGCCCTTGGACTCACCTTTACTAAATATTATGGGTGGTGTTACTCCATGGAAACCAAAAAAGTCCCCTTGATTGCCCAAATCAAGGATGCACAGCTTGCATGCATTTGTTGCCTTCCCTAAAAAGAGAGTGAAAATGACTATCCTAGTTGTTGATATCCCGATTGCTTATGACATTCTCTTAGGAAGAGGTTTTTACAAAGATGTTGGAGGAGAAATCAATATGGACTGGACCAAAGCTAAAATTCTGGTAAATGGAGTTCCTCATGTCCTTCACCCCGAAGCACAAGAAAAGTACTTGGTCACTAAATCAAATGATCCCAAGGCCCAAATTATCTTCAAAGATGCAAGCTTGGGTAATTATTTCATGAAATATGAGGTGCCCTCTATAGAATTCAAGGAAGAAGATCCTAATGTTTTTTGGACTCTCAAGTTCAAAGGGAGCATTCAACTAACCATGCGTCAGTCTTTGGCATGGTTCTTATATCTCTAAATTTCAAGATTTTTCCCTTTGCCTTTAAGTTGTAGTTTGACAATACTAATAACATGGCTGAATATGAAGCTTTTTATTATGATTAGAAATGGCAAGGCAAAAAGGAATCTGAAATATCCAAGTGTAGGGAGATCTTTCGAGTTGATTGTGAATCAAGTAAGGGGACCTATCGGGTAAAAAAGATCACCTAAGACATTACAGGAACAAGGTGTTGGAAAACATAGAATGCTTTGATGCTGTTTCCATTAAGGTATTCTTAAGATATTATAATGATAAAGTTGATTCTTTAGCCGCATTTACATCTCTTCTCCTTCCTCACCCAAAGTTCAAACAGGACATGTATACCATTGAAATTGTGTATCATCCGAGTGTTCCAAATAATGCAGCACATTGGAAAGTGTTTAATGATGATCAATAGTTGTATTTTCTTGAAAAAGATGATAATTTTAGTGAGCTTTATTTTTAAGGATCAGAATCAACTTTCCGTGAGTCCGTCTTGAATTCATATCAAGAGATTGATGGTGAATTCATCCAGCCCAAAGGCAATAAGATTCGAAGGGATTAGTTTCTCTGGAAGGTCTGTTTAACAAGTATGACCATTTCATTTTTAGGATAAAAGGCAAGCTGAAGGTGTTTCCTCAACGAGAGGTAGATCAAGTTAATCTGGGCTCTCCTGACCAACCACATATGGTAAACATTGGGAAATGCTTTTCTCCCGAGGAAAAGAAAGATTCACTTCACTCCTGAAAAGATATATGGATGTCCTAGCATGGTCATATGTGGATCTGAAGTCTTTCAAGCCCAAGGATATTTAACATAGCATCCTTTGAAGCCTGAGGTTAAACCCTAAAGGAAAAAGCAAAGGAATTACAACCCAAAGATCTCAAGGACTATCCTTGCAGAAATTCAAAAGATGTTAGACAAGGATTATCTTTCCAATCCATCATCCCACTTAGGTTGCTAACATTGTCCCCATCAGAAAGAAGAATGGTGAGATCTAGATTTGTGTCGACTTCTGAAACCTTAATCAATCTTCATTGAAAGACAATTACCCATTGCCTATCATGGACCAAGTATTATATACTGTCATTGGATTAGAATTTAGAAATGTTATTCATGCTTGATGGATTTTTGGGGTATAATTAGGTTGAGGTAGTTATTAATGATCAACGTAAAACATCATTCACCACCCCATGGGGGACCTTTTCTTATAGGAGGATGCCTTTTGGTTTGATTAATGTCAGAGCCATGTTTCAAAGAGCTATGGACTTAGCTTTTAGATATTTGATGGGAAAGGTCATAGTTGTATATTCAGATGACTTGACGGTCTTATCTAAAAAGTGAAGTGATCATTATGATCACTGGAGCAGGTAATCTTAAGGTGCATGCATCATGAGATTTCATTAAATCCTAAAATATCCATGTTCGAGTAATGAGGAATTTTTGGGTCATATCATGACTAAATAAGGAACCAAGATCAACCTAGAATGGGTGAAGACAATCCAAATCCTTACCCTACCTACGAGAAAACTAGGGTGCATTCTTTTTGAAGGTCTATTTCCTAAGAAAATATATACTTGATTTTGCGGATAAAACCAAGGATATCCTTAGGATGATGAAAGGTAAAACTCCATTTCGATGGAGCACTGAAGGGAAGATTGCTTTCGAAGAAGTCAAAAGAGAAATTTCTCACGCTCCTATTTTGGTATGCCCAGATTTCAAGAAGGATTTCATCATGTATAGCTATGCTTTCGCACATACAGTATCAGCCATCCTGATGCAGGAGAATGAACAAGGAATCTAAGCTCCCATTACTTTCATTAGTTTCCCACTAAAGGAACATGAATTGAAAATGTCTCAAATTAAAAAGCATGCTTATGCAGTGGTGAGAGTAGTGAAGCATTTCAGGTACTATGTGTTGAGTTCTCACACTCTCATTCTCATTCCTGATACTGTAGTTAAGTCCATTTTGACTCAACAAGAGTTGGGTAGTCAATGAGGTAATTGGATAGCCAAAGTACAAGAATATGACTTGGACATCAGACCTACCAAGTTGATACGAGGAAGAGGCTGTGCCAATTGATTGTAGAAAATAAGTCTAAGACAGAATGTGAAGAAACTAAATATACTTCTTCAGAATTTCCCATGGTGCTTTTTGTAAGCACAACCGATGAATGGTATGCATAAATCACTTTTTTAACTTATGGCGAGTGTGCCACACATTTGAGCCAAAAAGAAAATAGGATAGTTAAATTAAGATCCGTGAGATACATTATATGGGATAATGGTAAATACAAGAAGGGTATTGATAGTGTATTCCTACATTGTGTTAACAAGTCTCGATGAGATAAGGTTGCTAGAATCCTTTCACAATCTAATGTGCAAAGGACATTTCTCTTCTCTGTGAAGGCTTGCAAAATCTTATGGACCGGATACTATTGGCCAACTCTCTTTCGAGATTCAAGTAGAATGGGTGGCTAAGTGTGAAGCCTACCAACATTTTGTTGGCTGCCCTAAGCTGGCTTCTCTTCCCTTGAAGCCTGTGGTAATTGAGGAACCTTTTTCCAATGGGGAATTGATTTCATTAGATTACTAAAAATTTCCTCCAGCACTAGTCATAATTATGTGCTCACTACCACAGACTATTTCACCAAGTGGGTGGAAGCTGCACCAATCAAGCAAGAAACCTCCGAAGTTGTGTGTAATTTTCTCAAAGAGAATATAATTGTTAGATTCGGCATTCCTCACAAGATTGTTACTAAAAATGCTTCCAATTTTTCATCACATGAGTTGACTGAATTTTTCTATGGATTTGGGATCACATTGGCTCATTCATCTGATTATTACCCCAAGGCAATGGTCAAGTGAAGCAAGCAATAAGAACACTGGTTACCATAATCAAGAAAGATGGTTGATGAGAATCAAAGGACATGACACAAAGCATTGTATGATGCATCATGGATAGATCGGATTACTCTTAAGTGAGCTATTGGAATGTCCCCATTCTAAGTGTTGTATAGAATTGATGCTAAGATTCCTATCTCTGTATAATTGCACAAATTTTACGGTTGGCTAAAGAAATTAAGGATGAAACTTTTCAAAGTTCTATTGAGAAAAGGATAATGTACCTAGCCAGGCTAGAAGAAGAATGGAGCAAGGTGGTAGATCACATTGTAGATCATCAGAGAAAATTCAAAAAGATATTTGACAAGAAATCAAAGTAACATGATTTCTAGATTACAGATCTAGTACTTCTCTAGGATAAGAGAAGGGAACAGAAAGGGATGCATGGCAAGTTTGACTCTTTATGGAAAGGTCCTTTCAAAATTCATCAGCTGAATGGTGAAAATAGCTTTGTCTATCATACCTTGATGGAGAGTTTCTCCCTCTACCTTTCAGTGGCCAACATCTAAAGTTGTTCCATCAGTAATGCAAGATGCTCTCTTGCACTGTATTATAATTTATTTTCTATTGTGTGTTTGCTTTCTTTCTTTCTTTCTTTCTTTGTTTTTGGTTTTTCTTCTTCTAACCCCATAGCCCAATGGATAAAGATTTTTGATTATGAGTTCTCTTCCTTTGATGTCTCAAAGAAATTCCCCAACTGGAGCCAGTTGTTATCTTGTTTTAGTGATTCCAACTAAAAATGAGATAACCATAGAAAATTTTGGACATATCTCTTAAAATTCCCCTTTGAAGGAGATTTTTGGGTTTTTAGGTTTTGATTGCATGAAATCATGTTTCTTGCATGTTACATGTCCCATGTTCCTGAAACCCAAAACCCAATGGTCTTGACAGTGTGTCAGGTTTTCGGAACCCCAAGCATCGAAACATGCATTATCCAATGCATGTTTCATGTCATATGTTTCCCGAAACCTGAAACATGATCATCACCTTTGTGTCAAAATTTCAGGACTTAGAGGCATCACAACATCTCATGCTTCATGCTTCATGTTCCCTGAAGCTCGAATCCCGAATTAAACCAAATCCTTTATGTCAAGTTTTTGGGAGCTCCAAGCATGATGACATGTCATTAATGCCCAATTGTCTGGTAGTTGGCACACATGTCGAGTGATGTGTAATTAATGTTAGGGTTTTATAAATAGGTGGTTTTCCATGTCATTTGTTACCTTGTAATTTTTTTATACATTGGATTTCTATGCATGCTTCTTCCACCTCCAGACCCGATTGAGCTTCCTAATCGATTTCACCATCCATTCTCAATCAATTTTTGATCTTGTTGAAGGTATTATTCTCCTCTTTCATTTTGAAGATTTTTAGGGTTTTTTTTGAGGTGTGTTGTTTGGGTTTCCATTTCTTTTCCTCTTCCATTATTGGTTTAGGGTTTTGGGTCTCTTTCCCTTTGTTCTTGTCCTTTTCCCAAGAGGTTTTTGTTTGAAATCCACCCCTTGTTTATTTATTTATATATATTTTACTTATTGTAAGTTGTGGATTTCAAAAGGCTCTAGAAAAATTCCTAAGTGATCAAAGCGGGAAAATTTTCATGTTCTGATAGGACAAAGACCCGATATCATTTTTTTAGGTTTTGTAGGGTGCTCGACATCATCTAGCTTCCACCTTGTTTCAGGCTTTTCCAGTTGCTTGACATCATGGTTTCTCCGCCTTGTGTCGGGTCTTTACCAGTGTTCAACATCCTTTGAGTTCTACAATGTGTCGGGTATTTGTACCTACTCAACATCATCTCACTTCTGCCTTATGTCAGGTTTTTGTTGATGCACCACATGCCCTAACTTCCGACACACACCTCGCCAGTGTTTTGGGTTTCACAAAGTGCTTGAAACCTATCAAGTTCTACCATATGTTTTGGGTTTCTCAAGGTGTTTGACACGGCCTAATTTATGACACACATTCCATTTTGTCGGGTTTTGAAGGTGCTTTGCAAGTTTCAAAACCTGAAAGGTGTGTCGGGTCTATACACTTGTCCAACAAGCTCTCACACCCGACTACTCTTCTAGAAGTCATCAAGGCATTCTCAAGACTCCTCATGTTGGACCCTATCCCATCTCAGGATAAGTCAGATAAGTCAAGAAAGATGAAGTATAAGTATCAGAAGATGGAGTCCTTTTCTTATGTAAGTTGCAACTACGACATTCGGGGACGAGAGCTCAAGAATATAGATATGGATGACGGAAAATAATTGCGGATTATTCTCAGAATCAATGGAAAAAGTCAATAGATGGTAGCGGTCTTCCTCTCGTAGCAGGATTTCAGTATTCAGCCCAATGCCTGAATTTATCCTTGCTTGAGCTTCTCACTATGACTCATTCTCCCGCTCAATAAGAAATCAAACAAGGGAGTCTATAGTGAAATTAGATAGAGATTATTTTGATCAAATCCTAAAGTTGCCCAACTTTACGAAATATGTTGATTTAGACTTTAAATCAGCACAAAATGCCTAGGACAAGGATCAGGAAGACTGCATCAAGCCCGTAAACAACAAGTTCTTAATAAAAGCTAAGCCATTTGTTTCTAGGTTTCCTAAGTCGGTCCCTAGAAGTGATTTTATTCTTGAAGTCAGCGATATCATCATCTTCTTTGAGCCGGTTGTATGGACTCCCATATTCAAAAGAATTCCAAGGGTGGATGTACTAGGTTCATGGTCGTCATAAAGAAAAATGACCAAGGGATTGATTGGGGTAGCTTTGATAAGTAATGAGATAGACTCTTAAATGAAAATGGTCTTATCTACCGACAAGTTCTATATGATGTCATATGTCACCTTTGCGACAATGAGAACATGAGAAACTATCTAGGGCTAGATGTAAAGGGAAATCGAGTGACATAACACATATATTAGTACTTCCCACATTGACAATAAAAGGTTCTCAAGACCAATTTAGTAGAGTGAATGATGCCTTCTTCTATGAAAATATTTGCAGAATGGATCCTAATCTGAGGAAGAGAAGGGTTTCTGATGAAGCATGGAAAAAGTGTCAAAATGGGGTTACATTTTCTTATAATTCAAGAAGTTTACCTATCTTCAGGTGGTAAGGTTCCATGGTAATCCTTTCCATTTTCCTAGGTCCCGGTGTGAAAACCGATCCTCGTGGAGTTTGTCGTGAGACAATTGTTGGATTTTCACAAATTCCAACAAAGCAAACACAAAGTTGTTGTCTCCTTCCCCATTTCCATTAGAAGGTATACATGTTCCACCATGGTTAAGGCCAAGAATGTGGTGCACAAACTTTAGGATAAATTGAAGAAGCACATGAAGATGAGAGAAGGATTCGACATCCAAGGAGTCCTCAAGTCTTATGGAACCTTGTACCTGCATGTACCCACTATGGAAGATATCGGGTTGATCTTCGTGATGAAGTTTCCATCCAAAGAAAAGACAACATTAGACTAACACTTAAAGAAATTCAGATGTTAGATCTAGATGATATCCCTGAAGGTACCAAAAACAATGAAAGTGTTCTAGAACCTAGGTATGAATAGTCAGATGAAGACCAACTTGGATTCCCAGTCATTGATTGGTCTATTGTGGAAAAGGCTTCTATCGTTGAAAGAGTTGCTCAGACTCTTGTCTGTACTAAGATATGGCTCATTTCTTGGGGAATGAGTTATAAGGAAAATATATTTTCAAAAATAAATACTTTAGGAGCGGGACCCTCCAAGGGAGAAAAGGAAAAGGATAAAATCCCTACCAAGAGGCAAATAAAGTTTAAATTTGTCGGGAAAGTAGAAAAGCAAGGGGCCGAATCATCTGCTACTCCAACACAACTAGTTGAGATCTTGGATTCACCTCCTCTGCCGCTAGAAAAATGAGAAATTCTTTAAGAAATCAAGGTTAGTCAACCTCTTGTTTCCCCTTTTGTTGATTGCTCATCGGAGGTAGGCCTTGCTCTTATTTCTCAAGCTTTGGCTTTATAATCTTTACCCCCTCTCTCCCAATATTCCTCATCACATATTTCGATGCCACTCTCATCAGCCATGGTCAACATCTTCTCTGATCTCTCACCTCTCTCTGCTGGACCTACAATGGCCATAGAAATGCCTCCTCCTTCCGCACCTTTATTCCCGAATCCATTCCCAGTCACTACACTTGCAGTCATCATGACTCGTAAGTAAATCGTCCTCCACCCATGATACAACCATAACACCTTTAATAGGAGTAAATTCTTCTATTGTACCTCAATGGTTGGTCAATTAGACTCAAGGAAGAGGCGGTGGTAGTTCCCCTACCAACCTTCGGTTCACTCAAGGCTTCTCCTACCAAATCTACCAAGAAACCCAAAATGGTTTCAAGAGTTTTAGTGGATGCCTCAGGGAAAAATTTTGTAGATATTTCAACTCCCGTAGCTGAAAAAACAAAGGAAGATATAGCGGTGGTGATTATCGGACTACAAGGGTTTTTCTAGGAAAAGTGACAACTGAAGGAGCACAATAAGATGCACAAGATGCCATGAACGTGATTTTCCAAAATTGAAAGAAACAAAGGTAAGCAGGGATGAGCTAAAGGAGAAAGTTGAACAATGTATAGAGGTACTACTCAAGCTTTCAAATCCTTTTACAAGAAACACCGTCATCTTCTACCCCTACACCTATTAGGTTTGATTTCTCATCGGTGCTTATGATTGAAAAGATCAATGAGAAGGGAAAAATGGTTTAGGAATGGATAAAGAGGCTACTCCTACAAGGAAGAGAGGTCATAGATGACATAGTGGAAGTTTATAAATCCTTGGAGGAAATAAAGAAAGATGGCGCCAAGATGGATGATGAGTTTTCATAGGAATTGAAACCTTGAATTAACTTTGGAAGCCCTCAATGCACTTTCAAGCAGGTTCCATCTCAGATCTTAATGGAAGAAGGAATCATTCCACATGGGGATAAGCATTTCCAGCTTGCCAAAGCGATCAGATTCAGGATGAAGATTCTCAGTGAAGCTTGCAGCAAGTTGAGGGAATCTAGAGATCTGTTGGTTGATGCCGCCAATGACATAAATGGGGAGCTATCCAAGATCTTCGCCAAGGTGTTGGGAAAAGATCGGAGATTATACTGCTTGACGACCACTATATGAAAATTCAAAAATTAATTCAAGCATGAACCAACTTTCATATTTGATCTATCAATCATCGATAAGTTCATAAGGATCGAAAATTTTTTGGAATCACTAAGGAAACTCAACAATAAATTGAAGAAACTTCTAGTAACGCAAGTGATACTCAGGAAACTTGTGAGGTCCTAAGTGATTATTCTTGTGCATTAGATGAAGATGAGATGCAGGGCATAATTTGGAAGCTCCAAGAGTCCGAGACAAGCTACTTCTTCCCATTTGATACTCTGATCCTTCTTCAACATATTAGTGATTGGGATAGTCAATTCAGCAAAGTTGGAAATAAACCTCCTAATAAAATTTATCTGCCTGAAAAAGGATTGAATTCCCTTTTTGGTTCTTGGAATAGGAACTTTGCTAATGGCTTCCACTCTCTCAGGATCGATCATGACCCCCTCTTTTGACACTATATGTCCAAGCAACTTTTCCTTTTGAACCCCAAAATGACATTTCTTAGGGTTCAATGAGATACCATATTCCCTGCACCTTATCAACATCTTTTCTAAATGTTGTAGGTGATCACTTCTCTTCCTTGAAAAAATTGTCACATCATCTTGATACACAACAATGAAGTCATTTATATATCCTGAGAATGCTACATCCATTGCTCTTTGAAACATGGCTCCAACATTCATCAGTAAGTGAAATTTCTAAAGTCAACACACAATCTTATGTCTTCATTCTTCTTTCGAAATGTACCAGGTTTTCAACCCATGAAGAATACCTTGTAGGTTGTATGATTCCTCCATCCCTTAAATTTTTCAAATCTTCTTGCATTTTTAGGGAAAGGAGTGGATTAATTGGTCTTTGCTTTTTCCTAAATGGATTGGCATTACCTTCAGGGGTATTTCATGTTGAAAAAGGTCTTCCCTATATGCTTTCAGTTCTAAATATGACCAAGCCAAGCAATCCTGGTACTTTTTTAGCAATTAGACATATGACTACTTTTCTTCTCTGTTCAAGTTGCTACCTAGCCATATTATCCTAGGTTTATCCTTTGTGACCATGTTAAATTCTTCAACATCTCTCAAGGATAACATGTTTCTGTTAACAATGTGGTCAACATTATAAAAAATTGATTCCAGGCAACCAAACCCCTTAGAATAGTATTGGTTTTCAGCTGAATAACGTCCTTACAAAATAAGGTCCCTTTTCCTTCATTTGAAAACCATTGGTTCTAGTCCATACTTTGATTAGAAAATTCTCCTTTATTTTGTAAAAACCTTTGGACCTAGGAATCATCTTCAAAAACTTTCAATGCTTGATATTATCAGGGATAGACGGCCTAGTCAATATTTCAATATCATATTCACAATAGGGGATATTGTACAATTCTCAAACCTTGATCCCAACACTACCAATTTTTTGCTACAATATTGTATTTCCTATCATGGTGTATTATATTGAAAGAATCAAACATTTCAATGAAGTCCCAAACTGCATGCTTGTATTGCTTCATTCTTTGATTCTTTATAGCATACAAATTTCTAACTTGTTTGACTATCAACTTTGAATCTCCTTTAACAATAATGTCTTTGACACCATACTTCCATGCAATCCTTAGACCCAAGAGTAGTGCTTCATACTCAACAATATTATTTGTACACTCAAAATTGAGTTTAAAAGAAAAGTTAAACTCCTCTTGGCTTAGAGATATCAAGACAACACCAGTGCCATTACCAGATCTAGAACAAGCCCCATCAAACATCAGGGTCCAAGGAGAACCAACCTACTCAGGATACTTGCACTCATCAATTTTATGCTCCTTATAATCAGCATAGCCCACAAAGTTATCGACATCGACATCTGTGTACAATACTTCATAAGAAGCATTGTTAGGGTCCTCAATGATATGCAACATTTTATTCTCACTGTACAACTTCACAAGGTTTCCCTCAATTGGTATGGTTGCATATGACATGTCCATTTGTATGCTTCCACCCACACTAGCTACCCATTTTCTAGATAATAACATTCCCCACTTAGCAAGAAAGTCCACAATAACCACATTCATGGTTAAGCATTTTCTGGATAAGCTGCTAATTGCACTACTAATCCCTTGACATATCTAATTATTGGCACTTCTCTTGAATCCATAGTAGTACATTTCCCAAAATTTGTTGTTACCTTGATATTTAACTCATTCATTACCTCAAGAGGCATTACATTACATGAGGCTCCTAAATCAAACATGCAGTTATGTACCAGCCTATCTTTAATAATCAAAGTGGTAAAAATGGATCTACATCTAGCTAAGATTCAACCAGAGAAGTTCCCAAATACACCTCAAAGGTGATTCACCCAGTTCCTCTAATGCTTGTGGTATTTCTAACTCTGCAATAATAGGAGGAACCTCTATATTATCAACACTTTTTCCCTGAGCAATCTTTTCTTCCTTAAATCCCAAATAACCGAAATTCTCTTTACTATGCTCTCACGGGATCCTAAGTAACTCAACAATGGGAATAGTAACCTTGATATGGCTCAAGATTTGGGCCATGTCACAAGGAATATATTTGGGTAGGATAGTATTAGAGGGAGATTCACCACTTTCCTTTGATAGTATGGGATTTTTCACATTGGGCATGGGAATGAGTATAGGTTTTATTTGGGGTAATTAGGCCTTTTCTAGATGTATCTTTCTTAGGGTTCCCTTCGGGATATTTGTAAGAACTAGAATTTTTGGCTTGGTTTCTAACTTTTCAATAATAGGAGGAACCTCTATATTATCAACACTTTTTCCTGAGCAATCTTTTCTTCCTTAAATCCCAAATAACTGAAATTCTCTTTACTATGCTCGGGATCCTAAGTAACTCAAAAATGGGAATAGTAACCTTGATCTGACTCAATATTTGGGCTATGTCACAAGGAATATATTTGGGTAGGACAATATTAGGAGGGAGATTCACCACTTCCTCTGATAGTATGGGATTTTTCACAGTCTGGGCATGGGTAGGAGTATAGGTTTTATTTGGGGTAATTAGGCCTTTCTAGATGTATCTTTCCTAGGGGTTTCCTTTAGGATATTTGTAAGAACTAGAATTTTTGGCTTGGTTTCTAAATTTTCAATAATAGGAGGAACCTCTATATTATCAACACTTTTTCCCTAAGCAATCTTTTCTTCCTTAAATCCCAAATAATAACCGAAATTCTCTTTACTATGCTCTGGGATCCTAAGTAACTCAACAATGGGAATAGTAACCTTGATATGGCTGAAGATTTGGGCCATGTCACAAGGAATATATTTGGGTAGGATAGTATTATGAGGAGATTCACCACTTCCTTTGATAGTATGGGATTTTTCACAGTCTGGGCATGGGTAGGAGTACAGGTTTTATTTGGGGTAATTAGGCCTTTGCCAAATGTATCTTTCTTAGGGGTTTCCTTTGGGATATTTGTAAGAACTAGAATTTTTGGCTTGGTTTCTAACTTTTCAATAATAGGAGGAACCTCTATATTATCAACACTTTTTCCCCGAGTAATCTTTTCTTCCTTAAATCCCAAATAACCGAAATTCTCTTTTACTTGCTCTGGGATCCTAAGTAACTCAACAAGGAATAGTAACCTTGATATGGCTCAAGATTTGGGCCATGTCACAAGGAATATATTTGGGTAGGATAGTATTATGAGGGAGATTCACCACTTCCTTTGATAATACAAGATTTTTCACATTTCGGGCATGGGAATGAGTATAGTTTTATTTGGGGTAATTAGACCTTTCTAGATGTATCTTTCTTAGGGGTTTCCTTCAGATATTGGTAAGTAAGAACTAGAATTTTTGGCTTGGTTTGTGTCCCTTCCCCTTTAAAAACCTTACTCCTGGTGTTATATTATTTCTCTGAGTAATTACGCACTCATCAATAGTTACATGTCCTCTTCTGAAGGAATTCCCCATCATATTTCTTTATCATTAATGCCCTTAAGTATTCAAAATCATGATTAGGAAAATCAAATTCTTGTACCATATCAATTTCAAAAGTACTAATGGGGGAAGAGGTAATACTCGGTGGACACAATCCCCAAAAATTTCAACGGGTTGGCACTTATCAATTTAGTTGGCATCACCCCTTTCCATGAGTTCCCAAGGCACTTCATCATACACACGTCATCATACATCTCATCATCATTTACTTCCTCAAATTATTGATCTACATCACATGGGGAGTGTGGTAAGAAACACCTATCACACCACTTGATAACATTGGTCTCCTCCATAGTAGCAACCCTAAAATCAAAGGATTAGAACCAATCTATTCTCCTTGGGTTGAGGTTGTTTATTTCTTGATCCCATGGGCCCTTTCCCTCTGTCATCTGATATGTGATCACCTTTGGGATGATTTCCAAATCTCTCCTAACCGTGTGGCTTGTGTTGACCACGGGAACTTTTCCTATTGTTTTTTCTACTCTATGCCAGTTTATAGGATATATCTTTAACCGCTCCGCCAAATTCTTCACAACCTCTTCCAAATCCACAACTTTGTTTGATTGAGGCCTCTCAGGATTGATTAACTTGACACCCTCTCTCTTAGGAGGCTTTCCAACTGATTTGATGTTATTTTCTATTTGTAAGGCCATGGTGAAAGCATGCCTCAATGTTCCCGGGTTCTTATCTCTCAAGTAATAAGTAGCCTTTTTATCAAAAGCGTCAGAATATTTTATCAAACAGGACTCATCACTTGGCCTTAGGATTATAGGTAGCCTATTCAAGGTCTTATTGAACCTAGTATTGAAATCATGGACATATTCATTTGGATTTTTCTTTATATTTTCAAATTCAGATAAAAGGAACCTGGGATCTGTCTTATTCCCATATTGAAATCTAAATCCATTTTTCATTTGTCCATGAGTCTATTGAATTATCTACGGTAATGAATTTTACTATTCACATGCAACCTCCTCAAGAGTATGAATAAACATCTTTATATACACGTCTTCAAACTCATTTTCAAAATCTTCCATCATATTGACAAAGAGTCTTAAATGGTGGTCACCAGTGATGGCATTATTCCCTTGAAATTTTGGAAACCTATTTCTAACATCTTGTGGCACTATATTAGGATATCAACCATACCTCTAAAATTTATTGGTCCAAAAGTATTGACAACAAAAGGAGGTCTAGGTGGAGGCCAAGCCAAATTTCCTTGAGGAGGTGAATTTGTAGGAGAATCAAAATGATAAGGGATGAGGGGTCTCTGGGGCACAGGAGTATAAATCTCAAAGTAAATATCCTCTAATGACTTAGTTTCTTGGAAAACCCTATCAACCTTGGGAGAAACAAGGAAAATGAGAGGCACGCTTTTTAGACACAAATGATGGCCCCTCTCCAGTTAGAGAACTCAAATTTATATAAAGATTACTTGGTTTAGAATCACTTGAAGATGTATGGTAATCTTCAACCATAGATTGATCACCTTTCAGAACTGATATCTCCTTTCTTGATTCTTGATTTCTAACAACTTTCCAGACTTGTTTTCCTTCTGAATTTGCTTTTCCTAGTTTTGGAACATTTTTTTAGTAGGATCCCTAGTGAAGAAATACCTTCTTCCCTCTAGCTTTGCAAATATTAATGAAAATTTCACTTGACATAGGTTAAGACACTAGTAATCATCAAAATTTCAATTCAACATGGAGTTACCACTAAGGATTTTCACCTTAGTTGTGTAGATGCACTATAAGTAACTTGCCAAGTATCTATCAATGCTTAATTTCTGCAAAGCTTAATAGATTTGACCTTCCTTTACCCACATTTATCATTATTGATGAAAATTTAGTACAAATCACCACTAGAAACTGGAAATACTTGCACAATGAACTTGTGATCTTACAAAATTTTACAAATATCAACAAAGGATGATGTTTAAATAACGTATTTGTACTTAAACCATGTAAGAAACATTACCAGGGTCGATATGTGTATGCATTTGTAAAAATAGTCCCCAAAAATGGTGCCACTTTGGTGTTGTTGCCGCAAAAATAGATCTTGGTGTTCAAATAATCCTCAGTAATTCAAATAATCCTTGACAATGGTGCCACTTTGTGTTGTTTTTCCAAAAATAGATCCGGTGTTCAAATAATCCTTAAAAATTCAAATAATCCCCAGAAATGGTGCCACTTTGGTGTTGTTGTCACATAAATAGATCCCGGTGTTCAAATAATCCTCGCAATTCAAATAATCCCCGACAACGGCACCACTTTGGTGTTGTTTCCACACAAATATATCGAATGTTCAAATAATCCTCAACAATTCAAATAATCCCTACAACGACGCCACTTTGATGTTGGTATCCAAATTGATTCTCCTGTGAGGGCTGAGAAACATCATGAAACTGACAGGATGCTTAGAGATAGACAAATCATGATATAATTCATTTTGTAGCTGAGGATGGGATTAGCTAACTCTTTGTCACTCTATAGATGGAGAAATGGATAACACCTTATCAAGGGTTTGATCTACACTTATTTTAGGTTGTGCCTTCAACAAGGGTGAGATGACCCATTCCGTAACCCGTATTGGTGAAGGATATCAAGAGATCCTTCTTTGCACAATCTTCATGAAAACTAGAGAAAATATGAACAATAAAACACAATTTAACTCTCACGAGTTGTCACACTAGAGAGTGGATATGTTTCTTGGACAAGGTTCAGGTTACTAAAGACAATAATTGAAACACGGTTGTTTCTAAATATTTTGGAAGTGGAATTTGTTAAGCCTTTGTGGATACACAAAGACAAACAGGGTAGTTCATGTAGGATTTATCATTTAAGAAGTTTTTGGTGGGAAGTTAAGCAAGATAAAGTTGATTATACTAGATCTTTGAGAACCTTTACAAATATTGGAACACTCATAGACAAAATGCTTCAAAATAGCAAAAATATTCCTTCAACTAGAAGGTGTGTATCAATGGAGGCCCAAAGATGCATGATTTCATACACTCTTCAAGAATTCAACACAAAGGCTCATGTTAAAGACTCAATTAAATGTTGGAAATCCCTAGTTCATCACGCCTAAGATACACTCATAGAATAACAAACAATCTTTGTCAACATAGTGAAAGTAAAGTGATTTTAAATTGTTTATTTCATTACAAGATGAAATCTCTTCTCATAATGAAATTTCAAATGCCACAATACTACCATAGGGATAATATGTTGTGTGATTCATAGGGATTTTAACATAAGATTGCAACAGGAACATGAAAAACTATTTGAAAACATTTTGAAATAAAAGCAAACACAATTATGCTCATGATCAACACAAATTCATTCAAGGTTCATTAGATTCATCAATAGGGGAAAGTTTCTTCAACAATCTCAGAGATTGTCAATGGTTATACACTTGCAACCATCTTGACATGATTAAATCTACAAACATAAGAAAATAAACAGGTTTCTCAGATGGTTTCTCGAGAAAATGGTTTTTCTCAAACTTTCTCATAAAAATTAACCCCCACCTTTTCAAGAGTATTCTCATTGCATTTATACAATTTCACTCACTCACTCATCCTATTTTCCCCCAAAAACATGAATCTTTAAAGAAGAATATTCATTTCTGTTTTTTCCAAGTGGAAAATTTGTGAGCCATTCACATTTCCTACTTTCATCAGATATGATTGGGGCACCATGTCATAACTTTTGACAGTCCTTTTAATCATTCTTTTATTTGGTGAATAAGTGGCCATTTTTTATGGTTTTAGAGCGCCTCCAGATGGTTTGATTTTACAGGTAATCACATATGCCTTTTTGAGAATCTTTCTCGGAGAAAACATATTTATTTTCATGCCTGTCTAGACTGATCATTTCCACATGGTTTTGGTCATATCAAGCCAATCATCATCTTTCTCCATAATGCCAATTTATCTCACATGTATTTCTCCCGTGTAGATATCTCATTTAAATATTAGAGGCTACTTCACCATGATTACACCTAGCTCGACTGGTATGCCTTGAATTTCCTATAAAAGCACACCATTTCACTTCCCCAATTTATATTTTCTTTTCTGAATATAGGAATTTTTTGGGCTTCCCCTTTGTTTATCTATGCTGTGAGTCTGAGTTGGCCAAGTATAAAGAGGAGCCAACGGAAGCCTCCACGTGTCTCCTTGGCACAACTACAAAGGTGAAGTCTAGAGGCAGGTCCCCAAATGAGCATGGGCCCTCCATGTGTCCCGAGCCCAAGAAAGTTACCTCGACCATTGAAAAGTCTCAGTATAAAGAGGAGCTAGTGGAAGCCTCCACATGTCTCCTTGGCGCAACTCCAAAGGTAAGACCTAGACGCGCATCTCTAAATGAGTGCTAGCCCTCCATGTGTTCAAAAATCAAGATATTTGCATTGGTTGTTTAAAAATTATGAGCATGGGTAGAGCCAACGAAGTCTCCCGTGTCTCTTTGGCAAACCGCAAAGGTAAGACCCAGAGGCGTGTCCCCAAATGAGCATGGGTCCTCCACGTGGTCAAAACCCGAGAGAGTTACATCAGCCATTTGATAAGTTTGAGCATGGGAAGAGCCAATAAAATCCTCCACGTGTCTTTTTGGCATAGCTGCAAAAGGTAAGACCAAGAGGTTATTCCTCAAATGAGTGTGGGCCCTCCACGTGGTCAAAACCTGATAGAGTTGCATCACCGTTTGAAAAGTCGAGCATGGACAGAGCGATCGCAAGCCTCCATGTGTCTGCATTTTGGTGCAATTGCAAAGGTAAGACCCAAAGGTGCATCCTGAAATGAGTGTGGGCCCTCCACATGGTCAAAACCTAAGAGAGTTGTATCATCCATTTGAAAAGTTTGAGCATGGGCAGATCCCACAAAAGCCTCCATGTGTCTCTTTGCGCAACCGCAAAGGTAAGACCTAGAGGCATGTCCCCAAATGAGTGTGGGCCCTCTATGTGGTCAAAAATTGATAGATTTACATCGGCCGTTTGAAAAGTATGAGCATGGTCGAGCCAGCAGAATCCTCCACGTGTCTCTTCGATGGCTGTAAAGGTGAAGTCTAGAGACAGTCCCTAAATGAGCGCAAGCCCTCCACGTGTCCTTTTGTGGGTCTTAGGCATTTACCTTATACTTTCACGCCCTTTGCCATAATGCATCAAAATATCAAATAGACCCACCATGCCACATCCAATCATAAAAGACCACGTATCCATGGATGTTGGGATAGGATTTACAAAGGAGACATAATCGTGGAAGACGCCCAACAAAAAAAAATTCCCCTCAGAGAGAAGACTGTAAATAATACCAAGACTCAATGTGATCCATGACCCA
Organism: Taxus wallichiana var. yunnanensis; assembly: GCA_018340775.1. Lineage (NCBI taxonomy): Eukaryota > Viridiplantae > Streptophyta > Pinopsida > Cupressales > Taxaceae > Taxus > Taxus wallichiana. The sequence goes on from CM031233.1 coordinate 65,701,945, forward strand.
AGGAAAGGACTTGACAATGACACCCTGGTGAAGGAAAAGAATTACGCATCCACACATGAAGACTAGAAGTGCATCAAACTAGGAGGGCTAAAAATTTTAAATGCGACAAAGGGGTGAAATTATAATTGAGCACTAACAAAACCCCTTTGACCGAGTCATTTTGTAGAGCTAGGTGTTATTTCATAATGTATTTGGTCTGCTATGACCCTTTTGATGTAATATGGCTACTGTAAATAGTTGTGAATCAATGAATATGATGGGTTGTTATGAATATATTTGTTTATGGGTCCAAACCCTAGTGTTCTTCATATTTCTCATGGTTCAAATCTGATTTCTTTGTGATGTTGTAGTATTTACTTTTACATTATGGTGCATATGTGCTTAGATCTAGTTTCTTTACTTATGTTCTAGAATGAATGCATGTATTTATGCTTCTGCAAACATTCCTCCATTAATGGTGAAGCATTCTTACAAGGATCACATAAAGGAGGGGCTCGGTGCCCTCACGTGCCTCAGGTGAGTGCCTAGTCAAGGTTGGGTGATGTGTCGATGTGCTTGGGGTTTAAAGGGAGTAGGGAAAGGTGACTACATTTTGGTTCCATTACAGGACCTCTTTTGAAGTTGTTGTAAGAATGGTGTGTGATGACATAATGTTTAACCTTGGACAACATCGAGACTTGGCTTAAGAACATGGAGGATGAGTTTGCATAGCGATTCAACACTGGACTTGAGTTTGATGCACATAAATGGGTAGAGGAGCATCTGTATCATGAGCTTTATGAGACGTTATTTTGTTGTTTTCCAGTAGAACTATATGAATGGTTTTTGGTGTATGCATCGAGGAAGAGTTGGTATTATCAACCTCATGTTTGGACCTAAGAAGATTATCAACGGCTTCATGATGTTGATCTGACCTAGACTCATGTTGTTGATCATTGGTGGAGTGGTGTGTTGACTAGCTATATGTTGGAGTATGCGGTTTCTACGTATTCTTGCCTAGAGGTTGTTGAGTTCAAGTTCTTGTGAGAACCAAGAGGATCTTTCTTGCACACTATACCATTAGCCATCAAGATCTTGATCATCACTCTAAGTTTGGAAGCATTTCCTATGGCTAGCTAAATTCCCACTTGGCATGGGGCATCAAATTTGGTGTGGTGAGAGATCACGGATCCTATGAAAAAATTGAGAGAGAGGAGAGACGGATAAAGTATAATGAAACATGAGAGAGGGAATTAGAAAGATAGTGTAAAATTGTAGGATCGATGGAATTATGGAGACAAACGTTATAAGAAGGATTTCGAGGTTCATGCAAAAGACATGGAACCCGAGTAGTTTTTGTTACCCTACCTCGAGAAAGTGTGAGAGATGAACCCCTCGGTTTCTAATGAGATCTCGTCATATGAAGGAAGGAGAAGAATTGTAGGCATGCATCTAAACCCACCATGTGACCAAACCCTTGTGCTTAGTTTCCCAATTTATGAGATAATTATTTCTAATTCGGTTGGCATTGGTAAGCAAGCAACATCGGGTATATATCATTTTACATTATGTCCATTTATGGCCGTATGAGACATTTTGGTGTTAGTGGAATCATATCAGGCACATCATTTGGACAAGGTGTGGGTACACATAGTTTTGGTATCATAACTAGAACTGGTTCAACGTCACAGATTATTAGTAGGCATTTCAACACAATGGTGGGGATATATATTAGAACTGCTTCGGGACCTTTTCCTACTATAGGAGGAGGATTTGGTGGATCTAGAGGGATAGGAGTTAGTGGATCTAGTGCATGGTGGTGGAGGAAACACAAGGGGGAGTCGAGTTCTAGCACTGGTTGACAAGGACATTAACAACCAAGTAGGTGTTTTAAGAGATGTATTTTCACTTGCCTAATTATAAAGGTTTTGAGGATGCTTTGCAAAGCATGTACACAAGTGTGAGTTGTTATGACGTGCTATGGGTATCACTACCCTAGAGTAGAAGGAAAGAAATTTTGTAACCACATTGCAAGGGTGTTCACGTAGCTAGTACTAGACGTATCACACACATCAGATGGTAATGGATTATACCGCACTTCATGATGCACTTTTTGCAGAATTCCAAATTCCTAAATTTGAGTAGAAAAGCATCAACGCTCTCAAGAAAATTCAATAGGGTATGAAAGAGAGTGTGTGGGAGTATGATGTGTGATTTAAGACTCTCTTTAAGACTCTCTTGTCAAAGCTATCTTATGATATCCATACCTTACAAAGATGCTCAAGTGGTTTTTAGAGGATTGATAATGCCTTTCAAATAAGTTATTTCCCATAAGAATTTAATGGATTTGTGCTAGGCCTTAGATGATACTTTGCATGATGAGGCCATCGAATCATTAACACTTAGGTAAGCCCAATTTTAGAATCATGACTTGTTGCCATGACAAAGCTACTTGAAACATTTTCAGAAAATTTAGATCATGAAACATGAAGTGGACTTTGGTGCCTGATTGTGAAGTAAAAGAACACATAAATGATAGTTTTCGTCAAAGGTCAATGTTCACAATGTCATTAGATTGCAAGATATTCCATGGGGATCATGATCTAAGGAGATTCCTTTTGATACAATGCATGCTCTATAAGAATGTGTCTTCTTATTGTAAAATTTGCACATCCACTACTTGCGATACGAAGGACTACCGATTGATAGACCAAATTCATGATGTCATTGATATTGGTGTGTATTAAAATGACATTGTGAGTATTTGAAAAGGTGAAGGTTGTTAGTATGAAGGGCGTTAGTGGACGCAGAGGAAGGAATGACTTCCCTCAAGGGACTTATTACAATTGTGGATATACTTAAACACTATAAGCACAAATGTCCATATTTGTTATAGTGCTCATGGTTTAGAAAGAAGTACAAGTATGAGGAGTACCCTAAATTTTATGACCACATGAGTCAGAACCAAAACAAGGAAAAAGGCATGGGAATGGTTAGTGTGAAGAGAACTCGACCCCTTATGGATGCGTAGGGTAGCGCTTAACCCCTAGTTAGAACTGCCTTTGCAGAACAACATGAGTGGAGGCTACATGTGTCAAGGATGCACCAAAGCAAGGGCCACTCATTACAAGAGAAGAATTATTACATGGGAAATATCTGTTCTAGCCCATCGTAAAGAGGTTTACCAAGATATCATAGAAGTGATTAGGAGCCTACAAGGAGAGATTCAATGTTTGAAGGAGCAATCACGAAAGTTAGAATAGAAGAAGAATGTTGAGGTCCCTCAGAAAGACATGGATGAGGTCAACAAAGTGTGTAATATTTTATGCGGGAAAACATTATCCCTTTATTAGGAGAGTGGTTAAGTGAAAAGGTTGTTGTATATGGAAAACAAGACAAAGGCTATGTCCTTTCCATGCATGGAATGGAGTCTTGAAGGATACTTCTTCCATAACCATTCAAGGGGCTAAGTTTATGGGGATTTTGAAGTCTTAGTGCTTTATGAGGAGGATAACTTCCCAACATTATTTGAATGTCCCCGGTGTTATGCGAATAATGTCAATGACTTATGCTTTAACAAGGGATATCTCAGTTTTGAGAATAAAGAGGAGCAAGTCATTATTCCACTAATAGATGGGAGGTCTACACCTTATGTAGAGACTTTAGGATAAGAGGAACTAGATAAGATCTATGTGCACACCATTAGAGACACTCGAGGCTATTCATCCATTAAGAGGAGTCATTTAGTGGGAAGATGATGAGTCTATAATGGATATAACTAGAATGCATGTGACAATTGGGTGCATGTGACCTATGAGTTATTTTGGAAGACAATTAATGGGCACTTTGGAACTTGAGTGTTCAGATCACACTCAATTTGGTGCTTGGGAGGAAGAAAATTACCAAGTTATACTAAGCAATGTAACCTTGATGTCTTTCTCGCGCGATGGAGATCTAGTGGACATGTTAAGTAGAAATGAGGAATATGATAACTTATACCTTTCCCACAACAACAACACATTGGTGGGTGACTCATTGAGTTAATCTTCTAGAATGATGTGAAGTGAGAATAACATTCTTTGTTACATTTCTCCGGAGTAATGTACCCTCTAAAATACATGACTATGGTGGGAAGGAATCCACCTCATTTCACGTTCAGAATGTGACAGATCTTGGATGGTAGGCCCGGAAGCCTTACTCCCTCACTATGGGTGAATAATTTCTCTTCCACCTTGCATGGTTATGTGTGCACATGGTATATCCATTCGTAGATACGACATTAGATGGGAAAATGGTCGAGTTGATGACGGCTATTATTCAAACTTTTGAGCATCTAAGTCCTAAGCCATTGGTGAACGAGGTGCTCCAGGTAGTCAAGTGCCTTACTCTAGGAGATTTTTCTATGGCTGAAGACCAAATCCTAGATTTTCTTGGGGAACCCGGCTTAAAGACGTGTTTAGAGGAAGGATAAATGCATGACATATAGTTTAAGCGCACATTCCTGGAATAGGAAAAGGGAAATTTGGTGTACCTAATAGATGATGAGGAAGTATAAAACTTGGATGTTAATCATACGGAAGTTACACCCAAAGTATTGTAAATTGCAGATGAGCAAGCACGTGCTTACCATGAGCCCTTGAAAATGAAGAAGGTAAACATTGGTATAGAAGGAGAGTCAAAAAAAGCTGTCATTGGATTTTATTGGATGGACTAGGAGTTATCATGACAACTAAGCTATTCGGGAATTATGGGATTTGTTCCCACATGGGTAACATGAGTTAAAAGGAGTTCATCACTCATTGGGAGAAATGCGGATTAATTTAAAGGAAGGTACATACCCGATTAGGAAGAGACCTTATAGGATGAATCCAAATTTGTGCGTAAAAGTTAAAGAGGAGATTGATAAGATGATAGAATCTAGAATCATTGAAGCAATTGAAGAATTTGAATGGGTGAGCCCAATGGTGATTAGTATCAAGAAGGATGGGAGGATAAGGATATGTGTAGAATATAAATATTTGAATGCTACATGTGTCATAGAAAACTTTTCAACCCCATTTATAGAAGATATCTTGGACGGTATAGTAGGGTGGGAGATCTATTCTTTTACAAATGGATTCTCATGTTATCACCACATAAGGATTGCGAAGGAAGACCAGGAGAATACTACTTTCACCACTAAATGGGAAGTTTTGCTTATGTGGTTATGCCCTTTGACTTAAGAATGCACCTCTTGTATTTTCTTGCATTGTCATATGCAAGCATTTCAAGTATTCATCCATAAATTTTTGTAAGTTTACCTGGATGATTGGATGGTGTATGGGTTAGTAAGATATCATTGTGAAAATTTAATATTGATGTTTATGAGGTGCATGCAATTAAGTATCTCTCTAAACATTAAGAAATGTGTCTTTGCTACTCCTTTTGGCACATTGCTAGGTCACATTATTTGTAAGGAAGGATTATTGGTAGATCCTGCCAAAGTTGTTATTATCTTAGGATTGGAGGAGCCTACAGTCAAAGTGCGGTGCATGGATTCTTAGGGCATACAAGTTACTATAGAAAATTCATCAAAGGTTATGCCAGGATCTCCGTGCCATTAGAGGATTTGTTGAAACATAAGAGTAAATTCTATTGGGGTGAGGCATATCTGGTGAATTTTTACACATTAAAGGAGAAACTTACTATTGTGCCCATTTTTTTGCTTTCCCTTATGGGACAAGCCTTTTCATGTGCATGTTAGTGCATCAGGGATGGTAATAGGAGAAGTTTTAGCATGGTGGAGAAGGGATTGTTGATCACCCTTTGTGTTTTGCAAGTAGAAATTTAACCCTAGGTGATCAGAATTACATGACAACAGAGTGCAAAGCATTGTCAATGATTTATGCACTGCATAAGTTTAGGTAGTACTTGTTGGCTACTCCATTTATATTTTACATAAATCACATGGAACTCAAGAACTTGGTAAACAAGCCCATTTTGTAAGTGTGCATATGTCATTGGGTCTTGCTTTTCAGGAATTTAAATTTTGGGTCATAGAAAAATAGGAAAGATAAATTTAGGACTGACCATCCATCATCAATTAATTCGGAAAGGATGTGCAGAGCTTCAAGGACACAATGTCGATGCACAATTTTCTATATTACAACCCACACCCTCTAATTTGGAAGATATTGTTGTCTTATTATGAATGGGTGTAGCGCTTGAAGGAATTAAGGCTATAGAGAAAAAGTGATTGGATATATGTTTCATGCCCTATATGTTGGTCAATGGAGACCTATACAAACTAGGCCGAGATGAGGTTTTACGCTGGTGTATACGGAGCATGGGCGTATTGTAATCATGGAAGAATGTCATGGTGGCATTGTAGGTTGTCACTATGAAGGAAATGCTACTCGTGCCTAAGATCTTATTGGCAGGAATTTAGTAGGATACAATTATAGGGGTTGTATAGAATATTGTAGAGCATGTGACCATTTCAATGCTTTATAAAGGCAAGGAAAAGAGATTAAACTTTGTTAAGAACTATTGCTACTATAGAGTCATTTCAAAAATGGGCAATTGACTTTATAGGCCCTATTTCCCTAGCCACGTGTAGGACAAGTTTGCGCTATATTATCACTTGTACAAACTATCTTATGAGGTGCAAAGAAGTGGTTCCTACGAAGTATTACACAATGGTACAATGACCAGTTATTGTGGGAGAATATAATTAGCATGTATGGATGCCCATTGAGTTTAACAAGTGATAGGGGTACTCATTTCTTGAATGAGACTGTTAGAATCTTATTGGTAGATTTTATGGTGGCCCATCACAAAACTACGCCCTATCACCCTCAAGCTAATGGAACTACTAAAGCCTTTAACAAGATATTGAGCCACACATTGACTAATATTTGCAATGTTAGAAGGAGATTGGGATGATAAAGTATCTACAGTATTATGGGCATATTGAATGACTTATAATAGATTAAAAAGGCCACACCTTTTAGTTGGTTTTGGCACGGAGATTATTCTTCTCGTTGAGTTCGTGGTACCATCCTTGTGTATTGCGCACACATGAGGATTGATGATGAGAAAGCACTTGAAGAGTGTCTAATCAAAATTATGAAGTTGGATGAAAGGCAAGCCATTTCTAAATGGAGTTAGAAGATGGAGAAAGTTAGGCTGAAGGCATGACATGATCGACACATTAAAAACAAGTTGTAGATTGAGTAGATGGTTCTTCTGTACGATTCAAAGTTTTTGTGCCATCCTAGGAAATTCAAAGTACATTGGTTATGACCGTATGTTATAACACATATCCTTGAAATTCAGACGATTTCCGATTACAAGCAATGGATGGAACACAATTACCTATCTACTTCAATAGGATTATGTTGAAGCCCTACTATAAATAAGTCTTTTGTGTGTTTGTAAATAAGGAAGTGTTTCCATTTAGCTTAGGTTTCCCTTAATGCATTTTCTATTATATGTGTTTCCTTTCATCGTTTTTATGCTTTATCTTTTAGTTTGGTGTGTTGTGTAATAAGCACATTTGCATGCCTATAGCTAGTTATTATCTAAAGAGTTTTCATGCACAAAGGACCACACATACTTTTAGTGTGGGTTAGGAGAGTGCAGAGAATACGAGATCACGACACATGGTTGAAGTAATGTTGATTGGTTTCCTAGGAGATAAAAATGTAAGCACGGGATATCTGAGAAGGAATGCACGTAATAAGGGTGACAAGGGTTAGAGATGAAATGGTGTCAAGAAAGCTTTATAAAAACCACGTACAATGATAAGAGCAAGATGGAATTTGGTGCTAAGAGAATTCATAAGGGTTTGTGGTCGATATAGTTTGGCATGCTAGAAGGTTGAGGAGGTTACGTGTGAGTGTGCGCATAGAAGAAAAAGCACTAGAAAAAACACACGGTATGAAAGCGTTGGAAAAATATGGATTTAATTTAGAAGTATGGTGGTAGGTGGCATGGAAATTAATGTAGGAAAAAGTAGAAAACTATAAATAGGGAGTTGGGCATATGTTATTTTTCACCTTGCATTTATTTGTTGAAGATATCTTGCGAACTAGGGCATCCTTACGAGAAATCTATGAAAGTTGCATGCGAAGTGAAGAATTCGATGGATTTGTGAACTAGATTGGAATGGAGTACATGGACATGTGTGGAAGTGGTTGGTTGAAGGATTCTTGTAAGTTTTTACATTATACGGTGGAAGAGGGTGTTTTCAAGTTAGGATTTGTGTGAACTAGGGAATGGGTTCAAAGAAGTTATCTTTGAAGAATTGGAATCGAAAGATAGAGTAGTAAGGAATCAAGACAAAAGGAGAAATTAGCTATAACATAGTGAGGAAAAATGGCACCAAGGAAGGGATCAAATGTTTCACTCAAGAAGGGAAAGGGCAGGGTAAGCTAGTTACACCAAAGAAGTTTTAATGAAGAATGGTATGCAGAGATGTAATACCTAGATGGTGTGTCATTGGGGAAGTAATGGGTATCTCACATACACAAGATGGCTATAAATGATTATAACCATAGGACATATAAAAATGAAAAAGAGATGGCATTGGAGCTTGTTCATCCTATAGGAGAAAGAAAAAGATGAAAAACCAATGTACGATGACTTCGTGAAGAGGAAATTATAGAAGGCTAGGTTTTAGAACTCTATGAGTTACCATTTTTGGAAAACCTAAAAGGATATAACAAGAACTGATGTCGCTCATGCACAAGGATTAATTTTACTTCACAGAAAGAGAATGTGCATAATTGCACAGTTGATCTTCAAGTACACTAGGCTTATTTACACGGGAGAGTCATTGGATGATGACTTGGACGATAAGGAGACTCTCATCGAAACAAGTAAGGAATATGAATAAAAAATGGTGGGTGCCACTCGATATTGCTAAGATCACTTACCCCATTATGAAGATGGTCACGCATTTTCTCACCAAGTAAAATGGAGAAGAATAGTGGATGCAAGTGAACAAGAGATGGTTGAACATTTGTAGAAAATTTTCAAAAAGGACCATCTACAACATCTCGACCTTCATTGGTGAGGATATCATAGATATCACATGCGACTGTGAGATAAAATCATGTATGGTAATATGCTTCTTATCATTTTATTTTAGAGATTGGAGTGTCTGATGGCCGAACAACTACATTTGGGAGTACCCTGGTGAGAACCCCTCCCCAAATAAGAGGTTCGAGACATACACTTGTGAGACAATGACAATTTCTGATAATGCATGTTTGGATAAGTGGTATAAATGGATGTAAAATGAATTTGGAGCAGAGTGGAGCATTTGAGAACAACTTTCAGCCTTGGTGAAAGATGAGGCTGAATTTGTGGTGTACCAATAGTTCTACATTAAAGAGTTCACATTGATAGATGACACAAAGAGCCCATGGTATAAATTACCTTTAGCTATCACATAATAGTATTTTTCGAGCACAATCAACAGGTTTAATAAGGCTAAGAAACTTAGATTTGATCTAAGTGAATTAGATCAGAGCACAACGTGTTGTGTAAGACATTGGTGTATCCTAAGAAGTAGGTATATGTGGAGAAGTATGTATTCCATAACATACATATGCTAAGGCCCGTAACATTACAATTTTGCAGTACAATGGTGAAAAGAGTTTACATAACCCTAAGGAAAAAGTTAAAGAAGGAGCATACATTAAGGAGGATGTCTCCATTCTTGAGGAACCTACTGAAAGGAAGATATGGGTGAAGAGAGATATAGAGGAAACTCCAACAAGCAGGGAACCAAGCGCGCATGTGGTTTAGACCATAAGAGCATAGGATTCATGCATGGGAACAAATACTTATACTCGGAGGAAGAATTCTCCCATGAAGGAGAAGTCCCCAGTGATAGAGGAATCTCTAGTGAAAAATAAGTAGAAGGTAGCACAAATTTTAGACTCTAAGAGGATGGAAAGAATGAAGGGTATTGAGATTGAGGAAGAGGAAAAGGAGCACGAGGAAGAAAATAACCCACCTATATTCAATGTGCACAAATCTGATGAGGATAGGTATGAATCCTCGAAGGGCGCTCATGAGGGATAAATAATTAAATAAGAAGTGGGGAACAAGAAACATGAGACCCTGCACATATCCGGTGAGAAATTCAAGGAGATAATAGAGAAGGAGGTGGTAGACATCATCAAGGACTTGGTAGAGCATGAGGTGGAGCACAATGTGGGAGAAGTAGAAAAGGAGAAGTATGGAAGCATGGGTAGAGAGACAAGTTTAGCATTCGGTTTCTGAAAGAAGCATGCACAGGTGGCAAGGGTGCAACAACAACATCTAAAGGGCCTGTAATGACTTACAAGGATGATCCAAACAAGGTCCTGCACCCGTGTTTCTAGAGCATGGTGCCCTTAGACCAAATCTTATGTTGGTCATCATTTGACAAAGATAGTGCACCCGTGCACCAAGAATATGCTATCATATAATTTTGAGTCCCATGTTTGTTAAACCATAATTCAAAGTCAATGTAGGCACATTACTAGATACACCAAACCTTGAGGAGGTAAATCCCATTATGGATTCATGACATCTAACAGATGAGTAGGTGTTTAATGCGTTGAACAAGGTGTCGATGGAAATCAAAGAACGGTTTTTGGAAGGAATAACATAGTTAAAGCATTAGAGAAGGAGTTGGAGGAGAAGAACAAGGAAATAATAGAGAGGGACAAGGAGATAAAAGGGAAGGAGTCTATAATTGTGTAGTTGAGGGCTGAGTTGAGAGAAGAAAAAGGGAAGGTGCGCGAACCCTAGGTATAAAAAAGTAAAGATTATCTTAGACTCCATTATTTTGAAGTGCCCAGATTTTCTCCCGCTTTACTAGAATAATGAGTCATCCTTCCACTTCCTATATGATTTAACATGCTAAATCATGATGAAGAGGTGACCACTTGCATTGGAGTCAACAGAGGAAGTTATGGTGTAACAAAAAGAATAGGAAAAATAAAATATTGAGGATACCTTAACTTGGTACTCCAAGTTCCTTGCTTCAGTGAAGATTGCAGCACACATGGCCAAAGTTGTTTATAGAAACTGTGAAGATAGATATAGAGTGGCTAGTGTGTTGGTTTCTACCACGAGGTGGATCTGAAGGAATTCTAGGCCAAGAATAAAGGCAATAGGGTGGAACGTGACAAAATATTGGTAGAGGTTGAGAATAAATATGAGGCAATTGATATTTTAAGGGCCTCTATTAAAAATAAGGTGAAGGAAGTGTATCCCTAGGTTATACATAAGATGGACGTGTTGAATGACCTTAGCAAGCAGATGGAGAATATCGTCAATACACTGAAGGATAAGGGTGAAGAATTGACATTTGATGAAGTCAATGTATTGATAGGGATTTTTTTACATAGGTATAGAAGGAGGTGGATGCTTGGAACAAGATTGAAGCATCCTTGAATAAGACTTTCCCAATCCTTGTACAATAGTAAAAAAATTATTTTATTCTTTGGCATAAGCCGGATATAGGTTATTATTTCCTTCCATTCTTTATTCTTTGTTGGAGATCAGATTGTTTTTTAGGATGGACAACATGTTTAGTGTGGGGTAATGTTGAGCCAGAAATGACTAAGTCCTAGAAACGAGAGGATGAGTTCACACGAGAAGGAAAGATAGCAAGAAGGCGTGTGAATAAGAGCATGCAAGAAGAAATAAGTCCATGAAAATACTCGAACAATTTAAATTGAGTGAAGGGCTTGAGTAAACATGGAGCACGTGGAAGTAAGAGGATTTTGGGACTTAACCGCATTATGGAATATGGTGTTGCATGGAAAACACATGAGGAGGTGGGCAGACATGATAAGTGGATAAGGTTAGTACATGAAGACTTGTGGCCCAAGAAAAGAATATTCTAGGGAATAATCAAGGGTTAATCATTGTGCTTAAGGAGTTGTAAAGTGGAAATTAATCATAGCTTTAGCTAGCTGGCATAGACACTTGAGTATGATGGAGCATGATCCCTCTTGGCATGCAATCTTCTCATGAGTAATCTTAAGGTGGGGGAGAGATCCCACTCTATTTAAGAATGGGATTGGGTCAAAAACAAGGTGGGTAAGCATGGAGATAGAGGTGTAGGTGCATATGAGAGGTGATGTAGGAGAAATAATGTGTGAAATGCAAGCCCCAAGGTATTGTGGGTGCATAGGAGAGAGTATGGAAAAAACCCCTTTGAGAAGAGTCATTTTCTAGATCTACGGTGTTATTTCATAATGTATTCGGTCTACTATGACCCTTTTGATGTAATCGCTACTATAAATAGTTGGGAATCAATGAATATGATGGGTTGTTATGAATATATCTGCTTATGGGTCCAAACCCTAGTTTTCTTTATATTACTTGTGGTTCGAGATCTGATTTATTTGTGATGTTGTAGTATTTACTTTTACATTATGGGGCATTTGTGCTTAGATTTAGTTTCTTTACTTCTATTTTAGAATTAATGAATGTATTTCTACTTCTGCAAACATTCCTCGCATTAATGGCAAACCATTCTTACAAGGATCACATAAAGGAGGGTTTGGGTGACCTCGCACGCCTCGGTGAGTGCCTAGTCAAGGATGGGTGATGTGCCAATGTGCTTAGGGTTTAATGGGATTAGGTAAAGGGGACTACATGAATGTAGGGAAAAAATAGTTTGATTTCAATAGGAAAACTTTTAGTTTTTCAAGAGAAAATTATTTTGAAAGAAATGACCAAATTTAGTGTTCATATCTTGTCATGTTCCTTTAAAAAGTACTAGAGATGTATGGTTTTTGTATGTGTTTGTAGTAACCACGTGGATGGTTCAATATAAATGTTTTCTAAAATATATGAATCTATTAGATTAGAAGTAAAACTAGGTAATGATACCATAGTCATAGTTATGGCCAAGGTAATGATAAAAATTAAAACAAAAATGGTGACAATAAGCATATACTCTAAGATCTATACAATTATGTTATGTTTTTTTATTTTTCATGAATTTGATTGAATTCTCGAGTTATAAAAACACATTAGCAACACTCAAATAAATATCAAATTTAAGGTACAAAATTAAATTATCAATGATCACTCCTTTAAATCTATAATCATAAACATAAACATTAATATATTAAAATAATCATACAAAATATAGAATAAAATAAACATTATTTAAAAAAATAAAAATATCAACATATGTGTATACCACACTCGATTAATAATTTTATTGAATTCTCCTCATATTTTCCATTTGTGTGTCACAAACAATTTTTTCTTGAATAAAAGGGCCCCAAACTCTACCAGATGGTTGAGATATTACTAATTTTTGGCTTCAATTATCTAAAATTTAAACATAAAAATTACGGTTGAGTGAACATAAAAAATAAACTATCATAGTCACATAATTGGATCACACCCCATTCTACCATTGTAAAATGCCTACCAGAGAATAATGGAAATGTGTCACATGTAGTCCAACATACACAATAGAAATAAATAGATTTAATTTTCTTCAAAATAAGGGAAGATAAATGTATATTTTAAAATAAATGGTCTAAAGTTTTCTTAGTATTAAAATAAAAATTATAAATAAATACCTATCTATATTGTGTAGTATTATTAATTATATTTATGAATGAAATATATATATGGAGGATATGATTAAAATTATTAGTATTTATAAAAATCATCCTAAAATTATTATTATTTATTTCCAATCACATCTTCTTCTCATGAAGCTTTGATTTCGCATTTTAATCCCTTGGTGAAACATTTTACATCATACATGTGTGGATAAGGCTTCCCTGTACCTTCCTTTGCACTTCGGAATGATGATTTCTTTAGGGATATGGGGGATGTTTTGGGTAAATTCTTAGCTATAGATCCTAAAATTGAATCTTATGATCACACCACTTACGCCTGTATTTTGGTGGATATGGATATGACTATTGACTTTATAGCTACCATGGAGCTAAAATTCAAGGATATATGGACACAAAATTTGGATTATGAAGGCTTTCCTTTTAGATGCGAAATTGTTTTTCTCTAGGACATTTAGCTTTTATTGTCACATCATCAAGAAACATATTAAGGAATAGGTCTCATGGTGGAATGATTTTAACCTAGATAATTTAGTTGTACATGCTCTTGAGGACAATGATAGTGATAATGAATTAGTTAGCCATATGGATAATCATGAAGAGAAGAAGGGTGAAACTCCCCTCTCCCACTAGACTGGTTATTGAATCACAATAGGTTACAAGAAAGGAGGGCCACTTTCTTGTAGTCCCTTTGTTCCACGTAGATTCAAATCCCTAAAAGTACGAAGGTTCTTGAAATTCTTCTACTTGTCCACCCGGATGAGAATGCAGATCCTAATGAGGGTGATGGATGGAAGGTAGTGAACAACAAAAAGAAAGAAAATATTAGAAATTATCCTCTTAAGATGAGCCTTAGATCCCAAAGAGGGAAATACCATGCTAGTTAGGGATGTTCCTTAGGTAGATGGTCAAGTAGATTTGACAGGTCTACTTTGAGGAGCCCTTTCTTCTTTTGGTGTTTTCCAACTTCTAGTTTTCTAGCTTGTCTGTTTGCTTCATCTTTGGCCTTTTGGGCCTTGTTCCTTGATGTCTCTTTTTGGTGCTTTGATGCTTATCTTTTAGTTGTACAAGGTTCCGATCCCTTCAAAATCTACTTTATTACCTTATCTAATAGAAAATATCATAAAATGAGTTAAATATTATGTATAGAAGTAAAATTAATACAAATGCATTATTAAATTTAATATTATATCATAGAATATAAGACCTATTCACATTTTTACTATTACTAATTATGTTTATGAATAAAGAGAATAAACTCAAAACAAAAATTATTAATATAATATTTTATAATAAGACCACTTGAAGCATTCTTAGTAATCACTTTTATATGAGTCAAGAAAATATATGAATTTTTTTCATTAAAATGACATTTATTTATAAAAGTCATCTCAAAATGATTTCAATTTTATTTATAGAAATGATATTACTATTGGAACTGCCATTTATATTAATTTAATAAAGAGAGTTACATAGTACGGGGTGACCGGATAACACACGGTCTCATAAAAAACACCACGAGGGCACTAGATCAACAAAAAACAACACAAAGGCTTACATTAAAATGCCCACAAGGAAACCAAAGATAAAGAACAAGCAACACCATCAAGTAAGCATTGTCACACTAGGATGAGGGGGAGGATCATCTTGAGGAGGGATGAAGGATTCCACTATTAGTCTCAATGAACGGAGGATTCACCTATTAGCCATCGTGATCAGAATATTGCATTTCAAGAGGCACTATAATTCCCTAAGCTGGGGGAGGAGATCATGCAAGAGTCTTTATGGAAATAGCATAGATCCCCTCCATTGAGTGCTAGTGACATATTTCCCTCATGGAGATATGCTCCAACTAGGTCCAAATGAGGATGGGGAAGAAGGGCATCCCTAAGGGGAGGTGGAACGGTGGCCGCGTGAGTGACTCCTCCGATGTGGACTAAGGGGAGGGGGTTTTCAAGGATATGAAGGATGAGGTGGTGGTATCCAATGATCCGATAAAACTTGACTCATAGTGCATGATGCACTCCCCCAGTGATCAAGAATCTCCTGTAGATGAGAAAACTCAAAGGCAACCTTGGCGGCTTGAGCTTGAATCTATATGTGAATAGTAGACAAAATAATCACCTTATCATTAGTGGAAAAGCATATAACAAAATGATCTTGCTTGAAAATTAAAGCATTGTAAGATTTCTAGATATGAAACAGAATACATGCACGAAACAAATGCCAAATATTGGCAAAATAACTAGGCCAAGGGCTAAAGTCACCAAATAGAGCCAAACACTATGGAATATAAATACATTGCTAAATTTAATTTTAAAAATGGTAATGGCTATATATAAAGTGTTATATTTAGTACTAGTTATAAATATAAATTTATAAAGAGATGTAACATTTAAATTTGACATTTGTTTATATATTTAAATCATGTTTTTTTAAAAAGAACACTTTTACATATAGAATCGAGAGATACAACACTACAACACTAGGTGCAAAAAGTCACACCCCAAAATTCCAAACACATCGAGAAAGATATGATTTGAGAAAGAGGCTAGTTTACATCAAA
Source organism: Taxus wallichiana var. yunnanensis (assembly GCA_018340775.1). Taxonomy (NCBI): domain Eukaryota; kingdom Viridiplantae; phylum Streptophyta; class Pinopsida; order Cupressales; family Taxaceae; genus Taxus; species Taxus wallichiana. Next base: position 65,718,085 of record CM031233.1, read on the forward strand.
ACCACTATAAAAGTGCGATAATCAATAAAAATGTGAAAAAATAAGGAACCTAGAGAACTAGGTCACAACCATAAACATAGAGGATAGAGGAGGAGGTAGAGGGTTATCTAGTTTGTCACCCTAGCCAAAACCGTAGGGGTGAGATGAGTGTGGGATGGTCTCAACCCTTTTCTTGTTGTTGTTGCTACTGCTACTACTTGAGAACATCAATAGGTGACATAGAAGGATAAATGGAAAAAGCCAAATTTGTGAATTTTTCCTACCTTGAGGGACATTCCAACTAGCACCACAAGAATCACAAAGCCAACAAGATACCTCTCCATGAGCAATGAAAGGGAACAAGAATGAGGATATAGCGATGGCGAGGAGAGTGGCTCCATTATCTCCTAGAGTGACTTTTATGAGACCCGGCCTCAAAGCAGAGCATTTGAGGTCTCAGCTAACCACATATACGGCGACAACCCATGTTAAGAAAGAACCAGAGGTGCTCAACCTTCAACTAAAATTTCTCAATCTAATTATGAATCGAAGCATCACAATGGAAATAATAACCCCCTTATTAGTAAGCAATGTAAAAAAATTCTATACATAGGAACATTATTAAAAATGACACTTTGTCAATTTGTAGCTGAAATCCTTTGGTGTAAAATACACTACAAAAATGAGCTTTTTGTGTGTGACAAGAACATTCCAAACCCTTTGAAAATGGCATCTCCAAATAGTATTATGGGAGGTAAGATTCTAGTGATGATTAGAAGTTTCACTGGGCACCTTGATGAGGTGCCAATAAGGAGTACCCCTAATGGGGTTTGTAATGGCGAAAGGTGTAGTGCTCTAGTTCTAGTCCTACCACCATGAAACCCTAGAGGTGATGCCAACCCTAGTTCTAGTCCACAAGAATTACAAAGACAACCAGAGACCTATCCATGAGCAATGAAAGGGGAACAAGAATGAGGAGACACTGGCGATGGCGAGGAGAGGGGCTCCATTAGCTCATAGAGCGACTTTTATGAGACCCCGCACCTTAAAGCGGAGCATTCGAGGTCTCACAACTAACCACATATAGGGTGAAAACCTGAATGTTAAGAAAGAACCAGAGGTGCTCAACCTTCAACTGAAATTTCTCGGTCTAATTATGAATTGAAGCATCATAATGGAAATAATAACCCCTTAATAAGTAATGAGACAAAATTCTATACATAGGAACATTATTAAAAATGACCTTTGTTAATTTGTAGCTGAAATCCCTTGGTGTAAAATACACCACAAAAATGAGCTTTTTTTTGTGCGACAAGAACTTTCTAAACCCTTTGAAACTGGCGTTTCCAAATGGTATCATGGGAGGTAAGATTCTAGCACCATAAGAATTACAAAGCTAACCAGAGAACTCTCCATGAGAAATGAAAGGGGAACAAGAATGAGGATACAATTGATGGCAAGGAGAGGGTCTCCATTAGCCCCTAGAGTGACTTTATGAGACCCCAGCCTCAAAGCGGAGCATTGAGGTCTCATAACTAACCACATACGGGAAAAACCACCTGTTAAGAAAGAACTAGAGGTGCTCAACCTTCAACTGAAATTTCTCAATCTAATTATGAATCTAAAGCATCAAAATGGAAATAATAACCCCTTATTAGTAACAGAAAAAAATTATGCATAGGAACATTATTAAAAATGGCCAAGTCAATTTGTAGCTGAAATCCCTTGGTGTAAAATACACAACAAAAATGAGCTTTTTGTGTGTGATAAGAACATTCAAACCCTTGAAACCCAAGGCGTTTCCAAATAGTATCATGGGAGGTAAGATTCTAGTGATGATTAGAATTTTTGGTGGGCCTTGAATGAAGTGCCAATAAGGAGTACCCCTAATGGGGCTTGTAATGGTAGAAAGGTGTAGTGCTCTAGTTCTAGTCCTACCACCATGAAACCCTAGAGGTGACGCTAACCTTTTCACATATTCATCATGTATGAAAGTATTGATTTTTGTAATTGGTTATGCATGTTGATGTTGAATATTTAAATTGATAGAAATTACACCCCAAGAAACATAGATTCTAGAGTATCTGCAAAATAAATCACCCACCATCTTGATTTCTTTTCTAAAAATAAGAATAGATTTAGACTAAGGAGCCAATGCAAGAGGGATATCATAAAAGTGAGAATAGAGGACCACTAAAGAGAGTGTGAATTAAAAGATAACATAGCTATAAAACCATCTCCCTTCCAAATTAGGTGTGGCTTAAGAAACTCCCAAGATTTCCATATTATTTGGGCAATGAAGGTGCCCCAATTTTAACTAAAACAAGGTAGAGAAGAAGGGATTTAAATTTGAGACATTTCTAGGCTTTCTTATCCAAAGGAGATCCTTTAAAAATGTAATTTTAGAGTAAAATATTCCAAGCCTCATTACCTTGAAAGCTACAGATTAACCATTTGACAAAGAGAGAACATCCTTGGATTTTGATGTTAATAAAACCAAGGCCCCCACTTCTTTAGGATGACATCAGTTATATAAAGTAACCCTATAGAACCCCTTATGCCCCTTAGAATTAGCCCACAGAAAGTTCCATGGTAGCTTCTCAATTTTTTCATCAAAAACTTTAGATGGAGACCAACAAGAAGAATACATAGCTATGTATTTTCTCATTGTAGGTATGATTTGAAACATTAGAAAAAATCCAGAGTGAAAGCAGAGATAAAAATGAAGCTCCTCTTATATAGAAAATATCAAAACACGAGCATATGACCGAACACTAGCACCTAGAGCGAGTCACTAGCGCATGAGTTCTCCTGTCCTCCCATGGGCACTTTTTCCCACACATTGTTGGTTTCACAACTTCCTATGATCCTTGACAACACTCTTCCTATTTTTTCTAGAAATTCCTTAGTCTAGATCACTCAAAAATCAACTAAATGACCTCCTTTCATTTGTTTCTTAGGGTTTTACATTAAATATGCATGTTTATTGCTTTTCCATTTAATGTATTTTATTGTTTGTATATCATTCATTATAGTAGTTACTCTAAAATATATATTTAATTCCATTTATATTAAATTATTTAGTGAAACCAACTCATGATCAAACACTCAAATCTTTATTTTTCTGTTCTATAAGATATTCTTTCATGGTTCCTCAAGTATCATTGTATTAATTACTTCAAATGCACCCACCTTGCAAATATGTTCTCTAAAAATCCCTCAACACTATGTATCTCCCTTTCAATACACCACCTTTACAAGTAAGTGCCATTTTTATCATCTCTCTGGTGACCCTATCAATCTTAATACCTCCACCAATCAACCTAGTGTTAGATTTAATTCAAGCTTTACACCATGTTTTTCAAGATAAATTCCAAGCTATGGAAATCACAATTACATCCCTTAAGGCTGAAATTCAACACATTAAGGATGCTTCTCATGCCCATGTTAGTTCTCCTTCTACAACTCATCCTAACCCTATGTCTACTACATGTGATCATATAATTAAAGCCCAAGCCTTATTGCTACCAACACCTCTCAATTTTTATCTAAATGTTAAGAAACATGATATTCTTCCCCAGATCCTCAATCACTAATTGATCAACCTGCCACCTTCTCATTACTACCCTCCTTATCAACTTACAAAGTACATAGTCACCCATTTTGCAATTATTTTCGAATTAATGGACATCATGAAAATGATTTCCATGCTTTAAAATGAAAAATTCAGCAACTTGAGCATCAGGGTTTTATTTCATTTGGTAAACAACATTTTTAAAAAATTTCATCTCCAATTATTAAATCCCAATGGGCTCCTAAAGCTGATCCTTCTATGTCTAATGATAATCATGCCATAGTTACTAATTCTCCTTCTCTAGTAAGTCAAGAGCCGCCTATCCAACCCATTTTGATACCACCTTTAAACTTAATTAACCCATTACCACCTCCTATTAGGTCCTCTACGGTGTTACCATTTCCAAATAAGAAACCATCTTTAAAAATAATTACCCCATTATTCACTTTAAAATAAGTACGAGAAAAGATAAGAACACGAGCATCTGATTGGACACTAACACCCAAATTTGGCACTAGCACCCAAGTACTCCTATCCTCCCTTGGGTGGTTCTGTCCCACACATTACTATGTTTTAGAACTCTCGATCAGCACGATGGCACTCTTCCTATTCTGCATTCCGAAGTTCCTTAGTCTAGATCACTTCTATATCACTCGAAATTTAGCTAAGTCACATTATCTCATCTCTTGCTTATGGTTTTACATTAAATATGCATGCTTATTTATTTTCCATTTACTGAATTTAATATCTTGTATATAATTCATTATAGTAGTTATTGTTATCTAAAATTACCCCACCATGGGTTATTTTGTCTTTAACAAGATATAAAAATGGACTTATCCATTTTTACAGGTATGTGATGGTCAAACGGTCATCAAATTGCACTACCCAAAAGCCCTACTCATTGGCATTTAAAAATCCACGTGGTCTAGCTTCATTAGTGGGCTATATTAAGAAAAGTGACTAAAATTCAAATGGCCATCAAAATCAATAACGATATTAGTGGGGCTACATGGAAAGAGCTTAGTGGTGCGCTAAGTTAGACATGGTCAAAGATGGCAGAAATTTAAAGGAGCTTGGACAAATACTTAAGATTTTGGTCAAAAGCGAAGGAGCTCGGTCAAAGACTTAGGCGGGTTTTGCTTAAACCCGGGGGACATTAGAAATCCACAATGTAAAGGAAGAAGAAAAGATATACTTGGTTCCATTTCATTAGCTCACCTTTCAAAAATATTATAATTGTGAAGAATCATCCAATCAGATCCAAGCATGAAGTAGAAGACTAACAAGGTCGACAACGTCAAAGCATGGAGCTTTCCTATTGGCTTGTGCATCACGTTTGTCGAGGAAACTATTCAAAGTATAGAAACAAATTAAGGCATGGGGATTCCTCATTAGCTAAGGGTTTGTGGATGTCAAATGCTTTGTCAAAAATATACTTTTCTCTACTATTTTTTTCTCAAAATTTCCCAAAATTTTTTAGTTCTATTATTTGTTGTCAAAATCCCGCTAGCACTCATTTCTATCCCCTTTTTTATTATAGCAGATGATAGGGTTCATGACCATGCTACAATTCATTTCTATCCCCTGTTATCATCCTAGAGTTGGCATCTAGCCTCATTTTTGTCCCTTTTTTAATTCTATCATTCTAGGGCTCACGCGCATTATCTAAAATTACCAAATTTTCTAGAATTTTCCAAATTTTCAAAATTTCCTAAAATTTTGCAGAAGTTTTAGCTCAAACTTTTAATTTTTTCAAAAATATAATATTTTAATTCCCTGTTGTTTATGCATGTTTTTTTATCATAACTTGCAGGATTTATTTTAAAAATTTAGTATTTTCACACTTAAAACTCTTTGATTACATTTTTTCCATTTAATTAAGTTGGATTTAACATATTGTATGTTCTTCTCTTATTCTTTAAAGCGATCTTGAGAATAAAAACGACCATCATCCTCATTTTAACATTTTGGATTATAGGAAAAACTAATCATTTGAATCTTTTTCATATTTTCAAAGGCATTTACTTATTTTAAATACGTTTTCCCTTTTCTACTTAGTTGGATTAAACATTATATATGTTATTCTCTTTCTCTCAAGCGATCTTGAGAATTAGAAACAACCATGATCCTCTTTTTTGCATGGAAAAAATATTAATCATTTAGATGTAGGAACAATCACTTGTCAAAGCCAAAAGTAGAAAAAATACGATACTTTGTGTGCGAGGCTACCAATGGCATTCAAAACCACATGTTAAATCAAGATAGAAATTAATCATTCACTCACATTGTATTTACAAGTGCGGTTGACAAGGCTATTTCTAGTTGCTTTAAGCGTGAGAAGTTCTTTAGCTTAAGTCATAAAACACATTGTGAGGAGTACCACAACAACCCCAAGGTAGTCAACACATTAAGGGAAATGGTTGACAAAATAGGAAGTGCCTCATCACCTATTAGACTAGAAATACTGTGAGGAGTGTTAAATGTTGTTTGTATGAGGATTATTCATTAATTTGATTGTGGAGAAATGGTACCTTGTTTAGAATTTATTATTAAAAATCTTACCTCTCTTTGACAAGATATTGGTGAGTGTTGAGAATAAAATCCTAGGGAGCCATTTAGAATTGGGGACAACTTTACCATATCCAAAATCATGAGTTTCTTATTTAGTAAAATCTAAATATTTTATTTAAATCTAAATGCAAAGACATGTTATAAATGATATACAATGAAATATAAATGATAAATAATTTTTTTAATGTTAACTATGAAACGAAATGAGAGGGGTAAGGTACATATCTTAATTTTATCATCCCACGGTGATTACGGGACTGGAAAATATGATGAAATAAAAGCACAAAATGTTGTAACAAACCACAAAAAAATTAAGTAGAGGTGGAAATGGTTAGAGTAGGAACCTAGAGAGGGAAAGGGGCACTCATGGGTTCATAGAGTCGATTTGGAAGCATGAGTTTGCAAAAAAGCTCAAGATTTGGTTCTGACAATGTCACTAGGGTTTCATACTTATTCTCATTTTATCACTACAAGATCACACAATAATCATTGGAGCTTTTGTAAAGTTGTAATGAAATAATAAACTATAAAACCCTTAAATAGACATCAAATCATGAAAATAAGAGATGAAAAATGAGGGGCATATTATCCTGTTGTGTGACAATGGTAATTTCAAGGATCGAGTGATGTCAACATCTTAGAACCAATGTAGTTATGTGTTTTTGTATGCAATAGTGATCCTAGGTCTCTCTCGTGAAAATGATGCCGAGATAGCGGGAAGTAGCTAGATAAAATGCAAATGTGTGGATGGAATAGAATAAAATCCCTTTCCTATGTATTTTATATATAGAGTAATGTGCCCAAATGTAGTCCATTTCTCTATATAAATAGTTATCCCTTAAAAATAATTGTCTACTCATATAATGGTATGCATGTTGTGTTTATATAGGGATGTCTTATTTGAATTGTTAAGTATCACAAGCCGAGAGTGGGAAAATCAATGCTTAGCAAGACTATGGAAATTTCAAAGTTTCAAACTTTCTTAACTTGATTCATCAATTATACCATGAGTAAAAATTTAACTTCAAGAAAAACACAAATGAACAAGACACAATGTTTATAGTGGGAAACCTAAGAAAGACAACCCGCTTGAAACTAGACCTTCTATTAGGAAAACCAATTCCAATGCATTGATTTAGAATTTGATTAAGCATCCACTTAATCTCCAAAGCATCAACTTCAAGAAATAATTACCTACTTTTGATCTGCTAAGAACCTACTCATTTGTTTATGTAATATTCAAACTTACAAGAAGCACCTACTTCTTCAATCTAAGCACCTACTTAGAAAATTACAACATAAAATGGATCATTTAGCCTCTTTGTTGTTTTATCAATGATTCATGATCACCTTCCTAGATCACAATTCATTCATTATATCATACTTCACATTATTCTCTAGCTTTTGCTTATTTTTTATAGTCAAATGCTCATACTTTTGCTCTAAAAATATCTCACATAGTTAAATTTCTCATATTCATACTCTCTAAATTGTCTCATACTTTCAACAACTTTATTGAGTCAATTTCATATACCGATGCACTTATTACTGAGTCTTTCACTATCAAATAAACAATTGCTCTTCTTACTTTTGTATTCATTATTACACTCTTCTTTTTTTTCTGCTTGCCTCAATTATTTCTTATCATCCTTTTCATATCTTCTTTCTCTGTGATTAGACTTCCTATATCTTATTTTTCACTTTTTATAATACCCTTTCACTTTTGTTACAGTTTAATTCTATTCTTTCATGACTTATCCTTCCTTTTCACAACTAGAGTGATCGGTTACACTTTTTCTATATCAATAAACATTCTAAATTCTCCTTCAAAACTTGAGTTCAATTTTGTAGATCCTTTACCTTTCATGTCTACCTTGGGAGCTCAAATGGATTTTGATAAAGTACAAAAATACAAAGAAGACTCTCTTCCTTCCTACTCGAGATTGAAGAGATTACCAAGAATATGTAACTGAAAATTGACACTTCTTCTTCTAATGTACACCCTTTCAACTCAAACTAAATGACTCTTTCACCCTTTTCTTGTACACATATGAAGTAGTGTTTCAAAATTTCCAAAGACACATGGTTAAATTTTGAAAATGAGACACTTTATGCGATCAAATCAAATATTTCACATATTGAAACTTCTTTCATTGTTTGAGGGATAAAGGACACTTTGGAAGATGATTAACAACATCCATCGATAGCACAATTTCACCTAATGACTCTGTCATTACCTCCTACACAATATATATAGTCATAGACCATTGTGAAAGGAAGAACCTTTCATTTACATAAAGAAAATCTTGTTCAAATACATAATTATCTTCAACATTTGTTCAAACCATTGAACAAGTAGAACTTGATTCAATGATAAAACAATCTCTATTTTGTAAGAATTGACATGATGATTGATAAATTGCTTGTTTAACAATAGAACATGATTGTGGAACTCAAGCGGCATCAAATTATCCATCCACACTTAATGAAATCACCTGTAGTATTTTGTAACGAGGGTCGTGATTGGTCCACAAAAGTTCTATAAAATTTCTCAAATTTTTTTAGAGGATTTGGGAGATTCGATCAAAACAGTCCTCAAAACCCTTAAAGTAGGGTTTAATCAACTGATCATTCCTAAGAGCATGTTAAAATTTAATTTTCACTCTAAAATAAATGAAAACAAAAAATTCAAACTTTTAGGTCTTATGAGACCAACTTTCACCATTTCAAACAATTTTGCGCTTTTGAATCTCCTCAGAACACTCCCAACAAGCCAAACTACGGTGTATAGTGCCATGAAACCTACCAATGTAGTGAAAATAAACTTATAACTTGTCTTGTGCACTTTAATAGAATAAAAAAATTCATTTTATAGGATGACTAGATCACTACTGAAGCATTTATCATTGTTTTTACGGAACTGTCACTTTAGCATACTCAACTCAATTTGTTAAGCATATATCAGCATATAGAAGAACATTCATGCTTAAGCATTTCCTTTAGCATTATTTATACTAACTGGATACACATGCCCCTAAAAATTGAAAACAAGTATTCCAATATGTTGAATTGGACTCATGTAATCCATAAAATCTCGTTATAAAACAAGATAACTCAAATTTATTGCCAAGTAGTGCTTGCACATCAAGAACGGTTTGACTTGAGGGCTTGTGACTAAGTTTGACATACATCTTGGGACTCTCAACTTGTATCAACACCTTGTTAACCTTGGAAAAATTATCAATAACAAACTTGAGGAATTAGGATTGATCACACAAAGGATTTGAGGACAAACAATTTTTTTGCTTTTGTCGATTCTAGCACATGCTTGGAAACCAAAAAACATGCTCGAGAAAAACGGTGAAAATTTATTAATTACACCTCCTTTTGACAAAAAAATATTTCACATGAATTACAAGCCAATTTACTACAAAAAGTATCTTATAACTTATCGAAAAACTCCTGTATAATTTATTTTGACACCTAAAAATTCTAAGTGGTTTGAATGAGCCTTTCTCAAAACCTAGTCTTACAAAACCTTGAATAATTTTCTCAAATGACCTCCTTTGGACCTGAAATATTGCATGGATCTCAAGGAAACTTTCCTCCACCATTTCACATGGTTTTTATCAAAATTATCCATAAATTTTATCATCACATCCCATTTTCTTGCAAGTATAGTTTGAGTTCTTGAGGGCATTTTTAGGTAGAAGTGGAATTTTCTTCTAAAGCATATTTCTTGACCTTCTAATCCCTAAAATGAATTTAATCACTTGAAATACATATTTTTCAAATGATTGGCCTCATTGTAGATCCCTGCACTACTTAACTTTTCTTATACCCCTAATGATTAGGCTTGTGCAATGGAGTTAACTTTGCTTGTTTCCTCACTTAAACAATTTGGTAACCTAAGATGCTTGGATAGAGCCTTAATCCAACTTCTAAGATGCCTTGTGACAAAATAGGCTGAAAATTTTCTTTAATTTTCTTTAGTGAGAATGTGTGCATTCAACCTTCAATGTTTGCTTTAGTGAGGTTGTTTGCATTCAACCTTAAATATTTAGTGTCCATGCTTTAGGAAATCAATGAAAACGTGACACAAGGTGGGAAAAAAATTCCCCTTTGTCATTGATGTTAATTCTCACACATTCAAAGACAAATTGAAGAAAAAAATCACAACAATTCACATGACTAACCAACAATGTATTCTCCCAGGCTCATATTCTCCCCCTTTGACATCCATGAAAAGATGGGGTAAACAAGGAAATGAAAAGAAATAACATGAGAAAAGATATACCTCTTAGATTGCTCCCCCTAGGATTTAGGCATACTTGAGACCATAGAAACACCATTCATGACTCATGACCATTTTTTACTAGACTAATTTGAAACCATACCTAAACTGACCATGGACTCACAAGTAACAAACTTGTGTGGAATAATATCATGAACAACACCATGAGCTAGTGGACTAGCTCCCCCTCACTTGAAGCTCTTTTTGGCACATTACAAGAGCTGATTTTGCAAGAAAAATGCTCCCTATAAGTTGTCCAATTCTTCTTAACTATTATGGGATTAGGAATGACCCCCAATTCATCTCTAATATGATCAAATGTTTCCTTTGGAAATGGTTTTTCATGATATCTGCAATTTCTTCTTTTGTTCTCACATATATAAGATTGATCTTTTTATCATTTACTTGTTCCCTCAAGAATTGAAATCTGATTGGAATGTGTTTGGTCTTTGAGTGGAACACTGGATTTTTGGAGACACTAATGGCACTAGTGCTATCACAAAGCAAAGGAGTTGGGTCATCAAACTTTACCTTGTAGTCCTCCAACATTTTCCTCATCCAAAGAACCTGAGTGCAACACATGGAAGTTGCTATGTACTCAGCTTCATATGTTGATAATGCCACTGAATATTGCTTCTTGCTCAACCATGATAACAAAATTTTCCAACAAAGAAGGCACCACCACTTGTACTCTTCCTATCATCAATGTTTCCAGCCCAATCAACATCAGTGTATGCTCTTATGTTGAATTCCTTGCTTGCAGGATACCAAAGACCATATTCTAATGTTCCCATGAGATATCTTAGTATTATTTTGACTTCCTTGGGTGTTTCTCTTGGATTTTCTTGAAATATTCATGCTAGAACCATAACTTGCATAATGTCAGGTCTTGATGTAGTGGAGTAGAGAAGGTTGCCTATCATAGATCTATATAGTGTTTTGTCCACTTTTGGTGAGTTGTCTTATTTTCTCAACTTGCATCCCACCTCCATTGGTGTGCTTATAGGTCTGCACTCTTCCATTTTAAACCATTTTGAGCATTTCCTTGATGTATTTAGCTTGAGATATGAAGATTCCTTGATCTAATTGGCTTATTTGAAGGCCTAGAAAGAATGAGAGGTCACCAAGCATAGACATTTCAAACTCTTTACTCATAACATCAAAAAATTCATGAGTCATCCTTTCATGATCCCCTCAAATATGATGTCATCCACATAAACTATGACAATTAGCATCTTGTCTTCTTCTTCTTTAATGTGTAGATTACTATTAGCCACTCCCTTTCTGAAAACTTTGTCTATCGGATAAGTATCGAGCATGTTATACCAAGCTCTAGGATCTTGTTTGAGTCCATACAAATATTTTTCAATTTGCATACATAGTCCTTGTCTCCGAGTTAAAGAGAATCCTTTAGGTTTCTCAATATACACCTCCTCATTCAAGTTGCCATTTAGAAAAGTAGATTTGACATCCATTTGAAAAATTCTAATTTTCTTGTGAGCAGCATATGCCAAGAACAATTTGATTGCTTCCATTCTTTGAATTGGTGCAAATTTTTCATCAAAATCAATTCCTTCCATTTGTGCATAGCCCTTACATATAAGTCTTTTTTTGTTTCTTGTCACTTAACCTTTTTCATTCATTTTATTTCTAAACACTTATTTTATTCCTATAACATTCTTATCTTTGGCCTAGGCAAAAGCTCCCATGTTTCATTCTTCTCAATTTGGTCAAGCTCTTCATTCATGACATCTACCCAATGTTTTTCATTGCTATCTTCTCTCACATCCTTGGGTTCTATCATGGATAAGAGGGTTGTGTCTTCATTGTTTTTTTGACTTCTTAGCTTTCTTCTTGTAAGAACACCACCTTCTTTACTTCCTATGATATGATCTGTTGGATGATCTCTTCTAAATTGTCTTGAAGGTGTCTTGGTGTCATGCCTTTCTTCTACTTCTTTTACATATTCATGTGTACTTTCTATTTCATCATCGTCATCTTGATTATCAATGCAAGAAGAATCATATTCATGGTTGTATTTAGGTTGATTTATGATTTTATAAGGTTAAGATTCATCTATATTTACATGTGCTTTCATCCACCTTCTAAAGCCTCTTTTTTAGCATCTATAAGCAACACTAACTGATGAATACCCAATAAATATGCCCTCATCACACCTAGAATAAAATTTTCCCAAATTGTCTTCATCTCTCTTAATATAACACTTGCTTCCAAAGACTCTTATGTGCTCCACGTTGACTAGTCTCCATTTTAATAGTTCATAAAGTGTTTTGTTGTTATTCACTCTTAATTGAGATCTATTTAGAATATAGATATTTTTACAAACTGCCTAACCCTAATAGCTATCAGGAAGTCTTGATTCATTCAACATAGTCCTGCTCATTTCTTGTCATGTTCTTTCTTTCAACAACCTTATTTTGTTGAGGTGTCCTAGTAGCTAAGAATTTTCTTTCTATTTCATGTTCTTTGCAATAATCATCAAATTCATTAGATTAAAATTCTTCACCCCTGTCTGATCTTAAGAATTTTATTTTGGTTTTCTTTCATTCTCCACAAGTGATTTGAAGGATTTGAACCTATCCAAGGCTTCTGATTTGTGTCTTAAGCAAGCTACCCATGTCATCCTGGTAAAATCATCTATTATGAGCATGAAATACTCATCTCCTTACATACTTGCAGTCCTTGTAGGCCCACACAAATATGTATGAATCAACTCCAAAGGTTGAGTAGTGGAATACTCTTTTGACTTGAAATACCTTCTTGTTTGTTTTCCATGTAGACAAACATTGCACATAGAATCTGTTGGTTTTACAATCTTTGGCATGTTTCTAACTCCATATTTAGCACTTAACTTCATAATATTTTCAAATCTGAGATGTCCTAATCTTTTGTGCCACAACCAGTTGTCATCAAGTTTTATTGCAATTATTTTTTCTTTATTTACTTATTTGAGCACATACATGTTGTTTGTTGTTTGGTTTTCTTTCCCAACTCTCTTTCTTGATTTTCCATGAATGATTTTACACCCTTTATCATTGAAGATTAGATAATATCCTTGTTTTCACATTTGGCTAACACTTAGGAGGTTGTGTTTGATCCCTTTAACATATAGATAATTTTCAATAATTGTTTTTCCATTATTAAGACTGAGAGTTCCCTTTCCCATAATATTTTCTTAATTATTGTCACCAAACCTAACAGAACTTGAAGCATCCTTTGACAAATAAATAAATTTACTTTTGTCACCTATCATATGACTAGAGCATCCATTATCCAAGTACCAAATCATTCCCTCATCTTGCACATGGAAGGTAGTTTGTGCTATCAAACCAAGTTCTCCTTTCTTGTTTGATCCATATTTCACAACATATATCCACTTGCTTTATCTAGATGTTTGTGAGATGCACATGCTAGCTACGCGACCCTCCTTTTGGAATTTATAGCACACATGGTTATAACTTATTCTAGAATGCTACAAGTTATAATTGTTGTCAAAATTTCTCGTTAAGTAATGAATTCAATGCATTAGCTACTAAAGAAACTAGAAACTTGAAAATGAAGGAGGGTTTAGGTTACCTCAGATGTGATGTGATACGGGTGTAAAATGATGATGGATACCACTACCAAAATCAAATCAAGCCTACAAACTAGAATGAATATGGATTAGATAGATATATGTGGGGTTTCTGAAAATGTGGTTCAAGAATTGATTAGCTTCCTTTCGTAGATGTCAACCCCTATTTGTTTAGAAAGAGTGATGTAAAGGATGAAATTACAGAAGCATGAATATCATAGAATCTATAAAATGACATAAATTGATCTAAAGGATAATTAGATGACAATAACTGTAAATTGATTTCTACAGTCAGGTCAATGAAACCCATAATGTGCAAGAGAGGTATATAGATGGTGACCTAGGAGGGTAGATTTGTACTATAGAATGAATATACGAGACTTGAAAGGTCTAAATGCCAAGCTGGAGGATGACAGGATCCAAAATGGCTAAAAAAAACAATAAAAGAGATATGTTTGGGAAAATGGGGCAGGTTTGATGATGATCTAATTGGGTCGATGATGACTGTAGTAGAATTGGATAAGTCGAGGACAAATGGACGAGAAAGATAACCTATAAGTAAAAAGGATAAAGGGAAGGTTCTTTGGAGAAGCTCTAAGTGTTTTGTTGATGGTCTTATCTTGTAAAATATTAGATAGTAAAAATATCCAAATAATATGATAAAAATTGAATAAAGCAACATGATGATAATGATAAACATCATAACGAATGATTGTGAGTAATGCGAGGGTGTTGAAAAGATGTCGAGAAGATCTGTGTGAACATGTTTCAAGGATGTTATAGAAGCATGAGGAAAGATGCTCAAGCTAGAGAAAGAAATATATATAATTGCATACATCTAATGATGAGTAAAATGAAAGTAATTATTTTTATAGGGTCAACAATGACCGAGGTTGGGTTCCGAGGTTACGGGAAAGTTTCATCACTGTGTTGTTTTTTGTGCTTTTGATGGGATTTAGAGATTCTTAAAGAATTAATGCTTTAAAGCACTTAGGTGGGAAATAGATGAGATAAGGGTAGTTAGGGCATAAAAATAGATAAAATCTAGAAAAGAAAAGGGGATGTGTGTGTAGGATAAAAGAAATAGAAATAGAAGGTTGGTTAGGGAAATGGATGAGGATTAATTAATTAATATGAATTAATTAATTAATAGGAATAAAGATTAATGTGGATGGGATAATTGGGCATGTAAGATATTAAATGATTAATTAATTAATGTCACTTAATTAATTAATGAGGATTGGGAGGGAATTTAATTAAAGGAAGGGGGATGATTAAATAAATATGCACACACGTGGGTGATGAGGGTATAGATACCGAATTTAGGTGTCTACATTTTCCCCTTTTGTTGAGTGGTTTGGGCTAGCAAGCCATGAGACAAAAATGATGAGAGTTGGATAAGGATAAAAATAATTGATGATGAGCTCCCCCAAATGGGGGATCGATGATGTCAAAGGAAATTGATGATGCATTTGAAAAAGGTAGATGAAAAAGGGTGGGTGGGTGAAGAAAAGATGGGTAAAATGATTACCAAGGCAAGATGCCCTAGGAAAAAGGATCGCAATAATGATGGAAAACTATGGTGGTGACTCCAATATCACATTGGTAGAGGATAATTGTGGTCTCAATGGAGACGGGATACAACATTCTATGGACCAGTGAGTGGGTGAAGATCACTCGTAGTATGGATGTAGGATGGATGACCAATGGGTCATAGGAAAGTCATCAAAGTATGCAGCAACTATATGCGAAAAGTATGTGAAATCCTTCGTACATGAGGAATCAAGTGAAAAGGTATGCATCCATAAGGATGAGGATGAATGATATGGTGCCCAATGGGACACAAAAAATTTTGAGAAGGAAAAATGAAAAAGTGAGTGATGAAGTAATATGCCCCAAAGGGGAAAGTATGGTTGTAAAGGCAAAAAAGGAAAAGTCAAATATGCCCCAAGTGGGGAAAGGTATGGCCAAAGGAAAAAAAGGAAAAATATGCCCCGAGAGGGGAAAATCATGCCATAAAGTGGACTTTGATGAAAATAATGGTGCCCCAAGGAAGGGCATGAATATGGCCACAATAGTGGACTTGATATAATGAATGTAATGCCCAAAGGGAAGATGAATATGGCCTCAAAGGAGGACTTTCGTGTGGATTAGATAGGATTATAAAATAAAATGCCCAAAAGAGGAGTGATTATAGCCACGAAAGGTGGACTTAGGGAATAAATATGATTAACATGCCCTGAAGGAAAAAGAGATGGCCACAAATGTGGACTTGAAGAGTTACATATGCCCAAAGGAAGAGTGATTATGCCCAATGATTTTTAGAGAATAGGAAAAATTCCCTAAAGGAACAATAGATATGGCCATGAGATGTGGACTTATAGAGAATGTATATCAAAGGAAGAAATAGTTGAAAATGTTGCATGAAAAATGCTCAAAGGGAAAATAGAGATGACCACAAGTGTGGACTTAATGGTCAACAATAGATGATGCCCAGAAAGAAAAAGGATAAAAAAAATGGAGGAAAAACCCAAAATGGTTGTTTCTAAGGCAAGTCAACAATGACTGAGGCTAATCGATGACGACCCAAGGGGGTCGATGGTGACTAGGTGTCGATGGGCTATATAAGCTCGAGGGTTGGCTAACAATGCTCATTTTCATGCAAACTTAATGAGAGAGAGCAAAGAAAGAAAAAGAGAATCTAAGAAAATGGAGACTGCTGGAGCTATGAGGAAATGCCAAAGGGTGTAGAGGATGGTGAGTAACAAAACTCACGTTGGTTTTTGATTGAAGTTTCATGTTTTATTTTATTTTTTGCATTTTTTTTTGAAAAAAGTGGATGATGTCAGGGGTGGTTGGTGGTGACCTAGGTGGGTTGACATTGACCCATCCCTAAGGCAAGTCAACTGACCCTAAAACATCGAATTTGACCTGGGTCGGTGTCAAACTAGGTTAGATTGGCTAAAAATGATTTAGATGGACTTTAATGCACTTTGGATGGATTTTTGGATCAGAGGTCTAATGTATGCATGTCTTTTTTGTGATTGCAGGCCAGAGAGACCTTATATTTGAGAGATCAGGTCTTAGCTCTATATGAGAAGATCGAGGGATGTGACAGATGTCGAGTGGGATCATTTGTCTGTAGTTGGACTAGGAGGATTTAGACATTATCAGAGGATCCCACGAGGATGTGGGGCTTATGATTACTTTGGTGAGAGAGGTGGGATAGGCAGACATGTACATTTTGGTTTAGGACAGGGGAGATGACTATCACCCAGAGGATGTGTATCAGATTCTTAGGCTACCGATATAGGGGAGAAGATAGTTCCCATTACTAGTGATGACAGATTGGTAGTTTTGATGTGGCTATTTAGAGCCGATGCACCCCAGATCAGGTTTTCTTCAGGGGCCTTTTGTATGAGTTGAGATATGAGGCTAGGGGTACACACACATAGCTAGTTGATTTACATGGTGATGATGGAAGTGTCTTGCTATGCTTTTTAGACTCGGGAGGAGCTTGGTTTCCATGGGTGTTGATTGAGTGTAGTGGTCGATATTGTGGACCACCAGACAGTATTTTCATTTGGGACCACCTTGTTAGCTTAGGTTTACCATGAGCTATCTAGATACATGGTGGGTAGGAGGTCAGGGTTGGATGTAGGCTTCTTGCTTCACTATTGGGCTTATGAGCATATTAATGTGATTAGGCCACCAGGGATTCCATGGGTCATAGGAGACCATATTTAGTTAGAGGTGGGATTTTAGATATGGAGGGTGATCATGCCTTCAGAGATAGGGGTGAGAGAGGGTGGATTGGTATGTAGATTGGCTTGCAAAGTTAGATGTTGATTAGATTAGGTGGCATCCATATCAAGATTTCCCCACCTGGCCTAGTGTGGATGTGGAGCTAGTGGGGATGAGGAGGATGAGATGGGTGTAGGGGAGATGATGAAGATGATAGAGGTCATTCAATTTGATAGGGTGAGATGATGATAGTTTGGAGTCATTTAGTCAAGTGCCTCATGATCTAATTTTGTATATAGGAGGGAGGAGATGGATAGAGAGTTATGAGTCCTACTATGGTAGACCCATTAGAGGAGGAGGTTGCACCATGGGATGATGATGATGATGTTGGAGTAGGAGGGATACTCGATTGGCATATGGCAGCATGGGAAGCTCGGGTGGTTGAGGAGGGAGGAGAGAGAGAGATGAGATAGGAGATGGAGGTTGAGGTTTGAGGTGGCTGGAGTGGGTGGGAGAGCTAAAGAGAGAGGCAGAGGTGGCACACTTGTATGAGATAGATCAGATGAGATAGAGAGAGATATACAACCTTGTAGTAGTGGATGTGGTCACTCAGGAGAGAGACCAAATTATTTAGGAGAGAGGACCACTACCGTAGGAAGAGGGAGGCCTACAAGGCCCATTTTGGAGATTTAGCTACTATTGTAGTGACAAAGTTAACCAGTGGTGTTCAAGAAACACCACAAGGATCAGGACAGATGGACACCCCCTGGCATGATTGGATGGATAGGTACTTAGCATTGGCCATTGAGGCCAAATATTATGAGGATATTGTGATCCATAAGCTACCTCGGATCGTTGAGATACTGGGAGCATCTCCAGAGGTAGGTGGTAGGTGGAGTTGGGCCATCGAGGAGTATAATGAGTGTAATCCACCATGAGAGAGAGGAGGGAGGGTGGGGGGTGGTGATGGCATGTAGGGGGTTAGGTGTGTACCTTACCCTAGAGGGAGAGGACTTGAGAGCCTCAGATATTCACTTCACAATTTTGATAGCATTCTACTTTGAGGAGCCCCTAGAGGGTTGTGATGTATTGATATACATTTTGATATATGATATATGGTTTTGTTGTGGATTATCATGTGTTCATTATGTGATGTGATGGATTTTAATTTTGATGTGGTGATGATTTTAGATTATATGTCATGATGATGGATTTTAGATTAGATGTGATGGTGATTTTAGATTGTATGTTTGTTTTATATTTGATGATGATGGTGAAATAGATGTATGATTAGATGGTTATTTAGATGTGCATGTGTATGGATGATGATATAAATGTGTAATGTGGTAATATGTTTTAAATTTAATTTTGATCATGATGATTAGAATGTATATGGGTAAGATGTGATGGAAAAAAATTAAGAATGAATGTGATTAATGATGGATGTAAGTTTGGATAAATGTGTTGTAAGATAGATAGATAACATATAGGTGATTGAGATGAAGAAAGAAAGATGTTGAAAGATAGATGTGATAAGATTAGGATAAAAATCCTCAATGGTGGTGACCTATAAGTGTGAAAAACACTACATTATAGTGAGGAATGTACGAGGAAAATATGCCTCCAACTGCATTAGAGGTAAACAAAAAAGGGGATCCAGGTAACGCAAGGCACATGCGACCAAAAAAATGTTAGTAATATAACCAATGATAGTTAGTCATTTCAAATATCATAAGGAAACAATGGATGAGATGATCTCATAAACCTAATGTTGACATGAAAAAGAGGTTTGAGATGAAACTTGTACAAGGAAAGAGGGTTCTCCAAAAGTGGTGTTCCCTAAACTATGCCCCAGGGGAAGGGGAAAGAGAAAGTTGATCAATGTGGGAAGCTTTCTTAGGATGCTAATAAAATGGAAGGTTGATCAATGTGGAAGCCTTCAAATTCCATAAGGAGTAGCCATCCTTCGAGGGTATGGTCTACTTTATACAAATATATAGATAAGAATAATAAATGATATTTGTCCTTTGAGGGATGGTCTATTTATTTGATTTTGATTTTGATTTCATTCCTTTTTTTTTTTTTTTTTTTTCTTTTTTTCATGAAACCATATCCTTCAAGGGATCAGTTTGTTTTTTGATAATTTTATTTTTTGATTTAAGCATCCATGAATTTTGATTTTACATGGGGAGAGTTGGGACTAGCTAAGTAGACCACTTAGGAGGGGATAATGATGTACAAGAGACACCCCTGGACCCTTTGCATGGTTCCAATAGGTGAATAAGAAGGTGATGGATGTGATGATCATGAGTTCTCACCAAAGGGGAGAACCTATCCATAAGGAATATGCTATGGGTAGAGCCGTGGTGCCCATATTTAAGGTCACATCTAGGAAGTGATGGAAGACCACATAATTCCAAATCATCATGATGAGATATGGAAGAGGCTAAGATGGAGGAATGATGAAAGACATGACTAAGGGAACATTGGTAAATGTGCTAACAATAGAATGGTCACAAGTGCAATGTTAAGTGGTTCCACTTCGGTTTACCATCAAGGGAAGCCAAATGATAGGCTCCCAACCCATACTTGTGCATAATAACAATGTATGGTCTAATCCAGTTGGGGAAAAATTTCTATGTTGGCTCCTTTCTAGAGTAGTGACATTCTGATAAATTTATGAGGCCATTGACATTAATGTCATGTTAGGAAGATGGGATGAGATGAAAAGTGAAAAATAAGAGAAATCAATGCCTATTAAGGAAGTGAATGGTATGCGTTTAAGATGAATAAATGGTCCCCCTAGAGGGACAAGATAAATCAAGATCAGATGAGATGAGTTAAATAAAGATTATGAAATAGGTACCATAATGGTGGGTTTTAGATAAAGCCATGGTGCTTTTGAAGGGAAGCATAGATATGGCCACAAAGGTGGTCGTAGGAGGAGGAAGAAAAAAAGTACGATTAGATAAACCAAGCTAGATGAGATAGGATGATGCCAAATGTGGAAAGGAACTAATATGTGAATAGAAAGTCCTAGAAAGAAGTCCCCTAGCATGGGAGGATGAATCGATGAAGAAGAAAGGATGCTAAAAGATCAATAATGGGGAAAGATGTTCCCCCAGTGAAAGGGATGTGGATAAGATAGTGGATGTTAAAGGATATGGATGTTAGGAAGATGGTGTATCAAGGTGAATAGTATCGATGAACAAGGGAGGACCCTCATCAAGAGGAGTGATAGAGATGATGTAGATGGGTGAAGAGACCTAGGAAGCTAAATGGATGAAGATGCGGTAAAAGGGATCGGATGGGCTATGGATGAAGTAGTAGATGGAGAAGGGGACTCATCGAGGAGGTCCTCTCACTCAATAAGATCATGGAAAATAGTTTGAAGGGCCTTACAATGCTTAGTGTCATGGCCCAGAGTGTGATGATAAGCACAAATGCAATAGGGATCAAACCATGAGGGATTTGGATGGTTTGGGTCAAAGGCCCTGATAGGTGGGAGTGATGGTAGAAGTCTAAAGAAAATGTTGGAGGACCTCACATATGATTCGATGTGGGCACCAAGGAAGGTTTTGTAAGATGGTGTGGATGGTAATGGTGAAGGTGGATTGGGTCGAGGTCTAGGTGGTCTAGAAGAAGATGTAGTGGTGGATGATTTAGGCTTGGATGGATGGATAATTGGAGGTATTTTTGATGAGGGGTTGGCCCTAGGAGGGAATCAAACTATTTGGATTTGGATTGGTTGATTGGTCACGATGGAGGAGGGGGTCCTAAGATAGAGGGATGTGGCCCCAGGATGGAAGATGTATATTTGGTCTTGATTGGAGGGATGTCGATCTTCTTGTGAGGACACTCAAGGGATCACTGTGGAAGGACACCCAAGGTTTTGGATTTGGATTTGAGGAGTCCCTTGGTAGGGATAACAATGATTTTGATAAGTGGATCAGAAGGTGATGTAGTGATGGATGGGGAGTAATTTTTGCATGATTTTTCCAAGGAGGATGGGGATTGGTTTGATGTGGAAACACATGGTTGTGTGGATGAGGGAGGATCACCTATGGTAGTTTATGAGTTGAAGTTCTCTCCAATATTCTCAAATGATGTAGGTGGTGTAGAAGAAGAAGGAGATAATGGGGATGTGGTCATGATAGTCGATGCGGTAGGTGTGGGAGAAGAATACAAAAGAGGAACCGGTATGGAATCTAAGGATGGACACGATAGGAAAAGGTGGAAGAGATGTGGATGGGGAATAGGTCGATGTAGTGGATTGAGTAGATTCAGGTGTGGAATCAATATAGGAAGTAGATGTGGATATGGAAATAGAAAGGGGTGTTTGGATCATGTGGTTAATAATGTTCTATGTGAGATGGGGAGATGGAGGATGGGTTAGGTTAGGGATGGAAGAGGGATGAGTGTCAACTATGTTTATTTTAGTGTCTCAAGAGGCATTATGGATGAGAGAATGTGAGAAGTGTGATGGGGGATGTAGATGTGGGAATGGTAGATGTTGGAGGACTAGATGATGTGGGCATGGGTAAAGAAATATGTGATAGTGATGTCAAGGTATACTGGGGTGGATTCATGGATGTGGAAGAAATAAAGTGATAGTGGCATGGTGTGTGGGGGAGAAATATGTAGATAATGTCTAGGAATGATAGGTGTGGATAGAGAGTAGGTGTAGTCAAGGCTAGTGTGGATGTGGTAAGAGTAGGAATAGTTATAGATGAAAGAGAAGTAGTGGAGGTTAAGGTGGTAGGTAGTGGGATCGTGGATATAGTGGATGTGAGGATAGCCCTTGAAGGGTAGTTGGCACAATATCTAAGATAGGGGTAGATGATGAAGATGGTAAAATAGATGTGGGAGAAGATGTTTGATGTATGGTGTTGATTGAGAATGGGTTAAATTGATGTGATGTAGAAGGTGAAGATGAACTCATTGGTGGGGGATTAGGAAATGGTTGTCTAAAAATGTCACATGGTGAAGATGGGATTTTTGGGGGATGTAGGAGCATGGTGATAAGTAGGATCATGGTAAGATGATGAGGATGGGGAAAGAACAGGAAGGTTTGATACAAAAGGCTCATAAGGGATGTCCCTAGGTGAGACATGTATGTCGGATGAAGGGGAACATGTCATAAGGTGAAACAAGATCTGTTGATTGATATCTATGGAGGAGGAAGTCATGGATGGGGTTCTCATGAGGAATATCCATAAGTGAAGTGGGTATGGTGATGTCGGATGACCCAGGAAGGGCATGAGGTAATGGAGACAAAGATGGTGGGGTAGAAACAAGAATGGTGTGAGGTGATGGGGATAAAGGTGATGGGGATAAAATAGGGGCTACTGGTTGATGTGATTGAGAAGCAGAGAGGGCCTACGGTGGAGATAATCATAGATGGGGCTAGAAGAAGGTCTAGAAGCAACCAAGGGTTTGGATGGGGTCATGGTGGACTGAGAACTACTCGAGGAAAATTTGGTTCCATTATTAAACAAGACAAGACAAGAAAAAATTCCTTTTTTATGTTTTGATTAAGAATGTGAAAAGAAAAGGGGTTGGATAACAAAGGACCTAGGAGAAGGTGAACTATGTTTGGTTTTAGGTTTGTTGTGGCTAGGAATGTCTGAGGTGGCTTCTTGTTGGGTGATCAAATCCCAATCATTCTACTAGGAAAGGAATGTTTTGATGTGTTAATTTGATTCGTGAGGTTTAGGCTGTGTGTGATAAATGTGAGATGTAGAAGATTGAACCCCTATTTAGACTATATGAGAAAATAGGATGCAAAAAGAATGTTCTTTTTAAGCCAAAATGAAGTGTTATTTTGATGAGAACACAAACATGAAGAAGGGAAGTACAATGCAAAAGGAGAAAATAGGGAAAAGAGGAATACCTAGATAACACTTTTCCTATTTATCTACACTTTTGGGTGATGAGTGATCCAAGCCACGAACCCAACACAACAAGCAATAAAAAGAGCCTCATGTGATCTAAGTGTTAGTAAAAAAATAGGAATATAGAAAATAAAGAGACCACCTAAAGGGTGTCCCACCGGGTGTGCCAGGAATGTTGTCCAAATTTCTCATTCGTAATGAAGTTAATGCACTAGCTACTAAATAAACTAGCAACTCAGAAATGATGGAGGGTTTATGTTACCTCAAATGTGATGTGATATGGGCACTAGATGGTTGATTCTTGTTGTAACTTGATATACCTACAAAATGGAACAAATATGGATTAGATAGATATATGCGGGGTTTCTCGATAATGTGGTTCCAAGAAGTGATTAGCTTCCTTTTTCGATGTCAACCCCATTTTTTAGAAAGAGTGATGTAAAGGATGAAATTGCATAAGCATGTAGAAACAAGAATATCACTAAATTTGGAAAGATGACAAAAATTGATCTAAAGGCTAATTAGATGAAAATAAATGTAAATTGATTGTTACTGGTCGGGTCACGATGACGATGACCCAACTATGCAGAGCTAGGTCGACAACGATGACTGGGAGGGAAGATCTAGATTGTAAGATGAATATGTAGACTTGAAGGGTCTGAATGCCAACTGGAGGATGACAGAAGCCTGTGTATGTTGTGAGTAGTCTATAGGGAGGGACCAGGGGTAGAAAACTCAAGAAATGGCTGAAAATAACAATAGAAGATATCTATTTGACAAAATGGACACTGGGTTGATCGATCGACTAGGTCATGACTGATTGTATGAAAAATTGGATAAAGTTGAGGATAAATGTGAGAGAAACATGAACTTGCAAAAAAAAGGCTAAAGGGGAAGGTTGTTTAAAGAAACTCAAGTATTTTTGTTGATGGTCTGATCCTGTAAGAGATTAGATACGAGAAATACCTAGATAATATGATAAAAGATGAATAAAAACACGATGATAATGATAAACCTCACGAAAAATGATCGTGAGTGATGCAAGCATGCGTTGAAAATATGTCCGTAAAAGATTTGGATGCATTTCAAAAGGATGTTCCAGGCATGAGGAAGGATGCTCAAGTTGGGAGAAATCTTGAGAATTGCATGCATCTAATGATGAATAAAATAAAGCAACTAGTTTTATAGGGTCGATGGTGACCAAACTAGGTCACCACCAATTACGAGAAAATTTTCCTTAATGGGTTGTTTTTGTGATTTTGATGGGATTTAGAGCTTCTTAAAGAATAGAAGGATGCTTTAAAGCACTTAGGTGGGCAAAGAGATGAGATAAGGGTAGTTAGGGCATAAAAATAGATAAAATCTAGAAAAGTAAAGGGATGTGTGTAGGATAAAAGCAATAGAAATAGAAGGTTGGTTAGGGCAATGGATGAGGATTAATTAATTAATAGGCATAAAGATTAATGTGATAGGATAATTGGGCATGTAATATATTAAATTATTAATTAAATAATTTCACTTAATTAATTAATGAAGATTGGTAGGGAATTTAATTAAAGGAATGGTGATGATTAAATAAATATATTTTCTTCCTTGAAACCAATTCCTGATTTGTCATTTACATCCCTTTGAGTTCTTAGAATTTTGGCTAGGACATTTGAGCTCTTTTCTAGCTTCTCATACATCTTGAGTTTTTGTTATTTGCTTGTTCTAATTCAGCCTTGTGGAGTTCTAAATCAGATTTCAAGATTAGACATTCTTCTTCCTTTTCCTTGTAGGATTGAGATATATTTTCAAGCTGAGATTCAAGCTCCTTGAGTTCATTTATTTCCTCTTCTTCCTTTTGAATTTTCCTCTTTTCAAATATGTGAATTTTTTCTTCATAATCCTTTAGGGTGCATCTTAGATTTTGGTTCCTTCTTCTACATATTTGGAGTTCTTCAAGAGCACTTACAAGTTCAGCCTCTAGATTTACTCTTGCCTCTTCTTCATCAGAATCTTCATAGCTGATCATGTTCTTTCCTTTGGTGTTGCATTCATTAGAAATTTCCAGGGCCATGAATAAGGTTTCACACTAAGCTCCATCATTCTCACTCTCTGAGTTTCTTGAGTCACTTGACTTCTATTTTGAGTAGAAGTTTCTCTTGTTCTTGAAAAACTTCTTATTGTTTTCCTTCTTCTTGTAGTTCATCTTTTTCTTGCCATGTTTATGACCTTCTTCACCATATTCAAACTCAACTTCCTTTTTGTTTGGGAATTTAGCAACAAAGTGTCCTACTTGTCCACAATTAAAGCACTTGAAAGGGATTTTACCTTTATACTTACCTGAGCCTCTTCCTAGTCTTCTTATAAACATTGCTTCAATCTTATCATCATCTTCTTCATTCTCCAAATCTGATTCCTCTTTTTTTTTTTTTTGGATTGATTCTCTTTCTTGACTTTGAATGCAACTTCCTTCTTGGCAGATTTAGCTCCAATTTTCCTCATTTCATATGCTAACAAGATGATTTTTAGTTCATCCAGGGTCAAGGTCTTCATGTATTTTTCTTCCTCAATAGCTGAAACCTTTGCTTCATATTTAGAGGTAAGGGATATTAGGACTTCTTAAACTATGATGGTCTATTCTTACTTCGCACCTAGGCCTCTGATCATATTGATTACTTCATAAACTCTTTGCATGTATGCTACAATACTCTCATCCTCTTTCATCTTCAAACTCTCAAATTGAGCTTTGTAGGTCTATAATTTAGCTAGCTTGACTTTTCATCACCCTCATAAATACTTTGAAGTTTGGTCCAAATATCCTTGGTTGTAGATAGTGCATTACCTTCACAAATTTAGTTTCATTCAGCCCACATAGAATTACATTCATGGCTTTTGAATTGTTTTCATATTTAGTCTTATCTGTTATAGAGGTAATTAGAGTGGTTGGAGGAGTGTAGCCATTGTTCACACTTTCCCATATGTCAAAACCAAGGGACATGAGATAAGTTTTCATCCTTATCCTCAAAGTGCATAATTTTTTCCTCTGAAGAGAGTGACCTTGATATTGATAATCCACCTTATGCTTGATTGGTTTCCATGCTTGTGAAGAGAGGATCACCTTAAAGATGTTAAGCTTCCACCTAAAGGCCATGATATGATAACAATTGTTGATTATAACAAGCACTGAGAGGGGGATGAGTAAGTTCTTAGCAATATTATGACAATTATAGTTTTTCAAACTTTCTTAACTTGATTCATCAATTAGACCATGAGCACAAATTAAAATTCAAGAAAAACACAAATTAACAAGACCATTTTTTTTAGTGGGAAACCCAAGGAGGGAGAAAACCCACTTGAAACTAGACCTTCTATTAAGAACACCAATTCCAATGCACTAATTTACAATTTCATCAAGTACTAACTTCAAGAAACAAGCACCTAATTATTGAATGTTAAGCACCTACTCAACTAGTTTTGCAATATTAAAACTTACAAGAAGCACCTACTTCTTCAATCTAAGAACCTATTTAGACAATTACAACATACAATGGATCATTTAGACTATCTCTTGCTTTATCAATGAGTCATGATCACCTTCCTAGATCACAATTCATTCATTAGATCATACTTCACCTTATTCTCTAGTTTTTCTTCTTTTTCACATTCAATTGCACATACCTATGCTCCTAACTTTGTATCGCACAATCAAATTTCTCTTAGTCATACTCTCTAAACTATCTCACACTTTCAACAACTTTATTCAGTCAATTTCATGTACCTATATACATGTTACGATCTTGCATTATCAACTAAACAACTCCTCTTCATTCCTTTGTATTCACTTTTACACTCTTCTTCTACTCTTCTTACCTCAAATATTTCTTATCATCTTTTTATAGCTTATGTCTGTGTGATTATAATTTCTATATCTACCTTTTCACTTTTTATCATACCCTTTCACCCTTGTTACAGTTCAATTATACTCTTTCATGTCCAAGTCTTCCTTTTCAAAACTAGAATGATGAGTTGCACTTTTTCTATATAAAAAAACTTTCCAAATTTCTCTTCAAAACTTCAAGTTCCATTTTGTAGACCATTAACCTTTCATGTCTCCCTGAGAGCTCAAAGGTATTTTGATAAAGTACTAAAAGACTAAGAATACTCTCTTCCTTCCTATTTGAGCTTCAAGAGCTTACCAAAAATATGAAACTAAAAACTGACACTTCCTCTTCCATTGAACACCCTTTTAACTCAAACTTAAAGACTCTTTCACCCTTTACTTGTACACATGTGAAGTTGTATTACAACATTGCCAAAGACACAAGGTAACATTTTGAAAATGAGATACTTTGAGTATTCAACTTGAAGCTTTCACATATTGAAATTTCCTTCATTGTTTTAGGGATCAAGGAAACTTTGCAAGATGATTAACAACATCCACCAATACAACAATTTCACTTGATGACTTTTCCACTACATCCTACATAATATAGAGATGGTCATAGACCACTATGAAAGGAAGAACCTTGCACTTACATAAAGCAAATCTTGTTCAAACACATAGAATTATCTTCAACATTTAGTTAAAATCTTTAGAACTTGATTCAATATGAAAATGATCTCCATTTGCAAGAATTGACATGTTGATTGATAAATTACGTATTTAACAATCAAACATGAATATGGAACTCAATTGGCATCAAATTATCCATCCAAACTTAATGAAATAACATGCAGTCTGTTGCAACAGGGTTTTAATTGTTCCACAAAGGTTCTAATAAATGTTATTGAATTTTAGCTGGAGGATTTGGGAGATTCGATCAAAACAATCCTCGAAACCCTAAGAGCAAGATTTAATCAACCGAGCATACTTGAGAGCATGTAAAACTTTATTTCTCACTCTAAGATAAATGAAAAAAATGATTAAAACTTTTAGGTCTTTTTGATACCAACTTTCACCATTTCAAACTATTTTTCATTTTGAATCTCCTCAAAACACTCCTAAAAAGAAAAATTGCAGTTGTACAAAGTGTCATGAACCCTGCCAATGTAGTAACAATCAACTTATAACTTATCTTGTGTGCCTAAAGATAATCTCAAAATAATTTTAGAGGATAAATAGATAACTATGGATAATTTCTCAATGTTTAAGGAACCTTTCACTTTAGCATACTCATTTCAATTTTCTAAGCTTTTTTAGGACATAAGAACATTCATGCTCAAGAATTTCCTTCACCATTATTTATACTAACTAGATACATATGTCCCTGAAACTTGAAAACAAGCATTCCAATATGTTCAAGTGGAATCATGAAATCCATAAACTCTCCTTGTAGAACAAGATAACTCAAATTGATTGCCAACAATGCTTGCACATGAAGAATGGTTTGACTTGAGGCTTGTGACTAAGCTCCACATGTATCTTTAGGAATATCAAAATGTTTCAACACCTTTTGGAACTTAGAAACATCATCAATAACCAAATGGAGGAATTAGGAGTGATCATGCAGAGGATTTGAGGCCAAACACAATTTTTTTCTTTTATTGATTCCAGACATGCTTGAAAACTAGAAAAACATGCTTAGAAAAATGGTGAGAACTTCTTAATTACACATCCTTTTGACAAAATAAATTTTTGACATGAATTAAATGCCAATTTAATACAAAAAATTTCTTATTAATTATCTGATAACTCATGTATAATTTATTTTGACACCTAATAAGTCCAGGTGGTCTGAATGAGCCTTTCTCAAAACCCAGTCTTGTAAAATCTTGAATAACTTGCTCAAATGACATCCTTATGACCTGAAATTTTGCATGGAGATCAAGGAAACATTCATAAAACAATATCACATGGTTTTTTTAATCAAAATTATCCTTTAATTGGTCTATCACATCCCATATCACTACAATCACATTTTTAGTTCTTAAGGGCATTTTTAGGTAGAACTAGCATTTTTCTTCTAAATCATATTTATTGACCTTATAAGCCCTGAAATGAATTTATTAACCTGAAATACACATGTACCAAATGATTTGCCTCATTATATCTCCTTCACCGCTTAACGTTTCTTAGACCCCGAGGATTAGGCATGCAGATGGAATTAACTTTTCTTGTTTCCTTGCTTGAACAATTTGGTGACTTGAGATGCTTGGATAGAGCCTTCTTACACCTTATAAGACTCCTTGTGACAAAATAGGATGATCATTTCCTTTAATTTTTTATTTAGTGAGACTATGTGCATTCAACCTTAAATATTTAGTGTGCATGTTTTAGGACATCAATGACAACATGAAACAAGGTGGGTAACATGAATTTCAACACTAATGATCCAACATGCCGACTAGTACCTTGGGGGATGAGAGGAAATACTAAAAATACAGACCTAAAATTTCAAAAATAAGATAAAACATAAAGAGGAAACAGCGCTCGGGATGGACAGGAGCACTGGCATTAGTATCGAGTCCTCAGCAGTAGTTTCAGAGATAAGTGATAAAAAATTAAGTGAATACTTGATAGATAGGGATCCCTGTGACCTAACTAGAACTAGGTGTACGAGAGACACATGTAAAATATAAAATTGATAAAGACTAACAAGACAAGTAGATGGACCACGAAATGGGTCATCAAATGATACATTTCTTACTTAAAATCCATATATAAAAAACCATACTTTTTGGTATAGTAAATAGTATTAAGTGCGTGATTTTGTGTCTAAATTTTCCCCCACTTTATGTTGGTGAGAAAAAGCTCAGTAACATAAAGTAGATAGATATGCATACCTGAAAGAATTCTGGAGAATCCCATGTTCTTGAAGTATGTGAAGAATGTAGTACAAGTACGTACCAAATGAGAACATATAACATGGTGAACCACGGATCAACTTGTTGATCCATGTGGTGTGATGATGGACATGGAGTCGTAATGAGTAACACAACGTGAGATTGATGATTGCAATGTTGAATGATTGAAGATTTCTAGTTTCTTATCAATGGAGATGTGCTAGGGTAAGGAGTGATCAATTCCTAACTTGATTGCATGTGTGTGAAACAATGAGGATTTGGGAATCCTTCTACCGAAGAAACATTATAGGGAGAGAAGTCTAGTGTTACCCTCCAACTTTAACTACATCCTCAAAAGGTCTATCCACTATAGACAAACAAAGACTGGATTTTTTTATTTTGGATCCAATTTTTGATCTAACATGATAACCTATATAGGAGAAATATAGGAAAGGAAATGATGTCTCATTTCCCCCACTCCATAGGTGTCACTGAAATATATTTCTTCCATGTTAGGTCATATGGAAGAAATCACAAAAATGTAAAGTAATATCCCATGTTAGGTCATCTGGGAACATGGTGATGTAATTATCAAGTTAGGCCATCTGGGAGGATAAATACATTATGTTGTGCCAATTTGGTAAAATTTGTATTGTCACAAGTTCATTGTGTGTGATTTATTTATTGGTTACTCATGGAGATATTTTATGCTTGTTACCCCCAAGTTAGGTCATTAGGGGGATTCGCTAGAAAGTGATGTGAAATGTCGCATGGTGTATGATAAAATGATGGGTTAGAGATGTAGATTGACCGCATAATAGTACAAAGGAATTATAACATGACCCCAATTTTATTCCCCCTTTTGGTGAAAGATGGAGTGATGATGAGAATGAATGTTGAGCCGAAAGGAAGCATGTAACAAGGTGATAGTGGATGTATGATAGATATCACAAAAGTGTGTGTATATCAAATGAGAATAATGTCAAGAAGAAGTATAGTGTGTGTGAGATGTGTATGATATGGTAGTAGGAAGAATTTTGAACAGAAATGTATAAACAAGAGAAGAATCGAGTAAGTATGCTCAAGATATGATGGAAATTATATGAGGTGTATTGGTGTGAAGAATAAGTGTGAATAATGACTATAGCGTGGTAAGTAATGAAGATTTACTATAAATAGTAAATAGAAAAAGTGAATAGGTATTTCATTTGGTAATTGTGTGAGTGTGATTGTGAGCTCTAGGTGTGCGAAGATGCCTCAAGTGAGAGTACCATGATTGAGTTAGTTTGAGATGGTAGTAAGAACTATGGCATCACGTATGACCTAGAGCTAGTAAGTGTAAACTTTTTTAAAAATGTGTTAAAATTGGTTGTTTCGGTGATTTTTTTCATTAAATTTTTCATGATTATATTGGCATTATAAACATGTACAAGAGTGGTGAGGAAAATAATGGCCTTCAGGACACGAGTTCCCAAGTATGGGTTGGTGACCTACTTCA
Source organism: Taxus wallichiana var. yunnanensis (assembly GCA_018340775.1). Lineage (NCBI taxonomy): Eukaryota > Viridiplantae > Streptophyta > Pinopsida > Cupressales > Taxaceae > Taxus > Taxus wallichiana. The sequence goes on from CM031233.1 coordinate 65,750,005, forward strand.
GGTGCACGAGTCCATGATCCTAGGCTAAGTGTCCCAGAAAGCTTATGTTAAGCCCATATTAGTATAGATGTGAAAGTTGGTGTTTTTTGTTGATAGAGGTAGGTGTGTTTTTATTTGTACAATGTTCTAATGTTGTTTTTTTTGTCATTTTGTGTTGTGTAGAGAGGCATCCATTCAAAATACTTTTGTGGTGGTTGTCATTTGAGTACATTTCTAGGATTTTGGTTGTCAAACAACAAGTGGGATGTTCTAGATCATGCCGACATGTGCCACACATCAATGATGGGGATGTGCCCCATAATATTCCTAAGCTCACATCTTTGTGTGAGATTTTTATTACAAATACCTACACCTTTTGGTTTCCTAAAGGGGAGATGGCGATTACTTTGGAGGATGTGTATCGGATACTTTGATTCCCTATTATTTATGAGGAGGTGCAGGTGATGGCCATGGATGATGCACAAAGAAATATGAGGACCTCTATGTGGTATTTTATAGGGTCACGAGTACATACAGAGGTCCATATGAGCTTGGATGTTATACTTAGGTCGAGGTTCCTTGGTTGGGGAAGTATATTGTCGTCGTGATTGCTTCATCGATTGCATTCGAGGGAGGTGGTGTAGGCATCTTATATAAGATGCATGATATTTTTCATCATATAGAGGAGGATGGGATGAGGTATGCATGGGAATGATGTGTATTGGCCCACTTGTATAGGGATTTGTATAGATTCACACAAGAGGAGCATGGGGGTGGTATTGGAGCTACGACATTACTACATGTATGGGCCTATGAGCATATTTCTATATTGAGGCTGGTGGGTGGTCCATGAGGAGAGTGGGTGAGGCTAGACATATTTTCTGGGAGATGGGTAGGCATTCATGGCAGGAAGATGGATATGGATACCTATAGAGTGATGGTATATCATATGGAGATAGAGGCCATGATATGGAGACCATACCAAGACTATAGAGGATGGTTAGAGGATGTGGTGGAGTTACGCTATATTCGGTAGACTATGTGGTTGGGGGATCAATTTCTAGGTGTGACGAGATATTTCTAGTAGAGCGTATATCATGATAGTTTGGTATGGCCTAGGATGTTCCCCCAAATCTATATATATGGTTGAGAGCTATTAGAATATGAGGAGGGCCAGAGCTAGACCAAGCCCCATAGTAGTGCAACTAGTACCCCCTGGGTAAGATAAGGTAGATGTAGATGATGTGGGATGTACAGAGGCCTACCGTGCATGATGGGCGTCACATCGATGGGTATTTTTGTTTCTAGTTTTCGTAGATGTGTTCGATGCACCGTCAGAGGGAGGAATATAGGGGAAAGAACATGCCCTCGTTAGTGTAGTGGAAATGATAACAAAGTTAGTATTTGTATAGTGATGTTTTTTTAGTTGGTTATTTGGTTGTGTCATTGTTGTTGTTTTCTAATGTGTTGATCTATGTTTGTAGGTGATGCATATTAGTTGTTGATTATGGACACATCCATCTACACATTGACGTGAAATGTTCACCATTTATCTACTTATAGGTGGTGGTATATTAGAGAAAGTGGAAGTGATTACGAGTATGTACACACACTTGTTTGATCTAGTGGCATTAGTGGCAGCTACATGTATAATGTTACTGAGTGAGCAAGATGAGGCATGAGAGGAGACAAAATGAGATAGATAAGTTGCATGTGGAAGACCTCTAGCTCAAGATGTATTTTCACAAATCATGGAGTTGCAAGGTCTTTATGCAGTAAAATTTAACACATTATTGTGTAGGAAGATAGAGAGATATATGAGATGTGATCAATGATGTAGATTGAGCGGTGAAGATTCTAGATCCGAGCTCCACGGTCATAGATAGTGATAACGATGATGAGATATGATCTGTATGTACTCATGTAGCAATGTATGAGGGCTTATCGCTCAGTATTGGCAGTTTTGTAACTATGATGGTGATTGATATTTATATATATGGACTATTGGTGTAGTTTTTATTGTACTTGATGTGTTATTGATGTGCGATGTGATGATGTGTTGATTATTGTTGTGATATTCGATGTGTGGTGTTGTGATGATTGTTTTATTTGATATATTTGGAAATGCATGGTTGTTGATGATGATTAATGATGAGATAGTGTATATAATTATAGATGATATATGTAGTGTGATTGTGATGTATAATAGATAAATGATGAAAAGGTGTATTGTATAAATGATGTAGTAGAAATGAATAATGTGAAAGAGTATACAAATGAGATGGTCATAATAGTGTAGTGAATCACATGTTAGTATGATGAAGGGGGAGGGATGAGAATAGTGATGCCCCCTAGTGTGTAGATGATTAGGTTCATTTATACAAGACCCCTCAACAATAAAACATAAACCATAAAGTAAGAGTGTGTCATCGGGAAGGGATATGAGAGCATACACTAGATAGATAATTCAATATAATGTGTAGCACAAAGATATGGTGAGGTTCTTAATGTCATATATCCCTCAATAGTCATGTAAGATCGGAAGAACATGGGTGAATCATCGGGGTAAGGTGATAGAAATAACCTACCAAAGACCAAGCCGACGTGGAGCGGTGGAAGCATGTGGAATGAAAGTAACATGAGTGTATGAGCCAAATTGAATTTCATGTGGAATGGTACTAATGATGGGTGATGTAGCTGTGGGAAGTGAAGATGTTGAGGGATATGGAAGCCAATGTGTAGTAGTAGTATGACGCAGTGGATGAGATGGTGTAGTGATGGATGGATGAGATGGAGAGCATGCATGAGCATCATGTTTTTGCTAGAGCACTAGGCGAAGTAGACAAATCAACTAGAGTAATCACATACGTGCATGTGAGTGGAAAGATAGACCACTCATGAGATTAAGAGCCAAAATAAATTACACAAAATTTTGAGGTGGAGCTTGATGTGGTGGAGGAGATAAAGGAACTTATGTAATGAGAGAAGATTTTTTTTTTTTGCGAGGTGGAGGAGATGGAGTCTTAGGAGGATATTGAATAGATGGAAGAGGAGAAGAACTAGGTGATGTAACAGTAGGATAACTAGGAGAAGGATCTATAATATGTGCAACAATGAGATCATGTTCTAAATCAATGACCTTATAGCAAAGGAGTGTGAATGATTCACATGTATCATATTGCAAGACTCCTTTAAAGTGAGAATCAAGCCACGATAGAAGATGAATTGATTTTCTAGGTCAATGGGTTGGAATACTAACTAATGCATGTAAGCATTGAAGCACAAAATATAATCAATGATAGGTTCTATTTTTCCTTGATGTAAGCCAAGTAGATGATCATATGTGACCTTAGGGCCATTGTTGAGTATAAAGTGTTGTAGAAAGGCTTCTTCCATCTCACAATAGGTACTAATAGATCTAAAAGGTAAGTGAGTGTACCATTAGAGAGTGTCAACAATAAGACTATGGTGAAAATATTTTAGCAATAATCGATCATTAAAATAAGGATCCATAGCTAGATGATAATGTTTGAAATGTAAATATGGATTTCAAGTACCATCAAAGAATGTGAATGTAGGCATAACTAAGTCCCTAGGAAATTTTGAATTGTGAATATTTTTTGGAATAGGGTTGTCATGCAAAGAATTGTTATCGATAAAATCATAATAGGATTTTCTTTCTAATGTAAGCTATTAGATCTGAGACTGTAAGTGGCCAATAGCATGCATGAGTGATAAGATGCCCTATGGAGGAATGGTAGAAGATGGAAATAGTGTATTGAGTGGTTGCAATTTTCCATTATGAGTGATCATAGGAATGTCAAGAGGAGACATAAAATATGTTGATGTTAAGGGCACACTAAATATGGGTGCCAAAGAAGTAATAGGTGGTGAAGAACATGGAGTGTCAATAGAAGGTGTAGGACTAGCATCGACAACATCATTAGGAGATGAAGTGATAGAAGGAGATGAATCAGGCATGTTATTAGAGATAATTTCATAAGAAGATGAAAGTAGAGTAGGGGATTCACATTTAGTAGTATGCAGAGAAGTAGAATTATGACTATCAAGTGTCTCATCAAGATCGAACAAAGATTCAAATGCAAGGTTTTGTTAAGCATATCATTAACATAGAATGATGGAGGAGGAGAAATAGTGTGTGATGTTTCATGAGAAATAATTTCATAAATGGGAAGAATATGAGATGTAGTTATAGAGTCATCGAACTACTATGAGAAAGCAGAATTATGTTAATGTTGATTGTCCTCTTGGTAGTTAGCTAAAGCATTTTCATCAAGATTAAGACTAAAATTAAGAATGGAATCATCTAAGTTATCATTAGAAACAACTTAAGGTGGAGTACGACTGGATAAATAAAATGGTGTATAATAAGAAAATATTTCTAGATCATCAACAATGTTAATGGTGGAATTATCAAAGCTAGTAGGCACATTACATTCACCAGCTAAGATTTTCCTTTGAGTATCATCTAGAAGAATGAAGTTGTTATATAGAGTGTGGAGTTCAACTATGGTAGCCTCATCATAAATAGGATTAATTCTTACATGAGGCATGACTAGCCTAGGAGGAGAAGAGCTATCCTTAGCCATTAGGGTTTTAGTGGATCCTAGGGAAAAGAGTTCTATGCTACGGGTTCACCAAAATGATTTAATAAAATATGAATATTTTATTTAAATCTAAATGCAAAGATCTACTATAAATGATATACAATGAAATATAAATTCTAAATAATTTATTTAATATTAACTATGAAAGGAAATGAGAGGGGTAAGGTACTTATCTTAAATTCACTTATCCCGTAGTGATTTTGGACTAGAAAATATGATGAAACAAAAGCCTGATGTCATAATGAACCACAGTAAAATCCAGTATATCTGGAAATGGCTGGACTAGGGTATGTGGAGAGGGACAAGGGTGCTAATGGGTGCCCGAGTACTTAATTATGGGTGCCTGAGTCACGCAAAAACACTAGAGATTTGGTTCGACATTTTCTTATGGTTTCACACTTATTATCCTTTTGTCGCTACAAGATCGCACAATAATATTTGGTATTTATTGTAAACCTACAATCAAATAATAACTTGAAAACCCCTCAAATAGACATCAAATCCTAAAAAGAAAATATGAAAAGTGAGGGGTCAGGATTATCCTCACTGTATAACAATGGTGAATTTACAAGTGATTGCTACACTACACCTCATACCCAATGTAGTTCGATTTGGTTGTGTGTGCAATAGTGCTCCTAGGTCGCCCTCGTATTGGTTGATGTCAAGATAGTGGGTGATAGCTAGATAAATTGCAAATGTGTGGATGGAATAGAATGAACTCACCTTCTTATGTAATGTTTATGAAGAGTAATATGCCCAAATGCATTCCCTTGTTCTATGTAGATAGCTAGACCTTGATAATAATTGTTTTCCCATATAATATTCTCGTATGTTGTTTTCATATAGGGATCTCTTTTTCTAATTTTAACACTAATGACCTAAAATGTTGACTAGTACCTTAGGGATGAGAGGAAAGACCAAAAATACTAACCTCAAATTTCAAAAATGAGATTAAACATAAAGAGGACATGGTTTCCCAGGATGGATAGGAGTACCCATCTAGTGTCCAATCCTTGGTACTAATTTCTAGAGACAAGTGACAACAAATGAGTTAAGACTAACAAAGATGGATCCCTCTGACTTGCCTAGAACTGGGTATTTGAGTGACAAGTGTGAAATATAAAAGCAATAAATACTGACAAGACAAGCAGATGGACTATGGAATGGTCCATTACCGAATACTTTTATTACATAAGATCCATATTAAAAACAACAAACTTTACGGTATAGTAAATAGTAGTAAGTGCGTGTTTTTTTGTCTACAATTTCAAAGATCCATTACAAAAAAAGACTTCCTTGTATTTAAACCCTTGTTTTCGAACAAGGTGAGAGTCCATTGAAGTTATGCCTCGTATCTTTCATCACGAATAATACATAGAAAAATTCCTCAAAGTTAAAACATTGTTATTCAAATAAGATGAAACTCTGTTGAAGTTACGCCACATAATTTTCATCATCAGTCATAAAAACCCCCTTTTTGTTAATTTTTGGCATTATTGGTCAAAAGAGAGAAATCTGAAGTGCTTCCAAAATTGTGTCAACCTCTTTTGCACCCACTTAAATCATTTTTTCCTTAAAATCTTGATTTAAGTGTTGAAATTGTGTTGGTATGTATTCACATTTTGGTGGTAGTCTTAAACCAACATTGGGACATATCATTTCTAAGATAGTTTCATGTTGGTATTCATTACACACTTCACATTTGAAACTATCCTTTTTATACTTGGATTTTGTTTTCTTAAAACTGATCTCGGTGTTGAAATTGCATTGTTATCTTTGCTCGCATTATTTGACCCCCTTTTGATACTTAAAACTTTTTTTCTAAAAATATGGTTTGAGTATTAAAGTTGTGTTATTACGTTGTCCAAATTTGCATAAATATATTTAGGTATTCCTTATTTCATATCCCATATACCTAGATATTTATCACTTTATAGTTGTTACACTTCCCATTTTGTCTTAGATCTCTTGTGACATTTAGACACATTCCACATATATTTGCACAAAACAATTTGTGTCATGGAACTTGTCACTCATTAAGTTCATAGGAAGTGTGCTTCTAATCCCTATAGGAATCCCTAGTTCCTTCATCTGATGAGGAGGAAGAGTGGGTTGACCATAGTACTACTGAGTAGGAATTACCTCAAAATCCCTTTTCAAATAACTCTACTCATATAGAAAACTTCTTGTTTCAACACAAAGACCAAGTATTGTTACATCTTGTCGAGTTAAGGGATAAATTTCCCTTCGATTTTGATCCTACCTTTATTTCTCATTTGATTGGGATGAAGATTCTAAATCCTCCTCTACCTCTTAGAACCTGCTGGTGAGGACATCTTAAATCCTAAACGAGTCCCCATATCCATTCATTTGGAAGGTCACAATGATGACGTAGAGGCATCTCACACTATAAATGAGTGTCAAATACCATTTTTAGGATGAAACACAAAGATTAAAAAGAGGATGAAATCCTCATACGTAAGGAAGTAGAGCATGAGCCTCACAATGAGGATATCACTATGAAAGCGACAACTAGAAGCCCTTAGACAAATATTGTCAAAATTATCTTCTCATGTCCATCAAGACACAAGTAGAGCTCCTAGGACTAAAAACCTAGTGTAACATACACTAAAATATATACTGAGAAATCCATGGTAGAAAATCCTCCAAATCTAACCACACACATATACTGACCATGCCATCGTAAAACCAAATTTTTGACCAAGAATGGAAGTCTAAGAAAGACACCCTCACTAGTTTACAAGAAATTAATCAAGGGAATAATAATAAGTATCAATTCGAAGAACTGTGTCCTTACCCTTTTGATTGGGAAATGTTGTGTACTCCTTTCCCACTAAGCTTTGATTGCCCTAAATTTGATAAATATAGGGGCAAAGGTGATCCTCGTGACCACATCAAGGACTTCTTCATGGATTTCTAAGAAGTAGCATATAGCAATACTTACATTATTCACTTATTTATTAGAAGTCTTGGGGCCGTGAACCCAAAAATTTCTTTGTCTCCTTAAAGGGTCCATTTCTACATCCACAGAATTAAGCTGAAAAATTTCACCACTTTTCATTCAATATGGAAAGTGACATCATAATGTTGAATCTTTGTGGCACTAAATAACAAAAATGAAAACTCCATTGCTTTCCTTCGAGAATTTGAGATGGGTTATCTAGTTGACTCCCTTATTCCATCCTCGAAAAATAATTTCTCAACATTTTGTACCTAATTTACACCCTAAGATAGCCTTCCACTTACAAATGCATTGTGTGAGTACATTCAAAGAGGTCATAAAAATGTATTCAAATTGAAAAGGGTTTACTTGCTAAATGGGTACTAAAACACTCCGACGAGACAACCATGACTCGATACCTAATGATAAATTATCTAAATTATTTAACGATAATAAGAATTTTTCCAACCATATGAAAACAATTCAAAGCACACCACACTTAAAAATCACACGTGCACAATCTAAATCTACAGATTAAACATAGAGATTTCACTTCACTCACAAAGTCATTATTAGCTATTCTAAAGCAACTGGATTCAACAAACATGGTCACATTCCCCACCACTAAACCTTTCAATGATGATGCACCTAAGCCATTATGGTAAAAATACTATGAATATTGTGAATATCATCGTGTTAAAGGTCATGCTATAAATAGATGTATGAATCTTAAAACTTCATTCAACATCTCCTAGATCAAGGAGATATTAAACTTAATGCACTTGAAATATCCCAAACATCTAACAATCATTTGGGAATTTACAAGGAATCATTCCCCAAACATAAAAATATGGAAAATAATTCGGATCTAGCAAGACATTAGAACCAAATCCTCTAAAGGTCAATCCTATAAAGGAAAGGGAGAAAACCATGTTGTTAAGAAAACTTATAATTCCTTTGACTCTGTTATTCTAGGCTTTGTCCATCCCATCAACACCCATATCCATACCATTAGAATAAAATATTAATAATGTGTTGTTACTACATAACACACTCGTATTGTTGTCCTAGAACTCCCTCTATCTAATTCTTCATATGGTCATTATGGTCTCCTTGAAAAGTTTGAGAATACAACCACCAATATTTTTAACTTGGATCTTCTCAAGATATCCACTTTCATAAGGATATCCTCTATAAGGCGCTTTAAGAGTTAATATTTCCTTTTGAAAATGATGTTTTGTTATTCTAAGCCTTGGTTGTAAAAATCGCTCCATGTAAACATATCGTTTTTAGCAAAACAAGATTCCATCGGATAATCAAACATGGAATTTTTCTTATATATAGAAGTGATCATTACTCACAAAAAAATCAATATGATGTTTATGGATAGTGGATCTGGTCTTAACATTTTCTTAGTAAAGCTTATGAAACAATTGGGACATAATAATGATGAGATAGAGCCTGATTTGATAATTATCAAGGAATATGACAATCTAGAGTGAGAGTCATCTAGAACTATTACTCTACCTATAGAACTTGGCCCTATCTTGCAAGACACGAGATTTTATGTCATTGAATTAGACCTTCCCTATAAAATTATCCTCATCCTCCCATGGATCCACGCCATGGAAGTCATTCCTCTACTTTTCATCGAGTGTATCAAGATCCATTACCAAGGACAAGAACTTGTTGTTCCTAGAGACCACAATATTTTACCCATTATAGAGCATTAGCTAGTTATTTTTAGGCTTTCCGTGAATGTCCTTCCACTAATTTGGTCATTAAATTAAAATTATAGGCCCTCACCTCTTGAATAAATCGAAATACACTTCAACCACATGAGGTTAGTGCTTCCACGTCTATTCCCCATTTTCTATAGGGATTTTAAGATGAAAATCATTGATACATACTATGGAGAATATGACCTTCAAAAATGCATGCTTGTTTATAATCTTCCATTGTCTCCTAAAACACGTGGTAGGCTGAATTTTGACCACAAATAGATCAAAATCCTGACACTCTTGATATATTTACCAATGGTGGTCTCTTAGCTGATGAAAGGTTGGGAAATACTTCCATATCCCAATATCCTGATGAAAGGATGGCCTCCTACTATCAATCCCTGAATATGTCATCCCTAACTAGATGAAGTATTCCATGGGATACCAAGGATATGGATGCGCCATCAATAAACAAGGCCTCCGGGAACCTCTTACGAAGTATTCATCCTTATGGGTCCCCCTCCTACCAAATTTGACGCCACCTCTTCTGAATGTGAGGATAGTTATTTCGGTTGCAACGGACAAGTTTAGCTATATTAAACACTTAAAATTATATGACTTAGTTTTTTTTTGAAAAAACTTATAAGATTGTAGTCCGTTTGCCCGCATTTTGGATGACCAAATCTTGTTATTTTTTTCCTTTGGTGAAACGTTAGATGTAGTTGTCTATCTTGGGATGGATTTTATTTTGTATTTTTTTTAGCAATATTTTTTTTTTATGATTTTTTCCGTGAAAGTGGTCTGAAAATATTTAGAAAATGGAGCGCTTTCCGTTTGCCCGCCATAACTATATCAAAAAATATCGAAATCAATTTTTTTTTTTTTTTTAAGGTGTATAGAATTTGTCCACGCTTGGGATGGTATAATTTTTATCATATTTTGATAAGCGAAACAAAAGTTACAGTCTTAAACGTAGACATGAACATTCACGGGAAAAAATGTCTTAAGGACCTATTGTTAGTAATAAATTATAAAATGATATTTATCTTATTCTATTCACTTTAAAAACAATATTTTTACAAAGCTAAGAGTCTACCCTACGTGATGGCACCATTTTTGTGAAATGTTTTCAGTTTTTTAGCATGGTTCAAGTCTTTGGAAGAAGCGATTTGAGTTTTTGACCTTTTGCACTTCATAATGACCTTCCATAGCTTTGGTTGGGAAAAACAAAGATTTTCGAGGCTAAGGTTCGGCAAATAGCTCGCGATCGCGGTTTTTGTAAAAATACGCATGACGTGATTTATAAAAGCGCTCGCGGTTTATAAAAGCGCTCGCGGCGCGCGCGCTTTATAAATCATATTTACACACATCCCGATATCGAATTACCATGTGATTTTTACTCTCGACCTTACCGTATGAATTCTTTGTGAAATTCTTGTCTTTTTCGAGCACGTTTTTATCACGAAAGCAAAAACATCATGGGAGACAAAAAACGAAGTCAAAAAAGGAAGTCATTAAGTAAAAAAACACCGAGACGAATTAGAGGCCAACAAAATTGAAAATCTTTGGCGAATGCGGAAACCGTGAATCTAGAAGAGGTTCATCTTCAATCCAAACTACATGTAAGCAATGAAGAACTAGGTAATGTTTTCTCTCATCGATGTTGAAGTTGAATTAAATACTCGTGATGAAGAAGTTTTTCTTGTCGATGTTGAAGAAGAATTAAATACTCATGATGTAGCAAATGTTGAAATTGAAGGAGACAATGAAAATGTGAATAAGGAAATTCATGTTGAAACTATAGACAAGCAAAATTTGACAAAAACACCTCCTAGGATTTTACATAAGAAACCTAATTTTTTGATTGAAATTGATGAAAACATTTTGAAACCAATGTCGACAAACTTTACGAGCGACAAATCGAGAAGAAAAGCCCTTTGAAATTTGGGATAATCATTTTGAAATTTTAAATGATTCCCAAAGATGTCGATTGTTAGTTAGTTTGATGAAATTGATTAAAATGAGACCTACATTAAACACCTTAGGATTGACAACATCTAACATCGTGGTCAAACCTCTCTGATTGTTGAAAACCTTCATGATGCATATCACCTTGTTGGTGTCGAGAGCGCACTAGGGATAGTAATATTGTGCGTCGTGTACTTCTACTACTAGTGTTGTAAGTGAATCAATAAAAAAACAACGTTTGATTACGCAAACAAGTCGAATGTTGCAAGTTAATCGAAAAACTCTAATGAAAGCAATTGAAAGGCGTAATATCCTTGATCACTCAATAATGTCGATTTTTGGGCATTTTACGCTAGAGCACCGCGTAAGGACAAAAATAATTACGATCTTTATAAGAGAAGTTGTTATTCAATTTTGGCATGATAACACTAGAGTTTCACCTAATACAAGAGATGTTATAAAGCGGAGAGTTGGTTCTACTAATCGTGAACCACATCCAAAGCATTTCTTAGATATGACTCAAACTCAATTTTTCGTAAGTTTGAACAAGAGAATCTGGAAATTAAAATTAGTCAACGTTTTTTTGAAATGTTGAAACCATTCTATGTGAAAATCAACCATGCTCGCACCACTTGTTGTTGTAGGCAACATGTTGAATTTGCGATGCATTATGCTAAATTTTTACGTATTCGTTCTATTTTCATTTTGAAACTATGTTATCTGAATGTGGTGTTCAAGTTCCACCAATATCTTCTAGGGATTTCATTCCTACTATATTTTGTGAAAAAGAAGTTGGACAATTTTTTTATAGTCAGGATTGTTTAGATGGAAGTTGTAGTACATGCGGCGGATTACCTAAATTGGAAAGTTGCATCCATGAACAAATTGAAGGTACAATAGGACATAATTTAGTTGAATTTGATAAATATAAATCAGTTGCATACCAGTTGAAAGATGGAAAAGAGTCGAAACGGTGTGAGCTAGTTATAGAACAAATGCCCATTTTTCAATTTATGACAAAATTTAAGGATGAAATTGTTTATGAGTATGCGAGGCATACACATAGAGCTCGATGGTTGGATGAACAATTCAAGCTATGCAAAGACACATTTCCTATTGGTACTATTGTTTCAGTGGTCGATTTTGCAGAGAATTACACATTGCGACCACAAATGGAGGTTGATCGCAATATTACAACTCGGTACAAGTTGCCATTTTTGTGCATATAGCATTTCTACATTCTCTGACGAGTCTGAGAGAATGATCGAAAATTTTAAGAGAGTACCACTTTTATATCGGTGATGATCGTACTCATTCTCTTGAATTTGTGCGAGGGTGTTTCCAGTTATTTTATGGAAACTTGTGTGATAGGGACATCCACTTCAAACAACATTATATATGGTCAGATAATTGCACGTCTCAGTTTAAGAATGCACGAATGTTTTATTGGATGAGCAGAATGCATGTCAAGATGGGTGTGCAACATATTTGGAGTTTCTTTGAAATTTGGACATGGAAAAAGGAGAGCATGACGGTGCAGGGGCATGTGTGAAAAGAGCTCTTGCAAGAGAAGAGTTGAAGTACAAAGATGGTGCTGAATTAAAAGATGCAAAAAGCATAGTGGAATGGTGTACTAACAACATGGCCCGAGGTTCTCAAGAAAATTCCACAGTTTGCAGATTTTTTTGGTTGATAGAGGAAAAACATATTGCTAACTACGAGGATTGTATGACACTCATTGGGTCCAGTGATATGCACTCATTTTGTAGCTCAGACGCTACTTCGTGGGCCGTATGGACAAGAAAGTTGACATGTTTTTGTGCATCTTGTATCGAATTTGTCACTGCTTGAGTGTGATTCACAAGAATGGGTGGAAGGATGGATTTGTAGGCCTCTAACTCCGCTTCCTAGTTATCAACCTCCACAAGCATTACAACTTGTTTACTGAGATGAGATTCTGACATCCGAGGACTTTGTGAAATTTGATTTTGGTGCGACAAGGTATTTATCCGAGTTATTTATTTAATTTTTGTATTGAGTTATGTCCATTGAAATTTTAATATGTAATTTAAATTTGAGTTTTCAACCTTGGTTATTTTTTGTAGGACATGTGTTTGCAGTAATTGACGAGAAGACAATGAAGAAGGAGCAGGACTATTTCTTATGTCGTTGCATCGAGGAAAGAAAGAAGTTGACTTCTCCTATTATAGATGGCGAAGAGATTGAGTATCCTACGGGGTCGGTGGTAGTTCTTTGGAACTTGGCTTGACGGTATCCATTAAAAAACTCCTCTGTTTGGGTGTTTGAAGACTTTGAGACACACGGGAAAATACTCTTATATTCACATCTAGTTCTAGCGACAAATATTGATTGTATAGATATCGAGGAAGACCTAATAACAAGATTCTTTGGAAGGTTCGAAGTCGATCATGAAGCAATCTTATGCTGCTATTGAGTAGATCCGATCTGATGGTTCATTGGAATGAATTTACAATGCTCATATGCAGTATATATTTAATTTCAAGTTTGATTTATATAGCGTATATATATATATATATATATATATATATATATATATATATATATATAATTTTTTTAGTTTAAAGATCTAGATTTAAGTTTGAATATATTTTATTTTAAATTTGTGTATTTTGTATGTCATGTATATAGATCTAGTATATGGTTTTGATTTGAAACTTAAATTTCTTTGACTAACAATTTTATGTTTAGGTTAGTGGTGCCAGAAAAGCTTCCACCTTCACGTGGTTGGTATCGTTAGTAGAGAATTTTAAATTCTCGAAGCTAAGAGAAGCTTGAACATTGTTTGAAAAATTTGTAAATTTTGAAAAGTCAAGTTTGTAAATTTTGAAAATATTGTAAATTTTGAAAAAGTTGTAAATTTTGAAAAAGTTGTAAATTTTGAAAAAGTTGTAAATTTTGAAAACGACTCCTCTAGGTGCCACGGAGTCCGAGTAGTCACTCGTCGAATTTGAACGATATTTTGGTCTCAGGGCTCTTAAGGGACTAAGCCCGAACGAAGTAGCCCGGAAGCAACGACCCTTTCGCGCACCGAAACACCGCCTCCTCTAGCGTTCACTGGCCACCGGACGTGCGGCGCGAGGCGGTTCGGTGCCACCCACCGTTTGCAAAATACGGCGTTTGTGACCTTCTGCTGGCTCATTGCACTATTTTGCGCGTTTGCAAACATTAGGACAGCGAGAGCACCGAAATGAGAAGGAAAAAAATGAGAGAGGCTATTGTAGAGGGTCCAGTATGCGAGGTGTCGGATCAGAGGCGAGGCCTCTCTAGGTGCCATGGAGTCAGAGTAGTCACCGTCGAATTTGAGCGATATTTTGGTCTCGGGGCTCTTAAGGGACTAAGCCGAGCGAAGTAGCCGGAAGCAAGCGACCCTTTCGCGCGCGAAACACCACCTCCTCTAGCGTTCACACTGGCCACCGGACGTGCGGCGCAAAGGCGGTTCGGTGCCACGGCCCACCGTTTGCAAAATACGACGTTTGTGACCTTCTGTTTGGCTCCATTGCACTATTTCGCGCGTTTGCAAACATTAGGACAGCGAGAGCACCGAAATGAGAAGGAAAAAAATGAGAGAGGCTATTGTAGAGGGTCCGTATGCCGAGGTGTCGGATCAGGACGAGGCCTCTCTAGGTGCCCGGAGTCGAGTAGTCACCGTCGAATTTGAGCGATATTTTGGTCTCGGGGCTCTTAAGGGACTAAGCCGAGCGAAGTAGCCGGAAGCAAGCGACCCTTTCGCGTGCCGAAACACCGCCTCCTCTAGCGTTCACTGGCCACCCCGGACGTGGCGCGAGGTGGTTTGGTGCCACTGCCCACCGTTTGCAAAATACGGCGTTTTGTGACCTTCTGTTTGGCTCATTGCACTATTTCGCGCGTTTGCAAACATTAGGACAGCGAGAGCACCGAAATGAGAAGGAAAAAAATGAGAGAGGCTATTGTAGAGGGTCCGTATGCGAGGTGTCGGATAGAGACGAGGCCTCTCTAGGTGCCTGAGTCCGAGTAGTCACCGTCGAATTTGAGCGATATTTTGGTCTCGGGGCTCTTAAGGGACTAAGCCCGAGCGAAGTAGCCGGAAGCAAGCGACCCTTTCGCGCGCCGAAACACCACCTCCTCTAGCGTTCACCTAGCCACCCGGACGTGCAGCGCAGGGTTTGGTGCCACGGCCACCGTTTGCAAAATACGGCGTTTGTGACCTTCTGTTTGGGCTCACATTGCACTATTTCACGCGTTTGCAAACAGTAGGACAGCGAGAGCACCGAAATGAGAAGGAAAAAACTGAGAGAGGCTATTGTAGAGGGTCCGTATGCCGAGGTGTCGGATCGGACAGAGGCCTCTCTAGGTGCCACTGAGTCCGAGTAGTCACCGTCGAATTTGAGCGATATTTTGGTCTCGGGGCTCTTAAGGGACTAAGCCGAGAAGTAGCCGGAAGCAGCGACCCTTTCGCGCACCGAAACACCACCTCCTCTAGCGTTCACTGCCACCGGACGTCCGGCGCAGGCGGTTCGGTGCCATGCCCACCGTTTGCAAAATACGGACGTTTGTGACCTTCTGGCTAGCTCCATTGCACTATTTCGCGCGTTTGCAAACATTCAGCGAGAGCACCGAAATGAGAAGGAAAAAAATGAGAGAGGCTATTGTAGAGGGTCCGTATGCCGAGGTGTCGGATCAGACGAGGCCTCTCTAGGTGCCACGGAGTCGAGTAGTCACCGTCGAATTTGAGCGATATTTTGGTCTCGGGGCTCTTAAGGGACTAGCCGAGCAGAAGTAGCCGGAAGCAAGCGACCCTTTCGCGCACCAGAAACACCACCTCCTCTAGCGTTCACCTGGCCACCCGGACGTGCCGGCGTAGGCGGTTGGTGCCACGGCCCACCGTTTGCAAAATACTGAGCGTTTGTGACCTTCTGTTTGGCTCATTGCACTATTTCGCGCGTTTGCAAACATTAGGACAGCGAGAGCACGAAATGAGAAAGAAAAAAAAAATGAGAGGCTATTGTAGAGGGTCCGTATGCCGAGGTGTCGGATAGATGAGGCCTCTCTAGGTGCCACTGAGTCGAGTAGTCACCGTCGAATTTGAGCGATATTTTGGTCTCGGGGCTCTTAAGGGACTAGCCCGAGCGAAGTAGCCGGAAGCAACGACCCTTTCGCACCGAAACACCACCTCCTCTAGCGTTCACTGCTGGCCACCCGGACGTGCTTTGCGCGCGGGTGGTTGGTGCCATGGCCCACCGTTTGCAAAATACGGCGTTTGTGACCTTACATTTGGCTCCATTGCACTATTTCGCGCGCGTTTGCAAACATTAGGACAGCGAGAGCACGAAATGAGAAGGAAAAAAATGAGAGAGGCTATTGTAGAGGGTCCGTATGCGAGGTGTCGGATCGAGACGAGGCCTCTCTAGGTGCCACTGAGTCGAGTAGTCACTCGTCGAATTTGAGCGATATTTTGGTCTCGGGGCTCTTAAGGGACTAAGCCGAGCGAAGTAGCCGGAAGCAAGCGACCCTTTCGCGCGAAACACCACCTCCTCTAGCGTTCACCTGCCCACCCGGACGTGCTTTGCGCAGCGGTTCGGTGCCGGTGCCACGGCCGTTTGCAAAATACTGACGTTTGTGACCTTTTGGCTCCATTACTGCACTATTTTGCGCGTTTGCAAACATTAGGACAGCGAGAGCACCGAAATGAGAAAGAAAAAAATGAGAGAGGCTATTGTAGAGGGTCCGTATGCCGAGGTGCCGGATCAGACGAGGCCTCTCTAGGTGCCATGAGTCGAGTAGTCACTGTCGAATTTGAAGCGATATTTTGGTCTCGGGGCTCTTAAGGGACTACGCCGAGCGAAGTAGCCGGAAGCAACGACCCTTTCGCGCACCGAAACACCACCTCCTCTAGCGTTCACCTGGCCACCCGGACGTGCCGGCGCAGGCGGTTCGGTGCCACGACCCACCGTTTGCAAAATACAGCGTTTCCTTATTTATTTAAATTAAATTACTGATGACTTGGTTGTTATGTTATATCTGTTGTTGTCATCTTGTCCTTGGTAGGATGATATACATCCCAGGGCTATGAGTGTGATCTAGGATGTGGTTAGTTGTATTCGGATGTGTGTACAGAGTATGACAAAAATTAGGTATGAGTATTTTTATCTAGTGGATATACGGTGCGAGATAGATCAAGAAGGCGCCTATGGTTGTTAAAACAATGCATAAATGAAGTGTATATCAAAATAAGTACAAAATTCTATATTTCCAAGTTCCCAAACCAAATTTTGGGTACTAAACATTTATATCTTAATGAATTCAACACTACATGACACTTTTACTATTGCACATGTGCACCAATTAAATTACAACCCTTTTGATCAGAATATTTTAGTGAATTTTATATATTAAAGATATCCTAAAAATTGACACAAATACACATTATATCCAGCATGGTGTTCTATATGGCATGGCATGGTGTTATATCCTAAGTAAATTGTTTCTCTCATATTTGTTTATCAGATCAAATTTATAGCCTTACATCAACACCACTTTTTTGTTAACATAGTAATATAATTGGTTTGAATTGAGCATCCAATATTATAAATAAGGTGTGGAAGTTATGGAATCAATATAATAATTCATATTTTTAGAAGTGACATGTAAACAAAATAAAAAACTAGAGAAAAATAATGAGAAAAATAAAAAGTAATCAACCTACAAAAAATATCCAACATGTAAAACTACAAATGATTGAAGAGAGGGAGAGAAGCAATATTTCTCACATTTAAAAAATATCCAACATGTAAAACTACACATTTATTGACTATGCTTAAAGCATCTTTCTCACTCCCAAATTCTAAGTCCGCCATTTCATTACTTTTTCTTCATGTAAATTGGTACCTCAAGAATCAATGCACGTTATACATAGCACATCTCTAGTTACTAATACTTAAGTTGGCTTGATATAGAGCTAACAATATTGTTTTAGTTTGAAAAATAAAAATTCAAAATGCCCATGGCACGAAATATACCACAAATAATAATCAGAAAGATACTAGAAAATATATAACTAGAAGTAATACACTAAATCCACGACGAGAGATCAAAACCCACTTTCTCGAGTTAGCAATAATACCAAAATAACCAAATTTATAGCCTTATTTATCCAACACACATGGATATATATATATATATATATATATATATATATATATATATATATATATATATATAAGAATCAAATAAAGTGTGCTCAAGACGCGCACGTCTCTGAAAATATATATGTACATGTATAAGTTCATAATGTATGTATACATCTCGAACTAAGCACGTGTCATAATGTACATATGGGACCACATGCGGTCATGCAAAAGGCTAGATATATATACTGATGGATTTGTGAATAGATGTACTCATGACCACATATATGTGGCATCCAGTGGACTATAAATCTACTCATGAAACATCTTCCCTCTCTTCGCCTGCTTAGAAGTAGCACGTCCACGACACAGGGATGTAGTGGAGGAGATGCCACTACGGATTTCATCCGTGTGGTCTAGGTGTCTCAAGCATGCTGCACTGACCTAACTGCACATTCATAAACAACAAGTTTTTAACACCCAAAATTTTAAAATACCTTCAAAATTTAGAAACTTGTACAATTTAGTTAAAATGCATGTGCGATCTTACCATGATGTCATGATCCCTATCGATTTGTTGTTGACGTCGTCGCAGGGACAACAATAGACTCACGAGGGGTAAGCTACATACAAATAATTAATTTTCAAATTAATATTTCACACATATATATACCTACAAAATTTGATATTGTAGATTTAAGTTTAATAAGAAATAATGAACCTCCAAAATTTAACAAATTTAAAAAATTGTGTACCTCGGTTAGTGGATTTGCGAGATCTTATGGCGGTATCTCTACTGAGCCTCCACAGTCTGCATATGTGGAGGAGTCTCTCTAGCAGTCATAAGCTATACAAAAAACATGTACAAATCAATTTATTAAAATCTACTTAAGAGCTATACAAAAAACATGTACAAATCAATATTTAGTTACTCAAGAAAGAATAAAAATACATTATTAAATTTTATCTTCTATTTAGGCTAAATACATAGGATCTATAAATGTTAGCACGGAGGCCATCTATCTTCATAAGATTTTGACAAACTTTTGTATTTAATCTAGGTAACCCATAGTCATCTTCTATGACAATTAGAGCATCATTCAAATTTGAAGAACTTTTAAATCTAACATCACCAGACCAAACATATAGATCAGATGAAGAGTAGACTAGAGTTGTATATCCTTGGTGGGCAAGTGTGTTGCAAATATATAGATTATAATGCACTATTTATATGTATTTGTGTCCAAAGGTAGCTGAGTTTGAGTTTTGGTGCACGAGCCTAGAGGATCTTACTTGTGTGTTATCCCTTTGGAAATAAAGAACATAACCTCCTTCCACCTTGCTGGCTTAGAGATCTTTATTTCGGGTTTTTATGTCCACATAACCTCCTGTTTATAATCCTTGTACCTTTTTCAGTAGAAATTTTAAATAAGGGTATAAATATGACCAATACATTATAGCTCCTCAAACCCATTATGAGGTGTGGCATAATATATAATAGAATACAAGCCCTTGATTCATCCCTCACACATGGAAACATGCACAAATTTAGCTCATGTTTGATCTATGGGAAGAAACATGGATAACTTCAAACTGGTAGTTTGTTGTTGTTATGGGTACTCTTAAGGAATCAAATGGTCCAATGTTTCTTCTTAATTTTATTAGAGTGAGAATAGAGGATCCTTGAATTTTCCAAGGTCACCCTACTAGGTTTTAGTGAATGAATATTTATATATGACCAATCGTTAGATTTCTTACTCAACAAACCTAAAAGTACTACCTAGGTTGACTAAGCCAAGTAACCCTTTTGAAAAAGTTAATATTAGAAGTGTATGGGATAGGTTCGTAGGGGGTGGATAGGTTGGAGTTTAACTTATCCTAAACCTACAAACATGTCCATGATGTCTAATAAATTAGGTCTGAGACACATGGAGGATTATGCATATGTTCGATAACATGTGCAGTGATTTGTGAGGGGTTGGGATGGAGAATACTTGTTATCTAGTAGAAGCGAAGTGGATATAGAGTGAGACATTTCCTTAAGTTGTTCAAGTTATGTGTGAATGAGATATATATCATTATAGTTGTAACACACGTCATGTTTCCAAGTGTTGGGAATACATTTAGGTACTACAAATTACCCCCATTTCAATATAGTATTGATAAATGTTGGATTAATAGATAAGAAACAAGTAAATACAAACCTCACTTCTTGATCATACAATGATGTTGTAAATTCTTAAATCTCAGTACACCAATCCATATAAAACTTATAATCATATGGAAAGGACGCATAGATTTTTTTAGATAAAGGGTACAAGAGGATTTAATAACCTTTTTTACATTTCTTCATCACTCTTATCATTCATTTTGATTACGAGTTGATCGCTTCCACCTTGTCAAGTATCTTTTCCTTCGTGACTCATGGTGTTACATATCTAGAGGTAGTTATTGAGAATCAAGATATAGTCTAGGTAAATAAGTAGATATGGGAAGATATCATTTTACATTGGATTGAGAAGTTCATCATGTACAAATAATATACCTATGACAGTGCAGTACGTGTCATTATTTTGGATGTTGGGAACATGTAGACCATGTGTATCCAGTTTAGTACTACAAACGAGACATAAGGGAATTTATCAACTGGCCCGAGAGGATCAAGAAGATCAAGAGGATTGGGTCAGTAACCACCTAGAAAAAATACTTATGAGATTTCTATTTCTGGATCTAGAGGATAGGGTCCACATCCATAATAATCACTTAATAATCCTCTTCACCTAAAGTAAGCACCTCAAGTCTATTATGACATGTATCTCCAATTACAAAAATTTTAGAGGTATTGAAAATGCAGCAGAGCATGTGTACAAGTGTGAGATACTATGGTATTCTAAGCAAATTACAACTTTATATATGGTAGCTGTTGTATGTATTTTTATATACGTTGAGTATAAGAAAGTGAAACTCATGTACACAGAGGTCCAAGAATTAGAAACAAAGTGTTTAAAGAGATTTGTAACTAACCTGCGTAAAACTCATGCGAGGCATGCCAGTAGCTTCAGTTCCCTGAGCAGATGATGACCCGCCAGGCTCCTGTGTATAAAAGAGAAAAATATTAATACATGTACAACATACACGTGAAACAAATTATAATAATAATCTAGTGCAATTAAATGATTTATTAAAAATGTAAGTTTGTACAACTTGAAACTTACGTTTGAAACACGCCCAACTGCAGTAGCTAGCATGTCAACACCGGATGTTTCCTTCACCGGCTCTTGCTATTTAAAATAAAATAAAAAATTAGTTTTTTACATGTATGTACATGACGTACAATCATATATATATTAATATCTCAAACATGTGAATTAAACTATTGTACATATATATATTATTTAAATTTATTTAAAATTTACCTGTGAAAGACCAATATCAGTGGCTCCAGTTCCAAAAACATTCCCCAGCATCTCATCTATAGAAAAAAAATCCTGTGAACCAGCAAATGATGTCTCGCCTGCAGTGCATACGGCACCACATGATCCACAGTGGTGTGGTGCACTAGAACTGGCGCCTCCACCAACATCACCGGATGCAATCTGGGTCTTATCTTTGGGTGAGAGTGTCGAGTGAGCTCCTCAATGCATGCGATGTATCAATCTCCACAACCTCCTTCCTTTGTAGGAGGGATAAGCGAAGCGAGTGGGGTTTTGGGGCATGGGGATCCTAGGCGACCTACGCGTGCACAGTGCAGCTGCTCGTGCGAGCCACCTCCTCGACCAAAAAAAGTCTGAAAAGTCAAAATAATTCGGGACCTCATTGAGCACAAACTCACTGATATAATTTCTTGAAAAATAAAGAGGAACCTCATTGTTGTTGCATGGTGGATAATCAAAACCATCCACCATCGGTCCCAAAAAATTGTTTTTGATTCTATCATCATGGCACCGATGGATTGGGAACCGTTTGCAAGTAAGCTGCGAGGGGGCATTGGTTAGGGTCGGTAAATAATGCACAAATGAGGTCTTTTCAATTTTTTTGTCTTTGTGGCCGCATGAGATAGTTTATCGCATACCACCGCCTCTGATCACTTCTAAAGGTGTTCCATCTATGTATTTGGTTGGTTTTGAGACTCGACTTCGCCAATCAATGTTTTGATGTATTGGCTAAAGTAAAGTCATGCGGGATGGATTTGTAGCATGATTTTGTCTTATAGTTTGAATTAGGTTCTCAATGACAATTTTATTTTCTTGGATTCTTCCAATGATATTATCTTGCGTTCCTGTTGGCTCAGTGGGGACAGAAGGAGCCACAGGGGGCGGATCTATGTTTGGAGGAGGGTTTTGAGGAATGTTCGGAGGGTTTTGAGGAATGTTCGGTGGGTTTTGAGGAATGTTTTGATGGTTTGCACGAGCCCGAGCTTGCCGACCAACTGATAAAACAATAAAATTGTATACATAAACAAACAATTCACAAAACCCATGAAAATGCCAAAAAAAAACCTAAAATGCAAAAAAACAACCTAAAATGCAAAAAAATGATTACAATCGGGGACTTACCTCCTCGTCTTGGCGGCATGGTTGAATCTATCGCTATCCAGAAGTCCGATGAGCAATTTTGAGATAGTATTGAAAGTGCGAGTGAAAAACGTTTAGGAAAAGTCGCGGTTCGAAATGAAAATTCAGTATTGCTCTTTTGGTCAAAGAATAGATAGATAAATTGTTATATGTTGGTTTTATCCGACCTATTAAATATTCATAGTGGATCTCCAACATAGTCCCTATTCAACAGAAACTAGTAGAATCAAGATTCTACATATTTTAGGGAAATTAAACGAGTGTGTCCTAAATATGACTTTCATCTTCCACACATTGACAAGATTGTTGACTCTACTCCTAGTCACAAAATTTATCCCTCATGGTTGGACTCTTGGGCTATAATTAGATAAATATTACGGAAGGTGACCAAAAAACTTTTCCACTACCCTTGGGGTACATTTTGTTATCAATTCATTTTGTTTGGCCTCAATAATGCAGAACAACATATCAATGAACTATGGTGGTCATCTTCCATGACATGTTACATGATATTATTGAAGATTATGTTGATGATATCCTTGGAAAATATAAGACTAGAGTAGAACATCCAACAATCCTATGTCATATCTTTGAATAATTAAGGAATTATAAAGTTGGGCTCAATCAAAAAAACAAATGTCTTTGGCATGATTTTAGGTAACCTACTAGGATTCATAGTTTCTAGAAGAGGAATTTAAGTGGTCTCGGAAAATGTTACTATTATTACATAAGTTCCTCTTCCCAAGAACTTGAAGAAGCTACACATCTTATAGGGAAAGATTCAAGCCATCCAAAATTTGTCTCCCAACTCACACATAAATGTCATTCTTTCACTCATCTTCTTAAAAAAGATATTTATTTCACTATGGTCCTGATTTCCAACAAGAATTTACCTTACTCAAGGAGTATTTGGCTAACCTATTTGTTCTTATATCACCCACCCCAGGTGAACCCTTCTGCTACACACACATAGATATGCATATGCTACTCAATTTTCTATCGGGCGTGCTTTTAGATCAATATGATCCAAATCACAAAGAAGTAGCCTTCTATTCCTTAGTCCCAAATTGATCTCTTATGAGCTCAATTATCGAAAAATCTAAAATAACATGCAAGTGGTTTTGTTTTCTCCTTTCAAAAACTCCACCAATACCTTTTCTATATAAAAACTAGACATGGTAGGTATCTGTCTTTTGACCCCTAAAAGACTCCTTTGATACCTACCCTATCTGGATCTCGCTTATCAGGACTTCCATTGCAGCTCTAGAACAGATCCTACCTTATTGCTATAGGAGATACCCTAGGATCTTCTGTGAAAGTTGATGATAAAACCTCCCATCAAACACATACAACTTATGCTATAATTTTGGTTGATATTGACACCTCTCAAGCCCTTCCAGTAGAGATTCACCTATAAATAGGTGATAGGGAGTGGGTGTAGAGGATTGACTATGAGGATTTAGCTTTTAGATGCCGAATATGATTTCAAATGGGGCATCTTTCGGATGAATGTGAACATGCCAAACGCAAGGAAAAACCTACATGGTGGAAGAACTCTCTGCCATATCATTTGAGGATTATCCCCCATTCAGAACTAGTTGTGGATTCATCAAACCCATTAAAGGTAGACACTCCCCCTACTGAGATATTGCAGGTTTCTTCTACCCGAGAGGTGGATGCTCCAACTATACAGATTACGCCCCTTTTCCCCTCGTTGAGGGACATATTCCTATCACTAATCTTGAAGTTTTTCTTCCTATCTTCATGGAATATGGTAACAAGGACTTGACGGTGATTGAAAAGAGGAAGAAATGACATAAAAAACTAAAATCCAACATTGATTCGGTCATCGAATGATGATGTGAGCGAGTTGGGTTGCAGAACTGTTGTATTGTTGATGTTTTTGAGTTGTTCAACTATTGTTTTCTAGGCGGTTTGTTTTCTCGTTGTTGGGATATCATGTTAAATGTTGAATTTTATCTTTCTTGTTTTGATTAAATTGTTAAATATGGCTTTTAATCCTTTTTGTACATGGGTATAGTCACTTTCAAAAAACTATTTACCAATAATAAAAAACAAAACCAATCTAATATCTAAATTTGATGCAGATCAAGTATCTTTTATCTAAACCTTTTCTTACTAAAAGGATGGTTAATTAGATCATCTTTCTTAGTGAATTTGATATTGAGTATGTCAACTAGAAAGCGATCAAAGCACATGTGTGTGTTGATCAACTAGTCAAAGTGCTACTACCTAGAATGGAACCACTAAGTCACAATTTGTCATATGCTTTTGTTTTCTATATTGAAGAGTCTTCCAACTGTCATATATACTTTTATGGGCTATTCACATTTAATGGCTCGGGGCCAAGAGTTGTTTTCATCACCCCGACAGGTGATCTTATTGTGCAAGCTTTCAAAATTGGTTTCCCATGTGCAAATAATATTGGTGAGTATGAAGCTCTCATTGTAGGATTAAATTTTTTTATAAGATGGAATATAAAACAAGTCATGGTTATAGGAAACTCTCAGCTAATCATCAAATAGGTTAATGATGAGTATAAATTCAAAGATGAGAAGCTCATTCCATATAAGCAATCAGTAGAGACACCACTGAAGGAGTAATTTTTTTAAATCACCTTTCAACATGTCCCAAGAGCACAAAACCATTCATTGGATGATATGGCTACCATTGGATATTTTATACAATTATCTCTATATATTAGGGGCTTTCAGTTCCTTATTAATCATCTAAAAGCACCTACATATGAGATGTCAGAATCATGTTTGGTATGTGAAGTTGTTAGTCTCTTTTCCCTAGTACGTTGACATTTTAAATTACTTACAAGATCATACCTTCCCTCCCAACATCTCCCACTCCCAGAAACAAACCCTTATCTAATGAATAACACGTTATACCCTACTGAGGCACCCTTGATTGTCGAGGAAATGATGGTACTATTTATATTGTCTTAATTCTAAGAAATTTGTGCAAGCAATCAAAGAGATGCACAAAGATTGTTGTCAATATGTAAAGAAATGTCTGATATGTCAAAAACATGGTAATATAATACATGCTCCATCACAATATTTGCAACCTATCACTACACCGTGGCTGTTTTCAAAATGGGGATTTGATCTCATAGGGAAGCTCACACTAACTTCCTCTAATGGCCATAATCACATTATCACTTCCACTGAATACTTTACCAAATGGGTGGAGGTTGTTCCTCTCACCTATGTCACTGGTGTTTAGATATCCAAGTTCATTATGATTCATATCATCTGTCATTATGGCATTCCTTCTTCCATTGTATTTGAAAATGACAAATCCTTAAAAAAACAAGTGAATGCATTGTGTCAATGCTATAAAATCCATCAAAAATGGTCTACTCCTTATTACCCTCAAATTAATGGGAAAGCTTAGGCCTTCAATAAGATTCTTGTTTAGATTATGGAGAAAATGGTTGGTAAAACTGGTCATAATTGGCATCTTCAAATACATCTTCCCTATGGATCGATCTTCCCTCTTTATGGATATCCTTACAAGACTATGTGGATAAATATGAGGATTATATAGTGGATAGGCTAATAGAACTTGAACCTTGACCGCTTGATGAAAAATGAATCTATGTTTTGGATCATCTCAAATTGTATTAGAATCAATTTTGTAAGATCTAGAAAAGGAGCATCATACCTCATGAATTGGATGTGGGAGACCTTTTCCTTAAGGAGAATCAGTTCAATACCACCAAAGAACATGAAAAGAAAGGTAAGTTTGAGCCTAACTTGTTAGGGCCATGCATTATAGTGGCTAAATTTGGTTATAGTGCATATAAGCTTGCCTATCCTAATGGTGATGATCTTCGAGAACCCATGAATGTCATGCATCTAAAATAACTTTACAATTGATCCTTTAGATCTATCTAGAAAATCAAAAATTCAAAATCAAAATAAAAATTTTAAAGAGAAATCAATTCTTTCAGGTATGAAAACTCTACAATTTTGGCGGTTTAGATAGGTTGTTTTGTGAAAACTAGTTTCTAGCACCATAGGATGATTCTATTGTTTACAAGAACCTCGTATTTGGGGCATGGTCACTTTTTGCTAGTTTCCCCATTATTGTTTGTTTGTTTTATTGTTGAGCCTATCCCACTTGGCCTTGATCCGCTAATCATCTTCTTGTATATATATGTGCTAGATTTTCACTTATATATATTCTCACCTCTTGTTGGGGACACCCTGGCACTTGGCTCTTCTTGTTCATAGTTTCGAAAAACCTTAAAAAATACAAAAACATTCATAGAAGCCTTGAAAATCCTAAACATTCAAAATCACAAAATCTAAAAACACTAGTAAAACATCAAAAATCCTAAACATTCACAAAACATAAAATCCTAAAAATGTGAAACTATTCAAAACATCCAACTTTAGTTATTTCTTGTTCTAGTGCATGACATGTGGATCATCTTGTAATCTTCCTTCATTAACAAAACTAGTTTTCTTATTGTTTTTCTTCCCGGTATGTATTGTTGTTCGGGGCGGTTTCATAGTGCATGTTGCTTTTCATAGGAGATATTTGTCATCCATATATTCCCTTGCATGTATCTTTACTGGGGCATCATTTTAACTCATGTCATATAAGTCCAACATTTGGGAATTGAATTTGGATAATAAAAAATAGTACAACTCTTCTTGAGCTTTGCTTGTTTAAGTATGTTTGTTGGTGTATGTTTATTTATGTTCCTTCTTGTTTACTTTCTCGCATTGCATTGCTTGTGTATATTGCTTTGAGTCAATTCTTTAGCATAGAAAAAAATTAGTACTATATTTTTTCATGTCATTATGCCCTTTTGTTGTGTACTTATATCAAATAAAAATCTACTTTTGAGCCTAGGATGGTATGTCAACTTTGTCGCGATATTCACTTTATCAATCTATCTTATCTTCCATTCTAAATTCACTTTCTTTTGTCCCCCTACCTCATTTCTTCCACATGAAGAGGCTCGAGATCCATGTTTAAAAATCAATTAAAGCGATAAATGGCCAACTAGGCCCGATTCGACTCTCATTTGCTACACTGCTTGTTTTATTATTCTATTGTGATCATCTTCTTCTTCTTTTCGAGTGTCCATCGACATCTTCTATCACCCTATCGACCCTTGAGGAGACATCCTTCATCCTACTAAATTTTCTTGTACATTACAAAATTTAATTGTCTGTAATTGTCTACTATAATTGAAATGACGTCACTCGGGCTATACCATATCAAAGAGGGAAACCGTAGACACCTAAATATGACTACACAATTTTAATACTAAAATTGTACTTATTATCATGTTTTCTAACATTTTGTTATAATTAACATCTTAATTGTTAATTAGCTAACATTCTACTCCATCTAGATCAATTAACAACACTTCGTTAATTAACTAGTCTCCCTCTCATTTTGGATATAAATTAACATTACTTTGTTAGTTATAATACTATTCTAATTAATTAACCAATATTAATTAATTAACCTTTCAAACTTGAATTTACCTTCTCATTAGGTGAATCCCCCTTTCAAATAATTCAAAATCCACTAATTTCCCTCCAATTGGCTTTTACAAGCCTAACTTGGTCTATTAATCAATTCTAATTGATTAATTCAAATCACACCCAACTCCCATGAGTTGCAAATTCTAATTAATCTTCCCTAATCATACTTAACCATTCCTAAGCATACTTATCACTTTCTAATCCTAAAAGTTCTTTTTATCCCACATTCATGAGAATGAAAGTTTCTCCAATCTAGAAAACTATATAAAGAACCTTACCCCCTTCCTTCCAATTTTACACCATGTCCTTGTTAAGACATTTGCATATGATAAGAGCATTTCAATCTTGGAAGGCTTATTGATCAAGCAACTATTTCCATTTTCTACTTGGCTAAGAGTAGTAAGAGAAGAACCAAAAATGACAATTAAGCCATATTGGTGAGATCTCTTCCTCTTCCTTGGAGAAATCCTTTGATCGCATGTGGCTACGTACGGCTCACTAAAGGAAGTATCTACAATCCAAAGCCCATCTAAATAATCAAATGATGGTTTGCATTTGATGTTTTTAATGTTTAATGTATTAGTTTAAGCTTTCCTTTTAATGACTTTATCTTGATGTTTATGTTGAACTAGCTTAGTTATTGAATCTACTTGGTGTTAGGTTCTAGTAATTAGTTTAGCTTAGTTTATCATGCATACATCTATAACAAGACATTTTAAAGCTTCCTTATAATGGTTGGCATGTTTAAATTTGTTGCATAGATCTTCACCTTGTTTGCTAGGCACTTCATTTGCTTAGCAAGGTCATCTTTAGCAAGGAGTAGAGGTTACATACCCTATTTTATAGAAGAAAACTGAAACAAGAAATGAAGTAGAATTTGTGCATAACAATTGTGAGAGGAGCAATGCTGTTAAAGAAAGCAAGAATTAAATTTATTTGTCCAAATATATTTAATAGTAATCTTTCTATAAAATTATAAAATCACAAAACAAATTTTAGTGCAAATAAAATATATAATCGGCATTAAAAATTATATATAATTTTTTTGAAAAAATTAATTAACCACAACACAAAGCCTCTTTACTCCCGCCATGAACAATAAAAGCATAAACCCTCGACTGTGAAAGCATAGAATATGTGATTAGTATCTAATTTTTAACAAGTGCGGAATATAATGTAAACAGAACTTCAAGTTCAAAGACAATGATTACTGAAACAGATAATGATTATTATTCTGAGTTACTGAGTTACGGCCTATGTTATTATTCTTAAAATATAATTGAGGCACTGAGAGATAGTTATCTTCATGAAGCTTACAATTTACAAAGTCAAGACAGTGAGAATTCAATGGAGGAAAATCTGTCGTGCAAAACATGAATTTCTCTACTTTCTTAATCATTTTAACAGTATATGTCGCATTTGTAGAGGATCTGGATGACTACGTATTCTCCCGCCAATCTTATATTATGAAAGCGATTGACATTACGATATAAGCGAATCACGCAATTATCGGATGATTGCGATTTGAATGGTATATTTATTATTTTAGGCAAATCTAATTAGACTTTTATCAATGGCCGTTGGTCTTTCAATATCGATGATAACGAAGTTTTTATTCTTTGTCCCCTCTTTCATTACTTACAATTATAATATATATACTTTCTAATAATTGAGAAGACTATTTACTACTTTTTAGGTGGTATTTTTTTTTTGGTCGACTATAATTCAATCCTATGTGATCTTTATGCTGAGGGTATTCATTCTAATACTCTTCTCTATTTTAAAAATTTGTAATTAAGTTACATATTTATTCTTTGATGAATTTCTCCTATATTAATCGTGGCAATGCAGGACAAAATTCAAGACATGAATTATTTTTGTTTTTAAAGATGGTGAATTTCTCATCTTAATCATGGCAATGCACGACAAAATTCAAGGCGTGAATTACTATTGTTTTTAAAGATGATTGAGGAAAAGAAATTTTACATTTACATTGCCTACACAAAAGTGTTATCCATAATAATATGTTTTTGAATGTTATAAATAAATAATTTTATGGGGTTTTTTAATTGTTTTAGTATTAATTTATTGGTTATTGTTCTAGGTTAGGTTCTTGTTGCCACATGTTTCTTGTGTTAGATCGACATTTAACTTACGTATTTGTATCTTTTATAATATTTGACCGCTTCAACCTTATTTCTTTTAGTTTACTTCATGTTTATCATTTCCTCTAATTTTGCATGTGTTATCTAGATCTCGTGGTGGTTCTCTCTCCTCCCATGTTCTTACCACAAAGTGTTGGGAAAGTGACCATGTTCATATAATATGGAACTTATCAACCACTCACATACCCATTAAGAAAGTGGTTAATTATTATGTGGGCCTTCCACATCCCCTAATTGTAAATTTCGAGCAATGCTTGTGTCTTTTCTGTCGGCTTTGCATCATGTTAACTCTCGACTTGTTTAGCAATGCATTCCTAATTTTAACTCAATTATATTATAAATACAAAAGTGTTTGAGTTTACCGCATATAGGCCAATAATAAGAGTCAAGAACTACATATTGAATATGCTCATGAATGATATTTAAGTGTTAGCAAGTATTGTTTATTATTTGTAAGAACATGTTGTGTAAAAAGATAAATCAATCATTATGGGTTCATTTTAGCTTTTATTAGTTTTGGTTGGACGCATTGAAATATTATATTGATACACTTGCATATATTGTATTGATTGTTGAATTGTATCGAGTACTAATTATGGTTTTGTCCAAGACATGAGAGCTTGCTAATAACCGAGAGATCACAATACATGCCCTGTTTACATCCCTTTATTTTTATGGGTTTTTCTGGAGTTGAGAACGGAATAGGGTTTAACCAAAGAGAACATATTCCCAATTATTCACAACAAAATCAAATAAAGTGAGGACTTTTTTTATGGCCAAGAGAAAACGATCACATTCGTAGCATTAATTTTCTATTTTGTTGTAAAAAGAAATTTAAAAATTTTGGCCGCCACTTCATAAACCATTACGGTTATAGTGAATGTAGCTTTTAAGTCCTATTTTCTAGTGGTTGACTTTTTTAGTTGTTCAAAATTATTATATGACACATGGTGATGATTTTCCCTACATGTATATATTGGTTCAATGTATTATAAAAATCGCATAAGAATCATATATATTTACAAATTGATAATACTCAATCTAAAATCTATATATATTATTAAAGAAATAACAATATAATACGCTTTTACCCCGATTATAATAACTAATCATTTCTAATCAATAAATTACTAAAACAACATACTCATATAATTATAACACTATTTCATAATTATAGTCTAAACCCTAATTGTAAGATGTAATGATTTCAAAATATAAGATATACTTTTTCTTAAGTAAATGGAATAAAAGCTCTACGATATGGTTTAAATACTTTAAACCACTTCCCGCGTTGACTATACCGTACAAATAAATTTAAAAGTGATGATCAAGGTGTGAGTACTTTGAGAGAGAGATTCAAAATATATATGATTAGCGACGATGCGGACGAGAATTAAATCATTATTCCATTTAGATTGTCTTTATAATTATAATACGTATACATTAGTAATCAACAAATTACTCAAGTAACATATACATATAATTATAACACTATTTCATATTGTAGTATAAACCCCAAAATTATAACATGTAATCATTTCATAATATAAGATAGACTTTTTATTAATTAAATCGAATAAAAACCTTTTACATGGTTTAAAAACTTCAAACTAATTCCCTTATCTATACCGTACAAATACCTTTAAAAAGTGATAAGCAAGGTGTGACTACTTCGAGAGAGACATTCAAACTATATTTGTTTAATGACGACACCGACAAGGATTAAATTATTATTCCATTTAGATTGTCCTTATAATTATAATACCAATAGGAAATATTTATTAATAATAAATAAATAACAATAGTTTACATTTTTGAAAAATAGTATTTGGCTGTCAAAGTTAACCCATGTTTCCAATACTGAAAATATAAAAGGGATTGTGGGCTTTATCCTCCTTTGATGTTCTGAATTTCACCCATTGAAGAACATGGCCTATTTAATATATGGCCTATAAAATCCGTAACATATAAGGCGTTGAACCTTATATTTATTATCCTAAGTGATGTTTTACGGCCTGTATAGCTAGCATTTGGGGAGGTCAGGAGGAGGACGCTCCAAAGTTGCAGAATACCCCGGACCGTTTTTCACCACGAACACCGTATTCAATCCCCACGTTACATGATCGTCAAAGTGACAATGCAGAAACCATACTCCTGCAAGAATTAAATAATCAACTATATATTCTTCTGATATCAATTTTAAGCAGTGGAGAGTTCATGTTTGTATGTTTGTTACCTGGATTGTCAGCTTTGAATCTCATAGCAAGCCACCCATTGACAGGAACTCCCACAGTGTTTCGCAGCGGCGGATCAACCAGATTGAATGAGAGTGGATCTGTTTTAGCATTATAGTTACCAAAACCATCTCCCACCACGTAAAAATCATAACCATGAAGATGCATTGGATGGTTATCTGGTTGGAAAATACTGGTTGCCTGAAACACCACCTGAACCGTGTCATTATAATTGAAAACTTTCACTTTTGTACCAGAAGTTGGCGCCCAGATACTTCTGGGTATATTGTCCCCTGTATAATTGAACTTAAGAGGAGGGTTTGAAGGAAAGTCAGTGGTAAAGACGCCATTAATGCCAAAGTAATAAGCTTGGAGGATGGCGATATCTGGCAGGACAAAAGATATGTTATTCATGCTTGCAGATACTCTGGTGTTGTTAGGGGCGCTACAAGTCATACCAGTGGGACAGGGCACTAAACCGAGTCCTATGGTAGTGATGACGCTCTTGTCTACTGTTTGTGGAACGTCCGCCGGGTGCTCGGCGGAAGCCAGGCTTCGCAATGCTCTGCTAAATGTAGTCACGGTTGCAGTGTCGTTGTAAACAGGGAGTTGTGGAAGGATTGGGGTGGCAGATGATGGAGACCCCTCGTAGTGTACAATGGCTGTCGTCGTGGTGTTATCGAAGTTGCCGACTGCCATAGTAGTGTATACGCTGGCGGCCATGTAATAGTTGCCTTGCGCTTGGTTGGCTGTGAGAAGAACGTCTGAAGTCTGGCCAGGAGTTATGAACAGTATGTCTGTTGTGTATGGCTTTGTGTAGGAAGCATCCGCGCCTACCACTGTGAGATTGTGTGATGCTATCTTGAAAAACAGGTGATTATTGACTGCAGCATTGACGATTCTCAGAAGGTAGGTTTTTCCCCGTTGTACCGAGACATTAAATGTTCCTGTAGACAAAATAGTTAGTTTATTGATTCCCACTGGAATTGTTAAGCTTTAAACCTTATATTGTGGGGAAAGTCTTCGTCGTACCAGATGTTGAGCAACGATACAGAGCTCCAGGCTTGCCATTCACAGTAAAAGCGTCCGATATATTTGGTGCAGCTCCCGTAAGATTTGCTGATTGTTCGACTGTGATAGGATCACTGTTCCACCATTCTCCTGTTTAATAAAAGTAATTTGAATTAAAAATACAAACCATATATATCCATACAAAAACTTCGAGAAAATTTAGTCATACAGTATATTTTCTGTTCCACAGAGAGATGTATAAGCGATGGAACAATATATATATATATATATATATATATATACATATACTTTGAATAGAATATTTTAATTTACCGTATGATTATAAGAAAACAGACATTCACCTTATATATCAAGGTCTTCATAATAGAATACTTTAATTTACTAGAACTAGATGTCAATCAAAACATTTTATAACAGCCAAAATAAGTGTCACACGAAAAATCAAAGGAAAAGCAGTTCTCCAATAATGTTCTTATGGCCATGTCAGACGCTTTCCCGTACATCAAAGTACTGAACATTGTTTTCAAAATTTAACGCAAAACTTTACCATATCAAAATATAGATAATTAGTTGTTTTTCCTTTGATAGAGAGTCTATAAGAATATCTTTGTAAAGGGTAAAACTATTCTAAACTTATATAGATGCCGCCTGTTAGTTTAGTCTAGCTAGGGCGAGGAACTCAAGTTTTCAATTTCGCATAACAATTGATTATAAACATTATTTCTCTAATCAACGAGTACGTGGTATTCTTTTTCACGGTAAAACTGTATATTTGTTATTAAATATAGTTTTAAAATGTATTCATTTGAATGTTGATTAAGCGAAAATTTTAAATAGGGATGAGATTTGAAGGAAAGTATTTTTATTGGCTATTTTTAAGATTAAGGTTCATTCAAAAATTATTTGAAGATATTATAATGGAGAGAGTTGATAATAAGAAAATATATTTTGTTGATATTGAATGATTATTTGTGAATATATATTTGTAATAAGTTTGATGGTTTTAACAAATAGATATATATCAATTTCTAATATGTTTTTATAAACATAAATTGTCAAATACATTAAAACACCCAAAAATATGTGACAGGGCATCAAATTTGAGTGTTAAGTTTGAGACCTCGTGGCTGCTTTGACATAAATCTAAAAATTGATATCATAGTAGTCAAATCTACTTTTTATATGTCATATCACACAAATCTATAATCAATATTAAAGATAATATTTGTACAACTTACAAATTCTAAATATGAAAGTCTATACCGAAAACATTACTAATTAAAATATACTTTACTATTCTAATAAAAAATCATGTAACAAGTGGGTATGAACTGTAAATTATTGACATCGCTATTACCTAGATTTTATATATATACTCGAAAACACGAGGGAAGGGCATCAAATCTCAAAGAGTACTAATTTTGAGATTACTCCTTTCACATAAATACAAAAATTATATCGAGTAGTCAAATCTACTTTTTATATGTCATATCACACAAATCTATAATCAAAATTAAAAATAATATTCACACTATACCAAAAAAATTACTAATTAAAATATTCTTTACTCCTCTAATAAAAAAATCATGTCACAAGTGGGTATTCAACGTAATTCATTCACATTGCTATTACCTTCTATATATATATATACTCCACAACATGTGGAAGCACATCAAATCTTAGTACTAAATTTAAGACCTTATTACTCCTTTCACATAAATCCACAAAAATGATTATCATAATAGTCTATTCTACTTTTTATATGTCATGGCACACCAATCTATAATCAAAATTGAAGATACTATTTACACAACTTACAAATTGTAAACATGACACTCTATACCAAAAAAAAAAATACTAATTAAAATATACTTTACTACTCTAATGAAAAAATCATGTAACAATTGGGTATGAAATGTAGATTATCACATGATCCCTATTACCTTTTACATATATAGTAGAAAAACAGGAAACGCACATCAAATCTGTAGACCTTATTACTTCTTTCACATTAAATGAAAAAAATAATATCATACTAATCAAATCTACTTTTTATATGTCATATAACAAAAATCTATAATAATTTTTTTTTTTAAAAATTACACAAACTTACAAATTGTAAACATGAAAATCTATACCCAAAAAAAAAAACTTTACTTTTCAAATTAAAAAAATTATATAACAAATAAATATAAAATACAAATTATTCACCTCACTATTACCTTTTATATATATATATATATATATATATATATATATATATATATATACATAATATGTATATGTATATCCCTTTCATATATGATTATCGTACCATTCTAATGAAAACTTTTCATATAACACGTGGATACACTCCTAGCCATTCAGAACACTATCAATTTAAAAATTAAAATAAACAATATCAAATCATCAACATAAACTGGTCGCTCGGGATTCGGGACGCTTGTTTCTTTTGTGTGCAAATATAGCAATTCAAATCGCTCGCTATTTCTTTTCAGCAAATTAAAATAATTTGCAATTAATCAGAATTAGAAAATGGCTTCCTAACCTGCTTATTTAATGTTTGTAATCTTTGATTTCCTCCATTTTTCAGTTTAGATTTATTCCTCTTTGCTCAACCAAAGAAGCCACAGATTGAATAAAACATCATACTTATAGCTAACTCGAATATTATTTGCTCTGCACACAGTTTACTTTTTAATCGAAAGTTTGAATCAAACACATCTACAAACTAAATAAGGCCGTCAGATTTCTGTATTAATTTTCAATATCCACAAATCTGCTCTCTAATCCTCAACTAATTAGTGTCCATAAATAACGAATTCTCGAAACTATCTAAATCCGCAAATTAAACCGTATACGTTTCCGGTATTCATTACCTAGAACGATCGGAATCTCGGCATGGGGACGAGGAAAGGGATAACAAGTGCCATTCTTGGGATATATCACTATTGCTCCGTGAACCGTTGCACGCAGCCATGAGACATGGGCATGCCACCACAAGGTTCCTTCCTGCCCAATAATGGTGAATCTGTACGTAAAATTTCCGCCCGGCTGAATGGGACACTGTGTAATATACCCCGGTCCATCAGCCCACGCTGATCGAATCTGTCTGACTCCATGCCTGAAATATGTTTGGGAAATCAGCACAGAATATCATCATTCACTCTAAAAACAACTTTAATTTGAAGGTTTGAGAAGCAGATCATACCAATGGAGGGTGGCATTATACTTGGCTCTGTTATATGTCTTGACAACAAGAGTGTCGCCATTTCTTACATACAGAGTTGGACCAGGCAGCTGCCCATTCACTATGATTGGGCTATATGTCTTACATAGCAGAGTAACAGGCGACGGCTCGATCTGCGTGGCAAAAGCCAAATCAAAACAATTTATGGTTCCTTTGCAAATAAGATTAACATGTCATTTAAACAGAATCAAAGAAATGAATGCAGCCTTACAACGAATGTGTGGTGATGAACCTTTGCCCTTGCTAAAACACCGAATAAGACATTCAATGAAACCAGCAGCACTGAAAACCTTAACGAACAATACTTCAACATATTGCTAATACCAAACATTTACGCAGAGTGCAAAAGAAAGCACTTGTTCAATATTTAAGGAGCAAGGAGACAGAGTATGATGAATACTTTGTTTATACGAATCATTAATGTCGCGTATGTATATAGAAATGATGGAAGATAAAACGTTTAGAGGGAGAGAGTTGTACGAAAGCTATAATATAGGTGTGTGGAGACCACATTGTGGACACGCACATGGAACTGCAATTCACCGGACGATCATTCCACAGGAATTTGTCGGAAATCGTAATAATGCCGGAACTAAATCAAAAGTAAATCGTATTATAATAGAAATTTTATTCTCCGCGTAGAAGATAAGCTTTTGGACACGCGGAAATATATGTAGGGAAAAAGTCGTGTTACCGGGGACCTCTTGGTGCCCAGTCACTATCTCGCCAATATTTCATAATGCCATATATAGTGCAATGTCGTGTCTCGCCTATATTTAATATTTTTAAAAAGAAATTGTTTTCTTGTGTTAATATAGGCCGCAGATCCACCAATGGCAAGTGCTTACTTACAGTTGTAGAAGAGAATTGAACACAAAAAGAAAAGTAATGCCCACGCTACCTAAGTAGCTATCAGAGAATCTATGGTTCTCCATAATTCCCACTAGCAGCCATGGGTCCTCGCTACAAGATCCACTCTTTCCACGTTGCCTTTTTTAAAAGTGTGATTTCAATTTTGTTCACTCCACCCATATATACATGTGTATTTTTGTGGTGTAGAAACATTGAATATGACAAAATTTATAAGCAAAACAGTATGTTAATTGTGTCATTTGTCATTTATTACGTAGTTATAATTGAATATATTGTGATTTTTAGAAAATTTTAGATGTGACATTTACTGTAATAAAAGACAATTATTATTCATTTTTCAACTTCCAATTATTACATTATAATTTAACCTTTACACATCCTACCATTTAAAATATTACGAATGTTTTTTTTTCCAATTTTAAAACTGAATATAATACATATTTTAATTTAATGTTATGAAATTTTATTATCATAATAAAAGTTTCAAATCATACAATCTCACATACAAATTATTTTACTTTAATTTTAAAATATTACAATCATAAAACTTATGTAATATTTTAAATATAAGTATTTAAATTTAATTTTTAAAATCACAATTCAAATATAAATATTTATTGAATATAATACAAATGTTAATTTGAAGATTTTATAATATAAACAATAGAAAATAAATTGTGAAAGAATATTATATCAATTTTAAATAATACATATTTACATGCATACTTCAAATATGGCAATAACTAATAATTTAATTAATAAAATGTAAAAGTGTAAAAATTATCAAAATATAGCATTATAATTTTTAAAATTTTCAATCAATTGATACTTGGTATTATTTTTGTATAGTACATTTTCTATGTGTAAAATTTGTAACTTCTATATCAGGTATTTAATATTGTTTTAAAATGTATTTATCTAAAACAATTGTTTTAAATTTGTAATTAGTATGTATTTATCGAGTTTTTAAAAGTGTGAATTTTATTTTGTACATTTGGAAATATTGAATATGATAAAACTAGAATGAAAATAATGTTTTAGTTGTCATTTGTCATAATTGAAATAGTGTTACATACTTTGAAAATATATGTAAATGTACAATTTTATAAATGTGACATGTACCTTAATATTAAAAAAATTTAGATCATTTTTTTAAATTGTAACTATTACTACAACAATTTCATATTTACAAACTCTAAAATTTAAATATTATAAATATTAATTTACAAATTTGGTTTTTAAATACAACTCCTTAAATATTTTTATTTTAAAATATTACAATCATAAAATTTTAAATATTAGTGTACCATAAATATATATAAAAAATTATAAAATCAACATTCAAATATAATTATTTATCAAATGAAACAAAAAAATTAATTTGATTTTTTTAATATAAACAATAGAAAATAAATTTTCAAATAACATTATTTTAATTGTTTTTTTAAAATGCATACTTA
This sequence comes from Taxus wallichiana var. yunnanensis, assembly GCA_018340775.1. Taxonomy (NCBI): domain Eukaryota; kingdom Viridiplantae; phylum Streptophyta; class Pinopsida; order Cupressales; family Taxaceae; genus Taxus; species Taxus wallichiana. The sequence continues at coordinate 65,789,536 of CM031233.1, forward strand.
CATGTATGATTAAAAATAATAATTACATTAATAGTGTAAAAAAACTTATAAAAATTTTACTTAAATTCTATAATCAATTATTATTTGTTATCATTTTTTCATGGTAAATTTTATCTATGTAAAATTTGTTACTTGTATATGTGTTATCTAATATTATTGTAAAATGTATTTATTAAAGTGTTGTTTTAAATTTGTAACTAGTATGTATTTATCACATTTTAAATATGTTTAAATTCAATTTTGTACATGCAAAGTCTAATTTTAATTTTGTCATTTGTCATAATTAAAATATTATTATGTACTTTGATAATTGGCATAATGATATTATTAAACAATTTTATAGATGTGACATGCACCACAATAATAAAAGAAATTGTAACTCATTTTTAAATTAGAACTATTTACACAATAATTTAATATTTAAAAATCCTACAATTTAAAACATTATGAATATGTAATTTACAAACATTGAAAATTTTGTTATCTATTTTTTATTACTATAACAATAAAAATTTCAAATCATATAAATCCCTCCACAAAAATATTTTATTAAATGTATGTAATATTCTAAATATTAGTGTACCAAAATCTCTAATTTTTTTAAAAATCATAATTCAAATATAATTAGTAATTAAACAAAATAAAAATTTTAAATTAAAAATTTGTGAAATAGGCCATCGAAAATAATTTTTCATGGAAGGAGTTGTAATTCAATTTAATCGGTAAGAACAATGGTTACTTTTATCAATCAACTAAATTGTCAAACTATTTTATTTAATAAATTGTTTAAAAATACATATATACATGCTAAAACATGATATTAATTAATAATAAAATGAAAAAAAATTATCAAAATATAACATCATGTTTTAAATTCTACAATCAATTAATATTTGATATTATTTTTGTATAATAGATTGTTTATGTATAAAATATCTAACCTCTATATTTTTTTATCTAATATTGTTTTAAAATATATTTATTTAAGTGTTATTTTCAATTTGTAATTAGTATGTATTCATTACATTTTTTAAATTTTGAATTCATTTTTATATACTCTAATCTTTTCTTTGAAAAAAATATTTTAATTGTGTCATCTATCATAATTTAAATATTGTTACTTACCTTGAAATTATTATGAGTATTTGTGGATGTATAATTTTATAAATGTAACATGCATTACAATAATAAAAAAGTAGCTCATTTTTAAATTGTAATTATTTACACAATAATTTAATATATATTTATTAATGGTAAAAGGTTTTTTGACTGGGATCATACCTAGGAACAATAAAAATGGGTCAACACCTAGATATAGCGATGAGAAAAAAGAGAAAAAGAAACAAATTGCCCAACAATACCACAACCAACATGAATCACAATCAGTTATCTGTAAAAATAAAAGAGCAGGAGAGGAACAACTGGAAAGAATAAAGAGAGAAAAATTATTTAGGTTGTGGAAGTGATTTTTATGAATAGATTTCCTCTTGTTATGAACACTTTTCCACCCATCGAGAAAATTATTCTATTGGAAGAACAACTTCAATTCCTTCAATTGGCTGATATGTGATTTTTATACAAGGAGAGCAAGGAGGTACATTCTCATTTTCCGCTACATATGCTTGTGGTTCAGTTTATTTTATCCTCTGAGTTTCATCAATGGAAAACCCCTTAGGGCTCACTAGAACAATGCGCTAGAGGGTCTCAACAACCATCGTGGTACTAACATCCTAGAGGGGATCCTTTCCAGAAGAGGGAGATGATGGATCCAGAGTGAATTAGAGGGGTGCACACCATGTGATGATCAAGTAAAGATTATTTCCACCATGTGGGTTTAGTGACATTGTGCTTAGGTAATCCACAATCAACAATCAAGTGTCCAGTTTTAAAACATCTCTAGCACCGAAAATGTAACACCCACTAAAAACATGCAAGGATAAAACAAAAAAATTAGATAACTTATTTTTACTTGGTTTAAGTTTATATGTGTAGTGTCCATTAAAATAACCCACTTGAGACCCAAGGAACAACCTAGGATTAGATAGGAAAATTATGGAATAATATTTTTTTGTTTAAAAGTGTCTTCAACTAGGTTACAAGACAACAGTTGTCACAAACAAGGTTCCAGATCAATACTAATTTACTAGATTATATTTTTTTCTTTATTAACAATTATTAAAGGTCACAAGGTCAAAATTTAGGGTTAGAAAGTTCAATTAGGTTAGGAGGGTAATTTCACACTACACCACTCTCTAACTGGATTAAAAGATTCAACTTGATTTTTCTCAAAATTAACACTCTCAAAACTTCCCTAAAACATTCCCATTGGATAGGAAATTTCCTCACCTTTCCAATGATATAAAGAAGTCCTCCTAACTCCTCATATTTCTCAAGTTATAGGCTGGCGGACCTTGGGAGGAAAATTTTCCCAAGAGTAGGCCGTGGGCCTAGGGAAGAAAATTTTCCCATGTGTAGGCCGGCAGAGTGGGGAGAAAATTTGGCACATTTTCCTTCTTCGAGGAAAAAGCGTGATTTACCTCCGCGCACCCGTGAGCCCGAAGAGGACACGTGTTGGCTTTACAACACCCCGGTGGAAAATTGGGCCATCGGAGTGATTTAAGACATTATGTCTTTTCGGCCAAAAAGCACTAGGGATCAAAATGGTCCGCACCTCCACCGATGCCCAAGGCACCATGTGTCAAGCTCTAATTGGTTGTAGGGTGGTAGGGAAAGTTAGGAAAAAATTTCCAATTTTTTTGAAGCGCTAAGTTAAAAAGGGATCTGCTCCTCTACCAATGCCTCGTGGTGCCATGTGGTAGCCTCTGATTGGTTGCGGGGTGGTAGGGTGGCGAGGAAAATTAGGAAAATTTTCCCAAATTTTTTTGAAGCACTAAGTTAAAAGGGATCTGCTCCTCTACTAACACCTCGTGGTGCCTCATGGTAGCCTTTGATTGGCTGCAGGCCAGTGGGGAAAATTAGGAAAAATTTCCCAATTTTTTTTTATAGTTAGAATTATTTTTTGACACCAAATGAAGAAAAACTTTAGAAGGCCATAACTTTTTATAAAGAGCTTGATTTTTGGAAAACGAGGACTTTCTGTAAAGCTCTCGATGTCCTCTTTACACATGAATCATTAAATTTTGATTTTGATAAAGTTTAAGGAGTCAATTTCAAGAAAACGATCTGCAGGCTTTTAAAAGGCAAGCTAGTAGATTTTAACTTATGAAATTTTAATCAATTGTCCTTCTTCCTCTCTCAACATGTCAATTAGACATGGAGAACTGTTCTTAGATGGATTTGGAAATTAAGTTTGTTTTATTGACTCTAATTTAAAAAAAAACAACCTTGACAACAAAATGACAACAAAATGGTTTGAGCCCAATTTTGCTAAGTTTTCTAAGGAATTCCTTAAGTATTTTTGTCTAATTGAATTCATTTAGGGCATACTACTTCAATTTAATTGTTTAATTTATTGTTTCATTCTTTGCAGATTCGAGTGTGCATTTTTGGATAAAGTATTTGCTAGTTTGAAAATACAAAATAGAGATCAAATTTTAAAGGATCTATTCACCATTTTCATCTTCCAAGTATTAGAATTCATTCCAATTCTAATCTAATACATTTAGTTGATTCAATTCAACTATTCAAAAGCTAAAATACATCTCTGATTTCCAAATTTTACATATTTCAAAAGACAAAGTATTACACTTCCTTCATATGCATTTCTTTCTTTCAAACAGAGATTACAACTCACATTTAGATGATCAAATTCAATACAATGATGCAATTTGAGGAAGGTAGTGCAATCCTTTATTGATTTCAAATACAACTTTACAACTTTTCTTTCATTCCTCAAATTCCTCATACAGAATACAATTCTTTCACATTCCTTCAAACACTGAAAACAAAGTTTATCTCTTTCACATTACAATATACAACTTTCAAATCAATACAACATCTTTCCATTACAAAAATTACAAGTTCATCCACTTCAAGTGGGAAAGGTTACAATACAGTTTCATTTCACAAGGAACTATCAAACTATAACGCCCATTAAAACAACCCACTTGAAAACCAAGAACAACCTAGGATTAGTTAGGAAAATTATGGAATTTTTTTTTTTGTTTAAAGAACCTAAAACCATGTTACAAGACAACAATTGTCATTAACTGTGTTTGAAACAATTCTAATCTACTAGAATATACTTTTCTTTTATTAATAATTATTAGAGGTCATAAGGTCCAAATTTAGGGTTAGAAGTTTCAATTAGGTTCAGAGGGAAATTCCTCACCATACCCACTCTCTAACAAAGCTTAAAAGGTTCAACCTGATTTTTCTTAAAGTTAACGCATTCAAAACTTTCCTAAATCATTCCCATTAGATAGGAAATTTTCTCACCTTTCCAATGATATAAAGAAGTCCTCCTAACTCCTCATAAAACTCAAGTTATGGGCCGGCGGACCTTGGGAGGAAAATTTTCCCAAGGGCGAGCCTGCGGGCCTAGGGAAGAAAATTTTCCCATGCGCGGACCGGCGGAGCGGGAGAATTTTAGCACTTTTTCCCTCTTTGGGGAAAAATTGTGATTTGCCTCCACGCACCCACAAGCCCGAAGAGGACACGTGTCAAGCTCTGATTGGCATGGGGAAATGGACTTGCGGGGACACATTCGAATTTAAGACTTTCAGGTTTAAAAATGCAAGGGGTTAAAATCCACGCATGCCTCCACTGCTCCTAGGTTCCACCATGTGTCATGATTTTATTCACTACGGGTCATTGGGTCGGTAGAGAGATTTAGGAAATTATGCCAAAAAGGTTTAAAAGCTTAAGTTTTCAAGCACACTTGCTTCTCCACCAGTGCCTCGTAATGCCATGTGGCAGCACTTGATTAGCTGCGGGTTGGCAAGGAGGTGGAAGAAAATTAGAAATTTTTTTCCATTTTTTTCTAAAACTCTAAGGTCAAAACAGATTCCATGCCAATAAGCGATATGCGAACAAAATCATTGTTTTAAGTATGAAAAACCTTGAATGGACATTCAAATGTATTCGATCCCATAGATTAAATGGAAGTAGGGTGTTGCCCAAAGAGAGAACTCGAAAATGGAATTAACAAACTAAATACTCCATATTTAGAGTGGAAACCTCTACAATTAACAAATAGAAGACATTTCCTCCTCAAATCTATAAACTAAATTAAATTAAGCTAGATCCAAATGAATCCCTCCATGGCTTCCCTCCTTGCTTTCATGGCTTCCACTCCTCCAACCTGCAAATTAAAAAAAAAAAAAAGAGACCAAATGAGGAGGCTAGGGCAAAGAAAAAGGTTTAATAAAATTTCATAAGGATAGTTAGGGTTAGTATGGAACCCTAGGATCTAGTGGCCACAATTGATTTAATCCAAGGGTTAAGAATCATCCCTACAATTTTAGGTGGGAATATTTGTTTTATGTGATTTTAAATAATTTAAATGTGAAAATGAGTGAATGGGGCCACTTAGTGCCCTAGTGTATTAAGTTAAAAATGTAACTCTTTTAGTATGTTTTAGTAAATGATTCAATGGAAATATTAAAGCTAGTGATTTAAGGGAACTAAGGTAACTAAGGTTAAGGGTTTAATTATTGTGGGTTTGAATATTAATTTGAGAAGGGGAAACTATTTAACCAAGTAAAATAAATTAATGGACACTTTGCTAGCAAATTGTAATTAAATTGACATTAGAAATGGAATAAGAATATTTAATTATTAATCTAGACAATACCCATCCATTGTAATGTAGAAAATTGTTGGCAGGAATTAGTTAAATGTATTACAGGGTTTGACACCCTTTCAATCTTTCAAAACAAAAAAATTCCGCAACTTTCTAGATTATTATTTAAGGTTTAATGTGGTTTTCGAACGTTGCAATTTGTGGGCATCACAAAATCCTTCAAAGATATTAGATTCGCAATAGAGGTGCTACAAATATTACATTCCCTACCACCCAATGTTGAATATTCCTCTTTAGTGTGTCTTGCAATCACTTCCACAACTCTTAAAAATGCATTCATTCATTAAATTAATCCTACATTGGTTAGTAGGATTGGATTATGTACATAAAAACCCCAATATATCGGGTGGACTTATGCCAAATAGAAGTGGCATCAAAATGAAGAAATTTTTGATTGAAATTAGTTATCGAATGAATATTTTCTATTAATTGCTCTTTCATCTCCTGCTCTATGACTAGATAATCCCAAAATAAATCTATGAAAATTAATTTCCTTTATATACTGTGCCTTACTATGTGCAAGATGAATATTCTTGTTCATTACATGTTGGAATTTATCACATGATTCAAATATCCTACTCTAATGACCCTAAATTACTTATTAATTTAGTCTTTAATTGCTTAGCATACAATTTTTAATAGATATAAAGTTTGATTGTGAACCAAAAATGAATCATATTTAATTCATGTTCATTTATTAGAAAATTGAGAGATGTTTATCTATTAAATTTTAGTGTTACTAAAGATCAACATAACCTTTATGTGTTATTTAAGTGTTTTTATGTTTTTATAAATATTTACTATAAAAGTATGTTATTAATGACTATGAGTTCTAGTGATAATGAAGGATTGTATGTCATGAACCTTACAAATTTGAATGGTATAAGGAGTGTGAATATTACACATGTCCAAAGTGTGGAGGGTATAAGAGAACATATAAATGCACCTAGAATACTCCTTATGAAATTCATTTTCCATCTAGGTAACACAATTTACCTCTTCTTGAATCTATTCCATTTAAGAAGATGATATTGTGATGGTGTTGAAACCATCAAATTATTTCTGAAATCAATTGTCAAAACCATCATAAATGACAAGAATTAAAATCCATAAAATATGTTAACCACAAAGGAATGAGTGTACTTTTAACAACAATTATTTGTATCATATGCATACATGTGTTGTGGTTGAAATATCTTTGTTATACTTTTAAGATATGATCACTATAATTATCTTGGCTAGTATATGCAATACATCTTATCATGTTGGGGGTTTGAAATATAGAGTGTTGAATGGATGAATTATTCGAAAAAAGTAGATACATTCTAGTAGAAGTAGAGTAGTCATTACAAATAGAGCATGTAGATTGTAGTAAGGGATTGTATGTGAGTGTGCATAAGAGTGTATAGAGAACAAGGTCTAATCAACCCTATTAAATATTAAATCGGGTAATGTTGAGAGTGTAAATGAAAAAACGTAATTTATCTCCATAATTCTATAAAATAGTAGAACTTTTTAAAAATATATTCCTATCTTGTCATCAACATGTAAGTGATAATCTAGTAAAATTTATCTTGATCCCATTATTATTTATTAATTAATTTTGGACAATAATAATTAATTTCAATATTCAATATCAAATATTGAAAGGTGCATGAAAACCCTTAATTGTATATTTTGAGAAATATTTTCAATCCCTTTTAATATAATATCTAAGTTAATTTCAACTTATAACAATATTTTTTAATGAAAATATTAAATATTATATAATAAATTAGGTTAAGTAAATATTTTTGAATTTGGAATAGTAACATAAATAATTACGATACAAAATACATCTAAATAATGATGGGATACAAATCATCTAAACACTTACAAGAAAGACCTTAACCAATGCCTCAACTCAGAGACTTAATGTTTTAGAGGCTAAAACTAAGTGCACGGGAAAGCGTGGCCTTTATCCTAGTTTATTTCCCTTTCTAACTCCCCGCATTGCTTATCAAAACTCCATAGTCTAGAAGATGGTGAACTTGGTGAAGCTCAAGTCTTTTGTGTATGTCATGTGCTCTTTCTCAGCTAGCATCGAGGCAGGTCAGGAGGAGGCGGCTCCAGAGTTGCCAAATAGCCTGGACCATTCTTCACCACAAACACCATATTTAATCCCCATGTTAAATGATCGTCAAAGTGACAATGCACGAACCAAACACCTGCACAAACAGTAATGACTCGCTTATTAACAAATTTCGAGTCACATGCGATCTAATCATGAGAGAATTGAAAAAGTCTGTAAGTAATTACCAGGATTGTCAGCTTTGAATCTGATGGCCGTCCACCCAATCACCGGAACTCCTACGGTATTCCGCAGCACCGGATCAAACAGATTGAATTTTAGGGGATCCGTTTGAGCATTATAATTACCAGAACCTTGGCCTACCACGTAGAAATCATAACCATGAATATGCATTGGATGGTTATCCGCCTGAAAGATACTCGTAGCCTGGAACACCACCTGAACTGTAGCATTATAATTCAACACACTCACTTTCGTGCCAAAACTTGGTGCCCAAAGACTTCTCGGTATATTGTTGCCTGTGTAATTGAACACAACAGGAGGATTCGGAGGAAAGTCGGTTGTAAAGACGCCATTGATGCCAAAGTAATAAGCTTGCAAGATGGCGATACTTGGCATGACAAAAGATACGTTGTTCATACTGGCACGTATTCTGGTGTTGTTTGGGCCTGCGCAGGTGGTGCCGTTTGGGCAGGGAAGTAAACCGAGTCCTACGGTTGTGAAGATGCTCTTGTTTATTGTTTTGGGAACGTCCACCGGGTGCGCAGGTGAAGCCAGGCTTCGCAATGCTTGGCTAAATGTTGCCACAGTTGCATTGTCGTTGAACACAGGAAGTTGTGGGAGGATTGGGGTGGAAGATGATGGAGAGCCCTGGTAATTTAAAATGGCGGTGGTGGTGGTGTTATCAAAGTTGCCTACTGGTATATTTGTGTATATTCTAGCGGCTATGTAGTATTTAGCTGGTGATTGATTGGCTGTGAGAAGAACGTCTGCAGTTTGGCCAGGGCTATGAACATCACGTCTGTTGTGTATGGTTTTGTGTAGGAACCATCCACGGCTACCACTGTGAGACTGTGTGATGCTATCTTGAAAAACAGGGGACTATTGACTGCAGCATTGACAACTCTCAACAGGTAGGTTTTTCCCTGTTGTACAAACAAATTATATGTTCCTGCATGCACAGTGGTTATACATGTTCATTCTTTGTAGAATATTCAATAATTTAATTTACGTGTTTTGTTTTAAACAAAAAATATGCTGCTCAACTGATGTTAAGTGGAAGAATAATTTTATACCTTTTTGGTTTTAAACGATAAAATCATCCTTACCTGATGTTGAGCAAGGATATAAATCTCCTGGTTGACCATTGATGGTGAAAGCGTCAGATACATTAGGTACACCTCCCGTCTGAATTGATAGAGCTTCTACTCTTATGGGATCAGTATTCCACCATTCCCCTGTTTAATAAAAGTAGGTTGAACTAAGAATAGTATATATATTCAAAAACTTTGTATCCAAAATGTATATTTTCCATCCCAAAAAGTCTGTGTCTATGCAATGTTATCATTTTTGAACGTTGACAAGCACAGGAAATCTATGTTTATCTAGCCCATTTATAATCTTTCGATTGTATGCAAGTGGCCTTCACTATACACCAAGACAATAATCAATAATAAATATTTTTGTTTAAATGGAACTAATCATAAATAGAATTATAAAGCTCAACATTAAGTTTATCAGATGTTTCACTTATATTTTTATTTATTTTATTTAGAATCTTTATTTTTAGTTTTCATTATTATTTTTAACTTCAAAAATTATTTGCATTTCTAACACTTGAACAGTAAAACTTAATACTAAAAAGAATGTACAAACTGAGTACATCGAAATATTAATTAGGATAAGTTCTACCTAGATATTTATATAGTTTATTATCTATTTTACCAAAAAAATATCTATATATATTTGAAAGAATATATACGAGTAATCAAAGTTGCCATTCTATTTAAATAAATATTTTGAGAAACATAAATTTTGAGAGCCTTATCTAAGGTTTTCATATGTTAGGTGTTTCATATTGATTAATGATTTAATTATTTTGTTTGAATGGATATTATTTTAGGAGTTATGCAATGAAATGTTAACAATTATTCGTATAGATATCTCAAATATATTTATTGCAATATGTAGAGATATCAATCTTATATTTTCAACGTAGATTTTTCATGTACCACATTGACTAATAGTTTCATTATCTTTTCTGTCAACTTCTAATTGATTGATGAAGAATAATATTGATCTATCTACACAATGCTATCGAGCTTTAAAAAATTGTTCGAACACTAGATGCAAACTTAATTATAAGTGAGGATTAAATGAACGTCAAATTTAAGGTTAAAATTTCATGACAACAATCAGAAAATTAAGCTCACATATAAAACTGATCAACTCACTCCACCCAATTACCATTTAAAAAAACCTATCAACTAAAAGATCTTTAAAAATCTTTAAAAACAAGATATTATTTTAGAATCATCTACATCTAATTCCCCATCTTTATTTTCGACCTCTTCTTATTTATCATCTAATTTGAGCTTCAGCTTCTTCCTCTTTTGTGCACCCAAGAATCCTTAAATTCAATCAATCGTTATGCTCTTAAAACTTCAACCATGTTACATTTTAGTGTGGAAGGATAATTTAAAGAGAGAGAAAATAAACATGAACACAATATAAATTATATTGTATGTTAAACTAGTATAAATACGACGTGTAGTTTCTATTACATATTTTCTATGAAACACACCTTCAAACTCAAGCTCTTTGTAATCAAAATTAAAAATTTCAAAAACAGAAAAACCACAATCCTCCATAGTATATGTTTTCTTGTAGATAGTTATAGTCTTTATTACCTAGTACAATTGGAAGCTCGGCATACGGTTGAGGAAAGGGATAAGAGCTGCCTCTCTTAGGATATATCACCAATGCTCCATGAACCGTTGCACGCAGCCATGAGACATGGGCATGCCACCACAAGGTTCCTTCCTGCCCAATAATGGTGAATCTGTATGTAAAACGCCCGCCTGGCTGAATGGGACACTGGGTAATATACCCAGTTCCATCAGCCCATGCTGTTCGAAGCTGTCTCACTCCATGCCTATAATCATAATCGACAATTGTATTAACAATGCAACTCATAGTCTACAACGGCTCTATTTGCATTACTAGGTTTGAGAGGCAGAATGTACCAGTGGATGGTTGCATTATACTGAGCTCTGTTATAAGTTTTAACTATAAGTGTGTCGCCATTTCGAACATGCAGAGTTGGCCCAGGTAGTTGTCCATTCACTGTGATTATGTTACGTCTTTGGCATAACCTAGTAACAGGTGTGCGTTCAATCTGTGCAAATTCAAAACAAAGTGAATTATTCCAGATAAGTAGAAAGGTTATCGTTAGAATACAAAGGTGCTGACATTTTAGGATATTGAATTAATATAACTTAATTGTAAAGAATAAGCAAAGCAATTAATATAACTGAATTGAAAAGCACAAGTAAAGCAGTTAATATAATTTGGACTTACAATGAATGTGTAGTGATGAATGTTTGCCGTGGCTAGAGAATCGATTAAGACAACGAACGTAACAAGCACAGCAATAAATCCGAGGCAGTAGTTTCTTGACATTATAAACATATTGTAAAAGTCAAATATCCGTTTCTTTGTTATCAAGTTTGCAAATATAAGCAAATTTTCAATGTCCAAAAAAACTATAATGATAGCACTCGAAATAAATTTTGTTGACAAGGAGAAAACAGAGTCCGATATCTGCTTGCTTATGCATGCGAATCATTAATGTCGCATATATATGTATTTCATGAAAAATTGACATGAGGAGTAGTTGAGAAAATTTGATATCAGATGTCGACCTCCGTAAATTTAGGTATTTATTTTCCTATATTTTTGTTATCTGGTTTGTAATACAGCGAGAATCCAAACTGTAGAAATCAGGGGCAAGTAATTTCAACTGCCATGGTTATGACAGCTTTATTCACGTGAGATAAAAACTGCTCCCAATGAGTAGTTGGACCTGAGCACCCTCGCCATTATTATTTTATTAATATTGCCAATATTTTCCTTTGAACTAGCGAATGAAACCATAATCTGACCTGTGAAGTAGTTAAATATTAACTTTCAGAACAAATAACAACTGTCATTTTGTTTTTACAGCCTAAGAATAACAAATGTATTACGACTTCTAGTTGGAAATGTGAGAAAGCCCCCCATTTCTAACCCCATTCATGAAAATGTGGGGGACTCCACGTGAAGATTTTCAGTCAGCAAAAATTGACATTTTAACTGATGTTGAGATCCTTAATCACTTTGAAAAGCAAAGGTTATAATCCCAAGGAAGTGGCGCCTTCTTAAGGGGTAACAGTCCAACTGTCCAAGGATAAAGATCTCACACCAGTCCCGCCTTTTTAAATGGAGTGCTTTTCCACTACTTAACCCTTTCAAATTAGATGTTTGATTTTTTAAAACCATCTATTTCAGCAACATTGTATATATGTCCATATTATTAATACTATATATTCTAGAGTCTTATACATTTATAAGTATGGAGTAAACTTATACACCGTAAAATTTGAAGTTCCTTTTATGAAAATATATTGATGCGACTAGATCGATTTTATTCATTTAAAAAATCAAATAAAATAATCATTAAAAATACAATATAAAGAATCTTAAATTAATATCAAGATTTCTTTGGAAAAAGGTATTAAAATATCTATACTCATTAATTATTAAAAAATAAGGGAACTAAAAATGCTAAGCAATTCTTTTGGCCAAGATATCAAATCTCTTTACACACCAATACTTTAATCTACTCATTATTTTATTTATTATCCATTAAATGAGTTGAATGTTCACTCCATCGTAGATACCCCAAAATTACATAGTTGTTTCCCGCTTATCCTCAGTTATCCTTCATATATTTTAGAAGTAATTAATTAAATTAATCAATTCATCCTTCAATTCTATCACCCTTAGAATTAATTAAGTTAATTCTATTACCCTTTGGAATTGATTAAATTAATTCATAAACCTTTAGGTAGTTTAATTAACATTTATTAAATAAATGATGAATTATCTTACACTTCATAACTAATTAATTAGTTATTAAATTAGGAAATAAATATATTTTCCTATTTGGACTCCATTTCACTATCCTATTCAACACCACTCCCACTCCCACTCCACTTTTAGAATCCTACAAAGATGGGGGAAATGAGATTGCATGTAAAATCATTTTCTCGAATAAAATCTTACTACCAACCAAATAATCATTGCCCCTTCAAAGCTGCAATTGCACAGACCAAATCCACTTGCTATTTCAAAAATGCATTCCTGGTCCTAGAACACATTTAAACTTAGATCCACTTTTTATGGCCTATCGCTAAGCTATACAAAAGGCCATATCCTTTGTAATAATCCTCTCTAGATATCCTTAGATTGTAGCCAACTTCTACCAAAATTGTCATATGCATCCTCACTACTAGAGAAAGGATCTTTTATCCACAAAAAATATGTTCCAACTTTGTAATGAATATTAACATGGATATTTCACCGCTATACTACAAACAAATATGAATTTTTAGAAAATTCTACTTCACATATTTGACTATATATAATATATAATAAATCTCTTATTATTCCTTACTAGTTAATATATAAAATATAATTTTTAGATAATTTATATCCTCTTCAAAATAAATTATAAATAAGTTATATTATTGAACAATTCTTAAGTTTGCATAAATATATGAACAATTCAAACTATTATTTATAAAAAAATTCTATTATTTGTACAAATTTATATAGAAACAATTTATAAATCATAACAAATATTATAATATTTAAAAAAAAATACTTTAAATAATATAAACTTATCTAAAATCTATAATAAATATGTCACACTATTTACACATTAAAATATAATTATAAATAACAAATATAATTCCAATTAATAATAATAAATCATAATAACCTCAAAATAATAGTAAAACACATTAATTTAGAAAAATTAAAAATATTTAAAAAAGCAATTATTTATTAATTATTTCTATCACATTTTATTGTTTAAAAATGTTTTAAACACAACACAAATAATAAAATAAAAAGTAAATAAAGAAAAGAAGTCATTTAGTGGATATGCATTCTAACTATAAACCTAAGTGATCTCTTAAAAGGGAAATTAAATATTCATTCATCTCCTCATAATTCATTTCCATGATTATCGGTCAATTTGTTAGCAGGAAGTAATACTGAATGTAACGAAACCCTAAATTGAAGCATCCAATCATTTGGGTTATGCATAGATTAAGTATAGAGTATTTTGAACCGTTGATAAGTGAATTAGATCAACGGATTAGATGGATTGATCCATTCTTTTAATCTATACAAAAATACAAACTCAAATTAAGTTTTTTCGATGGTGGAGAAATGTCAAAAAGAAGGAATTATTTGTGAACTTTCTCAATATAGTGAAGAATAAAGAGAAAAATTAAGGGTTTTGGCCAGCGGTTGAAGTGTTTTCTTTTTTATAGATTTATGATTGGGTGTTTTTGTTTTGCAGGATTAAAAGAAAATTTATTAACAAATTTTGAGGTTCAACGGAGAATGATTCAGATCACGAATATGGTATAATTTATGTTTGGATTTTTCTATAATTTAATATCCATGTTGTAATCTATAAAATATATTGGTTATTTCAGAGATTCCATTAATTTTTTTATTTTATTGCAGAGAAATGAATTTAAAGTGGGAAGTATTGTTAACTTTAGGTTGCAGAAAATATATTTTAACTGTAGCTATTCTTAATAGTTATGTATATAGAATCTTTCTTTTCCGTTGTCCATTATTAAATCTTGTAAGTAATAATTAAATATAGATATGATTTCCTTTAAATATATATTTAATAATTTCGGCCTTTTTTCTTTTAAGTTTGACAAATAAAATTAATTGTAAGATTTGAATTATTTAATGGTTTGTTCTTGATAATATTGTCATATGTTTACCACTCATAAGTATGACTTTAATTCCTATTATTTATTTGTAGTATATGTTGAGGATTCATAGTATGTTATTCTAAATTAAATCGATTTAAAACTAGGGGCCATGAATATTAATTACCCAAAAAAACACTAATTTATTTTTTTATTTATATTATTATCATTTTTAATTTTTGAAATTTGACTATTTTTGACTTAATTCCACCTTACATATTATTGAAAAAAAAAGCTAAATAATTTTTCAAACTCTAAAATGACAATTTAATTGTGCATCATTCTCTAAGAATAATATTTTTTTAACTATTATTTATTGTTTCAATATTTTATTTCCAAACGTTTTTGAAACATACCTATAAATAAAAATTGAATGACAATATTATTATTATGTTTAAAGGGCAAACGAACCAGTCGGCATTGAAAGAAAATATATCTTTATTAAATGAAGAAGTTTTTATTTTTTAAATTTTGTGATAATTTTTAATTTTTTAAAAGTATAATTTAAGCATGTATTAAATAATTTTTTAATTTTGTTTAAATAAAATTATCATTTACTTTATTAAATATATATGTTTTATTGGAAATGGAAAAATATTTTATTTTTAATTTATTATGTCATTTTAATATTTTAAAATAATTAAAAGTCTATTACATAATGTGAAAATTAATTTCTTAAATATAAAACATTATATAATAACATGTAATTGTAAGCTTTATTATGTAATAAAAATTAAAACAAATAAAATATAATAATTTATACAAATATTTTTAGCAATTTCAAAAATCTATAAGATTTGTAGTGGAAATATTTAATAATATTTGTATGTTTTGGTATATATATATAAATTTTATTGTTGTAGAATTATATAATTTTTGGAAAATTGAAATTATCTCAAATTTTCAAATGTAAATATGTAACAACAATTGTATTGTGACAAGTACTACAATTATTAAATTGTGAAACTTTCACAATGTTCTAATTGTGAAATTTTCACAATCCTTTTCACATTTAATGTTTTCACAAAAAAAAAGTAGGTGGACTCCACAAAATTGGATTCACAATTTAGATCAACATATCCACACAAAAATTGTGGATACAAAACCCGTTATCTTGTAGTGCCTTGTGTCTATCTGCTTATATCATATGCAATTGTACATTTGGAGAAGATTTCAAGAACATCCACAATCATTTACAATATAAGATTCTACAAGTTGAAGACTTCCACAATCTTACTTGAGGTTTGCAAGGAAAATCTTGGAGAGAGGTATATTGTTTCATTTTTGTGTATTTTTCAACTTCTATTGAGTTTTGACTTCTCCCATTTTGCACGCCCACCAGGACACCCCCACTTCATTAATTGTTATAAGCTTACATTTTAGTAATCTAATCATTTTTGTGTTTTCTTTGAGTAATTATAACCTTGATGTTCAAGTTTCAGGTTCTCAGGTGCAACAGAGGAGGAGAAAAACCAAAAACTAGGTTTCTTTTTCGTTTTTGCTAAAAAATTTATCATTTCCAAATTCCTTTTGTTAGTGTTTCATGAGCATTGTGCTAGCGTGCATGCACACTACAAGATAATGGGTCATGTATCCACAAAGGTTCCACAATTTTTTTGTGGATATCTTATTCCATATTGTGAATCCAAATTTGTGGACTCCACCCACAATATTTTTGTGAAAACATCAAATGTGAAAAATATTGTGAAAATTTTCACAACAAAAACACCGTGAATATTCTACAATTTAATAATTGTCGTATATCAACAAATTGAATATGTTACATATCCACAATTATGAAAATTGTTATAAATTTCACAAATTTTGATAAGATGGTTAACCCACAATTTTAAAATTGTCCCACAAAAAGAAATGAGTTGCTCCATGATTCTAAATTTGTGATTTGCTTCAAGTAAAAATTTAGCTTTCATTACAAGTTTTTATACTATTATTTTAAATCCTACAATTAATTTTAGATATATTTA
The DNA here is from genome assembly GCA_018340775.1 of Taxus wallichiana var. yunnanensis. Taxonomy (NCBI): domain Eukaryota; kingdom Viridiplantae; phylum Streptophyta; class Pinopsida; order Cupressales; family Taxaceae; genus Taxus; species Taxus wallichiana. Next base: position 65,806,417 of record CM031233.1, read on the forward strand.
TATATTTATAAAATTTTATTTTTAATCTAATTTTAAAATACTCAAAAAAACATATTAAAAATATTTTATTTTGAATATTAATATACAACAAGAAAATATTATCTTCAATTTAAAAAATAAAATATTCATATTACAATTTTAAAAAAAAAAAAATATAAAATAAAGAATCTTAATCAAGGAAAACACTTTTCAAAAAAGAGTGCCATTTAAATGAATTTTTAAAAAAGAACATTTAAATGACTTTTCAAACGTATTAGAAAATATTGCTCAATTAAATTGTATATGAAATTATTTTTTCTATTTTTATAAAACAAAAATTATGATTTTTTTCCTCAATATTTTCATAACACTTGACCATGCATGTATTTTACATTCTACACCTCTCCAAATTTGACCTTTACTCAATAATATTAAAAAAAAAACCCATCTCCAAATTTCACCTTTACTCGGTAATATTAAAAAAAAAACCCACTCCTTACGAAGCGGTAGAAATTGACCTAATGTTTATTTTTATAAATATTCCTTGTATCGTTTTATATATAAAACCTAAAATACTAATTCAGTATGCAATATTCCATTGGTCATAATTAAAATAATTGCATGGTATGAAGTTTCAATTTATTAGAATGAAATGTTAGAATATCAAATACACATGATTTAATGGACATTTGGGATTAAATACATAGTGTTTTGCATCAACCTTAATAGGATATTATGTTTTGCAAATCTAATTATTATCGTTATCCACTGTCAAACATTAATCCTTACAAATTACCCTCCTGCAAAATTAGAAAAAAAGCCACTTTTGGAAAAATTGTGTATGCAAATTGGCATGTCTATAGTTGTCCAACAACAAAATGCCACTTTCAAAGAAATCTATAGACAAAATAGCAGCAAAACATTTGTACATGAACATTTTTAAAATATTAGAATATATATCCCAATGGAAAATCTTTAAATTTATTAAACATACGTAATTTTTAAAAGAAACACAGATTAAAAAAATCATAGAATTTTCAAGCATACTATCCAGCCATGAAAAAAAAGACCATTAGACTATTTATCCCAATGTAATATCTTTAAATCTCTATTGAACATTTATGTAATGTAGAAGAAATACCAATTCAAAAAAATGATAGGATTTCGAGACATACTATTCAGCCATGAAAAAAAAAGGATCTCTTAACAAACAATTGAGATTAAAAATTTAGGAGAGAAACTTGAGATGCATCTGAATCATTCAACGCTAATATTGACCCATATATTTTAGAAAACACCTCTTCCCCCTCTTTTCTAATAGAAAATTTAGGTTTTCCAAAATCCAGAAAAATCTGGTATTTTTTGTCTATGGCACGGATGGATTACACCAACCGTTAGATTTTTTCTTATCAACAACGCATAATAAGATCCGCTTTATAATGAGATCATTTTAATTATAAATGTTAATTTGTAATTATCATTATAAAATTAAAGTAATGACGTTTGCTACAAAATAATATAATTAATTTAATTCGAATATACATGAAAAAATATTAGTACAAATAAAAAGTTATATCCATGATGTTTTTAGTTAATTCAACATTATAAATAATTTAATAAATCGTATATCCACAAATTATTCACGACAATTTTTATTTGATGGTTAAGTGAATTATTCACAATGCATTTTCGAATTAAGTGTTATGATTCGTGATAAGTGATATATTTTAACAAATTTTCATTATTATTAACACTATTTTAATAGTTTAGAATACTCAAAATAAAAGTTAGTAGATTTTGATGGTGTATATTAGCAACTAAAGTTAGAAGAGTTACTAAATTCCCCTCTATTACCATTTTGGGAGAATAAATAATTAATGCTTTAACTCATGTGGAATTTTTACGAATATTGTTGGAAGTTAAAATTTTCCACCATTTATAGATTTTAAATTTTGTAAATAATAAAAACTCAAAGTTTTAGTGGAATAAATTTTGTTTGTATTAAAGAAGTGAAATAAATTGGATTTTTGATACAATATTTGGGGTTGTTTAAAGAATTGATAATTCCATTTTAAATTTTTTTCAACCACAACACAAAAATTTGAATTATCAATGATAGAATTTTCAAAATATGGAAAATCAACAAATTTAAATTCGACTATTACAAAATTGTGGAAGTTCTAACTAAAATTAGATATTTTTATTATTAGTATTATTAAATATATATTTGAAATTATATAAAAACATATAATCGATATGTTAGTATATGTTGATTTTTAACACTTTCATTTCTAAATTTCTTAATGTATAATTAGTTGTTGAGTAATCCAAATAATCATGTGAAAATATTTAATTGTGAGACTTTGTATTAAGTTATGATACAAAATATCATAATTTTATTTTCAAAGGTTGAATTTTTATCATGTGAAGAAAAAGTGATTTTTTCATTATGAGATTTAAAGAATATGGATATTTCACAATTTTAAATTTGACTGTTATGCAATACTAGATAATCTTTTCCAAAACATGAAAAAATGTAATGTTTTCACGTTCAAATTTCATGAATGTGAATGTTTAACAAATTTAAATGTTCTTTTATGAAATTGTGAAAACTCTACATATAATTTTATAAAATTTATCCACTTAATGTTGATAATTCACAAAATTTCAACAAAATGATTTTTTTTGTGGATAAGGATGTGAATAAATTAACCTACTTCTAGTAGTGATGTGTGTGCATTAGCATCTCTATGTATTTGTTTCCATCTTTGTGTGTGTGTTGGAATGCTTATCCATGCACTAGCGTTAAAATAATTTTACATTGCATGAGCTTATGTTATATTGCATGCGTTCATGTTATGTTGTATGCATTTGCATCTCTTTGCATGCCTTAGTGTTACCTGTTAACATTGTTCCACTCAAGTGCATGTGCTAGCATGCCCTCACTATTTTTTAAATTTTCTTCATTTTCCCATCAAGATCCTTTAATTATAACCTTTGTTTTAGGGTTATTTCGATTCATTTCTTGTAGGTTTGTTATATTTAATTAATTTAAGTGTTTCTTTTATTTAGCTTTCATTGTTGTCTAATCATAATTAATTCACCCCTATGCTCTTCTTTCATGCTTTTATAAGCAACCTTCAAAATCAAAAACATAATTTCGTTGTTTTTCAATGTCTTTTCTTTTGTCTACCTTAGGGAAAAACTTCTAACAAATTGCTTGTAGAACCATTCTTACAAGGATTGTTCTTAAAACCAATAAATGCATGTTGCCATTGGTCATTGATTCAAGCAAACCCCTTTATCACCTTTTTTACATTTTTTTATAAAACTCTTTTAATTAAATTTTTGGAGACGAGATTATTCCCGATACCATTGTAACTTTGGGAAGTGCATGGAAAGGGTCCAAAACCCATTGTGATGAGTACCATAGGAACCCAAAGTAGTCAATTCCTTGAGTGAGCCGATTAACGAAATGGGTGTAGACACAAAACTATGCACTTGGGTACATTTCTAGGTCATAAAGCATACTAATGTATACAAGATTCCTAAGCAAGAAAACTAGAGGTTGATAACTTATTTTTACCTTTTGCTTTATCTTTTCCATTATTACTAGTCTTACACATCTTACAACCTTGTTGGTACTTGATTGATTTATCTTTTATGGCTTTGGACACTAGCACCAAGTTAGGACAGAAGCGCCCATGCACTTGTATCCCTCTTGGGTGCTCCCAACCCTTTCTATCCTTTTATTACTCTCTTGGGTCTCTTTTACTTCTTGGGTGCCTTTAAGTGCTTTGTGTTATCCTTATAGTTGTCAATTACAAAATTCAAACAAGGGAATCATATATATATAATAAGTTATTTCTCTCAAATAAATGGCTAAGAACTATAGGGATTATCTATCATCACCTAAGCTTACATCAAAGAAACAAGAGAATTACAAAGCATACATCTAGCACATTCATAAAAAGGATAAGGGGCTGCATTGATATGCATACACAACATATGAGTGGAATTTAATTTTATTCCATTAAACACATTTTCATACTTGGAGCAATCTAGATCTAGGTCGCTATAATAGTGTAACTTCCACAAGGGAAACCTAGGGCATCATTACACACAATACATACACACAAAATTACATGGATTCTGAGATGTAGTGTAGTGCTCGGTAGTAAGATCACTGTTCAAGTGACCGCCGAGGATCAGTCGACTCCCCATTCTGCATATTCTTTATTAGGTTTGATGTGGTTTGTGGGCATGTGCAACTAGTTATCTATTTTGTAGGTTACAGGTATGACCGATGACATTGGAGTGAAACTAAATCTACAAACAAAGATAAAAAATGAAGCTTCTAACCCTAGAATGGCCAAAATATGATCATTTGGGTAGACACTAGCACCGGATCGGTCTCAGAACCGAGGTGCTCCTTTTCTCTAATGGGTGCTTTTGTCTCTGTGTAGTTTTGAGTTCCAGAACCCTCGATGAGCCTTAAAGACATTATTTCCCACCTATTTCAGAAGTTTATCATTCCGGACCATATCCAAGTTGCACAAAATCAATTAATTCAACTTTTCGTTCCCATTTTCTTAGGGTTTCATATTGTTGCATGCTTATTGCTTGTGTCTTACTATATTTTATCATTAGAATATCATTTGTTACAGTAGTTACTCTGAAATAAGATTTAATTAACTTTCAATTACATTATTTGTTGAACCCATTCGCTCGAACCCTACCTTGATTCTAGGAATTATTTTAATTTTCTTCCATGAATGAGACTTATGAACCCTTTACCGATGAATATCTTCATGATCTCTAGGCTCATATTGTTGAACATCCTTAAGACTTAGATCTCTTATTATTTATTTTTCATGAGGAAGCCACGAATTTATCTGAGCTCAACCCTCCAATCTCCAATAATACTTCTCTTCCTATTGTGACACATCCTCCTAATTCTGCCACCACTCTTCCACCTACATCTACTATCCCCATTTCTATGCCTACTCCTACAAATCACTTTACCCTCCCTATTACTTATCACACACTGCATGACTCCTCTTCAGGAACTCATGACCTAGCTTTTATACCATGATTTACAATCCCAAATTTTCCAATTACAATAGCTACTTGACATTAATCTCCATCTCTAGATTCCTGAATCCTTCGCATATCCCTTTTAGACTCGCCATTTCCTCTTATCCCTTGCCTCGTAAATTTCTTACACCTAAGTTTCCTATGTTCAATAGCCATGGTGAGCCTCAGGATAACCTTCAATCCTTTCATGTTGCATGTCTTCATTATTTTGATGACCTTACACTTTTGACTAAATTGTTTCCTCGAAGCTTTACGACTATGTTATTCAATGGTTTTATGATCTACTTGTCCATTTAGTAAATTTTTTTGCATCATTATCGATACATTATTTTCTCTTTTTATATCAATATAGACACTAAGATATCCAACACACAACTTTACAAAATCAAACAAGGATCCAATGAACATCTTTTCGACTATGTTTTGCCATATAAGAACAATCTTGCTCAAATGACCAATGTTGTAGCTAATTCGAATTGCAATATATTTTCATTCAAAGTATCTTAACTCCACTCCAAGAAAGTTTCATTTTCGAGACTTCTCCTTCTTTCAACCAATTGTGTCATATGCTCAAATTATGCTAAAGAAAATTATTATCTATGCAAAAACTGAAGTATTATGATACTTCTTCAACTTATTTTTCGAACAAGTTCTAGACCAAATCTACATTCAAGCCACCTACTAAGCCTCTCGAAACTAAAGCCACTATCAAATTTTTTTCTGCACACATTCTACTTTTACTACACTAGCCACGAGGCATAATTTTACTACACTACCTTACACACCTCGGATCTTATTACCGCATCTTATTGAAAGTAATCTCATCACTCTTCCTCCACCACTCAATCTCACTTCCCTTTCCTTTGAAACCTTTTTGATACCGACCATGACCCCCGTTGATTATATTATGGAAATTATTATAGTTTTGATTTAGTATGATGTTAGATGTTGGACCATGGATTATTGTTGATCTTGATTTAGTTATGATGCATGATGATTATTACAGACACTTCATATGTGGATGATGATATACTATCGACATGGATATATTATGAATGTTGTTCGGACATGTGATTTTTAGATATTGGGAGTAGACCTAGAAAATAGACATTATATGATGATGATATAGTTTTTGATATAAATTGTAAGTGATATTGTTGATTGCCTTGATGTTGTTGTGATTCATACATGTATAGATGATTTTGTGATTATATTTATGTCATATTGGATGTTACGATATGGCCACGAGGCCAAAGGAGGTATTTGTGTTTTGTAGGTTAAACTATCACAACAAACATCGGGGGATTGGAGACCAACCACATTGGAATTCTAGGTGAATTCAACAAGGTCACCATGGCAACATGTTATGTGTGTGTGTGTGTTGTTTTTTGTTAGGGATTCCCATGAGGGGGATTACCTTTGAATGTGACCAAGGGGATTTGTTTATTTTATTAATGTGGTTCCTTTTTATTATTGTTTGCATGTGTTTTTTTTGTGATGCATTTACCCCTTTCATTATTCTTTTAATTGTAGAGAATTAATGTGAGTAATCATATTGTAAAAATAAATAAATAAATCAAATTTGGAAGATAGAAAAGTAATTAAAGAAGTTGTTGGCTCTTGTATTAAATATGGTAAGTGATGGGTAAGTATGTGTAAGAGTTGTGTAAGTTAGATTTTGGAGTATGAAACACTCCACCTCCTTGGAAATTCGAATTTGTCCTTGGAGGCTGATTTTGGAGGCTTGTGGGACAAGTACAACTTGTCTTATACCTCTTAATTTTATTTACCAAACATACCTATGGTTGGAGGGTTGATTTCAGACCTTTTTAATGCATTTTTATAAGTCAAGTTGCATGTTTTAATTGCACCTTCTTCATGTTTTAAATTTGCAGTCCGTATGGGGTGTGGGTTTGGTTGGAGTGTGTACGTAATTTGTCATATTTTCACCGACCTATTTATTATGCTTGGCGGAATGAATTTGAATTTTGTGTTGGAGTTGAGGATGTGTGATGTGGCATCCTACATGGATCCACCTCATCCTCTTCTCTTCCCTCTTCCTTAAATTCAAATTTGCTTGGCTTGTTTTGGGTTATTGAACTTTTGGAATGCTTCCTTGGGGTGAATTTTCCTTGGTTGTTTGGAGCTCTTGTTGATTTTGGAGGAGATTGGAGAGCATTTCATACTTGGGCATTGCTGATTTTGGGACTATATTTTGACATTGAAAGCTTGTTGTATTGGAACAAAATCTACCATGGAGAGGTAAGAGCTTAGCTCTTTATATATGCTTTTATTTATTTTTATGTTGTGTGAATGGTGAATGTTTTGTGTGTTTGTTGGCTGGTTGGGTAGACTTCCTAGGAATGGTGTAGGAGAAGGCTATGGGGAATCCATGTGGGGGGCATAAGGGAATTCCAGTGGCATCAAATTTATTATGGAGGGAGTTTGGGATTGGGATCCACCATGGAAAAGAAATAGCTTGCATTTCTTACTTTTTGGGGGCATAAGGAATTTGTGGGGGCATAAGGATATGTGAGATGATATATATTGGCGGTTTGTTACGGTGGATACCCATTTCCCATTGGGAGGAATAAGAAGTTTCCCCATAGTTCTTGATCCTTTGGCTTACATGGTGAAGCCTGAATCTTGTGTGATGTCTTTCATGTGATTGGAAAATTGTTTTTTTGTTTTGGAATATTTTTAATTTGAAATGTGCATGTTGAAAGATTGCTTTGTGATGTGGAAGCCTGTTATTTCCATGAGTTGAAATACATTTCTTATTGCATTGTGGTTGGGGCTTGAGGGCCAATGAAGAAGGATGGCTTCTCCTTTTCATTGGATGTCTTGGTTGGGTGGAGAGCGTTGCCTTTCCCCTACTCTGTTGTGATCAAATTGGATGAATGAGAAGAAATTTATGTTGTTGTTTTGGAGCAGAGGAGAAAGACTATTTGACAGTTCCATGTGAAATAAAATCTCATTGTAACCCTTCCCACTTTGAAGTGGATGAATTTGTAAATGTTTGAAATGGAAGGATGTTGTATGGATTATGAAAATTGTAAAGTGAAATGAAAAAGAAATAGACTCTGTTTTTTCTTTGAAATAATGTGAAGGAAATGTAATCTGTATGATGAATTTTGGGAAGGAATAAAAGAAAGAAGTTGTAAAAATTGCCTTTGGAAATCAATGAATGAATGAAATGATTTTCCCAAATTGCATTGTTAAATTGAAGCTGATTATATCGATGTTTTGGAATCTATTTGAAAGGAAGAAATGTGTGTGAGAAAACTACAGTATTTTGTCTCTTTTGGAAATGTGTAAAACTAGAAATCAGAATTGCATTTTGGGTTTAGAATGGTTTGTTGCATCAAATAAATGGATTTTACTAGGATTAGAATGAACTTCGATACTTGAATGATGAAAAAACTAGATAGACCCTTTTTAATTTGATCTCTGTTTCAAAATTAAAGCGGCAAATACTTCTCTAAAATGCATGATTCGATCCACGAAAACAATAAATAACAATGAAACATTAAAATCTAACATGTTATGATATAAATGAACTCAATTGGACTAAAACACTTAAGGAAAAATCCTTCAAAACATTGCAAAATCGGGCCCAAACCTTTCACAATATTTTTGCTTTCAGAAGTTGTAAAAATTTGAATTGGAAATCAATCAAGCAAAGTTACCTTCCAATACATCCTAAAATTCCTCTTAGAACAATCCTCCATGTCTATTTGACATGTTGAGAGAGGAAGAAGATCAGATTGAATAAAATTCACAAGTTAAAATTTACTAGTTTGCTTTTAAAAGCTTGCAGGCCATTTTCTTAAAATTGACCCCTTATACTTTATCAAAATCCAAAATTTATGATTCCAACGTAAAAGAGGGCTTCAAGATCTTTCCAGAAAGTCCTCGTTTTCCCAAACTAGAGCTATCTATAAAAATTTATGGCCCTATGAAGTTTTCCTTCCTTGGCGAAAATTTTTGGGAAAAATTTCCTTAGCGGCCCGCTTGCCCCAATTTTCCCTTAAATCACTTAGGAAATTTTTTTGGGAAAATGTTCAAAATTTTCTCCATCATCCTGTAGCCAATCGAGGCTGCCACGTGGAACCATAAGGTGAAAGCGAAGGGGCGGATCTCTTTTAACTTAGCACCTTCGGAAAATTTTGGGAAATTTTTTTAATTTTCCTCCGCCTCCCCGCCGACCCATGTGATGAATGGTTGACACGTGGCATCACCAAGTGATGGTGGAGGAGCCAAGTTGTTTTGAACTTGAAACTTTATAACTCTTTTGGGAAACATTTCTTAAGTTTCCTCGCCACCCCGCCACCCGCGATCAATGGAAGGCTGACACGTGGCAGCCTTAGGCATCGGCGGAGGCGTGCAATGTTTTAATACTTTGAACTTTCTCCCCTTAAAATCTTAAAACCAAAAATCACTCTGGCGGCCCGACTTTCTGCCCGAGCTTTTATCAGCCAAAACGTGTCCTCCTTAGGCTCGTGGGCGCACAGAGGCAAATCGCGCTCTTGCCCTGAAGAGGGAAAAAGTGCTAAAACTCTTCCCCACTCCGCTGACCTATGCAAGGGAAAATTTTCTCCCCTAGGCCCACAGGCCTGCCCTTGGGAATCTTTTCCTCCCAAGGTGCCGGTCTATAACTTGAGTTTTATGGGGAGTTAGGACGACTTCTTTATATCAATGAAAAGGTGAGGAAATTTCCTATCCAATGGGAATGATTTAGGAAATTTTGAATGCATTAAGTGTGTGAAAAATCAAGTTGAATCTTTAATCCTGTTAGAGAGTGGGTATGGTAAGAAATTACCCTCTGAACCTTTTGAACCTTCTAACCTTAAATTTTGGACCTTATGGACCTTATGACTCTAATAATTGTTAATAAAGAAAATTTTGTTCTAGTGTTTTTGAATTGTTTTGGAACCTATTAGTAATAATTGTTGTCTTGTAACCTAGTTGTAGATTATTTTAATAAAATAAATAAATTATTCCATAATTTTCCTAACTAACTCTAGGTTGTTTCTTGGGTCTCAAGTGGGTTGTTTTAACGGGCGTTACATCTTCAACTTATTTTTCTAACAAGTTCCATACCAAATCTACATTCAAGCCACCTAGTAAACCTACGAAACTAAAGCCACTATCAAATTTGTTTATGCACCCATTCTACTTTTACTACACTATCCACGAGGCGTAATTTTACTACACTACCTTACGCACCTCGGGTCTTATTACCGCATCTTATCGAAAGAAATCTCATCACTCTTCCTCCACCACTCAATCTCGATCCTTCTCACCCATGTTGTTGTAACTACGATGAAAATACTCATTGTGACTATCACCAATGCAATGGGCATTATACTAATGATCACCTCAAGATCTAACATATTATTCAATAACTTATTGATAAGAATGTCATCGAGCTTCCTTATCCAACTACTTTGAATCCTATCAATGATAATCAAAAGCTTAAAATATTCAATTACCTGTTGCCAAAGCATGACAGAAAACTATTGATGCTTCTACAAACCATACATATCATGTTGTGCCTCCTCCTTCATCAAGGTCACTTCAATTTCTTATTAATCTTCAATATTCCGCTGCTAGTTATCACATTCTTTAGATTATGATTTTTAATTAATGGTAACGCAGGTTTTTGATTGGGATCGTACCTAGGTACATCAAAATGGGTCAACACCCAGATATAGAAATGATAACTAAAGAAATAAGAAGCACTCAACCCAATAGAACAACAAAAATAAACACAACCGCTATCCAACTAAAATAGATTTGCAATCGAGAAACAACCAAACAACTAGAAAAAGAGCCAAATCAGCTAGGTGGGAAAAACAATTTTTTATGGATAGATTTCTTCCTGTTATGAACTGTTTTACACCTATCTTGATCCTCCTCAATAGGAAGAAATATTTCAAAATTCTCAGTTTGATGGTATGTGAATTTTTACAAGGAGAGTGGGGAGGGGAACTCTTCTTTTCCGCTTTATATGACTTTAGTTCAATTTTTTTCACCATGTGACATCTCCTTGTTTCCAATATTTGAAATTAATCTAAGATGCATTGTTGAACCATGAGTTTTTTCCAATTGAATTTCCCATTTTGTAATCTTTTCTTTCAACAACATGAATTTTTAAAAAGGAGTTTCAGGGACCACTTCATCTGCCCCATTTGTATCATCATTTGAATCCAGGTCATCCTTGTCATAAAAGACCAAATGCTCTAGGAGGGCATTTTTCCACTATTTTTTTCTATCATTGTTACATTTTTCATCCCGCATTCAACAAAAATATGACCTAAGGTGAAACACATTATGCATGTGAAGGGTAATCCTTCATAGTCTAGGGCTTGAGTCCAAGATCTATTGTGCACTTTGAGTTCAATGGATGCAGGAAGGTTTTTTGAGGTATCAAGTTCCACAAGAATTATAACATATGTTGTATGGGTGAAATCGGTGGTTTGAGAATCAATATAAAGAATTTTACCCAAAACATTTTCAATGGAGATCAGACAATCATAGTCCCAAAATTGCAAAGGAAGATGGGGCATTTGAATCCAAACAGGTTTGCAAGATAATGATTCCATGAGTGGGTTAAAAGAAGGAAACCAGGGTTTAATTACAAGGTATCTAGATTAACAAACCAAAATTTTACTCGCTATGGTTTCTTTATCAGCAATGATAGAAGAAAAAGACACAATAAAACTTCCTTTAGCGCAGGATAAAGGTCTAACGTCCAGCAAGGAGTGATACCAAAAACTTGGATATCCAATCATAGAGGGTGGTAAGCTAGGCCAAAATCCACTGAATCTTCATATTAAAGAATTATCCTATAATTATTTTTCAAATTCAAGGACTTTATCCCAAAAAATGCAAGTAATGGTGTCATTAGGAGCCATGTATTTGGCATAACGTATCCCCTATAGCACATCGTTGAATGAGTTATCGGTAGTCCCTGTTGTCCATGAAAATATTGATTCATATCAACCTGCGCAAAATAGGGGAAGAAAGAACTGTTGTGTAGAGGTGTCGAGTTTAATCACCATGTAAACAATAGAGAGGCGGAGTCAAAGAGGATCCACCACGAAGCTTCTTTCTAGAGCTGCTTTAGGAAGGAGGGGTTCATAGAAAAAGAGACACCTTCTCATGTTCTAAGCTGCCTCCTAATCTAGGAAGGAGGATTACTACATCACGGAGAAGGACTACCACCTCCGTCGAAGCATTGATGCCACCGTCGAAACGTCAAGGAAATGAGTAAGGGAGAAAGAAAACCCCCATTGAGTCAACCACCTCCATTGACTCCAAAACAAGACACCTCATCGGTGAGGTCCAACACAGATGAATCCCGAGATGTGTCTCTAAGCTCCAAATCGACAACTTGTATAGATCCTCTCTCCCCATCACCACCATTTTTAGGATTAGGGTTCTTTGGCGTTTTCCCCTGAAGAGGCCATTTTTAGGGTTATGGTTCACTAAATTTTCCTCGACTCTTTGTATATTAATGATTATATTGTCACTTATACGATAAAAATATTTTGGTCCATCCATCGCCCTTTGCAATGCATGCTCAATGGCACTCCTATTAGCTATCAAATGTTTGACCTCTCAAACCACATTTCCGATCCTAATTCTTACAATCATATTGTTCTTCCCCTTACATTTGGGTCCCTTCATGTGCCTACACCATTCTTAGTTACATCAGAAATGAAAGGTTGTGACCTAGTCTTAGGTCTACCTTGGCTCTGCGTTAGCTAGGCTATCCCTTCCTTTCTTCACTTATGTCTTAATTTCATCCATAACAATCAAGTTATTACCATAAGAGGTATTCCATCAAGTACACCATTATCATGGACCACTCTTGCCTCTATTTTTGTACTAGTCATGACATCTAGGCCTCCTATAACTCTCAAGTACAAATATATCACCTTTGCACCTAGCTCTCCCATAGGTACACAACCTACAACACAACATCATCATCCTCACCGGTCCATTTTTCCACCTTCTCGGCCTAATTACCCTACTAGGGAAACCCATTACTATAGGTTTTCTCCACCTCCTTTACCATATTGGTCTCCTTCACATGCACATCAGTACTCTCCTACACCGCCGATCTTATACCGAGGTCACATACCTTTTTCTCCTCAAATATAAGGCGGGGGCTCACTGTTCACTATCATCGAGATAACCTTCTATCCCTCACATACTTAGGAGGAATCAAACTCCCCCCTCCATCAGTATCAATTATCTCTAGTATCTACTTATAGCTTCTTTACTACACTTCATGCTCCACACTTAACGCAGGGGGTTCATTAGCTAGGAAATATCCTAGCACGTGAGGTCATATTGAGGTATTCAAAATTAATAAAAGTAAATTCAATATAACATTAGACAAGAGGGGGTGAAAATGGTTTAATTTATTAATATTTTGAATTAGGGATTGGGGGTAGTGTAGACACCAAAATTAGGTCACACTCCCCTTTGGTCCCTCGACAAATAAACACCTTCATCACATTCACCTAGTCATGGCCCCCTTCACCCCACTATAATATTAATTTAAGTATTTAAATTAAAATAATTCATTATCTTCACGGTATTTATTATTTAAATATCCTAATTGGGATAATGCCTACATATTCACCTCACTGAGACACCTAATCTAGCCACCTCACCCTAAGACATATTCTTAGTAAGTTCACTGTAACTAACTAAGACCTACCCAAACCCTAAAAACCAATGCCTACATTCTCTCTAACCACATTCCCACATGTTAAAAGGAAACTTCTGGTCTAATCCACGGGTAAACGAAATGAGATCCCAAAAATAAGGGGATCTACCCAGTTTAGTAAACCTAGGAAATCCCACCCTAACCGATGTTGGTTACCCTTCATCGCCACCAGTTAAGCCGGAACCGCCATTGGTTACCATTTAATTCCCAAAATAACCTTATTTTCAAGGTTGGTAGATTCTTGAGAGATATCACATCTTTTGAGAACAAGTTTTAGGGAGAACATGCATGTAAAGAAGGAGATCAAGTATTTTCTCTTGCACAAACATCTAGCATTCACCCAGAGACCATCCAAAGCCACTCACCCCAACACTGATTTGATCTAGTTAGGAAAGAAGAAGAGCACATTCAACCCATGCAAAAATATCCCCAACATTTGGCGACCCTCTACAACATCCAACGTCTTATCAACACCTTTGTTCCTCACTCACAGACGTCCAGAACTAGATTCCAAGTAAGTAGAGCATTTTACTCCTTTGGTTCACTCATTGCACCATTGTATTTTCATCCTTTGTTCTCCTAGCCACCCACTGACCTCCATTAATACTCACCCCTCCATATCCCTATTAAAACCTTGCCAAATCCCATCCAAACAACTTAATACCTCATTCTGACCAGCCTAGTCCTTTGTGCAATCATAAGGGAGATTTAAAGCTCATTCTATGACATTCCAGTTCCCCAGAACCGGCACCGGTTTTCTAAAGTGGTGCGGTCTGGCCACCCTTAATGGCATTGGTCTTTGTATCTACCAATACAACCTAGAACAGTAACCTACCTACCTATTCCCACATCACCCTTACTCACCTATGACCTACCTAAGACCTCTGTTAGACCTGCAGAGACCCATAACCAATTACTTGACCTTCAGATCTTATTTTAACCTAGCCTATTAGATTAGATCTTTCTTATTGTGTTTTAAATGATATACCTAAATCATTTTAATTACAATAGGATTTACTTATTACCAGCATTAAATTATTTTAAACAGTGGATTAACAACCTTCTAGGAAGAATCACACTTCCTGGATCTAGCACACGCTAGGCAGTCCACTGCATATATTGTTGAACTCTTTTTGGTGGTCTTGATTTTTATTTCAAGTAGTTCCTCCCAGCCAAAAGGAAGCTCTCACGATCATTTGTGGATCAAGGAGTCAACACGCGTGCAATAACCTATCAACCAACATTTCAACAGGTATTCCTCCTACACCGTTACCCTATATGTTTCATCATTTTTGAAGAAACGTCTAAGAATCAGGTGAAACATTTTGGCACACCCAGTGGGACCCATCCAAAGTTCCTTGAATTTTATTCATTCCTAGGAAAATTTGTGTTTGTTTCCCTTATGAAGAGCATACACATTAATTTTCTTCCTTGGCAACCTTCTTTTTCTTTCTATTTTCTCTAAAATAAAACCTTTATTTTGGTGTACTTAAAAGGAACCATTTCTTCTTGTTTTCTGCATTTTAGTGAAAGAGCATCCCTCTTCCTCTTCATCTATTTGTGGCATCGAATTCAACATTTCAATTTGGGTTTAAAAATCATTGCATTCTCATTTTGCTTTTCGCATTAAGCTCACATTAATTGAGGGCAATCCTCTACAATGGAGTCATTCCGAGCTGATGGTTGACAAATGAATTGTAGAAAGCACATCTCTCTCTCTCTCTCGAGTATTACCAAAGCGCACAAATTGAAAACAAATACATATGCTTAAACAACATCTTTCTTGGGAACTCCTGTCGATGATCGCACTGATATGAGGATTGGCGGGTACTCCTAGCTCATTGCTCTGTCAAGTCATACTTTAGAGCGAGGTGTACCCCACCTTATCATACGAAACCTCACCTTTTAGATTTCCTTCTTCATAGTAAGCCATCCTCACCAAAAAAATCTATTCTATAGTTCATGAGTTAGTCCTTAAATAGCATAAGCTAAACAAACATAATAGAAAAGGCACTCTTAGGATCATATTTTTCTTAGTGTTTCTGCTTGGCTTGCGTTTTGAGGTGAGAGGTCACACTCTTCATTTTTCCTTTTTCTCCTTGCATGCTCCTCATCACAGTTGGTGTATTCCAGCTTCATCTGAGTGTGCTGGACCATATTCTCATCATTCTTAGAATTTTGGGTCTGATTCCACATCAAATTTTAACTCACAACCACATTTTCTTCATCATTGTTTCAATTTCACAGTAACTGGTGTCGGTCCAACAACCGTCTTGATTACCCTTTGACCGTCATCGGTTATACCCAACCGGCATCAGTTCACTGTCATTTTGGTTAACCTACCCAAAAGGACACCTATTCACCTTCTTTGACTATTCAGAGTCCTTATCACTCCCATCATATACATTGACCTGGTAAATCTCATCAATATTTGGCATACCTGGAAAATTTGGCCTTATACCTTGTTTTTGATCAACTATCCACTTTACATAGTGACCGACCACGGTTACCTTTGACCGGCATCGGTTTACCCTAACCGGCATCGATTATCCTATGTCATTTTCCAGCTACCATTTTAGCCCCAATTCACCCACTTTGCCACCTATTTATCGTAAATACATGTCTTTGTATTTACGTGTCACTTATAGAAAGAAGTCTTACCCCGTTAGTACCTATTCACATGGTACCGACACGTCGATAAGAAAGTTCCTCGTAGTCTATGCCATTTGTTGAACACTCTCACCTAACCATTCACCACCTTTCATTCTATCACCATCCATGGAACCTATCCAACCTATCACTATCGCTACCGGAGATGAGGAGTTCGCATGACTCCTTGACCAAAACCCTATCACCTTGTAGTTTTATCTTTCCCACTCATCCACTCGAGATGCCTCGGGTCAGTTGATATACAACATGCCCGTATCTATCCCCCCGACTCTTGTTCCCACTCCTGCATTAGCCCCATTTGGCTCTGCGTTGCCCGCATCTACCTTACCCCCAGTCGTTTCGTAGCTAGGTCCTATACCCACTATGACTTCGCATCTGCTACATCTATTGCACCCGCCACATCCACCATACCTTCGACAACCACCCAAAACACAACCTCATCTACCCCTATTGTCTCGTAAATACCCGTAGCTGCGTTGCCCGGATCTACCTTACTCCCGGTCGTTTCGTAGCTAGGTCCTGTAGCCACTATGACTTCCGTGCATCTGCTACATCTATTGCACCCGCCACATCCACCATACCTTCGACAACCACCCAAAACACAACCTCATCTGCCCCTATTGTCTCATATATACCCGTAGCTACACAACCACCTCCCGTATCGGTGACCCCTACCCCTTTCAAAACGTGGTCCTTTCTATTCCACAATCATTGGCCCCCATTGCCACTAGGGTCACCATGACCCTTCCACCTCCATATACGTATTATCAACAACCTCTGTTTCATCTTTTATTCAATTTCTGGGTACGTACCCCTATTTCACTACCTTCTTCTCAATCTACCTACATGGTAACACCATATACTAGAATGCCACCCTTGTTACATGCCCAACACCAACCCTCTTACGCTACAGAGGCACCCACCATCGTAACCTACCAATGACCTAATCAAATTAATGATGGAAAAGATGCAGACATTGGAGGCATTAGTTTCTGGCTCCCACAACACTCTCACCTATGATGAGATTTGTAACGAGCCTATCCACCCATCCATTCTTATCCTTCCATACCCCGTACATTGGGAAATGCCTAAATTCAACTGTTTCAATAGCAAGGGAGACCCGCAACAACATTTGCGGTCTTTCAAACATGGGTTCTATCTAATCTCCCATAATGATGCTTTGCTCTTGAGGACCTTTCCCATGTCTCTAACTAGACCTACGTTAGATTGGTATAGTGGGTTACCTAGACACTCTATATTTTCATTTAATCAAGTAGCCCAAGCCTTCTTAGATCACTTCTCCATCAATATCATTAAGAAGGTTACCATGACTGACCTATACTCCATGTGTCAGTATGATGACGAATCTATTGTAGATTTCATTGCTTGCTAGCATAGCTTGATTAATCAACTCACATTCCAACTACCACAAACCGAACTCATCGAGATCTTCACGTGGGCTTGTGCTAGACATATCTCGCTGACCCACGTAGGTCCAAACTTTTCGAACCTTTGACAAAGCATTCACCATGGCACGAAAGCTAGAGATTTGGGCCATCGAAGAGAAGAAAATCCAATTACGCAATAAAAATTTGGCATTCAAGTCAAATGATACCTCTTCTTCTTCCAAACCGCAGAACAATTATTCAAAGGCCAAGGGGACTGCTAACATAGTGGTACTCAATGCCGGCCCCACTCATATGTCAAATCAGGCTGCCCCCTCATCTAACCTCTCACCCGTTTAGACTTTTTAATTCAAATGAGAACAATGGAAATACACCCCAATTGGGGAGCCTTACTCTTCTATCTTAGAAAAGCTCATTAAAGCTGGGGCCATCACCCTTCTACCTATAAAACCACACACTGGTTTTGACCCTTCTTTCCCCATGCCCGCATGGTATAAAGAACACGACTTCTATAACTATCATCGAGTAAAGGGTCATAGTGATGGAAATTACATCACTTTCAAAAACATTGTCCAAGAAATGCTCGAGAAAGGCGAGTTAACCGTGGATAATCCTAATGCACCTGCCAATCAAAACCTACACATATTCAAGAAACCCTTTCCCAATCATGCCCCTTCATTTGATCAAACCGGTGAGACCTCAACTCATGATAGCCATACCCGCGAGGTCCACACTATTTTCAGTGATGCACCTGTTGCTTCCCAATTACCTCATATTCCTTCCATAGAGGAAATTCTAGCCCGAAGTCCTCCACCTACACTTGAACCCACCTCACCTATTCCTCCACCCATAGAGGAACACCTTTCACTTCCTTCATCACCCGTGGAGGAGCCTTCCGCTAATATCGAGACTATTTCACCTTTGGCTTCTCCACTAGAGAACTGTCACCCACGACACTTCTTCAGTCCATGGAGGATTTTTGTTTAGGATATTTGTTGACCTCCTCCACCTACGAGAGGAGCACCCATTTTCTCCTCCACCCATTAAGGATCCAGTAGATATATCTTTTCCTGTGGCGAGCATTCTCCATTAGCTACCCAAGATCCTACAGACCTACTTTCAGCTCTCTTACCCACGGAAGCCGAAGCTAACAAATTTCCTATCTCTAAGACACATTTTATGGGAATTGCCATTAGGTCCTCATCAACCTCACCTACAGACATGTCATTCTCACACTTAGCCGATCTCTTAGATTATGTGGATAGATCCTTCTTTGTAGGGGCGTGTTACGCTTCATGTCTCAACATAGATGCAAATGTCACTTGCTGACACTTCCATTATCTACCCAAAGATATTTCAACCAATTGAACCAAACACAACCACCTCTATCACAACTTCTTCCGTGACACCTATCACAGCTCAACATACACCCTCACCCATAACCCAACATACATCTAAATCCAAACCCGCACCTACATCATCTTCCTCGACTAAACCTATTACTACCTTAGGGGTCACCCCAACCACTAGCCTTACTCATCCACCTATCAAACTAGATTTAGCTACATCCTCCACAGTCAACACCAAACCTACTCTGGCACCCAAACAGAAGAACCAAACTCATAGAACTCACACATCGGCTGCACCAATCACACCTGCATCACCTTCACCCTTTTTGTCCATCTTAGGACCTCAACCTTCCAAAGCATGGTTAAGAAACCTCCACTCGTCAATAAACCAAAAACACAACAGCCCATTCCTTCCTTGCAAACCTCTAACATACCCAAGCGCCCAACACAACTTACACCCACACCTACAACATCTTTACCACCCATACCTCCAATACCCTCAGCAACTTCTTCACTACCCACTACACTTCGGTCTCTGTCCCTCACACCCCCTGCATGACCCACATCATCTACCTTCACAGCACCTCCATTATCCCCCTGGGTAACTCGACCTCTTCCCCCATCCACTTTTCGCTCTAGATCTCATACACCCATCTCACCTTTACCCAAGAAGGTGCAACCCAAAGACAAAAATCTGTTACCCTCCAATAAGGTAGCCAAAACAACCATACACCCTCCTACCCATTCATCTACCATATCCCTACCCAAGCAAACATGATGAACACCCAAGACCACTCCAGCACCCAAAACCATAGCTCGACCCACTCCCCCTCCTATAAGGATTGTTCCTCAACAATCAGTTGCACCTACGCCCAAACCCACTTTCACTTCCCATTGCGACCCACTAGCAGGGTCCTATGCCAAAATCTTAACCAACCTCCTTGAGACTTCTATCATCACATTACCACTGCTCAAACCTTATGACCCCCTCAAACCCAAGCCAAAAGGGTTTGATGACACTAAAATTTGTGCCTACCATCATGTGCTAGGGCACGATGTGGAGAACTACAAGGCTTTGAAAACCATCCTTATCTAGTTGTGTCCTCCTGAAGCCAACTTTGACGATGATGACCTTCTTGATGAGGACCTTGCTTCACCAAAACCCATTCCCATAGTCCTTCCCTCACTTCCTACTCAACAACCATGACCTCCACCCCCTCAACTCTTAGAGCCACCCCTAAGATTCGAAATTAACATGGTTTGCATTAGAGAACTTGCCACACCATTACCTAAATGTCATTGTGCCTAACTCACTTCATAAGGCTTTTCTCCCCGGTAGGTTTTTTCTCGTCATGTCATTATACCACTCACCCTACACCTTCTCCATTTGCCAACTCCCCTCAGATCAACATGATCCACGTCACTACTCATGCTTAGAGAGACAAAGGAAAGGAAAAGGCAACTGACTCGCCAACCAATCCTATACCCAACATACCATCTGCACCCACACCTAAAATTACTATCGTGGCCCCACATACCCTATTTCTAATGGGGTCACACATTGCACCATGCTCAAACAATTACACCAATCTCCCCTCAAAATGTCCCTATATGACCTCATCTAAACCTCGGAATCCCATCGTCAAGCTCTCATGGAGGTTCTTCAATCTATTGAGGTTTTACCCAATGACCCTACACCCGTAGCTTCCATTATCACACCCCATCATGTAGCCTCTCTCACTAAATTGCCACCTTTATCCACACCTCACCCTACTCACCAAGTAACCTCCCTTAGCTTCTAAGAGGAAGAGATCACACTGTACCAAACCGATGGCCCAGACCCAGTCTCTTCATCTCTATCCACATTGATGATATACGCGCGTGATGATGTGTGATGGTGATGGGGCACTACCATTAACATCATTTCATCTTATGCATTCGCTCAAATGTGCATATCGATAATTACATGCATAAACATCCTGTCATGTTGCATTCATTTAATGACACTATCACCTCTACACTAGGCACTGTCATCCTCCACATTCGCGTGGGCCCCCACAGTTCAGAGTTATTTTACGTCTTGGACGGGGAATTTCAATATAACCTATTGCTTGGTAGACCTTGGATTCATGTCATGGGTTGAGTTCCCTCCACTTTTCATCACTGTGTAAAGTTTGAGCATGAAGGGCACACCTATACTATTCTAGCTAATCCATTACCTTTTAAAATATGCAACATGTTTTCTCGACCCAATGACGTGCTTATACCCATTAAGGCATCTACCTCCACGACAGATTACCGCTTCACCTACACCTCCACTTACCAGTACAGTCGTTACCTCAACTGCACATACCTCCTCCATTCCTACCACTACCACAACCTCCAAGGCCAACCCATCAACCTCCCAATCCATTAGCTCCACCTCTACATCGACCTCCGACACATCATCTCCCTAATCTAGCTACCCACATATTGACCATCGATCCCTTGGAAGGAATTTTTCAATGCCTCACTCTGGGGGAGTATCGCCTATATAATGTTAACACATTCCTCACTCCACAAGAGTATAGAAGTCTTCACCAACACCCTCACTACGATCACTACATAGGAGAATGCCTCCTTTATGGTCCTCCTCATCTTCGTACCAGTCTCACCTATGGGGGACTTGATACTACCACTTACACACCCAAACCACCATCACAAACCCACCCATTTTCCATGACTTCCAGTCACTCACTAATCACCATTTCACCCACACCTTCCTACACCAATGTGCGTGGAAGGGTTTTGGTTTTGGATTTTACGAGCAAGGCCACCATACTATTATTCCATGTACTACTGCAAACATAATGACTGTAGTGGTATCGGCTTTGCTAAACCACCTATGAAGCAAGCCCACATTGAACTCATTAAGGACATTATCCCTTCTCTGCCCTCTTCACCTGCTCCACCTTCATCACCGCCTTCGCCGATAGAGTCGATGGATCCAGAATCTATCCCTCCTAAATTTTTATTTCATAAACACCATTTCCTTGGGGCCTCTAACTTATCAATGCGAGGGTGAGGCTCCTTCCTCTCTTCCTTTCTGTATCCTGAAATGATCGATGATGATACACCTTTAATTAATGTCATTCAATGTCAGGATGATGAATCTATACTCACCTACCTTGGTGCAGAAGACTCATATATTCATCGGTCATTACCTTCTGAGATGCAAACCATGTTGAATGAATCGACTATCGAGATCAACATTCATACTCAAGATGACCCGCACATCCTAAAGATCGGTCAATCTTTAGATGCTACTGAACAGGAAGCCATCACTTCTTTTCTCAAAAATCATAACCATGCATTTTCTTGGTCTTATGCAGACATGCCCAGTATTGACCCCACCATAGTGGTCCACATATTATAATATGACTCCCGATGCCAAACTGTCAAACAAAAGGTGAGGAAAATGCACCCTTGCATTGCCCTTCTCGTCAAAGAAGAACATCAACGTCTTCTTTTCATTTCCTTCATCCTACCCATTGATTATCCTTGTCGGATCTCTAATATTGTCCCTATCACTAAGGCGACAGGGGGACTCCACATTTACATAGATTTTCGTGACCTCAACCTAGCCTACCCAAAAGATGACTTTCCTCTACCTGGTATTGACCAGCTAGTTGACCTTACCATTGGTCACGAGATGCTATCACTCATGGATGGCTTCTCGGGTTATAACCAAATCTTACTTGCCCCAGAGGATCAACATAAAACTGCATTCATCACCCCTTGGGGGACCTTTTGCTATCGAGTCATACCTTTTGGCCTTAAAAATGTTGGTGCCACATATCAGTGAGCTATGACTTATATCTTCCATGACATCATGCATCGTATATTGGAAGATTATTTGGATGATCTCCTGGCCAAATCTAAAGGCTGCTCTGAGCACCTTACCGTCGTCAAAACCATTTTTGACCTCATTAAATATTACATTCACCTTCAACCCAAGAAGTGTATCTTTGCGGTCCTCTCAGGAAAGCTCCTAGGATTTATCATTTCCCTACGTGGTATAGAAGTTGACCCTACTAAAGTCAAGGCCATTCTAGAAATGCCTCTACCCATTAACCCTAGAAAATCTGTAGCCTACAAGGTAAGTTGCATTCTATTTCGCCGTTTCATTTCACAATTATTTGATCGATGTCAACCATTTCATCATCTACTCAAGAAGGATGTCTCCTTTAAATGGGATGATGACTGCCACAAAGCTTTTGAGGCCTTAAAACAATACCTTCTCTAACCACCTGTACTCATTCCACCTAAAGATGATCAACCTTTCTACCTATACATCTCACTACCGATCACTCCTTGGGAGCCATGCTCACTCATCGTGATGAACAACACGAGAAGGGTGGTTTATTACATAAGCCATACTCTTTTGGACTATGAAACCCGATACACCCATCCCAAAAAACTTTTCTTAGCCTTAGTTTTCATTGCCACAAAACTCTGCCATTACCTACTCAACCACAAAACCTATGTTGTGACCAACACCGACCCCTTACACTTCATGTATGCCAAACCTTACCAAAATCAATGTGCCGCACGCTAGCTTATGCTTCTAGCTGACCTTGACCTTGAATTCATTCATCAAAAGTCCATCAAGGGCCAAGCTATCACCAACCAATTGGCTGATGCACCTATTTCCAGGGATCAACCCTCTAATTTTGACTTTCCAGATGAGTCAATGCTACCCTTTTCCCCACTGAATGAACCCGCCTACCAAATGACATTGTTCTTCAATGGTTCCAATTGTCAGTGTGGGGGTGGGGCTAGTGTAATCCTCATTCCACTTGATGGTGAACCCATGCCTTTTTCTTTCAAACATGATTTTTATTGTACAAACAATATTTCCGAATACGAAGCACTCATATTAGGTCTTCAAGTTACCTACGCCCTAGATGTCAAATCAATCAACATATTTGGTGATTCTCAATTGGTTATAAACCAAGTCAATGGTATATACCAATTTTTAATGAGATACTTCAAAAATATAAACATCATGTAGATATACTTTTGAACACCTTCGACTGTTACACCCTTCAAACCATCCCCTGTTCAGTGACAAATTTGCGGATACCATGCCTTGCTTGGCTTCTCAAATACCTGCTTCACCCACTGATTCTAAAATATTTGTCACCATATAATGAATCCAATCACCTTCTTATTTACCTTGTGAATTTTATTCCATTGGAACCACTAACCCTGACCGAAGTGACCTTTGGTATAAACAATACTCTGAATATCTTTCTCTTTCCATCGTACCTCCCGATCTCACCAGTAATAGACAACACACCTTCCTTAAAAAGGTCTCTCGTTACGTCATTATGGGAGGCCTCCTCTATAAGCATAGCTTTGATGGTATTCTCTTACGATGCCTCATGAGTTCTGAAATTACTTATACCATTAAGGAAGTTCATGATGACGTATGTGGAGGTCACTTCAATGGCCTTGTTGTTGCTAAGTGTATTCTCCGCCTAGGCTATTACTGGCCAACCCTCAACCATGATTTTTGCAACTACATCAAACATTGTGTAAAATTCCAACAACATGCTAACCTTCATCATACACCCAGTCACGCCTTATAGGTCACCCATGACCTTTGGCCCTTCTCTCAATGGGGTTTGGATCTTGTCGGAGAGATCAACCCCCATTCTTCCCAATGCCATCAATGGATCATTACCGCTACCGAATACTACACAAAATAGGTTGAAGCCATACCACTCATCTCCACAAAAGTAGATAAAATATGTGAGTTCATCAATCATTACATCATTTTCTGTTTTGGTGTTCCTCATTGCCTCATCACTGATAATGGAAAACAATTTAAAAACAAAACATTGCACGAAAAATTTGCGACGCCTTCGGCATTCAGCTAAGTTTCTCATCACCTTATTACCCATAGACCAACGGCCAAGCCGAATCCACTAACAAAACCTTAAAAAAATCTCATGAAAGTGGTTAACGATACTGGGAAGGATTGGCATATGCACATTCCTTTTGCCCTATGGGCATACCACACTAGTATTTGCACTTCCACTGCTGCCACACCATTTTCTCTAGTCTACGGTACAAAGGCTATTCTACCTCTCGAAGTCCAGATTCCCTCACTCCACATTTCTCTCCATGACATTCTTAATGATGATGAATTTTGTCAAGACCGTTTAGCACAACTTGAGTTATTAGACAAATGCCTTCTTAACGCTCTTGATCACCTTCAAGTTTACCAAAAACATATAAAACATGCCTATGACAAACGTGTCCATAAGCAACCTTCCAAGTTGACGACCTTGTTCGGAAAGAAAATTAACATGTAACTAAAGTAGAAAAATGTAAACAGGGCAAATTTTCTCCTAATTCGCTTGGACCATATATCGTGACCCATACTTACGGATCAAGTGCTTATCGTTTATCTTCACTTGATGGTAAACCCGAAACTAAGCCCCTTAACGCCTTGTATCTTTGACCATTCTATTGTTGACTTTTAGTCCTACATCACGTTTTGTCTCTTTCCATGCTCATCCCTTGAGCGCTCTCCACTTCTTACACCTCACCAAAATAAAACAAGAATCATGTGAGAACCTGTCACTTGTTATCTTCTCTTAAATATGTGTACCATGGCCCTACACATAACATGATTCTCATGGATACTTTTTGTCTTCTTTAACATGAGATCCCATGGTTGTTTCACCTTGATTTCTAATCAAGATTCATATTCTTCACCTTGGTCTTTTCCATGACTTAAAATTCCTCATTTGGGACCCCAACTCCTTAAGTCAAACTTCTAATAAAAAGATGACTCCCTAACAAGGACATCTTCCTCTTGGCGAAATCGCTACTATAAATAGACCGCTCCTCGAAGGATAAATATGTGAAGCGTTTTAAAAAAAAGGCACCTAACTCAATCCATTCCTAAACTAACTTTGACTCAATCCATGCCTAAACCAACCTAACTTAATCCATGCCTAGACCCAAAACCCGATTCAACCATGCCTAGACCCAAAACGTGACACAATCCATGCCTATAACCTAACTTTCGATCCATGCCTAACCAAACCTAACTCAATCTATGCCTAAACCAACTCGACTCAATCCATGACTAAACCAACCTGACCTAATCCATGCCTAAACCAACTTGACCTAATCTTGCCCTACTCACTTAATTTTTGTCCATATCACAACAAAAAATTAAAATTCTCATAAAACACCAACAAATCAAGAATTTCATCCATCTCATCATATAAACAAATATGCGTGTCTCAATACAATGTACATGGATATCCAATCCTGTCCATATATCAAAATCTTCGACACGCGAGCCGATACTCGATACAAAATGTCATCAGCACGCATGCCAATATCGTATACAATAAAATAATAAAACAATACAAAATATCTTTGCACATAGGCCGGTATATGCTCAAAAATATACAAAAACTCTCGTACATCCTCACTATCCTTGTACGCTTGGTGGTATATGCTAAAAATATACGAAACTCCCATACATCCTCACTATCCTTCACACACAAGCCGGTATATATAAAAAATAAATGACTACAATACATAAAAATACTAGGGCTAGGCATTAGGCCTCACCCTACCGGACATCCTCCATGTCGGTCTCTCCAGTCTCCTCCTCGGCTCCTATCTGTTGGCCTGGTATCATCTCACCGCCCCTACTAGCACATCACCGGAACTAGTCTCTTTGAGCTGGTGGCCTCTCTCTGATCCTATCTCAGAGCTCGATGGACCCTGTGCTGTCTACACTGTGAGTCTGGGATCTAGTCCTCTCACTCGAGGCCTGCTATGCCCTGTACTCTCCATAAGATAGGAAATCTATCCCGACCGCCATCGGGTTGATCCGATATTATCTAGCCTACTCTAGGGCATCCCATAACTGGATATGGGAATGGAATGTGGTTGCCCAATAGGCCTCGGTCACTTTACCTGTCCTACGGGACCCTATCCCGCCCCTGCTTGTGAACTTGGACCTTGTCCCGGTGCCTATTGTGGTGCCATTGGCCCCTACCCTTGTGCCTATATCTGGGCCTGAAAAGCCTCAATCTGTGCCTTTGTTATGGCCAGCTGGCCCTTCAACCCTGTCACCTGTGCCTGTAGGGAAGCCACCCTACCATCATCTCCATCTCCATCCCCATCATGGGCCATCGGGCTCTGCAGATCAAGCTACTGTAAATGTAACTCCTATGTCCACCTCTAAATCGGCAAGCTGTGCATGCACCATACCTAACTGGGTAATCAGGGTTGCCACCTACCCCTATAGGGCATCCCTCTACATTATGATGGTGGCTAGATTAGACTCCCCTGACCTGGGTTGTACGGCTCGTAAATGAGCTGCGCACCACTTTCTATATCTGTCTATAAC
Source organism: Taxus wallichiana var. yunnanensis (assembly GCA_018340775.1). Lineage (NCBI taxonomy): Eukaryota > Viridiplantae > Streptophyta > Pinopsida > Cupressales > Taxaceae > Taxus > Taxus wallichiana. The sequence goes on from CM031233.1 coordinate 65,834,092, forward strand.
CTCAACATCATTGATCCACCAGTCGACCACCTTTTCCTCCCTGCCCTTTGGGCACTTTGTTGGTTGTGGTAGAGGTAAGGGCCTCTCCACATCATCTCTCCTGTATTGTGGGAAGGGCGGAGGTATGTCTGTAGCAGCCCAAACTACCACCTAACTCTGTCAACCGGGATCATCTCGTGCTCCTCGGCACAACACCCCACTATCCATCTCACCAACTAAATCCCATCTAGCTCATCACACATATGCCTATATGATGGGAAGCCCACATATGGCCTCCAAATGATGTCCACCCCAGATAACCCCTCTAATAGTCACCTGAAGTATGCTACATTATGTGTAGCCCTGTCTGATCTCTGCTCTCTAATAGCAGGCACCCATCACCTATACCCCACTCGTATAAAGCCTAGAGGAAAGGCATTGGCTTGGGGCATACCCACTGGATGCACATAAACAATATGCTCATATGAATAGTAGTGAAGTAAAAAGGTATGGCATAGGCTAAACTTGTACAGACGCCTATACGCCCACAACTCTCGGTATAGCTACACTAAGAATGTTGGCACCTAGGCAAAACGGGTCTAATCTATAACCATGTCATGTAATACCACAATCAATGAGCAGGGAAATCTACCTCCCTCTGTATCCGGTAGTGTGAAACAACACACTGCCTCCATCAATAAAACCATGAGCCTCATCTCCTCTGGGGGCTATGTACATCCCTCCGTAGCCTGCATCGACACTATGGAATGTCATGTATGCCAGTCCCTCTCCAAATACTATCAGCATCAACTCCTCTGAGGCCTCAAAGGAGATCGAGTACACCTGCATACCTAGTATCGGTAGTTATAGGATCTTGAACACATCCTCCAGGGTGATTGTCATCTCACCCATCGGTAGGTGGAATGTGTTGGTCGTTGAATCCCATCTATCAATGAGAGTGACCATCAAACTCGGCTACCGGACCACATGCCAATAGTGCCGGAACCCACTCGAGCCCACCTCCTCCATGTGTCTTTGCCACTCCTTAGTGGTTGCAAGTGCCTCATACTCTCAAGAGCAAGGGTGGCACCCTGTCTCGCATGCATAGATGATCTCTCACCTGCATCCAATAGAATGATCACATTATTAAAAACTTACCTATACCTATAACTTTTTACCATTACCTTTGACCCCAAATTCTACCAAACCTATCTACCCATACCCCAAGCCTTCATCTATTTACCTTTTCCTCTAACCCCACATCTTGACCTAACCTACTTACCAGCACCCAAACCCTGGCCTCGCCACTTTACCTATCTATCCCTACCCTCCCTACCCACTACGCTTCCCTTGTTTATCCTCATCTAGACCGGTGCCGTCAGCATTGATCGACCCCGGTCTACCCTTGACCGACCACGGTCTCACTACGACTGGCATCGGTCACCTCTCTTAGGACCGATACTGGTCCACACCCACCGACATCGACTATAGTGGAACGACATCGTCATCCTGTCGTGGTGACCACCGTGTCCCCAAACCCCCTTTTTCTCTCCACACTCCCCACCCTACCCACCCATTCCTCCCCCAAACCCTCCACATCCCTTCCTACCCCTCCTTTACCTCTCTTCTACCCTCTCCCTTCCCATTTCACCCATTTTCTTTCCAATTTTACATTTAAATTTTCCCCCAACCCCAATCCCCCAAATTTCTTTCTCATTTAACTAAACAACACACACATAGGCTTTAGATCTTACCTCATCCTGCTGCCGTCATCGTGGTGGCACCTCAAGCCATTACATAGGTCCTCCCAAGCCCTCTCCTACCTCTGCCATTGCCAAAAGTCCTCTCGAATCTCCAACCAATCAAATCCAATGCCCCACTCTCGTGACCCCACCAATCAATCAACACTCATCACCTACGTGGCTCGCCAACTCAACCTTCCGACACCCTCGATTGTTTTCTTCTTCTCTTCTTCTCTCTTTTCATTTTCTCTAATTCATAAATCACAAATGAATTTTAAAACCGTAGAATTTTTCTTTTATAACCTACCCGACCTGACCGATGATGGTTTCCCCTTGAGTGACATCGGTCTTGTGCCCTACCTTACCATGATCGGTCTACCCTTGACCGGCATCGGTCACCCTCTCTTGCACATTTCCTAAATTTTACCCTATTACCCTGCCCGTCACTCTTTTTTCCACACCCAACCATTTACCCTGACCATTCCCCCCACCCTCTTGCCCTCATCATTTATTACCTACCCGCGTCCTCAATTGGGGACTCATTATTTTACCCATACCTCGGCCCTACCATTGCCATGACCTAAATTCTTGGACCTGGACCATCGCTAGTGACCTTTGACCTCATGTGTTCACTATACCTTGCAACATTGTTACCTGTGTTGATTGACATGATGACCTTACCTTGCCTCTTACCATGACCGTTTATCCTGACCCTACCTTTCGTGTAATTGAAACACACCTAAACATTCCTGCACCTAACCTATGTCATGTTTCCTAACCATATCCTATACCTTGGATACCAGAATCACTTCAACCTTGTTTTGATAAACCTATCAACCTTAGACAATGTAGAGTTTGCCTACTCTTCAACCTGGTAGCATGTTACAGTTTATACATGTGCGTGCGTTTTTTATTACTACCTTTGACCCCGACCCATTACCGAGATTACCTAAATAGACCTTGCTCCTTTTCCCCTATTACCCACCTTCATCTTCATCACATTCACTTTTATAAAATCACTCACAAATTCTACCTTTTGCCTCATCAGTTCCTAGTTTGAGAGGGATCACCTCCACCTACACATGGGGCAACCACATCTTATTTTTGTCAGCGTCGTTTACCAATACAAGCTACACAACAAAAAGGGGAAAAATGTAGACACCAAAATTAGGTCACACTCCCTTTTGGTCCCTTGACAAATAAACACCTTCATCACATTCACCTAGTCATGGCCCCCTTCACCCCACTATAATATTAATTTAATTATTTAAATTAAATTAATTCATTATCTTCATAGTATTTATTATTTAAATATTCTAATTGGGATAATTCCCACATATCCACCTAACCTAGACACCTCATCTAACCACCTCACCCTAAGACCTATTCTTAGTAAGTTTCCATAACTAACTAAGACCTACCCAAACCCTAAAAACCAATGCCTACTTTCCCTCTAACCACATTCCCACATGTTAGAAGGAAGCTTCCAGTCTAATCCACGGGTAAATGAAATGAGATCCCAGAAAATCAAGGGGATCTTCCCAATTTAGTAAACCTAGGAAATCCCACCCTAACTGATGCTGGTTACCCTTAACCGTCGCCGGTTAACCCAAAACCGCCATCGGTTACGATTAATTCCCAAAGTAACCTTATTTTCAAGGTTGGCTGATTCCTAAGAGATATCACATCTTTTGAGAACAAGTTTTAGGGAGAACACGTAGTATTTTCTCTTACACAAACATCCAGCATTCACCCAACAACCATCCAACACTCACCCCAACACATATTTGATCCAATCAGGAAATAAGGAGAGCACATGCAGCCCATGCAAAAAGATCCCCAACATTTGGTGACCATCTATAGCATCCAACCTCTTATCAAAACCTTCATTCCTCACTCACAGACGTCCAAAATAGATTCCAAGTAAGTAGAACATTTTACTCCTCTGGTTCACTCATTACACCATTGTATTTTCATCCTTTGTTCTCCTAGCCACCCACTGACCTCCATTAATACTCACCCCTCCATATCCCTATTAAAACCTCGCCAAATCCCATCCAAACAACTTAATACCTCATTTCGACCAGCCTAGTCCTTTGTACAATCATAAGGGAGATCTAAAGCTCATTTTGTGACATTCCCAGTACCCCATAGTAACTGGCACCAGTTTTCCCAAACCGACATCGGTCACCCTTAACCAGCATCGGTCTCTGTATCTACCAATACATCCTAGAACAGTAACCTACCTACTTTTTCCCATATCACCCTTACTCACCCGTGACTGTCTAAGATTTCTGTTAGACCTATAGAGACCCATAACCGATTACTTGACCTTCGGATCTTATTAGGTTAGATCTTTCTTATCGTTTTTAAATGAGATACCTAAATCATTTTAACTACAATAGGATTTACTTTATTACCAACATTAAATTGTTTCAAAACGTGGATTGATAACCGTCTAGAAGTATGATGCTTCCGGATCTAGCACACACTAGGAAGTCCACTTTGCATATATTGTTTAACTCTTTCTAGTGGTCTTGCTTTTTATTTAAGGTAGGTCCTCCCAGCCAAAAGGAAGCTCTCATGATCAGCTTTGGATAAGGAGTCAACATGCACGTAACAACCTATCAACCAACATTTCAACAGGTATTCCTCTTACACCTGTTACCCTATTTGTTTCGTCATTTTCAAAGAAACGTCTAAGAATCAAGTGAAATGGGTAGGTTAGAGAGGTGGGAAAAAGGAAAGGAGGTTTAATTTTAATATAAAACTAAAACATTTGAACCCTTGTTTTAAAACTAAATCGCTTAAAATTGCAATTTAAGGAGTGTGGTCATAAAGTTCAATTATAATCTCTTTTTAATAAATAAATCGCAATGAAGAGATTCTTAACAAAAATAATAAGAGGGTATAAAATTATGAATGAGTATGTTTTTTAACACAGTTGATATTATTTCACCATCTTAGTTATTTGAAGAAATATTGATAAATGATTAAAGCTTAACATTTATAAATGAATTGGTAATATGCCTTGAATGTCTTCAAAGTATATTTCGAGAGAAAATGCATATTAAAAAAATTGAGTCGGAAGTATGATATATTTTCTACGTTTAATATATTAGAGTAGAAATAAAAATGGGTAAATAAAATTGTCATGGAAAAATGGGTAAGGTACATGGAGAAAATAGGGGGTATTTTCATTCTAATAATATATCGGGAGGGGTATTATAAATTTTATAAATAGAGGTAAAATCTATAATTAAGGGTATTCTTTAATACCCTTCGAATGAACATGATATGCCATACTTTTACTAAGTGAACCCCCCATGACGCTTCATGACTACCTTTCTAAGCACTCTTACATAATTTATACAAACATTGTACCGTTAATACTCGATGACACACTCTAGTTCCATGGTTCATACTTTAATGTTGAGTGTCTAATTATGATATAAACATCATGCCATCTACTTATGTTACACTTCACACTCTGTGCTTCATGATACATTGTTCCTATCATTTAATCTATAATCACACAAAATTCCTTCATTACGATGAAACACTCTTGTTCTATAGTTCAGGGTTTGACTATCGAGGTGAAATTCCTCCATGAACCTAACTATTTGCATCTTAACTACTCATTATTTTTACCTTATGTTCATATTTCTCAAAATTATCACATCTCTCTGGTTCACATACTTTATCTTCATTAGTGATGACAAAATCTTGTTCTATGGTTCATACTTGAATGTTGAGGGAGCATTCCTAAATGAACCTCATCTCACACACATCCATTGGGATGAAACTATGCTTCTATAGCCTTCACATATTTCATATCACAACACACCATCACACTCACACAATATTTGTGCATCTTGGTTTTATTGTCTCTTATTATCGTATACTATCTACATGTTACACTTTGTTTCCTATGCTAGTTAGATCTCGGGTATATCATTATATTTTTCTCTATACACATGTGAATTCACTTGGTATCTTGAGGTGCATACATGACCTTTATATATTCTCACACGATGGATGATGCTTCACACTTTGCTCTTTATGATTCTTTCTAAGGCTCGTGGGGGCATTTACCTTTACTACTCTCATACTTTTCAAATCGCAAGAGTCCTATTGTTACAATATTTACTACTTCTTCATACTCTTCACTATTATATACATGCTTTCACATACTACTTATCTTTCTAACATGATAGCGGGTGCTTCATGTGTAGCATTTCCTTGTAGGATTATATACAACCATGGTTATTTGTCACTTTTTGCTTACATTTTCTTACTATTGTTTGCTACTTTTTATGGGATATGCCCTATATTTTGATTTATCATTATTTTCTTTTGGTTGCTTCATTTATGATTATCTTGGGACATTATAAGGAATGTCCACATGTAAAACAATTTTCACGCTAACTCCTATCTGCATAGTTTCTTGTTACACTTTGTATTCTATTTCATACTAACTTTTATATACTTACACTTGTTTACTAGTCCATCTTGTTTACATGTGCCTTGGTTTCTGCCATACACATCCCCTACCCCATGTAGGTATCCACTCTCAGATATGCATATTAGCTTCCAGTCCTTTCCTTTAGGCCGTATTATCCTACATTTTTGCATGCAGCCCAAATGCGGGGGAATCTATTGAGTGAATAAATCACCCTTCCAATAACATAAAATTATAGAAAAAAACTAAAAATATAGAATTTCAAACACACACGAGTCACATAATGGTCCATATTCATAATACAACCACTAAAATAGAGTAGAAACGTGTGCCCAATAATAGAAAGGAATGGTGGGTGCTTATGTCCTAGGGGTAAAAATAATAATTTTCTTAGTTCAACACAGTCTCAACAATTTACAAGTAAATTATACAGTTTCAGAACTTTCCTCGCTTAAAAATCGGGGACGTACTGTTAGAGATATTGTATAGTGTGAACATTAGATATGATGAATATAATATTATCATGGATAATATTATTATAATGTGAATGTAATATTACATATAGTAAATAGTATTTACTATATGGTAATTAGTAAATTAGTCAGTTAGCAAGATAGATAATAAAACAATGAGATATTGTTTTATTATCAATGTTATAATTAATGATCAAAACCATTCGGGTAGATTGGTTACATATGCAACCAAATATTCTTTGAGAAGGTCTTTGGTAAAGACAAAGACATTGTTATGAGAATTGTTACTATGCATCTCCTATATAATGGAATGCATAGCTATGGGAAATGAAGCAAAGTTAATAGAAAAGAATTAAAGCTAAATCTATGCTCCTAAACATGTATTTCGTTACATTTGGTTTTAGAGCAGGTTCTTCTATTGATCAAATTGCAGAGCAGGAGCTAACAGAGCAGAAGGAAAAAGAAATTTTGGTGCAGATCTGAAGATTCTGGAACTGTGTGTTTACACAGGAAAATCACCGGCGACCGATGGGAAAATGCCAACGACCAAATGGGATCTGATTCTCTGCAGATGTAGTCACCAAAGAACTAGAAAAAATCACCAAAGAACTTGAATAAATCACTAAGAACTACAATCGATCGCAAGAACCACTGTGGTTTGGTAAAAGTAATTTTTCCAGTATTCATTTTTTCCATTTTTGGACATACAAAAAAACACAAGAACAGAAAAAATTCCATTTTTGGAAAGGGTCTAGAACAATTTTTTCAGAAAATTTAATTATCAATCTATAGATCAAGTATTGTTTGAAAGGCATCATGGAAAGGACTAATCTAAACCAGATAGATAAGTTTGAAGGCCAATATTTTCACACATGGCAGCTACAGATGCAGTTGCATCTCATAGAGAAGGATCTATGGGATGTGGTGAAGCCTAATTCAACTCCACCCACTGGAGGAAATGAATTGGAAAAGTGGAATGTGAAGGATCAGAGAGCCATGGGGACCATTGGATTAGGATTTTCTAAATCCTATTTGCACCATATAGATTTATCAAAATCTACAAAGGATATCTGGGAGTCTCTCAACAAACTTTTCGATTTGAGGTAGAAACAACAAAGACGTCACTAAAGCAACATCTGTATGGATTGAAGATGGACGAGAATCTAAACATTGTTGAGCACATTAGTAAGTTTTGATCTCTCTTAAATCAACTTACTAGAATAAAAGAACATGTAAAGGATGATGATGCTAAAGTCATTATTCTTAATAGTATGCCTAAGAGTTACTAAAGTATTGTATTTACTTTTACTAAAGTTTTTATTAGTCTAGAAGGAGTGATTTCTACATTGTTAGAACAAAGTAGTCATGAAGAACATGAAGAAGTTCTATATGTAAGAAACAAAATTAGATCCTCATCTAAGAAGGAAAAACATAAACCAAAGTAGGTTCCTTCACATGGAAAAAAAAATTCTTTTATTGTAATGAGATTGGGTATATAATATTGAACTATAAAAAGAGATCTCGGGATATTCTTGATGACAAGATAGATGTAAAGCCCTTATAGCTGAAGTAGAAACTGATTGGGAAGCCTACTCAATCGATGAATAACTTTCTGTCCTAGTGTGACAAGGATTTCCTATGATAGACTCTTCTCTTGTTGGAGGAAGGAGGCAATGGAGGAAGGAGGAAAGTCAGCATCCTCTCGTCATTCACCAACAACGGGGTCACAGAAAAATGTGGTGATGTTCTATTTCAGTTGTGTGGTGTGTTTATAAATAAGGGGGTGAAACTATTTTCATGTTTTGATTTTAATCTATTCACATAGACTAACAACAGTTCATGAGTGTCTACTTGGTGTGGAAGAAGAAAACTGTTTGACTCAGCTTACAGGGGCAAAGCATCTATGTACAGTCCTATGACTGTCATATGGTCCTCTGACTTCCATACTTCGGTGGAAGCTGATCAGTCGATGAAGATGTTCATACGACAAGGATGATCATTAGCAGCAAGATCTAGACAGCAAGATCCAGTAGCAACGGCTACTCTGACAAGTTTGATGTTTCCAGGAGCTCTTACCCCATATTCACACTAAGGGGGTGTGTTAGAGATATTGTATAGTGTGAACATTAGATATGATGAATATAATATTATCATGGATAATATTATTATAATGTGAATGTAATATTACATATAGTAAATAGTATTTACTATATGGTAATTAGTAAATTAGTAAGTTAGTAAGTTAGATAATAAAACAATGAGATATTGTTTTATCATCAATGTTATAATTAATGGTTGAAACCATTTGGGTAGATTGGTTTCATATGCAACCAAATATTGTTGAGAAGGTTGCAGGTAAAGACAAAGACATTGTTATGAGAGTTGTTACTACAAAACTCCTATATAATGGAGTGCATAGCTATGGGAAAGAAAGTAGAGTTAATAGAAAATAATTAAAGCTAAATCTATGCTCCTAAACCTCTATTTTGTTACAGTACCATCTGAATAGCGCTTCTTTAGGAAGTGTCATGGAAGAAGAGAAAAATATACCTCTTTCCCCAAAACTCTTCTCTTAGCATGGGATCACCCACAAAACTCTCTCTTGGTGTGAGTTCTCCCAAAAAGCACACTTGGTGTTAGATCACCCAAAACCTCACCATCGGTGGCATGAAGCTCAAATTCTCAAGCATCTTCATAGTACAATAGGAAGAAAATTTCTATCCCTTACTCTCTCATACATCAGGTGCACTCTTTCCTTTACACAATTTTTACTTACTCATACATACATTACTATGATTTTTCATATATGGGACTTTGACTACTCTCTTTCTCTTATTTTATAGGTCCATCCTTATACGTATCAAGAAGAATCGACATCGAAACAACATGCTATTACACATACACTTCACCCCTATGGTTTACCTCCTTCTCCTAATTTCCATGCTTCACATTACAATCACTTCACGCTTCACTTGTCCACTCAACATGCTATCAACAACACTCTTCTCTACAAGATTACAAGGTACACATATTTTATCTACTTTATGTTATCGAGTATTCATTCAATAACATAAAGTGGGGGCATATGTAGACACAAAATCTATGCACTTGGATACATTTATAGGTCCTAAAGCATACTAATTAATGTAAACATGATTCCTAAGAAATAAAATTAGTGGTTTGACAACTTCATTTGGATTTTTGCTTTATCTTTTACATTCTTACGGGTCTTACACATCTTACAATCTTGTTGGTACTTGATTGATTTATATTTTATGACCTCGAACACTAGTGCCTAGTTAGGAAAAATAACATAGGTGCTCCTATCCCTCATGGGCACTCATGAACATCTCTATCGTTTTCTTACCCTTGTGGGTCTCTATTTACTTGGTAACCTTTTAGTACTTTAGGTTGGACTTTTAGTTTTCAATTACAAAATTCAAATGAGGGAATCATATATTTACTTAGTTATTACTCTCAAATAAGGGGCTAAGCACTATAAGCATTATCTATTATCACCGGATCTTGCATCAAAGGAACAAAATAATTACAAATCATACATCTAGCCCACTCATACAAGGGACAAGGGTTGCATTAATCTTCATACACAAAATAGGAGGGGAATTTAATTCTATTCTATCACATGCACATTTACATGGGGAAATCTATATCTAGCCTAATATCGTAGTGAAAATTATACAAGGGAGACCTAGGGAATCATTACACATAGATCTACATGGAGTCTATCGGTTGTAAGATCTCTCTTTGGATGACCACCAACGTCATTTTGAATCCCCATTCGAATCTTATCTATTATATTTGATGTGGTTTTTAGGTATGTGCGAGATAGTTATCTATTTTTATGGTTATAGGTATGACCAACAACATTAGAGAAAAACCAGAGTGATAAACAAAGACCGAAAACAAAGCTTATTTAGCCCGAAAAGGAAATAATATGAGCATCTAGGTGGACAATAGCAATTTGGATCAGTCACTAGCACCCAAATACTCCTATCCTCCAATAAGTGCTGCTTTGGATTTTGAAGTTCGAGTTCCAAAACCCTCGGTGAGCCTTAAAAACACTATTTTCCATCTGTTTTAGTAGTTTCTCATTCGAGATCATCTCCAAGTTGTAAAAAATAAGCTAAGTCACTTTACCTCTCCCATTTTCTTAGGGTTTCATATTTTTGCATGCTTATTACTTGTGTCTTACTATAATTTATCATGAGAATATAATTAGTTACAATAGTTAATCTTAAATAAGGTTTAATTCAATTAAGATTAAATCAATGAGAACCTCCACCCAACTGATTAGTATGCCTTTTACGAGAGATTAGAGTTAAATATATCCATAGTGGCGACCACGATTTGATCTATTGAGTAGGAGTAAAATCAAGATTATTGTATCGAGGGGGTAAATTATATCCGATAAGTGTAAATAATATCATGCTCGCTTGGGAAGGATGTTGATATTTAACTAGAGATATTTATTCTATGAAAGCGATGCCTTGACCAAGCCAATTTAATTTTAGAGGCCCTCCTTCTATAAACATCATTTTCATCTATTTTTACGTGTTTATGATTTTTGTTCCACACTCATATCATACAATTTCTATCATCATCTCTTTTATAATCTTCAAAATATCCTTTATTTGGATTTTTCTTCATCTCTTTTCGAATATTCCAAATATAATTTATTCAATTTTTTCATCATCTCTTTTCAAAACCTGCAAATATCCTTCATTTAGAGTTTTCATATCATGTTCATTTTTACCTTAGTCTTAAATATTTTGATTCCTTCCCCAAATTTTAAGAAACTTATTCCCATCAAAGTTAAGCCTTGAGTTGTGGATACCCACATCCTCACTTGAGCACTTTCATTCGCAATCTAAATATTTAAATCTTGACATCTACTTTATCACACAGTCAAGAACCATCACGATCTTATTGTTCTATCACTCTCCTATGTCTTTTAGTTTGACAAAGAAATATTTAACTCTAAGCACTCGCCTACCCTATGTCTACAAATCTAACTTTCACTTTGTTAAATTTTAGGAATTATCATTTCTACACCTATTTTTATCAACATTCACATTTTTGATATCCGATTACTTTTGTTTCATCATTAAACCTCACCCATCTTAAATTTCTCTTTGTTAAGAATCAAACACATTAATCTATTTTCCCATTCTCTTTTATCTTAGCATTCATGTTGCTAAGGGTTGAGAAATCATATTTCATTTTCACCCTCCTCCATTCTAGCATTCACTCTTCTAGAGCTCGGGTATGTTCAATGTTTTCATCCTGTCCTCCATTCTAGAATTCACTTTTCTAGAGGTAGAGTAATTTCAATTAATCAAACCCCTCTTCCATATTTTCAATCACTTTGTAAAGGATTGAGTAATATATTATCATTCCAAGCCTCTTTCATCCTAGCATTCCATTTGCTAAGCGTTGAGTAGTCAATCTTAAATCTTCTCACACTTCCATCTTCGCATTTACTTTTCTAAGGGTTGAGTAGTCAATTTTAGATCTTTTTAATTTCTTCCATCTCGGAATTAAATTTTCTAAGGGTTGAGTAGTTCATATTATCTCTTCATTGTTCCTTTCCTCTTTAAAAAATGGCAGGTTCACACAAGAAATTACACAAGTTATTAGAATAATTTACTAAGATGACAAGACAAATATCTCATATGTATTCCCAATTTCTTGCTTCAATAAACAAAAACTAATCATACAATCAATTGAAGACACTACCCTTTGTAAATTTAAATTTTAGTTTACACCCCTCGAGAAAGTATCTTTGGTGTCTTTCATTACTTAATAATGGAAACATTGATAAAATATCCAATTACAAAACCCTTTATCGAAGGGGAAACTAAGACATCTTGGTAAAAACCAATACATACTCGATTTTCATCACATTGATAGTCATCAGCTAGATAGATGCGTGGGACTTCACCATTACTTCAACACTTTATTGACAATAGAGTTATTGAAATAGAAATTGATGATAAAGCTTTTGAAATTAAAAACACATCAAATACCACAACTTATAATGAAGAGTTGAACGTTGTCCAAAATTTTTACATGATAAAAATCAACGAGATAAAGAATAAAAGGGTCAAGGGTATATAAATCAAAACCAATAAATATCTCCTCTAAATGCTCTTTTGTTAGTTCAATTAGAAATTAAACATGTTTCAGACAACTATCTTCAAACGTCCAACAAGAAATTGAGCTTGCTTAAATAATCCTTTCCAACCCATGATATAAATGAAGATTCTAAATAAGATGGTCAATCATCAAGTACCATTGAGCTTGATTCTATCCTTTTAAAGTTATATATTATGCTGAAATTCCTAGTCTTGTTGTCGAGATGATAATAATAAGTTTGGAAACATGCAATAATGCAACCTTCCATGTCCATAATACCTCAAATGATCAATCTTGAATTTAATAATGTTTCACAATAGTTAATGAAAATTATTCTTTTGTTTTACATAATATTATTAAAAAACCAACAACGATACATGCATGTCAAGACATCCTTATTCTTTTAGTCTATGAGGTGTATATTCCACAAGCATCTTCACACAACCATTTCAACCTTTAATTTCAAATCATCTCATTAAACATATTATTCCAATGCCTAAAAAGAGTAACATGTAAAATATTATATCTACTGACCTATAAGGTTCCTTGAATTCTCATTTACGGATCAATCCTTTTCTCCTAGCATCATTCAATTCACGGAAGAAGGCAATATTGATGTAATTAATATTTTAAAGTTCTAATCATTTAAATATTCTATTCCACATATCTTGGAAATCATGCACAAAGGTATTAGGTAATATTAATTCCACCATATTCTCACATCAAAAATTTACCTCTAACATCGCATAGGTTTTTTGATCTCATCAAAAACTTATGCAATCATTCTATTGGCTTAGACCTCATCCACCCAAGTCCTATAAATCAAGAGTTGTCGAATCTTTTGATTCACTCCATTTACTTGGATCTCATCCACCCAATTCTCGTACATTAGAACACATCAAATATATGATTCATTGAAAATACTTCTATTTACTCCATTGACTTGGATCTCATCTACCCAAGTTTCGTAACTTAGGACAAGTCAACTTTCCTAAATCTGGACATCATCCTTGATGACAAGTCCATTACAAATCCTCATATGTAAAAACTATAAAAAAAATAAAAAGCATAAGAAGAGAATAAAAATATGTCTCAAAATCATGCTTAAAGCACCATTTGAAAATACAAATTGTAAAATTAAGAGCTTCTTGTCCATATGTACTCTCCACAATAGGGTAAAAATGTTATACTATCAACTCATCTAAATAAAAAAATTAATTGTGTCATTCATTGGCATATATTTCAATCATAACATCATTAGAATCTATACAAATTATTCTCCTATATGAAACATGTAAATACTATTCATCTTAGGATGTGTGTCTCATCCCTATTATGGTTTCTACAATTCTAGATCTTTTTACCCATGAATTTTTCTAGAATTTTACTAATAAAAATCCTTCTTTTAAACATGTTCTCTATTTAATATAAATCACTAACTTATCTACCCAGATATTTTGATTATCCATCTTTGTATAAGGTGTTGAACCATTGCATCCTACTAGTCACATGAGATTGATATTTGGGAGAGAAATATTCCTTCCAAATAGGCACAATATCAACATACAAGGATAAATCAATCTAAAATACAAAAATAAATATATCAATCATTATACCTTTCATCCTTCACAGTCTTTGGTGATGAGCCCATACTTATTACTAGTAGTGTGAGATTGGGAAAGGAGGCAGGTGTCCTTACTCACCTATGTTTTTTCTTTGGTGTTGAGATATTTCCTCTTCTGGTACCATGAGGAAAGATGTAGGAGTCAATTCAAAAAACATCAAACAAAATAAAGCCTTCATAAATATCAATCAAAATTTCTTAATCATATACATCCCAAGAAGTTTCTTATGTTAAGAGAGATAACAAATCCTTCAATCAGATCTTGTCAATCAGTATACCATCAATGGATCTAATTTTAGTGCAAAATTAAAAAGTGAGATCAACTTAGAATTGGTCAGGTCATCTTGACTGGAGATGAGTGACATTTTTCCGAGCATGGACCATTGCTACACCTTGTGTCTTGGAATCCATCATCTTAATTTTTTTATATCACTATTATCCTAGTTCTCACTCTTTCTTGGCACTTGGTGGTGAGCCCTCATATCTTCCTAGTTGTGTGGAGTCACAATTGAGTGAGACATCCTATGACTATATCATATATATTATTCCAATCGATTGAAATTCTTAGAATGTTTTGAACATGAGTTCACATGGTGCACCCTTTTACTAAGTCAAAAATCCAAAAACATTCAAATATGTTTAAAAATTAAAAAAACTCAAACATGTTTAAAAAAACCAAAAACATTCAAATATGTTCAAAAATAAAAAAATTCAAATATCTTCAAAAATCAAAAACATTAAAATATGTTCAAAAACCAAAAACAATATAAAATTAGCAAAAGTAAAACATTCAAAAAATGTTTGAAAAAATATCAACAACTAAATAAACAAATTCAACAATATCAACATTTGACAAAAATCCTACTGATCATTCCATATCATCTTTCGATAATCACTTTTATTTCCCATGGTGTATATCTATGCTTGAGGAAAAAAAATCAATTACCATTTCACAATATAAATTTTCTTGGGGCACACTTGGATTAGATTCAATATAGATCAAACTTCAATGGGATCGACAAGAATGTTATTGGATATCTAAGATCACTCCACTCTTTAGCCCAATCCAATCCTCTTGCATTTCTAAGATATCTCTTGATGGGATTCATATCTTTATAATTCCTCAATGTGGAACACATTAGGGGTGTCATTAGATGTCATTATTAGAAATTGTATTGTCTATTGTTGTTTGTTAAACCTTGTAACATTATTTTTGTTAGCATGTTAGTTTGTTATTCTCTTATACTTTGTTTACCTTTATTGTATACCAATTACATGAAATTTATTAGCATATTAGTTCACATATAAATTTGTTGTTGTTAATTATAGTTTATATTGGATTTGTTTGACATTCTTGTTTTTGTCATTAAGTCACTTGTACATCTTGTGTTATCATTATAGTTTATTAAATAAGCCATGGTTTGTTTTCTATTTTCGTGGCGTTAGGTTTGTTAACATTTCTTTGTATTTTTGTTCATTACAAGTACTTTGTTGACATTCTCACACACATACGATCATCATATATTTATAAAAATTCAAAAAATCAGCAAAATCGTGAAAATTTAAAAAAAAAAATTAAAATAATCACAAAATCATAAAAATTGGCAAACACATGAATTTTTTTAAGCAATACATCAAAAACACGATAGAGTAAAACTTTTAAATACTACCCTACTTGATCGTTTCAATATTACTACTATATTGAAACATTATCTTCCCTTTACATGTTAATATCCATGCTTAGGTCAAGTCAAATGAATTGTTTCCTTTTCAATATAACTTTTCTTGGGGAAATATTGGATCTCATTCGCTCCCCTACATTTCATAATTTTAATGCTCATGCATACTGGTCCTTTTCACTTCTCAGATTAATTTTCAATACAGATCCAACAAGAGTGTCATTAGGAGTATCTAAGATTACTCCACTCTTCAGTTTGATCCTATTTCCATGTATTTCATAAGTTTAGTTCTTGGGGATTTTGCATCTTCTTAATCATCATTATGTCATGTAATAGGGGCATAGATAACTATCTTATTTTCAATGTAGTGTTGCATTCTATATATTACTTTATTGACCAATTACACACATTTTATTTTCATCTTGGCTTCTTTATAGTCATGGTACATATTTTTATGGTGTATATTGGGTTTTCTTTCATTTTTATCTTCTATTTATTTTATGTGTTTGTTTTATGCACATAATGGGTTAAACATATTGATTCAGTCACAATCATGGTGAAAAATCTATTGCATAATAAAAAATAAGGTTCCTCTAAACTTCACTCTTGAAATGACGTTCATGCTATGAACACAATCCCTCTTATCCTCATTCCAATTCCTTGTCTTCTTCCTATCAAGTGGTTGTTCATGAATTTTTATGTCACCCACCAGCTTTGGGGGAGTGGCCTTACCACTCTACTCGTTAGGGAATCCAAATGATTCACCAGAGTATATCAAGCAAGCCCAACATGCTTCCTTACTTTCCACTCCGGTAATTTGTATGCATTTACTATCGGTAAGATTTTATTACTTCGCAATAACACTTTAAAGAGGAAAAATGTAGACACCCCAAAAATACATATTTCCATCTTATCCTCAATTATCCTTCATAGCCTTTAGAATTGATTAATTAAATTAATTCATTCATGCTTCAACTCTATCATCCTTAGAATTAGTTAAGTTAATCTATTACCATTTGGAATTGATTAAATTAATTCCTAAACCTTTATATAATTTATTTAACATTTACTAAATAAATGATTAATTATCTTAAACTTCATAACCAATTAAAATAGTTATTAAATCAAAAAATAAATCTATTTTCCTATTTGGAATCCACTTGGACTCTACTTCACTATCATAGTGGAATCCACTCCTCTCAACTTATATAATCCTACAAAGGTGAGGGAAATAAGTTTTCACATACAACCAATTTCTCATATGAAATCATACTACCAACCAAATAATCAATTCCCCTTCAAAGATGCAACTGCACAAACCAAATCCACTTGTTATTTTAGGAAATGCATTCATGGTCTTGAAACTCATTCAAACTTAGATCCAATTTTCATGGCCTCTCCCTCAGCTATAAAAATCAGGCCATATCCTTTTTGCAATACTCCTCTCTTGAGATACTTGGAAGTGTTTTTCAATTGCAACCAAATTTTACCAAAATTTACATCTACATCCTCGTGTATTTCTACTCATAACATGTACAATTCTATAATTGGAGAAATTTTCAAGATCATACAAAATCCTTTAAAATACAATATTCTACAAGTTGAATACTTTGACATTCTTACTTGAAGTTCACAAGTGAAAAATTGGAGAGAGATATATTGTTTCATTTTTCTTTATCTTTAAACTTCTGTTTGAGTTTTTTCATCGCTCACGCCATTAATTATAATTTATTTCTTAGGTGAGAATATATTATTGAGAAATATCTTATTTAAAAATGTTGTTTCTTGTGAATAGAGAAACCAACACCATTGACCTTGACAAGGTGGTCGTAGTGGAGTCACATTTTGTTGAATGTCACAAAAAAAAGGTTCCTTGTGGGGGCATGGTTCAAGATTTATATCATAGTCAAATAATCTTAAGTGCGAGCCCAAAAATTATGAATTTGTTTAAATTTAAGTAATAAAAATTTTAATTATGCACTTGAAGAAAGTTGAAAATAAAAATTAGGGTTAAGGTTTCTGTGTATAACGGAGTTTCAACGGTGTTTTAGTTGAAACTATTACTTTTGGTCATTGGATCTCGCTTCATTTCCATGTTTTCACTAGTGTTTGCATCTCTACTTATCCTTTGACCTAGCTCATACTACATTGGTAGGAAATTCCATATTAGGCTATAGAAACTCAACATTTACTCTACCATTTTCGGTGGTTTAAAGTATATTTCTATGGCATTTTAACATATAATTTGTGAAATGTTTTGTAGCGATGGGGATGATTGCTCCCAAATGCACTCAAAAGTTTGTTACCAAGGTTTACTCATAATTAATGTCTCTTCCCATGTGGTATTGATTAGTACTTGATTTTGTTGAGCCAATTATATAATGGTATACAAATTATAGTGGTTTTTCTTTTTTTGGTTGCATTTCCTTGGAGGGTTGGCTCTAGACTTGGTTTAAAATCCATTATGATCCAATGGTATAGTTGTTACCGATGTTATGAATCTTACTAAATGTTTATATCTTTTCACCTTCAAGAATCCTTCACTGGTACAAGATGTGTTCCTTGAGTCGTCTTGCTTACATTTACAAAATATGCTTCTTGTGATCTCTCCTTAGAATTTAGGCTTTAAACTATCGGATAATGGCTCCCTAAAATCCCTATTTGGGTTGAGCTCTGGAGGCCTACTAGTCAATCTTTGTATTTTATTCCCAAGATAGTGGACAACTCATTTGTTAAGTTCTTTGTAATAAACAATATCACTTATTTTTCTCATCTAAACAAGAGGATATGTGTTGTAGTTAACCTTAGCAAGGAATTAGATGAGAAAATAGATATCTAAGTTTGGTTAACATATTTATCTGAAAAATTTATGTACTTTAATGCATACAACACTTACTTCCATTGATTTTATGAAATTTCCATAGTTTGACATAATGTTAATTTTTATTTGGATAATTATGTATAGATATTTATAAGTTCAACATTTCGTGTTACTAATCTGGACCCATAATCGGGAATAGAAATAATATAATGATAATAATATTTCTTAAATAACTAACTTAATAAATATAAATGTGGAGGGAAATACTTGTATTCGACCATAAAATGAAATATAGAAAAAGGATCAAAGGAAAAATTTAAAACTAAAAACATGTAGAGAAAAAAGGAATAAAATTGAAGGAAGAAGTTAAATATTATCGAGGGAATAAATAAGAAAGAATAGACAAATACATAGATATAGGAAAATAAATAATAATAATGACACAAAGAAATGTAAAAATCAAGAGAATAATGAGTTAAATATTGTTTACTTAGTTAATAAAACCTAATACAAAAGAAAAATAAGTATATAGTGAGCCCAAAAATAATTAGTTTCCATGTATTACTTAAAACCAGTCCCTACTTCCATTTTCAATCCTCTAACCCACACATTCATGATTATTCATTTTTTTCCGTCTTAAGTCTTATGAGGTTCCACTACCAACTAAAATTCCTAAGGTTACTACTACTAGTGATGGTTTTTCCACAAAAGGAATAACAAAACCTTTGTTGAAAATAATCCTAACCAAAATGATAGTGTTTTGATTTTTGTCCACCCCAAACCAAGGTTCATAAAAATTATTCCTCTCTAAGTAATTCCATGTCACTAATGTCCAATATAATGCTAAGCGAGCTAGAGTCACATCCCCTTATTAGTGAAGATGGGACTACATCGATGAATTATAAACCCTTACAACATTCTTATAGTACACCTAAGGATGGTTAGAAATTTTCAAGGGGAGGAAATATAGATAATAATCTCTCCATTATCATCGATAAAGTTCAATAAAACCAATACTCTACTTTATCTAATAGTTTTGATTTATTATGACTTTGAGATAAATCTTCATGATGGTCATAGGGAATAATGTATGGAAGGTTTTACTGTTATCCCAATATTCCCCCAGGGAAAAATTGGTTGAACGTGATCTTGCACAGGCAGGAACGGAAGGGTTGGCCCAGTTACGTTGACTCACAGTCGACCCCAAAATCGAGTCTAGAAGTGAGTAGAGCTCAGCAAGAGAAAAATGGAGAAAGGAAGTGTTCAATCAAGGCCCAAATTAGTTAAGTATAGAGGACTATGGAAGGTTCCACATGTCTCTTCGGCACACTTTTGGTATGGTGCAAAAAAGTGGAGACCCCAAACGTGCACAAGCCCTCCACGTGTCAGAGTCGAAAAAACAAAGCCAACCGTTGAATCGGCTAAGTATAAAGAGTCGGCGGAAGCCTCCACACATCCTAACGGTGCACCTCTAAAGGCCAAGTTCAAAGAAAGATCCTAAGTGAGTGCAAACTCTCCATGTGCCTCATTAGCACAACTTCAAAGGGACGGCCCAAAGAGAGACCCTGAACTAGCGCCAACCCTCCGCGTGTCCCAAGTATGAAAAGGGGATGTCGGCCATTGAAAATTCCATGGTTAGAATAGGCCGAAGGAAGCCTCCCCGATGAGCTCGGTGAATCTTCCAGTTAAAATCTGGAGGCGAGTCCCTAAATAAGTGTGGGCTTTTGTGGCCAAAAGTCAAAAAGGGGGAAGAACCGGCCATTGAATCGACTAAGGAAAGGAAAGGTAGCGAAATGCCCCACATGTATCTTTGGAACTCTTTAAAGGGGTAGATCCAAAAGAGGTTCCCAAATGAGTGCCATCTTGCCACGTGGTCAAAGTCAAGAGGGGAGAGAGCTAGCCATTGAAAACTCCAAGACCGGTGAGAGGAGCCACATGTTAGCTTGGTGCTCTTTCAAAACAAAAGTTTAGGGGCGATTCTAAACACACGCCTTGACTCTCCATGTATCTCGGGTTGGGCACAGTGTCTTCGCCAACAAGGGAGGGGCTTAGGAGAAGAAGAAAAGAAACAGAGTAGGCCCATGGATGATGCCACATGTTAGCTGAGAGAAACTTCAAGAGTGTAGAGGAGGAGACGAAACCTTGAGACACATAAGGCCGCCACGTGGATATGCGTGAATAGACTCCAGACCTAAAATACCTTTAGACAGCCATATCTTTTTATCAGAAGCTCAGAATCAAGTAGGAGGGGATGTTTTAGAGAGCTCTCGGCACTGATACCTATCTGCCACCATTTATGTTTCAACCCACCATTTTCGAGGCCATCAAGTATCCCACCTGCCATCATGATGAAGAATGGGTTTCCTTTCTTGCCTAGTAGAGAACAACAATAGGGAGTATGGGTGTTGTAGTGAGACTCATCATTGTGGCAGAGGAATTCAATGCTCCTTCAAGGGCGGTTGGAATAGGGTTGGATTTTTCCCTCCTTTCTCTCTCTCATTCTTCCTATATATTTTACAAGAGGGACAATTTCAAAGTGTTGGACATTCTTTCTTTGCACCCTCCCTTTTCTCTTCTCTGCAGTGAATTCATGGAGTCTCGAACCCCTCCTTTCAAATTGTAATGTAATTTCTACCTCTCGACTACTGTAATGCACTGTATCAATTCTTAAATCAATAGAATAATTCAGTGGATGATTTCAACCCTCTCTTATGTTTAGTTTCTTCTTCTTGATCCCTCATTGCAAGCTTGGTCATCTATGCATGGATATTGTGTCCAATTTTAATGGTCTATGTTTAAAAGAAATGGAAATGTTGAAAATTCCTTTGGTGCATCACCTCTATTAGATTAGGTTTCATTTCTTGTATTCCCTTAACCCTGTCTCCTTGGCAAGTTAGATTAGGATTTAGAACGACCCTCTACAATTTGAACGTGTGCACCTGAATAGAGGAATAGGAGCCGACCTTCATCCGAGAGAGCTCTCTCGACTCACAAAGTCCCACACTTTGAGAGATGCTCCATGTTGTATAGTCACACTGAGGATCTCAACCCATCAAGTTACAGATTTCAGGGGTGCTTTGTGATTTTACTACAATAGTTTTGGCATGCCCGGTGGGACATCACAGAATTTAGAGTTCCATCTTTTAGAGGTTTCTCATTATCAAACAATAAATCTCAAGCCACGGTGCGACCACATAAACAATTTTGGCATGCTAGGTGGGACCAAAAGGTCTCCATTTTTATTGCAGCAAGATTGATGTGCACTAGTTGTATGTTTTTAGGTTGAAAGGAGATTGGAAATTGCACATCTGGCTACTCCAAAAGAGGCAGACTTCACTAGTTTCAGCAGCCCATGCTCAAAGCATAATCATGAGAAGAATCCATACTAGATCAAGAACTAGAGAAGAAGGATTGTTTTTCTATCTACACTTGTCCCTAACCGAGAGGAGAAGGGAAGAAGAGCTCAAAGGTCTCCATCTCCACCAAATAGAACTTTGTCAACACCTCCCCCTAGTAGGCCTTTCATTCAATCAACAAGGGTTCTTAGGCAAATCATAATGGCACATCCACAACCCAATCCCTATGTCAAATTCATTGGTAGCACCCACTTGCTCTCAATGCACAAAATCTAGTTCTAGTTGCAGCATTGAAGAGCATTCCATATTTCACTGGAGAGAACCAGACTACTCCTAGTGACCACATTCAAGACATTGCAAATGTCTGTGCAATTCATGAAATCATTGAGATGGACATTGCAGTCAAATTTTTAGCCTCTTCATTCAAGGGTAAATATTTGCAATGGTTTAGGAGTCTAACAATAGGCTCTATTTAGAATTGGGACCATCTATGCACAACTCTTCACAATCAATTTGGAGAAAAGGGGGATAACCTATCTCTATTGGAACAATTGAAAACCATTAAGAGGGCTCCTAATGAACAAGTTGATGATTTCAACTTCATATTTCAAAGGACATGGGATAGGATTCCATTGGCCATGAGACCAACAGATGAAGGTGCTTTTCTATACTTTCTTAAAGCTTTAAATTATGATATTTCTATAATGATTCAATCCATGGGAGGTGTAACCTTACTTACAGCCTATAACATTTCCATTAGAGCTGAAAATTGTTTAATTAAGGCTGGTAAACTTGCATCTAGGCCACCTATGCCTCTATATCCATAATTTTAGCCTCAAACTCAATATCAAGCTAGGCCCCCATACTAGAAAAATAAACCACCAAGTCATGCCACAAATCAAAATTTGAACCAAGGACAACCTCAAGCTACCAGGCCATTCCGACCATATGATCCAAATGCAGCTTCAACATCAAAATCTTTAGTTCCAACACAAAACAACATGGCACAAGAGTACGACTGGTGTTACCCCTACTGATCTACCTCATAGTCAATCAACTGTGTTTCAATGGTGCACTAAACTAGGCCTTGATGGTACAGACTATTGGTGTGTCCTAAGAACCTAGTCAAGAGGAAAATCAACAACAAGAAGCTCAACAAGAGACACCTCCAACTGAAACTATGTTGGTTAATTGGAAAACAAAAGACTTCTATGGAGTTAACCAAGCCCCTTCTCAAAGTGTAGCTTCTAATACATGGTCCAAGAAAAGGAATATTGGAGAGGGAAAATCATCAAATTTAAGTGATCCACAACCCTCTATTACTCCACAAGGTATTGGTAATCAAAGTGTAGCTCCCAATGTGCAAGGTCAGCCTAAGCCACCCCCTAAACCAACTTAAGTGCCGGTTGTAATGACCCATGTGTAAGAGAAGAATGTGAAAGGAAAGGGACAACAGAGAGATAACACATCTTAATTCAACATCATTGAGCAGATGAAGAAAAAAAATTTAAACATCTCAATGTGGGAGTCATTGGATATCCCAAGACAGAGAGACCTATTGCAGGCTACTATGGCCAATTGGTCAGCCTCAAATCAGCCACCCAATCAACAAGAAAAGGTGTTTACCAATACAACTTAGTAGGAAGGAAATCATAGAGATCATAAAGGTAATAATTTGAAGCCCCCTCCCTTATATGTCTCATAGATCATTGGAGATAAGATAGTGCATAATTGCATGATTGATTTGGGAGCAAGTAGCTCAGTCATGTCGAAACAAATAGCTGATCAACTAGGTCTTCAATATGAAGTCATCTCCAAAGTCGTGGTGCAATTGGATGGGACAACGGTAACAACGGTTGGAGTAATCAAATATTTGAACCTCACATTGCATGCATGTCCCAATGTGACCGTCTTGCAAGATGTATCAGTCATAGACTTGCCACCACTCTTTGCATTATGTTTGTCAAGAGACTTCACTACTAAAATTGGAGGTTATTTGTCTACTGATTGGTCACATATGTTATTCAGAACAAGGTATGGAGCTAAGGCTACAATCAAATCTGATCCTATTGCAAACTTTCACATAGATCCTCATACACCAAACCCAGTCAATTCAAACTATTCAGCATTTGATCAAGAGGACTATCCAAGCGCTCATGAAGTAGATACCAAAGTTGGATGCATTCCAGACTTGACTCTTGATGAATGGGAAAGCAAGAGGCATGCTTTTGACCCTTACAAGGAAATGGAAGAAGCAGAGCTAGGAGTCTATTGTTTGCATGAAGAGAATCATCCCCTCCCTAGCATCACCGAGCTAGACCACAAAGATGACAACGAAGTATGGCAATTATTCTTTGATGGCTCGAGAAGTAGACAAGGAGCCGGAGGAGGAGCTATGATCGTTTCACCTCAAGGTACAAAATATTACTCAGCCTTCCATTTCTAATTTTCTTGCTCGAACAACACAACAGAGTATGAAGCCTTGATCCATGGACTACATTGGGCAAGAAAGAGAGGGATTAAAAACTTACAAGTGTTTGGTGATAGTGAGCTGGTTGCGAATCAAGTCGAGGAAGAAATGCTACCAAGAATGATCTGTTAAAAACTACAAGAATTGGGTATGGGATCTCATCGAAGATTTTAAAGCATTTGGCATCAATTCCATCCCAAGGAAGAAGAATGAAGCAACAAATAGATTGGCAGCAATTGGGGTGGCATTTGATGTGGTAGAGAGTATCAAGAGTGAGAGATCTTAGCTCTATATCAGAGTGGTTGTAAGAACTGTTGTTCTAGATAACAATACAAGTTGGAAAGTATTCGAGAATGATCAACAAATTGTCAATTTTTTACAAGAAGAAGTTGAGTTCTCCACTAGAAACCAAGACAAGTTAGAACAGTGGTATGGTGACCAAGTGGTGCAGCTGAGAACCAAAAATTACTAAAGGGTCTTGTAACTTTGGAGTCAATCTTCAACCTAATGATCAATTCTAGAAGGAGAAAGAAAATATTCAGGTAAAGGGTGAAGATTCAAATCCCATTTCCATAGATGAAGGAAAAACATTGTGAATTGGTAAGGTAAGTACACAACAAGAAAATATGAGTTTTTTCAACTTTGTCAAGAATTCCCAGATGTATTTTCTTGGAATTACAAGGATTTAAGAGGTTTTAACCCAAGGTTGGAACAACACACTATCAAACTAGATCCAGGATCTAAACCTATCAGAAAAAAGTAAAGGGCGATAAATCCCCATATTGAACCTCTCATGAAGAAAGAGTTGAACAAGCTGATTGAAGATAACATCATATTCCCTATCAAAAATTCAAGTTGGGTTGCAAACTTGGTGCCTATGAGGAAAATAAATGGAGAAATCAGATTGTGTGTGGACTTTCATGATCTAAACAGAGCATCACTCAAGGATCATTATCCACTTCCATCAATGGAACATATCTTGCAGGTTGTAGCTGGCTCGAAAGGTTTTCATTGCTAGACGGATACTTAGGCTATAATCAGATAATGGTGAAAGAGGAAGATCAGTACAAGATGGCCTTCACCATGAAATGGGGCACATATGCTTACAAGAAGATGCCATTTTGATGAGCAAAATTTTGATGAGCTATGGATATGGCGTTCAAGGGATTGATCAACAAGATGGTGTTGGTATATCTAGATGATATCACTGTCTTCTCAAAGAACACATAAGACCACCTCTTTCACCTCAGGAAAGTATTTCAAAGGTGTAAAAGGTTCAAAGTGTCATTGAATCCAAATAAATTTGTATTTTGGCACATGAGGAAATTTTTTTGGGCCACATTGTCTCAAGAGAAGGGTTGACAATTGACCTTGAAAGAGTTGAAGCCATTAGAACACTACCACTACCACATCACAAGAAATCCCTCCAAAGATTCTTAGGAAGGATAAACTTTGTCCATATATTTGTGCCTGATTTTTCCACTCTTGTAAAGCCTTTAACGATGATGCTAAAGAAGAGTCTTGCATTCAAATGGACAACAGAAGGAAAAGAGAGTTTTGAGGCCATCAAGCTCGTAATATCACAGGCCCCAACTCTTATTAACCCATACTTTTCAAAGGACTTCATGTTGTATGCTTTTGGAGGGTCAAACACAATCTCAACTATCTTGGTTCAACCTAACAAGGAAGGTTTAGAACAACCCATAGCCTTCTTTTAGTCAGAGCTTGGAAGATTACGAAGTAAATTATTCTTTCATTGAAAAGCATGTCCTTTCTGTCATTAGGAGTTTGAAGAAGTTCAGACACTTGGTCTTGAACAACAAGATTCAATTGCTAGTGTCTCATGCTAGTGTCAAGGATTTTCTCCTAAAAAAGGACTTGAATGAGAAGAGAGCAGGTTGGATCACTTGTGTAATGGAGTATGATATTGAAATCAAAGTGACCAAGATGGTTCGTGGCAAGGGTCTATGTGAGAATCTCGCTTCCAAGCAATAAAATAAGTCAACGGATGAAGAAGACGCTCTCCTATTAACAAAAAATGAGCTAGAGAATCTAGCTAATGATGCACCCATTCCATGTTGGACTCAAAATTTGGTGCATTATCTCTAAATAGGTTCGTGCCCTCTAAAAATGAGCGAGAACAAAAAGAAGGTACTTTAGATTACAAGCCATCCCGTATGTGCTTGTTGACGGCATTTTGTTCAAAAGGGACATCAATGGTGTCCTATTAAGGTGCATTGGGACAATCCAAATTGAGAAGGTGTTACATGAGTTCCACGATGGAGAAGCTAGAGGCCACTTTTCTCCATGGGTAACAATGCTCAAAATTATGAGGGCTAGTTACTATTGGCCTACGGTGTTTAGGGATTGCTACTCATGGATCAAGAAATGCAAGAAGTGTGCATTCTTCATAGGGAAAGCAAGATTAGCAGCCTTACCCCTTCGTCCAATTTAGTGGATCAACCATTCATGTAATGGGGATTAGAATTCATTAGAGTAATCAACCCAAATTCAAGCCAGGGCCACAAGTGGATACTCATATCGATTGACTATTTCACCAAGTGAACTGAAGCGATCACACTTAAGGAGGAAAATGAATCTAGCATTTTGGACTTCTATGAAGGGATAGTCACGAGGTTTGGTTCCCCTACTACTATCATATCAAACAATGCATTGGCATTCCTTGGTATAAAAATTACTGAATGGGTTGTCAAGAATGGTGTATATCTCAACACCTCTTCAAACTATTACCCTCAAGGTAATGGCCAAGTAGAGTCCACAAACAAGAAATTGTTGAGAATCATTAGAAGGACTCTTGATGAGAATCAGAGAACTTGGCACACAAAACTCAAATCAGCTCTTTGGGTAGATAGAGTCACCCCCAAGAGGTCTACAGGCAACTCTCCATTCAAGCTTGTATACGGAAAGGAAGCATTTCTGCCTATATCACTTGATTTTCTAGCATTAGAACTCATGAAACAACTGGAACTAGATGAGTTTGAGCCTATGGAGATCAGGTATGTAAAGTTGATGGAGTTAGAAGAAGCAAGAGAACATGTAGTGCAGACCATGGAGAAGGATGAAACATTGACCAAGAAGAGCTTTGACAAGGAATCTAAAGCGGGACATTCCAAGTTAGAGACTTAGTTTGAAGTCGGATGCGGATAGTACAAAGCCAGGAAAACATTCCAATTTCGATGCCATATGGAGTGGTCCATACATGATCACCGAATGCAAAGGTAGCAATTCCTTCTGGTTGACTAATTTTGATGGTCAATAATTACGGATTCTAGTCAATGGGATCTATCTCAAACATTGCTACTAGAAGGTGAATTCTCACCCTTGCACATATTAGTCTAAGATTTCCAATTCCTCCAAGTGCTTGTGCACATTTTTGTTATTAGCATAGGTTTTATTTCCCTAATTTCTCTAGCATAGGTTTTGTTTCTCTATGTTTGTGTCATTGTACATTTCGATGCACCTCTAGGTGAATACGCTAGGCCCTTCAACATTTATAATAGGAGACCCATAGTTTCCCATAATAGTTACTAATTTACAAAATAGAACAAATACAGAGAAACTAAAATTGGGTCTCGAGGGAGTCCATTTCTAGAACAAGTAAAACCCTAGGAAAAGAACAATTTTCTACTCTCAAAACCTCATTTTAAAGATTTTGTTATGAAATTGAGAGTACGAACAACGGGGTAGGTTCAAGGTCACCAAGTGCAAATGTCAGATTCAAGTTTCAAGAATGGATTAGTATTAGGCTACCACCATGACTCTATTCCTAATGGATACAAAAAGGTAGGTGATCCATCCACCTAGTAGGCACGTGATCCCACGAGTCATCAAACTATTATCCAAAAATTTCCCCTTAGGGAAACATTGGTCGAATGCGATCTTACACAGGAAGAATGGAAGGGTTGGCCTAGTTTCATCGACTCACCGTCGACCCCAAAAACCATGTCCGAAAGCGAGTAGAGCTCAACATGAGGATAAAAATGGAAAAAGGTAGTGTTCAATCAAGGCTCGAATCAGCTAAGTATAGAGAACCACAGAAGGTGCCATGTGTCTCTTTGGCACACTTTTGGTATGGTACACAAAAGTGAAGACCCTAAACATGTGCAAGCCCTCCATGTGGTCAGAGTTTGAAAAGAAAAATCTAGCCGTTCAATCAGCTAAGTATAAAGAGCCAGTGGAAGCCTCCACACATCCCAACGATGCACCTCCTAAGTGAGCATAGACTCTCCGTGTTCCTCATTAACATAACTTTAAATGCATGGCCCAAAGAGAGATATTGAACTAGTGCTAATCCTCCATGTGTCCGAGGTCTAAAAAGGGGACATCTAGCCATTAAAAATTCCAAGCTTGGGACAGGCCGAAGAAATCCTCCATGCATTATCTCGGCGCATCTTCAAGATTAAAATCTGGAGGTGGTCGCCAAAACATTATAGAGCTCGCCACATGGCTAGAAATCAAAAGGGGGAGGCAGAACCAGTCGTTGAATCGGCTATGAAAAGGCGAGGCAGCAAAAGGACCCACGTGTCTCTTTAGCCCTCTTTTAAGGGGAAGATCCAAAAGTAGTTCCCAAATGAGTTCTAGCTTGCCACGTGGTCGATTCAAGAGGGAAGAACCACTCATTGAAAACTCCAAGGCGGTAAGAGGAACCAAACATCAACTCAACGCTCTTTAAAAATAAAAGTTTGGGGGGTAGTTCTAAACATGCGCTAGCTCTCCATGTGTCTCGATTCGGGCACGGTGTCTCCGCCAACAAGGGGGCTTAGTTAAAGAACAAAATAAAGAGAGAGCAAGCTCGCGAGACGGTGCCACATGTCCGCCCAACGCAACTTCAAGAGTGTAGAGGGGGGTAAAACCTTGAGACGTGTGGGGCCACCATGTGGATATGTGCAAACATACTCTAGACGCAAATTACCTGGTGGCCACATATTTCAATCAGAAGCTCAGAATGAGTGGGAGGGGACGTTTTAGAGATCTCTCGGCACCTACTACCCACCTACCACCATTAATGTTTTGACCCACCATTTTTAGGCCGTCAAGTCTCCAACCTGCCACACTAATGAAGAATGGGTTTCCTTTCCTGCCTAGTAGGGAACAATGATGGGGGCATGGGTGTTGTGGCGAGACTCATCATTGTGGTAGGGGAATTCAATGCTCCTTCAGGGGTGGTTGGAACAGGGTTGGATTTTTCCCTCCTTTCTCTCTCTCATTCTTCCTATATATTGTACAAGAGGGACAATTTTAAAGTGTTGGACATTCTTTTTTTGTGCCTCTGTTTTCTCTGCTCTGCAGGTGAATTCGTGGAGTATCGAACCCGTCCATCCAAATTGTAATGCAATTTCTACGTCTCAACTACTATAATGTATTGTATTAATTCTTGGAGCAATAGAATAAGTCCATGGGTGATTTTAATCCTCTCTTATGTTTAGTTTCTTCTTCCTGATCCCTCATTGCAAGCTTGGTCATCTTTGCATGGATATTGTGTCCAATTTTAATGGTTTATGTTTAAAAGCAATGCAAATGTTCAGCATTCCTTTGGTGCATCACCTTTGTTAGATTAGGTTTCATTTCTTATATTCCCTTAACCCTGTCTCCTTGACAATTTAGAGTAGGTTTTATAATGACCCTCTGCAATATGAATGTGTTCACCTGAACAGAGGAATAGGAGCCAACATTCATCCGGAGAGATCTCTCGACTCGCAAAGTTCCACACTTTGAGATATGCTCCATGTTGTACATTCACACTAAGGATCTCAACCCATCAAGTTACTGATTTCAGGGGTACTGTGATTTTGCTATAACATTTACTTCATTAATTTCATGTCAAAATATAGTAGAGGGATCACAAAGGCATCTCGAAAAATTCTTTGTGTGTTATGTTTTTAAACAATTGGTAATAATAATGTGATTTTTGATAAGTAGTTAATATTATAGGTTCTTAAACTCATATTACTCTTAAGGGTATTTATTCACATTTAATTCTCTTCCACACACTACACAATGAAGGAATGGGTGCTTTTAGAATTTCCACATCCCCAAGATTTACGTCTTTAATTATTGCCTTGGGGAAGATCTAACTCATAGAGTGGTTTGAGTTGTGTTAGAAATGAATGTTTTTTATTGGATTCCTTTATGGATATGCCTTTAATGATGGCCTAGATAGAATGAATTTATGGAGATGGTTTGAGGATAGTTTACGATTTGGAAGTTTGGCTATTTTTTTACACTTTAATATTGTTTAGAATCTCAAGGAAAAACATAGAATGTTGCTAAAACAATGGTGTGTTGGTGAGAAAGAGGCTATTATTCTATTATAATTATTGGGGCTTATTGAAACCACTATTTCAATAGTGACCTTTTACTCTCAACCTTGTTTTACTTGGTCCAAATTGTAGAGTGGAACTGATATGGTCTTTAAAAGGTTTTGTTGTGTGATTCTCTCTTATCAAAACATGTTCTCTTTTAATAGCTCTAATCATCTACAGTTACTTTTTGTTAGGAATTTGGATTTTCCGGTCACAACGCAATTACTTTTTGTATGATGTGGGGTCATTTCCAAATAAAAGTTCCCGTATTTAGTTTGACCTATGATTTCACGTTTTTGTGAATATTTTTCATTCCTTTTTAAATTTTAAGAATATTTAATTAACATACATAAAAAGGATGAAATAATGCAATAAGTGGATATTATGAGTTAATTAACTTCCAACATTAATTGCACAAATTATAATAACACTTTTCAAAGTGAATATTGATATAACAACTACCAAAAACACAAGATAGAATTGCACCTAGATGATTTTGTGTGGATCTATAAGATTGTGAGTGATCGAATGTAGCAATAGGATGATCGATACTAAAACCGCTTCATTACAAAAATTGGAACTTGAAATTGAACCTGTTAAATATCGTATAACTAGGTCAAAATTATGCCTATAGTCACAAACCTTCTATAAAGCCTTATACTTACTTAGAATTGGGTTCTGTAAATTCCTAAGTACTTATCCTACCGAGAAATGCATTTTGTTATGTGATTGTATTCTTGGCTAACCTTCATAATGGATCTATAAACTCTACTCAAACCCTAGAACCATTTTAGTGCAAGGAGTTCTGCAAAATAAAGCTATGTGGGTTGTGGGAAATCTTGTGAACTTTGTATTTCATATAGTGCCTAAATTTTGTAGCCTCAATTATTTGTTGACTTATTTATTCATAGTTATGATTTGACAAGGACTTTGACATATTTTGGACATTTTGTTATGTTATTTGATCTTCATGGACATGTATTTTGATTTGGGCATGTAGCACTAATTTATTTTGATAATTATGTTAGCACATTTTATTAGATGTTGTGGATACTAACATATTGCTATGTTACTTGGGCCTAATTTATATATGATGGATGCATAGTTTAGTCACATGTCTTGATGATATAGATTATTCGATTATTGATGAAAACACATGATAGCATGGATGTATATCATTTATATTTATTTACAATGGCTAACACATGGTGAATTATGTGTGGGATTATGCATATTTCTCATTTACAATTCCATGTTGATGTTGTGATATCATAGATTTCATGTTTAGACTTGATCGTTTATTGAGTAGTTGATTTACACTTGTATTGGACAGATGCGTTTAATGTGTGCATTGAGTGTGTAGGTGACATGACACAGGAGAACATGGGTTTCAGGGTGGCTACGCAAATTGTGCACAAGCGGCCCACGAGGCTAAGTCCTAACCATGTTAGCTATATGAGGCCTTATAGTTTGATTGTATTGTTGGGCACCATGAGTGACCCTTATTTGTAATGTTGTATGTCATGTAAAATTAATTGTGATTAGGTTGTTTATTTTGTTAAGTAAACTAGGTTTGGGGACTTAATGGTCCCCACTTGCATTAAGTTTTGTATTTTTGTAAGTGTGTGTTAATTAGAGAGGATTGGGGTCACATGAGCACCCTTGAGTGGGCCCCACATCCTCTACACTTGTGCCCAAATGTTCCAAACCCGAAATTGGGCTATTTATGGCATTTTAAGTGACCCCTTTTAGTTTTGGGAGTTCACTTAGCATGAAAATAAGCCCTTGGACCCTACCTATTAGGAAGGGGGCTTAATTCCAAGGCATGGAGGGATTTTCCCTCCCATTTAGCCTCTCTTTTATCACCATCCATGTAAGATGGATTGGAATATGTGTGTTGTAAAAAGTTGCACAAACTTGTCTCATTTTCTTTTGGGAAATTTGGGAGAAGGGTGTTTAAATGTGAGTTTATCTTTCTCTATTTTAATTTGGGAATATTTTACCTAGAGGGAAGAGAGGGGTGACACATGTCACCCCCTCATTGGTGAGGAATTTTTTTCTTTCCTTCAAATACTCCCTCGTGGGGAGAAAGACAATTTTTTTGGCTTTTGCTTTGTGCTTGGAGGCTTTGGAAGTTAGAGTTTTCTTGGACAAGGAATTGAGAAAATTATCTGATTTGGAGAGCTTGTGGAGGTAGGCTCTTTGATCTCCTTTTATGTTATCTTGCATGTTAGATATTAAATTTCTTATGGTTGAAATTTGTATTTTGTTTCATGTGTTGTTCTTTGTTTGGGTATGTTAATTTTTTTCTCCATCCATCATATGGCTTGATGGATTTTGGAGTTTTATTGGGGAAGAGGGAGGGATTTTCCCTCTTAAACCTCATGGATTGATGGGAAATCCATGTTGGTTTTTTTATTTCCCCTCATATGGTTTGAGGTGGGGAAGGTGGTTTATATGGTTTGAACCCCTTCCCCATCCTTGGAGAAGAAACCCATTGGGTTTTAAAATCCTCCCAAGGAGGAATTTAGGTGAATGGGTGGAGCAATAAGGAGGGATTGTTATCTTTGAGGGATAAGGAGGTTTTGTGAAGAATTCTTGTAAGTGTGCATCTTATGGTTGGACCACACTCTTTGTAACTTTTGGAAGTATCTAATACTCTTCCCAAATTTTGAGGATGAATATGGTTTTCTCCTCTTTTCTTTGGTTGGTAAATGTTGTGTTTCTTTAATGTATGGTTTTTTCTTGTATGTGAATGTGTTTTTGTTTATGTCTCCCTAAATATTGTGCACATTTGTGGAAGCTATATCTCTCTCCCATGGGATTGGGGGAGGCTAGCATGTCTTCCAACCTTTGGAAAGGCATGTAATGATGCCTATAGGTTGGGTGGTAAAACAAGTCTTTCTCTATGTGTTGGTTCCTTGAAAAGCACTCAAAGTTGGAGCTCAAGTTTGGAAGATGGTTGGAGTTTCTTGTCATCATGGCTTCTCATTTTTTTCCAAATTTTGTGAACACTACTCTCATTGTAATCTCATGGATATGGCTATGTGGGAGGTTTCTTTGTCTTGTAAAGTTCCCATTTTGTGATTTGGGATTGCTTGTAAACTAGCATTTCATTAGTATGGGTAAACTCCCTTTAATCTTGGAATGAAGCCTCATAATTTTTTCCTTTGTGTATCTTAAGTATGTTGGAATATGGTGTATTTGTGAGCTTAAGATCCATGGGAATGTAAACTATTCTTGTATGATAAATGTTGTAAGAGACTTAAACTTTGTAATGCAATACAAGAAATTGGTTGAGAGTTACTCTTGTTAAGATCTTGTTTTAAGGTTGAAGTTTTTCCTTTGAAAATAAAAGAATTGATTTCTATATGAAGTTGTTAAAAAAATATAACAATGTTACTCTTATATTCTTGTTAGTATGGTAAATGTTTAAGAAGAAAATGTGATATTTTAGTGGAATCTCCTTCTTGGTAGAATTTTGCAGTATTTATTTGACTATTGCATGTGAAAGGAAAGTTAGTGTAACATGGAGCTTGAGGATTTATATTGAATGGAAATATTATCATTATTGTAATATATCTCTTTCTTGCAAATTTTGAAGCATTATAGAATGAAATGAATCGGTTTTTAGTTTCCCTTCCATGTGAAAACTTAACAAAATGATTATATTAGGAAATCATATTTAAATTTGTTCATATTCCATACAAGTTGTAGAGATTTGAATTTTACTTTTCAATGGAAAAGTTTTAATTTCTAGGAACCTATTTTAAGACTTATATAGTTAAAATCGTATGTGAATAAAACTTAGTTCTCTTAAATGATTCAAATTTTTGTTAAATAGTCCATTTAAGACATTGATAGGTGAATAAATAAACTTAGTACTTTTATACATTTACAAATAAAACCCTATCAGTTTTAAACTTGTATTATTTTAATATATTATACAATAAAGTATATTAAAATATAATTAATACGATTTATATAATATAATATAATATAATATATAATATATAATATATATTTATATATATTTCAAATTTTAAATTTTAAATAAATAAATAAAATATAGCAACAATATTTCAAGTTTTAGTGGAGTTTTTAGGTTTTATAACAAACAAAAATTGGGGAGGGTCGAGCCCTCCCAAAACCTACGCACCCACCACACCAAATCCCAACACCACCATCCTCTACACCACTGTTCCCCCTTTCAACCCCCATAACCCCACACCCCTCTTTCCGTGTAGACTCCAAACCGAAGACTTTACTCCATGTTGTCCCTCCTCATCCACCGAACCCACGGTCCCCTCCCACTATTGTCGCCTCACTCCAAAATTCCGTTCACCATATCAAAACCCTTACGGTTTCTCATTTAGGATTTTAAATCAAGTTATATATTTTATATAATTTATATATATATATATATATATATATATATATATATATATATATATATTTTAGGTCATTCTTCTAAAAAAATATGGGTATTAAATATACCCAACCAAAGAATATATCTGGTTAAGAAGATAAAAAAAAGAAAATAAATAAATAACTTGAGCAACCATGAATCCTTGTCTTCCATAGCTCCTCCTCAACCTGCACATGCAAGAAACAAAATGAAACCAAATGGAAGAGAAAGGAAAGGGAAAGAAAAGATAAGGATGGATTAGGGAAACTTTAGGGCAAGTTTTAAATCAAGGCCAAAATTAGATTGATCCTAGGGTCCACATTAAATCCTACACAACTTTAAGTTATGGGATTTTGTGGGATTAAAAATAAATTAAAAGAAGGGTGTGTGGGGAAAATAATATAAAAGGGGAAACTAATTAAATTAAAAGGGGTGTGTAGACTTTCTATTGTGACCCTAGAAAACATTTAGTAGAAATAAATAATTAAAGTTGGAATTGGACTAGTGGTTAATTATTTGGGTAAATCAAATTAGTATAAAATAATTAATACCGGGAAAAGTATAGTAATAGTATTTGTTTACTTTAAAAATAAAAAAATTACCCCAAATTTTAACTACAATTTGGTGTGTTTTTCCATGTCTTGAGGAGGGGCATTACACTTGGGTAAAAATATTTGGTTGAATAATAATGTTTTAAAAACATTAAACAAAAACAACTAAAATGTTTCCACAACCTTTACAACTTAATAATCCATTTTCTTACTTCGTACACAAGATGACACCTACGAGAGGTAGATCCATTAGGGACTTGGGATGTAGATCACCTACACCCGAGCCGCAGCACTGAGTTAGAACTCAGATTTTAAGGCTCTTGATAGCTGGTAGGCATTTTACATCAGCACATTCCACCTTGCATGAGATGAGACAGGAGGATATCTAGTCAGGAGACGAGGAGATAATATGTGAGGATGATCACTCAAAACCACCAGAGCATGATGCCTTGAGGTGGGAGAGGTTGTACAACCCTTCAATTCACCGCGAGAGGGTGGCCTCACACCATTATATCCATTCACATAGCTTTGAGGGACCATTTGGGGATGGGTGACCCCATTCACCTATCAAACTTGCAGCACCAAGATCGTGATATAAGAATTGCAATTAGATATCTTCTTCCCTTGCAGCCACCTACTAACACCGGCACTATGGATGGCTTTGTGGCTGAGTCATGGATCCTCAACCTTGATAGATGTTTTAGCTTGCACTTTTACGAGAGATATGTCAAATCCAGTTTTCCATACACCTTCTCCGAGACGTAGTAGGTGTTTTTTTAGGAATGAGGAGTGAAAGCTCCATTTGGCTTGAGATACGATGACATAGAAGTTGTTTGAGGAACATTTTAGATCTCATTATATGTGGAGAGAATTTCATACAAAAGAGGATTGATGAGTTTCATTAATTACGACAGGATTTGACACAATGGTATAATATGAGAGTAGGTTCTTGGATCTTGAGAAGGCCCTTGAGAAGGCCTACTTAGTTGAGGAGAACAAGACCAGGGAACAAGAACACCGAGATAGGAACAAGGAAAAATTTCAAGAGAAGATACAAGAATTTCAGATGTAGAGGTTACGGGTACAACACCAGCCCTAGAGGAGGAGTATTACCTCCTCTGCGAGATTGAGGGCTCCACAACATCCATAATAGCAGACACAACATCAGGGCCACAATCAGTAGAGGGCTAGATAGACTCGAGAACTTATAGACATGTGGTAATAAAGGAGGTTCTTGATGAGCTAGGGATATGAGACATGGTACTCAATAGATATAGCCATCTCACACATATTAATCTACTTGGGTTGGGCCGGCGGGATCGGTTCACAAGAGTACAGGAGGGACCCCATCTCAGAGGGGTACAATTGGATTTTTTTATTTTTGGATCTATTGATCACTATGTGTGTATGTTTCCACACAAACCCACTACCATGGATATGCAGAGAGCCCCTAGATATGTGTAGACTGTGGGTGATGTAGGTCGTTCCCATCATGTATATGCAACGATTGATAACCGGCAGGCTAAGCGTCATGCCACATTTATTAAGATGATAGGTACTATCAGGGGTATTTCTGTCTTAGTACTCTTTGATTCAGGTGCTTCATATTATTTTATATCTCCTTTTGTAGTGGACCAGTGTGGGCTAGTGGTGGCTACAAAGCCTGAAATTCGGCGAGTTGAGTTGGCCTCGGGGCCAAGGCTCGTCGTGGAATCATATGTGGAGAGTTGCGTACTTGATTTGGGAGTCTTATCCAATACACTTGACCTTTGAGTTATTCCTCTAGGATCCTATTAGGTTTTTAGGTATGGATTGGCTCAAGGCTCATCAGGCCAAGGTAGCTTGCAGGAATAAGGTTATTGAGTTTCTCGATGATCTTCGGAGTGCGATTGTGATTTCAGGTATGTAGAAGCCTATCTCTTTGTGCATGATCTTGGTTAAGAAACTCAAGCAGAGCATGTGTAAAGGTTGTCAATTATTTTCTATCACCATCAATGATTGATCAAAGAGCACTACAAAGCATTCACCCTTAGATAATCATGTAGTTTTGAGTGAGTATGTAGATGTGTTTCAGGAGAGCTTCCATGGTTACGAACCCATAGAGAGGTGGATTTACCATTTATTTAGTGCCTTGATCAACACTAGTTTCTAGGGAAACCTATCAGATGATGACTCAAGAGATTCATGAGCTTAAGATAAAGTTAGAGGAGTTGTTAGAGAAGGGTCTCATTTTACCTAGTGTATCTCCTTGGGGAGTGCCAGTCATATTTGTGAAGAAGGATGGTTATCTCAGGATTTGTGTAGATTTCATGGAGCTCAACAAAGTCACAATAAATAACCGTTATCTTCTCCCTAGGATTGATGACTTGTTTGATCAAATGCGGGGAGCGAGGGTGTTCTCCAAAATAGATCTCAATTCGGGTTATCATTTGCGAATATCGATGCGAGATATTCATAAGAAAAATTTCCACACACATTATGGATATTATGAGTTCATGGTTATTCCTTTTTGTTTGACCAATGGCTCACTATCTTCATGAGCCTCATGAATGGAGTATTCAGGATCTTTCTAGACCACTTTGTCTTAGTGTTCCTAGATGATATATTGATTTATTCTCGTTCGAGGAGGAGCATGAGGAGCATTTGAGATAGGTACTATAGGTTTTGAGAGAGAAAAAGTTGTTTGGGAACTTTGATAAAATGCATCTTCTTTCAGATAGAGATTCAGTACTTGGGACACATCATATCGGTGAGGGTATCTCAGTAGATCCCTCTAAGATTCAAGCTATTATTGATTGGCTAGTGCCCACATCAGTCATTGAGGTGAGGATTTTCATGGGATTAGTAGGTTACTACCTTAGGTTTGTCAAGAATTTTCCAAGATTTCTCACCCTATTACTTCCCTTCAAAGAAAAGGGAAGAAGTTTGATTGTTAGAGAAGTGTGAGAACGCCTTCTAATTTCTTAAGGAAAGGTTAAACATGACATCATTTCTATGTGTCCATGGTATACCGACATCATTAATTGTATAGTGGAACATATGTATCCGAAGGGACAACATTGCAAAAAAACAAGGCATCTACACGTCATTTCCACTAAGTACGTTATTTTGGAGCAAGTGCTCTATCGTAGAGCCTTTGACAAAATGTTGTTAAGATGTGTTGATGCAGAAGAATCTGAAAAGATTATTTATGAATCACATAGTGGAGTATGTGGAGGTCACTTTAGTGGCTATGTGCCCTTGCTCATAAGATACATCGAATAGGCTATTTATGGCCCACTCTAGAGCATGACGCAGTAGAGTTTGTGCGCAGATTCCACAAATGTCAAGAGTTCTCCCACGAGATCCACATACTGGCACAAGATTTGTAACCAATTACAACCCCATGGCCCTTTTCCACGTGGGGCCTAGATTTAATAGGGAAATTTTACCGGTGGGTAGAAGTCATGCCTCTTACCACTATACCTGGGTCTATGATCACTAAGTTCATCTTAAACTAGATCATTTGTAGGTATGGGGTCCCACAAGTCATTATCTTAGATAATGGCACGTCTTTCAAAAATGATGAGGTGTGTGAATTGTGTGCAAAGTTCAAGATAAGTCATCACATGAATTCTCTTTATTATCCTCAAGCCAATGGATAGGATGAGGCTACGAATAAGACATTAAAGTCCATCCTCCTTAAGACCATTAAGGAGAACAAACGAGATTGGCATTTAAAGATTTTCCTAGCCTTGTGGGCCTATCGGATGTCAGTTAGAACACCAGACGGGAGAAACCCCTTTTCTTTGGTATTTGGTGTGGAAGTAATTTTACCACTCGAGGTTGAAATACCGAGTCTCCATATTTCACTGCAAGGAATCTTGGGAGAAGAAGGCTATCGAGAAGTGTGACTCTCTCAGTTAGAAAGTCTTGATGAGGTTAGACTCAACATTGAACAAC
This sequence comes from Taxus wallichiana var. yunnanensis, assembly GCA_018340775.1. Lineage (NCBI taxonomy): Eukaryota > Viridiplantae > Streptophyta > Pinopsida > Cupressales > Taxaceae > Taxus > Taxus wallichiana. The sequence goes on from CM031233.1 coordinate 65,874,078, forward strand.
AACACAATGTTTACACTAACCGGATGGCTCGGTAATACAACAAGAAGGTTTACGAGCATGAAATATATGAGGGAGATTTGGTCTTAATACTTGACAGTTGAATAGACAAAAGGACCGATCAAGGAAGAAAATTCAAACCTAGGTGGTTGGGTCCATATTGAGTAGTAGAAGACTACAAAAATGGGGAATTTCACCTATGTACACTAGAGGGTGAGGAGTTTAATGAATTTGTGAACTCTCTTCACCTAAAGAGGTATTATGCATGATCTATTAGCATTTTTATATGTACATTACTACATCTGTATTGCACTTTCATTTGTCACTCATTCTATAAAATTTGTGATCAAGGGACTTATTCTTATAGCAACTCCTAAAAACTTTTGAAAAATATTGGCAAAACATTCAAATCATATCTCTTCAAATTTTCATGGTATCATCAATTGTTTTTAAATCATTTCATCAGTTCAAATAGGATAAGACAAAGTTTTGACCATGATCATACCAAGGCCTGCATACTTGGTTCTTCTTATAGTCTCTTTCTAGATTAGGTGTCTTTGCCTATAGTCTATTCTAGAAGCTTCATGGTGTCACATCTATCCCATAAATATCTCTTTGGAAATAAGAACATACTAAAAATTTTTCCTAGATGAGTAATTCAAATGCAAATCCATAGAAATTTTTTATTTTACACATTTATTTTCCCTACCAACCTTCGGTGTTGAGCCTACATCTCTTACTGGTGATGTAGGGTTGGGAAAGGAGATAAATTCCCTTACTCACCTATTCCTTTTCCATGGTGATGAGCCCATGCTTCCTACTAGTAGCATGGGGCAAGGTGTAGGGGGTCTCTTTGATAAAATTGAAAGTTATAAATAATTCATTCAAATGTTGTGAAATCATAAGTAAAAAACAAAGTGAGTTAGATGTCCAAAATTCCAAAAGAGTTTAAAACCTCAAAACCAGATTTTGTCAACCAAGTAGCCATCTATGGATCTAAGTCTAGATAAACTAGAAAGTAAATCACATTCTAAGCTATGAAGTAACTTGAGTAGGGTGAGGTTGTAGTGTCTCAATTTGGTCTTGTCAAACCATTATCTTTCCCTCATCATTACCATTCAATTTTTTTATTAACTTGTGCCCTTTTTGGCTCTTGGTGTTGAGCCCTCGCATCCTACTGGTTGTATGGAGTTGGGAGTGGGGCAAGTACATTTACTTATCATATCATTATATCACCACATTTTTCCAAGAAAATATGAAGTATCAAATATTTCTTAAAGAAAATAAAGATCAACATCACATTGTGTCCGCATTATCATATATCGAATTATAAAATACAAAAATAAATCATTTTGTTATCATTTCACATCCACTTGCATGCATTCTGAAAAGCATAGAAAAACAGAAATTCTAAACATCTAGAGTACACATGAGAAATAAACCAAAAGGAATTCAACTTAGATACAATGGATTACCGAATCAAAAATAAAATTTTGCATATATCCTAGTGTGTGAAGTTTGTATATAATACCATCACGCATTAAGGGATGGTCAAAACACTCATGATGAGCCGAAATATGTAAAAAATCGTATAATGCCCGATAAAATGGTAATAAAGAAATAAATGGCCCAATGGCTGTCGATCCCTATGGTATCCCTCAAATGGTGCATGGCCACTGCCGGGCTCTTGTTATGGCTACAATGATGTTGGGAATGAACCGAATGGTGTGTATGCTCGTGGTGGTGGCCGTAGCTATGGTCTCACTACGAGAATGGCTCCACCTCATCGGATGCTTGGAAACATCATATCTAGCCACTTGGGTACAAGGGAGGTCACCACTCCCGTTGTCCTCCAAACAAGAGCAAACACATCGGTGGAGTCATTTGGAAGCTAGTGGTGACCTAAGTCTTTAGTTATCTTGGCTCGAGTCTTAAGCGAGAGAATTAGTAAAGTGTCCATGCAAACCGTTAGATAAGCTATCGCCACTCATGTGCGAGTTCTTCAAGTAGAGAAAGGAGAAGAAAAGAAAAATTTATAAAACCAAAACACAAAAATCAAAAGAGAATACCAAAACTAATGTTTCAAATTAAAAAAGTTGAGAGAAGATTATCAAACATACTCGGATCTCCGGGCATCGAGGTAGGGTAATGTTTGGTATTGCTGATGTTGTTGGTGGCTATGGAGCCTCCCAAAGCTAAAGGAAAATGTTTTCTGATCACGGACTCATCATCCCCCTTCCCATCTAGAGGAAATGGCTCCTCTAAGACCAAGATTTTTCTCTCTGCACTAGCCTCCTCGTGTGCGGCTCTCAAAGCATCTACTTAGTTTCTAATAAACCAAAAGGAATTCAACATAGATACAATGGATTACCGAATGAAAAATAAAATTTTGCATATATCCTAGTGTGTGAAGTTTGTATATAATACCATCACGCATTAAGGGATGGTCAAAACACTCATGATGAGCCCGAAATATGTAAAAAAATCGTATAATGCCTGATAAAATGGTAATAAAGAAATAAATGGCCCAATGGCCTGTCGATCCCTATGGTATCCCTCAAATGGTGCATGGCCACAGCCGGGGCTCTTGTTATGGCTACAATGATGTTGGGAATGAACCGAATGGTGTGTATGCTCGTGGTGGTGGCCGCTAGCTATGGTCTCACTACGAGAATGGCTCCACCTCATCAGATGCTTGGAAACATCATATCTAGCCACTTGGGTACAAAGGGAGGTCACCACTCCCGTTGTCCTCCAAACAAGAGCAAACACATCGGTGGGTCATTGGAAGCTAGTGAGTGACCTAAGTCTTTAGTTATCTTGGCTCGAGTCTTAAGCGAGAGAATTAGTAAAGTGTCCATGCAAACCCGTTAGATAAGCTATCGCCACTCATGTGCGATTCTTCAAGTAGAGAAAGGAGAAGAAAAGAAAAATTAATAAAACCAAAAAACAAAAATCAAAAGAGAATACCAAAACTAATGTTTTAAGATAACAAAGTTGAGAGAATATTATCAAACATACTCGGATCTCCAGGCATCGAGGTAGGATAATGAGTAGTATTGCTGATGTTGTTGGTGGCTATGGGGCCTCCCCAAAGCCAAAGGAAAAATGTTTTCTGATCACGGACTCATCATTCCCCTTCCCATCTAGAGGAAATGGCTCCTCTGAGACCAAGATTTTTCTCTCTGCACTAGCCTCCTCGTGTGCGGCTCTCAACATCTACTTAGTTTCATGCCACTTAGGATCACTCTCCTCTACCATATGGGCTGCCTCGCTAGTCTCAACATCACCCCCTCACCCTCCTGTGAAGTCTCCTCTCCAAATTAATCCTCCTCGGGCTTGTCTCCTGTATGCTCCATAAAATCAAATTCTACACTAATAGGATCATCCTCCTCTCCATTGCGAGAAGGAGCGGCCACAATCAAGAGTAAATTTTCTCAAAGGGAATCAGCTTCTGTTGAGCACGGACCATGTACCTAACTATAATAGGAACACAGGGTAACCACTATCTAGTTGGGATCTCCTCTAGGGCCCCTCTAAGCCTCCTGAATGGTCTATAGATTGAAACCATTGGGGGAAGTATGTCAACATATGCTACGTAAAACTACTAACAAACATGATAAAATAGATGAATTGCGACTCTTCCGACCCTATTAACTATCTAGAATGTAGTAGAACAAGCTACCACCATGGTCACCTCCTATCCCTATTACCTTTCCATGTCCTGATAGGGAGTGGTAACCATGTTTTCCCTAGTAAGAGAATCCAGCGGACCGATGAGGTATTCTAAGAACTAACATAGTTGTCCACTTCATTGCCCGGACAACCCCTGGATCCAATACATGTACTCCCCTTCCATAGGGGTGATATGCTCATATACCTAGCTCATAACAAGAGTGGGGTGGCTCAGTGACTACCCCTGTAATTAGACTACCCTATATAAGTCATGGTAGGTAGTCCCTAGGATTTCTACTTCTCAGGCATACCTATAGCCATGTCCCTCAATATGTGTGATAATAGGAGCCTAGTAGTAGAGAAGAGTGTCACCTCCCTTGTCCCCAATCAATCGTGAGGACATGATACCCATAATGGCTCTCCAAATGATCGGAATAGGAGCAGTAGAAATGGACTAGACTTTCATCCCCTTCTTTGAACCAAATGAGACAATGGCATCTCCCATATATATGGCCCATTGTGTCATCATGGCTCTAGATCCCGTTGTCTCTAAATTCAGTCTCCTCCCAAGAATCGGGAGCCTAAGGATGTGGTATACATCCTCTAGAGTAATGGTCCACTCACCCCTAACACCTAGAAACTAGAAAATGTTTTGATATGTGTCCCAGTAGGAAAACAAGTCACATAATATGTGACTAGTAGGGCAACATGGGGCACCCATGCAATCCTCCAAATACCTTCCCTCTATAGAATATCCCTTTTGTCCTGAGTTAGCTGATCTAGAATCCCTAGGAGCCAAGCACACTCCTTCTCTTGACTGCAACGGATTTATTCCTCCTTGTGCATTCACCAAAACATGAGAAAAGAGAAAGTTAGTAACATATACAAGAAGACAAGATCACCAAAAACATGATAAAACATGAAAAATCCAAAAAAATATAAGTTAGTGAATGTTTTGATCATTATGTTCACAACCGCCACCCAAGCGGGTAGCAATCTCGAGACTACCCCCTACTTTAGGTGGCGGTCCTGAGCCAATTTTCCAAACGTGCCCTTAACCCTAAAAAATTCTCAAAAGTGCAAAAAAAGACCATTTCCAACAAAATAAAAGAATGCCCTATGCACCCTCATAGAGACTCATTTAAGACAAAAAATTTGAAAATAATCCCCCTTGGTGAACTTTTCAACATTTTTACATTTTAGGTATGAAAAGACAAAAGTGAAAATAACCAACCTTAGACGGTTGATCTCCCACACGTGGAGGCATGATCACTATCCCATAACGGTCGTTTTGGTTGTACACTCATCAGAAATGGTCATTGTGAATCCAGAGCTCCAAATTTAAGAAATCGAGAATGCACAAATGAATTGAAAAGTGAGTTCATTTTGATACATATATGTTATTTTTAACCTCATTTTGAGTGTATGTTTTCACAGGGCTAGAGTGTTGGCGCAGGTATATCTTTATATCCCCGCACAAATGGTAAGTCCTCTTGTCGTTTTGATTTAGTGTTTATTTTTCAATATTTTATCTATCTACACTTGAGTCTTATTTTTCTCTTGCAGGTAGCGTGAGTTTGGGCAGAGACATTTTGACACATGAGCATGTTAGGTATAACTACTAACTCCCCTTTTCATGAATGACGTTTTACAAATTTTCATGGTTAAGACTCTTCTATGAGGGGGAAATATGTATGCACCCAAAATTGTATGTGCTACATTATCACAAAAATGATTACAAAAGTCCCCAATGATGGTTCAAGTCCTTTCAAGAAGGTTTTCAAGCTCCAAATCCCATTTACAGTGTATATTTTTGTCCTAGACGTCTTTACTTATCCTTCCCATGCTTTTTCCAGTTTTCTTCCTCTTTCTGCGCATTTTTATCCTTTAGTGCCAGGGACGTTGCCCTACCTAGGCGGTGGTTTTGAAATCGCCGCCCAAAATAGGGCGGCGGTCCTGAACAAATTTTCCAAATTCCTTCATGCATGTTTTGACATGTGAAGATTCACTTAACTTCACTTTTAGCATGCATCCGTGGGCCAAATTAGCTAAAAATGGTTTTGATTGCTTAGATCTCCTTCCCTCATCTATTTTTTCATGTTCTTTAGTTAGTTGGAGTTGCTTCTTCTTGGCTTGTGAATGAAGGCACATCCAATCCTTAATTCCTATATATTCCATGCTTGTATTCAAGAAAAAGGACTAAGAATTTTTGTGTATCTTACATTATATTGCTTCCATAATCTTTATAGGAAATGCATAGCCAAGCTCGAGATCTCATGTGCTATCTCTCTTCTACTTGCACTACATCTGGATTGCCTTCAAGCTGTCATTGCTCAAGTGCCATCCTCCTCTTTGTTGTTGTAGCATTCTCAATCCGTTGGACTCATATGAACACTCGGAGAAAGAAAGGAACATGCGAGGGGACAAATACGAATACAACAGATTTTCCAAAACTCTTGCTTGTCTAAGATGGAATTGTGTGTTTGTTTGTTTTATTTGTTAAATTATCAGGTTTCAATCACTAGTTTCAATTACATATCAAATAGAGTATAAAATCCTTCATTTCAATAGGTTAGGAAATCATAAGTAGATCAAATCATTAGGATTTTTCTCTTTAACATTACCAGGGAAGTTTTGGGGGACAATAGCCCTTTAAGGGTCATGATTTGTTTTTCATCTACGAGGTAGTGTTTGAAGGGTGTTTGATTGCATTAAGTTATTATTTTTAGATTATATTCACACATTCGCACAAGTAACCAGCTACATCCGGGTGATTACTTGTCTTTAGTTTATTTATTAGATTAAAATGCATTGCTTAAAAATTATAAAATATCAAAAAGATTAGATTAGTTTGCTTTTATTGCTTCGATCCGATATATTGTGAAAACTCCAAAAACATAGATTAGATTTCCTTCAATAATTATTTTTCTTATCAAAATCATTTTAACTCATTACGTATGACTATCAAAATTCCACAACAAGAAAATAAATAAAATTGTGATCCTTTTGTCCCATAACCCAACGGTCGGAATTGATAAGTAACATTAATACCAATATACGTTTGACATTCTTACACATACGTGTAACTTTTACGAGAAAATAGAACTAAACACGCTAAACATCACCGATAATCAATCCTATGATTATTGGATGCTCCACGGAAATAGGGTTTGATTATGCAAATGACCATACAAGGGCCATAACCTCCACGAGTCTTTGGTTGTGATCCTCAAGTCCCATGACCCAACGGGCCAGCTAACTTGATTAGACATTGTCACTAGATTACATACATTAGTATTCATAACTTCGCCACTTACACTAGACATTATCACACAACTTTCCCTACCGAACATAGCATCGATCACGCTAAGAATGTCTGGACTAGACCATAAAATCACCTGTAAATCTCTATGGCTCCACCACGTCTCTTGTTTTACTTCCATGACCTTGTCTTGAAATCCATACGAGGCACCCACAAGTCATTTTTAACATGTTCAACAACCAACAAACAAAATCTTGATAGATCTCGACATTGATTAGAGTCTCTAAGTAGCTATTATCTCAAACCAAGCCATCACACCACTTCAAGTTAGGAGAGTGTTCTTTGCCTTATATTCACAGATCCTAATATTTCATGTTGAAGATATCAGATTTCCTAATTATTTTGATCCCCTTCACCACACTCACATTCACATTCATTCTACACCAGCTGTCTCTAGCATGACCTCGAGAGGTTGGGTGTGAAGAAGGTCACATGTTGATTTTTTGTCACACAATGCCAAAAGAGGAAATCCTAGAGAAGAAGTGGGCAATAGAAGAGAAATATCCTAAAGGATTTAGGAAAATTCAGATGAACGATGGTGAACAATTACTTGCGTAGGATATAGTTAGAAGTGAGTCGAGACTCACAAAGAAGAATACTCGTGGGAGAAGCCTTAAGAGGAGGAAGGTTCAAGGAAATAAATGACTTGCATGGAAGAATAATGGTGAGAAGAGACTCTCAAGGATCAAGTAGTGAGATCTATTTAAAGGATGATGCCATGCTATGGTTGGGAAAATATCACAAGGGTATGTGAGATAGTGCAAAGAAGTTATAAGGAGTTTATGAAGGAATGGAAGAGATTCTAGAAGAAGTGTCATGGCTAGAAACAAGTTCAGAGGATGAAGAAACCCAAACTATTTTCCTTGATAGTTTTAAGGGTTGTTCTACCACTCACTCAAGTATACTTAACATTGACCTCAAGTTTAAAGTAACTCGGGTGTTTGATGTAGGATCATCCAAGGTCCGAGGCAATCCTACACGGTTTTGGCTAAGTATGGGTTCATACAAGAATGCATGGGAAAGGAATGAAGAGGAAATCACTATGCACATAATGATTAGAAGTCACATGGAAGTGTAAAATAGACAAAAAGAAGATAAAATAAAGAAGGAATGCATGAAATTTTTGAATGAAGGAGGATGATGCATGAGAGAAGGAATGCATAGGGAGAAGTTGTGAAGGATGCACATATTTTGAAGAGACCAAAAACTCATGAATAGTGTGTATAATAATGATGAAGGTAAAACTCAGGAAAAGGATCCATGAAAAAATAAGACAAAGATGTGGCAAAGAGCACGATAAAATGAGTGCACACTAAGATGGAGTTAGTAGAATCGAAAAATGATGTCAAAATCTATCCGGGGATCTTGACAAGGATGGATGGTAAGGAAAGCCAATGGATTGATTGACGTGGCATGAGTAGAGGGGTGGTAGGTCGAGCATTAAAGGATATCAATTTGATTTTGAATTAGAGAGAGGGAATATTCTAGAAGGAGCAAGCCATCCTAAAGGTAAATTTGAATGAGGAGAGCGCAGAAAAACAACGGGGTGCACAACAATAAAGGAGGATGAGTTGGCCATTTTTGGGTTAGCATGATTGGGGAAGAGAAGAAAGGATTTCGAGAGACAAGTTTTTGAATGTTCTTGTAAGGAAATAGTGCAATATAAGATAGGTCTTATGAAACATCAAGGAAACTTTTGAGCTCCATGTAGATGATTGTAAGCACATAGAGAGCAGTTGCGTTGTAGATGTCATAAAGTTCTTTCAAGCAAATATAAATAAGACTCTAAAATAAGACTCATAGAGTACCCAGTAGAGGCCCAAAACTTATCAAAATTTCTTTAGAAGAGTTATAAGTGGAAAATTTTAGCCTCTTATGTTAATAAAAGAATGGCCCAAAGCATGGCACCATAAAACACCATTATTCAAATTCCTACAAGTGTTTTTGAAAAATATTTACTCCATGTATTCGAACCTAAAATTGACAAGATTAAAAATCTTAATTTGAAGTTCATTTGTACATATAGTGCACAATTTGATCATCAAATAAACAAGTAATTGCACTAGCTTAATCACTAGTCTTCTTTGGCCTTGTTTGGATTATATAGAGATTGTTTTTAGGTTATATTAGAGGTTGATAAACAATTTAAGTTGGTTTTTATACTTCTAAAACCATTCCATATCTTTCACATGTAGGGATGACATCATTTTGAAACATGTATCATTTTCTTGAGTTATGGGCTCCATACAAGATTCTATGGTGACCAACATATGGTCTCTCCATGTGTATAGTCATATCCAAAGAACGTCATCCAATAATATTATTTTTTAATAAATGAGGTTCATGGTATGTGTTTTTCATTTTGAATGAGAGATGTGTTCATATTTAGACTATAAATCTCCCAATATAGGTCGATCTAATTTGTTTTTGAGTTAATCAACTAACATAACTCATGGAATAGTCACATATTGGCTTTAAAATTTCACATAGTCTATTATTGAGTGCACATGAGTTTTGACAATCCTAGAAATGGATTAAGGTCATGGCTAGGACTAACTTGAAGGACCTCCAAATATTGACCTTCCATTCATGTTTCATAAAGGCACAAACGCATAATTCTCCTATCACTACGAAAGGACAAGAAACTCCTACCAAACTACATGCCCAACTTACTTGCCATAAATCCCACTAGAAGGAAAACTTTGAGTAGTGATTTAATTATTTTTTTTTCTCACATAAAGCACAAGGTGGGATTCTATGGTGACCGATATATGGTCTTTACATGTGTATAGTCATATCTAAAGAACATCATCCAATAATATTAGTTTTAATAAAGGATGTTTATGGTATATCTTTTTAATTTTGAATGAGATATTGTTATCCCATTTTAGTGATTCCAGCTAAAATGAAGATAACCATAGAAATTTTTGAAAAAATTTACTAAAATACCCGTTTGAAGAGTATTTCAGGTTTTCGGGTTTTAACAACATGCAAATAGGTTATTCATATGCAAGATGCTCATTGTTTCCTGAAACTTGAAACCTAATTCAACTCCCTTGTGTCGGGTTTTGGAACTCCTGAGCATCAGAAGATGCGTGATCAAAAACATGTTTCATGTCACATGACTTCCAAAACCCAAAACCTGATTCAACTCCCTTGTGTTGGGTTTGCGGAACCTTCAAGCATCTCGACATATCAACTCCCTTGTGTTGGGTTTGCGGAACCTTCAAGCATCTCGACATATCATGCTTTGTGTCGAGTTTCGAACAATCCAAACATGATGACATGGCATTCATGCCGAGTTGTAGGGTAGTTGGCACACGTGTCAAGTGAGATGTAATAAATGCGGGGTCTTTATAAATAGCTAGATTTACACATCATTTTTACCTTTTGTGCTTTTGGTTACGTGGATCATTCTCCTGTGTGCTCTCTCAGCTTCCGAACCCAATTTGATCTTGTGCTCGATTGTGGTCCATTTTCAATTAATTTGTTGAAGGTGTTTACTCTACATTTTTCTTGTGATGTTTTGTTGAAATGTTTTTATGATGGTCTCTACATCTTCTCCTTTCTTTCCTATTTTTTCTTTTTAGGTTTAAGGTTTTGGGTTTTTCTTCTTCTTTTGAGTGATATTCCAATAAAAATCATTGTTTAAAAGTTCACCCGAGGGTGTTTGTCTATTATATTCCGAGAATATGAATTTTGTATTTTAAAAAGAAGAGAAGAAGAAGACAAAAATCCAAACTGTTGAAATGGTAGGAAATTTTCATGTCTGGACATCTCAAAAACCCGATCCCTTATTTTTGGGTTTTGTAGGGTGTTTTGCAATTTATAAGTTCTGTAGTGTGTCGTGTCTTGAGTCTTTTCAGACATTTAACATCTTCCGACATCCATTTTCCTTTGTGTCGGGTCTACTGGGTGTCTGACATCTTCCACTTTTTGCAGTGTGGCGGGTTTCTACTATAGGTGTCCAACATCTAATATATTCCGACAATTCTTTCTAGTGCATCAGGTTTTGCATAGTGTCTGACAAAGCCTAACTTCTAACAAACTTAGTAGTGCATTAGGTTTATGGGGTTGTTGAACAAAATTTCAAACCCGAGTGTTCAAACCAGAAGTGATCAAGGCATTTCTCTTCCAAGACTCCTCATGCCGGATCCTAGTTTATCACAAGATAAGTAGGATAAATCAGGTAAGATGAAGTACAAATTTAGGAAGGTGGAGTCTCCTTCCTACATTGATTGTAATTATGACATCCGAGATACAAAACTCAGAAATGTAGACATGGAAGATTTTTGTAAGAGTCAAGAGTTCTTCCCAAACCCCCTAGATGAGATCAATAGTCGGCAGTAGCCTCCCTCTTGCAGTAGGATTCCCCCTGTCTACTCAATGCCCCAAGTTCATCTTGGCATGCGCTTCAAATTATGACTCTGCTTCTCATTCAGTGAGAAATCAGGAGGGAGAAGTTTTAGTCAAGTTTGACGGAGGTTACTTCGATGACATCCTCAAATTTCCTAACTTCAAGGAGTATGGAGACGTAGATCTCAAGTCAGCCTAGAAAGACTGGGAAAAGATGAAGAATATTTTATTAAACATGTCAATAAGAATTACCTAATCAAAGCTAAGCCGGTTGTCTCTAGGTTTCCAAGATTTGTTCCTAGAAGTGATTTCATTCAAGAGATCAATGATATCATTACTTTTTTAAGCCAGGTTTTTGGATTTCCTGAGTTGAATGTTTTCCAAGGATGGATGTACCAATTCATGGTCATCATTAAGAAGAATCAACAAGGGATTGATTGGGGTAGTCTTATCAGTGACGAAATAGACTCCCAGATGAAAATGGTTTTGTCTAGGAAAATTTTATATGTCCTCATATGTCACTTATGTAGTAGCTAGTATGAGGAATTATCCTAGATTGGACACAAAGGGGAACAAGGAAGCTGAACACATTTATCGGTATTTTCTTCACTAACAAAGAAGGGGTACGAGGACCAATTTAGAAGAGTAAATGATGCTTTCTTTTACGAGAACATCTACAGGATGAACCCCGAACCGAGGAAAACAAGAGTCCCTTATGAGGCATGGGATGAAGTTTCAAAATGGGGTTGTGTCTTCTTCCAATTATAGAAGTTCATGTATCTTCAAGTGGTCATGTACTTGGGTGATCCCTTCCGATTGCCCAGATATCCAGGAGACAAGCTAGTTTTGATGGAGTTGGTCAGGAAATTGTTGGATTTTCACAAGTTCCAATAGAGTAAGCACAAGGCTGCCATATCCTTCCTAATTTCTATTGGAATGTATACCTTCTCAACAGTGGTAAAATCAAAGAATGTAGTTCACGAGCTTCAGGAAAAGTTAAAGAAGCACATGAAGCCCAGAGATGAGTTTGACTTTCAAGGAGTTCTTAAGTCATATGAAACCCTCAGACCACTGACGTGCCTAGCATAGAAGACATTTGGGTTGATATTTGTGATGAAGTCGTTGTCGTAGAAAGGATCATAGCAGATTAAAACTTGAAGAAATTCAAACACTAGAGCTCTCGACATCCCAAAAGGCACTGGTGATAATGAAAGTGTTGTAGATCCTTCATATGATAGACTGAATGAGGATCAATACATTTTCCCAGCTATTGATTGGTCTATCGGTGAAAAATCTTCTATTACAGATAGATCAGCTCCGATTCTCACATGCACTAAGGCATGGCTCACCTCTTGTAGAATGAGTTACAAAGAGGATAGTGTTTCAAAGTTGGTTGATTTGGAAGTGGGACCCTCCAAAAAGGAAAAGGACAAGAGCTCTTCTAAGAGGCCTATAAAGGTCAAATTTGTCAAGAAGGGAGGAGAATAAGAAGCCCCTTCAATTGCTACTCTATTTGAAATGGTGAACGTACCAAAATCACCAACACCACTACAAATAGGGGAAATATCTTTGGAGGTAGAGGTGAGTCAACCTCTGATTTCACCATTTGTTGATTGCCCAACAGAAGTAAGTTTATCCCTCACCTCCCAAGCTTTGGCTTTAGGAGTTGTACCTCCTCCTTCACAACCACTTGCACCTCCTCCTTCACAACCACTTCCACCTCCTCTTTCTCCTTCTTCTTCATCAGCCATGGCCAACATTTTCTCCGAACTCTCACCTCTCTCTGTTGGAACTAAAGTGACTATAGATATGCCTCCTCCTTCTACACCTCTTTTCACTGAATCCACTACCACACTTGTGGCTATTCCCACTCCACTAATAAGTATTCCTCCACTTGCAAGTACAACCCAAACCTTTACAATAGTAGCAACTTCCTCTAGCATGCCTCAATGGTTGCTTGATCAGACTCCAAGGAAAAGGAAGGTGGTGGTTCTCATACCTGACCTTTGACTTGGTTCACTGGGGATTCTACTTTGCTAAATCAACCAAGAAACCCAAAATAGTTTCAAGGGTTTTAGTGGATGCTTCGGGGTACAAGTTTGTAGAGATCGCCACTCCCACAATTGACAAGACCAAAGAGGACATAGTGGCCTCTAATTATTAGATAACCAGGGTCGATCTAGGGAAGGTGACGACAGAAGGAGCACAACAAGATGCACGAGATGCTATGAACGTGCTATGTCAGAAGTTAAAAGAAACAAAGGAAAGCAGGGATGAGCTTAAAGAGAAAGTGGAGCAATTGACTGAAGTATTACTTAAGCTCTCAAAGCCCCCTGAGTCAACACCATTATCCTCTACTCTTATCGGGTTCGATTTCTCATCAGTACCCATGATTGAAAAGATTAACGAAAAGGGGAGAGTGTGCAATGAATGGACCCAAAGGCTACTCCTACATGGAAAAGAAGTAATCTAAGATACTGTGGAAGTCTATCAATATTTGGAAGATATAAAGAAATATGGAGAAAATATGGATGATGAGTTTTCTTTAGAAATCGAGAACTTGGAGTTGACTTTCAAAGCTCTCCAAACGCTGAAACAAATTCCATCCCACATCTTGGTCGAAGAGGGCATCATCCCACATGCAGATAAACATTTCCAGCTAACCAAAGCCATCAAATTTAGAATAAATATTCTCAACGAATCTTACTGAAAACTGAGATAATCAAGAGACCAATTGGTCAATGGCAAGAACGACTTGGTAAAAATCTATGCGAGAGTGTTGAGTGAAGGCTCAGGTATCCTGCCTGTCGATGATCTTTACAAACAGATCCAAGAATCAATTCAGCATGAGCCAACTTACGGATTCGATATGGAAGTCATTGACAGGTTTGTAAAAATCAAGCATTCTTTGGAGACCCTGAGGAAACTCAACAAGAAATTGAAAAATTTTCCTGGTAACACTAGCGATACTCAGGAAACATGTGAAGTTCTGAGTGATCATTCCACCACACCGGATGAAAATGAAATGCAAGGTATAATCTGAAAATTCCAAGAATTTTGGAACAAGTAGGCTTTGTTGGAAGAAGAGAAAGATGATGATTTAGACTAGGCACAATGCAACATGTCATTTCAATCTTGAAATTGACATGTCTTTTTCATTTTTGTTTCATCACATAGGAAGCAAATTTTGACTTGGTCTCCTGCGTGAGAGTCAAGCAAAATAGAACTCTTGTTAAAGACTATTTCCTAGGGTTTATCCTATTTTCTCTCTACTCTTTTATTATAAATAAGGGAGGCTTATGCATTCCAAAGGGTTGAGATTTTGGAATATTGAGAACTATTATGAAGAAGAAGAACTTTGTGTTTTCTTTCAATCATTCAAGGTATAGAAATTGATGTTATTTTTGCAAACTTTGTGTTGTGAGATTCATCCCTATTAAGCTATTGTTCTTATGTTTAGGATCTTAAGCTATTTTTGTTTATCATTCTCAATCATTTTAATGGTTTCAAACATTACACTACATTTTTTATCTAGAACTCGTATGATTATTTCGTGATCTGTGTTTGCTCAAAATAAAATATGTTCCCATCATTTCTTTTCAATTGTGTATTCTTTCTAATCCATTTTACTTCGAAAGCAAAAATATTTCCATCTATTGTGGATATGGATTATGGGATTCTATCCCAACCCTAATGGTTAGATTAGTGTGCATACTGTACGTATCATTTTTGTTGTGTTTTAGATTAGTAATAAAAAGGTAGCCTCACTTGTCTTTGAGGAGGGATTCAATCCTATGTACTATGGTTGAACCTCATATTTTTGTGTGACAAAATATCCAACCAACAGATATGTGTTCATATTTAGACTAGAAATATCCCCATAGATCTCGAGCTAATTTGTTTTTGAGTTAATAAGCTAACATAACTCATGGAATATTCACATATTGGCTTTAAATATTCACATAGTCTATTGTTGAGTGCATATGAGTAAGAAAGGAATGGGGTTTGACAGTCCTAGAAATGGATTAAGGTCCTAGCTAGGACTAACTTAAAGGACCTCCAAATAATTACCTTCCATTCATTTCGCATAAAGGCAAAAATTTATAATTCTCCTATCACTATGAAAGGACAAGGAACTCTTACCAAACTACATGCCCAACTTACTCGCCATAAATCCCACTAAAAAGAAAACTTTGAGTAGTGATTTGATTTTTTTCTCACATAAAGCACAAGGTGGGAAGGAGCTTATAGAGGTGACACTATTTCATGACATATATGATTTAATTCCAACCCAAGCTCTTTGTTCATTGCTACGGTGACATAAATAAGAAAACTTAATGAGAATCCCATATCATTATGATTTAATGTATCTCTATGCCTTTTAGGCCTACACATATCATATCCCTTTAAAATACCACCTTCCCTTAATTCCCACTTCCTTCATTCCTTATCCATGTATCCTTTCACCCAAACATACTCTTCAACTATGTTTTTCAATTTTAATTTATTGATTTTTTATTATTATTTTCAATAATTAAATAATAGATATATCCTTTTATTTAATTTATTTCATGTCTTTTTCATAGTTAAACAAGTATTGTAATGGTCCCTTTCCTATTAATATAATTTGATGTTTCAAAATTATATAAAGTTTTCTTTGATTTAAATAGGTAAACCTAGATCAAAATATATATTTCCAATGAAGGTAGCTTATGCCTACCATTAATACTAATATAACTTATAAACAAAAATGAGCACATGAGAAATAGTCTTCGAGGGGGAGAAAATCTTATTTTATTATTTACTAATAACACATTTTATTAGTTATTCAAATATACATATACATATATACATATGTGTGTATGCATGTATACATAGGAAAGAATACATGTTCCCTTACACACATGTGCACACACACGTACATGTGTGTTGTGTTGTGTGCATTTGCATGTGCATGTGCATGTGCATATGTATGTGTATGTGTATGTGTATATGTATGCGTATGCATATGCATATGTGTATGCATATGTGTATGCGTATGCGTATGTGTATGTGTATGCATATGCGTATGTGTATGCGTATGTGTATGTGTATGTGTATGTGTATGTGTATGTATATGTGTATGTGTATGTGTATGTGTATGTGTTTGTGTATGTGTATGTGTATGTTTACATGTGTGTACACACACACACAAACATACACTCTCACATAGACATCTATATCTATGTATGTATATATATGTATGTATATGTGTGTATATATGTATAGATACATACATTCCTAATAAAAATGTTGTTGATGATTTAATCTAGGAGGATTTGGGAGATGGAAAATACAGTGTCCTCTCTAGATATAATAGTCAAAATCAGCTACCAAATTCTCATCACTTATGGAAAAAGTCTAGTGTAAAAAGATGAATCCTAAAATAAACTTCTAGTGTCTTATAGTTTAGAACAAGATCCTCACAACTGAAAACATAAGAAAAAAAAGGGCATATTCTCAACAACAAATGCACCCTTTGTAAAAAGATGAAGAAATTGTTGACCACCTCTTCATTCATTGTAAGTTTGCTTTCTCTTAATGGGGTCTGAATCTGGAAAAAATTGGCTTGAAATGGGTCCTCCTTTAGTCGGTGAATGATCTAAAGAATAATTGGTCTTATAAAAAAAAACATCTCATTCATACTACTATGGGATTTTACTCTCCCATACACTATTTGGGAAATATGGAAAGAAAGGAACAAAATAATTTTTGAAGGGAAAGTGTTGTAGGTGGAAATGGTATTCAAACATTTGATATTGTTCATAACTAAAAACTTCAAATCTGCCATCAAAGACAACAAAGGAAGTCTGAAATATTCGAGCATTAGTTTCCTTAGAAAATGGAACTTACACCTAGCTCAAGACCTTAAACAAAATAATTCTAAGATTTCTAGAAGCAAGAATTTTTAAAACGTCCCCAAAAAGGATGTTATAAGATAAATTTCAATGGTTATGCTAAGGGAAACCTAGGAAGATCCTGGGGAGGATTCATTAGGAATGATAAAGGTGATCTCATCGCAGCTTACATGGGGAATATGGGGATCTAAACTAATCATTATGTTGAGGCATTAACAACTTTTTGGGGTATACAACTTGTAAAAATTTTGAACATCTCTAATATTTGGGTTGAAGGGGATTCTATGAATATCTTAAATTACCTTCAAAGCAAGTCCCTCAAGCTGGACCATCAATAAAATCATTGAAGACTCTATTCTCATCTTAAGGACTTTCTCAAATTTTGATATCTCCCACACTTTTAAAGAAGGAAATCATGTGGTGACTTGTTCGTAAACATGGGCATGAGGTATGAGACCCTACACCATTGGATAGGGAATGCCAATGCACCTCTTGATATCATAAATGCCTCAATCCATGAGAGAAGAAAATTTCAAATTTGAGATTTTTATCGAGAAGGGAATCTTGTGAAGTGGTAAGAGCAGAGTCGCACAGAAAAATGAACACAGAAATAATAATTTTAGTGTATTACATTTGAGAAAACATAGTGCAAATAAATAGGCACTACATCTCCTTAGAATAAGGAGTTAAGTGCTAAAATAGTGGATCTATAACTATTGTTATGTGAGTTGTTATAACTCATGTAACAATACATAAATGAAATAAAAAACTACTCAATACAACAAACTCACCCATGTGAGTAATAAACAAGAATATTCCTAACATTCCCCCTTAGTATGAACATGGGAAAAACACCATTTCAACCAAGCAACATACCTCTCCATAGCCTTCACATGGTGTCATTACTCAACATTGATTGTGGGAACTAAATCATCCATGAATAGGGGCCCATCAACCTATCCAAGTGAATACATTTTAGAGTAAAACCCATCTGGAAATTTCAATGAAATCAAGTATAAAACCGTTGAAAAATATAGATCTGCATGACACGAAAAAATGATTCAAGGAATTCAATATGCCAAATATTTTAATCGAAGCATTCACAGTCAAGATCTATTCTGACATAATACACAAAACTCAAGAAACATAGTCATAATATACAGATCTTGTTGAAATAATAATATTTCATCAACAGGGGCAAGATATATTGGAACTTCCCCTTAAGACCTCAAATCACCATTTTATTAATGCACATTTATAACTCACTTTGATACTATATGAAGTTGTAATAGAAGATTCACATAGAAAAAATTTGTATATTATTTTCATAAAACATAGTACAAATAAATAGGTACTACATCTCCTTAGAAGAAGGAGTTAAGTACTAAAATAGTGGATCTACAACTATTTTTATGTGAGTTTTTATTACTCACGTAACCATACATAAGCAAAATAAAACAAACTAATCAATAAAAAAAACTCACCGATAAGAGTAATAAATAAGAATATTCCTAACATCTTGGTCCTAAATGGTGATCATGGTTTCAAGGATTGTAGGTATAATCTTTAGGATAGAGAAGTTAAGTTGGACTATTATCAGCGGTGAGATTTGTACTTGATGTGGAGGACGAATGAATTTTGGTTTTATTTTGTTTTGGCACTCTATTTTCCTTCTTGTTGGTGTTGTGTTGGTTTTTCTATGTCCTTTGACTATTTTTGTGTTGGTTTTTGATTTCTTTCCATTGCTTTTTTATGTTTGGTATTTTTTACTCTTTAAATTTTTATGGAATTATCCGGATTGCATATCCTTGTTCTAACAGGTATGGACCCTACCAAAACCCTCCTTTTACCAAATATCAATAAATATACATACATACATACATACATACATACATACATACATACATACATAATATTCACACATATAAATCTTTATACATGTGTGTGTATGTATATGTATTTATACATGCATAGATACATACATTCATTCATGTATAAATACATATACATACACACACATCTATAAAGATTTATATGTGTGAATATTATGTATGTATGTATGTATGTATGTATGTATGTGTATATATATATATATATACACACACACACACACACACATACATACATACATACATACATACATACATAATATTCACACATATAAATCTTTATACATGTGTGTGTATGTATATGTATTTATACATGAATGTATGTATGTATCTATGCATGTGTACATACATAAATATATAAGTAAACATTATACATATATGTATAGGAAAAATATCTTAAATACATTTATATTTGATCAATAATTTTAAAATGTAATCCACTCCAAAGCTCCAAATTGGGGTATTTGATAAGGAAATTGATGGTGTTTCATCTGATATAGAATTATCATATCCTCACTCTAGTGGTGGTTTAAGCTCTCTTGACATATACACACCATTTTACCAAAACTGAGTTTGAACTTGGTAAATTAAATTATAAGTGTATGTCCATTCCAATCCACCCATTTGGGGTGTTTCTAGATAAACTAAAGAATAGAGAGACACCACATGCATCCTCATGAAGCATGTTAGAAATTAATTGTTTTAAACATTATTAATTCATTATATTATTATATGAGTCTAATAACTCATTAATAATAATATAATATAGATATTGTTATACGAGTTGTTAAAAAAACTCGTATTATTAAGTTAGTGGTTAAGCGGTATTTTGCTCAAGATCCTATTTTATAGGATGCATAGTGTCCTATAAATATGTAATGTTTCCATATGGAATTATATACAGGAATATCATATTGTTTTGTATTATATCTATTGTGCAATTCTGTACCAAATTTAAGATTTGGTATCAGAGCGAGGTTTTACGTTTCTTGGGTAGTGTATTACTGTGTATTGTCATGATGATGTAAAGTTTTTCAAGGGGCATAAATTCTAATCCATCGCCCGCCATATGAGAAGTTTTATAAATAGTGAGCGTGTGAATTAGAGAGAATTTATATATTCTAGTTTGTTCTTAAATATGTTGCATAACTAGGTTGCATCTGTGCCTGATGGAGTTCAATGCATTCAATTAGATCTCAATTGTTTATCAGATTACGTCAAGGGTTTTGATAGCTCACCTGGTGGCCGTTTGAGGAGCATTGTAACAATGTTGTTTTAAATTGGATTTTTTTGGATCGCCTTTAATAAAATCATCTCTACAAAAATCCTTATATCAACTACTAGTTTATCTGGTCTTCCATCAATGTTTGGGATTCATTTTCTATCGTTCCATTGATACACTTTGCATGCTTATAGATCTGTTTTTCTCTTAATATTTCTTCATTTTTACAGCTCCAGCATACACGTACAGCGTTTTGCACCACACTGACGTCTCTATGCATTAGTCCAACCATGCACATTCTTCTACCTCTACAAAAGTACTGATATTTGGTTCCTCGACTTGGGTGTGTATATTATATACACTACACTTAATCAATGTTAGTCCCATATTTTGCATCACATGATGGAAATTAATCTATCTTCGTTATTAAAGATTTTCCACGTATTCATTGGGATAACATTATTTTTTGATCGCCAATATTGAATTGGATAATTTGTCTTCAGACGAGGCTTCAAATTTGTATATGTGGGTAGTTTGATATGGCGGTAGTAGTTGGTGGGTGATTCTGACAGATGACCTTATCCATTCCAAACAATTTGCATTGTGTGGATTGATCTTTTGAGCATAGCCATGTTATCTCTCTCCCAAAGACTGTGGATACCTCTAACCGAGTTCATCTTCTCCTTCTAAGAATCAAAATCTTGAATCCATAGCCTTACTTAAATCAACAGTTTCTTAAGAACCTCCAAGCTCCCAAAACATACATCGATGGATTCATCAATTGGAACCTACTCACTAACTCCTCGCCAAACCGACTCTGAGAAAATGTTGTTGTAGGTCTGTGTTTTTGATTTTTTTGGGGTTCAAATATAGTTTGATTCAAGCATTCACATTGTCATCTAGGTTTCATTTTTTAGTTCATTTTTAGTGTTCTTGTTTGCGCAGTGTGATGGTTTGTTGAATAAACACTTTTTTAGAGATTTTGGAGTTGTCATATTTACAGAATACTCATTTTTGGGAGTAGGAGAATATTTTGAGGTAGAATCAAGGGATGGTTATCCAGCTAGTTTGAAGCTTGTGGATCTTGGAAATTTAGAATTCGGGTGCCCGGGGAGGAAGGGAGTATTCTTGCATAATTCGGCTCGACACTACGCCTTTATAAGGGTAAAGAGATAATCTATGGAGTCTGTATCTCATCTATGTAGTGCTTTCGGGAGGTGGATCAACTTCTTGAATATGTTTCTTTGTTGTGTTCACATTCGGGGTGAATGTTAGGAATTAATTGTTGTAAGCATTATTAATTTATTATATTATTATATGAGTTTAATAACTCATTAATAATAATAATATAACATAGATATTGTTATACGAGTTTTAAAACAACTCGTATTATTAAGTTAGTGGTTAGCAAAGTATTTTGTTAAAGATCCTATTTTATAGGATGCATATTGTCCTATAAATATGTAATGTTTCATACGGAATTACATACAGGAATATCATATTGTTTTGTATTATATCTGTTGTGTAATTATGTACCAAATTTAAGAAAGCATACTATTATTTTTGAAAATGCAATAAATAATGACCTAATCTAATTAGTTAACCTTCATTATAATACTCTTATAATGTGGTTGTATAATATATTTAAAATAGGGTATAGAATACACAAAATCTTAATTGAGAAGGGAATTTTGTCATATGTTGTAGTTGCAAAGGAATTTGTATATATGTTTGAATTTTTTTTGGAAACCTTATACTTGGCATATCAAGTAGTTGACTAAATTTCACAATGTAATGTGGTCATATCGAATGTCTTTTTGTAATGTATAAAAATAAATTATTATGCAATAATGAACTCAAACTCTGGACTAATGAAACACATTAGAGAAATTCCATATATGCATGAGACTTTTTTCTTTGTTGTGCATAGTATTTTTGGGTTCATTTATGAGGGAGGTAAATAATTAAGTGGCATTACTAAATTTTAAGAAATGTGCCTAATTTTAATTGTTACATTGGTTGTTGTTTGACATAATTAGTTACATTACCTATCACGATGAAACTCAAAAAATTACTATCAAAATAATAAGTAGAATTGTTTTGGCTATGTAATTGTGTTTTCCTTGTGTTAGTAGAGCACATAATAATGTTTGGCAATAACCTTGAAGTTTTTTAAATACTATGTGCTATAAACAAGTTCACCTCTGAGGTTTGTTGTAAGACAAATTATTGTGAGAGATGTAAATCAATTCCATCATTTTTAAGGAGGGAAAATTTTTCATGTATATTATCGGTTATTATATCTCGAAGTAATTGTAACATTTGGATATGTATTTAACAAGGTTCATCATGTTGAGAAAGGAATGTGGTCTTAAGGATTTTTATGTTGGTCTAGTGGATGAGGATTGTAAGTTTTTATAATGGCTTGGATCTTATTGGATAAAACCTTCACATATATAGAATGAAATGGATTTTAGTTTGGGAGTGTTTTTGGGAATTTTGGGAGAAAGGAGGATTGAGGGATCATCCCACTATGTTGTACTTATCTCTCATAGGCATGGTCATCATTTAATTCTATGAATTTTGTGATTATGTATTTACAATTATCATTACATATATTTTCCTTCTTCACTTTAAATTATAATCATACAATGTGACTAAGACACATGTATGTTGTTTCTTGAAATGGGAATCATGTAAAATTTAAGTGATAAGATAAATTTCTGTTCTATAAACATATTGGTCATTCAAGATATTTTATTGAAGCCTTCACTTTATTTTTAAATGTATAATAACTATGACATTATCTACATATGTGTCCTTTACATGGAATGCATATCCTTCATGAACCTTTTGTTTAGTAACTTGCATGTCCTAACCTAAGTAAGACTCTTAGGGATGGATTAATTATTTTATACACTAGAATAATCCCTTATATACTCTTGGTAAAAGTTTGGAATGGGCATTCCATAAATGACCAACCCATTTTTCTACAATTTGGTGGTTTTATTTCCATACCATTCGTTATAAAATTAATGACCAACCATTTGAATAACTTTACTTTGTGAGTGAATATTTATTCTAGCCGGTTTTAAGATCAATTTTGGTAAGATGAGTTTCAAAAGAAACGTCCCAAGATTGTGAAACTAATTTGAATTGTGTGTCTGAAAAAACGTTAATGGTGTATGTGTTCATCATATAACCTCCTTAGTTGTTTATCTTAATTTTGAAAATACAAAAAAATGTTATAAATAAAATTTATCTTGAAGCTAGATATTTTTGTGTCGGCCATTTTAAAGCCTTCTTTGTAATTAATTTTAGCAATATTGCTCTTCTAACGCTATAAGTTCCTTTAGAATGGTATCACTAAAATGATCATGCCTTGGAGAAATATATTTTTCAACTCCCATACCATTTCAAAATAAATAAAATGTAATGGAAGTGATAGATTTGGTTTTTCATCACTTCTGATTTTTTTTTTATTCAATGTATAGGTAAATTTATTATCTAGAAATTTGAAATTTCCTAGTTGTTTGATTCTAGTTTTCAACTCCTCAACTCCATCCTTACTAAAGATATCAATTTTATCATAATGTTTGTACTTAGTACATTTATGAGGATGAGTAAACATTATAAACATCCATGAGCATGGATTTTTTTATTTATATTTGAGATCACATGGTGATTTGTTTTTGTGGTTGGTCACAATAGTGTAGTGCTGGTTTGTCTCAACCACATGTACTAAGTTATTTTCATGCATGCAAATAAATCTATCTTTATGAAAAAATTGGATTTCCATGGTGGTACCACTCTTATTTCTTGTGTATGTTATGGTGTTCTTTTTTAATCCCTCAAACTTTTTCTCATTGATGAAAATGATGATTGTGTGAAATAAATATATATCTCTCTTAATTTCACTCTTTTACGTTAAATATACTGGATGAATAAGTATATACATAAATGAAATATTACTCTTTTTATCTATCTCCCTAAAATTCAATATTTGAATAATAATGAAACTAGTGTGAAGAAATATTAGTCTCTATCTCTCTACATTTATGTACTCTTCTCTTTATACCTTGACCAATTTGTACACCCTCAATATTAGAAGTGAACTATAATCAATATCGGATTTAAGGGTTTGTTTCAAGGTACTTTAGACACGATATTTGGTGATTTACTCTTTGACACTGATGATTTTGAAAGAAAAATATTACTAAGCTAAGAACACACTTTCTATCCCCTATAAGCACATCTTGGGATCTCTTATCTAGATTTCTTAGTATCTTGTTGATGGCGAATCACAGCACCCCTAAATGTCTACAACTCGATGGGTTGAGACTCTCAGTGCGATTGCATAACATGGAGCTTTTCCCAAGTGTGGGACCTTGCGAAATCGGAAAAGCTCTCCGGATGAAGGCCGGTTCCTATTCCTCTGTTCAGATGCACACGTAAAAATGCAGAGGGTTTACTCAAAACCTAAACTAAATTGCCAAGGAGACAGGGTAAGAAGATGCATAAAATAAAACCTAAACTACAAAGGTGATGCACCGAGGAATGAAGAACACTGTCTTGCCAATAAACACAAACCATAAAAATGCAATGCAAGATCATGCACTGAGATAACTTGATTTACTGGTGAAAGATCAAGAGGATGCAAATGAACACAAAGAGGGTTGAGAATCATCCAGACATGCATTATTTTCTCCAAATATTGATACAACACACTACAAAATGCCAAGAGGCAAAGTTGCATTACATTTTTAATGGGAGGTTTGAACTCCACAAATTCACCTGCCAAAGAGAAGAAGGGAGGGGCAAAACAAGAATGTCAAACCTTTAGAAAGAAGCCCCTCCTTACAATTTATAGGAAGAATGAGAGAGGGAAGAGAGAGGAAATCCAAATATACCCCAACCACCTCCAAGTTACATTTAATTTATCTCATTATGGTGGTAGGTGAGAACCCTATCAAACTTAAAAGGTGGTGAACTGTATTTTGCATTTTAAGAACTTGTTCCCACCCAATTAAAGATATCTAGTCGTAGTTGGATAGAGGACCTTGTAAGCTTTCCAAAAATTCCAACCTTGCGTGAATCCGAGCTCCCTGTGAAAAGTTATGGCCGTCTGAATATCTGGGTCAGGGTCTGCTTCCTGTCAGCACTCAGAATGTTGCGCCTCCTGAAGGTGCGCCATAGGCGCATCCATATTCATGTCGACATACCCTTACGTGTGCCAAGGCACAAATTCTATCATGTCGACATTCTGTGTCATGCACCCTTTACGTGCACCAAGGCGCGACTTCTGCCATGTCGACACTCTCCTACCTGCGCCAAGGGCGCATCCATTTTCGTGTCGACACCTTCTGTCGTGTGCCTCTTACCTGCGCCAAGGGCGCATCCATTTTCATGTCGACACCTTCTGTTGTGTGCCTCTTACCTGCACCAAGGGCGCATCCATTTTCATGTCGACACCTTCTGTCGTGCGCCTCTTACCTGCGCCAAGGGCGCATCCATTTTCGTGTCGACACCTTCTATCATGCGCCTCTTACTGCGCCTTGGCTGTTGGTGATGCAATAAAAATCAGCTCTGAGTTTCTTTGATTTCCATATTCTTCTTTTTGTCTATATCTCTGGGGGAGATATTTACAACAAATACACACCGATATTTTGAGTCTAGTGTATAAAATCCATAGAAAAATCCCAAATGATAAGATGCAAACTCAAATTTTCATGTTTCTCATCCCTAGGAAAAACCATATAGTTTGGTCGGTGTTTTATCCGGTCTGATCGCTTTCTACAAATTTTAACTAACGTGTCCCCCACCTTTGATTTCAATTTCATATTCTTCAATGGGTCCATTACTCCCTCCGGGTCATCCTTTCGAGATGATTTACCTTTAGAACCATATAGAATCAAGTATATACTATCTCATTTACACACCTAGAAATCACATGGAACTACATTGAGAGGCTCACTTTCTACTCTTGAAAAAGACACTAAAATCTCCCTAAATCTTACAAACCCACGTGCTCACTTATTAAGGCACTAATAGTTATAGGTTTGAAGCATCATACCAAATAAAGAAGTCGTATCATCTCATTTGAAAGCACTCAAACATATCTTCTCCAATTATTTTAGAAAGATCCAAAATTAACTCAAGAATTATCAAAGAAGGTGCCAAATCATAGTTATATTCATTCGGATATCACATGGGAGGAGGAAAATGACATGTAGTTTAAGGCCTCTTCAAATTAGTACCAATGTCGGTGGTACAATGATGTTCGATGATCTAACTAATGAATTTTTAGCATCTCCTTGTTGAGCATACTGAATTGACTAAGTCTCGAAAAAAATGTTAGCGTGCATGGAAGACATTGTAGAATAAAGGTGCGTAAGGAAATGCAAGAAAGGATGACGGGGTTTTCATGTTAAGACATGACAAGATTGTGTGCAATAGATTAACACTTAGCTAGTTTTTTAATGAAGAGATAGAGATAGACATGGAGTGCAAGAGCACATTTTCTAGGAGATTTGAAGAACGTACAAAGGCTATTTTGGGTAGATAGAATAAAAATGACATGCATGGCCCCAAGCTAATAATAGGATCTAAACTGAGGTATAACTGAAGTAGATCTATTATTAGAGAGTTTTCATGATTTTTGTACTTATATTATAATGGCGCATGGATATTATTAACATGTAGCCTATTTTTTAACGTGCCTAGGAATTGAAGGGAAAGTTCCCACCCATATAAATATGTATTGACTTGCACGGTTTGGGATCATCACTTTTTAATAGAGTTATGTTGTTGCATTATGTACGCGCATGACTCATGGTGACATTTTTATGTATGTAAGAAGCTTCGTGTTTTAGTATAATAATTTATATAATGGATCTTTGTGGTTGGATATTGGTGTTTGACATAACTATAGATCTAGTTTATGAACTTTTTCATACTTAATTAAATGTTATGGATCTAGAATATTTGTTTAATCATGCTAACTCCTTGAAAAATATGATATAAAAGAGGACCTGATACCCTTGTGCACTTTGGTTGAGCACTCGGTTCGGGATGAGTGATGTGTCAGCATGCCTTGAGATTTTGTGGGTAAAATCTAGGATACATCATTGGTTCTGTTACCATGACCTCTTTTTCAGTTGTTTTTCATGATGTTGCATGATGAAGACGTACCGATTGACCTTGGCCAGTATTGAAGAGTGGTTAGACAATTTAGAGGAAGAGTATGCTCACAGATTTTGCACAAGACCTGAATTTAATGCACGCACGTGGGTTCAATAGATTCGGTATCATGAGTTGTATGAGACATTCTTTGCCATATTTACTATAGATCTATATGAGTGGTTGGTTGCTTATGCATTAAAGATAAATTTGAGATTTTGTACATGTTTTTGGACACCTAAAGAATTATAGGCCTTGTATGATGCAAATTTGATATGGACACACGTTGTGAATCATTAGTTATATGGTGTCCGAATAGCTATATTCTGGAGTACACAATTTCTACTTACTTTTATCTAGAGGTTGTTGAGTTCCAATTCATGCAACAACCTAGAGGATCTTATTTGCATGGTATTCCTTTGGCAATTAAGATCTTGATTGTGACCCTAGATTTGGAAGAGAAACATATGGCTAGCTAAACCCCCCACCACGGGCGGGGGAGAAGTAGGTGTGGTGAAAGATGGTGGACCTAGTGGTAGAAATATAAATAGAATAAAAAAGATTAAGTTTAATGAGGCACGTGAGAGGGACTTGGAGAAGTAGCATGAAGTTACAGAACAAATGGCGTTGTGGAGAGAGATGGCTCGTGAAGGATTTGGGAAAGCATGGTAGAGAACCATCTTTGACCCTAGATGAGAGCACACTAGTGGAAGCTACATGGAGTGTGGGCATGCATTTGATCCATCCTGGCGACCTAGCCCTTGCACTTGGTTTTTCAAGTTTCTACGAAATTTATCAAGTAAGCAAACTAGTGTAGGCAATAGAGTAGTGATAGAGAGAGTTGATTTATATTCAATTTCACAAGTTAATAAGGAATATTATTCATTTATGGTGGCGCAATCATCATCTATGTTATTCAGAGGTCCAGTTGGAGGTATGTTTTATGGCGCATCATCAACACAAAACTTGGGTGCGTAGAACATTGGTGTCATGTCTAGAAGTAGCACAACTTCACAGACTATAGGAGTTTAGTTTAGCACAACTATTGGGACACAAGGTAGTACATCCTTTGGTATGATACTTTCCATAAGAGGGGGAAAAGGAGGATCGGGTGGCATGGAATTTGGTGGATTTGGTGGTTCTAGGGGTAGACGAAACACAAGATGAATTACGTGCTTTAGATCTGGTGGGCACGGTCCACACCAACCCCAAAATATTTATATGGAAATGTCTCTTCGTCTTCTAGAATATAGAGGGATATAAGATACAGCTAAGCATGTGCATATGTGGGAGATCACATGGCATGCAAAGGGGATTACAGCTCTAGAGTGTAAAGCAAGTCAGTTTATAGCTACGTTGCAAGGGCACGTGAATACTTGGTACAAGAAATTTGATCTGGATCAGACTTATGTAGATTATACCACACTACATGATTATTTCTTGAGAGAGTTTTATATTACTAAATTTAAGCAAAAGAGCATAAACGCGTTGAAGGAAATCAAGTAGGGTACAACTAAGAGTGTTTGGGAGTATGATGCACATTTTGAAACCCTTCTGTCTAATTTCTCTTATGATAAACATCCAAGTTAGCATGATCAATGGTTTGTTGGAGGACTGATCATGCCTTTTATAAGGAGCTCTCTATAAGACTTATATGGATCCACATGAGGCACTTGAAGTAGCTCTATGAAGCGAGGCATCGGGAAGTGTAGACACATGAGTGATCCGAGTTTTAGAGGCCCAAATTGTAGTTATGGCTAAACAGTTAGAGGAATTGTCAGCTAACTCAATGCATGAGACACGTAGTGGAATTTGGTACACATAGTGTGAAGTAGAAGAGAATACTAAGGATAATTTTCCTTAGAAATCGGTGCATGCCATGTTGTTAGACATGTGAGAGTTGTCACGGGATTGTGATTAAAGTAGCTTCTCATTGTTATAATGCATAACAATGAAGAACGAGTTGTGTTATTGCAAGATTTGCATGTTTACCACTTATGATACTTTGAATTTTAGGTTGATTGATCAGATTCATGATGTCATTGATACTGGTGTAGGTCAGACCAAAGTTGTAAATAATCAAAGGAAAAAGGTGAGCATCATGATCATGATCACAATGAAGGGAACTTTGATGGAGGTCATGGTAGAGGTTGAGGATATTTTGGAGGATTCAGAGGCCAAGTTTACGGTGGTGGAAGGAGATAATTTCATAGAGGAACATGTTATACATGTGGATCCCCTGATCATTACAGGAGTGAATGCCCCCAGAACATTATCTATTATTTCTGTGGGTGAATCAAAACTATGAAGAATGCTTGAAATTATATGAACACTTGAGTAAGAATCATAATCAATACAAGGGATCGAGGATGTTTAAAGTATATTAAGTTTTAGAAGACTAATGGATGTCCAAGTTAGTGCACGATCCTAAGTTGGTAACTATAAAAATCACTACACTCACTTAGGTTGCACATTCTAGTGAAGTTCCAAAGTAGAAGCCTGTCATTACAAAGGAGGAGGTATTACATAAAAAGTATCCAGACCCTATGCATCAGAAGGAGGTTTATCAAGAAACTATGGAAGTTATTAGGAATTTTCAGGGTGAGATACAATGTTTGAAAGAAGCAGTCATGAAAGTTACAACAGAAATAAGCCATTGAGTTCCATCAAATGAATGTTGATGATTTGAAGGAGGTTTAGAAGATATTGTGACAAGAGAACATCATTCCTTTGTTAGGGGAATGTTTAAAGGGAAACACCCTGGGCATTAGAATAAAGTTCAAAAGACATATTTTTCATGCTTACCTTCCTCCTCATGGTTTTGATTACGATAAAGAGATCACTTTGAATGTTTTTGATAATGGCTGGATTTTAAGTAACATTCTAATTGACATAGGTGCAAAAGTGAATGTACTCACTTTGGACGCATGGATTCAGATGGGCTAGACCACCATTGTAGTCATCTTCAAATGTGTTGTTTATGGTAAACATGACTAAAGCCACTCCTATTAGGCTTTTAAAATATGCTACAATTACTATACAAGGGGAAACATTTCTGGGGACTTTGAGGTCTTGGCACTTACGGAGGATGACAATTTTCTAGCCTTACTCGGGTGCCCTCAAGTATAATGCAAACAATGTTAATATGCACTTCAAAAAGGGGTATATAAGTTTTGAAAACAAGGAAGAGAAAATTATCATTTATTTGGCAGATGGAAAATATGCACCTTATGTAGAGCCCTTAAGTGAAGAAGATTTAAACAGAATTTATGTGCGCACCATTAGAGATCCAAAAGTGCTTGAGTCATCAAAGATAAAATTTCTCTAGTGGGATGATGCACATTCCATAAGTGATACTATAAGTGTTGCATGTGACAACTAGGAACATGGCACTTATGAAATGGTTGGGTGAGAAGTGAGGAGTATAATTACGTATGTAATTAGGCCATGTTGTGTTAGGGACTTAGGAAGAAACCATGTACCAAGGTACACTGCGAAGGAAATCTGAAGTATTCCTATGAGCTATGGAATTTCAATGAATGGATCAAGTGCAAAGATAAAATATGATAATCTATGTATTCTATGCGGGACTGCAGCACCGTTGGATGGTTCATAAGGATAATATTTTTGAATGATGAAAAGTGACAATCACCTTCTCTACTAGATTTCAAAGGAGTAATGCGCCTACTCAAATTTTTGAATTTCATGGGAAGGATCATATTCAACACCACGTTCAGTAGTGTGAGAGACTCTTGACAGAGGGGCGGAAGCTTTGCAACCTTTGCTATGGGTGTAAAATCTCTACTACACCTTACGAGGCTACATGCGCACATGGTATGACTATGCAGAGTTAAATAGAGGGACCTGGAAATTGGCAAGAACTAAGCTGTAGGTATGATTCAAACTCTCGACTATTTTTTCCACTAAACCTCCAAAGTGAATGAGGTGTTACGGAGTTATGAAGCACTTGACTATGGGAGATAGTGCAAAGGTGAGGAAATTATTTAGAAAATACTAGGTTAGTCGGACCTAGAGGCACACTTTGAAGAAGAAGAGACAAATGAAGAACAAATTGGGCATGCCTACCTAGAAAAGAAAAGGGAAATATGGTCTATGTCATTGATGATGAAGAGGTGGATAATCTAGTTGTTGAGCATACGAGGGTACATGTGAGGTATTAAAATGCATTGAGAATGCGCACACCTACCTTGAGTTGATGAAAACTAAAAATATCAACATTGGGATGGACATGAACTAAAGGAGGCCATCATGGGGATTATTGAACTAAAGGTTCCTAAGATAATAGAGCTACTACACAACTTTCGGGACTTGTTTCTAGAGGCTATCATGAATTGAAAGGGGTACATGAATATTTTTGTGAGATGAGAATCAAGCTAAAGGAAGGTGTGCACCTGGTTAGGAAGAGGACTTACGAGATGAATCCTAACTTGCATGTCAAGGTGAAAGAAGAAATTGAAAAATGCTGAATTTAGGAATCATTGAGCCCATTGAGGAGTCAGAGTTGGTTATCCATATGGTTATCGGTATCAAGAAATATGGAAGAATCAGAATTTGTGTGGATTATAGGGAGTTAAATATTGTATGTGTAATTGATCCATTACCCACTCCATTTACTAAAGAAATATTAGAAGGCATTCATAGGAATGAAATCTACTCCTTTACTAATGGATTTTTTGGATATCATTAGGTAAGGATAGCTAAAGAGGATAAAGAGAATACAAATTTCACCACTGAGTGGGGAATTTTTGCATAGACAGATTATTCCATTTTGATTAAAGAATGTGCCCTGTAGTATTATTATTACTGTGTAGGAATTCTAGGACTTTATTCATAAGTTCTTGTAGGTTTATCTTGATGATTGGAGAGTATATGGGCTCATTAAATACCACTGTGATAATTTGAGGCTTATGTTTGAGCAATGTAGGTAGTTAATAATATCTTTAAACATCAAGAAGTGCATGTTTTCTACACCCTTTGGGAATTTTTTGGGACACATCATCTGTAAGGAAGGCTTGTTAGTAGATCTTGCTAAGGTTACTATTATTTTTGGCCTAGAAGGTCTTACTAGCCAAAGAAAGGTGCGTAGATTATTGGGGCATATATTATATTACATGAATTTCATTAAATGTTATGCCAAGATCATTGTGCCCTTAGAGGAATTGTTGAAGGGTAAAGGCAAGTTCCATTGGGGTGAGGCGCAACAACGCATGTTTGAGACATTCAAGGAAAGACTTACTACAATTCCTATTTCGCACTTTCCTTCATGGACTAAGCCTTTCCACATGCATGTGGGCGCCCATGGCATGGCCATTTTCATGGAATTATCCTAGCCCGAGAGAATGGATTGTTGATCATCCTATTTTCTTTACAAGAAGGAAGTTAACTTTAGAAAAAAGAAGTACACAACTACGAGTGCGAGGCCTTGTCTATGATCTATGCACCTTTGCATAATTTTTTTGACAATACTTGTTGGAAACACCTTTCATTTTCTATACACATCACATGGAATTGAAGTAATTGGTGAATAAGCACATTTTTCAGGAGCGCATATGCCATTGCATTATGTTATTTCAAGAATCTAATTTCACTATGGTAGTTAAGCTAGGAAAGAGTAATTCTGGACAGGATCATTTATCAAGGATTAATACAGGTGAGGATGTGTAGAGCATTGAGGACACAATTCCAAATGCATAACTTCTCATATTGAATCATGTGCCCTCTGACTTAGAGGATATTGTTTTCTTTTTGAGAAATGGTGTAGCATGTGAAGGGATGAAGGATTTGGAGAAGAAGCAACTTGTTATATGTGTTGGTGCCATTTTTGAGCCTATAAGCTTTTACCCTAATTTTCCTTCATTCTACATGCTCTAAAGCATTTTTCTCTCAAAACTGGTGGCCTACAACTTTTCCCTCTAGATTGAATGCCTTGAAAAGCTCATAAACTTGTTGTTTTGTCCCAATTTGAATGAAATCAGCATGTGTGCCCTATTTTGTGCCCTATTTTTTCAAAAATCTGCGGGCCTCTACTTTTTTCCATTTTTCCCGATCGTGGATGCTTGAAAATGATCGATTTATGCTTGTTTTCCTTTGAAAATCTATCCCCATGGTCGTAAATTGCTTTGAATCACTTTCCATTTGTCTTTTGATCGAAAAATCCTTCACCCACGAAGAAAAAATCAATTTTGGGCATCCCTAGCATTTTCTATGTTTTTTGACGGTCAGACGGGCGTCATTTTCCCGTCAAATTCATCTTCAGCATTCTAGGGCATCACTGGCAACTTTTTCATCTTTTGACAGTCATACATGCATCCTTTTCCCATCAAATTTTAGCTCAAACATCTTCTCATACGTGGCCGTTTGTGGTTGGACAAGATTCGGTGGGTCTGCTTGAAAAACTTAACATTTTTTGTGTTTTGGAAAAATTTACAAGTTTCCCCCATAGCTCGCAGGCCCCAGAGGAGGTACATGTGTCGCAAGCAGAGTGAAGGTGGATGGGCGGGTCTTTTTGTGCCTTAAGGTGTTTTGGAAAAAGAGTTAAGGTACAAAGTAAATGCCTAGGGCCCGCAACAAGATAGAATGGAACATGTGGTGACTTGAGCATAGGTCCTCGGGAGTCAACAATCACCACGTGTCAAGGATGAAGCGAGAGGTGCGAGTGCGAAGAGGAAATTTTGAAAAATTTCCTTTTTCCAAAAAAGGTGGAAATGTGTAAAATTGAACGGTGATCCGGATCCAATCATATTGTGCCATGTGTTAGTGCCAAATCTCAAGAGCGGAGTGGTGGAGGAAGTTGTGAAAAATTCTTTTTTTCCAAAAAGGTGGAAATGTGTAGAATCGATCTGTGATTCCAATGGGGCCCACTTTGGGACACGTGTCAGTGCATTTTCCAAGGCGGAGAGGGGAGAGAAAAATGTCAAATTTTTACATTTTTTCAAAAATGTTAAAATGTCAAAAAGTGATCCCAAGCCCATTTCTAATCACATTATGACATGTGGAGGGCTCAGATTGAAGGGAGAAAGGCAAATCAATGGTAACTGTGCATTTTTCAGTTTGGCCGCCATTTTTGCTCTAGGAAGTGTGGAAATGTGATTTTTGCATCAATTTTCACCAATTTTTGGCAAATTCATGTCATTTTTTCCTTCAAGGATCAATGGAATCAATTTGAAAATTCAATTTGTAGATTTGAGGTACTTTTGAAATGAAATTTTGTTCGGGCTCGAGCAAAAACGTGAAATATCAGATCCAAAAGTTGCAGAGTCAAATTTTGGAGGGATAAGGATGAAATAATGAAAGGAAGGGGGTCTACATGCTTTGAAGATGAAAAACGTGCCTCCACAATGGATAATGATGTGAATTTTGCAATGATTCACCTTTTTTGAGGCACCTGGCAACTTTTTGAACGTTTTTCTATTAGATGTCCCTTTCTGCAAGTCATGAGTGAATTTGTAACAAACTAAGATGCCATAGGATATTATTTTCTTGGGAAAGAAGGATCAAATGTAATAGAGAGATATATAATGCATGTTTTGAGACATGTAAAAGGTTGGGAAATTAAAAATCATGAGAAAATTTTGAGAGAAGCTCATCTTCTGATAAACCCTCCAGAAAACCTGGTTAATGTCTTCTGTGTTAGATTTTCATTCATGTTGAGTTGGTTACAAGTGTATAACCATCACAAAGATCTAATATTGTTCCTAAGACTCTCCCTGTTGATAAATCTAACGAGGATTTTGAATTAATCTATGTTATTTTAGGTAATTTGATGTCATTATCATGTTTAAATGTACATGCAAACAATTTTCCTTGTTCTTGTTGTAATATTAATTGAAATCTCTATGAATCACACATATCTCATCCTTATTGATAGTTTAGTGGCATTTACAATTTCATTTTTCAGAAGAGCTTCCATCTAACATTGAAAATAAGTAGTTTAAAATCAATTCACCTTCATTTGTTGACCGAGATTACTTGTAATCCTTTAGGGGTACCTTAGGCATGATTTGATCAGATATTTTGATGTTTAATTGGGTCCTTTAACTCAATATTTTGTGTTTAGGTCTCAAAGCTTGTGTGAAGAGTGCAAACCTAGGCCTCCATTTGTGTATTCCTTCCGGTTGGAAAAAAATCTCGATTGTTTTGAAGCATTTTATCTAATAGTTGTTTAAATGTTGTAGAGGTTGTCAAAGATATGGCATAGTCAAGTTTTTCTTGTCAATATCCCACCAAAAATAATTCTAAACAACTAATCCTACCCCATACTACCCCTGTTTTGACCTATATACCCACAAAATATCAAAATCCATTTGCTAAAGTATGTAGAACAGATCGGGATTTCAAAATGTCTTGATAACCCTTTCCTCACATTGAAAATATCTCCATAATCTACAAGTGACAACTTGTGAAAGTCATATTTGAAGTGTTGATGATATTTTCCGAAGGCCCCTCTTATAGTATTCACGCAAATTGAGGGATATCTTCATCTCCTTCACCATTTGAAGGTTACAAAATAGGTCCTCTTAGCTTGGTTGAAAGCCACTACCTAAAACAATTAGGACAAGATCAAGTCCTATTTGAGTGCTATCCATTTCTCCCCAAATCAAAGTGCCGTTACATCACATCCCGGCTACAAAATGACATACATCATGATCTATCTACCTTCAAGTGTCATGCCATATCTTTGATGTTATTTAGATTGAAAAGGAGAAAAAAATTGGTACCAACACTAGTGGTGCCATTTTCGAGGAGTTGTTGAAAATATTTGAGATATTTGGATACATGTCAAACCCTAGTAATAATTCTTACAAATGCTACATACAAGTACATTGTTGACGCATCATTTTTTAATCAGATTTGTAAGGATTAAGTGAAGATATAATTTCTGCCTGTAATTTTATTAGTTTCTAATAGTAGTTGCACTTCATTTGCATTTTTGGTTGATAAATTCAAGAAAAGGAAGGTCTGATCTATAAAGTTTTGCAATATTTTCAGTGTTGATAGGTATTTGACAAAGTATTTTAGTGCATTTGCACAACTAGGGTGAAAGTCCTTAGTGGCGACTCCATGCTGATTTGATCTTGATAAATACTAGTGTCTTAGCTTTCTATCATTTATTTTTGTGTTGCTAATCTCTGCAAAACTAGAAGGAAGAAGATCTCTCTTTAGGAGGGACCCAAGTAGAAAGTTATTTCAAGAATTGGAAAAAAAAATTCAGAGGAAAGAAAATTTTGGAAGGTTGTTGAAGGTCAGACATCAGGAAAAGGAATATCCATTGGTGAGAGAGATCAACCTTTAGTAGAGGATTATCACTCTTCTTCCACTGATTTTGATTCAATCAATCCTCTCATAAAATTGTTTACTTCAACTAGTAAAGGTCCTTCTACTATACTTGGTGAGTTTCTTCTTCAATCTGCACTGTGTGTTTCAATTCTAGTAAAACTTTCCAAGAAAATAAACAACTAGAGAATACCAATCTTATGAACCACATTATTGAGACCCAAAGATCTCGCACTCCTCATCAACTTGTGTTACCCCCAAGATCACCTTGTATGTACCCAAAATTGTAAGGTCATCTTGCGCGTAACAATGTGACAAGTGCCCCAATGATGATACAGGTCTCCTCGCAAGGTGTTCAGGATCCGGAAAATCTCTCCAAGTGTGCATTAACATCCCACATGCCCCGCTTAGCCCTCGTGTGCTTTTTTTCCCTTTTCCCTCTTTTCTTGGCCTTTTTCTCTTTAGTGACGAAACCACCGCCCGAGTAGGTGGCAGTCTTGTGACCGCTGCCCTACTCTCAGGGGCAGCGGTCCTTTACACATTTTCCAAAAAGCTCTTCTAACACGACTCATGTAATTTCAATGTTTTACCTGACTTTCTTTCACCACCATAAGTTTGCATTTATGATTCCGGTTCCCTGGAATAGTGTTTTTCCATTGTTTATAGTTTAAGAGTTCTATTTGGTTTTTACTTGGGTAAATGCAAATGCTATAAATAGATGGCTTGTGCTCAAGCAAATGGCCCCTCAAAATTTGCCTCGATTTCTCTTTGCAATAGATTTAGTTTTCATTTTGCTTAGAGAGCTTAGTTTCTTTCATTGCATGCTTAGTTAGCATTGCTTTCTTTGTTAGTAACCCACATATCCATCCTGTGCAAGTGCTTTGATGTTATTTCATCCAATCCATTGGAATAGGATATTCTGTTTATCAATAGGAAGCCATTAAAGTTGCAAGTTTTGCTCCTCAAATAGGATAGTTTCAGGTTACGGACGTTTCATGTTGCATGACTCTGATAAATCCCGCTAGGAATTGCATAAGCCAAGCTCGTACTCTTGCGCTATCCCTCTCCTACTCGCATTGTATTCATGCTCGTATCCCGAGCTGCCTACATCCCAATATCTACTTCTGTTGATGCTAGCATTACACACTTTTCTGGATCCACATGAACATGAAGGAACGAGGAGATCACACTGAGGGGACAAGATCACACACACTATTGGATTTGCCACTATTATGTAGAATCCAGGTTCTAGCTTTCAAATTTCTAGTTAGAAACATATCAAATAAAGTAGCCAATCACTTTATTTTAGTTAATTCTACTCTCGATATTGCCAGGGAAGTTGTGGGGATTGATAGTTTCTGAGAGACTATGATTCATTCCTCACTTCTGAGGTAGGATCGAGAGTCTTGCAAATAGATTATATCAGTTATTTTATTTTTAGAGTAGATCTATAAATTGCATAGACAAATAGCTATACTCGGTTATCTTGTTTGTTTTAAATTGTTATCTTAGCTGTCAATTTCTAGATGTATTAAATTAGTTGTTAAATTCATTCAAATAGTTCGTCAGAAAATACAAAAATAGAGAAATCATATATGCTATAGATATATTCAAAGTAGTTAAATTTCACTTTGCCATAGTTAATTTACATTATTGCTTTTGTATGACAATCACGGGACCTAGGGAGCCCAGAGAATACGTATTCGAGCCAATCGTGCCTCAACCCAATCTCGTCACAGCAATTGTTGACATAGACCAGAATCTTAGAATCCAAGTCTTCCAAACAACAACAGACTTACAACAGATCAGTTCCCAGTTAAGTGGATTAAACATAGAAGATGACCAAGCGCACACATTTTGGTCAAATCAACCAAACTACAGATTACCCTAGGTAACATCCATATGACTTGTAGAAGGGCTCGAAAGAGAGCAAACGTTTGGTTGTGATCCTTTGGTCCCATAGCCAGACGCAGGAGACATTCTCATGGACATAGATACCAGCCTAAGAATTCAGGTTGCAAGAACGCTTGTGAGGTACTATGAGAATATCACACAGTTATTAATTTTGAATATAGAGGCTGAGAAATCATAAGATTATTAGATGCTAGGGATTAGGAACTAATTCTACGCATGACCATAGCAAGACCACAACAACCAAGAGTCTACGGTTGCGATCCACAAATCCCACAACCAAATGAATCCATAATTCAATCAGACATAGACACTGGCCTATGCACACTAGTATTCAGATCCACTCCACTTCCACCTATCATCATCAAATAGTTATCCTTACTAGATACAATAACTAAGAAAGCTAGAGAGTTACGGACTACGCCAGAGAATCGTCCATAGAGTCGACTATATTTATCATTCATCTTATGACCCTGTTTGGAGACATACACGAAACTATCCTAGGTCATTTTCCACGTATTCCACAACCCATAGATCGAATCACGCCAGAGCTCGATATTGATTGGAGCCTTCGAGCAGTCATCCTTGCTGATCGATCTATCACACCAGTTCAAGTTAGAAGGGCCTTCTTTGCCTTAGATTCACAAATTCCACTAGTGCATATTGAAGACATTAGATTTCCTAACTAGTTTGTCTACATCCCATACATATTCCATCCCCACCGGCTGTCTCGGCATGACCTCGGGAGGTCGGGTGCGAGGAAGAGTTACTTGTAGATTCCCACGCTCGCTTGTCACTTTTCCATCGTATAAAATTGGTGAACCTGACGTGAAAGTTCCTACTTTCTAAATCTGGAATCTTATTCTTACTTGTGTTGTCAAATTGTTTTACTTTTGTCTTCTCCGTCTCATCGGCCTTCACATCAGCTTCACCAACAAAATTGGTGAACCTGACGTGAAACAAACAACTTTTTCACCTTCTCCATCTCATTAGTCATTTTCTACCTCATTAACCATCTCTTTTGCTCCTTCCCATTATTCTGCGGGTATTCATATACCCCCCAAATATGTCGGGATTCGATGCATATGGCAGGCCACTCTTGGGCCTTGAGGCTTACTACACCCAACATAATAGACAATCATCACGCTCGCTCTCGGTGTGAGGCGACAACTATTCAACTAATCGGTTGTCAACACAAACTCCAAGGATCGAGATATAGCTCGTCCTTCCAAGCAGAGGAGTTGGAACAACTCACTCAAATGTAACAAATAAAGCCTTCAGGCTTGAATAACATGAAGTTCAGGAGAATCTAGTTCATCTCCTTAGATGCTACTTAGACCACAAATTAGTAGACAATCGGACTCATACCGAGGTTTAGACGATGAACATCAGTACGTTATGCCGGGAGCGACCAACGTTCTCAAAATATGTACCCACCTATAGGAGGTTTACAAACACAACACGAGGTCTCTTTTCAAGAAAACACTTCCATGCCACTACATATAGGAAATGCCATCGGGGAAACTTGGCAGGGCAGCGATCAGTTCATAGCAGGATATCACATGCCTATACAACACCATGATATACAAAAAATGCCACTATGGCAAAACACCGTAACTTCACCAAATGAAGTCATTTCAACGTTAGTAGAAAAAGTGAGAGGGTTAGAACTTGCTCAAGCAAATCACCATTCTCAATTCATACAAACAGGAAATTCTAATCCTCCTAGCCAAGTAGACCTCCTCACAGGAATAGGCATGTTAGGCATGACTCCTCAGTATTCACAACAAACACCAACTAGACCCACCATCTCTAACACTGTTCCTCCCGGTCTAGTACAAAACAATCCATTCCTGGACAGTACCCCGTCATACTTAAACATGTACTCCAAATCACCACAAGGGGATATGTTCTCCTCTCCGGCATGTTTTCTCAAACACAGGTGTTCCCTTATGCCCCTACCAACGCATACGCAACGCCATATCAACAACCCATTCCACCACCGCTCCCTCAGCAGGCACCATCAATGGTCGAAACCTATGCGATAGGGACATATTCAGAATACTTGAAAGAGCCCTTAGATTTCACCATATGAAGCATCATGCTTCTAAGACCTCTTCCGATTTGCCCAAATACAAAGGTGAGGGAGATCCAAATGCACATATCAAAGCTTACGCTACGGCCATTCGAGAACTACTCCCATGGGATGGGGTTGTTGCTAAGATATTTCCCAAAACCTTGGAAGGTATCACTCTCAATTGGTATTATAGAATACCTGAGGCTTCCATCCATTCGTTCAAACAACTCATGTCAGAGTTCATCAAGGCCTTTGACATGAATAAACTATTAAGGACAGGAATCAGGGAGTTCTTACACATCAAACAAGAACACAACGAATCTATCGCCCATTTCATCCAAAGGTGGCGTACAGTTCTTTATTCTTCGGAAAGTGCTCCAAACATGGATCAGATGGAACTATGTGATTTATTCCTTCATTCTCTTAGCAGAGAAGTGAAGGAAGAAGTCCAAAAGTTCCCATTAAGAACTTATGATGAAGTACTTGAGAGTGCTCTTCGAATAGATCAAGCAGTAATTGATAGTGGTTGCAAAACATATGGAGCAAATGGGAGGTTAGTCA
This sequence comes from Taxus wallichiana var. yunnanensis, assembly GCA_018340775.1. NCBI lineage: Eukaryota > Viridiplantae > Streptophyta > Pinopsida > Cupressales > Taxaceae > Taxus > Taxus wallichiana. The sequence goes on from CM031233.1 coordinate 65,915,458, forward strand.
CCTCCAACCAGAACACTACAACTTATCCTACTACCACGAACGTCAATCAAGGACCTAAAATCCTTAATAAAAATCGGGGTGTAACAACAGATGGAGTAACCGATCAGCCTAAAAAGGTAAATAATGTGAATACTTCACCACCAATGAACAATCAACGAAACAACAATTTTACCCCAACAATCAATACAGTGGATTTTAACCATCCACAACAACAACAACAACAGAGAAATCCCACAGAGGGTCCAAGCCAAAATTCAACTAGATACCAAAACCAGAATTAAAACCAAAGACAACAAACACAAAATTTTAATAGACAACGGTTTGATCAAAATGTTAGGCCACAATACATGCCAAACCAACAAACTAGGACTTACAATCCTAATTCGTATTGTGGTTTCCACAAAATTTGGGGCCATGACACTAGAACATGTCGTGACTACAACAAATTCATGCAACGCTTGCTAGATGAACAAAGACAACTTTTCATGGATATGTTCTTGGCAGATCCTATATCACCGGCATCAAATACCTTCGCAGGGGTAGTTTCCCCTCAAAACGCACCCCTGAAGATCTTTAATGATCCACTCCCAAATCACGATAACAACAGGCTAAATATAACTAGGACAAACAAGGGTGTAATGACAGGAAACAATGATCATGAAGCCTCGACTTCACTAAATCCATCGGTTGTGCCACAACTAGGAAGTCAGCCACGACCTAAGGTAGTCGAGTTTAGTGGAGTTAGACGCCAAACTACCCATCGAAGCTGTAACAAGGACACAAGAGTATTTCTCTCAGCCAAGTCCAAGCCACCTACCAGAGGTGGATAACATCCAACAAATCATAGCAAAACCTGTGGGTGCCTATGATTTAATTAATGACCTAACAAAAACCTTCTCGCACATTTCATTTTTAGACTTACTAAAGAACTCTCCTGCTCACAGGGCTGCTCTTTTAGAAGAATTAGGTTTAGGTCATTTAATTAACATCACTCTACCTCCTGAAACACAGGTAAATCATATAGAATTTGATGTTCATCCTCCGAGGGCAGGCGGATAGGGACGTCGAATTCATATTCGAAATAAACAAAATGCCGACAGATGCTGAGATCGCTCGTCGGGGTGATCCAGCCTTACATTTGTAAGTATGGGTTTATAAAAACTATGTAAAGCATGCAATGATAGACGATGGGGTGGCAGTTAACATAGTCCCCTTCTCTTTCCTTCAAAAGCTAGGGTATGGAGAAACCAATTGTTCCACAACTCGAAACACACTAAGGGGCTATGATAGCCTTAAAGCCACCTCGGTTGGAACTATAATATTACTGGTCACCTTAGGACCCAAAACCATCTTGACTGAGTTTTATATTATAGATCGGGAAACTAACTATAATATGATCCTTGGCTGACCATGGATACACCGTATGAAGGCAATCCCTTCTACGCTATTTCAAGAAGTAAGGTTTTTACACTTAGGAAAGATATTTGTAGCCAAAGGTGATCCAAAACCATTCGATGTACACCTAGCTAACTTAAAGAAAAGACCAGGTGTGCACTCGGAGTTTGAACTCCCAACAAACCAACTTAATAAACCTACCGACGCAAAACCAAAAGAAAAGTTAATACCTACGATAGATCTTGAAGCTATAAGCCCAGCCAAGGCAACCCCAACCCCCAAAGATGAGGCTAACACCATAGAAATGGTATCATTAGGAACTACTACAAAAATCATTGAATTGCTAGAACAAGATCTACCAATGTTCTTACCATTTGACTCTGCAGGCATGGGATATTCCCTAGGCATTGGCTCTCTTCCAGCAGAGGATCTCTGTATGGTGGAAGTAGAATGCGCAAACACAACAGATATCCCAGCATCTATACTCCCAGCTAAACATTGGACTCTCCATTTTGATGGGGCTAGATGTCGTTATGGAGTCAGCTGGGACAGGAATAATCTTTACTTCCCCTGAAGGAAAAGTCTTACCTTTCACCTTCAAACTAAATTTCGAATGTACAAACAACGGCGCTGAGTATGAAGCCCTCCTCCTTGGCCTCATTTTAGCCAAAAGGATCGGTGTTAATAACATCAGGGTGTTAGGAGACTCACAATTGGTAGCAAACCAAGTCTCTGAGGTATATGAAACCAAATCCGAGCACTTACAGCTTTACAAAATAGTTGTATTAGATTTAAGCAAGGAGTTTGACTTCATATCAATTGAAGCAATCCCGCGAGAACACAATCTTCTCGCCAATTCTATAGCAACCTCGGCATCATGCTTTACTCCAAACAGTAAGTTAGAGGATACCCATTTCATGGTATCCCTTCGTGATGAACCATTGATAAAAACAATGACAAATTCTCTTTTAAACGGAAATGAATCTACTATCCTAGACCACATTGATAGTGATATGGCCACTCTGAATTACTTAAATGCCTATGTGGCACTACATCTCTCCTATCATATGATAGATTTGTCCTTAATCCCACATTCGTCTTCCTACTTCAGAAATCCCATGATGGATCTTCCCTCGGAAATGGAACCTAGCGTATACACAGTAGAAAATAGGGACGATTTGGATTTACCTCCAGCCCCACCTGAGTTTGAAGAAGGTAATGCCTCCTTAATCGAAGAGACAATTGATGTTAACATCGGAACGGAGGATGAACCAAAGATCTTGAAACTAGGATCCTCGCTAACCCTAGAAGAAGTAGAAATACACACTCAAATCCTCAAGGAACATCAGAAGGCTTTCGCATTTAATTATAAAGAAATGATAGGAGTTGCACCCCACATTGTGGTGCAAAACCTCATCACTAAATCTGATGCAAAGCCAGTTAAACAAAAATCAAGACCCATGAAACCTAAGGTAGCTCTCATGGTGAAAGTAATAAAACTCCTCCAAGTAGGATTCATCAAACCAGTCAATTACTCTCAATGGGTATCTAATATCATTCCCGTTCTCAAGAAGAATGGGAAGATACGCATCTGCATAGATTTCCGAGACATTAACAAAGCATGTCCTAAAGATGACTTCCTGTTGCCATCCATTGATGTCATTGTTGATGCAACAACTGGATTTGAACTTTTGTCTCTCATGGATGGATTCTTGGGATACAATCAAATTAGAATATCTAAACAAGATCAAGCTAAAACCATGTTTATAACTCCTTGGGGAACTTATTGCTATGTTGTTATGCCATTTGGTCTCAAGAATGCTGGTGCTACATACCAGTGAGCTATGACATATATATTTCATGATCTAATTCATAAGATCGTGGAATCCTACATAGATGACTTATTGGCTAAGGCCAAGAAGCATTGTGACCATCCAAAAGTACTTCGCATCATTCTTTCACGTCTGATAGAATACAAAGTCACGCTAAATCTAGAAAAATGCATCTTTAGTGTAATAGGAGGGAAGCTCCTAGGATACATCATATCGTCACGAGGAATAGATGTTAACCCAACAAAAATTCAGGCTATCCTCGAAATGGTCCCACCTTGAATGAATTTGGAATCGGGTCATTTCTCGGAAAACTTGGTGCAATCCAGAGATTCATCCGGACTTAAGTTTTGTCATCCATCCAATCAACAATCTGCTCAAGAAAGACTCTAGTATTGATTGGACTAAAGATTGCAATGAAGCTTTTGACGCAGTTAAGCATTTCCTGTTATCACCACCTACACTAATGCCACCTAAGCTAGACCGCCCATTAATTTTATATTCACGAGCTACCGATGTCTCGCTAGCCTGTATGTTGGCCCAAGAGGACGATGACAAGAGAGAGCGCGTAATTTATTTCATTATCCGAACGTTGCTCAACTATGAAACACATTATACACAAGCAGAGCGAGAATTCCTCACCATAGTCTTTGCAACCAAACGCTTAAGACACTATATGTTGAATCAAGAAACAAGGGTCATGGTAAAAATAGACCTTTTACGAACTTTCCTCACACAAGGGTCCTTGTCTAAGAAAGCTGGACATCTTATAACCTTAATGGGGGAATTGGAATCAACATTTGTAAATCAGAAGTCCATTAAGGGAAAAATCATCACAGATTGGTTAGCGGATAATCCATTAGATGGAGGCGATTTGGTAGATCTAGACTTCCCAGGATGAGTGCATATACTACATCAAAACCCGACCTTCTATCTCTCGAGTGTCCCCTGGTACACTGATATCATTAATTATATCATAGACCATACGTATCCGTAAAGGGCTACACCACATAAAAAAGGTGGATACGCATTATTGCAGCCAAATACGTCATTATAGATCAAGTGCTCTATCGAAAAGCATTTGATGTAATGCTCCTAAGATGTGTCAACACGAGAAGAATCCAAGAAGATTCTCCACAAATCTCACGAGTGGAATGTGTGGAGGCCACTTTGGTGGGTGCCATGCCACCTTCATGCAAAATACATCGAATGGGCTATTTCTAGCCCACTCTAGAACACAACGCAGTAGAGTTTGTACGCAGGTGTCATAAGTGCCAAGAGTTCTCTCATGAGATCCACATGCCAACACAAGCTCTATAAACAATTGATACTCCATGGCCTTTTTCTACGTGGGGTCTCTACTTGATAGGAAGTTTTCTCCCTCATCTCTGAGATGGCCATAATTTTATAATCACGGCCACCGAATATTTCACCAAGTGGGTAGAGGCTATGCCTCTTACTACTGTACCAGGTTCTGTAATCGCCAAATTCATTTTGAACCAAATCATTTACAGGTATGGTTTCCGCAAGTCATTATCTCAGATAATGGGACTTCTTTTAAGAATGATGAAGTTTGCGAATTGTGCAATAAATTTAAAATAAGCCATCATACGGCTTCCTTGTATTATCCACAAGCCAACAGACAGGCTGAAGCAACAAATAAAACACTAAAATCCATTCTCCTTAAAACGGTAAAGGAAAACAAACGAGATTGGCACTTGAAGTTGTATCCGGCCTTATGGGCCCACCAAACCTCAATAAGAACACCAATGGGAGCAACTCCTTTCTCACTAGTATTCGGGGTAGAGGCAGTTCTCCCACTTGAGGTTGAAATACCCAGTCTCCGTATTTCATTACAAGGGATTCTGGATGAAGACGCTTACAGGGAAGCACGTCTCTCCCAATTAGAAAGCCTAGATGAAGCTAGGTTAGATGTTGAACAATGACACAGAGCCTATGCTGACCGGATGTGCCGGTAGTACAACAAGAAAGTCTATGAACGCGACATATATGAAGGTGATCTAGTTCTAAGGCTAGACAACCGTATCGACAAGAAGACCAATGAAGGAAGGAAATTCCAGCCTAAATGGTTGGGCCCATACCGAGTCATGAAGGACTATGGAAATGGTGCATACCTCTTATGTACGCTGGAAGGTGAGGAATTTGGTGAAATAGTCAATTCCCTACACCTCAAGTAGTTCTACGCGTAAGCAACTAGCACTATTTATAATCATATTTACATTGCATCTTCATATAGATTAAGATCATTTTGTCTGCTTGTTTCATACAAAAATTGTGATCAAGGAATTTTGTTCTCAAAGAAATTCATTACAAACTCATGATGTTGTTGGCATAAACTTTCTAATCATACCTCTCCATTTTCATGATATCATCAAATTATCTCGGAAAGCTAGATATGACAAAGTCTTAAACGGTAACCATACCAAGATCTGCAGCTTGTTCTCACTTTTGGTTTCTTCTTAGGATAGGTGTCTTGCCTATGGTCTGTTCTAGAAGCTTCATGGTGTCACATCTATCCCATATGTATATCTCTTTGGAAATAAGCACATACTGACATTTTACTCAAGAAAACGAGTCAAACATTGATCAAACAGAAAATTTTAATTTTACACATTTCCTTGCCCCACCAACCTTCGGTGATGAGCTTGCGTCTCTTACTAGTGACATAGGGTTGGGAAAGGATGGAAATGCCCTTACTCACCTATGCTTTGCCCATGGTGATAAACCCATGCTTCTTACTAGTAGCATGGGGCAAAGTGTAGGGGGTCCTCTTGACAAACAAATGCAAAAGGTCATAAGCAAACAATTCAAATCTTGAAGTCTTTGGGTCAAGAACAAGTGAATCAGATGTCCAAAATTCCAAAAGAGTCCAAAATCCTAAAAACCCAGATTTTGTCTACCATGTGGCCATCTAAGGATCTAAGTCTGGATAAACCGCAAAGCAAGTTGCATCCAAAACTATGAAGTCACTCGAGTGGAGTGGACTTGTGGTATCCTAATTTGGTTCCGCCAAAGCTTTGTCTATCTTTCATCAATATCATTTCAACACATCTCATAACTTGTGCCCTTTCCAACTCTCGGTGATGAGCCCTCGCGTCTTACTAGTTGCGTGGAGTTGGGGGTAGGGGCAGGTTTATCTGCTCATCATGTTAGTTTATTTTCATCACTTTGCCAAAACAAGTATGAAGTATCCAAAATTGCTTACAGAAACTAAGATTCAAAATCACATTATATCTACATTATCATATATCAGCATCATGAAATACAAAAGGAAAACAAACATTTTCATCATTTGTTCTCCATTGCATACATTCCAAAAAAAAGCATACAAGTATAAATGTCATAATCTACATAAGGAAACTGGAAAGGGAAAGTAAGCCATGAATGCCAAGGATTTGATCCAGAAAAAATATATATATATATAAATGATCAAAATAATCTGTACAATGCCATCATGCTCTAAGCATGGTCAAAACGCTCAAAGAGCCCGGGGTATACAAAAGAATGTATCATACAACATCTAGGAGAGCCATCAGGCTTCTCAATCCCTACGAGACCCCTCTGATGGCACACACCCATGCCTAGGACTCCGGCTACGCCGGCGCTCTGAGTGCACGGAAGGCTCAGGATCCCGAGGGGCAGCCGCAGTCTCACCACGAGAGTGGCTCCTCATCAAGCGCTCGGCCATCCTATACCCCGCTAACTCCGTGCGGAGAGTCAATACCATCTTGGCCACATGGGATGGGGCAAAGATCTCGGTGTGCTGTTAGGCTTTGAGGACTCCCTAGCATCTACGGACAGCTCTGCGTGAGGTCCTCTCCATGGGGATCATCAGGGTATCAGTACATACCCTATGAATCAAGTCCCGCCACTCATCGGCAGTCTCTGCAAACAAAGGAGAAAACAAATTAGAAACCAAACAAGAGATTAGAAATACAAGATAAAATAAAAGGAGAGATAGTAACTAAGGATATTCTAACTAAAAACAAACATTAAAAGGAGAGAGGGTAACTCACTCGGATCACCAAGCCTCCAGGATGGATCTATGGGATCAACACCTGCCACGGATGCCGCTGCCAACTGAGGGGCTACTCCTGTGGCTAGAGCAACGTAGCGCCCGCAACGGACTCATCCTCCCCCATGGCCTTGGGAGAGTGGCTCCTCTGAAACCAGAGTCACCCTCTCTACACTCTGCTCGGCCCTCTCTTCCTGCATGATATCCTGAGTGTCATGCCACTCAGGATCACTATCCTCCTCTGTCTCTCCCCTTGTAAACTCCTCAGACGCTGAGTCTACCTCAATGGGGTCATCGCTGCTATGGCAGGACCCGCGGCAATCTAGAGCAAGGGTGCCTGAGGCGCACCGGCTCTCCCTCTGGCACGTAGTATCCTCCTGGCCGCAATAGGAATGCCAAGAGTAACTATTATGCAACCCCGGCCTCTAGGCCCCCCTCTGGCCTCTCGGACTGATCTGTATACTGGCGTTACTTGGGGAAGCATACCCATGTATGGTAGGCCAAACTACTAAGGAACTCAGCCAAAGGGGTGCATCTCCACTCGCCCCACTCTATCAATAAGCTACCTGTCGTGGAGCAGGAGATCAAAGTAAGAGCCTCCTCGCCCCATATACCGCCATAGTCACGGTATGGTGTGGCCTCCATGTCGGTAGTAGTCAAAAAGAAAATACATGATGAGGTGCTCGGAGCACCGAGCATATTTGTCCATCGGCTTCCCTCATAGCTTTAGGATCTGCCACCTTCACACCTCTGCCATAGGGGATGAAGTGCTCATAGACCCAACTCATGAATAGGGTCGGGTGGCTCAAGGACGCCCTACTGGTAAATGGACTACAATGTATAGATCATGGTAGGTGGTCCAGGTATGTCTACTCCCGGGCATATATCCGACCATGTCCCTCTATACGTGTAATAATGGGGGACCAGCAGTATAACAATGTATCTCCTCCCTTGTCCCGATCGGTTTGAGGAAAGGATCCCATGATGGCCTGACGAAGTAAGGGGATGGGAAAACTAGGAATGGATCGAACTCTAACACCCTTCTTCGACCCCATGGAGATGATCGCATCTCCCATATATGTGGCCCTTTGTGCTATCTAGGTGTGTGAACCTGCTGTCTCAAGGGTGAGACGTCTCCCAAGAATCGGGACCACCCCAGAATACGATAGAAATCCTCCAATGTAATAGTCCACTCACTACGGACCCCTGGCAATCAAAAGGTGTTCCGATCTGCATCCCAATATGAGAATAGGTCACAAAGAATGTGACTGGATGGTGTAACATGGGGCACGCGTGAAATGCGTAGTATCCCATCTTGCTGAAGAGTGTCCTCCTCATCCTCTGAGATGGAATCTAGTACCCACGGGAGCCATTCACACTCCTTCTCTCTACTCCATCGGATATACTCCTCTCTCGCCTACATACACCCAAAAACACACAAAACAGAGCAAGTTAGCATCCAAGTAATCATTGGAAAAATCATGAAAACATGTAGAAATGCTAGAAAAGCAAAAACAATTTCAAAGGGATGTTCTTTTTACATTCTGTGCAAAACCACCACCCTGAGCAGGGAGGCGGTTTCATAACCACCGCCTTAAGGGTGGTGGTCGTGTAACTGCCACCCTGAACAGGGCAGCGGTCATGTAACCGCCGCCCTAGGTAGGGCGGCGGTCGTGGTCCGAAAACCCACGTGGGTTTTTAAACTTAAAAGGCCTAAAAATGCAAAAAAGGACCATTTTACATAAAAACAAGGCCTACCCAGTAGGCGCCCCCTAGATGGACCTTTTAACACTAACATTTTCAAAAATTACCCCCCCATGACAAAGTTTTTAGCATTTCAAAATTAAGGGGTTAAAAAGGATAAATTGAAGAAAACTAACCTGTGATCTCGCGAGTTGATGTTCCGCTCACGAAGGCATGATCACTATCCCGTCACGGACGTTTTGACTCTACTCATGCAAGAAACCATCACCGTGGGTTCTAGAGCTCAAAACCAATCAAATCAACTCGCGCAAATGAATAGGAAAACGGGCCCACTTTCATATATATAGCACCCTGATTCGTTTTAAATGCCCTTTTCACAGGTTTGGAGCTCCAACAGAGGTAAGTTCTTATCCTTGCATAAATGGTACGTTCTCATTTCCTGTTATTTTAGCATTTATTTTCCAAACTATTGTGTCTATCTGCACTTGAGTTCTCTTTTCGTTTTGCAGGTAGCGGGAATTTTGGATGGTGTCATTTCAACACACGGATGTATCAGGTATAACTTCTAACTTCCCATTTCGGGACTGCCATACTCGGACCCACCATTGTACGCCTCTTCATGGCTAAAACGCTTCTATGAGGGGGAAATATGTACGTACCCAAAATTGTAAGGTCTTGTACTACGAATAATGTGACAGGTGCCCCAATGATGATACAGGTCTTCTCGCAAGGTGTTCAAGATCCGGAAAATCTCTCCAAGTGTGCGTTAATATCCCGCATGCCTTGCTTAGCCCCTATGTGCTTTGTTTTTCCCTTTTCCCCTCTTTTCTTGGCCTTTTTCTCTTAAGTGACGAAACCACCACCTTGACTAGGCGGCGGTCTCGTGACCACCGCCCTGAACAGGGCGGCGGTCCTGTAACCGCCACCCTGCTCAGGGTGGCGGTCCTTTATGCATTTTCCAAAAAGATCTTTTAACATGACTCACGTAATTTCAACATTTTACTAGCTTTCTTTCACCGCCATAAGCTTGCATTTATGATTCTGGTTCCCTGGAATAGTGTTTTGCCATTGTTTATAGTTTAAGAGTTCTATTTGGTTTTTACCTTGGGTAAATGCAAATGCTATAAATAGATGGCTTGTGCTCAAGCAAATGGCCCCTCAAAATTTTCCTCTGATTTCTCTTTGCAATAGATTTAGTTTTCATTTTGCTTAGAGTGCTTAGTTTCTTTCATTGCATGCTTAGTTAGCATTGTTTTACTGTTAGTAAGCCACATATCCATCTTGTGCAAGTGCTATTGTTATTTCATCCAATCCATTGGAATAGGATAGTTTGTTTATCAATAGGAAGCCATTAAAGTTGCAGGTTTTCTCCTCAAACAGGATAGTTTCAGGTTCTGGACGTTTCATGTTGCATGACTCACAATAAATCCCGCTAGGAATTGCATAAGCCAAGCTCTGTACTCTTGCACTATCCCTCTCCTACTCGCATTGTATTCAGTCTATATCTTGAGCTGCCTACATCCCAATATCTACTTTTGTTGATGCTAGCATTACATTCTTTTCTGGATCCACGTGAACATGAAGGAACGAGGAGATCTGCACTGAGGGTACAAGATCACACACACTATCGGATTTGCCACTTTTCTACAGAATCCAGGTTCTAGCTTTCAAAGTTCTAGTTAGAAACATATCAAATAAAGTAGCCAATCAATTTATTTCAGTTAATTCTACTCTCGATATTGCTAGGGAAGTGTGGGGATTGATAGTTTCTGAGAGACTATGATTCATTCCTCACTTCTGAGGCAGGATCGAGAGTCTTGCAAATAGATTAGATCAGTTATTTCATTATTTAGAGTAGATCTACAAATTGCACAGACAAATAGCTATACTCGGTTATCTTGTTTGTTTTAAATTGTTATCTTAGCTGTCAATTTCTAGATATATTAAATTAGTTGTTAAATTCATTCAAATAGTTCGTGAGAAAATACAAAAATAGAGAAATCATATATGTTATAGATATATTCAAAGTAGTTAAATTTCATTTTGCCATAGTTAATTTACATTATTGCTTTTGTATGATAATCACGGGACCTAGGGAGCCCAGAGAATACGTATTCGAGCCAATCGTGCGCCAACCCAATCTATTCACAAAAATTGTTGTCATAGACCAAAATTTTAGAATTCAAGTCTTCCAAACAACAACGAGACTTACAATGAGATCAATTCCCGAGTTAAGTGGATTAAACATAGAAGATGACCAAGCGCACACGTTTTGGTCAAATCAACCAAACTACAGATTACCCTAGGTAACATCCATATGACTGTAGAAGGGCTCGAAAGAGAGCAAACGTTCGGTTGTGATCCTTTGGTCCCACAGCCAGATGCAGGAGACATTCTCACAGACATAGATACCAGCCTAAGAATTCAGGTTGCAAGAACACCTATGAGGTACTCTGAGAAGATCGCACAGCTATTAATTTTGAATATAGAGGCTGAGAAAGCATATGATTATTGGATACTAGGGATTAGGAACTAATTCTACGCATGACCATAGCAGGACCACAACAACCAAGAGTCTACGGTTACAATCCGCAAATCCCACAACCAAACGAATCTGTAATTCAATCAAACATAGACACTGGCCTATGGACACTAGTATTCAGATCCACTCCACTTCCACCTATCATGATCGAACAGTTATCCTTACTAGATACAACAGCTAACAAAGCTAGAGAGTTACGGACTACGCCAAAGAATCATCCATAGAGTCGACTATATCTATCATTCATCTTATGACCACTGTCTGGAGACATACACAAAACTATCCCGAGGTTATTTTCCACATATTCCACAACCCATAGATCGAATCATGCGAGATCTTGATATTGATTAGAGCCTTTGAGCAGTCATCCTTGCCCAATCGATCTATCACACCAGTTCGGAGTTAGAAGGGCCTTCTTTTCCTTAGATTCACAAATTCCACTAGTGCATATTGAAGACATTAGTTTTCCTAACTAATTTTGTCGCATCCCATACATATTCCATCCCCACCGGCTGTTTCGGCACAACCTCGGGAGGTCAAGTGTGAGGAAGAGTTACTTCTAGATTCCCATGCTCGCTTGTCACTTTTCCATTGTACAATCACCTCCTCAAAATCATGTGGCTTAGCCTCCCCCTAGACCTCCATTTGTTGTTAGCACCTTTGGTCCTATAAAATTTAGAGGAATGGAAGGTTACCCAAATGTTGTCCCACAAGATGTGAGGAATAGGTTGCCAAAGTTCCAAGGTAACAATGCTAATAACTAGTGATCAACACCTAAAACTTTTTGTTAACATGATGGAGGAATTTGAGATTGAGCATGAAGATGTGTATATTAAATTGTTCATTCATACACTAGAAGAGGATGCAAGAGATTGGTACAAGGCTCTTCCTAATAATTCTATTGACTCATGGACTGAAATGTAGAATGCATTCAGATTGCAATATGGTGACAAAACTGATCCTAGGTTTCTATTGTCTGAATTTGAAAATATCAAGAAGAACCCCAATGAATCAGTTCATGACTTCAACAAAAGGTTTAACAAAACTTTGAGAATGTTGTCTATTAATTTGAGGCCTTGTGATCAATATTGTTTAATCAAATATGCGAGATGCTTTTAACAAGAAGGCATTTTATTACCTAAGAGACAAGAACCCTACCCATTAAAGGAGGCCTTTACCATGGCAATTGTAGATTGAAAATAACATTAAGGCCATTGGGAAACCTCTCAAGAGAGATGGTCTAAAATTGGTGAATCTTGACAAGCCTCAAGCAAGAAAGAGTGTAGACTTGGAGGAATTGGTGAAAACTTTGGCGGGGGCTATCAAAGAGATTTTCTACAAGTTGGCAAGAGCGAGAGAAGGGAATTGGGTAGACTTCACAAGGTCAGAAAAAGCACAAAAACATGATAGATTTTCCAATAATCCTAGGGGTGATCAAAGATCGATGATAGAGGGAAAATACCCATGGGGTCTACAAATAGACATCCTCAAGCACGTGAAGGAAGAGTGTTACACGATCCCTAAGCTCGCTAGGGTTGTTGTTGTTGAGGAAGTTGTTGATATTGATTGGTGTGATAGGTGTTTTCTACCCCATCCTCCATGTGAAATGGACCAGCAAGATGGTGAAACTAGTAATGATGATGACACGATGATGATATCTCGCATGGTGGGTTGTTCTTCAATCTCACAAGAAGGAGCAACATTAAGCGAGGTCATAAGTACAAGGACGATTACAACCTTTTGGGATTGCATCAAACGGATAAAAGCCTTTCTTCCCCCTCATACTCTTGAATTTGATGTAGTGTAAGATTTTGAAATTCCTAACAATGAATTTGAATACTTAAGAGCTTTGATGATCAAAAAGTATGATGGAGGTATACCTTTGGAGGAGGATAGACAATTATTAATGAATGTTGTTGTGGCTCAAGAGAAAGAGTATAACACTAGGAGCAAGGTTTTCAAGGAGTTGGGCCTCAAGCCAAACCTAAAACACCCTTCCTTACAAGAATTCCCAAAGAATCTCTTAGAAGAGAAGCACCTACCAAAAGCTCTATTGTCCCAAGAAAAAATTACAGTCCTCCTCATGCCCAAGCTGCCAAGAATCCCACTCCATCTAATGAATTTTCTTGTCTCCACTCCAATGTTGCCTTGCCTAAGAGTGTTCCATATGACATAGCCTAGGTATTGAGCCAAATCAAAGTGAGTGTTCCAATCATTGAGTTGCTTAGGATTCCTGAGCACAAGAAGAGAGCATTTGAGTACCTAGGTTTGAAAGAAGAAAGGAGTACTCCAAGAAGAAATGTAAATGTTGTTGAAACTCCTCCTCAGATCATTGTAGACCTTAAAACACCACCAACAATAGAGGATCTTGGAGAAACACCTAAGGTATACTTGGGGACATCCTTGGTTGATTCCCAATTGAATGTTGATCCATTCTTTACAACTTTGATCATAAAGGATAGACTACTTCACAATTGTATGTTTGATTCCGAGTGCATCATGTAATGTCATGCCTCTAGAAGTCATGAATGAGTTGGACTCAAGACAAGTGCTAGTAGTTGGTTGTGTGAAGGGTCTGGTGGTGTAACTTGCATCTTATTATGGGAGGAATTTAAAATTGGATGTTGTAATTGTTGATTGCCTTGCCAAATAGGGTATGTTATTGTCAAGAAAGTGGGCTACAAGTGTTGGAGGAGTTTCCAAATGGACATTCTTTTGCCACTATTCCCATTGAGGGCAGCCTTGTCAAGATATATGAGAAAAGAAGATGTTGCATCTAATTGAGGATCCAAACAATGCTTCTTTTGAAGTATTATTTGCTAATGTTGATGTGGATAATTTTATTGGGTTTGCTGATTGTAAGGAGAACAAGTTGGATCAGTTAAAGTGCCTTGAAGCAGGTAGGTTCTCCTTAGACCTTGATATTTGATGGAGCTTGCTCCAAATTATGAAATAGTGCTAGTATAAAACTGATTTCTCCTAACTTGGAAGAGTTTTTTTTTTTCCTTCAAACTTAATTTTGAATGTACTAACAACATTGCTGAGTATGAAGCCTTGTTGTTGGGTTTGAGAAATTTCATGGAAGTATGGTGTCGGGGACATCATTACAAAAGGAGATTTGAGCTAGTTATCAAACAAATAAGAAAAGCGTATGCTACAAAAATCAACGGATGAAACAGTAAAAACATGCGGTTTGGGATCTAATTGAGATGTTTGATTCCTTCAATATTGTGCATCATGACATAAGTTTCAATGTTGCTACTGATAAGTTGGTAGTGTTGGGGTCAAGATTTTGAGATTGCCGTTTCACCTTATTGTGAGTACAATATTGAAGTGTTAACTAGGTCATCTATCCTGACAACATCAAGCATTGACAAGTGTTTAATGATGATGCTCAAGTGCAAAGGTTCTTACAAAATTAAGGTGAGTTTTCATATCATAATATTGATTGGGAAACAATGGTGTGTGTGATTTGAAGGAAGAGAGATTTTTTGGAAGGGATATTATCCAATTGAAAACTAACACCATTCCTAGAGGTCTTGTTGCACTTGAGTCAAATTTTAACAATGTTGATTACATCATCAATAGAAACATGTCTGCCTCAAGGGATGTGGAAGAGCATAACTTGGACACTAATGATAAACCAAGAAAATTTTGGTTGGGCAGCAATCTAAACAAAGAAGAAAAATAGTCCTATGTTCAACTATTGAAGAAATATCAGGAATTTCTTTCTTGGTCTTATTCAGAGCTGAAAGAATACATAGAAGACTTGTTTCAGCATGAGATTCCTCTTTAAACAAATTCCAAACCATTTAGACAAAAGCATAGGCCAATTAATCCACTCCTTTCCATGAAAATGCAAGATGAATTAAAGAAAATGAAGGAGGGAGGGATCATTCAGCCCATAAGGTATTCATCTTGGGTTACAAACCTTGTACCATTCGAGAAAGAAAAATGGAGATATCAAACTTTTTGTAGACTTTAGAAATCTGAATAGAGCTTCATTGAAGGACAATTATCCTTTACCAAACACAGAAAATATGCTGTAGTTAGTGACTAGATCTGAATTGTTTTCCACCTTGGATGGTTTCTCTGGCTACAATCAAGTTATTTTCAAGGAGTCAGAAAGATTTAAAACAACCTTTACCACTCCTTGGGGAACATATGTTTATGTAAGAATGCCTTTTGGTCTCATGAATATTAGAGCTACCTTCCAAAGAGCAATGGATGTTGCTTTTGTTGGTTACATAAATGACTTCATTACAGTTTATCATGATGATGTGACTGTGTTTTCAAGGAGCAAAAAATATCACTTGCAACACTTGGAACAAATGTTGATCAAATGTAGAGAATTTGGCATTTCTCTCAATCCAAAGAAGTGTCATTTTGGGGTGTAAAAGGCCAAGTTGTTTGGTCATATTATTTCAAATGCTAGTGTCATGATTGACCCGAGAGGGTAGAAGGAATCAGCAAGGTTCCAATTCTAAGAACAAAGAGGGGCATCGAATCCTTCTTTGGCGAGATCAACTTCATTAGAAGGTTTGTGTCTAATTTTGCTGAATTGAATCTTCCTATTACATGTATGTTAAAGAAATACCAAGTTATCAAGTGGGAGGAGGCTGCTTATTAAGGATTTTGAAGGAATCAAAGAAGCACTTAAACATGTACCTATCTTAGTAGCTCTGAATTACAAGAAGTCTTTCCAAATATTCTTCTTTCCTTCTAAAAATACCATTGCATCTGTTTTGCTGCAAAAGGATGCGAGATGGGGTTGAGAGGCCTATTACCTTATTTAGCAAGGCTTTTTACAACTGTTGAGTTAAAGTACACAATCATGGAAAAACAAGCATTTTCCTTAGTGAAAGAAATAAAGGTTTTCGGGCCTTATATCTTATGTTTAAAAGTTGTTGCTTATGTTCCCCACACCATGGTAAAAGAAATATTATCAGAGATGGAGATCTCAAGCAAAATATGTAGATGGTTGAACAAACTATAGGAGTATGACATGGACATCCAAACCAAAAAGTTGGTAAGAGGTTTGGGTCTTACTAAGCTCATGGCTGAGAGCAACTTGTAGACTGTGGAAGTGAATGAACTAGAGGAAGAAAGGGCAGATGTTCTTGAGAAGTTGGTAAGTTCTGAATGGTACAAGGATGTGATCTTTTACCTCAGACACCTATGCTGCCCTGATCATTTAAATAAAAATAAAAAAGATCCCTCAAGATGGTTTCTCAAATATACATCATCAATGACTTTGGGCTGTCTTGGAAGAACCGTGAAGGTGTCCTCTTGAAATGTGTAGCTAAAGATGAAGCTCCCAAAATAGTTGTTGATTTCCATGGGGGACTTTGTGAAGGACACTTTTTTGGAAGGGTTACAACACACAAAATTTTGAGAGTTGGTTATTGGTGGCCTACTCTCTTCAAATATGCAACCCTGCGAGGTTAGAAAGTGTGAAAGCCGATAGCATTTCCTAGAAGAATGAAAGCAGGCTCCCTTCCTTTGCAGCCTGTATTAATTGAAGCTCATTTCAAACAATGGGGGATGGAATTCATTGGTGAGATCTCATACCCTTCTAGTGTTGGACATAAGTGGATTCTTGTAGCCACAGATTACTTCACCAAGTGGGTAGAGGCAATCCCCTCCAAGAAAGCAACACACCAAGTTGTTATGGAATTCTTGTTGAATCATATCATATGCAGATTTGGTGTGCTAATAAAAATTGTTGCTAATAATGCCATGTGCTTTAGAGCTAAACCCTTGATGGAAATGTGCAAGGAGTATGTAACCAATCTGAAATAAGCTTCAAACTATAACCCTTAAGGAAATGGACAAGTTGAGTCCAAAGAATAAGAACTTATTGAATATCATTAGGAGAACCTTGGATTTGAACAAGAGAAAATGGGTTGAACAACTGAAATTTGTAGTTTGGGTTGATAAAATCACTGCTAAAAGAGCTACTGGTAAGAGCCCATTTGAGTTGGTGTATGGAACTTAGGCTCTGCTGCCCTTACATCTGTAATTATCTTCATTTCAGTTTGTTCAACAACTTGAAGATCAAGAGGTCAGCCCATATGAAACAAGGGTTAATCAGTTGTTGAGTGGATGAAGAAAGAAGAGCATCCCACCAAAGGCATGTCATATTTAGAGAAAAGTTTAAGAGGTTGTTTAATAAGAAGGTCACTCCCGGGGATTTCAATGTTGGAGATCTGGTTTTTATGGGATAGAAGGCATGAAGATAAGGGAAAACATGGTAAATTTGATGCATTATGGATGGGCCCTTACTCCATTGATATCAAAATTGGCAAGAATACCTTTTTCTCAAAGACTTAGATGGGTAATTGTTTGAACTACCTATTAATGGTAGGCATCTAAATCATTTCTTGGATTATTCCCAAATTTGAGGTATGCACCACTTGTATAGTGTATAGTCTTTGTTTTTTGGCTCTATATTTGCCTTTTTGTCGGTTTGTGGTTTTCCTGTTATTTTGAATCCATTTGCCTAATGGATTATTTTGGCACTTGGTATACTTTTGTTCTTGTGGCACTCGTTAGGAGTGCCCATCCCAGCCAGGAGCCGATGTTGGTGCCATTTTTGAGCCTCGTAAGCTTTTGCCCTAATTTTCCTTCATTCTACGTGCTTTAAAGTGTTTTCTCTCAAAAGCGGTGGCCTGTAACTTTTCCCTCTATATTGAATGCCTTGAAAGGCTCATAAACTTGTTGTTTTGTCCCAATTTGAAGGAAATAAGCATGTCTACCCTTTATTGTGCCCTATTTTTTCAAAAATCTATGGGTTTATGTTGTTTTTCCATTTTTCTTGATCATGGATGCTTTAAAATTATCGATTTATGTTTGTTTTCCTTTGAAAATATATCCACATGGTTGTAAATTGCTTTGAATCTCTTTCCATTTGTCTTTTGAAAGAAAAATCCTTCACCCACGAAGAAAAAATCAATTTTGGGCATCCCTGGCATTTTATGTGTTTTTGACGGTCAGACAGGCGTCATTTGCCCATCAAATTCATCTTTAGCATTCTAGGGCATCGCTGGCAACTTTTACATCTTTTGACGGTCATATGGGCATCCTTTTCCCATAAAATTTTAGCTCAAACATCTTCTCATATGTGGCCATTTGTGGTTGGACAAGATTCGGTGGGTCTACTTAAAAAACTTAATATTTTTTTGTTTTGGAAAATTTACAAGTTGCCCCCATAGCTCCGTAGGCCCCAGAGGAGGTACACGTGTCACAAGTAGAGTGAAGGCGAGACGGGTGGGTCTTTTTGTGCCTTAAGGCATTTTGGAAAAAGAGTTAAAGTACAAAGAAAATGCCTAGGGTCCACAACGAAATAGAATGAAATATGGGGCGGCAGTGTAGTCCCTCGGTGAGTTAGCGATTTCCATGTGTCAAGGATGAAGCGGAGGTATGGGTCCGTGGAAAAAATTGTGAAAATTTTCCTTTTTTCCAAAAAAGGTGGAAATGTGTAAAATTGAGCGGTGACCCCGGATCTAATCATATTGTGCCACGTGTTAGTGCCAAATCTCAAGGGCGAGTGACGAAGAAAATTGTGAAAAAAATCCTTTTTCCAAAAAAAGTGGAAATGTGTAGAATCGAGCCGTGATTCCAATGGGGCCCACTTTGGGACACGTGTTAGGCCCGTTTTCCAAGGGTAGAGGGGCAAAGAAAATGTCAAATTTTTACATTTTTTTCAAAAATGTTAAAATATCAAAAAGTGATCCCAAGCCCATTTCTAATCACATTATGACATGTGGAGGGCTTAGATTGAAGGGAGAAAGGAAAATCAATGGTAATTGTGCATTTTTCAATTTGGCCGCCATTTTTGCTCTAAGAAGTGTGGAAATGCTATTTTTGCATCAATTTTCACCAAAATTTTGGGAAATTCATGTTGTTTTTGCCTTCAAGGATCAATGGAATCAATTTGAAAATTCAATTTACAGATCTAAGGTACATTTGAAATAAAATTTTGTTCAGGCTTGAGAAAAAACGTGAAATATCATATCCAAAAAGTTGCAGAGTCAAATTTTTGAGGGATAAGGATTAAATAATGAAAGAAAGGGGTTTGCATGCTTTGAAGATGAAAAACGTGCCTCGAAAATGAGTAATGATGTGAATTTTTCAATGATATGCCTTTTTGAGGCACTGGAAACTTTTGACTGTTTTTCTTTTAGATGTCCCTTTCTGCAAGTCATGAGTGAATTTGTAACAAACTAAGATGCCATAGGATAGTCTTTTCTTGGGAAAGAAGGATCAAATGTAATAGAGAGATATATAATGCATGTTTTGAGACATGCAAAAGGTCGAGAATTTAAAAATCATGAGAAAAATTTGAGAGAAGCTCATCTTTTGCTAAACCCTCTAGAAAACACCTGGTTAATGTCTTCGTGTTAGATCTTCATTCATGTTGAGTTGGTTACAAGTGTATAGCCATCACACGGCTCGAGATTGTTCTGAGACTCTCCCTATTTGATGAATATAATAAGCTTTTGAATTAATTTGTGTTATTTTGGGCAATATGGTTTCTATTATCATGTTTAAATATATGCAAATAGTTTTCCTTGTTCTTGTTGCAATCATGCATTGATATCTCTAGGAATCACATAGATCTCAGCCTTATTGATAGTTTAGTGGCATCTACAATTTCATTTTTGAGAAGAGCTTTCATCTAGCATTGAAAATAAGTAGTTTAAAATTAATTCACCTTCATTTATTGACAGAGATTTATTGTAAGCCTTTAGGGGTACTTTAGGCATGATTTGATCGAGATTTTGATGTTTAATTGGGTCCTTTAACTCAAGATTTTGTGTTGAAGTCTCAAATATTGTGTGAAGAGTGCAAACTGGGCCTCCATTTGTGTATCCCTTTTGGTTGAAAGAACATTCGACTATTTTGAAGCATTTTGTCTAATATTTGTTCAAATGTTGTAGAGGTTGTCAAAGATCTGGCATAGTCAAGTTTTTCATGTCAATATCCCACCAAAAATCATTCTAAAAACTAATCCTACCCCATTCGAAAGAGGTTTTAAAACCCGCAAGCAAGGATCATGAGGGATGACATGCACATCAATGAACGTGCGAATGACAACGTGAAGAGATCTCGGGAGGAGCGAGCATCAACCGAATGTGCATGTAAATATTTGAAACATGGGAAGAACCTGGTTAACCCATAAAACTCTCATCTATCTCATAGATCAAATGGGGTGTACATATAGGAGGTGTTGAGTAACCCCAATGCTGCAATCATGACAACTTGAGTAGAGAGGGAGTTAAATTCCCAGAATAGAAGTGTAACTCCCAATGATGCATATGATGCATTGACACACTGATGCGTAAGAGAATCTCATAATGACCCCTAAATGACATGGACCTACAATCTCTCCTAATGATGTGGAAAATAATAGACACCAACATCCCCCTTCATCGTAACTTAGGATGAGGTGGAAAGTCAGAAACAATAAATGGGTCCCAGCACAAAGCCCGATGAGGTACCCATGTATAGGAAAAAGATCCCAAGCAGTGAAGGAAAACCTAATGGGAAAAACATCCACCACAAGAGAAAGAAACACACTCTCTAATCTAAGAAAGATGCCAACGATGGGTCCCAGCTATAGACGAGCCTAAAAAGGTACCCATGTACAAAGAGGCAATCTCTCGGAAAGAAGAAGAAGAGAGAAGAAGAGGGAGATGAGAGGAATGCAGAAGAGTCCATGGATGGATCTGAACTATGTAACTCTAGGAAGTCTCCCAGAAGAATTCGATGACGAGATCCTCTGCCTCTAGACTAAAGAAGAGCCAATCGTAACGAACTATGTGCCTGCCCTTAGGAAGGAAAAAATGATGTGTGCTAGAAGTCCGCCCACTCCACAAAGGAAACTGAAGGTAGCAACATGAAGAAATCTGACTCTAGTGCACGAAAGTGTGACATAGGTCTAGCAAATGAGCACCAAGGAACCAAAGGTAATGCCACGTGTGTAGAACTGTCAGAGTGAAAAGAGGAACACCCGCAGAAAGGATGTCCAAGTGATGTGAAGGGAACAAAATCTCCTCCACAACTGAAAAGGGATCCACAACTGAGGGTAGATCAATGAAGGTCTTCAGAAAATTGGAAGTGGTAAGAATCTTAGAAGGGGCACTCCCAATAACAGAGATGGTGAAATCCTCACGAAACACCTATAGATGGATGAGGGACCTGTAGTGCATCACAAGTAGACTCTACAAAAAGACGACTAAGGTCAGGAAGATACTCATCCCAATAAGGGGGCTCAACAAATAGAAGAGCAATGTCAGATAGGTATGAGTCATCCAATGAAGGTAGAGGAGTGGAAGGGGCCTCACACACTTGAAGGTGGAAAAGAGGTGGGTGTGATGACTATATAAGACTGAATAGGAGACTGCTCGATATATGATGAGATGTGGGAAGTGTCAACACTCTTTAGAATAGTGAGAGAAAGAGGAGAGAAGTCCTCTGTAGTACTCTTGACATCAGAACTGGATGCACAATCCTCATCATCAGAAGTAGAACCAAGTGAGCCTATGTCAGTGGAACTATCATCACATGAAGAAATAGAGGAGACAACTGAATCAACAACAACAATAATGGCGGTAGTATGTGAAGGGTCTCCATAGAGGGACTAAAGAATGCTCCAGACATGATGAGGTGGATCTCGAGTGCGCCACGTGAAACCGAGAGAGATCTAGAGGCATACATCATCATGTGACCAAATACATGGTCACAAGTGTCAAGGAAGGCCTCAGATGACGATGATCGGTGGGTGCAGGAACTGGCCCAAGCAAGAAGGGTAAAAGACCCTCGTGGGTGAAGTAACGTTCCATGGAAGCACACCAAACTGAATAGTTCCCTCTCCCGATGAGAAGTGGTAGAGGCTGTAAGGTGATCCTACGATGCTCAAGTCTGGAAAGAGCACTCTCCATGATGCGGAATCAAAATGTAAGGTGCACAAAAGCAAGACGTCGGACTCGGCCGATAATGCATCTGCATGTGAAAACCCAAGAGTACTAGTCAACCCCCTAGAATGTGGCACTTTATAAAGTAGTGCATTTACAAAACTGAAAATGTCATCACGTAATGTGTGAAAAATCATGTAACTTTGACTAAAGAAGCGCTAAAAAATGAGCAGCGAGTCAAAAGTTATAGCATTAAAATGATTCCCACAACTGATGGAAAATGTCAATAAATGCTGCAAATGCATTTAAAAAGTGCCCGAAATGGATGCGAAGGGTGTCATGTGGGTACTCGTTGGAAACGAAATCAAATTTTAGGCATAGTTTGTTTTGCTTATGAGGGGGGATTAGCCTCCTACCAACCCCAGATCTCACCCTTTTTCTTCGATGCTCATAGGAAGGTATTAAATACAAGCAAAATAGGGGCCTAAAATTATTTACAATGACATGAATGTTTTTACATCTTAAAATATTAAAAAGGGGATTGTTTTAACCTACAAACAATTCTAAAAGGGATGTGGGGGCCCATGTTGGGAGATCAGGTTTTGTGAAGGACCACATGAAGCTGGACCAAGATGTGAGTGCAAGTCCACACAAAGACATATCTGCTAGCAAGACAAGTAACGTTGGTTGAAGTTGCAATAAACCGCAAGCTGAGTGGAGAGCCCACGTGTCAAGGTGCTGCATGCAAATTAAACATCTAGAGAAGATAAGGGCCATGTGTGGATGTGTCTTCAGAATCCAAGGCCGTGTAAGTTTCGACCTCATGGTAGGGGAAAAGTGCCTCTGAAGCTCCAAGTTACACAAGATTCCACTTGCGGTGTAACAGCCATTGAGTGAGAGACCTTTGTCTTGAGCTACATGCCTGAGATGTGTAAGTGCCAAGTTGGAAGGAGTTACAGGTGGCTAGAGCAAGGACCAATGACCTAGAGTAGAGCGCAAAATGAAATGGTCAGGCAATCCCAAGTAAGAAACTACGAGCCACTAAAGGAAACCTACACGGGAAGTTAAAACCCGAGACGAGGCCAAAACATGCAGGATTAACACAAGATACGTGGCATTGTGGGTGGGAGCACACAGATTCCAAATGACCATGAACATGGAGCACGAGAAAGAGACACAATTTCTTCACCGAGCCAACCATAGTGCACGCCGAGATATCATTAAACTCCAAGTTCAACTGTTCAACGAGCCGGTGGGAAGAGACCGAGGCAAGTGTTATAAACGCAGAGGGCCGAGAAACAAAAATGGCGAGGCTAGAACTCGGGAAGAATCTCAACATTAAGTGGAAGTGCATTGCAGAGAAACTAATGTGAGCTTGGAACAACAAGGTGAGTGGATGCACAATCAACCTTGGAGTGAGTAAAATAACCCAGCACCAATCAAGCCCAACGAGGAAGCCATAAAACCCACGCAAAAAACAACGATGCAAACGCTACGATTTGTAGAGGCGTAAAGAGTTGCGATCAAGTTGAGATGTTATCCGAGGTGACAAGTTGGCCCAAGGAGCACTTTAATAACCCCATAAACACAAAAACCAAACACGTAGTATGAAACTGAAACCCTTGAAACTACATGCAAAAGCTGGAAAACCACGAACACCGAAAAATAGAAAGACACCCAAAATCAATGCAATAAACACACAAAGTAGGAATAACCATTATGACACACGCAACGAGATCTCGTCTATCAACACGGAAGCTGGAAAATGCACGAGTAATGTCGAAGAGTGTATGGATCCACAAGATCCACTTTGATACCATGAAAGAGGGTTTAAAACCTGCAAGCGAGGATCATGAGGGACAAAGTGCACATCAACAGACGTGTGAACGGAAGTGTGAAGAGATCTCGGGAGGAGCGAGCATCAACCAAATGTGCATGTAAAGATTTGAAACACGGGAAAAACTGGTTAAGCCATAAAACTCTCCTCTATCTCATAGATCAAATGGGGTGTACATATAGGAGGTGCTGAGTAACCCCAAAGTCTTTGTAATCATGACAACTCAAGTAGAGAGGGGGATTTACATTCCTAGAATAGAAGTGTAATTCCCAATGACACATATGATGCCTTGATGCAGCGACACGTAAGAGAATCTCATAATGACCCTCAATGACATGGACCTACGATCTCACCTAATGATGTAGAAAATAACACACACCAACACATACTACCCTTGTTTTGACCTATATACCAATAGAAGATCAAAATCCATTTGCTAAAGTATGCGAGAATAGATCGGGATTTTGGTGTCCCTAGATTTCATCTTGAAATCTGCAACTACCCTATCCAGAAATTTTTCATACTTTTAAAATAATGGGTCATTTTGTATTTTTATTGCACGAAAGTTCTTATAGTGCGTCAAGATATTCCCAAAGAGCCATATTAGCCTTTTTCGCCAAATACCCGGATGCCCAAAATTGTTATATTATATCGTTGGGATTAGATCATGGGAAATTTGTATTTAATTATTTTAAGCCCCGTATGAGGCTATTTGCACTCCGTTTTAAATCCGTTATGATCGAACATATCATTATTCCCTTGTGCACGGAAGGATTTTAACAAGGAATGAGTTTTGGGCTTTATTTGTAACTTTTGGCATTTTTCGTGTTTTTGTGGTGTCCGTTTCATTTTACGTGAAATTTCTCTAGAATAACTCCTTTTCGGGTAAGCTCGATTTTGGCACGGAGCAATTGAAAAACATATATGCACATTGTACTGGAGGAAGTCACCATCGAAGGTCTAGATCGGTGGGAAAAAGTGAAGTCATGCATGGAAAAGCCCCCTGTGGGGATGAGCGCATTTTGGAAAAACAAAGGATTTAAGATGCAATGGGAAAAATAGAAGCCATGAGACATGATGAGAATTTTATACTTGCCTAGTAGGGTAATTTTTCCCGTGTTATAAAATTCACTTAAGTTGTAGTGGGAAAATTAGAGGCGTGAGTAGGCGGGAATTTATTGCACTCGCCTTGCAGGTAAAAATTCCCATGATGAAATAAAAGAAAAGTGACTTAAGTGAAATCACGAGGATTTTATTATGCACTTACAGGTAAATAATCCCATTGTCAAAGTCAAATCACTTAAGTGGATCATGGG
Source organism: Taxus wallichiana var. yunnanensis (assembly GCA_018340775.1). Taxonomy (NCBI): domain Eukaryota; kingdom Viridiplantae; phylum Streptophyta; class Pinopsida; order Cupressales; family Taxaceae; genus Taxus; species Taxus wallichiana. The sequence continues at coordinate 65,941,036 of CM031233.1, forward strand.
ATTTCGGGGCTGCCTTGCGAGGTAAAAAAATCCCATTGTCGAAATTCTTAAAAATAGAATTCTATTATGCAAAAGTTCGACCCACCTTGGGTGAATAATAATGCATTAAATAAATATTTATTAATATTTATTCACCCAATTTAGCACCCAAGCTTGTGGAAAAGTTAACAAAGGGAAGTGGACATAAGGAATTTAAAAATAGAATTCCAAAATTAAATAAATTTAATTTATTTAATGCAGCCCCTTTTGAGAAGGAATTAATACTTTTTAAAGTATTAAATAATTATATTAATTCCTATTTTTAGTGGCTATGGTCAAAGCACACTATGGAGCTTAAGTGAAGTGAAGTGTGGATGATTAAATTGAATTAATTTAATTGATTGGATGGCTGTCCTTAAACATGCTATATTTAAAATAAAAGAGCTTGATTTTTTATTAGTTAATTGCCTTTAATTGTTAGGGCAATTATTAATTATAAATTGTGAGGGTTATATAAGCATGGGCAGCCATATGGGTTAATTATTTGATTCACGGGTAAAGAATTACAGCTAAGAGGAAAAGTGCACCCCATTTGAGAAGGATTTTTCGGAAGCAAGGTGGAAACAAGGCATTTGAAGAAGGATTTTGCTCGGGTAAGGTGGCAACAAGGCTAAAAGCTTCTAAATTTGGCACGTGCTTTGAAGGAGGTTGATCTTTTCGCATAATTGTTTGCATAAGTGTTACAAATGCTAAGGAATTCATTACATGTGTGTAGACACCAAATTTGTGTCTTACGACCCCCGTGCCCCGCATCTCATTTCGCAACCTAACCTCATCACCTAAACCTTACACAATTATTTATTAATTACCTTATAATTAATAAATCCACATCGCCATACCTGCCACCTCATTTCGCCACCTCATCATGACCGAGTCTTAACCCTAAACTAACCTAATTAAGACCTATAACTTGGTCCACATCCACACCTATGATTAATTACTCCTCACCCGCACCCAAAACTGACCTCATAATGACTTGACCAAGCCCACAACTAATCCCTCGGGAGAAAAGGAGGGAAAGTTGGCTATTTTACCAAAAATAGCCCACTTTGACCTGACCGATACCGGTTCCTACTCGACCGCCGTCGGTTTCGTAACCACCATCGGTTCCCTGTAAATGACCACTTCCAACCAAAAACAAGGGATCGGATTTTCATTTGATCAAAAAGAGGAGAAATCATTGAAAGGATCGGGATTTTCTTGGCGAAAGCGAGACAAGTGAAGAAACGAGAAGAGTTTGCAGACAAGGACATCAAGCCCAAGACTGCAACGGAATAACCAGGCCCCCAGTGACACTCATCCGAGCATCAGAAGAGGAGACTGCTCATCTTGGATTGTCAGATCATCCTATTTGAGCCCTGTCTTCGTCGTCACAGTCCTGGAACCTGCATCTTCATCAGGAACGAGTAAGTAGTGTCTTGTATGATTCTAAGCACCATTTCTTGAGCCTGTGGATTGATTGTAATTATAAGCTCATTCCTAGATCTACCACCTACCAGCACCCTGCACTTAACCTTCATCCCTACATCTTTGTATTGTCCAGAAGACCATTTTATCACACTTTGAGCCTTCCCTGTCCTCCCATTATTCCCCTCAGCCATCCACCAATCTTAATAACCCCACGATCACCTTGCAACCAACCTCTATCCAGAAGCACTTAGATTGCTGACCCTACCGGTGTCGTTTATCCCCCACCGGCGGCGGTTCTTTAACCGCGGTCGGTTATCCAGTGACCGGCGTCGGTCACTGTGACTTACACCCCAAACCCCTTTTCTCGCCTATTTGTCACCTAACAACCTCAGATCCAGTCTGGTTTATCCCTATAACTCAACCTGAATGTATCAACGACCAGTAACCGAACAAACAACGTGACGCTTTATTATTGATAGTTTAGTTTCTATTGCTTTGTAACGAGATACCTAAATCATGATTTTGCAATAGCTTTCCTTGTTATCATTTGTGTTAATTCGTATTAAAAGGGGAACTGACCACCTTCGAAAGGAAGTTTTATATTTCTTGGGCCTAAGGCAGCTCCCTCATTTATTGTCTAATTAAAATCTGGTGGTCTTGTATTCTTACTTGCAGGTAGTCCTTCCAAGACAAAAAGGAGTTCTTCGCAGTCGATCTAATCTTTCTCCACGGTACGCGCACACCATCTCAACATTCAACAGGTATTCCTCCTAGCCCTAACCCTTATCTGTTTCTCAAAGGAATGAAAGGATAGAAGCAAGTCTTATCAAGGCTATGGTCAAGCACATTTGTGGAACTTAAGTGAAGTGAAGTGTGGATGATTAAATTGAATTAATTTAATTGATTGGATGGTTGTCCTTAAACATGCTATATTTAAAAGAAAAGAGCTTGATTTTTTATTATTTAATTTCCTTTAATTGTTAGGGAAATTATTAATTATAGAATTGTGAGGGTTATATAAGCATGGGCAGCCATATGGGTGAATTATTTGATTCACGGGTAAAAAATTACAGCTAAGAGGAAAAGTGCACCCCATTTGAGAAGGATTTTTCTTAGGCAAGGTGGAAACAAGGCATTTAAAGAAGGATTTTGCTCGGGTAAGGTGGCAACAAGGCTAAAAGCTTCTAAATTTGGAGTGTGCTTTGAAGGAGGTTGATCTTTTTCTGCATAATTGTTTGCATAAGTGTTACAAATGCTAAGGAATTCATTACATGTGTTTTTCAAAAGAAAATGATCTTATATCAATGTCCAATACATTGAATATTTCCTCACGAATTTGAAGGATTATCCATATACACCGACTTTTGAAGAATTCCAGTCAAATAAGAAGAAAAAGAATTGTTCAGACAAAGATAGACAAAGCTATGGCGAAGAAAGATGAAAAAGAAAGCACAACGGAGTCATGCATCACTTCTAAATTTACAGATACTGGAGACACAGATCTAGGCTCGAAACCTCTTGCTGAATTGATAGACAAATCCAGAGCAGGAGAAACTTCACTCATGCGTGCAGATTAAAAGCAGTGGAATTATTCGAGTTGTAGCTTTTCCATCCATAGCCCAGTTGCCAAAGTTTGTTATGCAGGTGCAGATCCATATCCAGATGCAGATGCAGATGTAAATCCATATGCAGATCCAGATCTAGATCTCATAGTTGCAAAAGCTTCTGGCACAAAGGCTTCATCCTCTTGTTTCGAATGCAGCCCATGAAGAAGACAGTGCATGGAAAATTCCTTCCAAGATCTTGTGCATGTGCTCTCATCTTCCAGTTGAAGCTTTCATTGAATTTTCATTCACCCTGAGTGCTTTCAAGAATTTTTAATTGCTCATATGCAATTAAAAATAAGGATGATGAGTTATCTACGACCAACCTTGCATTGATGCATGTACAAAAGAAGAACTGCAAAAGCTTCAAGGATAAAAGAGAAGACAATGTGAAGGAAAAATTCCAGCTTGCTTCCAATTCCAACTGCTTGCAAATCTAGCTTGTTTCAGATCCAGGTACTTCCAAATCTAGTTTGAATCAGTTGCATGTAGACATGAAAAAGGACAAAGTCAGCTTTCCTCTTCCTTCTTCTTTCCTCCGACAAAGTCAACTTTCCTCTTCCTTCTTTTTCCTCCGACAAAGTAATTGAGTGATCAATTAAATTATATAACTTAAGTGATTGGTTTAAAAGCCATTGCTTGAAGAAGTCAACTACTTGGAGATAAGTGGCACATGTAAAGTAGAAGGTTCTATTTTCAGTCTGCAAATCATACTTTTCATGCAAAGAGGAATTCTAGGAGAAAGATTTCCATTGTTTCTTTTCCGACTTCCACATGTGTCAATTCAACTAAAGCTTCCAACTTATAATTGCCCCTCTACATTCTATAAGTAGAGGAAGAACCTTTGGGTAAAGGATCAGAATTGGTAAGCAACAATCTTGTGTTCTAGACTTTGTGTTGAACCCTTGAGAGCCACTTGGAGCAAAGGAATAAAAAAGAGAAGGTTTTAGAGAACTTTGTGTCACGATGTATTGTGTTTCTTGCTTTGAATCTTAGATCTCTTGATAAACTTTGTGTTATTTTAGATTTGGATCTAGAGCTTCCTTGTTTTATAATTATGTGTGTTCATATCTATTAAGTTTCTTCTATGTGCATGCAATTATCTCTCTGCTATCTACTAATTGGGATGCACATCTTCCCATTTCTTCTCTCGTATTTCCTTTACTTCCTTCTTCTAGAAAATAATTCCTTTCGTGAATAGTTGCTTGCTGCAAAACTTCTTAGTTATGGTTCATGAACTAAGTGGTTAAAGTAAAACCCCTGATAGATAATAACACATTTTTATTGACAAATCTAACATGGGAGCCTCACCGGTTAAATGAGGGAGATTCATCTCATGACTACCTAGGTTTGATGCTATGCAGAAAATCTAGCCAATAGTTTTGGCGACTCACATTGGGAACAACCATCTTTACATATTAAAGCTTATCTATTGATGATCGAGTGTTTTCCATACAAATCTCAACTTTGCTGAATATCCATTCACCCGATCCATGAAGGCGCAAGGAAGGGTGATCACTTCTTTAGACTCTGCAGGAGTAATTCAATTTCAATCATTCTCCTCAAGTTAGAAGCCGCAGATCTAGTCTCTCACCAGGAAGGAGAGTGCACGCTCATCCAGATCTGGATCATCTTCAGCATAATCTGGCAGCTGGAATTATTCATCAAGTCTACTCTTGGAGAGAACGTGCCCCGTTCATCATGCTGAACCGAAACCCACTTGCCCCCCGCGCGCTGTTCCATGGGGTGCAGCCTTTGGACCTCTCGAATCGACTCCGATGCATGATCTACCTAAAGGGATGAGAAAGAATTTTCTAAAATTCTTTGGAGATAACAAGCAGAATCCAGATGACCACTTGGCTGCATTTTCATATCTTGTGGAGTGCTTGCAGTCGAACATGAAGATGTATCTATCAAACTCTTCATAGAGACTCTGCATGACTTGGTTGGAGAATGGTTCTACCGGTTAGCTCTTGGTACCATAACCAACTGGGCTACTATGCGGGATGCATTCTTGAAAAGATTCAAGGCAGCTGAAGATTCCAGTACATTGATAACTCAATTGACTCAATTGAAGAAGGAGCCACATGAGCACATGCGGGATTTTATTGCAAAATTCCAAAGATTACTGTACAAAATTTCGGCTTCTGCTTCTCTGAATGACGAGAATCAAAAGGTATTCTTCATCAATGCTTTGCTTCCCGAAGTATGCTAACAATTGTGAAGAGCATGCCTGTTGGTTTGTTAGTAGCTCAAAACATGGCGGTTTAAATTGAAGATGACCTCATCGTGGCTGGAAAGATAAAGAGCAACACTTCTAGAGCTAAAAGTTCATCCTTTGCTACTACTTCCGATTCACTATTGCAAAAGTTAGCAAATGAGATGATGCAGATGAAGAAACAAATGGCTCAAATGGCTCAAATGGCTCAAGGAAACAATAACACCCTTGCTCGGAATTTCAACAACAACAACAAGCTGGAACCGCATTGCTACTTCCTAAAGATTAGCAATTGAAGCTTCTCCAAGAAATAATGTGGAGATGAATGAAGAAGGCCAGGAAGCCGATGCTAATCAGTTCGAGAATGATGATTTTGTAGCTCCTGCTGGCGACTCCAACATTAATTTCTTAAACTACAAATCTGAACATGACAATGAGAAACTTCATGAAGATGATCATAGTCATACATATGTAGTATTTACAAAATCACAAACTCATCAAGCTGAGGCATTAACTGATGAACAAAGAAGGGGCAGCCCTTTACCTTCTTCCTTGGCTCCTAGAGATAAGAATGTGAGTTCTTCATCTCAACCACAGAAAGTGGCTCAGGTATCTGAATCTATTTCTTCTTTTAACATTATTGATCATGCCAAGAAAACTAGAGTTCAAATGTCAGAATCTGGATACTTGAGGGCCTTTCTGAGCAATTAAATAGGCTAGTCAAATATGTACAATCACCAGGACAATCTAGTACATCAAAAGGCCTTTTGCCTAAGCCCAAGGATACTCCTCCCCAGAACAACACTGCAGTTGTTAAATCCTCACCATCTTCTGAAAGAGTGGAACCATTCTATGTTTCTCTATTGCTTAATGGTTTCAAGTTAAGCAATTGCGTTTTAGATTCGGGTGCTTCTGATAATATCATGCCAGCTAAAGTTGCAGATGCTCTTGGGCTTACCTTGACAAAGACCATAAAAAGGTGCTACTCCATGGAGAGACAAGTCCCTTTAATTGGACAAATCAAAGATGCACAAGTTGTTCTAGCAGCTTTTCCTGATAAGAGATTAAAGATGACAATCTTAGTTGCAGATATTCCTGTCTCTTATGGGATGTTGCTGAGTAGAAACTTCTGCAAAGAGCTAGGAGGAGAAGTAAAGATGGATTGGTCCTGCGCTCATATTCCTATCAAAGGGCTTAACCATAAGCTGGAGCTGGAAAATAAGTCTAGGTACATGGTTACAAAATCTGAGGATCCTAGATCTCAGATTCTTTTTCAGGAATTTGACCGTGGGGTCTATTTCTTGGAAATGGATAAAGACATTCCAGAGCTAGAACTTCGACCGGACTGCAGCGAGAGCAAGAAAGGAAAAAAAAAAATTTGGACGCTGGAGTTTAAAGGCACATGTTTTTTTTTTTGGATCGGGAGCTGGCACTCTACTAATATCTCCAGATCATGAGGTATTTCCATACTCCCACAAGTTGATGTTTGAGAACACCAATAATACGGCGGAGTACGAAGCCTTCTGCTTAGGAATAGAGCAAGCAAGCTAAAAGAAAGGAGTAAGACTCCTCAAAGCCCAAGGAGATGCTAAACTCCTAGTTAAGTAGGTTTGAGGGCAAAGTCAAGTCAAAATAGATCGGTTGGAGCATTACAGAGATAAAGTGCTTTCTGCCATATTCGATTTCGCAGCCTTCTCTATTGACTTCATTCCAATAAATCAAAACTCCAAGGCAGATTCTTTGGCAGTCATGGCTATACTATTGAATCCGGATAGACCACCATCCATATTCAGACAAGGAAACTATAAAGTGGAGATGGTCTACCACCCCAGAGTCCCTGAACAAACATTTACATGTCCGCACGCGTTGAAGCAGAGTAAATCACCACCACGACAAACAGTCACAGAAAAAGATGATCCATGTTATGGTGATAGCAGTGGAATGATCCAACCAAAAGGTAACAAAATACCCAAGGGTTTGGTTTCCTTAGTGGAAACTTTCAACAAGCATGATCAGTGCCTGATGAAGAAGAAGGAATACGGTTCTTCCTCAGAAATACAACTAGTAAATGGGAACGAGAGCAAGTTGATCTTGACTTACCTATCACGGAGAGAAGAAATGATGAGCCACCACCAGATGAAGTTGATAAGGACTTGCCTAGAGTATTTGACAAGAAGGCCAAAGAAAGGAAGTTCAAGATCGGAGATTGGGTACTCTAGTGGGACAAGAGACATGAACCGAAGGGCATGCATGACAAATCCAATTCACTCTGGAAAGGGCCCTTCGTGATCAAAAGAGCTGTAGGAATGGATACTTTCTTTCTTGCCTACTAGGATGGAATTGAGTTACCATTGCCTTTCAACAGGCAGCATCTGAAGCTGTTCATGAACTAAAGAAGCAGGGTAAAACCTATATGTATATAAATAAAACTTTGTTTGTTTTTTTTTTTTTTTTTGTGTTTTGTTGTTTTTGTTTTCGACCCCATACCCAAAAGAAAAGACATGAAACCAGAGATGCCTGGGATCTCATCTTTTCCCTTGTCATTACGGAGAGAAAAGATGTCCATAGACGGAGCCAACTGGTGTCCCCTAGATTTCATCCTGAAATCTGCGACTACCCTATCCAAAAAATTTTTTTCGTACTTTTAAAATAATAGGACGTTTTTTTTTTTTTTGATCTGAAATTTCTTATATTGCATCAAGATATTCCCAAAGAGCCTTATTAGCCTTTTTCGCCAAATACCCAGATGCCCAAAATTGTTATATTCTGTCGTCGGGATTTGTCTATGGGAAATTTGTATTTAATTATTTTAAGCCCAGTATGAGGCTATTTGTGCTCCATTTTAACTCTGTTATGATCGGACATATCATTATTCCCTTGTACCAGAAGGATTTTAACAAGGAATGAGTTTTGGGCTTTATTTATAACTTTTGGCAATTTTTCGTGTTTTTGTGGTGTCCGTTTCATTTTCTCGTGAAATTTCTCTAGAACAATTCCATTTAAGGGCAAGCCCGATTTTTGTCTGGAGTACTGGAAAACATATACGCACATTATGCCCGAGGAAGTCACCATCGGAGGTTTGGATCACGGGAAAAAGCGAAGTCGTGCGGAAAAGCCCCTACGGGATGGGCACATTTTTGGTAAAACAAAGGATTTAAGCCGCTGTGATGGGAAAAATAGAAGCCGCAGCATGATGGAAATTTTATACCGCCTTTGGCAGGTACTTTTCCCGTGTTATAAAATTCACTTAAGTTGCGGTGGGAAAATTAGAGCGAGCGAGACAGTGTGGGAATTTATTGCCTACCTTGCAGGTAAAAATTCCCATGATGAAATAAAAGAAAAGTGACTTAAGTGAAATCACCTGGATTTTATTGTCCACTTTACAGGGTAAATAATACTATTGTCAAAGTCAAATCACTTAAGTGGATCATGGGATTTCGTGGCTGCCTTGTAGGGTAAAAAATCCCATTATCGAAATTCTTAAAAATAGAATTCTATTATGCAAAAAGTGCGACCCACCTTGGGTGAATAATAATGCATTAAATAAATATTTGTTGATATTTATTCACCCAATTTTGGCACCGTGCTTGTGGAAAAGTCAACACAGGGAAGTGGACATAAGGAATTTAAAAATAGAATTCCAAAATTAAATAAATTTAATTTATTTAATGCAGCCCCTTTTGAGAAGGAATTAATACTTTTAAAGTATTAAATGATTATATTAATTCCTATTTTCAAAGTGGCTATGGTCAAAGCACACTTTGTGAAGCTTAAGTGAAGTGAAGTGTGGATGATTAAATTGAATTAATTTAATTAATTGGATGGCTATCCTTAAACATGCTATATTTAAAAGAAAAGAGCTTGATTTTTAATTAATCAATTGCCTTTAATTGTTAGGGCAATTATTAATTATAGAATTGTGAGGGTTATATAAGCATGGGTAGCTATATGGGTGAATTATTTAATTCACAGGTAAAGAATTGCAGCCAAGAGGAAAAGTGTGCCCCATTTGAAGAAGGATTTTACTTAGGCAAGGTGGAAACAAGGCATTTGAAGAAGGATTTTGCTTAGGCAAGGTGGCAACAAGGCTAAAAACTTCTAAATTTGGCGAGTGTGCTTTGAAGGAGGTTGATCTTTTCTACATAATTGTTTGCATAAGTGTTACAGGTGCTAAGGAATTCATTACAGGTGTTTTTCAAAAGAAAATGAACTTATATCAATGTCCAATACATTGAATATTTCCTCCGAATTTGAAGGATTATCCAGATCTGCACCAATTTTGAAGAATTCCAGTCAAATAAGAAGAAAAAGAATTGTTCAGACAAAGATAGACAAAGCTATGGCGAAGAAAGATGAAAAAGAAAGCACAACGGAGTCATGCATCACTTCTAAATTTATAGATACTGGAGACACAGATCTAGGCTTGAAACCTCTTGCTGAATTGATAGACAAATCCAGAGCAGAGAAACTTCACTCATGCGTGTAGATTAAAAGCAGTGGAATTATTCGAGTTGCAGCTTTTCCATCCATAGCCCAGTTGCCAAAGTTTGTTATGCAGGTGCAGATCCATATCCCAGATGTAGATGCAGATGCAAATCCATCGCAGATCCATTGCAGATCCATATGCAGATCTAGATCTAGATCTCATAGTTGCAAAAGCTTATGGCACAAAGGCTTCATCCTCTTGTTTCGAATGCAACTCGTGAAGAAGACAATGCATGGAAAATTCCTTCCAAGATCTTGTGCATGTGCTCTCATCTTCTAGTTGAAGCTTTCATTGAATTTTCATTCACCCTGAGTGCTTTCCAGAATTTTTAATTGCTCATATGCAATTAAAAATAAGGATGATGAGTTATCTACGGCCAACCTTGCATTGATGCATGTACAAAAGAAGAACTGCAAAAGCTTCAAGGATAAAAGAGAAGACAATGCGAAGGAAAAATTCCAGCTTGCTTCCAATTCCAACTGCTTGCAATTCCAGCTTGTTTCCAGATCCAGCTGCTTCCAGATCCAGTTTGAATCAGCTGCATGCAGACATGAAAAAGGACAAAGTCAGCTTTCCTCTTCCTTCTTCTTTCCTCTGACAAAGTAATTGAGCGATCAATTAAATTATACAACTTAAGTGATTGGTTTAAAAGCCATTACTTGAAGAAGTCAACTACTTGGAGATAAGTGGCACATGCAAAGTAGAAGGTTCTATTTTCAGTTGCAAATCATACTTTTCACGAAAAGAGGAATTCTAGGAGGAAGATTTCTAGTTGTTTCTTTTCCGACTTCAACATGTGCCAATTCAACTAAAGCTTCCAACTTGTAATTGCCCCTCTACATTCTATAAGTAGAGGAAGAACCTTTGGGTAAAGGATCGAATTGGTAAGCAACAATCTTGTGTTCTAGTCTTTGTGCTAAACCCCCGAGAGCCACTTGGAGCAAAGGAATAAAAAAGAGAAGGTATCTAGAGAACTTTGTGTCATGATGTATTGTGTTTCTTACTTTGAATCTTAGATCTCTTGATAAACTTTGTGTTATTTTAGATTTGGATCTAGAGCTTCCTTGTTTTATAATTATGTGTGTTCATATCTATTAAGTTTCTTCTATGTGCATGCAATTAGCTCTGCTATCTACTAATTGGGATGCACATCTTCCCCATTTCTTCTCTGTATTTCCTTTACTTCCTTCTTCTATAAAATACTTCCTTTCTTGAATAGTTGCTTTCTGCAAAAATTCTTAGTTATGGTTCATGAACTAAGTAGTTAAAGTAAAACCCCTGATAGATAATAACACATTTTTATTGACAAATCTAACATGGGAGCCTCACCGGTTAAATGAGGGATATTTATCTCATGACTGCCTAGGTTTGATGCTATGCAGAAAATCTAGCCAACAGTTTTGGCAACTCATTTGGGAACAACCATCTTTACAGATTAAGGCTTATCTATTGATGGTTAGAGTGTTTTCCATATAAATCTCAACTTTGCTAATTTCCATTCACCCGATCCATGAAGGCGCAAGGAAGGGTGATCACTTCTTCAAACTGCAGGAGCAATTCAATTTCAATCATCCTCCTCAAGTTAGAAGTTGCAAATCTAGTCTCTCACCAGGAAGGAGAGTGCATGCTCATCCAAATATGGATCATGTTCAGCAATATATGGAAGCTGGAATTATTCATCAAGTCTACTCTTGGAGAGGACGTGTCCCGTTCATCATGCTGAACCGAAACCCACTTGTCCCTTCAGCGCCTGTTCCATGGGGTGCAGCCTTTGGACCTCTTGAATCTGAATCCTCCTATGCATGATCTACCTAAAGGGACAAGAAAGAATTTTCTAAAATTCTTTGGAGATGGCAAGCAAAATCCAGATGACCACTTGGCTGCATTTTTCATATCTTGTGGAGTGCTTGCAGTCGAACATGAAGATGTATCTGTCAGACTCTTCATAGAGACTCTGCATGACTTGGTTGGAGAATGGTTCTACCGGTTAGCTCTGGTACTATAACCAATCAGGCTATTATGTGGGATGTGTTCTTGAAAAGATTCAAGGCAGTGAAGATTCCAACTTTGATAACTTGACTTGACTCGGTTGAAGAAGGAGCCACATGAGCACATGCGGGATTTTATTGCAAAATTCTAAAGATTACTTGTATAAAATTGGGCTTCGCTTCTCTCGAATGAAGAGAATCAAAAGGTGTTCTTCATCAATGCTTTTCTTTCTCGAAAGTAAGCTATTAAATGTGAAGAGCACGTCCCCGTTGATTTGTTAGCTCAAAATATGGCGGTTTAAATTGAAGATGACCTCATCATGGCTGGAAAGACTAAGAGCAACACTTCTAGAGATGAAAGTTCATCCCTCTGCTACTACTTCCGATTCACTATTGCAAAAGTTAGCAAATGAGATGATGCAGATGAAGAAACAAATGGCTCAAATGGCTCAAGGCAACAATAACACCCCTGTTTGGAATTTTAACAACAATAACAACCGAAACCACATTGCTAGTTCCCAAAGATTAGCAATTGAAGCTGCTCCCAGAAACAATGTGGAGATGAATGAAGAAGACCAGGAAGCTGATGCTGGTCAGTTCGAGAATGATGATTTTGTAGCTCCTGCTGGCGACTCCAACATTAATTTCTTAAACTACAAATCTGAACATGACAATGAGAAACTTCATGAAGATGATCATAGTCATACATATGCAGTATTTACAAAATCACAAACTCGTCAAGCTGAGGCATTAACTGATGAACAAAGAAGGGGCAGCCCTTTACCTTCTTCCTTGGATCCTAGAGATAAGAATGTGAGTTCTTCATCTCAACCACGAAAGTGGCTCGGGGTATTTGAATCTATTTCTTCTTTTGACATTATTGATCATGCCAAGAAAATTAGAGTTCAAATGTCGGAAGTTTGGATACTTGAAGGCCTTTCCGAGCAGTTAAATAGGCTAGTCAAATATGTGCAATCACTAGGACAATCTAGTACATCAAAAGGCATTTTGCCTAAGCCCAAGGATACTCCTCCCTAGAACAATATAGTTATTAAATCCTCACCATCTTCTCGAAAGAGTGGAACCATTCTATGTTTCCCTATTGCTTAATGGTTTCAAGTTAAGCAATTGCATTTTAGATTCGGGTGCTTCGATAATATCATGCCAGCTAAAGTTGCAGATGCTCTTGGGCTTACCTTGACAAATACCATAAAAAGGTGCTACTCATGGAGAGAAAAGTCCCTTTAATCGGACAAATCAAAGATGCACAAGTTGTTCGCAGCTTTTCCCGATAAGAGATTAAAATGACAACCTTAGTTGTAGATATTCCTGTCTCTTATGGGATGTTCACTGAGTAGAAACTTCTGCAAAGAGCTAGGAGGAGAAGTAAAGATGGATTGGTCCTGTGCACATATTCCTATCAAAGGGCTTAACCATAAGTGGAGTTGGAAAGAAGTCAGGTACATAGTTACAAAATCCGAGGATCCTAGATCTCGATTCTTTTTCATGAATTTGACCGTGGGGTCTATTTCCGGAAACGGATAAAGACATTCCAGAGCCAAATCTTCGACCAGAGCTAGAGAGCAAAAGAAGAAAAAAAAGTTTGGACGACTGGAGTTTAAAGGCACATGTTTTTTTTTTTGGATCGAAGCCGGCGCTCTACTAATATCTCTAGATCATGAGGTATTTCCATACTCCCACAAGTTGATGTTTGAGAACACCAATAATAATACGGTGGAGTACGAAGCCTGCTGCTAGGAATAGAGCAAGCTAAAAAGAAAGGAGTAAGACTCCTCAAAGCCCAAGGAGATGCTAAACTCCTAGTAAAGCAGGTTCGAGGGAAAAGTCAAGTCAAAAGAGATAAGCTGGAGCATTACAGAGATAAAGTGCTTTCTGCCACATTCGATTTTTAACCTTCTCTATTGACTTCATTCCAATAAATCAAAACTCCAAGGCAGATTCTTTGGCAATCACGGCTGCACTATTGAATCTGGATAGACCACCATCCATATTCAGACAAGGAAACTATAAAGTGGAGATGGTCTACCACCCCAAAGTCCCTGAACAAACATTTACATGTCTGCATGTTGAAGGGAGTAAATCACCACCACGACAAACAATCACAGAAAAAGATGATCCATGTTATGGTGATAGCAGTGGAATGATCCAACCAAAAGGTAACAAAATACCCAAGGGTTTGGTTTCCTTAGTGGAAACTTTCAACAAGCATGATCAGTACCTGACGAAGAAGAAGGAATACGGTTCTTCCTCAGAAATACAACCGGTAAATCTGGGAACGGAGCAAGTTGATGCAGACTTACCTATCATGGAGAGAAGAAAGGATGAGCCACCACTAGATGAAGTTGATAAGGACTTGCCTAGAGAATTTGACAAGAAGGCCAAAGAAAGGAAGTTCAAGATCGGAGATTGGGTACTCTGGTGGGACAAGAGACATGATCCGAAGGGCATGCATGACAAATCCAATTCACTCTGGAAAGGGCCCTTCATGATCAAAAGAGATGCAAGAATGGATACTTTCTTCCTTGCCTACTGGGATGGAATTGAATTACCATTGCCTTTCAATCGGCAACATCTGAAGCTATTCATGAACTGAAGAAGCAAGGTAAAACTTGTATGTACATAAATAAAACTTTGTTTGTTTTTCCCTATTTTTTTTTGTGTTGTGTTGTTTTTGTTTTCCCGACCCCATACCTAAAAGACAAGACGCGAAACTAGAGATGCTGGGATCTCATCTTTTCCCTTGTCATTCTGACAGAGGAAAATATGTCCACAGACGGAGCCAACTGGTGTCCCCTAGATTTCATTCTAAAATCTGTGACTACCCTATCCAAATTTTTTTTGGACTTTTAAAATAATAGGATGTTTTGTGTTTTTATTTCCTGAAAGTTCTTGTATTGTGTCAAGATATTCCCAAAGAGCCATATTATCCTTTTTCACCAAATACCCAGATGCCCAAAATTGTTATATTATGTCGTCGGGATTTGTCTGTGGGAAATTTGTATTTAATTATTTTAAGCCTCGTATGAGGCTATTTGCGCTCTGTTTTAACTCTCTTATGATCGAACATATCGTTATTCCCTTGTACCAGAAGAATTTTAACAAAGAATGAGTTTTGGGCTTTATTTGTAACTTTTGGCAATTTTTCGTGTTTTTGTGGTGTCCCGTTTCGTTTTCTGTGAAATTTCTCTAGAACAATTCCTTTTCCGGGTAAGCCCGATTTTTGTCTGGAGCAGCTGGAAAATATATACGCACATTATGCCCGGAGGAAGTCACCATCGGAGGTCTGGATCACTGGGAAAAAGTGAAGTGAAATAATGGTCGCACTTTTGCATAATAGAATTCTATTTTTAAGAATTTCGATAATGGGATTTTTACCCTACAAGGCAGCCCGGAAATCCCATGATCCACTTAAGTGATTTGAGTTTGACAATAGGATTATTTACCTGTAAGGTAGACAAAAAAATCTCGTGATTTCACTTAAGTCATTTTTCTTATAAGAATTTTTAATTGCTCATATGCAATTAAAAATAAGGATGATGAGTTATCTACGGCCAACCTTGCATTGATGCATGTACAAAAGAAGAACTACAAAAGCTTCAAGGATAAAAGAGAAGACAATGCGAAGGAAAAATTCCAGCTTGCTTCCAATTCCAACTGCTTGCAATTCCAGCTTGTTTCAGATCCAGCTGCTTCTAGATCCAGTTTGAATCAGCTGCATGCAGACATGAAAAAGGACAAAGTCAGCTTTCCTCTTCCTTCTTCTTTCCTCCGACAAAGTCAACTTTCCTCTTCCTTCTTCTTTCCTCCGACAAAGTAATTGAGCGATCAATTAAATTATACAACTTAAGTGATTGGTTTAAAAGCCATTACTTGAAGAAGTCAACTACTTGGAGATAGGTGGCACATGCAAAGTAGAAGGTTCTATTTTCAGTTGCAAATCATACTTGTCACGCAAAGAGGAATTCCAAGAGGAAGATTGCCAGTTGTTTCTTTTCCGACTTCCACATGTGCCAGTTCAACTAAAGCTTCCAACTTGTAATTGCCCCTCTACATTCTATAAGTAGAGGAAGAACCTTTGGGTAAAGGATTAGAATTTGTAAGCAGCAATCTTGTGTTCTAGACTTTGTGCTGAACCCCTAAGAGCCACTTGGAGCAAAGGAATACAAAAGAGCAGGTTTCCAGAGAACTTTGTGTCACGGTGTACTGTGTTTCTTGCTTTGAATCTTAGATCTCTTGATAAACTTTGTGTTATTTTAGATTTGGATCTAGAGCTTCCTTGTTTTATAATTATGTGTGTTCATATCTATTAAGTTTCTTCTATATGCATGCAGTTAGCTCTACTATCTACTACTTAGGATGCACATCTTCCCCATTTCTTCTCTGTATTTCCTTTACTTACTTCTTCTATAAAATACTTCCTTTCTTGAATAGTTGCTTGCTGCAAAACTTCTTAGTTATGGTTCATGAACTAAGTGGTTAAAGTAAAACCCCTGATAGATAATAACACATTTTTATTGAAAAATCTGACACGGGAGCCTCACCGGTTAAATGAGGGAGATTTATCTCATGACTACCTAGGTTTGATGCTATGCAGAAAATCTAGCCAACAATTTCAAAATTTCTTCACTAACCCTTGCTTTGTATTGAAAATATCTCCATAATGGAAGTGACAACTTTTGAAAGTCATATTTGGAGTGTTGATCATATTTTCCCAAGGCCCCTTCATACTATTTTCACGAATTGAGGGATATCTTCATCTCCTTCAGATTTTGAGGGTTACAAAATAGGTCCTCTTACCTTGGTTTAAAGGTACAACCTAAAACAGCTTAGGACAAGATCAAGTCCTATTTGAGTGCTATCCATTTCTCCACAAATTTGAGTGCCAGTTAGATCACATCCCCTACTACAAAACGACATACATCATGATCTATTTACCATCAAGCTTCATGCCATATCGTGATGCTACTCATACCGAAAAGGAGAACAAATTTGGGTACCAACAATACACTTCATGCCTTATATGTTGTTTAGTGGAGACTTATACAAAATAGGTCAGGATGAAGTTTTGCACCGTTAAGTACTCGAGCATGAACGTGAAGCCATTATGGAATAATATCATGGGGGAATTGCAAGTGGACACTATGCATGGGATGCCACCATGCGTAATATTTTATTAGTAGTCATTCTGTGGGAAACATTATATAAGGATTACAAATAATATTGTAAGGAATGTGACCATTTTCAAAGTGCCTTAGCAAGTATGGGAATAGAGATGAAATTACTTTAAGGCTGATTGCAAGTGCTCAACCTTTTGAGAAGTGGGAAATTGACTTTGTGGGTCCTATTTCCCCACCAGCCCATAGGACTAGATTGTGCTACATCATAACTTGTACAGATTATCAAACAAGGTGGGGGCGAAGACCTACAAAGGATCGCATAACATCTACAACAACAAGGTTTCTTTGGGAAAATATTATCAGTAGGTATGGATGCCCACTGATTTTGATAAGTGATAGGGGTACTCATTTTTTTAATGAGACCATCAGAATACTATTGAAAAAATTTATGGTAGCACACCATAAAACAACACCCTATCACCCTCAGGAAAATGGAACTATCAAGCCTTTAAGAAGATAGTGAGCCATAACTTTACTAAAATTTGTGATGTTGGAATGAAATACTAGGATTATAAAGTATTTGATGTGCTTTGGTCATACAAAAAAACCTATAAGAGGTTGAATAAGTCCTCACCATTTCAGTTGGTGTTTGGAATGGAGGTTGTTATACTGGTGGAATTCATGTTACCATCTCTGTGTATTACATGCTTAGGAGTTTTGTATGATGAATAAGAACTTGAATAGCGCATTGATAAACTGATGCATTTGGATGAAATGCATGGTATAACATGGAGTTAGAAACATGAGAAACACAAGAAGAAGGCATGGCATGATAGACATATTAAAGATAATAATCTTGAAGTTGGATAGAAGGTTCTTTTTCATGATCTGAAAGTTTTTTCACCACCTTGGAAATATTAAGGTGCATTGGTTGGGACCGTATGATATAATTTATATAATTGATTCACACATTTACTAGTTAGAGGAGCTAGATGGAACACAATTTCCTAGTTACTTCAATGAGATTAAGTTGAATCCCTACTATAAATAATTCTTCTTAGTGTTTGTAATAAGGTAGTATTTCCACCTCGATTAAATTTCCTTAATGCATTCCTTTTATATGTGTTTCCTTCATTATTGTTATGCTTTGACAATTTAGATTAGTATTTTGTGTAATAAGTGTGCTTGCACACTAGAAGATGATTACCATCTAAGTGATTTCATGCATAGAGGACCGTACATACCCCTAGTGTGGGTTAGAGAGAGTATAAATAGAGGAAAGTGTGTAAATTTTGACAATTGCCCAGGAAGAAATAAGAGAGCACATTGGAATTCCAAAGTATCTCGAGGGATGTGCATGTAGCTAGGTTGGTAATGGTTTTGGAAAATGACAAGATGTCGCAAGGAAGATTTTTATAATATGATGATGCTAAAATAAAAATCCACGTACAAAGTGATGAATGGGCATCGAAACATGAGGAAGGTAGTGGTAGGGAAAACTACTTGATATACGATGCAGTGGTTGATGTACTTTAGGACCGGGAGTGTGCGTAAGGAGGCATGTTATAGGAGTAGTTTTGTGTGCTAGAAAGTTATGGAGGTGGTGGAATATTAGATGTGCAGGGAAACATGCTTGGAAAATTTGAATTTATTACAGTAGTACGGTGGTCAATGAAAGTGAAAACTATAAATAAGTGGTCAGGGTAAGTTATTTTTATCTTGCAATAATTTGTGAAAGATATGTTACAAACTAGGGAATCCTTGCGAATAAAGTACTTAAAATCATGTGAAAAGTGAATGATTTGGGAAATAGATTAGAACAAATAATAGGTGCGTGTGCAAAGTAGGATTTTACAACACTTTTTACGTGTTTAAACATCGTCTTTTGAAAGAAAAGATTTCTAGGTCGTTTCGAGGAAATATGGCATGGCTTGAAGAATTTGTGCAAAAGTATTGTGGCTTATGGTTTAAGCTCTAAGGAAATAGGATACAAGGAAGAATTTATAGATACTCAAGAGAAATGGCACAAAGAAGAGGAACAATTGTTTCACCCAAGAAGAAGTGTAAGGGAAAACCAATTATGATGGAAAGTTTCAATGAAGAATGGTATTAAGAGATGCAATACCCAGATGGGGTATTGATGGGAATGAGTGGGTTTCCTATGTGTGCAAAATGGTTATAAGTGAGTATAACCATAAAACAGATATGAATGAGAAGGAAATGTCATTGGACCTGGCTCGACCCATAGGTGAGAAAATGGAAGATGAAAAACTAGTGTACAATGAATTGGTTAAGAAGGGGATGGAACATGTTGGAATTTTGCAACTATATGAACTTCCATTTTTGGAAATCTGAGATATTTTATCAATGGCTTATGCCACATGTCATGAGGATTATTTCAAATTTTTCAATAGGAGTATGCATATAACCCCACAGCTTAATCTCACAGTTCACCGCACTCATCTCATCCGGACAATCAATTGAGGATGACTTGGGAAACAATGAGGTTTTCAAAGAAACAACTAAGGAGTATGAGTACAAGAAAGGAGGGCACACCTTTGATATTTCAAATATTAACAACCTAGTGATGAAGATGGCCATGCTCCTTCTTACAAAATTTAGTGGTTAAAAAGGTCAAACATAGTTAATAAGAGATGGTTGAATGTGTGTAGAAAGATTTCAGAAGGGACCATTTACAACATCTCATCCTTCATTGTAGAGGACATAATTGATGTCACGTGGGATGGGGATAAGATAATGTATGGTAATATTTTTCTTACTATTGTTTTCTCTGAGATTGGAGTGCCCGATGGGCCAAATAGTAACATATGGGAGTACCCTAATGAAAACCCCTCCCCAGCTAAGAGGTTTGAAGCATATACTTGTGATACAATGACACCAACCTATAAAGTGTGCTCAGATAAATGGTACAAGTGGATGTGCGATGCCTTTTTCATAAAATATAATCCAGGAGTAACTACCAAAGATATTGGTGGAGAATGAGGTTGAGTTTTCAGCCTACTAGCAATTTTGTATTTGAAGGTTTACATTGACTGATGGCACCAAGATTCCATGGTGTAAGTTTCCATTTGCGTTCACTTTGCAGTACTTTCAAAGTGTGGTGAATATATTTAAATAAGTGAAGTAGTTGAGGTTTGATTTGAGTGAAGTGGACTAGAAGTACAATGCACTACGTGAGACACTTGTCTTCTTGAAGAAGTACACATACATTGAAAGGTATGCCTCCCACAACATAAACTTTCTCAAGCCCATTACAATACAGATTACATGTGGATAACTGAAACAAGGGTGTATATTCACCTAAGTATAAATTTTGAGAAGGGCACGTATGTTGAAGATGATGTCTCTATCCTTTAAGACCCTAAAAGAAGAAAGAAGGTAGAGGTGAAGAAGAGAGATAGAGAGGAGACTCCTAGAATGAGCAGGGTGCCAAGTGCGTGTGTGGGTAAAACCATAGGGGCACAAGAAATAGTAGGCACAGTACTTATACTCATAGGAATAATTATCCGATAAAGAATAAATCTCTAGTAAGGAAGATGCAGAGGGTAATGCAGAGTTCGGACTTTAAGAAGAAAAAGACCTTCCGAAATGAGGAAAAAAAGGGGAGGAAGAAGAATGAGAGACTATTAAGAGACCTCAAGTTTACAATGTGTATGAATCAAATGAGGATAGGAGCACACATTTGGAGGATGCTCGTGAGGGAGAAGGATATTGAGACGAAGTGAGAACCAATGTACATGATACAACACATATTCCCGGATCGGAGGTAGAGACCTTAGAAGAACACGAATTCACAAACATTATTTAGAACTTGGTTAAGAAAGAGGTAGAGCATAACATGGACAACCTAGAAGATGAAGGAGAGGAAAAATCTAGGAGTGGAGGCATGGAGACAAGTTTAGCAATTGGGTCTCGCCCTCAAAATTCCCCTCTTTTGTAGTCAAGTTTTGAGATTTTTAGTCTTTTCCCTGGAGTATTGGATCACGTCAAGCCTGGCATTATTTTTCAGTTTTCCCATTCATGGAGAACATTTGAAATTTAGAAATAATGGTGAGGTTTCTTTCCTTCTTTTTATTTTTCTTCCCATAGTTGGGAATGACATGCGTATCTTCCCCGTTAATTTTTTCCCTAGAATCCACAGGTAGTATGTGGGCATGATGATTGGATGTGGTTTGGCCATGTTTCAATCGTAAGAAGAATCCTCCACGCATCTAAAAATGCAACTCTATGGGCAAGGTCCGAGGGATAGTCCTCAAATAAGCACAGGCTTGTTGCGTGTCCCAAGTTCAAAATGCAGGAAAAACAAGCTCAATCAGCTAAGTATGAAAGCTTCATCAGACGGAGCCACGTGCTTCAATGGCGCATCTTCAAGAGTCAAATCCAGGGGTGGTTCTCAAACTCATGGTAGTCCTCCATGTGTCCTGTGTCTTAAAAGGAGAAAGAGATGATCATTAAAATTGACTAAGTATGGGTGGGTTGACGGAAGTCTCCACGTGCCTTAACGACGTAATTTCAGAAGTGAAATCAAAGGGTCAGTCTCCAAGTAGTGTTAGCTTGCCACATGGTTAAAGTCAATGGGGAGACAAAGTTGGTTGTTAAAAATTCCAATACCGGTTCAAGGAGACACGCGTCATCTCGACATAATTTTAGGAGGTGTTTCCAAAACAAAAACTCAAATGAGCGCCAACCCTCCACATGTCTAGGGGTCAACATAGGTCAAGTAGGAAATAGGCTTGAATCAGCTAAGTATAAAGGAACCAACGGAGCTCTCCACATGTCGGCTGACACGGTTTCAAAGAAAAAAATTACAAAAGGCATCCATAGGCCCGCTCCAATCAATTCCTTCCACATAGGTGGCCCAAATTTAAAGTTGTAGAATAAAATCAAATGGCCCATGTTTTAACTAGAAAAATAATGAAATGGTCGTATATTTAAAAACCTTTTTTTTCCACCATTAACGTTTCTTTGGAAATAAAAAAATTGAAAGGCGTCAATGATTGCAATAGGTTGTAATTTTTCTTTCTTTCTTGAGGAAGTTGTAACCGTTTATTTTGAGCTATATCATGGGCTTTCAAAGCCATTTTATGGGTTGGAATTTTGATATTCTGAAATTGTAATTTCTAATCAAAAGAAATCAATACAAAGGTTTTCCCCCTTTTCCTCTACTTTCTCTTTCCTTCTTTCTATGATATGTGAATCATTCAATCCTTGCACGCTTAGAAACTTTGAGTTCTAGTTTATACAATCTCAAGAACTTTGAGTCTATGGATTGTTCCCATTATAAATGTGAATGGTTCTATTCTATATCTCATTTTCTCAATACATATAAGGGTTTTCTCTACCATCTCTTTTCCCTGAAAGTATTGTCTTCTTCTGCCTCCCTCCTCTCTTCAAGTCTTCTATCCTCATGTATTAATAACTTTCCAGGCATAATTTTTTTTTCAAGATATTGGGAAACCACCATTGAATGAAATATTGTGTATTTTTACATAGGTTTTTCCCCTACTTTCAATAAGGGAACCTCTCCCATTAAAGAGGAGGGACTTGCTTGTCCCTTGACTGTGGTTTCATTCCAATTGAAAATATGAAACCCAACAAGTTCCCAACTTTATCATTTTAGGTTCCTCTTCCAAGCCAATGTTAACACTAATGGTTTCTTCCACAAGCATCTTAGAAGCATCCTCCATCCGGGTAGGATCAGGGGGAAGAGTAAGGTCAACCTCCTTAGGTAGCTCATCATCATCCTTGAATGGATAGATCATTTTATCCATAGGTTCTTCATTTTGTTTATCTATGAGCGCTTCAAAACTTCTATCGCTATGAGACTTGTGTTTATTCCTTGCACAAGGTTTCTATGAAGTATTCTTACTCTTTTTTATGACCTTCTTATTCAAGCATCCACACATCTTTGCTTCTTCTCCAAAGTATGCACATGTGTCTAGTTGAATTGCAAAGCCTTTCTTATGATCCCCACCGAAATAGAATCCCCGAGACCCATGAATTCTGCAAATTCCTCGTCATTCTCAAAGAAATCGATTGACACATGAAATTTTTGATCCCAATCTACAAGTTTGGGATATACAAGGGTTACTTGGAAATTGGTTTAAGGATTAGATCCAGATAAGGTAAGGATAGCTGAATCAAGGAATAGGTTAGTGGAGGCAAGATCCTCATAGAGGCTACATTGGGAATTGCATTGCTATCTGAATGAGATGAGTCATCCTCACATTCAAAAGAGGTGGCATCAATCTCAAAGGGTGGATCATCATGTGGTCTTATTCCAAGACCATGCTTGTTTGATTTGAAGCAAGGGATATGAATGGGTTCTAATCTCCCTTGTGCATTGATTCCACATCCAAACCCATTGTAACCCATGACATACATCATACAGTGGCCTTTGACATATAGTGGGGCTTGATGGCATGAAGCCATGGTACCTTCAGGTACTCTGCTAGTGGAATCTTCTAACATCTTTTCCTCGGATAAGAAACCACTAGGAATGAAATTCTCCAATGGTTTAGGGCATTGTTCCTAAGTGATTTTGAACTAAAAATAGGGTTTACCATGTGTCCTAGGTGACACTAATAAATTTGATATTAATAAATATTTTTTAAGAGTGAACGGATCACCTTGGCTGTACTTTTATGATGTTTCCTCCCATGATGCAAAAGGGTTGACCAATGAAGGAAAGTCTTGATTACAAGGAGTGAGTGAATCTAGATCCACACGTTCCTTGATAGCCTCTATTTGTAAAGGAATAACAATGTCTCTGTAGAAGGGAATTCATAAGCTGCACGAGAAAAACTATGCAAGGCTCTACAATGTGTAAATGGTTCTAGATCACCTTGAATGGTGATTATATGTCCTTTATGGTACATCTTGATACATTGATGGAAAGTTGAAGGAATGGTCTGCATGGCATGGATCCATGGGCATCCTAAGATCATGTTGTATTATATATCCAAGTTAAGGACATAGAATGTTGTATCATGAAAAGTTGGCCCTACTTCCATTGGAATCACTATAGTGTTTGCGACTCTCGCTCCTCATTATCATAGGCCGTGATTGTAATAGTTTTGGCACCTAGATCTATTTCTGAGTGGCCTAGCTACTTAACCAACTTCAAAGTACAAATTTTTAGACTGGATCCACCATCCACAAGTACTCTCTTGATCTTGCAACGGGTAACAACTACTTCTAGATATAAGGGTAAGTTATGTTCTGGGTCATTACGTAGGATTGCAGCGTGATCAAAAGTGATATGATCATTGGAGTCAAGGTGTGAAATCATGGCTTGGAGGTGCATGGGATCTACATCGATGGAGACTCCTGAAATCTGCAGTGTTTTATACAATATGTTTTTATGGGTAGTAGATATTTTGAGGAGATCTAAGATTGATATCCTAGCAGGCATCTTCTCTAACTATTCTATTAGATTATACTGACCTTCCGAGGGATAGGTAGGGGATCTAGTATGATCAAATGAGCGTGTCGTATCCCTACTACACAACTCTTTTCTAAGATCCTAATAGTATTGACCTGTTCATCAGATGAATGGATACATCCTATGAGAGAATCGAAGGGACTATCATTAGTGGGATAAATATAAGTGGAAGTCCTATAGTCATTGGAAGTTTGTCCATGATTTGGCTTCCTTTTCTTTTTATCTACATGGTTAGGAAAGGGATCTTTAAAGATACCCATTTTCTCATTTGGACCTTGTCCTAAGTCAGGGGGAGAATCTACGATGATTTTACCCTCTTCAATGAGGTCTTGTATGTAATGGTGTAGTCTCAAGCATCTATCTGTCTTGTGCCCTTTAACACTAGTGGAAGTCACAGTACTCATGTTCTTTGAACCAAATGGGTTTTGGAGCATTTTCTGGGTATGGTACTATCGCGGTTGGATATTCCACCATGTTTATGTTATCTAATTGTTTTAGTATGGAAGATAGGGATTTTGTTAATGGCATGAATGTACATTTAGTGGGTGCCTTGGGATGAGGTCCTTGTGAGAGATTTAAAAGTAGACCAGTCTGCACGGTTTGGACTCTTTTGGAGTCCGTAATGCCATCTCCAATGACATGTTTGTTTTTGTTGAAGAACTTTGGTTTATCTAAGGATTTTTCTTCATGTTTGTCTTTGACAACCAGTTTAAGTGTTCCCTTTGTGATGAGGGCCTTTTCGATTTGAATTCCCTTCTCTATAACTTCTTCAAGTTTGAGTTGTAGTTCATTTGTAAATGGAAGGCTATCTCTGGGTTTAATTTAGGCACAAATAAAATTACTAGTTTCTTTTCTGGCAAGGCACAAGGGAAACAACTTGTCAACCCTCGCCATCATTGTAAAAATATTGCAAATGTCTCGTTGGGATTCTATTTTGCATTGCAGAGGTCGTTCATTGTGATATCATTTTCCATGTTGTAGGAATAATGTCATACAATTTTTTTTGCTAACGTGGGCCATGTTGTAATGGAGCCCTTGGGTATGCTAAAGAACCATTCCAATCCTAGTGCCCCTAGGATGCGAGGGAAGATTCGTATTAAGAATTTATCATTGTATGCAACCTCTTGGCAAGCCATATAAAAGTATTTGATGTGATCACGAGGATCACTTTTGCTTTTATATTTATCAAATTTAGGAATGGTAAAATTATTTGGGAAGGGTTTCGCAACATGTCCTTATCGAAGGGGTAAGGAAATAGTTCTTCATACAAATATTTCCTAATATGTCCTACATTTCCCTCTTATAGCATAGTAAGCGTGTCTTTCATTGATTATAATTCTTGTTCAATGAGTTTTTCTTTGGTAGGTGACATTGGTCTTTGTGCCTTAGCCACTTTAAAAGTTGTGTCACTATATGGATCAAAGTGGAACTTGCTATATTTCGTTTTGAGTTTGTCTTTGTATACGTTCCTACTTGAAGAGCCTAAGTTTGCTAATTTTTGGCTTAGTTTCAGGATCTATTTTTGAAGGATCTCTTCTTCAATTAAAGGATCCTCTTCCTCATCAAACTTTAGAGGTGGTGAGGCTTTACACTCAATATTCACTTTATGTGAAGCTTTGTAATAAGGTTGTCATGGATCACCAATTGGCTTGGATGGGTCTCCTTCAGTGGTGTTGTGATGTTTCCCAGAAGTAGAAGCGTACCCTACGTCAAAGGGGTTATCCATGTCTAAGAGGGACCTTCGTTATTCTTTTTTATGATTAATGACCTTGGTTTCTACTTTACGTTCCTATGGAAGCTTAGATCCTAACTCTAAGACTCTTGTGAGTACTTGATCCCTATTATAATAAAGAATCTCATCAAACCAACCTAGGTCTAATTGATGTTGTTCTTCAGAAGAATCAGATTATTATCTTCTATGATCAGTCAATGGATTTGTGTGCTTGACCTGTGAAAAGAGAGGTGTTAAGTTTTTCCACTAAATGGGAAGGACTCAAAAGGGTTTTCTCCTAAGTCGTGATCATTTGGTTTGGATGCCATCTTCGTGATTCTAGGCATCACTAGTCAAAGTGATACTAGATTTTGTCTAAATGTCTTCGAATTTTATGTGAAACCTAGGCGTATGTTTGTGTAAGTCACTCAATGTGATGTTGAAATAACCTAGTGTGTTCTAGAAGTAATGCTATGCTAGTTGTTTTTATGATTCAAAGAACACTCATATGAACACTCAAATGCAACGATCACATGAATTGTCATTTTCCAAGCTTATACCCTAACTATGATTCCGGTGAAGGGTCCAAAGTGGATAGTGACAATATTGTATCAATACGTAGGTCAAGTTAGAATTCTAACAAGTCCTAAATATTAAAGTGTTTTAGACATAATCTCTCAACAAGATATACTAAAACTAGTTCGAATGCCAATGAAAGCTAATTTTTCTAAAAATGGAAGTTGCGAGTATGTATAGCGTAACAACACTATCCTGATACATTAACTAAGAAAGCAAGGTGTTAGTATCAAGATGACATTATTTCAGTATATATAAGGCAATATTGACACTCTCAAAAATACTTAGATGACGTCGGAACTAAAACAAAGTATGAGTATAGAAAGAAGTTTTTAGTTGCACGAGTAGCATAACTGCACAATAAAGGGACTTATATCAAGTTCTCAAGAAATTGAAAACACGACGTAAGTACCAAAATTGTGTGACTAGAATGCGAGAAAAAAATATCAACTTAAGGAGAGATAAATGATGAACCAAAATTGTAATAGTGAAGACAATCTTGAAATCAAGATCAAAGGACTATCAAAGATACAAAAATGTACTTGTGCACTTTAGACATTTAACAACCCAACCACAAACATGGATGGGCATAAACAGAAAAAAAAGTGGCGAGTACTATCTTTGATAAAATGCGTGAGGTATGCTTACTTCTCACTCTAAATGGGAAGTGAAAATACAAGGGTATAAATCAAAAGGATGAAAATAAACTAAGCACCACTTGGGCAGAGTTTTGCCTCATCTGAAGGTGGGAAAGAAACCGAGCTAAGTGAGATGTTGTTTAATTTTATGATATTAGCTCAAACTTACATGGGCTCTTTTCCTTGTTTGAGAAATAAGGTTCAGACTCCAAGTGATTCATCACTTAGTGATGGCTTGACATGACAACAAACTAGCAAAGTGGGCTCCAAGACAGAATGGCTTCCCTAATAAGATCTCTCAACTAGGTGTCACAAGTTGTTTAGGAGTGAGCTTGATTTTCCTAAAGAGTCACACTGACTGATTTGGGAGTATCTTGGCTTTACTTTACCCCCTTCTAATACAATTAGAAACTAGTTTGTTCGGTTGTACAATCATTGGGGTTGCGATACAGACAACTTTGACTCTAAATTAAAATGTGAAATCTAGTAAAGTGGGTAAGCGGAGTGCTTCCTGTTTAATCCATGAGGTTACTCAGTGGTGGATTATTGTATGGTTCCTAGAACCACCCCCATTTTTGTAGCTTAAGGTGTTATGCCAAAAGGGTTATGTTCAAGTCAAATGGATAGGGACGTACCATTTTTGAAACCTACAATACAATGTAAAGTGAAATGGTGTGTTTTTTATCTTGCTTAACTTAATGTGGTTTTAAGTAGCACACCATTTGGAAACCTACATGAAAACACATGTATTAGAAGTTTTTATTTTATCTCGACTTATTTCTTTCTTTAGCAATCATTAGTACCTACATGCGAGGAGTTAGTATTTTTCCATCAAATAAGAAAGAGAGTTTGCATGTTGTTTTTGATTCCTAAGATCATCGAAAAGGCGCGAAGGAAGAACATACACAATGTGGAAAAATTAACTAAAACAAGTTTATGGAAAATAATTTAATTTTTCGTAAAAGGAAACTCGTTTTAACCAAATTTGAACTTTAATACTCTTTAAAGCTTAAATATTTTTGGAAGAAAAATAGAAGGTTTTTTGAAACGTTTTTTATTCCCCAGATTACGTATAAGGTGCGAGGGAAGAGCATACACGTTTCAAAGGACCCCTACGAATGAAAAACATGAACACTCAACTAAGTTAGCATAAAAATATGAAGGAAAATAAATTTGCAAGCCACTATCGAACCGCACGAGAAATTTAGAACACTAAGAATATTAGAAAATTCCAAAAATCTATTTTTAGTAGTTTTTCAATGGTTTTTAGTATTTTGCATTTTCAGAGGTCTCTGGGGATTTTTGGGATTTTTATGATATAAGTAATGATACCAAAGGTATAATACCTTTGGAATTTACCTCACAAATTTTGCTTTGTTCTCTTTTCGATGCCTATTCAAACTCTGAAAATGGGTCAATGGGTCAAAAGATATGACCCAAACTAGGAGCACTAAAAATTATATGAACAAATCCAGATCAAACAGAGATACTTGTGTCCACTTATAGGTGTATGTGTGCCATTTTTGGTATGTGCACATGGGTTATGGTGTCTACACCCCTATATGTAAACCTAGTGGGTCTACAAGGTGCTGCTTATTGGGGAGTAAAAGCGGTTAAAAATATGACAATGTGTGTGCACTGGCAGAGGGGTACTTGTGCCAAAAAAGGGTATATGTGCCATGGTATGGGCATGTGCGTGTCTAGTAAAACAAATTTGAAAAGGGCTGATAATAGACGAGGTTCTTGTGTGTAGGTTTGGGTGCCTACGCGCTTAGTAAAAATGATAGGTTACAAGGTGTCTATGCTAGTAGAAGAGTGTGTGCACCATGATTTTGGCATGTGTTCCTAATTTCAAGTACCTGTGCATGGTTTTGGGTGCCTACACCCCTTTACTAAAAATGACAGATCTGAATTTAGTTGCGTTGGCAAAAGGTGTATGAGCCCCTGCTTGAAAAACCACCAAAAGACATGGAAAATGAAATTTAAAAGTGTCAACTGTTACTAGCATAAACTTAACAAATAAGCATGAAAAATTAGGGTTAACTACATAAAACCTAGCTAAAAAATATCAAGGAAAAATATTTAACCCTACAAAAACATGTAAAAAGTTAAAAACTGAAAAAAAAGCTTAAAAATGACCCCATTAATGGAGGATGGACTAAGTCTCCCACTGGGAATGCCAAATGTGTTCAATGAAAAGTTACAAAAGCCATGGACATGGGGTAAGAATCTCTAAAGAAACCCCAAAGGATTTTAACAAACTAGTCAATGGACCATCAGATAAGAAATAAACAAGGATTCATCACTTTACATGCATTAAACTTGAAAGAAACAAGCAACCTAACATATTTAGTAATCCTCTATTCTTGAAAGCTTTAACAAATGAACCTAGTAAGGATTCTAAGCAATCAGTTTGTGATTATGAGAATGGGAGCTCACCATTAATGGCTTCAAGGCCAATGGTTCTTCCCATTTACTCAATGTTTGGTGTGTGGTGTAATGGAAAAGCAATAGCTCAATAAATAAATGAAATAAGCTCCAAACCCTAAGCAAAATGCTATAGTTTATGTTAGGAAGAAGGAGAGTTCTTAGAAATGAGAGGGGGTAGTGGGATATTTATAGTTTTCCATTTGGGAAAGTGGGGAATTTTGGTGCATGTGGGACTAAAAGGAGTCAACAAGTTGATTAGTGAGTCAAAGTAAGTTTTGACTAGGTTTAGAAGAGGTTAATCATGGTTAGGACTAGTTAAACTAGGTTAGGCTAGTTAATCTTGTTTAGAGAGGAATTAGGGTTTTAAGAGAGTTTTGAGAGGTCTAATCAATCCAATGAAATGGATTGATAGTATAGGAAGCTATTAGAACTAGTCTAAAAGGGAATGAAAAGATGGTTTAGTCAATACGAGACTAAATTAGCATGTTTAATTGATTTACAAGAGGAGTAAAACCAAAAGAGTTTCGTAAGAGGGGAGTGAGATAGGTGTAACTGACATTATTTCATCAATTTGTGAGGAGTGAGTATAGTTAATGCAATACTACAAGTTTCTACAACAAGACTTCAACAAAATTGTAATGCCACTTTTTATCTTTTTGGGAAAGGATGATGATTTTGTATGAACTGGATGTTGTAAAAGTTCTTTTCAAACTTTAAAAGAGATGCTAACTACTGCTCCTATGTTGAGAGGACCTAACTAGAACCTTCTTTTCACATCCACATAGATGCATCAAATCATGTTATTAGAGTTGTCCTAGGTCAAAATATGGTAGTCTAAATTATGTAATATACTATGTCAGTAAGAATTTGCAACATGCAGAATTGAACTATATAGTAATAAGAAAAAAGTTCCTGGCAGTAGTATATTCCATAAACAAATTTAAACATTATATCATAGGATACCCAGTGTTTATTCACATTGATCATGTTGCAATCAAGTATCTGGTAAAAAAACAATAGTAAGCAGCATAATCATAAGGTGGCTTCTCCTCTTGCAATAATTTGATGTCACCATAGTGGACAAGCCTGAAAAATATAATGTGGTGGAAGATTTCCTCTCAAGGATGGAGACCAATAGTGAAGAGCAAGTAGTTGATTCATTTCTAGATGAGCACCTATTTTCTATTTCTACAAGAACACCTTAGTATGTAGACATAGCCAACTACTTGGTCAAGTAAAACACCTCCACATTTTTCATCCTCTGAGAAAAGGTATTTAGTTGAAAATATTTTACCCTTTTCTTGGATAGCTAGACTTCTCTTTTATACATGTCAAGATCAAGTAATGAGAAGGTGTATAGATGATGAGGAGATATTTGATGTCCTTAGATCCTACCACAATGAACCTTATGGAGGGAATTTTGCTGCAAAGATAATAACACAAAAGGTGTTGACTACTAGCTACTATTGGCCAACTTTACATAAGGATGCAACACTATACACTAAGATATGTGAAAATTTCTAGAGAATGGGAAATCCCACTAATTCTGATGAGATTCCATTGTAACCTCAATTAGTTCTGCAACCTTTTGATAAGTGGTGATTAGATTTTGTTGGCCCTATAGACCCTCCATCTCAGCAGAAAAGAGTATATCCTGGTCTATACAAATTACCTAACCAAGTGGACAGAGGTAAAATAATTTCCAAACTAGACCAGTGAGAAGGTGGCTAAATTTTTGTATGAGAACATATTTACCAGATATGGATTCCCAAGGGATATTGTGATGACTAGGGTACACATTTTACTATTGATGTGATTACTGATTTGGTTAGTGAATATGAAATCAAGCATAGAAATTCTACACCATACCATCCCAGTCTAATGACCAAGTGGAGGTTACAAACAAAGAGATAAATGCCATATTGAAAAATACTATAACACTCCATATAAGAGACTAGGAAGACATGACTCGAGAAGGATTACAGGTATTAATTTACAACATGGAAGACCACAACTGGATTCACACCATTTGAACTATTATATGGCAAGACTATTGTTTTTCAATAGAATTTGAGCATAAAATGTTGAGAACTACACTTGAGATGGGAATAGACTTAACAAAAGATCGAGACCTGTAGTATTGTTTTCTATACTTAATTACATAGGTGCATTGGTACTTCATTCGGATAGATCAGAATTCTCACCCAAAGAGTGTGAAGCCTAGCATGTCCCTCCTTTTTGATTTCTTGTAAATATTTTATCATGAACATTCATATTAACCATTATTAAAACATATGTTCTAGTAAAAACATTAGATCCATGAGCTCAAATAGGAAACACACATGATAAGGAAACATAACATTTGGAACCATTATTAAGATCAGATTCACCATGAAAATACCATGATCAAATACATCAATTACCATAATCCATCCATAATTATCCATTACATTAATTCATCAAGTAAAAGAAGTTGAAGACATTGAAATCACCATCACACAGATTCATGTGCGTTAGTGAATCAGGGAAACATAACTCTATTACATCACTGAATAATAAGACAATTGATTAATTAATCTATATACAGGTGGGGAATTTCCCTTCACCACCCATGCATCTAAAAATATAGTTCATGTTCAAAATAGCCATGCACTTACATATAAAAGTAGTCATAAAGCACTCATGTTTTCTTTACAATCCTAATAATAGATTAAACTTATAAATCAAATCTACTTTAATCCTATTATTAGATAAAATTGTGCATGACTTTGTATATTCCACTTTAGTACCAAAACAACTCTTGCTTGGCAATGAATACTTCTAGGTTTATCTTTTCTTGGGTTATACTCAATCGATTTTCTTATTTTAAGCTCGTGCATGGGAAATTAGTTGAATCTGAATTGATCTTCTTGGGCGCATGCCTCTTTAACCTAACCTTGCACATGCTTCTACACCTAATTTATGCACCCTCTCAATACTTAGGTAATTTTTCCAACCCAACATTACCCCACACTAATTTAATTTATGCCCTCACTAAGGGGTTGCACAACTTATGCCTCCAAAAAATAAATAATGAATAAGAAAGAATGAAAGAATGATTAAAATAGGAATAGAACAATAACCATCACACTCAATTGGCTAGTAGCAGAAGTTTAGGGTTATCCTTATTTATATCAACCTCTAATTCATTTCATTCACCTAGTCCATTCTTCACCTTCTCAAGTAAAATCACCAAGTACATTTTCCATCTCCTTCAGTGGCTATGGCTTCACCCTTGTGCTTCAAATCCCTTATCACTCTATCCAACCAAGAAATCATGTCATCCATAAAATCTATCTTCTGCGAAAATAACTTCCCTAGCTTCTTTAATCTTTCTTCATAGGGGTCCCTAGTGGAATTAAATGCATTGCACTTATTTATTACTAAAATTAATGTCTCCTCCTAGCCAAGGGTTTTGTCCTTTTTAGCCGTAAGGACCTCATTTTCTTCCTACAGTGTCCTTATCTTGAGGATATATTCTGGGTCCTTGCAGTTCCCCAATGCCCATCCTACCTTCTTCAATTCATCCTTTAAATTCTTGAGTATGGCATCATACTCTAAAATCTGACACATAATCAACTTTTTAGTTCTCTCTTTCTTGGCTGTAGCACTTTCTTGTGTCTCTCCTATCGTGGTTAGACTTTTCTCAAGAAAAATATGAACATAATCTTGCAAAATTGCAAGGATGAATTGTAGTTTTTATTTTTCATTCATTAAATTATTGATGTGCCTCAAGAATTTCACCCCTAATTTCCACAGTAAATCTAGAATCTACTATTTTCATTTCTTATCCTTCTTACGTGCCTCAGTAAGTTTCTCAATTTGTTCCTTCATATCTTTATTGTCTTCTCACAACATCCCGAACATGACCTCCTTTTCCAAGTGCATCTATGCCAGCTCATCCACCATCTTAGTCAAGGCATTACGTTCCTATTCATCGGTGAATTTAATTAGGTTTACTCTCATATACGATTCTTGGGTAACCTCTTTCATCTTCCTCCTGATGCATGCTCCTTCCTTAACATTGAACTCTAGTTCGTCCATATGTGTCTACATGGTCCAAGACAACTACTTCCTTGTGTGCACATTTTTTCTTTATTGGGATCTATCAACTCCCATTCGTATAATTTATCTAGTGTAAGAATACTCGAAATCGTGTGTGAATGATCTCTAAAGTATCATTGACATATCCCAAGTCATTCGTCTTCAAAATTTATTCTCCCTTATTCCTACAAGACCACCTTCCCTTGGCAATATGCACCTTTGCACCTAAGACTAGGCCTTCACCTGTTGTACCCCCATACTCTCCATAAGGCTCACGAATACTCTACTCTTTCTCTTCTTCTCCCATGGGGCCATTCTCTTAATCACACACACTATGTGCATCCGTATCCTCTTTGGGTTCCTTTATCTCTCATCTCATCATCTCCTTTCAAATTAATAATCGGTGTCAATTTGCACTTTGTGTGTGTTTTCTCTCTTGAAACCTCTTCTCTACGTTCCTTTCTAGGCACATACTTGCACCTTTTGTCTATCTTATTATGTGGACTCAATTTGACTCATGATATCCTTGGTGACCTCATCGGTGGATGAGAGGGTCCGTGCATGCCATGTGCCCTATTCTTTCTTGGTACTCTTATGAAGCCCAAATCCCGCTGCGTTGCCTTCATCGTTTCCGACTCCTCAACCTCTATTTCAATTATTATTTCTTATTCTCCCTCCAACTTCATAGGAGTACTATCACTTAGCCTTTTCACTCCCATATTTGGTTTCCTCCTTGATCCATGGCATATCCCACCAATATTTTCCAAATCTTCTTCTTCATGAAGTTCTTCCTCATATGTATGAGGATGAGTGGGCTCATCATCTTGTATAGTTCCAATTATTTGCTTCCCTTTTAGCATCTCAGGGAGCTTGAAATCATTCTCAATGTACTTTCTATGGACTAATTTGGTCTTAAGATAAATATATAGCTTAACCACTCCAACCTTCCTAATTGCTAAAGACATATAATTTATCACGATGTTAAAAGATATCATTGTCTCAATATATGCAGACTTACTTGAGTAGACATAGGTCTTCTAGAGAGTATGGTATTCATATTCAAATTTATCTAGATCAAAAATCACTTGTGTGCATATGTAAATCTGTTGATAGAATTGTGAAAATAATGCATGGTGAAAGCATAAGGGAGCTTACACCATGGGAT
This sequence comes from Taxus wallichiana var. yunnanensis, assembly GCA_018340775.1. NCBI lineage: Eukaryota > Viridiplantae > Streptophyta > Pinopsida > Cupressales > Taxaceae > Taxus > Taxus wallichiana. The sequence goes on from CM031233.1 coordinate 65,975,987, forward strand.
CCATTTTCCATTCTTCATCCCAAATCTACCAATGCAGTAATGCTTTGAAAAACTACAAATTGTGCTGTTTATCAAATATTGTAGGCAAATACTTAGGTATGTGCCATTCATATTTAGAATCTTTGTACATATGTCTGTACCAAAGCTCTAGTTTTTTCGTGTATGTGCCACTCATTGTTCTATCACATGTATACTTATCAAACCATTCGACCAGTGAATTCTTCTCCTTTGGGTACTACCGCACCTTGTCCCTTGGGGTCATCGGTAACCCCAATTTCTACAAACATAATAGATAGAAGGATAACGCCCCAACTGATTTTATCCCCTTGTGTTCTTCCTCAATGATTCTCTCTATTATAAAGGCTACAATATTGTACACAATACATAGAGCCATCTTCTTTGTAATAAATAAACACTTCTTATTTTCCACTCCCATCTCTACTGGCCATTAAATTTTGTTAAAAAATAGGCTATAATTTTTACAATAGGGTTGGTTACCTTGGATATTGGCATTACATGCCCTTATTTCTTGTATGAAAACTCCTCATAAGTGGCCTATACAGCCACGTCATCCTCCTCCAGATCATTAGAAATCTCGTGCTCAAGCTTCTCAATCTAGTAAGCCTCCCAATGAAAGGTGCGGTGAGTCACACTCATCTGCCAACAAAGTAAAAGAATTCCTCATGGACCCTTGACATTAACCATTGGTAAATGCCCTCTAGTTTTCCAAAATAAGGCAACTCATAAATTTGTAAAACGCCAACTTTCTCCAAGATCTTGCGCCCAACATCATCATAGATTGGTTTGTCATCCTCTGTGCGCAAATCAGTTTTCTCCACCAACTCCTTCTCAATTTCATCTTTGTTTTCCTGGGTACGATGATTGTAGTCACTTACTTTACTTTTTCAAACATGAGACTCTAGTCGTAACCCATAATGTCTCCTTTAGGGTATTAAATATTTGAAAATCTTCATTTTGGTGCTTCGTAAACTTCCACCTCTACTTTTTTCTTCTTATTTCCTGAATAGATGCTCTAGGCACTCTCTTGGGGACATGGTGATTTTTAAAATTATTCCTTACACTCATTCAACCTCGAAACTTGAAATATGGGTTCCCTAACGTGCCCTAGTTGCAATTATGTTCTCTACAAATGTTAGCTTGACGAAATTTCCTTCTACATGACTTTTATTGGTACCCAAATTGATTCTCCTTCAAATTCTAAGCAGCATCACAGGTTTGGCAGGAAGCTTAGAGATAGATAGATCATAGTGAGTCATTTTGTAGCTGGGGATGGGATCTAACTAGCCCTCTATCACTCAGATGTGGAGAAATGGATAGCACCCTCAAGAGGATTTGATCTATCCTCACTACTTTATGGTTGTGCCTTTCAACCAGGGTGAGAGAACCCTTTTGTAGCCTATTATTTATGGAGGAGATGGGGAATTCCTTCCTTGTGAAGTGTTTAAGAAGACCTTGAAGAAAATATGATCAATACAACAAAACCTAACTCTCATGAGTTGTCACTCTAGATAATGGAGATATTTTCTAAGCAAGGTTCAAGCCACTAAAGACAATGAAAACTTGAGTGTTTCTGCATGTTTTGGTAATAGAAATTGTGCATCTATATACACACAGGAAAAATAGGGGTAGTATGGGTAGGATTAATTGTTTTTGAATGATTTTGGGTGGGAGGTGAAGCAGGATAAAGTTGATTATACCAAATCTTTGAGAAATTTTACAAAAATGGAGAGCTCAAACAACAGAATGCTTTAGAGTAGCTAGGATGTTCCTTTAACCAGAATATGTGCTTCAATGGAGGCCCAGATCAGCACTTTTCACACAAAATTCAAGGATCCAAAATGAAGGCTCAAATTGGAAAACTTAACTGAACATTATCAATCTCTATTTCATCCATGTTAAGATACCCTCAAAGGATAACAAGCAATCTTATATTCATGGTAAGAGTCATAGTGACTTTAAACTTTTTTATTTCACTATCAAATGAAAGCTCTTCTGATAAATGAAATTGCAAATGCCACCAAACTATCACAAGGATAAGATCTTGTGTGATTCACACAGATTTCAATGTAAGAATGCAATGGGAATAAGAAAAGCTACTTACAGACATTCAGAAATAAAGCAATCACAAGTTTTTCCCAAAAATAACACAGAGTTAACTCAATTTTGATTAAATTTATCAGTAGGGGAAAGTTTCTTGAACAATCTTAGAGCTTTTCAATGGTTGTACACTCGCAACCACCTTGACATGATCAAATTTAACACAAAAGAGATAAACAAGTTTCTTCAGATAGTTTCTTAGAAAGATAGGTTCTATCAAGATTTTTCTTAGAAAATTAGTTCTGACCTCTAACACTCCAACCTTCCAACCTCCAACCTCTTTCACGGAAAAAATCATGCCATTTATAACATTTTGCAATAGAGTTTTCCCCCCAAAAAACCCAAACATTGAGTGCACCAGTGCTCGCCATGATCCCAATCACGATTCCCATAATCAAATCTATAAAAATTTGTTAGGTTCTCAGGGGGTAGATCTCTTCAAACATCTCTCACATTCAACTCCTTCCTCTAGTAGATCACTCTTCCTTTTACTCGCCAACCACTTCCACCCCTAATCTGTCCAATCTAGTTCTTTGCATGCCTAGGAAGGAAAAATGGAAGATCATATTGAGCCCAAAGGTCAAATCTCATCTTAATGGTAAAAGATGTCCCCGGATTTTCCTCACCAAACCAAGATATCAACAGGTCTTTCGTGTGCAAGGAAAGAAAAATTGGGTCAAATCCGATAGTCAAATTGCATATTTAATGGTGAGATATGTTTACAAACCTTCCCCACTAAACCAGCTACCAAATTAATGTTCCTCTTCATTTGGCATGTAGGAGACTCCAAGAAATGATAAAAAACCACAAGAATATGCATCCCCAAGAGCTCTAGAGTGAAAATGGTAGAAAAATCGATCTGACTACACATCTACCATTGATTTATATTTTTAATTTGGACCATCCATGTGGGAGATCTACTTTTTAGAGGGGTCTGTGGGTTGTTTTTTTCCTTTTGCAACTTTTGGAAAAAAATAAAATTTTCACATTTTTCTCTCGCACCTCCGCCCTTGAGAAATGATCCTGACACGTGTCCTAAGGTGGGTCCCAGAGGAACCATGGCCAATTTTTGTTATTTTACCTCTTTTTTGGAAAAAGGAAAATTTTCCAAGTTTCCCCCATAGCTCCGCCCTTCCACTTCTAGCCTCGATGTGGGTCCCAATGGAACCACGCTTCATTTTACACTTTTAACTCTTTTCTCCACAAAAGGAAAATTTTCCAAATTTCCCCGAAATTTGCACCCCTACTATTAACTAGGTAAAAATTTATTATTTTTTTTCGAGTTTACGGGCCATTTTGATTCTTTAATCCTTTTGGTGACAAGAGGAAAAAATTCCAAGTTGCCTCTAATGAGTGCCTTCCCCACCCCTTGACTTTTCAAACTACTATGTGTCATAATGGCGCATCTTGAGATGGTCCCAAAAGTTGAGACCTTGAATGAGCATGGGCTCACCACGTGTCTGGCAAGCCCGACAATTTTTTTGGAAGGCTTAAATCTCAGAGCGGAAGGTGCCATGTGTCGGGGTCATGGCAATCCCCTTTGGCCATTGAAAAGTCCAAGAAAAATGCAAAGTGAGCGGAGGCCTCTAAGTGTCCTCCTAGTGCTTCTTTAAAACAAAACTCAAGGGCTGGTCCTCAAACATGTGCGGTCCCTCCACATGTCCCAAGCCTCTCAAAATATTTTGAAAAAAATAATAAGTATGGAAAGACTGAGAGGCCTCCACGTGTCTTCATGGCACAATTTCACAATGGTGCCCAAAGCGAGAGACCACTGAATGAGCGTGGGCTCACCATGTGTGTCCTTGTCCTACTAAATTTTTCTTTGGGCTGCATAAAAATTTATCCAAGTGCTGGGAAAAGCAACGGAAACCTCCATGTGTCTTCTTCGCGGTGCAACTACAAGGCCAACCAAAAATAAAATCTTCAAATGAGCATTGTTCTTCCACATAGATAGGTTTTTAAGTTGAGGCGATTCATAGAATTTTGAAGTACCCCATTGAGCCGCGTCTAACCAAAATAGGCCACATTTCTGTTGATGTAAGGATGTAAATTTGACTGGGAGAAATGCCCGTCAAACCGTAAAATGTAAAAAAATGACCATTTGAGCCTAGAGATGAAATTTTCTCCAAGGACAGAGAATTTAGAAATGTTACAAGGCTCAAATACATTCCTCTCGAGATACATCCATTCATTTTTCCTCAAGTATTTAGAAAAAAATGACAAGGACAACAAATCCCAACTGTGGAAAGTGGAAAGAACAGAGAGCCCGAGTTTTAGATGAATAGAGAATGGGAGACCCAAATTACTAGACCCTTTCTAGACAAACAGAGAAAAAAAGAAACAACCATGGATCCATACGTGATCCTCGACCTAGGAATGGATTGATTATGATAAAAAAGGAAGGAAAATGCTTTTCAGGCACAACACAGGAGAAAATTTATGGTAGAGGCTGTAAATTGATAGATTTTCAATGGCAAAATTAGGTGAGACTATTTTGAGCACCAACATCGGCTCCAACTCGGGGATGGGCACTCCCTGTGAGTGCCACAAGAACAAAGGTAGACCAAGTGCCAAAAATATCCATTGGGAAAAGGAGTCAACTTGTAGAGTAGAGAAACAGAGCCATCTCCCAAAAATGAACAGAGAAACCAGCAAAAACAAGTCACCAAGGACCAGAACGAGAAAAAACACAAAAAATAGAAAACAAACCAACAAACTATACACTGTACAGATGATGCTCATCTTGATTCTGGGGAATCAATCTAGGAAATGTTTTAGATGCCTACCATTAACATGAAGTTCAAGCAATTCCCCATCTAATTCCTTCAAGAAGAAGGTATGTTCACCAATCCTAATATCAATGGAATAAGGGCCCATCCATAATGCGTCAAATTTTCCATGCTTGCCCTTATCTTCATGCATGTTATCCCATAGCAAAGCACAAGATCTCCAACATTGAAAGCTTTGGGAGTGACCTTCTTGTCAAATAACTTCTTCAGCTTTTCTTTGAACTTTACATGCCTTTGGTGGGATTCCCTCCTTTCTTCATCAAGTTCAACAATTTGGTTAATGCGGGCATCATATGGACTTACTTCTTGATCTTCCAGTTATTGCATGAACTGATATGAGGATAATTACATATGTAGGGGTAGTAGGGCCTGAGTTCCATACACCAACTCAAATGGACTCTTTCTAGTTGCTCTTTTAATAGTAATTCGGTCAGCCCAAATAACAAACTTCAACTTCTCACCCCATTTTCTCTTGTTAAGCTCCAAGGTTCTTCTGATAATCTTTAGCAAATTTTTATTACTAGAATCAGCTTGTCCATTTCCTTGGGGATTATAATTAGAGGCATATGTCAAATTTATCCCATATTCTTTGCACATTGCCACCAAGGGTTTATCTCTGAAGCTCATGGCATTATCAGCAACAATTTTGACTGGCACCCAAAACCTGCAGATGATATGGTTCAAGCATGAAGTCCATGACAATTTGGTGTGTTTCTCTCTTGGTGGGGATGGCCTCCACCCACTTGGTGAAGTAATCAGTGGCTATAAGAATCCACTTATGGCCAGCACTTGAAGGGTCTGAAATCTCACCAATGAAATTCATTCCCCATTTCTTGAATGGGGCTTCAATTGATACATGCTGCAAAGGAAGGAGCACAGAAGCTTTCAGTCTTCTAGAGAAGCACTGAAAACTCTCAAATATTCTAACCAAAAGAGTTGCATCCTTGAAGATAGTTTTCCACCAATAACCAACCCTTAGGATCTTGTGTGTCGTGACTTTTCCAGAAAAATTCCCCCCAAAAACTCCTCCATGGAGATCAAAAATTACCTTGGGGGCTTCACCCTCAGTGATGCACCTTAAGAGGAATCCCTACGGGTTCTTCCAAGCTAACCCATAATCAGTAATGACATATTTTTGGGAAACCAACTTAAGGGCCCTTTTCTAGTTCTTACTCAAATAATCCAAGCAGTATAAATGTTTGAGATAAAAAATCACATCCTTGTACCACTCAAAACTCATGACTTTTTCAAAGGTATCTACCCTTCCTTCTTCTACCTCATTCACCTCAATATTTTGCAAGTTTCTCTCAGCCATAAGATTAGCCAAGCCCAAACCTCTCACCAACTTCATGGTTTGGATATCCATGTCATATTATTGCAACTTGTTCACCCATCTGCATCTCTTTCTTGAGACCTCCATCTCTGATAAGATGTCTTTGACCATGGTGTGGGGAACATAAGCAAAAATTTTGGAACTCAGAATGTAAGGCCTGGAAATCTTTATTGCTTTCACCAAGGTAAATTCCTATTTCTCCATAATAGTGTATTTCAGCTCAACCCCCTGCAATGCCTTATTGAAAAAGGCAATTGGCCTCTCAACCCCTTCATCATCCTTCTGCAATAGGATAGATGCAATAGTGTTTTCTGAAGAAAAGGAAAATAGTTGGAAAGGCTTCTTATAATCTGGAGCTGCCAAAATAGGGGCATGCTTTAATGCCTCCTTGATCCCATTAAAAGCTTGAATGGTATCCTCCTCCCATTTAATAACCTGGTCCTTCTTTAGCATGGAAGTAATTGGAATGGTCAACTCAACAAAGTTTGATATGAACCTTCTAATGAAGTTTATCTACCCAAAGAAAGATTGAATTCCTTTCTTGGTTCTTGGAATTGGGACTTTGTTGATGGCCTCTACCCTTTCTGGATCAATCATTACTCCCTCTTGTGACACAATGTGACCAAGAAACTTTGCCTTCTACACTCCAAAATGGCACTTCTTTGGATTGAGTGAAATGCCATACTCTCTACATCTTATCAACATATTTTCCAAGTGCAGTAAGTGATCACCTCGCTTTCTAGAGAACACAATCACATCATCTGGTAAACAACAATAAAATCATTGATGTAACCGGAAAAAGCAACATCCATTTCTCTTTGAAAGGTTGCTCAACATTCATTAGACCAAAGGGCATCCTGACATACACATAAGTCCCCAAGGAGTGGTAAAGGCTATTTTAATTCTTTTTTATTCTTTCACCACAACTTGGTTATAACCAGAGAAACCATCTAGGGTAGAAAGTAGCTTAGAACCAGTCACTAGTTGTAACATGTTTTCCATGTTTGGTAAAGGATAATTATCCTTCATTGATGCTCTGTTAAAATTTCTAAAATCCACACACAGCCTGATGTCACCATTCTTCTTTCTGACTGGTACTAGATTTGCAATCCAGGAAGAATACATTGTGGGCTGAATAATCCCTCCATCCCTTAGTTTCTTCAGTTCTTCTTGCATTTTGAGAGATATGAGTGGATTGATTGGTCTTTGTTTCTTCTGAATGGTTTTTCATTAGATTCCAAGGGGATCTCATGTTGAAACAAATCCTCTCTGTATGCCTTTAGTTCAGAGTAAGTCCAAGCCATGCAATCTTGATAATTTTTCAACAATTGTACATAAGACTAATTTTCATCCTTGCTGAGATTGCTTCCCAACTAGATCTTCCTTGGTTTCTCCTTTGTACCAAGATCATGCTCCTCAATATCCCTTGAGGCTGTCATGCATCTATTAATAATGCGATCAACATTATCAAACTTGGACTCAAGAGCAACCAACCCTTTAGGAATGGTATTAGTCTTTAGTTGGATGATGCCTTTTCCAAACAAGGTTTCTTTTCCTCTGCTACACACACCATTGGCTCCCAATCAATACATTGGTTAGCAAACTCCCCTTTGTTCTATAGAAATATTTTGACCTGAGCATCATCATCAAAAAATTGCCAATGCTTAATGTTGTCATCAGGACTAGATGGCCTTGTCAATACTTCAACATCATATTCACAATATGGGGACACTGCACAATTATCAAACCAAGATCCCAACACAGCAATCCTATCTACCACATCATTGAACTTCCTATCATGATGCACAATTTTGAATGAATCAAACATCTCAATGAAATCCCAAACTGCATGCTTGTATTGTTTCATTCGCTGATTTTTGTGGCATATAGTTTTTTGACTTGCTTGACAATTAATTCTGAATCTCCTTTGACAATGATGTCTTTAACACCATATTTCCAAGCAATCCTCAGTCCTAATAACAATGCCTCATACTCAACAATGTTATTAGTGCACTCAAAGTTGAGTTTGAAAGAAAAGACAAACTCTTCCGACCTAGAGAGATCATAACAACACCAGCACCATTTCCAAACTTGGAGCAAGCTCCATCAAACAATAAAGTCCAAGGAGATCCTACATGTTCAAGACACTTGCATTCTTCAATCTTGTGCTCTTTTCCATCAGCATATCCTACAAAGTTATCAGCATCAACACTTGTGTACAATACCTCATAGGATGCATTGTTGGGATCCTCAATAAGGTGCAACATCTTATTTTCCCCATACAACTTGACAAGGTTGCCCTCAATTGAGATGGTGGCATAGGAAATATCCATTTGAACACTCCCACCAACACTTACATCCCATTTTCTAGAAAACAACATACCCCACTTGGCTGGGTAGTCAAAAATAACTACATCAAGCTTCGAGTTCCTTCCCATATAGGCTATAAGTTGTACCTCTAGATATTTCACACATCCCACCACTGGCACCTCTCTAGAATCCATGGCAGAGAATTCCCAATATGCTACTGTTACTTTAATATTCAGCTCATTCATGACTTCCAAAGGCATGACATTTCATGATGCCCTGAGTCAAACATGAAGTTTTGCAATCAGTCTTTCCTTAATGATTAGAGTGGTGAAGAATGGATCCACATTTAACTGAGATTCCACCAAGGATGTCCCCAAATAAACCTCAGGTGGTTCACCTAGTTCCTCCAACACTAGTGGTGTTTCTAACTCTTTAATGACTAGGGGAGTTTCCACAATGTTTATATTCCTACCTAGGGTAGTCTTCTCCTCTTTCAGCCCCAAATATTCAAAAGTCCTTTTCTTGTGCTCAAGAATCCTAAGCAACTCAAAAATTGGAATTGAGATCTTGATCTGACTCAAGACTTGGGCAATATCATAAGGGAAGACTTTGGCAAGGTAGCATTGGAAGGAAGGCTGACACACTCATTAGATGGCACAAGACTTTTGATAGCTTGGGCATGAGGAGGGGTATGAGTTTTGTTTGGGACAACAAGGCCTTTGGCAGATGCATCTTTCTTAGGAGCCTCTTTAGGAATATTTGAAAGTAAGGGAGTTTTTGGCTTGGCCTAAGGCCCTGTCCCTTTGACAACCCTACTTCTTGTGTTGTGTTCCTTTTCTTGAGCCACAACAACATTCATCAATAATTGTCTATCCTCCTTAGATGGGATTCCTCCATCATACTTCTTTATCATTAAAGCTATTAGATATTCAAAGTAATTAATTGGAAGTTAAAAATCTTGTAAGTTATAAAATTCTAAAGTATGAGAGGGAGGAAGAATAGGTACCTAGTGGATGTAATCTAAAAATTCAGCAGCAGTCCTAGCACTTATTACATCGATTGAAGTTTCCCCTTGTTGTGAGCTCATGGAACAACCCACCATGAAGACATCATAATCATTATCATCATCAAATTATTCTTCTTCTTATTGATCTTCCTCACTGGAGCATAGGGCATGAAACATTTGTCACACCAATCAAAGACATTTGTCTCCTCCACAACAACTCGTAGCTAAAGGATCAGGTACCACTCTATTTTCCCTGGCTTGGGACTGTCTATTTCCAAATCCAATAGGTCTCTTTCCTCTGTCATCAGATCTTTGGTGATTTGTAAACCTGTCTTGGCCTTGTTGCTTGTGTTGACCTTGTGAACTCTACCCAATTCCTTTTTATGCAGGCTAACATACGATATTTCTTTAACAAATGCATGACAAATTTTTCACAACTTCCTCCAAATCAATAGCCTTACTTGTCTAAGGATTTTCTGGGTTAATTAGTTTTACACCCTCCCTTTTTGGAGGCTTTCCAATTGCCTTAATGTTGTTCTCTATTTTGAGCCATGGTGAAGGACTTAAATTAGTAAGGTTCTTGTCCCTCAAGTAGTAAGAAGCCTTTTTATCAAATGCATATGAATATTTGATCAAACATGATTCATCACATGGCCTTAAGCTAATAGGAAATCTTCTCAAGGTCTTGTTAAACCTTGTGTTGAAATCATATACCGACTCATTAGGGTTCTTCTTGATATTTTCGAATTCTAATAAAAGAAACCTAGGGTCAGTTCTATGACCATACTGCAGTCTAAATGCATTGTTCATATCTATCCAAGAATCAATGGAATTATCTGGCAAAGCTTTATACTAATCCCTTGCATCCTCTTCTAGAGTGTGGATAAACAATTTGATATATACATTTTCATGTTCAATCTAAAATTCTTCCATCATATTGATAAAAATATTCAAAATGTAGATCACTAGCTATAGTGTTGTTTCCTTGGAACTTTGGTAATATATTTCTTACATCCTGGGGAAATGCATTTGGGTAACCAGCTATCCCTATAAAATTTATAGGACCAAAGGTGTTTACAACAAAAGGAGGTCTAGGTGGGGGCAGGGCCATATTGTTTTGAGGAGGTGACCTTAAAGGGAGACAAATTGATAAGGGACGAGAGGGTCTTTGAAGCACATGAGTATAACTTCCAAAATTGATATCCCCTAAAGGCCTTTTTCCTAGAAAACCCTATCAACTTCTGAAAAGATAGGAGCATAATGAGAAGCAAACTTTTCAAAATCAAATAAAGGCCCCTCTCCAGATGGAGAATTTAATTCCACAAAAATACTACCTGATTTAAAATCACTTGAATGGAAATATTCAATGATAGGCCGGTCACTTTCATCAATGGGGACTTATTTTCTTGTCTGCTGATCTCCAAAAAATCTCCAAGATTTTCTTCCTTCTGACTTTGTTTTTCCTAGCTCTAGAAATAATGTCCTAGTAGGATCTCTAGCAAAGAAATATCTTCTTCCTTCCAGATTTACAAAGATTAGTAACAAAACTCACTTGACAGAGGTTAAGACACTAGTATTTATCAAGAATCAAATCAACAAGGAGTCACCACTAAGGATTTCCACCTTAGTTGTGCAAATGCACTAAAATATGATCATCAAATGTCTATTAATACTAGAATGGAAATGGAAAGACCTGACTCTTCTTTATCCAGATTTATCAATGAAACTTAGTGCAATAACTATAGAAAATGGAAATATTGCACATAACACTTGTAACTTTGAACACTTCTTACAGGCTTGAACACAGGATGATGCCTGAAAAGATGTATTAGCACTTTGAGCATACAAGAAGTGTTTACCATGGTCGAATATAAAGCGTAATCACTATTTCCTGGAAATGGCACCAGTAAGGTGTTAGTACCCAAATTGATTTTCCTTCAAATTCGAGAAGCATCACAGGTTTGGAAGGAAGATTAGAGATAGATAGATCATAGTGAGTCATTTTGTAGCTAGGGATGGGATCTAATTGGCCCTCTGTCACTCAGATGTGGAGAAATGGATAGCACCCTCAAGAGGATTTGATCTATCCTCACTACTTTATGGTTGTGCCTTTCAACCAGGGTGAGAGAACCCTTTTATAGCCTGTTGTTTATGGAGGAGATGGGGAATTCCTTCCTTGTGAAGTGTTTAAGAAGACCTTGAAGAAAATATGATCAATACAACAAAACCTAACTCTCATGAGTTGTCACTCTAGATAATGGAGATATTTTCTAAGAAAGGTTCAGGCCACTAAAGACAATGAAAACCTAAGTATTTTTTCATGTTTTGGTAATAGAAATTATGCATCTGTATACACATAGGACAAATAGGGGTAGTATAAGTAGATTAATTGTTTTGAATGATTTTGGGTGGGAGGTGAAGCAGGATAAAGTTGATTATACCAAATCTTTGATAACTTTTTACAAAAATGGAGAGCTTGAACATCAGAATGCTTTAAGAGTAGCTAGGATGTTCCTTTAACTAGAATATGTTCTTCAATGGAGGCCCAAATCAACACTTTTCACACAAACCTTAAGGATCCAAAATGAAGGCTCAAATTGGAAAACTTAACTAAACATTATTAATGTATGTTTCATCATGCCTAAGATAACCTCAAAGGCTAACAAACAATCTTATAGTCATGCTAGGAGTCATAGTGATTTTAAATTTATTTATTTCACTATCAAATGAAAGCTCTTCTTATAAATGAAATTGCAAATGCCACCAAACTATCACAAGGATAAGATCTTGTGTGATTCACATAGATTTCAATGTAAGAATGCAATGGGAATAAGAAAAACTACTTGTAGGCATTTAAAAATGAAGAAATCACAAGTTTTGCCCAAAAATAACACAAATTAACTCAAGTTTGATTAAATTTATCAAGTAGGGGAAATTTTCTCAAACAATCTCAGAGCTTGTCAATGGTTGTACACTCGCAACCACCTTGACATGATCAAATTTAACACAAAAGAGATAAACATGTTTCTTCATATAGCTTCTCAAAAAGATGGGTTCTATCAATATTTTTCTTAGAAAATTAGTTCTGACCTCTAACACTCCAACCTTCCAACCTCCAACCTCTTTCACGGAAAAAATCATGCCATTTATAACATTTTACAATATATTTTTTCCCCAAAAAAACCAAAACATTGAGTGCACCAGTGCTCGCCATGATCCCGATCATGATTCCTAGAATCAAATATGTAAAAAGTTGTCAGGTTCTCATGGGTTAGATCTCTTTGAACATCTCTCGCATTTAAATCCTTCCTCTAGTAGATCACTCTTCCTTTTACTCACCAACCACTTCCACTTGATCTGTCCAATCTGGTTCTTTGCATGCTCGGGAAGGAAAAATTGAAGATCATATTGAGCCCAAAGGTTAGATCTCATCTTAATGGTAAAAGACATCCCCATATTTTCCTCACCAAACAAAGATATCAATAGGTATTTTGCGTGCAAGGAAAGAAAAATTGGGTCGAATCGATGATCAGATTGCATATTTAATGGTGAGATATGTTTATAGACCTTCCCCACAAAACTAGGCTACCAGATTAATGTTCCTCTTCATTTGGCGTGTAGGAGACTCCAAGAAATGATAAAAAAACCACAAGAATATGCATCCCTAAGAGCTCTGGAGTGAAAATGGTAGAAAAATCAGATATAGATGCATAGCTTCCATTGATTTCTATTTTGAATTTGGACCGTCCACATGGGAGATCTACTTTTAAGACGGGCTGTGGGTTCCTTTTTTCCTTTTGCAACTTTTGGAAAAAGTAAAATTTTCACATTTTCTCCACACCTCCACCCTTGAGAAATGATCCTGACACGTGTCCTAAGGTGGGTCCTAGAGGAACCACGGCCAAATTATGCTATTTCACCTCTTTTTTGGAAAAAGGAAAATTTTCCAAGTTTCCCCCGTAGCTCCGCCCTTCCACTTCTAGCCTCTGATGTGGGTCCTAGCAGAACCATGCTTCATTTTACACTTTTAACTCTTTTCTCCACAAAAGGAAAATTTTCCAAATTTCCCCCGAAAGTCCACACCTCCACTGTTGACTAGGAAAATTTTTGACTATTCTCTGTCAGTCTACGGGCCATTTTGATGCTTTAATCCTTTTGGTGACAAGAGGCAAAAATCCAAGTTTCCTTTGATGGTCCGCTTCCTCACCCCTTGACTTTTCAAACCACCACGTGTCATTATGGCACATCATGAGATTTTCCCCAAAAGTGAAACCTTGAATGAGTGCAGGCTATACACGTGTCCTAGGCCAACAAAATTTGTTTGAAGGATTAAATCTCAGCAGAAGGTGCCATGTTTCAGGGTCTGAGGCAATCTTCTTTGGCCATTGAAAAGTCCAAGCAAAATGCAAGGTTAGTGTAGGCCTCCAAGTTTCTTCCTAGCGGTTCTTTAAAACAAAAATCACAGGCCAATCCTCAAACATGTGTGGTCCCTCCACATGTCCCAGGCCTCTTAAAATATTTTGAAAAAAAGACTAAGTATGGGAAGACCCAGCGGAAGCCTCCACGTGTCTTCATGGCACAATTTCAAAATGGTTCCCAAAGTGGAGACCCTGAACGAGCATGGGCTCACCATGTGTCCCTGTCCCACCAAATAGTATTGGCTACATAAAATAATTATCTAAGTCTGGGAAAAGTAGCAAAAACCTCCACGTGTCCTCCTGGCACAACTCCAAGGCCAACCAAAAATAAAATCTTCAAATGAGTGTCGTTCTTCCACGTAGACAGGTTTTCAAGTTGAGGTGATTCATAAAATTTTGAAGTACCCCACCGAGCCATGTCCAACCAAAAGAGGCCACATTTCCTGTTGATGCAAGGATGTAAATTTGACCAGGAGAAACACTTGTCAAACCATAAAATGTAGAAAAATGACCATTTGAGCTTGGAGATGAAATTTTCTCCAAGGACAAAGAATTTAGAAATGTTACAAGGCTCAAATACATTCCTTTGAGCTACATCCATTCATTTTTCCTCAAGTATTTAGGGTAAAAAAAAGGACAACAAATCCTGATTGTGGAAAGCGGAAAGAACAAGAGAGATCGAGTTTTAGATGAATAGAGAATGGGAGACCCAAATTATAGACCCTTTCCAGAAAAACAGAGAAACAAGGAAACAACCATGGATCCATACGTGATCCTAGATCCGGGGAATGGATTAATTACAACAAAAAAGGAAGGCAAAGAATTTTCGGGCACAAACATGGGAGACAATTTATGGCAGAGGTCGTAAATTAATAGATTTTCAATGGAAAAATGGGGTAGGACTATTTTGAGCACCAACACCTTCTACTAGCTCAAACACCCTTCCAACAGAGCTCTATTACAGCCATTTCCAAATATCAAATGGCTCATTACTTTATATAATCTCTCTCACACTTCACGCTTTGTTGCACTTCATATTGCTCTTATAAGCTTGAAAAATTAAAATATGCATCGTAAGAATAAACTAATATGCACCCTTTTACAGACTTTATCAACTTTTTCACATTAATTTCTCCTCACCTACCATTATACTCAGCTTTAATTACATTTTTCTACTTTTTTCGCACTTTTCTCTACTTTTTCTAGTACCCCAACCATAACCTTGTGCTACACCCACTACCTCTCGGCCACAAACCTCCTTATGTGTGCATCCATGTGTAGAAGTACATAACCCTCTATGCATCATACTAAGTAGTTTTCCATGCTAATTCCTACCTCACATTACACTTTGTGACCTCTTCTCTTACACATGGTCTTGATCCCCGAGAAATTTTCTTCATTCCTTACTATCACCATCCTTCTCATTATTTGTAGCACCTTTCTCTCTAACAACCAACACTTTCATCCATGAGCGCACTCCTTTAGTTCATAGTTAACCTTCAGCACCAACCAATTTACTCTTATGCATGTCTTTATAATCTACCCCACACTAAAATTATGTGTGGTCCTCTATGCATGAACTCAAAAGATATTAATCAGCTTCCTTCACGAGGGCATGCTTATCACAACAAAACATAGAACTAAAATTTACAAATCATAACAACTATGTAAGGAAACACATGAAAAGGAAATCTAATCTAAGCTGCTAATACTACCTTATTAAAAACACCAAGAAGCCTTATTTATAGTAGGGATTTAAACTAATCCCATTGAGGTAACCAAGAAATAAGGTTCCATTCAAGTGCATGTAATTGATGAATGCCCAAATCAAGTATCTTTGTTACTATAAAAGGTCCCAACTAATGCGCTTTCAATTTCCCTGGGTGGCGCACAAACTTTTAATCATACGGAAGAAGCATATTCCCAACCTCAAACATCTTTTTTATGATGTGCCTATCATGTCATTCTTTTTATCTAGCCTTCTCATTCTTCCGACTCAAATGTTCAATGGCACACCACTCATTTAATTGCATCAATTTTTCAATGCACTCTTCAAGAGATTTCTCATCATCTAGTCCTTTTGTGCGTTCAATACGTAAGGACGGTAACTTAAATTTAATAGGTAATACATACTCCATGCAAAACATGAAATGAAATGGTGTGGATTCATTCAACCTCTTGTATTTGGTCCTATATGCGCAAAGCACAACAAATACTTTATCATCCTAGTCTTTCCTTCCCATATCAAATAGTTTGGTCAATGTCTGTCCCAAAATATTCTTGAAATATTTAGCAATACCATTGGCATGTGGGTGATAGGAAGTGGTCTTATGGTGTGCCACCATAAAATCATCCAAAAGGATTCTAATTGTCTCATTCAAGAAATGAGCTCCTCTATCACTTTGGTTAAAATCAATGGACATCCATACCTACCGGTAATATTTTCCCCATAAAAATCATGTTGTTGTATCTTCTTTACAATCCTTTATAGGTGTTGCTTCTGCCCACCTTTTTAGATAGTTTGTACAAGTTATAATATAGCGCATTCCAATCCTTCGCACTGGGGAAATGGGACCTACAAATTCAATTGCCCATTTCTCGAAAGCCCAACACTTATGATAGGTCGAAATGACATATCATCTTTATGTCCATGCTTTCCAAGGCACGAAAATGGTCACATAACTTGGCATACTCCTTGGTATCCTTATATAAGGTCTCCCACCAAAGTCCAATGATTAGAATCTTATGTGTGGTAGTATCACTTGCATAATGACCTCCTGCAATTCCACCATGAGATTCTTCTATATTATCCTACCACTCATGTTCTAGAACACACCGACATAAACATTTATCACGACCTAGCTTATACAAATCTCCTCCTATCAACTGGTAGGGTGTCACACATATTGCAAGCTACTTATTTTCTAATGTCTTCATTCCCTTAGGTTCATGTCTAGCATGAAATAATACTGCAATATCCTCCAGTTATGTGGGCACATGATTCAATCTAAATATTTATGCATCTGGAATTGTATCCTTAATTCTCTACACATCCTCACTAGAATTAATCCTTGAAAAATGATCAGGCCCTAAATTACTTTTTCTTGGTTTTATAACAACTGTAAACTTAAACTCTTAAAAGATTAGTATCCACCTGCATATGCACCCTAGTAAAATAGGCTTGTTGAACAAATACTTGAGTGCCATATGATCTGTAAATTAGATAAATGGTGTTGCCAATAAGTATTGTATGAATTTTTATAATGTGTAGATCATGGACAAAGCCTCATGCTCAGTAGTTGTATAATTTCACTCCGTTCTTTGTCAACATCCTTCTTACAAAGCAAATGGGATGATCCACTATTCCTTCTCCTGGTTGCAACAACATTGCACCACTTTCCATACCGAAGCATCAATATAAACATGATAGGTTTTGTCCCATGAAAGAACTTGCAAAATAGGTGCAGTAGTAAGCATTTCCTTCAATGTTTCAAATTCATGCTATTACGTGTCATACCAATAGAATTTTCCTTTATCCTTCAATAATTCCTCCAAGGGAACAACAATATTTGCATATCCTTTAATGAACTTATTTTAGTAACTTTGTATGTCCTAAGAATCCATGCACCTCACTCTGATTGTTAGGTTCTTCTAATCCCAAGATCATAACTACCTTGGTTGGGTCTACCAACAATCCTTCCTTGCAAATTATATGCCCAAGTAGAGTGCCAAAAGGTGTTGCAAAGATGCATTGCTTGATGTTCGTGGAGATTATCGTTGTCTACAACTCTCAAACATAAGACAATTTTTCACGATGGTCCTTAACTAAGCCATACATTGTCTATTCATTTAGATACACACTGTAATAACTTATGAATAAAGTCCTAAAATTCCTACACCACAATGCGGGGAAAACACTTCCATCACATTCTTTAGTCCAAAGGGCATCACTCTATACAAAAAAATTCCACACTCAGTGGTGAAAGTTTTATTTTCCTAATCTTCCTTCACTATGCACACCGGGTGATAACTAGAAAACCCATCTCAGAAGGAATATATCTTGCACCCAAAACTCCTTTAAGTATCTCCTTTGTGGATGGGGTGGGAAAAGGATCAATAACACTTGCAACATTAAGCTCCCTATAGTCCATACAAATATTTATCCTCACATCCTTCTTAATTCTTATTACCATGGGTATAACCCATTGATTCCTCAATTGACTCAATTATACCAGATTTTAGCATTTTATCAGTTTATTCCTTTACCTTAATGTGTAAATTATGATTCATCTTATAAGGCATCTTCCTAACTAGACATGTTCCTTATTTAAGTTTTATTCTCATCTTCCCTAATGAAGGGTGTACTCCATTTAATTCATGATAGCCTCATGGAAATAAGTCCTGAAAATTGCCCAATAATTCAAAAATATTTTCCACTTCTTTCTTCGACCAATAGTCACCAATAAAGGCCTCCTTAGGCTCTTCCTCTGTACCAATGTTAACCTTCACTATTTTCATAGGATCATGATATGTGTACACCTTCTCGTCTAAAGTGTCCATTACTTTGTGTGTTCCTTCATTTTGGTCAACATCCAGTGTATCTACATCGTCGTCATTAATCATATACACCAACTTTCCCTTTTCTTTTTTCTTCTAGGCGTGTACCATCTCTTCATTTTTTTCCTCAAGATCTAAGAATTCCTCAAGATTAGGTTCTCAAAATATTTCCAACATTAACTCTTCATCCTTTTTTCTATCTCCCAATGTAAGGTGCTTCATAATCTATCTTGTTTCATTGACCAGACGTTTAGTAGAAAAATAATATAAAATATGAATCTTACGAGGTTATCTCTTGTCAATTAGTAGCCTCCTTTTCAATTCTTCACGTTACCATACAGGCCTCATAAGGTGGATTAGAAATTATGTACCAAGATTGATGGTGGTAAATCCTCCCTGCCTTACGACAAAGATCTCTCACACTCCTGGATGTGATGAGGGGCAGAAGACCTCTCATGAAATTTACATATTTGAGAAGGTACATTTCTCCTTAGGAACCTAGTAGAAAAGGAGATTCTCACTTCTCTTCATTCCAGTAAGTTTCCTCTATGTGTAACTCACCGGTGCATTGTTGTCTCATGTAGAGTATAGACTAGTATATTTCTTCTACCCCCTTCATTTTCCCATTGGGCCTCCATGGCGCACATAAATACATAAGGGTTTCCTTCACCAGTATAACTAGGTACCCTATTAAATACCAACTACCTCACCATGCGCAGTGTAATCATCTTGGTGACTTTTCCTTCACTTCGTTTATAATCATTTCATATGTTCCATAAGCCCGATTATCAAAATCAACACTCATGGTGTCACTTATAGACTACGCACCTTCCAAATGAAGTACAACTTCTTTGGATGGATCCAAATTTTTAGATCACACATTGAGTGTGCATATATTCTATTAAGCTCTTCCAAGCTTAGTGGTTCAACATAGGGCTCAACATTATTTTCACAGAGAGGTATAATCATGTGTTCTTATTCATTCTCAAAGTTCATGTACCTTTTATTGAAGTGCATATCTGATTTGTTTGCATAGCACCAAGATGACCCAAGTAATGCTTGTAAATTATCTCGCTTCAACAAGTTCCAATACCTCAAAGTCTTTAGTAAACTTGGCTTCCCGAAAATTAATAGTTAAGTCCTTCAAGATATTAATAGACATGGGCTCAATTTTATTTTCCATGTAAAGCACATTTGTGGATAGCTGGAATGTTCATCTAACCATATGATTCGAAGCATCTAGATTTAGCAAATTCACTTTTGTGCTAGTATCAATCATAATTTTGCGTAGTAACCAACCATAAATTACTATATCAAGTGTAATCTCTTTGTCAAATTCATGATTATGAGGTGGTAGATTTGCATGAAGTATATGTCTTTCACGCTCAATCCCAATGTGCGTACCTTTTCTCGCAACCACTCCCCCAACAATGGAATGATGTTCTCTTGTCACAACATCTTACACACCTCTTTCAAGTCATCCATTTTTCTGTGGGATTTCAACCTTCCTTGCATGATCCCTGTCACGCACTTATTCCTTTAAACATTATATTTCTTCATGTAGTGCCCTAATAACTTCCTTGGTATCCTAAAAAAATTCCTTTTGGTGTGTAGCATCTGGATACTTGGAATGTATCACTTCTTCCCTTGTAATAAGTGGCTTAGCCTTTAGCGTCTTGTAGTTTTACATGGCCTTAGTATGCATAGTCACCATCATATTTTGTAACTTACGATCATGGGTCTTATTCGACATCCATTGATAAGAAGCGACATGCTTCACTTTAATATTTCATGTGCCCTTTTCCTTCTTCCGAGTCTTGCACGTGTTCATACAACTCTAGACAATATTCCAACTTGTGCATCTTTTCACACCATGATAAATTTATATTTTGAAGGAAATCATGTTGATAATGATAAGGATATTTACATGTATTAAAGTTCCTCACAAAAAAATTCCTTTACCACCATCATGATCTCGACCTATATACGCTGTAAATCCACTATTCCTATTATTTCCATTGACTTGCCCAACATGGTTATGGCCTTCATGCTCCTTAGATCCACTAGCCACACTCTTATGGCGCACTCCTGTCTCAATGGATTTTTACTAGGATCAATCAAATTACAATCGGTGGTTACATGAGTGTGGGATTTGTAAATCTTGCAATACATAGATACCTTCTTGGTAAGCGCATGCTACAACAAAGGGAAATCTTGAACATCATGATTTAGGTGACAAACTTTGCAATCCAATAACAGTGTGTGCTTTGATCCGTGTGGGAAATTATCTTTAGTATGTCCTACTTCACAATATCTACACCATATTCCATTGCACATTTGATGAACTTCATGGGAAATTATCTTCAGTATGTCCTTCCACTTCAAAATCTATACAAAATATTCCACTGTGCATCTCATGAGATACATTAGCAATAATATTTTCCATCTACTTCACCATGGCTGCAATTTGTGTCTCCAAAAATGGGTTTACTCCAGTATCAACACTTCCAATAGCATCATCACACAAAGTAGCTTCCAAATACTCATGCGGATCCAAATAATTCTTATGAGATAGTGCCCATCTAAAAGGAGTCAACAACTCACCAACAAACAACTACACATGATAAATCATATGGATGCCATAAGATGAATTTAATAGTTAGTTTTAAAATGTGCATCATATTCCATTACACTCTCAGATAATCCTTGCTTAAAATAATTGAGTGCATTGATAATATTATGCTCAAGTTCGGAATATGGAACTCAAATATCAACGTAGGACGTACAACATCATAATCCACCACAGTCTAATGTGGATCATAATTTTTGTAGTATTTATGCACATGCCCTTGAAGAGTAGTAGAAAACTAACTTTATTTTCTCTCCGAGGTGTAATTCCTTTGACTTGTCATAGTAGCTCACAATTGTGCACATGCTCTGCTCCATCTTAAATTCCTTTATATTCTGGTAAGCAAAGAGACATATCATAATACACTTGTTGAGGTTGATGTGGGGGTTGCTGGGGATGTGGGCCATGTGCTCCAGATCCAGAACCAGAACTACCACAAGTATTTCCTTCACCTCTCAAACCTTCTGATCCACTATATCCTAATCCTCCTTATCATCTCGACCATCCATTAGTGGGCACCGAGACTAGTTGATGTATTTCCTTGCATCCCAATTGTAGTGCTAAACTAAACTCACATAGTCTATGAAGTTGTAGTAATTATAGATGTATTCCTAATGTTCTATGTGTCCACACTCTTTCCTGAGGATGTGCCAAAAACTATTCCTCTAATCGGACCCCCAAACAATGATCTTGACCGTGTTTCCATGGGAACACTTTTAACTCTATATTTTAAATTTAGCACAAAACAATACCTACTTGTCTCTACTTTCTTAATTACACTAGTCTCGCTTCTCGGTGACTTCTTATGGAACTAGAAAACCATGCACAAGGGCTAGGTCACTAGGTGGGATTAGATGTGCGCATGAAGTCCTCAATATTTATTCCTCTAACACACTCTCATCTAAATATGAAGGGTATTCTCTCTGTGTTTACCTAATGTTGGGAGAACCAGATGTTGTGGCCCCTCGTTTTCCATGAGATCTTAAAATCCTTCGCGAGTCATATCTCTCCTAAACTCTAGGGACTCCTCAATCTCCCTTTGTTTCATAATTTCCCTCTCTCATGCTTCATTATATCCGAGTCATAGGGAGGTGCTCTAAATCTAGCTCTATCATCAATATCTTGATTGATAAAGGTATAGTGCACAAGTAAGATCCATGGGTTTGCACAAGAAGTGGAATTAAATTTCTTCAGACAAATATACATAGAAATAGTTATTCCAAAATCTAACTATGCAATACTCCATCCTACCAATGATCTACAACTCTAGTCCACTCCAAATCAACATCAATAAGAGTTTAGTAATCATTCGGCCCTATAAATCTAGCACTTTCCTATCACATATGATGACAGACACTCATATAACTCTACAGGAAATAAGTTGAAGAACAACTCCTAGAGTGCATCATAAAGGTTTTCTTCCACCCATTTGCGTGCATTAAAATCAATTACAAGTGTTATATATTTGTGCAAACTTGACTTGTCCTTCATTTATCCATCCTTAAATACTCTCCAAAGTGAATCTATATGCCATCTACAAGAAACATCTTGAAAAAATATTGAAAAGAGGTCCTTGCAATCGAACCAAAATATAGTCTTGTTTTCTATACTTAATTGCCTAGACACACTGACACTTCATTCAGAAAGAGTTTAACACTCACCTAAAGTACGTAAAGCCTACGAGGTCCCTCTTTTGTGCTATCTTGTCAATATTTTAGCATACATGTTCATATTAACCATTATAAAATCATACATTCTAGTACAAACATCAGATCCATGAGCTCAAATAGGAAACACACATAATAAGGAAACATAATAGTTCAAACCATTATTAAGATCAGATTCACCATGCAAATAGCATGATCAAATACATCAATTACTAGGATCCATCCAAAATTATCTATTTCATAAATTAATCATGTAACTAAGGCTTAATATATTACAATTACCATCACAGAGTCATGCACGCTAGTAAATCAAGGAAGCATAGCTCTATTGCATCACCTTTGAATACTAAGATAATGTAGATTAAATAATATATATAGGGGTGGGGATTTTTCCTTCAACTCCCATGCATCTCAAAATAGTCTACATGCTCAAAATAGTTATGCACTTACACACAAAAGCAATCATAAGCAAGCATGCTTTCTTTACAATCCTAATAATATATTAAATCTATAAATAAAATATTCTTTAATCCTATTATTAGATCAAATTGTGCATGACTCTTGATCTTCCACTTTGGTCCAAAAATAACCTTTGCTTGGATGTGAAGTCTTCTAGGTTTATTTTTCTTGGGTCATACTCCAATTGCATTTCCTATTTTTAGCCCATGCCATACAAAATTGGCTAAGTCCCAAACCGATCTTCACGGGCATGCACCTCTTTAGCCTACTCTTGCATGTGATTCTACACCCCAATCGCATGCCCTCTCAATACTTAGGACATTTCTTGAATCAAATAGAGACAAATAATTCTCCAACTCAATGAGCTAGATAAATTGAGAAAGAAAACAGTTCATAACATAAATGTAGTGCAAAAATAAATAATCAAATGGCATGACCAATATATTAAAACAAGATAGTTCCAAGAAGGAGAATGGGAACTCATTTTTGACTAAAAACATAAGGATCGCATAGGTAATATTAAAATAAGGTGGCTAGGCCCCTATGAAATTGAGAAGACCTTCCCTAATGGAGCTTTGAAGCGTACTACTATTGATCTTGATGAGATTCAAGTTGTTGCAGAATGACCACATGTTAAGATTATATAAAAATCTAGTTGATAAAGGATCATTTATAGAATGTTTCGAGGATATGAAAGAAGAATGTAGAAAGAAACATCATAATTTACCTCATACATTGATCCTATTGGCTCGCCTTTCAGGATTATAAATAATTGATGAGATTTCAGTACCCTTGGAGCATTCAGTTTGCTAAATACTTCAAGGCTAAATAATTTTTTGAGATTTACCTTTTTGGGTGATCATCAACATTCTGCTAACCCATTTTTTTATATAATGTTTTGTTTTACATGTTTTATCGACAAGTGATTTCAGGAGAGTGTGATATCCATCATTAGAAGAGAGTGCAATGACCAAGAGTTCAACTTGCAACCACATGAAATAATATCCTCTTTTTTTAAGCATCTGGAAGATATCATGGTTACATAAAGGATATCAAAGAAGCATGCAAAAGTGGATGATATACAAAGAATGATTGGAACCCCAACCAATTAGAGTTCCCTCTCTCGAGAAGCATCCGTTTGCAGTAAGGAGCATTCAACACAAGTTAAACCCATGTCTGTAGCATTGCAGGGAACTTTTATGTAGCCAAGAATCCATTTCAATAAAGCATGCACATCAATCATTATAAACAACAACGAGACAAGTGCATGCATTTATTACTTTAATAAAGCATGATTAGATTAATTATATTTAATGATTTATGCCAAATCATAAAGCATGTGACACACTAAAATACTGCCACCTTTTAGCTATGATTTGTCCACTTACACCCTCCAAATAATCCAATTTGTCATAAACATTTTCTTCATGTACTCCATGTTTTCACATTCACTTAATGATTAATCACCCCTAAATGTATTTCTTTTCCCTTGGTAATAAAGTTCAAAGAAATGAAAAGAAATCAACACAATTCATTTTACAAAGTACTTTCAAGGAAAAACAATTTGGTTATGTATTACATGTGGGAGAAGTTGTGTATCCTCCATGGGAGGTGACTTGATAAGATATGAACCTTCTATAAATTTGTAACTTTTGAATCATCTTGAGGTTGTGCAATACTTTGAGAATCATGACTGGATGCAATACATTAACAAATTTCAAGGCTTTGATGAGGCATTTTTGGAAGAGTTTGCAAATACCCTGAACAATGGAGAGGTAAAGGTAAAAGGTATAACATCAGGGTAAGTGATGAGATTTAAGTAGAGGTAGCTGGTTTACCTACTCAAGGAGATCCATTTCTAGACAAAAGCTAACCCAAAAGGAGAAAAAGAGAATTTGCGGACAATGATGAGGAGTTCATCTCATACCGCCAAGGTACTTGTAGGACATCTCTCAAACCTTTATGGGATCAAACTAAAAAGTTATTCATTCAATATTTTACTTGTGAAGGGATATATTTAAGGTTAAATACAATGCATTTCAAATTGTTAAATCATTTGAAAAACAATCATCAAGTGAATGTTCCAAATTTATTTCATGAGATGCTTAAGAAAATGATAAAATAGGTTTTGAGGGTTATGGAATACCTATCACATCACTGTCTACTAGCCATAGTGGTCAAGCACACTTTACATAGCAACAAAACTCATATATCATGGGATGACTTTGTGAAAGTGAAAAATATTGAAAACATTTTCGGAAAAAGGATAAAAGGAGAAACAACACTGAAATTTATACTTCACATATGCCAAAAGTTACACCACCCTATTCCCTACCTCAAGAAGAAATAATTTCTGAAATTTTTCATTCCACAAAAGAAACCCCTAATCCTATATCACCAGAGAGTATCTTTATTACTTAAAATTTATTGAATTTTCCTCCTCGAAACCTCCACTTTCGAAAACAAAATTAAATCTAATCATTATGCTAAAAAAACTAGTCGCTCCCATAGGATTAGGACAAAGAGGAAAAAAACCTCCAGTTTAAGACAATCTCAAACCATCTCATAGGATGGTGATTTGGAATCCATAAAAGAAAATTTGGAGCCTGTACCATTGGAAAAAGAGTATAGAGATACTTCTCCCACAGTAACTCAAGAGACCAGAATATCATGAACAACCAATGGAAGGATAAGAAGAAATAAATCAGAATGAGGGAACAATTCATGAAGTAGAGAGTCATGAAGTGAGACAAGTAGAAGAGCCAGTGAAAGGAGGAAATAAACAAGAATAAATGATCATGAGATGATGTCAATGAAAAAATTCATTGAGAAATTTGTTGAAAAATCACAAAATGATAGTTTATAAGAAGAAAATGTAGAACCAATGCAACCCCAAAATATTATTCATGAAATCATAAAGGAACCTAAAAACCCATCTTGCAATGAGATGGGAACATAAACTATGGGGCCCAATATTGAAAATTTGTTATTGCAAAGGGATGCTTACATTAACAAGATCAAGAAGAAATGGGAAAAGGAGAAGGAAGACCTTATCTCTAAACATAAGGAGGAAATGGAAGACAAAGACAAGGAGATTAGAATAATGAAACAACAAAAGAGGAAACAATACAGGTAGCATTTGACATGCTGAGTTTCATACCCCATAAAATTTATATGCCATATACCTAAAAGAAAATATGTTGTACCACAATTTTACTTGCATAAATTATGATATGATATATGACATTAGATCAGCCAAGAATTTATTTACTTTGTATCATCATAGTACACATGAACTGCAGAATTTATTATGTGAGCTATATTTGCATAATTATGCCCTTCCATATGACAAAGATTGGATCCCAATTATGTATATTGGGGATGTACAAGTTAAGGAATTATGTTCTTATATTTCAAATGAAATGGAAAGAGCTAAGCAAATGGAGGCATATAGAAATTTGGAGAAGGTTACACCACTATATATCAGAGTTGAGGAAACAACAACAAATGAAATTGTAGAATAATATGAAAACTATATGGAAGTGGATGCAATTAGAAACAAAGTGTTGAGAATGAGGATGGAAGCCCACACAGAAGTCAGGAACATGATCAAAGAACATGCAGTTTAGATTATGGACAGAGTTATCACCTGCACTCCAAAGGAAAGAAATGCACTCACATCCAAATATACTTCCAACATTACGTAGGGTGAACAAGTATATTGAAATAACAAATGAATGTGGGGATGATTGGTTTCCTATAGCTTATCATCCTCCAATATTTCATTTCCCAATTACACCTTGGACAAAAAATTTACCAATCAATCAGAGGGTGAAAGAAATATTATATGATAGATTGAGGAGGAGTTATGGATATTTCTATTAGAAGAGGAAGGAATAGGAACACCCATAGATTTCAGGAAAGAATGCAGTTTCCAATAGAAAATATATGAAGCTCTTGAATGAGGAAATTCAATCATTTAAGCCTAGGTGTGGTGATGAAATTTATTAATTACTTTCATAACAAATCATCTTTTGTATTTTGATAATACCATTGTAGCCATGTCTATGTATTTCCTAAGTACATTATTGAACATCACTATTACAACCATGAACTTTTGGCATAATGACTAATTGATATAGTTATATCTAATTATATATATATTTTTATATTATGTGTGAATTTATTCTTCTTATTCCAATAAATTATTTGAATGATTATATGTATTGATGCCACTCTTGGCTTTAAGAAATTTGTCATGCGCAACAAAAGAACTTGTTTGCAACAACTCGTACATAGCATAAAGAACTTGTCTGCAACATAAGGAAATCATTCACAACAAATAAAACACATTTATGAAGATATTTTGAAACATGAAGTGATGACACTTAAGTCCTTATGTGCCATTGGAGAATTAGTTACAATAGAAATGTGGAAAATTGAGAAACAAATCAATCTTTTATTTGGTCATTGATTAAGAACTAGTGAAGAAATGATTGTTAGTTGAACACTTGTTGATTATTCCAAACACTTGTTGAATTGCTCATTTCTTCTGTTGAATACTCCTTATTGTATTCTTATTATTCTCATGTGTTGTAAATGATAATATATAAAGGAAAGGGTTGGTGCCTTGTAACAAGTAAGTTAGAGAGTCAGATTTGGAATTAGAGAAAAGAGTGAACAAAGTTAGAAGAGAATCAGAGTAATCTCTTTTGTTCCTAGATGTAATGTTTTATGCAAATCAATAAATAAATTTGAGTTCTGTCATTTATTTTTAGCTACATATTTAGGAAGGGATTAGCACCCAAGTCAGGGCCCACTTGAGGTCTACTAAATCCCCTCCATTGTTTCATTTCATGCATATTTACTTAGGAACAATATTCTCTCTGAATTTGTAACTTTGTTTTAGTAATAGCATTTAGCAATAGTCCATTTTCAAGTTTGAGTTTTATTTTACTTTCAGCATTGTTATGTGACAGTTATTTCCTTTCCAACCTCTTAGATCAACTATAACTCGTATACAATGCGATGTATTTCAAGTCTACGCTCCTGGTCTGACAACTAAATGAATGTAACCCATTGTATAACATATTAATTGTTGAAAGTTTATTTACACCGCTAACTATATATGATGTACAAATTCTATAAGGATGTTTTAGATATAATTGAGTTCTATAGTGTACATATTTGTAATAAGATCTCATTCGAGTGATAAAAAGTAATTGATGTACATAGATGGTATTCCATAGATTAGGTATCCGCATTGAGGATGAAATATGAAGATGAAATGGCACATAGTATATTAAAATTAGAAAAATCATTGCTATATATAAGGGTCCAAGATTGTATAGGTTATTCAAAACCATCATCCACCATAGATGTGTGTTCTATGATTTTTCCAAGGAAAACAATGGTGTAAAAGATGAAATTTGTAGATGATAGTTAGGGTTGAATTATTTCTTTAGTTAACTAATATTTTGTATGAAAAAAATCCAAGTGTGATGATGATAATTTCAAGAGAGATAAATATTTTGTGATTGGGATTAGGATATGACATTTTTATTAGCTTAAAAAATGTCAAACTTGACATCGCCTAAAGGATAAGTTACCAAATTTCAGTTTTACATTCTCACTTTAAGTTTGTAATTGAAAATTGTTTTTAAAGAGAAAAAATACTTGGGTTGCACACACAATTTGGTTTCACTTGATAGTTTTTTTCCGATGTGTTGATGTTGGCATGCTCCATGATGAAACCTACAACACATAGTTTATTCAATTTCTATAGAAGAAATTTAACTATAGCTCAAATGTAAATAATGTTGGTAACATAGTAAACTTGAAATTTTTACTTAGTAAATTAAAATAAATGATATACATGGAGGGAATACACATGTTCATTTTATGGAGGGATAAGTTTGTGTCATTCTTGTAATTTAGAGATTTGAAAAATAAAAATTAACTACCGGGAGATCGGAGGTAATTAATACCTAGTTGTGTTGAAAGATAAACAAAAGTAGGAGACAGAGAGTCTTTGAAACATCCTTTAAGATAGAAGAGAAGTGTATTGGAAATTTTCTTAACTATATTATCATCCCACACAAAAATGAAATAGTAAAGTGAGGATATATTATAAATAACTTAGCCACGTTGATACCTTCCAAAACGTATAGAACATATCACTTCACAAAACTATATGCCCTTTGTTGTAACCGAAACACAATATAAAAAAGGAATGGATAGCACATTCCCCCACCTTGTGTTTATAACTAAGTATGATTATGCAAATGTTGAAAAATTCAAATGAGAAGAATTACCATGCCCCCACACCCCTATATGATTCATATCTAACTTTTACGATATAAAAGGAATGAAGTACTCATGAGCCCTATGTTCTACTTTGAGCTAAGTATCTATCTGAATATTTAGTATGATTATATAAATGTCTATAAGAAGTAATTTTCTAATAATTACCCCTAGGTTAGGAGTTTCTAGCAAGGGCTATACCTTAATACGACCTTTTTAAAGTTTCTTTGTTTTTACACCAATGTAAATTTTGCCACTTTTTGTATATGTAATGTACATGAGGATATGCACATTATTAACACACATGTATGTGTATTTTAAATTATTTTTATTATTTGTAGATGTGGATTATATCCATATAAACTCCACCTCCTTCGATATATGTATGATAAAGAATTTGAGTACATGGATCAAAAGAAATTATGTGTACATATGTCATATAAATCTAATAATCTTCATTAGATCACATGGAAGGTTATATTGGTGGCCCTTTGTTAGGATTTTAGTCCTATAGAATGGGTGGACATGGTAGATACCATGGAATACAAACAGACTGCAATATGAAACAAGAAAGAGTAATAATAGCATTCATGTGTTAGACATTAAAAAAATACAAGAAAAACAATAGCATATCCAGCTAACATCAAAAATAGTATGTAAGCAATTCATATCAAAGCATAGATATGTAAACACGGGACACCCAAGATGTCACAATAATGGCATAGTGAAGGCATATAGGCCACATATAAAGAGGGAAGTGTGTGAAAAAAGATAGACATAGAGACACAAACATGTAACACCTAGAATATAATAAGATAATCAAGGCACTTGGGCTAGATATAATAATTAAACTAGCAACCAAAAATAAACTAATAGAGAAACCTATAAATCACTATAGAAAACAAAAGTGAAATATCACATATAAAATATAGGTTAGTGTTGCACAAGACACATGTATTAGTCATGTTAAAAAAAGAATATCATATACAAATATATGTAATCAAGTATAATGAGGAAGTATAAAGTAAATGTAGTGAATCAAAACTACAAGTAGAGTGTAGTAAATGCCCCCAAATGATCAACATCATTAGGAAGGGACTAGGATAGAACCTATCATTGTGTATCAAATTGTGTATTTCTTCGGTAAAGCTCAATATAACTTGTGAAAACATGTGTGTTTGTAAATATTATATAAAAAATTATGTTATTTATCAAAATGATATGACAAACAACATATTGATAGGAGAGAGTTAGCAAACCAAGTCATGTGTGGGTCCTAATTTTGTAACTATTTGAATGTTCTTGTATTATGTGATTATTTGAATTTTTTTATGATGTGAATTTTATAATTTATTCATATTTTTAATTTATATATGTACAAGGTTGAGGGGGATAGGTTTCCCCAAAATATATAGGCACTATAGATGTAGTAATTCTAGATGTAACCCCAAGAGGTGAGGAAACATAGAGATGTGGGAGTATAATATCATAAGTATTAATAGAAATATGGAAGTATCAACTTTAACAAAGTACGTGGGAGTAAGTATAGTGAAAAGAAACCTATTATTAATAAATAAGGAAGATAGATCCTCATATTCCCTAGGTATTTTAGAAGGGATTCAACATTAGTGAATATCACATGACTATGGACATTAATTTTTGACTAAGTCTAACCATGCATCATAATGGTTAAGCTAATCAAATATAGGATGCATGGTAACTCTAGAATACAAATATGTACTCATGTAAATTTTTTTGGTTACTTTTTCATTAAAAAATTATAAGTAGTATCTTATTGTACTTAATATTTATCAATTTGTGTAGCTCTATGCTTAGCAGGTACACATTAAGAAATATGTAATGTTTATAAATAAATATTATGTTTTATAGGTAATTGTTGTTGTGTTACTTTCTAGTTGACAAACCCTTTTTGAATATATTATTAAACATTTCCTACTTGAGGACCTCTTTTCCTTTTAAATTATCAAATTGGTGTGTTTCAATGTGCATTGAGATAATACCTAAATAATCATAATCGATGGGATTAAATCAGTAAAATACACAAATTTTCATATTACATATCAAATGTAACATCATAATTTTTATCTTAATTAGTATCAAATTCATCTCATTCTTTAGGATTAGATAGTAATGGTAAATTGGTATTATCCATGATTTTTTTCTCTTTGTTTCCTCCATTTGGTGATTGTGTATTATCCAATTGTTCTATAGCCATTTTTGGTTTCTATTTTTAAGTGTTGTTTCTCATTTTTTTAATGGGTGATTATTCCTAGCTAGATGTTTTCCCATGGTTTTTTTGATGAAAATCCTCTTTTAATGCATAAATGGATCGCATATGATAGATGAATTTTTATAATTTAATATTTCATCATGTTCATCGATATAGATCTATTATCCTTAGGGACCCATTTAGATTTAGGGACTTGATATGAATGAATATGAGAGGACCCACTACAATAGACATTACTCATAGGAGGATGAGAAACTAGTACATGATATTGAGTGATCACAACCCCTACAAAAGGATTTATAAAGAAAGGAGAATGAGGTCTAGTACAATATCGTGTATCAAAATAATTAATGTCCTTATGCTTGAATTGTTGTATCTTCCGATGTAAATCATAACAATCATTTTCAAGATACTCATTGATTCTAGGATTATTGAAAATTGATTTCCTTTTATCTATTTCAAGCTTATGGAGGGGATGATAAAAGTTACAAATAAATATTATTAATTTCCTATTAAGTATCTCATATATATTTTCATTTGGATGTCATGTGGTCTATCATGCTTATAACACCAAAGAGGTACTTTATGATGTGGTTGCATTAATATTGTATATTGATTTATTGAAAAATATGGATTGTTGCCTCTATATATGACTTTTTACTTGAAATAAAATAAGTATCATGTATATCAAGTGTATAAAATTTCTTTCCTTTATCCTTAGATGTAAATTGATCATGATGTGTAGAGACATAAGCATGTAAGGGATTTCTTAGATGCGTTATCTCATATTTGAGAGATTTGATCTTGGGACTCATAAATAGAATTTTCAATTGAGAATATTGTTATGAAAATTTTCATTTTTATGTTTTGATCAAGGGACAACAGCATATGGTATAAAAACGTTTATTTACTTGTTATCATTTTCAAATAGATTTGCACACGATGTAGATATTTAGAATTGATAAATGATAACTAGAAATAAAATACAACCATGGAAAAGAGAGGGAATATTTGGATGCTTATATAGATGTATGAGTAGTTTTGAAGTGAGTAATAAAGGTAAGCCCAAAAGTGATTTAAAGAAAAAAATTATAATCATCAAATTAAAAAAATGACCAATTACAAACATAAAATATGGATAGGAAAAAACAAAGAGATGTATTTATGATCTGAATATGAGGCACAAAAACCTCCAATCAACAAATTGTATTTTTTTGTTATGCTTTTATTACCATAAATAGTAATTTTGGAATTCTTAAAATATGCCACGAAAAAACTGGTTTTTATTTAATTTATATGAATAATTATAAACCTTAAATGTATCTAAAACTTAATTTTATGCTTGAAATATATGATAAATGGTGTTATGATTGATAAGAAACTAGGTAGAAATAGGCCCAAAGGAAGGCCTAAGAATGAAACCCTTGGTAAAATTTTGAAAAAAAGATGTAGGGCATGGAATAGATGGGAATGAGAATTAAATCTAACTACACAAAGTGAAAATGAAACCTTAGGGAAACTCGGTTTTGGAATAATGCAAAACATTTTATCATAAGTCGGGTTCACCAAATGTTTAAACCCTAAACATTATAAGCAATATAAGTAATATACAACGTAAGGGTTTTTGAAAGGGATTATTTTGAATTAATAAATTAACATTAATCATAAATAGTCATAATCACACATTAATAATTATAACTATGATAAAACAATAAGATGATTTTATTGAAATGTATATAGGGATAAAAACATATAGCTATGCAGATTGGCATAGGGAATTTTGGTTCAGTAGACTAGATAAATAATATCTTCTAAGCTTAGAAGTATTTTATTTATTAAATTCAAACAATCAAATGCCTCTTTATAGGATTGTACAACTCTACTTATTAGGTTGTATAGTTTTCCCCTTTTTATGGTTTGGGATCTATCGACAATAGGGGTTTTAAAATTCTCGTAATCTTTTATTTTAAGGAAATGACTGTCATTGTATTTTTCCCTAGCCCACAAAATTTTAACACAACTTGTAATAACCTAAAAACAAGTAGAAATCCTAAATACCTACAATAATATTCATTAAATCATTAGATAAAAAAAAAAGAATAAATTAATCGTGGGTGAGGATGGTAATCAAACCATGCTAAACCAATCCAAGTGTTGCACTACATCCCCTCGAGAAGTATCAAGTTTAATATATTTCTCCTAGTGTATGTAATTTAAGACAACCCTGTATGTGTTTACTCATGTCTCTTGACACAAATATAGTGGAATACCTATAGTGTAGTTAATATAGCCAACATGGTAGTAGTGTGATACAATGTTCTTCACTGTTATTCTAAACCATTTTCCCCCTTCAAGATATTTTGGAGTGAATTTCTCTTGGTAAAACATGACGCTAAGACCTCGAGTGTTTGGAAATAGAAAAATCTAGACTCTTTGATCTAGTTGAGTACTTTAGACCTATTATAGTAGATGTTATAAATGATTTGCAACTACTTTAGGAAGAGTTTATACAACCTTGAGTTGTTTAACTTGCTGATATTTACAATAGGATCAAATGAGTGATAAAGTGAAATTAAAATGTTTATATAGGATTCCAAAGGTTAGATATCCACATTAAGGTAAAATGGGAAGATGAAACGACACACATAAGATATTTAAATCGAAAAAGAGACATTAGATGGAAGTTTTAAGGACAGTACATGTCGTGCAAGGCCATAGTCCTATATAGACCTATGTTATATATTTTTTTCCAAAACAATAGTGATGTAAAAGATAAATTTTGGGGTTGATATCGAAAGGACCTTGGTCTATTGGTGATGACGTTGGCTCTCATGGATCCCACCAGGGATCAAGTATTGATGAGTACAAGGCCTAGAGATACCCGACATAGAGATTCAAATGTTTGAGGAGAGGATTGTGCCCTGTGTGAATTTGATGGTGTGGATTCCCCTTACCCATATTTTATTAGCTGAAGGTGCTCGCTAGTTTAGTTTCTTCACATAATTTATATCATGAATCTATTTGTTCCCTCTAGAACATAGGAAAATATGTAATTAAACAATCTAATCTAGTTCCCAATTGGGCTACTATCCAGTCAAAAAATAAATAGGTTGATTGATTGTTTAAATTAATTAATATTCTCTAATTCAATGATAGAGTTGTGAGGGTGAACAAGTCATAGGATGTGTGTGTGTGTACTAATTAGACTTAGAATGTGAGAATTTATATTTTCATATGAACAAAGACAAACTTTTATTTCTAAATGATAAGCTACCAAATTTAAGTGTCTACAACTAATGTAATCACTAAAAATATTAACAAAGAAATTTATTCTCTCTCCCTATTCTAGAAATTGAAATTCTTTGTATAATTTATTACTTGGTAAAATATGTCCATCCCAATATATATGATGACAAATGTTATTGAAAAATTTACAATTCCAATCCCGGCCTTGTGGGTGGGAAGGCACCCTTAGGGATCATGAAGGAAATTGGATGTATGCATATGTTGGGCCTTTGGGGATCTACATCAATAATTTTGATGAGGCTATGGATCTTCTTTGGGCATTAATTTAGCTACAAATAAGGGTTTTAAAATGGTTCAGATAGAGGGGGACTCTATGATTCTTATTAATGCCCTTAAGAAGAATCAGAACTATAACTAGATGTTTGGCAATATTATTTCGACATCAAGGAGCTTCTTAAGGCCTTTGAAAAAATCACTTTCCTTCACACTCCACGTAGTGGCAAAAAATGTGTTGATCGATTGGCTAATCTGGGAGTGACTAGTAATGATTTTAAAATTTGGGACAAAGGGGATGAAGTCCCAATTGCAATTAATAATATCCTTATACATGACATGAAATAATTTGAAGGCCTTCTCCCAAATGAGTGATCTTGTCATTAATAATTGTATGATTGGTAAGACTGGTCGCATGTGTGAGATCCTTGTTGAGATCTTTATTTATAACAAACTTAAAGGGGGTACTTTCTATTTCTTTTCCATCTGTAAATTCCTCTTGATTAGGAAAAGTATTGGTGGTGATAGGTGAGTGTGTTACTCTCTAGCCATGGAATGATTTTAAACAATCCCTCGTTGTGGCGCATCTTGAAGATTGGGGGCTTCATAAAGTTTATATCTAAACTCAAAGGGTCGGACCCTTCTCTTGTCCTCGATTTTGGATGTTCTTGGGATATATGAGTAACCTTGTTTTTCTTTTAGGATATTGATGTCATTCTTTTGTACTTGAAATTGAAAGGGCATATTCAAATTGTATTGTTTGGAAAATTATAATGTATTTGTATTTATTGTATTATAAATCTTATGTACATATACTCTTTTGAAATGGTCATGTCTTCACTTATTTTTTCCTCATATTTTACTTCTGTAAGGTTTAGGAAAGTAAAATTGTTATATTCGAATTAATACAAAAAAAAATCCGTTAAGGGCATGGGTTCTTATTGAACTAAAATTTGTTATCATTTATTAAATGGCTGTTTTAAAAGATCAGATGGTCATGATTAAGACATGTAATCATGGTCAAGAAACTTTGAATTGTTTTTCTTTTTGTTCCCTTTCCAAGTGTGCATGATCATGTGCTTGTCATTCCCCATGTGACTCATGAGAAATACTAAAATTTATGTATTCCTTGAACCTTGTGAGATGTTAATAAACTCTTTTTATTCGTTCAGGTTCCTTACAAATTTATGGACTTTCCCCCTTAAATGTCTCATGATATTTTCTTGACTAGTGACCACGCAGGTTGGTCATCTATGGAAACAAGTTACACTTTGTGAAGTCTATTGAACATTGTTGTACATACCCTAAAGGATAGGCTTGGAGACCCATTATAAAACCTTTCATGATATCTGCGCTTTTCCTTCACATGTGTGACTCATGAGAAATACTAAAATTTATGTCTTTCTTGAACCTTCGAGATGTTAATTAAAAATATTTTTATTCCTTTATGTTACTTCCAAATGAATGGAATTTCACCTTTCAATGTCTCATGATCTTTACGTGATTAGTGACCACGCAGTTGGTCATGTATGAAAACAAGGTATAGAGTGAATTCTCTTTAACCTTGTCGTATGTATCCTATAGGATAGGCTTGGAGGCCCATTATGAAACCTTTCTTTAACTTTATTGTGGTTGAATTATAATTTTTAAGGTTTTATTAGTGAAAAACAAGATATCATGTTTACTTGGTAAATCACTCTATGCATTGTTTTTTCTAGAATGAATAATTTCGAATATTGACACCTTCCTTGTTTATCCTCGCTTCTAAAACAAATATGATACCCTTACTTTAAATTATATATTATAAAATTTAAGCGTCGATAAATGAAAATCCACGTGAACCTTAAGGTATAATTTTTCAAAAGCTTGCTATTTATATAGAATGAATGAATAGGTATTTCCATTAACCTCTCCTACATCCCCCTCTAGCTAATCTATTTGGGTAAAGAAATAATTATTTTAAGTATTTGATGGTAAAAAAATAATTCTTTTAACTATTTTATGTAATTACTCTTTCTTTTATAACTCTTCTCCATTTGGTAGGTGGATGTTGTAAACAAACTAAAAACTATACCTATTCCTAATACTCCTTACCACTGTACAATGTGCCAAATCAATTCTAAAATGAATTCTATACCATTATCTCTCCACATTCCATTATAATTCACCCAAATCCCCTTATAATTAACTAAACTAATTCTATCATACATAAAATATACACTTATCTTTGTTAGTATATGTTATTATTTATCATTTTATTTGTTTTTCAGGATAATTCTTGCACTTGTGTTAGCTCTACACTTCTTGTGTTAGCTTTCTTAGGTACACTCGTTACATTGATTTAGCTTCATAGTTTTGTTGAGTTATCTTATTTTTGTGTAGAGTCGATCTCTTTGTCGGTATCAGTTAGTGAGATTTATTCACCATTGATCTAGGTGGTAGTTACACTTTCCTCCTATATATGTAGTAATGTATTGATTTGATTATTGAGCTAATATATGGAGTAATGTATTGATATGGAGAAGAGTAGTGAGATAGAACCATTTGTTGTTCTATTACAATGATCTCATTGTCGTTCATAACTTGTAGTTTTGTGTGTGTATGATAAGTCTTACCTTTGTGTAATTCACATCTCACATTTCTCACCAACGCACTCTTTAATTTAGTGTATTCCTCACGTTCTCAATATGGTATCAAAGAGTAGCTCATATTAAGCATGTTTGGTGTTTTTTTAAGGAAGTGTTTGATTTTGGAAATTGTAGTAATTACAAAAGAAGGTTTCACATTACTCTATTGCTAATAATGGAGAAATATTTGTAGTTTTTTTATTTGGGCTGTTTTCATGTAGATCGTGCACCCGTTTAATTGCTCACATGCAACATTTGGAACTTCCCCAAGGTGTGGTACCTCGTTGCCTTGGGATGAACCTCTAGAGAAGGATAGCTTCCTTTGGAACTTAGGGTGCCCGATTTAAGATCAATGTGCAAGTAAAAAACTTTAAATGATTCTAATCTACTCACTTCACAAGGTTCGAGTTAGAAATAACAAATAAAGAAAATGCGGTGATACACCAAGAGTAAAACTAGATAATCGGACAAACTTTATGCCAGAAAGGGGTAACTTAGAAAGGATAAAACAACAATCACAATCTAATTCACCTAATTCTATTTGGACAAGGTAAATAACAAACCATAGTCAAAAAAATATACATCTCCTTGTAAGACCCCAAGTATACATAACAGATAGATCAAATCTGATTGAAAACACAATTAACAACTATTGCAATATAGAAAATACACATGTCAAGCATCTCTTTCACTTATGACAATTAGTGATATTGTAACTTTAATAATAGAAGGAAAATAATATTTCCACAACTGATATTAAAAAAAATCATATCACTTTACCACATAATGAAATAAGATATTCTGAAATAAAGGTAAGTTAACCACTTACACTAAGGAATTGTGTATCCACAAAGCATACATTGATCAACCATTAACATAATAAATCATATTATTCATGACAAAATATTACTCTGAATTTAATTGAAAGGCTTTAAAGTCTTCAAAGCACACTTCCAAGCTTAAAGAGTAACTTCCCAATTATCTCTCTATATCTAAAAACCTTCATGCACTTAACTATTTATAAGTTTTCATGTTGAGCCATTACAACTAGACCATAATTTTTTTACTAAAAATAGAATATCATTATGTTCGAGGGAACATGCTCCCATAAAAATAGCGCAGGGTGGTTGTAGTGGTTTGACTCCATCAACCCCTGCAACTTGGAATGATCCAAAGCTTTGAAGCTGTCCTTCCATGGCCACCTATCTTTAGCTTGTCCTTGCAACACTCTCTCCTTCTTAAGTTTTTTCTTGCTCTTTCCCCATGCAGCCATCCAATGCTTGTATTCAATGAAATGCTTGATAAATTCTTATACTTATCCTTCCTCGGCCCACACATGTAATGGTTCACCACATATCTTTGTCTCAATTTCTCTTTGCTACCTTGAGTGGAATTATACTAATTTTACTTTCCAATTTCTCCCATCAACATGTGAAATTTTTGAATGAAACCAAACTGTCAATGGAGTCACCTTTGAAATTCCTAGTCACCTCATTGACCCTCTTCACCAAATACTTGAAATTTGACTTAATCTAATCTACCAGAAGAGCATAAATGTTTTCATTGAAGAACTTGCAGTTAACATTATTAAACTCTTATGAGATGTCATTCAGAGCATCCATTATTTCCACATGCTTATCGTCCAATTTCTTTATTAAATCCTGTAATACCTAGGACATAAATTCCATAGCCTTTTGATATTAAAACAACTTAGAAACATCATCGATTACGTCTTCTTGAAGAAGTATATTTCAATCTTATTATTTGATCTCTCTCCATGTAGTCAAATTCAAATTCAAGTTATTATTATCCTCGAGAGAAGGCTTCATCCATTCAATGAATAGAGGATCTTTCAGTCTGTAAATTATTATATATTTTAATAGCCTCTTTAATCAATGAAATGGATTTTTAAGTATATGCTCTATCCACCCATTCACTGATATTCCCTTCTAACCTATCTTCTCAATCTCATGATAGGAAATATCATCTAGAGTGGAAGAAATTGTTAGAGCAGTAGTAGTTGAAATATCAGTGGATGGAGTAGGTTGTGTTACCTTTCTCAACAGGCGGTGAGCTACTCAACTTTTACTTTAAGCTCATCCTTATAAGCTTTGTATTTTTTTATTTCTCCAACAATTTTTCGAGAGTCTTCTGTACATATTGTTTGGCCCCTTCGTGTATTTATTTTCCTAGTGAAAATATGGAAATTTTGTAGTAAGATGTTGTGATAGTTTCTTTGGGTTTTCCCTCACCGGGAGTAGTAATTTCCACAACCCTATCTCCGATTGGTTTCTTGATAGGTTAGAGATGATCTTTGGTCACTTGGCTTGTCTCTTAGGAGTAGGTTCCAAAAAACTCATATCTATAACATCCACCAGAGCTATTTATTCTTTTGTTTTGGAGTCTGGTGAAATAACCATTCCGGTATATCAGATGCTGATGGAAGTGGAACAACTTATTTGGTATCGGATAACTAAACAATAAAATGGAGCTGGTAACATTAGTTGGCACTAGAATGGAGGTGGTAATGATATATGAGGTGGAAGTGAGAATATCCCCAAGGGTGGATACAACGAGGCTAGAAGATGAGATGGAAGGAAATTAAAGTTGTAGAGGAAGTGAAGTGGAAACTAGAGACCCAATCATCTCCCCTACTGAGAGAACAAGAAGAGATGAAAATACCTAGGCCATGGACGGGGATGGAAAATAAGAAATGAGTGTAGAAGTGGAAGGAAGTGATGGAGGAAGTGATGATGGTAAGGAAGGATAGGATGGAAGATTATGTGATTAACTTGGGGAATCAGTGACATCAACAATTTCTAATGTAGGTATTACTGGAGACAGGGTTGGAAGCAAGATACCTGGAGAGACAGGAACTTCCAACAACAAATGAAATCTTCTCATGAACTATATAAGCCCTTTGGGTAGACCTATTCCCTTTAGTAGGTGTTGAAGACTCGTTGTTGATTGGGCTTCTATTTTTATAGGTTTATCTAACCCTTTGGGTAAAATTCCCAAGGTAGTCAAACAATTATATGTCTTATACAAAATGGACCCCAACCTCTCTTTATTATTACAAAATTATTCTACATACCAATCAATCCATGGTAATGGTTGATTAGCGACAGTGTTATCCTTGTAAACTCCATCCAATATTTCCTCTTCATCCTCTATTTTCTTTGGAATCTCTGCGATCCCAAACTGTCAAACCATATCTAGGGTCATCCTTTCATATTCTCATTTCTGGATAATGAAATCATCTCGACAATGAATCCAAATGTCTTCTAATTAGGGCACATGAGAATTGGATAAACCTATTTCACTATAATTTCCCCAATAATTAAAATTGGTTCGAGGATGAAATGTTTGCAAGGTCACTTTTGACATTTCTACATCCACATTCTTCACCTTGTAAATACTTGTACAAGTATATCTGCTAATTGAAATAGGAAACTAGACTCCCACCTTGTGTCATTTGTTCTAGATTTTATGGTACTCAAGAAATTGTCGAACCAAATCCAACAAAACCCATTTTCCGGTAGGACATATTGTGACCTATAAGGAGCAACTACAAAACTAGGAATTCAAATGTATGTGAATGTAGGAAAGCTGTAGGTTAATAGCTCCTCACTTGCATACTTATTTAAAATATTCATTTGAAATCCTTCGAGTTATATAACTCCTTATCAAAACAATAAAGGATAACTGATGAAGAAGGCATCATTGATCCTGTGAAAGTGTTTTCTACCCTCATCCATTGTAAGCTAAGGATAAAAATCATAAATTTGTGAAGCACTCCTAACACCTTTAGTGTTCAACCCAGTGAAATCTCCCATAACAGCTATAACATAGACCAAGAAAGAGGTCATGTAAAATTTCTTTGAAGACAAAACCTTACTTAATTGAAAATAGATGGAGTTGCTGATATGCTCCCCCATTGTATGAATTCCTTATTTTTCTTAATGGTGGCAATGTATAAGAACATCCATTCCTGAAATTCTTTCACAGAGGTAAGGCCTGAAACTCTACTCAATAACACGATAATATCGTTCACTTCTAGATGAAGTTTGATCGATAAAGGGTCTTTGGCAACTTGGTGACACTCTTGGCCAAGTAGCTCTTCATCATGACCCTTGTACATAAATCAGTTTCTTTATCCCAATGTTCAACGGATTCCTCTAGTGAAATTGTGGCATAGTCCTCAACATTTATGAGCTTAAACAAGTTTTCAAAGAAATCAACATCTAATCGAATTACCACATTGCCGTCAAGCATCTTTCGCTAACTTGGAATCCTCATCAAAGTGGGTTGTTGCAGCCAAGATGAATTCGGGGTAATGCATTGACTCAACAAAACCGGAAGCAAAAATAAGCCCACTATCATATATAGTTTGCATCCATAATTTCTTGTTAAGATCCTTTACCCTTGCCCATAAATCGGAAAATCTACTCCGCCCGAGATCACCATGTCCTATATTCCCTAAGTCTGAAGATAGAAAAGAGTGAGGAGAAACTCCTAGGCATGTATATTCAATTTTTCTTCTCCTTTTTCTAAAGAAGTTTACATTAAGTTCAAGTTTCAGAATCCAAAAGATCCTTTGGAAATTTGTAACAAATCTTTGCGAAGTCTGAAATGTTGAAGTCCAAAATTCTGAAAAGACTCTAACTCCTAAATGCAAAACCTTTGAAAACCTAAAATAGCAGATGTCCGAAAGTCTAAAAAAGGAATCTCGAAATCCACGAAAATGAATCCTTTGAAAAGAAAATCTCGAACTCGAAAAATGAGAATCTCCAAACTACGAAAACACAAACCTCTTAAACAAGAAATTCTGAAACTCTGAAAAGAAGAATCTCTAAAAGAAAAGAATTCCAAACTCCAAAAAGAAGAACCTCCGAACTCCAAAACGAGAAGCTTTGAACTCAAACAAAGAAACCACCGAACTCGAAAAGGCAGAGTCATAAAGTGAAAACTTTGCCGAAGGCACGAATAAGAAGTAAAACATTGGGAGGATCTTGAAAACTATGATGAAATATAAGCTAAATACCTACACATGTTGTATTTTTAGAATCATGTGGAGATCAAGAAAAACTTTCATGTTAATAATGGTGGACGCTAAGGGTTCCATTTTAAAAATAGAATAAACAAAAATAAACAAAAATAGACAAGGAAGAAAATCCTGAAAAGATCATAAACCAAAAATAAATAACCCAAAAAAATACCTTGAAAAATACACCTCGAAAGTACAAAGAATGCGGTAAAAATAAGATTGTCGAGCAAATAGTCGAATGTGAAAATGACAGGTAAAAACTTGAGTTTATATAGGAAAACCTAAAATTAATGCTCTGAACCCGACACATGCATAAATTGGCAAGAATTAAATGCCCACGAAACTCCAAAGTCGAAACCCGAAAGTGTGAAGTTCTAAAATTTTATATTTTAAGAGTTTGAGACTTCGAGGACTAGAGAGTTGAAGATTTTGAAAAGGTAACAAAATACTCCGAAACCAAAAGTTTGAAGTTCTGAAATTTTAGGACTTTAGAGTTTCAAAATTTTAAACTATGGGAATATTTTTCTCAAAATAGCAACATAGACTTCCGAAACCCAAAATCTTGAAGTTCTGAAATTTTGGAACTTCGAAGTTTCGTGTTTCGACCTCCAAGTTAAAAAATCACAAATTACCAAAAGACAACCTCTGAATTCTAAAAGTTTGAACGTTCAAAATTTCAGACTTTTGAGCTTTCGGAGTTCAAAACTCCAGAATAAAAATTTTGATTCTAGCATTTTAATCCCTAAACAAGAAAACTCCAAAATATGAAACCGGACTTTTTATACTTTCATAATTTTAGAGAACTTTTAACATATTTCTTAAACACTTCCAGGTGAAAGATTTGGATGAAAAAATCAAGTTTA
Organism: Taxus wallichiana var. yunnanensis; assembly: GCA_018340775.1. Taxonomy (NCBI): domain Eukaryota; kingdom Viridiplantae; phylum Streptophyta; class Pinopsida; order Cupressales; family Taxaceae; genus Taxus; species Taxus wallichiana. Next base: position 66,019,883 of record CM031233.1, read on the forward strand.
TTTTAACATCTTCATTTCAAGGTAGATTTAAAGGTTAACATTTTTTATGACTTCCAGAGAATGCTTTCCTAATAATTGTTAGGGCCAATATCCTTATACAAACCTTTGGGAAAGCAGATTCTAGGAAGAAAACTACATTCGAGAGAATAGACAAAACAAAAGAAAAGGAAAAGAAAAATAAAACAATGTGTGAAGCACTTGGAGGAAAAAACAAAATGAGCACTTTGTGTAGGGGTGAAACAATCTCAAAAGATTATTTTGCAATGTATCCCATTCACGTGAATGGGAATTTCTTCTCCATTAAGCCTAGATAAATGAAATGAATTCACCTCTTTGCAACTCATGATGATGTATGGCCCACTCTAGAGAGCGTCAAAATTGGCATGCCTGCCTGGTTTGGCTCTATCTTCGTCCCATTTGAGAACTAAATCTCCATCTTGGAAATGCCTATAGATGTTTTCTTATCAAATGATTTCTTAAAATAAGCCTAATGTTGTTCCAAATTTCTCATAGCCTTGTTTCACACTTCTTCCAACTCCATGAGTTCAAGAAACCTCATTGACAAGGAATCATTCTCCATAACTTCAAGTTGATGACCTAACTCCAAAGAAGCTATTTCCAATGAGACTGGAAAATTTGATTCCCTTCCATATATAAGCATGAAATGTTAACTTTTGATGGCCCTTTTAGGTGTGATTCGATCTACCCATAAGGTAGTCTTAAGCTGTGTATGACAAATCCTCATGTTAGTCTCCATCGTGCGTTTGATAATTCTTATGAGGTTTTTTTTACTAGATTCATCCATCCCATTCCCTTGTGGATAGTAAATGGATGAAGTCTTTAGGTAGACATTTGTTCTTAACAACCCATTTACTCAAATTTAGACCAAGAAAATCCATTGCATTGTCAAAAATAACTATGAATGGAACATCGAACCTTGTCATTATTTTTTCCAAGAAATTGAGGACTTCCTTCTCGTTTCATTCATTCAATTCTACTGCATCTACCCATTGAGTAAAGTATCCCATTGCAGTAAGAACCCACTTATGTCCATCGCTAGATGGAGAATACATCATTCCAATGAAATCCAACCCCCATTGAATGAAAGGTTGATCCACTTGAATTGGGTGCAATGGAAGAGCTATCAACTTCTGCTTGCCGGTGAAAAGGGCACATTCCTTACATTTCCTCACCTAGAGATGGGCATCTTTGAACAAATATGGCCAATAGTAACTGCCCGCATAATTTTGGTAGTGTCGTTTGCACAAAGTAATGTCCTCCAGATAGGCCATTGTGGAATTATTCTAATATTTTACTTACTTGTTCCGGTTTCACAGCAAAGAAGAACACCATTCAAATCCTTTCAAAAAATAATATTATCCACAGGACATACGTAATAGACTTGAGATGAAAGGTACATCTTTGAACTTTATCCATGTTTGAAGGATATACTCCGAGAGGAGGAAATTTTACATCTTAGACAACCAATCAACTTGATCATCACCTTCGTCAGTATTTAAGAGCGTAACATCTTCATCATCTTTGATCTCCATGTCTATAGCAAGTTGCTGACACAAACCCTTACCTCTAACAAGTTTAGTGACTTTTATGTGTACGTCATACTCCATCACCTTCGTGATCCATCTAACACGCTTCTCATTCATCTCTTTGTTCAACAAAAATTCCTTGATGCCAAGATGAGAAACCATCAAGTGAATTTTGTTGTTGGACAACATGTGCTTAAATTTATTCAAAGCTCGAATAACTACAAATAATTATTTCTCAAAAAATGAATATTTGAGTTCATATTCTTTGAGGGATTGACTAAAGAAATCAATTGGTTACTCCATCAGACCATCATTTTTCTAGGTGAGGATCCCTTAAATTCTCTCTTGACCTGCAAAAGCATAAAGAATAAAATCTTTATCAAACTTGGGGTTCACCAACCCGGGAGCTTGAGAAATGGTCATTTTGATAGCTTCAAATATCTCCCTCCCTTCCTTTTTCTATAAGAATGGCATATTTTTATTTATCATGGTTATTAGTGGTTTAGCCAATGTCATGAATTGAGGGATGAATCTCCACACAAAATTTATGGTTCCCAGAAAACTCTGGAGACCTTTCTTGTGACTTAGGAGAGATAAGGACATAATCAAATGAATCTTGGCTAGATCAATTGACATTCCTTCGATGAAACAACATGTCCTAACAAATTTCCCTTTTACACTTTGTAAGAATACATTTTTGGGGTTAAGTGAAACCCCATATTCTCTACATCTTTGGAAAACCTTCCTTAAATGCATGATGTGATCTTCTACATGCTTAGAATGTACAGTTATATCATCAAGGTAAACCAAGATGATATCATTGATTAGTCCTTTAAATTCCATGTCCATGGCTCTTTAGAAAGTAACCCGACATTGGACAATCCGAATGGCATTTTTTTGTATGCATATATGCCCACTTGAGTAGTGAAAACCATTTTGAATTGGTCATATTCTTGGACTATAATTTGACTTTAACTTGAATATCCATCAAGAAAAGAAAATCTTTGAGCTCCTGCTATCATTTGAAGGATTTTCTTGATTGATGGAAGTGGATAATGGTCTTTCAACGAGGCACGGTTAAAATCCCTGAAATCTATGCACAACCAAATCTCTTGGTTCTTCTTCCTTAGAAGAACCAAATTGGCTACCCATGAGGAATTCTTGATGGGAAAACATATACAGGCATCGATGAGTTTGGTTACCTTCTTTCTCATTAGTGGTGCAATTTTGGGATTAATTGGCCTCTATTTATGATGAATTGGCTTGGAATTAGGATCTAGTTCAATGATATGTTTTTCTATACGTGGATCGAAACCATAGAGGTCTTTGTAGCTCTATGCAAAAACATCATGATATTCTTGACACAATTTGATCAAATATTTCTTCTCTTTAACAATACATACTTTGTCAATCCTTAAATGTTTTTCAATTGCCACCTCAACTTCCTCAAATTCCTCTTCCTTGACCACCATATTTGTGATTTTCCGTTTCGCTTCATCATCCGAATTGAAGATGGATTATAGAGTAAATAATTTTTTGGTATATTGTTTCCCTTAAAATCTATAATTTGATCACCATACGATTTTTGCATTTTATCTTGGTGTTTGGCAGCAAATTTTACCTCTTCTTGTAGGAAAATAAAAATTTATTTTTATTATCAAACACTTTCCAACTACTAAAAGTATTTGGAAGTGTGGGATGGACCACCATTTTGACCATTTTCTTCCCTTCCTTCATGATTTCTATAGGTATATCGATCTTTGTGAGCCAATTATAGAAAGCCTATCAGCATCCTAATTTTCTTTGTCTAGAGGCTGCATGAATCCCAAAAGCTTTGAAATCTTCTATCAAGTCCCAAAATCGATTCTTATATGATCTTAAGAGATCATTTTTTGATGCATTGTGGGCCGTCACTTGATGCACAACCAACTCACTATCTCCAAAGATAGTCAAAGCCTTGATTCCTCTCTTCTGAGCTAGTTGAATCCCTTGTATGAGGGCCTCATATTCGGTGACATTATTGGTGTAACTAAATTACAACCGAAAATATGAGAAGTATTTATCTCCTTCTGGAGAAATCAACATAACTCCCACACTGGATCCATTTTTACTTCTCGAACCATTGAAGAACAATTTCCACAATCCCTCAAAACTATTCAATATTTTAACCAATTGAGGTACGATTGTACCTTCTTCATGAATGTAGTATGTACCCAATCCAGTTTCCTCCAAAATAGTAAACTAGATTCTTCATCTGCTAATAAATCAGCGTAGGGATCATATTGATGATCTATACTTACCTCATCAAACATCATATCTGGAAATTCTTCTACGAGAGTAGTTGGTTCATGATCAACATCTTCCTCTTCTGGGTCACAAATGGCATAATTCCCATTTATGGGATTAGCGGTGTAAGGCTCCACATGATTATGGAAAATCAGCTCTGCTCTTATAGTCACCTTCATCCCGTACTAAGTTCTAAGAATCATATGTGAATAGTCTGATGACAAGTAACCACCCATTTTGCAGTGAAATCTCATGATAGGAAAATGGCGAAGAGAGGAGGAAGATCAATAATGGATATGTCCTATGTGAACAACAAGCTAGGACATGCATGGATGATAAGTTAGAGTCCCTTAATGAATCCGACAGTCTAAACTGTTGTACCATCTAACTAGACAAATCCCCTTGAGATTGGAGTATATGGTATTCCCAATACATTTGCAATCTACTTGGGCATAACGAAACTCATCGGATCTATAATCAATCATGCAATTATGCACCAATGATTAGGAATATATAGAATGGTGGAGGTTTCATGGCCTTAAGAATGCCTTTCCCTTCTAGTTAACAAATACTTGTTGTCATTTTTGCTTCATGACTTGATGATCCATTAGTTGTACTAAAATTGTTCAAAGCCTCATGCAAAAGTAAGTTCCTTTGAAGTGAACTAAGAGTGCATCACACATAGTGATGCTTAGGTTGGTTTTCTTAATTTGTTCCATAATAATAAATGGAATCAATACTACTTTTTTGATAATCTTTTACACATTAGAATCCTCTTTTGGAAAATTCTTTTTACGTATCATGATACCTAGAGACCCTTTCTTTCTTGTAGCTTGACTAGTAGATGTTTTCGGTGATTTATTTCTGGATCCTTATCAACTACTATTGGTGTTTGAGGTTGTGAAGTAGATTCTGATCAAATTCGAAATGTTTAGATTCTATTTCTCTCTTTTTAGAATGTGTATTTTCCGCTATAGAGGAGGCATCAGTATTCAAACCGTAAAAATCATCTATTTGCCAATTTAGTAGTGTGGTTTCATCAGAAGGTTGATCTTGGTTCTCTTGTGCAGATGATCTGACTGATGACTCAGGTGGGGTAGATATACTTTGGACCATAAGATCTTGACTCAAAAATACATTTGGGAAAATATTTTGGTTGTGAGGCTGAGAACAAGGGTAACACCATTCATAATATTGGACAAGATTGTTTTGGATAGTACTATGGCTCTAGATGAACTGGCAGCAAGAGGGTTCTAAAAGTTCAAAGGTTTAACATTTGTAGCTTGATTTGTAGCTTGGTTTTGGGACTGATTACTTCCTTGAAAAGGGGGTGACCTATTTGTTATTAGGGTTGAAACATACGAGCATATTGATATTGTTGCCTTTTTATTGTTACAAGCTCATCCCCGAAGGTTTGCAGCAACAATTTGACCTCAGCCAGATCATTTGAAGGAATAGAAACAGTCACAGTTTATTGATTGGAATTTTTTGGAACATGAGCTATGACTGGTTGTTTCCCTATAATTTAAAAAAATAGAGGTATGAGAGGCCTAGGAGTGATCTTTCCTGCTTGAATGAAATAATTTTCAGCTCTTATAGCAATTTCATAAACATCAGGAATGATAATTCCCCCATAGATTGAATCATAACTATTATGTCATTGTTAAATACCCATAAATAATACAGAAAATCATTACTTGGATACAGACCTTATGAGAGTTGGGATTTTGTTCCAAGTCTTGTCAAAATAGAAATTGAAATCACTCATGTATTCATGAGGAGCTCTTCTTATGGTCGTGAGTTGATCCATAAGTTATAGATGATCACTTTTTTTACGCAAACTACTTATAGATTTTTTCACCCAATGCTCAAACTCGAAACCATTGAAGTGCTTTACCCTTAAAAATAAATAGCAAGGAGTCTTACCGCCACATTGTCCTCCATAATTTTATGTACTGTACAGATCCTAGCTATATCAAAAATGTGCTCCAAAGGAGTAACATTGTTTTCTCCAGTATAAAATGGAAAATTATTCAGGGAAGCTATGAGAATAGCATCTCTTAGGGCTAATAGAAAGGGGTTGCTGGTGTTGAAAGGAGGACAGGCATTGGTTGTCATGGCGACCAAGGGTCGATTGTTCCTTGGTGGAGGAAACCTTCCATCAGGAGGAGTTGAATGACCTCTATGGGATGATGTTGAACCATCACTTCTCTTTCTCCTTGGTGGAGATATGGATAATTCAATATGTTGATATTTTCATTGGTTGGAATAATCTCGTGTCTAAATTCTTCACGAAGTGATTTCACCGGGAGTTGAAATCCAAAGAAATGGAGTCACTAGGTACTTTGATTCATGCAAGTGAAAATAGAAGTACAAAAGTTATCCCACTAGGTGTGCCAAAAACTGTTGTCACGCAAATTGTGGACCCGTTAATTTCTCAAAGATCCTGTGCAATGTTGGAACATCCCCAATGTGTGGGACCTTGTTGCCTTGGGATGAACCTTTAGAGAAAGTTGAATTCCTTTGGAACTTGGGGCACCCGATTTAAGATTGACGTGCAAGGATAAAACACTTTAAATGATTCTAATCTACTCACTTCACAAGGTTCAAATTTAGAGATAAAAAATAAAGAAAATACGGTGATACACCAAGAGTATAACTAGATAATCAGATGATCTTTACACCGAGAAAGGGGTAACTCAGAAAGGATAAAACAATCATCACAATCTAATTCACCTAATACTATTTGGACAGGGTAAATAACAAACCACAGTCAAAATAGTATACATCTCCTTGTAAGACCCCAAGTATACATAATAGATAGATCAAATCTGATTGAAAACACAATCAACAACTATGACAATATAGAATATGCACATGTCAAACATATCTTTCACTTATGACAATTAATGATAATATATATTTTATAATAGAAGGAAAATAATCTCTCCACAACTGATATTAAAAACAATTATATCACTTTCCCATAGAATGAAATAAGATATTCAGAAATAAAGGCAAGTTAACCACTTACACTAAGGAATTGTGCATCCAAAAAGCATAAATTGATCAACCATTAACATAATAAATCAGATTCTTTAAGGAAAAATATTACTCTGAATGTAATTGAAAGGCTTCAAAGTATTCAAAGCGCACTTCCAAGATTGAAGAGTAACTTCTCAATGATATCTCTATATCTAAAAACCTTCATGCACTTAACTATTTATAATTTCTTAGGATGAGCCATTACAGGTTGACCTTAACCAACAAATTACTAAAAACATAATATCATTAAGTTTCCAGGGAACATGCTCCCATAAAAATAAGAATCTAGTCAAGGGTTTGACTCGGTCATCCTGCAACTGACTGGACCGATCCGAGCTTAGAACTATCCTTCCATGCTGGCCTAGCTTTAGCTTGGCCCTACAACACCCTCTCCTTCTTCATTTTTCTCTTTTTATTTCTCCCATGCAGCCATCTGATGCTTGTATTTGATGAAACACTTGATAATTCCTTATACTTCTCCTTCCTCTATCCAACACACGTAATGGTTCACCACATATGTTATCTCGATTTCTCTTGATAACTTGATTGGAATTCTTCTAAGTTTACTTACCACTTTATTTAGTTGACCTGTAAAATTTTTATATGAAACCAACCTATCAATGGAGTCACTGTTGAAATTCCTAGTCACCTCATCATCCCTCTTCATCAAATCCTTGAAATTTGACTTAATCGATCTAGGAAGAGCATTAATGTTTTTATTGAAGAACTTGTAGTTAACATTATCAAACTCTTATGAGATATTGTTCAGAGCATCCATTATTTCCACATGCTTTTCATCCAATTTCTTTATCAAATCCTGTAATACCTAGGACCTAAATTCCATAGCATTTTGAAATTCAAACAACTTAGAAACAAAAGAAATCACATCTTCTTGAAGAAGTATACCGGATCTTCTTTTCTAATCTTTCTCCATGAAGTAAAATTCAAATTCAAGTTATTATTATCCTTGGAGAAGTCTTCATCCATTCTACGAATAGAGGATCTTTCATTATGAAAATTATTATATATTTCAACAACCTCTTTAATCAATAGATTGGCTTCTTGAAGTAGATGCTCTATCCACCCATTCATTGATCTTCCCTTCTGACCTATCTTCTCAATATCATGATAGGAAATATCATCAAGAGTGGAATAATTTTTTTTAGAGAAGTGGCGGTTGAAATATTGTGGCTGGAGTAGGTTTTGTTAGCTTTCTTAACAGGGCAGTGAGCTGCTCAAATTTTTCTTTGAGCTCATCCTTAAAAGATTTTTCTTTTTTGTATGTCTCAAAAAAACTTCCGAGAGATCTGTCTATACATCTTGTTTGGCCCCTTCTTGTGTTTCCTTTCCTAGTGAAAATATAGAAATTTTGTAGTCAAATGTTGTGATAGTTTCTTGGGTTTTTCCCTTATCGGGAGTAGCAATTTCCATAACCCTTTCTCCTGATTGGATTAATGATAGGATGGAGATGATCTTTGGTCACTTGGTTTGTCTCCTTTAATTATGTTTTAACACTCTCAAATCTATAAAATCCACCATAGGTACTTTCTTCTTCTATTTCAGAGTCTTTAGAAACAACCATTCGGGTATAACCATTTCTGATGGAAGTGGAACAACTGATTTGGTACCTAAAGAACTAGACAATACAATGGAACTGGTAACATTAGTTGGCATTCGATTGGAGGTGGTAATGATAGATGGGATAGAATTGAGAATAGCCCCATGGGTGGATACAACGATGCTAGAAGATGAGATATAAGGAAATGAAATTTTTAGAGGAAGTGAAGTGGAAACTAGAGACCTAATCATCTCCCCTATTGAGATAACAAGAAGAGATGAAAATACCTGGGCCATGGATAGGAATGGAAAAGAATAAATGAGTATAGAAGTGAAAGGAAGTGATGGAGGAAGTGATGATGGTAGGGATGGAGAGGATGGTAGATTCTATGATAAACTTTGGGAATCAATGACATCAACAATTTATGATGTTTGGTATTACTTTGGAGACACAACCTTGGAAGTAGGAACCTTAGAGAGAGAGGAACTTCCAACAATGAATGAAATGTTCTTAGGTACTATATGGGCCCTCTGGGTACACTTCTTTCGTTTAATAGGTGTTGGAAGATTCATTTTTGATTGGGATTTTGTTCTTATAGGTTGATCTAACCCTTTGGGTGAAATTCCTAAGGTAGTCAACCAATTATATGTCCTCTGAAAAATGGTCCCCACCCTATCCTTAGTATTACAACATTATTATACATACCAATCAATCCATGGCAATGGTTGATTGGTGATAAGGTTATCCTTGTAAACTGCATCCAATACTTCCTTTTCATCCTCCATTTCCTTTGGAATCTTTACGATCCCAATTTGTTGAACCTAATCTAGGGTCAACCTTTCATATTCCTATTTCTGGATAATGAAATCATCTCAACAATGAATCCAAATATCTTCTAACTAGGGTACATGAGAACTAGATAAACTTGTTTCACTAAATTTTCAATAATCGAAATTGGTTCGAGGATGAAATGTTTGCAAGGTCACTTCTGACATTTCCGCATCCACATTCTTCACATTGTAAATGATTACACAAGTATAATTGTCAATTGAAATGGGAAACTAGACTCCCACCTTGTGTCATTTGTTCTGGATTTTATGGTAGTCTAGAAATTGTCAAACAACTCCAACAAAACCCATTTTTCTATAGGGAATCTTGGTAGCTTACTAGGAGCACCTACAAAACCAGGAATCCAAATGTATGTGAATGTAGAAAACTGTAGGTAAATAGCTCCCCACTCATGTACTTCCTTGAAAGATTCATCTGAAATCCTTCGGTTATATAAATCCTTATCAAAATGATAAAGGATAACAACGAAGAAGGCATCATTGATCCTACAAAAGTGTCTGCTACCCTCATCCATTGTAAGCTGAGGATAAAAATCATAAATTTTGAAGCACTCCTAACACCTTTAGTGTTCAACCTAGTGAAATATCCCATAGCAGCTGCAACATAGACCAAGAAAGAGGTCATGTAAGCTGCAACATAGTCCAAGAAAGAGGTCATGTAAATGTTCTTGAAGACAATACCTTACTTAATTGAAAACAAATGGAGCTTCTCATATTCTCCCCCATCATATGAATTGCTTATTTTTTTAATGGTGGTAATGTATAAAAACATCCATTCCTGAAATTCTTTTCGAGAAGAAAGGCCTAAAATATACTCAACAATACAATAATATCATTCACTTCCTGGATGAAGTTTGATCAATATAGGGTCTTTGGAAACTTAGTAACACTCTTGGCCGAGAAGCTCTTCCTCTCGACCCTTGTACATAACTTAGTTTCTTTATCTAAATGTTCAATGACTGCCTCTGGTGAGATTGTGGCATAGTCCTCAACATTTGAGAGTTTGAACAAATCTTCAAAGAAATCAGCATCTAATCAAATTACCACCTTGCCATCAACATCTTTCACCGAGTTGGAATCCTCATCAAAGTGGGTTGTTGAAGCCAAGATGAATTTGGGGCATTGCATTGATGCAGGAAAACTAGAAGCAAGAACAAGCCCACTACCATATGTAACTTGCATCCAATATTTATTTTTAGGAGCCTTTACCCTTTCCCAGAAATCAGGAAAATCAACCTGTCCAAGATTAGTATCTCATATATTCTCTAAGTCTGAAGATAGAAAAGAGTGAGGAGAAACTCCAAGGAATGTATATTTCATTTTTTCTTTACCTTTTGTTAAAGAAGATGACATTAAGTTCAGGTTTTGGTATCTGAAATATCCTTTGGAAATTTGTAACAACTACCATAGAAGTATCGAAATACCAAAGTACAAAAATATGAAAAGACTCTAACTCCGAAGTGCGAAACCTCTAAACACCTAAAACATTAGGTGTCCGAAAATACAAAAGAGGAATCTCTAAAATCTGAAAAATGAAACCTCGAAAAGAAAATCTCATTACTCTTAAAATGAGAAGCTCGAACTCCAAAAACATAAATCTCCAAAACAAGAACTTCAAGCTTTTAAAAGAATAATCTTCAAAAGAGAAGACTACAAAATCTAAAAAGAATAACCTCACGAAAGATTAGACTTCCAAAATCTAAAAGAAGAAGCTCAGAAATTTAAAAATGAAAAGCTCCAAACTCGAAACAAAAACCTCCGAACTCGAAAAGGATGAGTCATAAAAGCGTGAACTTTTCCAAATCCATGAATGAAAATAAAACACTTGGGAGGATCTTGAAAAATATGATGAAATTTGAGATGGATGCCTACACATGTTGGATTTTTCAATTCTAGGGTCGAAACACTTCCAAGGAAAACATGGTGGACACTAAGGGTTCCATTTTAAAAAATAGAATAAGAAAGAACAAACAAAAATAGAAAATGAAGAAAAACCGAAAAGATCATAAACCAAAAAGAAATAACCCATACCTTGAAAATGACACCTCGAAAGTACAAAGAATGTAGTAAAATAAGATTGTTAGAGAAAAACATCAGGTGAAAATGACAGGTAAAAACTTGAGTTTATATAGGAAAACCTGAAATCAATGCTCACAACCCAAAACATGTGAAGGTTGGTAAGAATTAAATGCCCATAGAAATCTGAAGTACAAAACCTCAAAATTCTGAAGTTCTAACATTTTGGAACTTTGAAGTTTCAAACTTCGGGACTCAAGAGACGTAGATTGTGAAAAGGTAATGGAAGAATTTGAAACTTGAAAGTCAGAAGTTCCAAAATTTTGTAACTTTGGAGTTTTAGACTTTGGAACTCTGAAAGCGAAAATATCAAAAATAGATGGGAGACTTCCGAAACCCAAAAGTCTGAAGTTCTAAAATTTTGGAACTTTGGAGTTTCTGAGTTCATAATTATGGGAAGAATTTTTCAAAATAGCAACATAGAGTTTTGAAACCAAAATCTGAAGTTCTGAAATTTCAGAACTCCGGAGTTTCAGACTTCGGAAATCCAAGTTAAAAAATCTAAAATTACCAAAAGAGACCTTCAAATTCCGAAAGTCCAAAATTTCAGACATTTGGGCTTTCAGAGTTTTGGGCTTTCAGAGTTTGGAACTCTGGAATCAAAATTTCGATTCTATAATTTTAATCCCCAAATAGGAAAATTTCCAAAATAAGAAACCCAAATTTTCGGACTTTCAAAGTTTTAGAGAAATTTTAACACATTTCTTAAAAACTTCTAGGTGAAATATTGCAGATTTTTTTTTAAGTTGATTATAACATCTTCATTTCAAGGTAGACTTGAAGATTAATAAGGGAAAACATTTATACATAAGAAAAATCTTTTAGAAATTTGTTTGGTCCATTACTTGCTACTAGAAATCTTACAAATGTTTTTTTTAGTGTGCTTCTAATCCGGTTTCAATAAGAAATTATCTATGGTGTCCTTAGATTTGGGTTACTATATTGACCACTAAAGCTAGGTTTTGGCTCTTTTGTAGACCTGATTTGCATCTTTACATAACAAAATAATGTTGGAGGGTGAACAAAATCATGGAAGGGATTTTCCGAGATGTACACTCCTTTTGGATTAAATTTGAAAAAAATGCCTCGTACTGCAAAAATGCATCTACATGCTCTAAATATACTTGTGGTGTATTGAAATAATCTCTAAATCTCCAAGTTGGTCTTCTTCAACTCCGCAAATAGTTTTGTGTAGTCTAAGGCAGCCCCAAATCAATGTTAAAAATGGCATTTACTAGGCTTTAAAAAACCTAAAATATGGAAATAATGCATTTATTTTGGTGGGCCCATGCTTTGCCAAGGTGAATTAGTTTCAACTTAAAACTCTTTATTCCAAATATTAGCATTTTTTTTCTTTTGGAATGCAAATTGGTCAATTGGTAAAGGAATTAAGTGTTAATTAAGCTTGTATCTTCACTTGTCTATGGTGAAGTGTGAGGCATGGGTTGGGAGTAGGTCATTTCCCTCTAAAAAATTAATCCATTATAATTTATATTCCATGCCAATTCCAATGACTGGTTTGAAGGCTATGTTCATCCTAATTTAGTGCATTTTTTAATGCTTGAGTGCAATTTTATTTAAAATAGGCCTTGTTTATGGGAAATTTTTTGTAATAACTTTTGATCGGTAGCTCAAAATTGAGCATTATCTTTGTAAAAGTTCATATGTTTAAATTTTCTATGCATTAGTCCTATTTATTATTAAAAATTGACAAATTTATAAAATGCCAACATTTAGGGGTGTTGTAATCACATATGGATGCAATTTCAATTGATCCGGTGTTCTAAATTTTTGGGCATTGCATTCTTGCATCTATTATGGCTTATAAAAATATGATGTTTTTATCCAAAGTGTGTGGAATTTAGGAGGACATGGTAATTTTTGTGGAAAAAATAGATCACTTAAAAAGAAAAATCTCTTCATCATAACCTGATTCACAGTAAAAATACATTCATACACTCTTTGCAACAAACACTTGTTACCCACAATATCATCCTCATGTTGTGGACTCTAAAACCCCATTCCTATTCCACGTGTAGATATTTATCCTGTACCCACTAACCTTGTTTTTTCATTTTCTGAGTCTGTTGATGTTACCAATGCTCATAAGCCTATTGTGCTTGTTATGCATGTTTTATTACAATTGTTCCTATTGTAGTAATACATTATGTGTATCACATTTCAGCTCCTATTGACATTCCTAGATTCTTTAAGAAGCATACCACTATATTTTTTCTTATATACTCATTGTATGAGTTTTATTGGCAAAGGTATTGGAAAACATTCATAGGGTATTGTTTCCCCTCTTTTGCATGTTAAGTGGAATTATCACCACGACATTGTTTTTCAAACAGGTAAATCTCTAGGGTCACACATTAACAAAGCTCATATTTCTTATACTCAATTATTTCCAAGAATCATGATCTACACATGAGTTCTACACCTTCACTCAGACTTGAGAAGCATGAGATTTCAGATTGCATACATGATTGACTTGACACACACTCTATTATTCCTTTGCATGAACTCGTTGTTTATTTACTACATCATATACAAACATATTTTTCATGCATATGTCGTGATTTGGGGTGTATTTTTAATCACTTTTGGTGTGACATAGGCAATCATTGAGATGAATCTACATGTATGGATCCTCCACCATTCTCCTTCTTACTCCACTTTCTATATAATATGCATTGTAATCCTCCTTATTTTGAGAAATTTTCTTTATCATGTGTATTATATATCTCCTACTTGTTGAGATATTTTGTGTTTTTATTTTTACACTCTTAGGCATGTTGACAATCTCTCTTGTGGGGAACTATTCGGTGAAGCTTTGTGTTATTTTTTTGGTGTTTGAGTATGTCTTTGACAACTCATACAAATTTATAGTGTCACTCCACCCATTGAGTAGTATGGGAGGGTGTGGTGTTGATCCCGCTTCTTCAATTCATGTGTCCTTTCATTGTTTCCTTGGTTTCTCTTGTATCGCGACATTCCTATTACTTTGGATGTTGATCCCATTCTTCAGTTCATGTGTCCTTTCCTTATTACTTTGGTTGTTGTTCTTGATCATGGAACACCTATTTGTATTAGTTAATCGAATTATGTTTTGTGTTTTTTTACACTTTTAACATCACTTCATTAATAGTATCCTTGTTTGGATATATTATGGTACACCTAATGTTGGTTTTTTTGTTTTGTGATCATGTAATGGATTGGACCATAGTGAACACCAAAATTCTTCAGTATTTTACAATTGTTTTTGGAGCCATGCTTCTTGGATGCCTTACAACACATTTTCTCTCTCTCTCTAATTTGGTATTACTAGTTTTGGGTACTTTATGTTGTTCCCTTTTCCCAATTATTCTAAGTGGGAACCTCATCAAACCTTGTTTCTAGGAGCCAAATTTTCCTCCCACCTAAGCTATGCTCCAATGGGTGTTAGTGTAGGTGATTATTTATCCTTTTATTTGTTTATTAGGATAATTCTTGCACTTTTGTTAGCTCTACACTTGTGTTATATTACTTAGGTGTACTTGGTTTTTGTTGAGTTAGCTTACCGGTTGTGTTGAGTTATCTTACTTATGTGGAATCATCTATACTTCTAGTATCAATTAGTGAGAGTTATTTAGAACTGATATAGTGGTATTCACATTTTCATCCTCCTATATATGTACATCTTATTATTGAGATGATATATGGAGCAATGTATTGGTATTGCAGAGATTATTGAGATCAATCTATTTCTTGTTGTATTTAAATTATCACATTATTATTTATAACTTTCAATTTTTTTGTATATGCCTAGTCTTTCCTTTGTGCAATTCACGGATCAGATTTCTCATCGGTGCACTCTTTGATTTATTGGATCCCTAGAGTTCTTGATATATACTCCTTAGATAATTTGATTAGATAACTAAATTAAATCAAGTGTGTTTATCCACTCACCTCCCACTCAACTCCACCTCACTATCCAAGTCACTCAAGTTAAAATAGATCACTCAACTCAGTTCTAAAACCCTACAAAGGTGGAATAAAAATTTCATGTTCATATGAATAATTCAAGAGCTAACTATTTAACTTCATTTCCCCTTAAATTATTATTCAAACCAACTAACTACACAGACCAAATAAACTTTCTAAATTAGAAAAATGCATTTATTCACCAATAAATTATTCAAAGATTGATCCACAATCCACAACCTCTCATTGAGCTATAAATAAGAGGCTCTTTCCTTCACAATTCATCTCTTGGAAGATTAAGGTAGTTGCATAATTACTACTGTCAATTTACCATTAGAAGTTTCACATCGTGCGTTACTCATTTGATCGTCCATTTCTCATAGCATGTCCTTATTCCATTTAGAACCAATTTTTGAGCATCCTTAACTGAATCATTGAAAGAGATCCAACAAGTTTGGTAATCCATTCCACACTTCATCTATCTCTTCCGAAGTTGCAAGAGGACTTTAAGGAAGGCTTGCATTGCATTTTTATTATTATTTTATTCAATTTATTTCATTTTTCCTTGTATACATCGCCATACCACGTGGGACTTACACACATTTTCTATCATTTTAACTCATTTTTTCTCAATATTTTTTCATGAAAAATGTCTAGCAGAAAACTTAAAAACACTTGTCATGACAACCTAACCCACATTTGGAAATCCCTCTCCTAATCAATGTAAACATGTCCTCTAGACAATTCAATTACTATGTTACCCTCATAATGGCCAAAAATAATGCTAGTGTTATTTTCAAGTGTGTTTCATGTGAATGGAGGTGACTCGTAGATTGATTGAGAACCATTCGAAGGAATTTCTCCCGAGAGGCCTAAAAAGGCCTATTTTCAAGATTTTTCACATTGGTGGACACCCCTTGGAAGCCGATTGTTGAGGAACAACTTACCTTAGAGTTACGTAGAGGAGTTACAAGATGGAATGAATTGATTTAGTAAATTTTAGGAAATATTTGTAACCTTGGGAATATCTTCTTCAAAAAATGATATGTTTTTAGCGAGTGATGGGAACTACTTTTTCCTAAAAGTATATTTTCATGTTTAAAATTGGTTGGGAAACTCTAAAGGTATTGTGAGCTCAAAATATAGGAATTTTAAATCTAATATTGTCTACTTCATTATGCAAACTATTTCAAGTGATTATGAGGAGTATATTTGAAGATATTGGTTCGGAAGTGTAGACAAAGACCTTAATGATCTTTGAAGATTCAAAATGTGAATTTGGGAGTTCCAATGAGAATTAAAAGATAATTAAATGTCCAAATGGATTAAATAGGACCTTCTACATGTTCCATATGTTTAGTTGAACAAAAATGTATATTTTTCTTTGGTGGCAATTTGAACTACCATGAACCGTCCATGACCAAAATTGTAAAATGGGTTAAATCTAACGAGAGAAGGAATAACAAACTCCTCAAAATTATGGGTTTAGATTACTTTGGTTTTTTCCACTCAAAATAATATAATTTTTATTTATGAAACACCAAGGGAATCTCTTGGGGAAAAAAACTCTCCGACATATTATTTTTAGTAGTGTAATGCTGAGAGCGGGTTCTAAAAATGGAGAATGCACATTTGGAGACCTGTTATGACAATTTTCCCCTTTTATTAAATTCAACATGGACATGGGTGCACCAAAATTTTCTCCCACATGAGGAATAAAATTTTTTCACTTAATTTCAACAACTAGGGTAGTTAGTGTTGTCATGCAGATCGTGCACCCATTGAATTGCCAAAATATCTCGTGCAATGTTGGAACATCCCCAAGGTGTGGGCCCTTCTGGCCTTGGGATGAACCTTCAAATAAGGTCGGGTACCTTTGGAACTTGGGGTACCCAATTTAATATTTATGTACAAGTCTAAAAACTCTTTAAAATTACTCTAATCTACTCAATTCACGAGGTTTAGGGTTAGTAAAAACAAATAAGGAAAATACGGTGATACACTAAGAGTATAACTAGATAATTGTATGATCTTCACACCGGAAAAGGGTAAATCATAAAGGATAAAGAAACCATCACAATCTAATTCACCTTATGCTATTTGGATAGGGAAAATAATAAACCATAGACAAAATAGCATACATTCCCTTGTAAGACCCCAAACATACCTAACAGATAGATCAAATTTGTTCGAATACACAATCAAAAAATCATGACAATATAAGATATGCACATGTCAAAAATCCCTTTCACTTTATGATGGTTAATGATAATGTAACTTTATAAGAAGGAATATAATCTTTCCACAACTGATATTCAAGATAATCACATCATTTTCCCATAGATTGAAATAAGATACTTTGAAATAAAGGTGAGTTAATCACTTACACTAAGGAATTGCACATCCACAAAGCATACATTAATCAACTATTAACACAATAAATCAGACTTTTCATAGAAAAATATTATTCTGGATGTAATTGAAAGGCTTCAAATCACTCAAAGCACTCTTCCAAGCTTAAAGAGTAACTTCCTAATGATCTATCTATCTCTAAAAACTTCATGCACTTAACTATTTATAAGTTTTTAGAATGAGACATTATAGTTGGACCTTAACTAACAAATTACTAAAAATAGAATGTAATTAAGTTCTAAGGAACAATATCCCATAAAAATAGCAAAGTAGTTACAAAGGTTTGACTCAGTAAAACCTACAACTTAGACTGATCCATAACTTGGAACTATCCTTCTATGGCCGCCTATCTTGACTTGGTCTATTACATCTTTTCCTTCTTCAGTTTCTCTTAAATAGTCATCCGATGCTTATAGTAAATGAAAAACTTAATGATTCCTTGTACTTCCTCTTCTTTTGGTCCACATGCATAATTATTCACCACATATGTTGTTTTAATCTCTCTTTTCCCTTTATCCAGGGATGCTTTTGAATTTACTCACCACTTTCTTGAGTCCACTTGTGAGGTTATGGCATGCAACAAACCTTTCAATTGAGTCACTATTGAAAGTCCTAGTCATCTCATCTTCTTTGTTCATGAAATCCTTGAAATTTGACTAGATTTAATCTACTATAAGAGCATAAATATTCTCATTGAAAAATTTACAGTTGATATTATCGAACTCTTAGGGATATCATTTAGAGCATCCATAATTTCCACACATCTGTCATCCAATTTCTTTATCAAATCTTGTAACACCAGGATCTATATTCCATACCTTTCTAAAATTAAAACAACTTGGAAATATCATCAATTAATTATTCTTGAATAAGTAGATTTGGATCCTCCTCTCTAATCTCACCCCACATTGTTAAATTCATATTCCAATTATTTTTATCTTCGAGAGAAGACTTCATCCATCCTATGAATGGAAGCTCTTTTGGTTTTCAATTCATTATATAATTCAATGGTCTCTTTGATAAAAATATTAGCTTCTTGAAGCATGCATTCCATCCATCCATTCACTAATCTTCCCTTATAACCTATCTTCTCAATCTCATGATATGAAATATCACCCGAACGAAAGAAATTGTAAGAGTAGTAGTAGTTGAAGGATCAGTGGATGGAGTAGGCTGCATTACTTTTCTCAACAGGGAAGTGAGCTGCTCAACTTTCACTTTTAGTTCATCCTTAGAAGCTTTATCTTTATCATACTTCTCCAAAAAAATTCCAAGAGTTGTTTTCACATCTTTTTGGAACCTTCATGTGTTGCCTTACCTAGTGAAAATATGGAAATTTGATAGTCCGTTGTTGTGATAGTTTCTTTAGTTTTCCCTCAATGAGAGTAGCAATTTCCATGACTCTCTCTCCTGATTGGTTCATAGATAGACTGGAGATGATCTTTGGCTATTTGGCTTGTCTCCTTAGAGTAGGTTCTAACACACTTAGATCTATTACATCTACCAGAGGCACCTTCTTCTTCTATTTTGGAGTTTGGTGATACAACCATTTTGGTATAGCATACGTTGTGAAGTTGAATGACTGATTCAATATCTAGAGCACTAGACAAAACAATAACACTAGTAACATGAGTTAAAAAGGAAGTGGAGGTGGCAATGATAGATGGGATGGATGTGAGAATATCTCCAGGAGTGGATAAAACAAGGCTAGAAGTTGAGGTGGAAGGACATGAAAGATGCGAGAGGAGTGAAGTGGAAACTAGAGACCCAATCATTTCCCCTACTGAGAGGACAAGAAGGGATGAAAATACTTGGGCCATGGATGGGGATGGAAAATAGGAAACGAGTTTAGGAGTAGAAGGTAATAATGGAGGAAGTGATAATGGCGGGGAAGGAGGGCATAGTAGTTTATGTGATACACTTGGAGAATCAATAATCTCGACAACTTTTGATAATGGTATCACAGGGGACAAAAATTTCAAAGCGGGGGCCTTGAAAGAGAACAAATTCCAAAAACAAATGAAATATTCTTAGGAATTATA
The DNA here is from genome assembly GCA_018340775.1 of Taxus wallichiana var. yunnanensis. Taxonomy (NCBI): domain Eukaryota; kingdom Viridiplantae; phylum Streptophyta; class Pinopsida; order Cupressales; family Taxaceae; genus Taxus; species Taxus wallichiana. The sequence continues at coordinate 66,039,663 of CM031233.1, forward strand.
TTCAGCCTTTGGGTATCCCTTTTCCCTTTTGTGGGTGTAGGAAGACTTATTGTTGGTTTTGATTATATTCTTATAGATTGATCTAACCCCTTAGGTTAAATTCTCAAGGTAACCAACCAATTATATGTTATTTGTAAAATGTGCCCCACCCTTTCCTTATTATTGCAAATTTCCTCTACATACCAATCGATCCATGGAAATGGTTGATTGGTGACATTATTATCCTTGTATACTCAATCCAATAATTCTTCCTCATTCTCTATCTCCTTTAGAATCTGTAATACCAAATTGTCTAACCTCATCCAAATTCAACCTTTAAAATTCTTGTTGCTAGATAATGAACTCATATCGACAAAGTGAATCCAAATTCCCCCTAGTTGAGGCACACGAGAACTGGATAAGCTTGTTTCATTGAACTTACCCAAGTATTAAAAATTGTTTGAATGTTGAAATGTTCACAAATTCACTTCAAAAATTTCTGCATCCACATTTTTCACTTTATAATTAATGGCACAAGTATATCTGCCAATTGAAATGGAAAACTAGACTCGAAATTATGCCATTAGTTCTTGATTTTGTGGTAATCCAACAATTTTTGAACCAATTCTTGCAAAACCCATTTTTAGTAGGTAATATTGGCAAATTGTTGGGAGCAACCATGAAACTAGGAATCCAGATGTATTTAAGTGTAGGAAACTTAAGATAAATGGCTCCCTACTTGCATACTTCTTTGAAAGCCTCTTCTGAAATACTTCAATTATACAAATCCTTGTCAAAATGATAAAGGAGAACAACAAAAAAGGCATCATTGATCTTGCAAACATGTATGCTTCCCTCATCCATCATAATTTGAGAATAGAACTCGTAAATATGTGATGCACTTCTAACACATTTGGTATTTAACCCATTGACTTCCCCATCGCAGATGCAGCGTCGAATAAGAAAGAAGTCATGGAAAATTTATTTGAAGATAAAACTTTACTTAATTGAAAATAGATAGAACTACTGATATGTTCTCCCCATCATATGAATTCTTTGTTCTTTTTAATAGTGGAAATATACAGGAACATCCATTCCTAAAACTCTTTTGCGAGAGGCAAGGCACGAAACTCTACTTAGCAACAGGATGAGATCGTTTAGTTCTGGATGAAATATGATCGGTACATTATCTTAGGAAATATGGTGACACTCTTGGCCAAGTAGCTCTTCATCATGACATTTTTACACAATTCAGTTTCCTTGTCCCAATGTTCAATTGCTACTTCTAGTGAAATTTTGGCATAGTCCTCAACATATGAGATTTTAAACAAATCTTCAAAGAAATCGAGTCAAATCAAATTACAAACTTGCCATTAGGATGTTTCACCAATTGGGAATCTTCATAAAAATGGGTTCGTTGTGAGCCAAGATGAATTTGGGAAAATGCATAGATGTAGGTAAACCAAAAACAATAATGTGCCCACCGTCGTATATACCCTACATCAAGTATTTCTTGTTAGGACATTTACCCTTTTCTAGTAATCTAAAATCTACCGCCCAAGATTGGTATCTCCAATATTTCCTAAATCTGAGGAAAGAAATGAGTGAGGAGAAACTCCTAGAAATTCGTACTTCATCTTCTCCTTTCCTTTTGACGAGGGCGTTGACATTAAGTTTAGAATTTGGAATCTGAATGGCCTTTAGAATTTTTGAAACAAATACTGTTGAAGTTACGATATGTTGAAGTCTAAAAAGTCTGAAAAGGTTCCAAATCTAAAGTGAAAAACCTCTGAAAACCTAAAACAATAGACCTCCAAAACTCTAAAAATCAAAATCCCTGAACCTCCGAAACTAAAATTTCGAGAGTCTCGAAAAGGAATCTCCAAAATGTAGACCTCTGAAACCTGAAAAGACAGACCTCGGATAGATAATATGTGAATTGTGAACTCACCGATGAGTAAGGAATGAGAATCAAACCCTTGTGGAGATCTATAAGAAATTGTCATGAAATCTGGATTAGATTCCTGTATATACTAAATTTTGTAACTGTGGAGATCAGGAAACATTTTTAAAGAAAAAATGGTGGATGATGAGGGTTCCATTTTCAAATTGGAACAATTAAGTACAAAAGAAAATAAATAAGGAATAAAAATCAAAACAATCATAAACCAATAAGAAATAACCCATATACAATTACCTTGAAAACAACACCTCTAAAGTACAAAGAATGCGGTAAAAATAGAGTGTCGGAGGCAAAATGTTAGGTGAAAATGATAGATAAAAACTTTATTTTATAAAGAAAAAAAATTGAAATTAATGCTCAGAAGTGACACATGGGAAGGTAGGGGATAATAAAATGCCCATAAAACCCGAAGTCCAAAACCCTAAAAGTATGAAATTCCAAAATTTCAAAACTTCAAAGTTTCAGACTTCGGAACTTGAGGGACGAAATTTATGAAAAGATGACGAGAGACTTTGAAACCTAAAAGTCTGAAGTTCTGAAATTTTGAAACTTTGGAGTTTTAGACATCGAACTCCAGAGGAAAAATATAAAAATGAAGATGGGATAATTTGAAACCCAAAAGTTTGAAGTTCCAAAATTTGGAACTTCATAGTTTCAAACTTAGGAACTTCGGAAAGAAATTTCTCAAAAAGGAAACATAGACTTATGAAATTTTGAAACTTTGGAGTTTCGGACTTCGTAACTTCAAGTTGAAAAATTGAAAACTACCAAAGGAAACTTTCGAATCTCGAAACTTGAAACTCTACGAATTTTTCAGGACTTTCAGTTTTCATAGTCAAGAACTTTGAAATCAAAATTTGATTTTGGCGTTTCTTCCCGAAAAGGAAAACCTCGAAATACGAAGCCTAAATTTTCATACTTTTCGAATTTCAGGGAACTTCAAACACATTTTTAAAACACTTCCAAGTGAAATATTTCAGAAAATTTTGAATCAACTTTTAACATCTTCTTTTCAAGGTAAGATTTAAAGGTTAACATTTTCTACGACCTCCGAGGAATATTTGGGTGATAAGATTTTAGGCCAGTAGCCTTGTACAAACCATTGGGAAAAAGGGTCTGAAAGAAAACTACATTCAAAGCACAAATAATCAAAATAAAAGAAAGCTAAAAAACAAACACACAACGTGCAAAGCACTTGGACAAAAATTCAAAATGAACACTAGGCAAGGAGTGAAATGATGTTAAAAGAAAGATTTGAAATGTATCCCATTCACATGAATAGTAAATTATTCTCCATCGATCCTGAATAGATGAAATGAATTCACCTCTTTGTAAATAGTGATGATGTATGGCCTACTCCTGAGAGCGTCAAACTTGGCATGTTTTCCTAGTTTGGATCTATCTTCATCCCATTTGAGGAATAAATCTCCCTCTCAAAAATTCCCCTGTCGAGATGTTTTCTTATCAAAGATTTCTTAGGGTGAGCTCGATGTTGTTCCAAAGTCTTCATATCCCTGTTTTACACTTCTTCCAATTCCACGAGCTTAGAAAACCTCATCGATAAGGAATCATTCTACATAACTTCAAGCTGATGAGATAACTCCAAAGAAGGTAAATCCAAGTAGAGAGGAATTTTTTCTTCCCTTCCATATACAAGCATTGAAGGAGATTTTTCAATGGCTCTTTTAGGTGTGATTCAATTTTCCCATAAGGAAGTCTTAAGTTGTGTATGTCAAGTCCTCCTATTAGTCTCCATTTTGTATTTGATAATTCTTATGAGGTTATTATTACTAGACTCGGCTAATCAATTTCCTTACAGATAGTAATTGGATGAGGTATTAAGGTAAACACCATTCTTAACATCCCACTCGCTCAACTTCGGACCAAGAAAAGCCATTGCGTTGTCTGAAATAACTATAAATGGAACATCAAACCTTGTTATTATACCTTCCAAGAAATGGAGAATTTCCTTCTCATTGCTTTCTTTCAATGCTATTACCTCTGTCCATCGAGTAAATTAGTCTGTTGTAGTAAGAACCCATTTATATCTGTCACTCGATGGAGTATTAATCATTTTGATGAAATCCAACCCCCATTGAATGAAAGGTTGGTCCACTTGTATTGGATGCAATGGAAGAGCTGTCAACTTCTATTTTCTTGTAAAAAGGGAACATTCCTTACATTTCCTCACCTAGAGATGGGCATATTTGAACAAATCCGACCAATAGTAACCGACTCACATGATATTTGTAGTAGTTGTTCACATAGAGAAATGTCCTCCACATAGGCCATTGCAGAAATATTCCAGTATCTTATTTACCTATTTCAGTCTCACACAAAAAAGGAGAACACCGTTCAAATCCTTTTGAAAGAGAACATTATCCACCAAGACATATGGAATAGACTGAAGACGGAAGGTTCGTCTTTGATTTTTATCCATGTTCATAGGATATACTCTGAAGAAAAGGAAATTATGCATCTTGGATAACCAATCAACTTGACCATCACTTGCATCAGTATTGAAGAGCGTAACATCTTCATCACCTTTGGATTCCATATCTGCAACAAGTTGTCGACATAAAATTTTTCCTCTAACAAGTTTGGTAACTTTTATGTGTACACCATACTCCATCACCTTCGTGATTCATCCAGCACACTTCTCGTTCATCTCTTTCTTTAAAAAAATTATTTGACACCAAGTTGAGACACCATCAGGTGAATTTTGTTGTTAGACAACATGTGCTTGAATTTCTTCAAATATTGAATAATTGCAAAGACTTTTTTTTCAACAAAAAAATATTTGAACTCGTAGTCTTTGAGGGAATGACTAAAAAAGCAATTGGTTGCTCCATAAAATCATCATTTCATTGAGTAAGGATGAGCTGCAATGCTCTCTCTTGACCTATAAAAGCATAGAGGATAAAATATTTATCAAACCTGGGGTTCACTAGCATTGGAGCCTAAGAAATGGCCATTTTGATGGCTTCAAACTCTCTTTTCCTTCTTTTGTCCATGAGAAAGGCATAGTTTTCTTCACCATAGATTTCATTGGTTTAGCCAATTCTATGATTTGGGAATGAATATTTGCACAAAATATATGGTGCCTAGATAATTTGGGAGTCCCTTTTGCGAATTGGGAGGGAGAGGGATAAAATTGAGTGAATTATGGCTAGGTAAATCGATAAGCCTTCCTCTAAAACATGTCCCAACAACTTTCCTCGTGCACTACAAAAATACATTTATTAGGATTGCATGAAACCCTAAATTCCTTGCACCTCTAGAATCACATGTGATCACCTGGATGCTTGAATTACACAATTATATCATCTAGGTAAACCAAAATTATATCATTGATTAGTCCTTTAAATTCCATATCCATGGCTCTTTGGAAAGTAACCCCCGACATTGGACAATCGAATGACATTTTGTTGTAAGCATACGTGCCCCACTTGGTGGTGAAGGTCATTTTAAATTGATCGGATTCTTGAACTAGAATTATATTATAACTTGAATACCCATCGAGAAAATAAAAGATCTCGAGCTCCCCTTTGTTTAAAGAATTTTCTCCATTTATGGAATAGGATAATTATCTTTTAATGAGGCATGGTTTAGATCCCTGAAATCCATGCACAACTGAATTTCTCTATTTTTATTCTATATAGGAATGAAATTAGCCACCCAAGATGAATGCTTAATAGGAGAAATTATACGAGGCCTTGATAAATTTGGTTACCTCCTTCCTCATTAGTGGCTCAATTTTTGGATTAATTGGCCTCTATTTTTGACAAACGGGATTAGCATTAGGATCTAGTTCAATGGTATGTTGTGCTAATCTAGGATAAAAACCACCCAATTCCTTTTATCTCTATGTAAAAATGTCATGATACTCTTGACACATTTTGATGAAAGCTTTCTTTTCTTCAAAAGTACATACTTTACCAATCTTTAGGAACTTTTCAGTTATTAGTTCAACTTCCTCAAAGTCTTCATCTTTGACCACCATGTTCGAGTTTTGTCTTTTATCTTGGTCATTTGAATTGAAGATGAATTCTAAAGTAACTAAGGCTTTTGGTATCTTATTTCCCTTCAATTGTATAATTTGATCTCCATATGAGCTTTGTATTTTATCTTGGTTCTTTGCGTAAATTGCGCCTCTTCTTGTATAAAAGGGAAATTTGTTTGTCACTATCAAACACTTACCAGCTACTCAAATTATCTAGAACTATAGGCCGGACCACCATTTTTCCCATTTTCTACCCTTCTTTCATGAGATCGACCGGTATGTTGTATTATGAGCCAATCGTGGAAAGCCTATCAATATATTGATTTTGCTTTCTAGGAATAGCATGGATCCCAAAAGCTTCAAAATTTTCAATCAAGTCCCAAAATTGATTCTTATATGATCATATGACATCATTATTTTATCCATTGTGCACCATCACTTGATGCAAAACCAACACAATGTCTCTAAATACAATCGAGCCTTGATTACTTTCTTTTGAGCTATCTGAATTCCTTATATGAGGGCCTCATATTAAACGACATTGTTGGTGCAACTAAATTACAACTAAAAAGATGAGAAGTATTTATATCCCTCTGGAGAAATAAACATAATCCAAACACCACATCCATTTTTACTCCTCGAGCCATTGAACAAAAATTGGCACAGTCCTTCAAAACTATTTTGGGTTTTGACCAATTGTGGTATGATCGTACCTTCTTTGTGAATGCAGTATGTACCCAATCCAGTTTCTTCCAAAAATAGTAAACCAAATTCTTCCTCTACCAATAAATCAGCGTAGGGGTCATATTGATGATCTACACTCACTTCATCAAGAACTATATCAGGAACTTCCTCTATGAGAGTAGTTGGTTCATGATCAGCATCTTCTTCTTCTGGGTCACAAATGGCATAATTCCCATTTATGGGACTTGCAGTGTAAGAATCCACATGATTATGGAAAATAGGTTCTACTTTTATAGTCACCTTTGACACATACCGAGTTACGAGGATAATATGTGACCAATCCGATGACAGGTAACCACCCATCTTGGCAGTGAAATATCATGATAAGCAAATGGCGAAGAGAGGAGGAAGATCAATAACTAATATGTCTTATGTGAATGACAAACTGGGGCATCCATAGATGGTAAGTTGGAGTCCCTTAATGACTCTGACATTCTAAACTATTGTACTATCTAACTAGAAAACTCCCTTTGATATTGGAGTATGTAGTATTCCCAACATGTTTGTAATCTTCTTGGGCATAACAAAACTACTGGCTCCAGATTCGATCATGTAATTTTGCACCAAATGATCACCAATTATCAGGGAGATATAGAATGGCAGTGGTTTTTTGGCCTTAGGAAATATTTTCCCTTCTCGTTGACACAAACTTGTTTCCATTGCTGCTCCATGACCTGATGATCCTTCAGTTGTATCAAAACTATTCAAATCCTCTCGATGCAAGTTCCTTTGAGATGTAATTAAGAGTGTGTCCCACATAACAACACTCAGGTTGCTATTTTTCATTTGTTGAGCAATACTGAATGGAATTTCTCCCACTTTTCTAATACTTCTTTGGGTCTTAGAATCCTCTTTTGGAAAATGCTTGTTGGGTACCATAATACCTAAAGATACTTCTTTCCTTGTAGTTTGACTAGCAGGTGTTTAAGCGATTTCTTTCCTACATCCTTATCAAATGATACTTGTGTTTGAGGTTGTGAAGTAGATGCATGATAAGATTTAGAAGGTTGAGATTCCATTGCTCTCATTTTAGAACAAGTATTCACTGCTACAGATGAAGCATCAATATTCAAACAAAAAATCATTTGATTTCCAATTTAGCAATGTGGTTTCATCATAAGGATGCTCTTGGTCCTCTTGTGTAGTTGATACGATTGTAGACTCGGGTGGGGTGAATACACTTTAAACCATAAGATCTTGACTGAAAACTCCATTTGGGAAAATATTTTGGTTGTGAGGCCGAGAACAAGAATAACACCATTCATAATCATGGACTAGATTGAGCCGGTAATAAGAGGGTTTAGAAAATTCAAAGGTATAACATTTGAATCTTGATTATTAGCTTGATTTTGTGATTGATTGATTCCTTGAAAAGGAGGATGACCCGTTTGGTATTGGGGTTGATACGGGTGAGCATATTGAGACTTATTCCTTTTTATTGCTACAAGCTCATTCCCGAAAGTTTGTAGTAGTGATTTGACCTCAGCTAGATCATTCAAAGGAATGAATTCAATCACATTCAATTAATTGGAAGTTGTTGGAACATGAGAAATGGTAGCTACTTCCCTATAATTTTAGCAAATAAAGGCATGGGAGTCCTAGGAGCTATCGTTTTTGCTAGAATTAAAGAATTTTTGTCTCTTATAGCAATTTCATAGACATCAGGAACTATAGTTCCCCCCATGGATTGGATCATAACTGCTATATCACTATTCAAGGCCCGTAAATAATACAAGAATGCATTACTTGGAGATGGTCTTACGAGTGTTGGAATTCTGTTCCAAGTCTTATTGAAACGGAAATTAAAATCACTCATATATTCTTGAGGGGCTCTTTTTATGGTCGTGAGTTGTTCCATAAGTGATAGGTGATCACTTTTGTCTTCAAACTTCTTGCAAAACTTCTCACCTAACTCATTCCAAGTAGTTATGGAACCAACGTTGGTGAAAAACCATTGAAGTGATTTACCTTTAAAGGAAGTAGCGAGGAGTCTTATTGCCAAATTTCCTCCGTAATACTATGTACTACATAGATACTAGTTATATCCAGAATGTACTCCAAATGAGTAACATTATTTTCTCTAGTATAAAATGGAAAAAAATTTAGAGAAGCTACAGGTATAGCATCTCTTTGGGCTAATTGCAAGGGGCTTCTGGCATTGAAAGGAGGACAAGCATTAGTTGTCATAATGACCAAGGGTTGATTGTTATTTGGTGAAGGAAACCTTCCATCAGGAGGAGTTGAATGATCTCTATGGGATGATATTGAACTATCGCTTCTCTTTCTTCTTGGAAAAGATAAGGATAATTCAGTATGCTAATATTTTCCTTGCTTGGAAGAAGCTCGTGTCTGAATTATTTGCATAAGTGAACAAACTTAGACTTTAAATCTATAGAAATGGAGTCGTCGAGTACTTTGATTCTTGCAAGTGCGATGATAAGTACCAACTAGGTCCCATTAGGCGTGCAAAAATTGTTGTCACGTGGATTGTACACCCGTTAAATTACCGAAATATCTCATGTAATGATGGAACATCCCAAGGTGTGGGACCTTGTTTCCTTGGGATGAACCTCTGGATAAGACCAACTACCTTTAAAACTCGGGAAACCCAATTTAATATTGATGTGCAATGCTAAACAACACTTTAAAATGACTCTAATCTACTCAATTCATGAGGTTCAGGGTTAGAAATAAAAAATAAGGAAAATACGGTGATACACCAAGAGTATAACTAGATAATTGTATGATCTTCACACCGAGAAAGGGTAATTCCAGAAAGGATAAAACAATCATCACAATCTAATTCACCTTATGCTATTTAGATAGGGAAAATAATAAACCATAGACAAAATATCATTCACTCCTTGTAAGACCCCAAGCATACCTAATAAGATAGATCAAATCTTTTCGAATACACAATCAACAAACCATGACAATATAATATATGCACATGTCAAACATCCCTTTCACTTTATGATGGTCAATGATAATGCAACCTTATAATAGAAGGAATATAATCTTTACACAACTGATATTCAAGATAATCACATCATTTTCCCACATATTGAAATAAGATACTCTAAAATAAAGGTGAGTTAATCACTTACACTAAGGAATTGCACATCCACAAAGCATACATTGATCAACTATTAACACAATAAATCAGACTTTTCACGGAAAAATATTGTTTTGAATGTAATTGAAAGGCTTCAAAGTATTCAAAGCACTCTTCCAAGCTTGAAGAGTAACTTCCCAATGATCTATCTATCTCTAAAAACTTCATGCACTTAAATATTTATAAGATTTTACGATGAGCCATTACATCTAGACCTTAACTAAAAAATTACTAAAAATACAATGTAATTAAGTTCCAAGGAACAGGCTCCCATAAAAATAGAAAAATAGTTACAATTTTTGACTCGAGATAACCTGCAACTTAGATTGATCCAAAGCTTTGAACTTTCCTTCCATGGCTGCCTAGCTTTAGCTCTGTCCTACAAAATCTTTTCCTTCTTCAATTTTCTCCTGCTCTTTCTTTGAGACAGTCATATGATGTTTATAGTCAATGAAATTCTTGATGATTACTTATACTTCCTTTTCTTTTTGTCCAAATTCGTAATGATTCACCACATCTACTATTTCAATCTCTCTTTTCACTTTAGTTGGGATCCTTTTGAGTTTACTCGCCACTTTCTTCATTGGACTTGTGAAATTCGGCATGTAACCAACCTCAATTGAGTCACTATTGAAATTCCTAGTTACCTTGTCATCTTTCTTCAACAAATCCTCAAAATTTGAATTAATATTATCTACTAGAAGATCATCAATATTCTAATTTAAAAATTTGCGAGTTGATATTATCAAAGTCTTCAAATATATCATTTAGAGCATCCATTATTTCCATACGTTTGTCATCTAATTTCTTTATCAAATCTTGTAAAACCTAGGATCTAAATTACATACCTTTGAAATTCAGACAACACGGAAATATCATCAATTACTTATTCTTGAAGAAGTAGATCTCGTATCCTCTTCTCTAATCTACCCCACGTGGTCAAATTCAGATTCAAATTATTGTTATCTTCAAATAAGATTTCATCCATCCTACAAATGGAAGCTCTTTCAGCTTTTCAAATCATTATGTAATTCAATGACCTTTTTGATCAAAATATTATCTTCTTCAAGCATGTGTTCCATCCATCCATTCACTAATATTCCTTTCTTTCCTATATTCTCAATCTCATGATATGAAATATCATTTAGAATAGAATAAATTGTTAGAGCGCTAGTAGTTGAAGGATCGAGTGGATGGAGTATACTACATTAATTTTCTCAACGAGGGATGTGAGCTGTTCAACTTTCACTTTTAGTTCATCCTTAGAATTTTTTTGTTTATCATAATTATCCAATAAATTCATGAGATTCATTTCACATCTTGTTTGGCACCTTTGTGTGTTTCCTTACCTAGTGAAAATATGGAAATTTGATAGTCCACTACTGTGATAGTTTCTTTAGTTTTTCCCTCAATGGGAGTATAAATTTCAAATATTCTCTCTCCGATTGGTTTGAGATAGACTAGAAATGATCTTTGGCCATTTGGGTTATCTCCTCGAGTAGGTTCTAACACACTTAGATCTATTACATCTACCAGAGGCACCTTCTTCTTCTATTTTGGAGTTTGGCGATACAACCATTCTGGTATAGTAGACGCCGATGGAAGTGGAATGACCAATTCAATATTTGGAGCACTAGACAAGACAATAACACTAGTAACATGAGTTAGAATGATTGTTTTATAGATAGAATGGACACGATCTTTGGCCTTTTGGCCTATCTCCTCGGAGTAGGTTCCAACACACTTAGATATATTTCATCTACCATAGACACCTTCTTCTTATGTTTTGGAGTTTGGTAATATAGCCATTCTAGTATAGCGGTGGTGATGGAAGTGGAATGACCGATTTAGTATCTTGAGCACTAGACAATACAATAACACTAGTAACATGATTTGGCAATGAATCGGAGGTGGTAATGATAGATGGGATGGATGTGAGAATATCCCAGGAGTGGATACAACAAGGATAGAAGTTGAGATGGAAGGAAATGAAAGATGCGAGAGGGAGTGAAATGGAAACTAGAGACCCAATCATTTACCCTACCGAGAGGATATGAAGGGATGAAAATACCAAGGCCATGGATGGGGATGGAAAATAGGAAATGAGTGTGGGAGAAGAAGATAATAAGGGAGGAAGTGATAATAACAAGGAAGGAGGGGATAACAGTTATGTGATACACTTAGAGAATCAATAATCTTGTCAAATTTTGATAATGGTATTACGGGGGACAAAAATTTCAAAACAAGGGTCTTGGAAGAGAATAACTTCCAACAACAAATGAAAGATTCTTAGGAATTATATTGGGACTTTGCGTATACATTTTCCCTTTTTTGGGTGTAGGAAGACTTATTATTGGTTGGGATTCTAGTCTTATAGATTGATCTAACCCGTTGGGTGGAATTCTCAAGGTAGCCAACCAATTATATGTTATTTGTAAAATGGGCCCCACCCTTTCCTTAGTATTGCAACTTTCCTTTACATACCAATTGATCCATGGAAATTCGTTGAATGGAGACATTAGTATCCTTGTATACTCAATCCAATAATTATTCCTCATCCTCTATCTCATTTAGGATCTCGACAATACCAAATTGCCTTACCTAGTGAAAATATGGAAATTTGATAGTCCATTACTCGATGGTTTCTTTAGTTTTTCCATCAATGGGAGTAGAAATTTACACGACTCTCTCTCCTAATTGGTTTATAGATAGACTGGACACGATCTTTGGCCTTTTGGCCTATCTCCTTAGAGTAGGTTACAACACACTTAGATCTATTACATCTACTAGAGGTACCTTCTTCTTATGTTTTGGAGTTTGGCAATACAACCATTACGGTATAGCGAGATGCTAACGGAATTGGAATGACCAATTCAATATCTTGAGCACTAGACAAGACAATAACACTAGTAACATGATTTGGCAATGAAGTGGAGGTGGTAATGATAGATGGGATGGATGTGAGAATATCCCAGGAGTGGATACAACAAGGCGAGAAGTTGAGATGGAAGGAAATGAAAGATGCGAGAGGGAGTAAGTGGAAAGCGGAGACCCAATAATTTCCCTGCTAAGAGGACAGGAAGAGATTAAAATACGGGCCATGGATGGCGATGGAAAATAAGAAATGAGTATAGGAGTAGAAGGTAATAATTGAGGAAGTGATAATTACAAGGAAGGAGGGGATAACGTATTTTTAATACACTTGGAGAATTACTAATTTTGAGAAATTATGATCTTTTGGTATTACGGGGACGTAACTTTGGAAGTAGGGGAATTGGAAAGATAATAACTTCCAAAAACAAATGAAATCTTCTTAAGAATTATATTGGACCTTTAGGTAGAACTTTTCCTTTTGTGGGTGTAGGAAGACTCGTTGTTGGTTGGGCTTCTATTCTTATATATTGATCTAACCCCTTGGGTGAAATTCCCAAGGTAGCAAACCAATTATATGTTATTTGTAAAATGGGACCTGCCCTTTCCTTAGTATTGCAACTCTCTTATACATACCAATCGATCCATGGAAATCGTGTATGGTAACATTATTATCCTTGTATACTCAATCCAATAATTCTTCCTCATTCTCTATCTCCTTTAGAATCTCTGCAATACCAAACTATCTAACCTCATCAAAATTCAACTGTAATATTCTCGTGTCCGAATAATGAACTCATCTTGATAGTGAATCCAAATGTCCTCTAGCTGAGGCATATGAGAGTTGGATAAACCTGTTTCACCGAACTTATCCCAGTAGTCAAAAAAATTTGAGGATGAAAGGTTCGGAAAGTCACTTCAAACATTTATGCATCCACATTCTTCACTTTATAAATATTGGCACAAGTATATGCTATTTGTTCTGGAGGTTGTGGTAATCCAACAATTGCCGAACCAATTCTAGTAAAACCCATTTTTCAAGTAGCACATCTTGGAAATGTTCTGGGAGCACCCACAAAATTGGGAATCCATATGTATGTAAATGTAGAAAACTGAAGATAAATGGCTCCCCACTCATGTACTTCTTTGAAAGCATCATCTGAAATCCTTCAATTATATAAATAATTGTCAAAACGATAAAGGAGAAAAACAAAAAAGGAATCATTGATCCTATAAAAATGTCTACTTCCTTCGTCTATCGTAAGTTGAGGATGGAACTTGTAAATATGTGATGCACTTCTAACATCTTTGGTATTTAATCCATTGATTTCCCCATCGTAGTTGGAGTGTAAACCAAGAAAGAAGTCATGTAAAATTTGTTTGTAGAAAAACTTTACTCAATTAAAAATAGATAGAGTTGATGATATGCTCTACCCATCGTATGAACTCTTTGTTCTTTTTAATAGTGGAAATATATAGGAACATCCATTCCTAAAAATATTTTGTAGAGGCATGGCCTAAAACTCTACTCAGTAACATAATGAGATCATTTACTTCTTGGATGAAATTTGATCGGTACATTGTCTTAGGTAACTTGGTGACACTCTTGGCCTAGTAGCTCTTCATCATGGCCTTTGTACATAATTCAGTTTACTTGTCCTAATGTTCAACTACTACTTCTGATGAAATTTTACATAGTCCTCAACATCTGGGATTTTAAACAAATCTTCAAATAAATCATAGTCCAATCGAATTACAACCTTTCTGTCAACATCTTTCACCGATCGGGAATATTCATCAAAATGGGTTGCTACCAAGATGAATTCAGGACAATGCATGGATGTAGGAAAACTAGTAGCAAGAATAAGCCCTCTATCATATATAGCTTTGCATCCAGGATTTATTTTTAGGAGCTGTTACCCTTTCCCGAGATGTTTGTAAAATCTACTTTCCCAAGATTAGTATCTCCAATATTTCCCAATTCTTAGGAAATACACGAGTGAGGAGAAACTCTTAAAAATATGTACTTCATTTTCTCTTTTCCTTTAGACGAGGAGGTTGACATTAAATTTAGAATTCAAAATCTGAATGGCCTTTAGAATTTTAGTAACAAATACTGTAGAAGTTTTGAAATGTCAAAGTCTGAAATTATGAAAAGGTTACAACTCCAAATTGAAAAACTTTTGAAAACCCAAAAAGCAGACCTACGAAACTCACGAAAATCAAAATCCCCAAACGTCATAAACTAGAACTTCCGAAAGTTTGAAAAAATAATCTCCAAAACCCTAAAAACAAATCTCTAAAAATACAAACCTCTAAAAGAACAATATGTGAACTGTGAACTCATTGATGAGAAAGGAATGAGAATCAAACCCTTGTGGAGATCTAAAAGAAATTATCATGAAATCTGGATTAGATCCTTGTACATATTGAATTTTCTAAGCTGTGGAGATTAGGAAACTTTTTTTAAAAAAATTGGATGATGAGGGTTCCATTTTCATATAGAAACAAGGAAGAACAACAAAAATAAACAAGGAATAAAACCCAAAAATATCATAAATCAAGAGGAAATAACCCAAACAAAATTACCTTGAAAATGACGTCTCGAAAGTAGAAAGAATGCGGTAAAAACCAATGTCGAGAGAAAAAGTCAGGTGAAAATGAAAGATAAAAACTTGAGTTTATATAGAGAACCCCAAAATTAATGCTCGAGAATCCAACACGTGGGAAGGTAGGTGAGAATAAAATTCCCATACAACCTTGAATTCCAAAACTCCAAAAGTTTGAAATTCTAAAATTTCAGAACTTTAGAGTTTCGAGACTTGGAACCCGAGGGACAGAGTTTACGAAAAGATGACAGGAAAATTTGAAACATAAAATTCCTAAGTATCGGAACTTCAAAACTTTGGATTTTTGGACATTGGAACTCGGAGGTGAAAATATCAAAACAAATATGGGACAATTCAAAAACCCAAAAGTCCGAAGTTCCAAAATTTCATAACTTTGGAGTTTCAAACTTCGGAACTCCAGAAATTTTTTTCTCAAAAAGGCAACATAGATTTTTGAAACCCGAAACTCTGAAGTTCCAAAATTTTAGAACTTCGGAGTTTCAGAGTTTGGAACTCCAAGTTGAAATATTGAAAACTACTAAAGGAGACTTATGAATCTTGAAAGTATGAAACTCAAAATTTTTAGAATTTTTGGTTTTCGAAGTTCGAAATAATGAAATAAAAATTTAGATTTTGGAAGTTTAATCCCCAAAAAGGAAAACCTCTGAAATCAAAAGCCCAAATTTTTGAAATTTTGGAATTGAGAGAGAGTTCTGAAACACTTTTTAATAAACACTTTTGGGAGAAAGATTTCAGAAAAAATTTGAATCAACTTTTAACATCTTCATTTCAAGGTAAGATTTAAAGGTTAACTGATTCAAAAAGTCTTCCTCTCACCTAACCCCACCTATCCACTTCATCATGACATGTTGAACCTATGTACACTTTGAAGGCCTTGGTGTCCCTATGTCCCTTTCCCAAAGGGACATGGGGATAAAAACTTGTTTCACCACATGAATATATCATCTTCCACCTATTAAAACTCGTCACTTATGCACTAGGAATATTTTTTTAGTGACACAACTTAAATCCTAATGCCCCTGTCTCATGATGAGACTACCCATGGAAAGTTTTTAAAGAGATAATTCCCCTTTTCCCTTAAAAATGTTGTAATGAACACCGAGGGTATCTCGAGACCCATTTAGACATTTGTAACCTCATCCCAACCATTGTTAGTCAACTATGGTCAACATTCAAATTCAAAAAAAAAATTGGGGGAAAGTATGTTAAGATGAGTTTAAAAACCAACATGGCTCAACACATAGTAATTTTCATCCATTTTTTATTTTTTTTGAACTTCGTCCATTGTTGTTATGACTATCGCACTATTCAAGAAAAAAGGTATCCACCATAGCAAAAACACATTTTTGCTCATTGTTTGGACACCCCACCTCCGATGGCTCGAAACATGACTGTGGATTCCACATGAAAAATCCTTTAATAATATTGTTCATTGATGTATGAGCATCTAGAGAATAAGATGTTATTAGGAACATATGATCTATTTTAGTATATTTATTGTAATAAGGCTAAGTGACTATGTGTTTGTACAAGAGAGAGTAACTAGAGATAGGTAGGTGTAAATAAGTTGTTCTAATGCCTAATTAAGGCTTATCATGATGTGTAATGGGTTTTCATAGGAGGTTTAATGAGGTTTGACAGTGGATATGATGTAGTTTTTATTGTATGCAAAGTTTAGATGTGTTGTTGAGCTCTTTTTGTGTCTTTGAGCTAGAATTTAGCTAGCCTAATAAAGATACTGAGAGAGAAAATTCAATGAAAATAGAGGATGGAAGACGATTCAAGAGGAATGTAAGGTTTGATATGAATAATAACACAAATATATTTGTGTTGCGGGTAATAGAGTTCGTGGTTTTGTGTTTTTATTGTTGTTTTATATGAATCCAATTAAACCCCTATCCCGGCAAGAGATAAAAGGATAGTCACTAATGGGAGAGTTCTAAACCTCTGTGAATTCTCGGAAGCTAAAGGATGATAAATTGAGTTTATATTAAGTTTTGTAGATTTTCAAACATTGTATAATGACTGTAGCACAAGTTTCTTACTCTTAGGCCCTAACTAGGGCAAATAATATCTTGAGTTCTATCAATTGAAAATGAACAAAATTTTATGAGCTTATCTACCCAAGAGAGTTGTAGAATTCCACCAAATTTAGAGACTCATCTTCCACATGTGAAAAATATATTGTGAAGGTGACAGTCTAACTATGACAAAGATTACAAGTTGAGAAGGAAATAAAGTGCATGTGGGTTAAAATGATAGAATCAATTGTCTAAAATTTATATACTTCATGTTTTTTACATTATAGAAGTGGTTCCATGCTATTTTAGGCTATATTCTAGCTACAAGGGTGTACTATCATGCTTAAGGGGCATAATAGGCCTAATTGAGGGTGTAAATTTACAAAGGATGTGTGAAATGGTACAAAGGAAGGTACCTTGAGAATTTTTGTACATATGTAAGGGGATAAAGGGTATCCAAATCACTATAGAAGTTGAATAGTTATTTCAGTGGAATTTGAGTTTGAACTCAGTTTATGTGCCTAGAAGGCTACAAGCCAATAAGGCCTTAAGGAGAGATATAAGTGAAAGGTAAGAATATGTCTAAGAATTGGGTCTAAACACCTTGAAATGGACTATATAAAGTGTCTTATAAGTTTTGAGAAAGGTTAAGAACCCTACATGTTGGTTTGGATACTTAGATCTAACAAGCCTATCTAGGCCTAGGTTGGTGTGATAGGGCTAAAGCATTTCCTAAGACTAAGAGAAGAATCAGGGTATAAAATGGTTATAAGGGATTACAAAGGTGATGTCAGGAGAGAGAATGAAGAGCTATGAGAAGTGGATCCATAATCAACAATGAAGGTATGATTATATAATTATTTTCCTTCATATATAAATATGTATTTGGTCTCAATGGACTTAAAGGTGTTAGTAGCATAGTGATGGTTCTATTAAACCTCATGAGAATTATCCTCGGTAATAATGTAGACATAAGTTAGTTCAAGTAATATTAGAACTCTCTTTTAAGAAGATGGGTATCTAGGAGGCTAGTACTCAAACAATAAGTTTATAAATAATTTCCATATAACACTGCACCATTTTGGTATCAGGTATTTGGTTGCTCTGTTATAATCAAACATATTGCAAAGTTTAGGACTGTGAAAGTGTGAAAATTGATCTTTTGTCACTATGGAAAAGGGAGAGAAAGCTTCATTGTGGGGTATTATGGATTTTCTTAAGATAGAAGTGCTGGGAAAAATGGATGACATGATGAATGCACAAATGGATATGAAGCATGAAATTAGAAACCTAGAAACAAGGATGACAAATATGGAAGAAATATTCTTAGGTATAGAGAAGCTAGCTAATGTAGATGATGATCACATGCATGGAGAATCATTGTTGGTAAGAAGAGTACTTCTACAAAAAGAAAATCTTAGGAGTCGTCGTAGGAGAAGCCTATTCAAAACAAGATGTAAGACAAGAGGTAAGTGTTGTAATGTAAATTAGGGTTGAAAATATTAGTTCATTCTACACCCTACACGGTTGCATCGGTGTAGAAGAACCATAAAATTCTTGTAAATGAGCAATGTAGATTACCTTTCAAAATTGGAATTTTGCATGGTGAGGTGGTATGTGATGTGATGCCAATAGATGTGTGTCACCTAATCTTAGACAATCCATGGTAATATGACATGAAGGTGGTGTATAATGGTAGATTGAATAAATGTTATCTAATAAAGAATGGAATAGAAAATGTTTTAATGCCTTTGATGGACCAACATGCAGGTTCTGAAAGAAGAAACATGGTATTTGGCTTCAAGGAGTTTGTTGAGAAGACAAATAATCAGGTCTTATCCTTCATGAAAGATGAAGATGAGGTTGATGGAAGAATGCAGTAGTCAGATTCTAATGGAGTGGACAAAGAGACACAAGGCAAGGTTGATGAACAAGCCCAAGTGAGGCAGAGAAAGAGCATGGAGTTATTGAAGAAAGATGAAAACCAAGAAGGTCAATTAAGTCACAAAAGTGAAGGTGACAACAACAAGTTACAAAAAAAGTGATGAGGAGGAAATATGGAATGGGATCCTAGAGGACCTCATGGAAGGTCAAGAGATACAAGATCAAAAATAAAAGAAGCATGAATCAATACCACATGGCCAAGAAGGTGGTCTAAAGAGTGACAAAGCAACAAATAAAGAGAACACATGCTTTGAGGAAGATCAGAGGATGATATGGGCATCTAAGGAAGGAAAGAAAAATCTAGATTTTAAAACTAATAAATGTTTCAAGTGTGTAATTACATGTATGAAGAAAAAAGTTTCAAGTGAGAACATGCACAAGGAAGATGTAAGTACAAAGGACAAAGAAAAAAGTAAAACAATGCCTATGAGTACATTTAGGTGTCTTGAACCCAGTCAATGAGCTAAAGACTCACAGGGTGTCTTGAAACTAGTCAAGGGGAAATGCAAGAAGTAATCCAATGTATACTAGAGTAGTCGAAACCATGGAAAAATAATACAAAGTATAATTCTATGCATATATGAAAACAAGAACAAATGAATTCAATGAAGGATGGAAGAATAAAATGTTCCTAAAGACCTTCAAAGGTCTGAAAGTATCTTCTCAAGCAACTAGAACATACAACATGTAACTCAATTGTAGTCAAGTCATGATGGACCTAAGAAGGAGAGGAGATTTGAAACAAATAACCTCATGGAGCATAGCACAAAGTAAAGAAACAAGCAAAGTGAATTTGAAATAATAGTGCAATTTACATGGTTGTTAACAAATCAAGATAGGTTATCAAGAAGAATGGATTTATATATAGTACCATGGAGTGAT
This sequence comes from Taxus wallichiana var. yunnanensis, assembly GCA_018340775.1. Lineage (NCBI taxonomy): Eukaryota > Viridiplantae > Streptophyta > Pinopsida > Cupressales > Taxaceae > Taxus > Taxus wallichiana. The sequence continues at coordinate 66,059,815 of CM031233.1, forward strand.
ATCCAAATCTTATCACAAGAAAAAGGATCAATAGAGAGCCAAATCAGACCTCTAACTCAACAACGAGGTACAAGTAATGATTCTTTTAAGAATGTTTTCAAATTTCAAGAAGATTTCAAAGGATTAGTTATAGGTGGTGCCTTGAGAAGGCTACTAATTCTTCCAAGAACAGTCATAAAGGTGCAAATGGACAAGTATGACTAGGAACCTAGACAATGTAATGAGTCTTTTAGACTAAGATTAGTTGACAAAGAGAAAATGTGTTACGTGAAGAGAAAGCTGATTAAGGCAGTTATGGAGGATCTTATTATTTCCTAAAGAGAATGAGTCATACAATTTACAACAAATATATCAAGAGAAACTAGAGTATGAAAATGGAACAAAATATTAAAAATTCCAAAGGAGACCAAGAGTCAACCTTCCTAGCTATAGTGAAGGAAATGGTGACAATTTTTCATAGGAAGAGCATGATTGAAAGCTTCAACCAAAGAACGACTTGTGGTGTGTAAGTACAACTCAGAAAAGTTCTTGTTGAAGCTAATTTCTTAGTGAAACAAGTAATTCAGAGTGTTGTTATAGTAAGAGAGAACAAAGTAGAGGCTAAGGTTATGAGAAAAAGGAAGGATATTAAGAAAAAGGAGATGAAAGTTGACAAGAAAAAAATAATGAACAAGAAAACACTGGAAATTATCCAAAGGAATGAAGAATCTAATATAGACAGGTCAAGAAAGTTTATTGAAGAGGTCAAAATATTGAAACAATGTCCATCTACAGTCAAAGAGGACAGATGCAATTAAGACCTAAGGATTCAAAGAAGCTAGAGGGACTAATCCCATTCCAAGTACAAAAAGATTGTATAGGTAAGTATATTTCCAACCATGATGAAAGTAGACATAATCAACTATAGTGGAGCGGGATGACAACTAAGAAGTCATGTGGACTCTTAGCAAATGTAAAGGAATGGGACTTCAATGTGGAAGAATTCTATTTTGTAAACAAGGATAAGAAAATCTATGAGGAAACTATATATGAAGAAGAGAAGAAGATGACCTTACATATAGTGGAAGAAGAAACCAGACCCTATGTTGATATACCTAAACTTGAAAAGGATGCAATAACTATAAATGTACAAGAAGAACAAAAACGGGGTAGTACTTCAAGTGAGATACATGAAGGAGAAGAGTCAAGGAAAAATAGAGAAAAACATTGAGATATAGGCCAATAACATGAAGAAGAAGAAAGAGAATACAAGGTTTAGTGTGGTGGAAGGGAGGATGGAGGACGCTAGTAAAGGAGAGAGTACAAGAAAATACAAAGGTAAAAATTAGTCAAATGTACCAAAGTGAAAAGGACAAGGAAAGATTAGAAAGCAAGAAAAAGAAAATCCAAAATTGCATTGAGTAGGAGCTCAATTTCTTCTTGAAGGGTAATCGATGCAGGAGCATCAAGAGAATAAGATATTATTAGGAACATAGGATCTATTTTAATATATTTTTTGTAATAAGGCTAAGTGACTATGCTTAGTCAAGTCAATGTCAAAAGTGTTTGTGTGTGCAAGAGAGAGTAAATAGAGATAGGTAGGTGGAAATTAGTTTCTCTAATGCCTAATTAAGGCTTATCATGATGTGTAATGGGTTGTCATAGGAGGTTGAATGAGGTTTAGAGTGGATATGATGTAGTTTTGATTGTATGCCAAGTTTAGTTGTGTTATTAAGATCTTTTTGGGTGCTAGAGCTAGAATTTAGCTAGCCTAGTAAAGATATAGAGAGAGCAATTTGATGAAAATAGAGGATGGAAGATGATTCAAGAAGAATGTAAGGTTTGAGATGAATAATAAGACATATCTATTGATGTTGCAGGTAATAGAGTTCCTGGTTTTGTGTTTTTATTGTTGTTTTATATGAATCTAATTAAACCCCTTATCATAGGCCAAGAGATAAAAGAAAGAGGATAAATAGGATAATTTTAAACCTCTGTGAATTCTCAGGAAGCTAAAGGAGGATAAATGGAGTGTATATTATTTTGTGTACCTTTTGAAACATTGTACAATGACCTATAGCACAACTTTCTTGCTCTCTAGCCCTAACTAGGGAAAACAATATCTTGATTTCCATCAATTGAAAATCAACAAAATTTTGTTATCATCTCTACCCAGGATAAGTATAGAAGTCCACAAAATTTTGAGACTCATCTCGCACGTGTGAAAAAGATATTGTGAAGATGACAGTCTAACTATATGAGTGTGCTGAGAATGAGAAGGAAATGAAGTGCATGAGGGTTGAAATGATAGAATCAAGTATCTAAAATTTGTATACTCCATGGTGTTTCCATTCTAGAAGTGGATTCATGATCTTTCAAGTGAGATTTTAGATACAAGGGTCTCTGCTATCATGCTTAAGGGGAAGAATATGCCTAATTGAGGGTGTAAATTTACAAAGGATGATTGAAATGGTACAAAGGAAGGTACCTTGATAGTTTATGTACATTTTTAAGGGGGTAAATGGTCTCCAAATCACTAGAGAAGTGGCATAATTGTTTGAGGTCGAATCTGAGTTTGAACTCAATTTATGTGCCTAGAAGACTACAAGTCAATAAGGCATCGAGGAGAGATAGAAGGTGAAAGGTAAGAATATTCTTTGGTAATTGGGTCTAAACACCTTGAATGGACTAGAAAAAGTGTCTTAGAAGTGTTGAGAAATGTTAAGAAACCTACATGTTAGTTTGGATACTTAGATCCAAGAAACCTACCCAAACCGAGGTTGGTGTGATTGGGATAAAGCATGTTCGAGACCAAGAGAAGAATCGGGGTATAAAATGGTTGCAAGAGGATTGTAGAGTTGATGTCATGAGAGAGAATGAAGAGATATGAGTAGTGGAGCCATAATCAAAAACCAAGGTATGGTTATCGAATTGTTTTCCTTCATATATGTATATGGATTTTGTCTCAATAGACTTCAAGGTGTTTGTAGCATATTGATGTTTCTATTGAACCTCATGAGAATGATCCTTAGTAGCAAGGAGAAATAAGTCAGTTCAAGCAAGCTTAGAAATCTCTTTCAAGAATACATGTATCTAGGAGGTAAGCACTACAAGAATAAGTATATAAATAATTTCCATATAACCCGTGCACCATTATCATACCCTTATTAATTATCTCATCCTTTTTTACAAACTTTTAGAATTTCCAGCGATTGAAAATGTCTCCTCAAATCTACAAAGTTGGAGTGATCCAAGTTTCCTCAAATTCGGAGCATGTGATCTACAAAAAATTATCTTTCTTTTGAGCATTTGATTACCCATTGAAATTAAATGTTCTTCAAGATATGAATGAATATTATTTTTTACATTATTCCTTGTCTAATGCTGAAGGTAAATAACTTCAAGTTTACTTTTCATTTTCATGATCATCTAGACAAGAGAAACTCCCAAATATTGGAGCAACGTATCCCGATATCAGAAGTAGAAATTTTTGAAACCATTTTCACTCGATCGATCGACACTCTGTGGCCAATGTCTATTTTTTATTAAGTTCATATTAAATATAATTAATAATAACGAGTAAGTATGAATAAATAATGGATTCAATTCATTTAGTTCATATTAAATATAATTAATAATAATAGTAAGTATGAATAAATAATGGATTCAATTCATTTAGTTCATTCCCCTAATAAGAAAATCACTCAAAAGTGATAATTAAAAAAAATGTAAAAAGTAGTCACCCGGGAAGAATTTACTAAAAATATTAAGCATCAAGAAATTCTCAAGATGGTAATGGTTTTTACTCTCTACATGCCTCACTAATCCAAAGCATCATATACAAAAAAATCATGCTTGTAGAGGGTAGAAAGGGAATTGCATTTTAAGCAACAGAGGAGCCCTCTCGGTCCCTAATTTCGATCCAATGGTGCAATTTGGTTGCGATGTGATTCTCACTTCATCGGATGAATTGATCAAATGTTTCAAGAATATTAAATCCAATATCTCACCTTCTTCATCTCATGGTTGGAATTTTCTTTTCTTCATCTCATCGGTAATTCCATTTCTCAAGGGTCGGGATAATCATGTTGAATTTTACGGGGAATGGTCTCAAGTTTTATCAAGAACTTAGTAGTTTGGAGGAATATCGGTGTTTTGAGGGATGGAATTTTTGTTTAACAAAGGTAAGGAATCATGTATTGTCTTGATTGGTCAAATGTTCATCACCTCTTTTTCATTGAATTCAAATGTACTACAAAAGGTGCATCATTCTAGGGAAGTCTTCGAGGCATAAGGATTTCAAGGATCAATCTTAATCAATAGAGCATCATCCTTGAGCGTTATCATATATCAAGATTTCATCTACATCATCTTCATAACTGATATCCATCAAGGGTGGAGGAACCTTCATCCATACTTGGAAGCATGTTTTCTCCCCTCTCTTCATTATTTCCCCTCTTCTCCCCTCCTTTTAATCCTTCATTTTTATGATCATGTTTCTTTTTACTTTTCACTTAATTGAATCCCTAATGTTGCATTAAAAAATTATATTTTGTGGAGAAATGAAAAAAAAACATGGGAGGAGGTGCGGGAGGACCTCCAGAATTAGGTTACCAAATTATTTGTAGATGCACATAGGGAACCAGTAAAGCTTTTCTCTTCCTAGAAAGATCTTTGAGCCATAGTTGTCAATTCCAAGATCAGTCATTGACAAAGCTAAAGCAAGATTCAGATTTGTGCTTGTTGGAAGGTTTGCAGGTCTGAGACCAAACATCGATTTTGTGAGAGATTGGTGTAGAAGGAAATGGGTCTTTAAGTACGAGGTCTAGGAACTTGCGGGAGAAGGTTTTCTTTTTTCCTTCCAAGATGAGTTGGAGATATTTAAAGTTTTCCTTGGAGCTCCTTGATTTTATGGAAATGCTACTTTTATCCTCCACCGATGGGAGACAATTATGCCTCATGATTACACTTTTTAGGCCCTTTTTATGTATTTAACTCCCTAATTTTTGCTTGGAGTTCTGGGAGTTGGAAAGTTTCCTGGGGATAACTAGATCCATGGGAGTATTGATAGTTATTAATCCTACAAATAAGTCTCATGCGATTGGTTTTTTCTTGGTTATTTCTTAATCTCAATGTGGGTTCCGAAATACCGAAGATAATATTTCTTAACTCCTTGGAGGGAAGATGGGAACAATAGATTCATGTGGAAAGTTCCTTAATCTTCTACAACAAGTGTAGACATGAAAGATATGATCAAAATGTGTGTTGCTCAAATGATGTGTCTCTAATGGAAGTCCCGATCACTCAAATGGATGATGTTTCATCGTAGGGAGAGTGGGAATTTGTTGATATGGACCATGTTTCTAATATCCTTGGTTTATTTCTTGAACAATGGATCTAGAGCATGCCAAGGCTGAAACAAAGGTTTTCATGAGGGGGGATTTGGAAGATAGTGATGGTGGAAGTGGGAAAGAGAACAAAATATTTTCATCTCTAGTTGATCACTTGTTAACTAGGGACTTGGTGTTGTATGGTGGGAGACTCGAACCGGGGTGGAAGGGGGTTGATGGATGAGAATTGAGCCACTAGTAAAGGTGACAGGGAGGACTGGTTGACTAGGCAGGAACACAAGAATTTTTAAATCAGCCCCTAAGTCATCAAGCCCGCAATTATTGCACCAAGTTTGGTGGTTACATGAAAGTGGATGGGGAAAGAGACCCCATTTTTTTGGAAGGATGGTTGAATCTATAAATGGGAATCTTGAAGTGATCCTCAAGCCCATTAATGATTATATGCTTAGATCCTCATCTTTCGGGAATGATGGTGATGGATGGACGAAGGTCCATCACAAGAAACATTATGTGATACAAAGCTACTCTAAGACCACTTTAGGTGGCGAGCCTTAATGTTTTGTCCTAATCTTTGGGTTAAGCCAAGTATCCTTGACTCACCCTTAGGTTTAGCTTACATTCACTTGGGTTTCTTCTCTTTTGACCGCTAGTAGAGGTCATTTCTTCTTTTCCTCAATGTTATATATTTTCTCCTTTGTGTCTCTCACGATGTATCTGATTTGTAAGGCTTTTGGGAGCCACAATCCCTATCTTATTACCTTATCTAATAAAAAAATAAAATTCTATTTTGATTTATAAAAAGGGGACTTATTTACTCACTTCTAGGAAGATGAAAAGTCACAAGTGCAATAAGAAATTTAAAGATCATGTGGGGGGTAGATGAGAAGATAATTTGCAATGCTATAAATTGGAATGGCTTCTCCATTCTAAGGAAAGTTTTTAGTTTTTGAAGATTTATTTTTTGGCTAGAAATTCATGATTTTTATATGTTGTTAATATTTGTATCACCACTGCACAAGAAATCAGATTTGAATTTCTTCCATTTATTTTCTTATGCTTTTATTTATTCTCTCTCTATTTCCTATCTTTTCAATCATAGTGATCTTGAACAACCAAGGATAGGATTTTTATTTTGAGGAGCAGATGAATGGAACTTTGTGTTTTTAGTTTTTGATCTCATTGTTTTTTTATAAGTAATATTATTTTAATTGAATGTGAACCCACATTGTTCGATGTATGCTGATTATGTAAGGCTACCCACAACATTAACATTCTGTCTTTATTTCTCATATTCCCTTATACCTCCCTTCTTTGTAAATTTCTCCCTTGTACCTTTGTATAAGAAATTTTCCACATATTGATGGAGTATTCTTGTGTGATCCCTAACCTAATGTCCACCCATGGTTCTTATTTAGTTTACATTCAATAATGGGAGCCTCCCCATACAAAATAAGGAAGGGCTTAGCCCTATAACCATTTTGGGAAACCGTAATTTACCCCATGAAAAATTATTTCAGTAACAATTTTTGGTGAATATACTAGGGAGAGATCTTCCTCAGTGTACCCATAAAGATCTCTAAAAATAACAAAAAAAAAATTCAAAAATCCATAAAAATTTAAAAACTAAAAATACCAAAAATACTATTTCAATATTCTAAAGGCCTTGTTTTAACCTTGATGAAAAATATGCATTTTTCAAGTTTTATTCCTCTCTAATGTTGTAAAGAAAATGACTGAATTAAGTTACACCCAAGCTTATCATACTGGGGAATTGTTGATCCATTATTTGAATAACAATTGCAAGTTGATTTCAGACTTCTTATTGTATAGGTAAGAGGAAACGTTGTTAAAAATCCTCTTAAATCAGTTGTAGAATCACTATTCCTCATTCCTTCAGAAGAAGAAAGAGAGGAAGAAATATAAGAAGAAAGAGAAGAGGAAGAAATGACAGCATAAGCACCTATTCTTGTAGTCACAAAATTATGCACTTTAGATATTTATTTATCCTAGTTTCATACTACTATTTAGAAGGTTCTTGAGTGAAGAAAGTACTAATTAACCCCATCTTTTGGCCATCTTATTTTACTTTTATTTCTTCATTCCCACACATTTTATCCACATGCCCAAGATGTTTTTGCATTTTCCCATCATTTTAGCCTTAACTAGGGAACCTATGCCTATACTAGGGCGCCTATGGGCACCACAGTCCCATATGGAGTGCCCCGATATTTTTCAAACTTTCCCACATTTTTTGGGCTCTTTCTAGCCATTTTTCATCCTTATCTTTTTCCTAGTCAGCCATGTCAGGGTTAATTACAAAATTAGATCAAGATAACCCTATAAATATAAAGTTATGAGACCATAATGATGGTCCTAGCATCATCTACTACTATCACTCATCTATAGTTACATCCATCTATTGCATTTGCATCCACATAGCTCCATCATCAAGGCACAACCTAGGAAGTCTACATCACACTTCATAGGGGGATGATTCTATTTTATTCCATGCAGAGATACTATTACATTTTCTACATCTAGTTATTGCTCATTATTTCACATAGTGGGATTGCCATGAGACTACCTAGGCCATGCCATGCACACACACACCAAAACTACATTTGGGTCCAAAATGCAAAGTGCAACACTAAGAGTAGTAAGCTCACTATTGTGGTAGTTGAGGTCATTCCGTCCCATTCATTCTACATCTTTCTTTTTATGGTTTTTATACTCCTTTTCTTCTTATAGGTTTCTACATCATATTAGATTATTGGCAACATACAATGCGAGGAAATGAACCGATGCGACACACAATGAGGGTTTGGACCACATTCGATCATGTGAGAACTAGTTTTAGATATATTTCATAGACTAGGGTGCTTATATTTCATACTAGAGTACTCGTGGGAATCCCATTCCTATTATAGGCACCCTAGTCTCTTTAGAACTTTAGAACTTTCATATCTAGCCTTTTCAAAACCTCTATACATTTGTTCCTATTTCTGAAATTTCGATCGACCTGCGACACTCTCTGATTTAGTTGAGTTCTTTCCTTAACCTCTCCTTACACATTAGGGTTTTATTACATTAGTTTAATCATTTAGTAATTTCTCCATTACTTTATCACATCTATTTACAACGTTTATGTCCTCCTAGATTAAACTAACTACATCCCTCATCTTATCATTTTTAGTTAATCGGTTTGGTGAACCCAACCTCTTTCATGCTTAGTATCCTTATTTTTCTTCTATTATGGGTCAAGTTTCTTTATCGATTTACTTTGGAGATATCCCACTTATTAGGTTGTTTTACAAATATCCCCACACACCAAGTATTTTTATGACAATACGCCACCGGATGAATTAAGTTCTATGCTTCATTGTTTCTTTGTTGACCCTAGTCTTAATGACCCTCCATCTAATAAACCATGGAATCCACAATCACATATCTTAGATCTGAAATCCAACAGCTTAAGGATGCTTCTCAATCACATGTTTTAATCCCTCTATGTTTCGCATTCAATAAATGTCCACTACATGTCATCTAGTTGATCCTTAGGTCATTTCATTGCCAGAACCTCTCATACTTGATCGCAATACTAAGCCACATGACATTCTTACTAAGATTCTTAGTCATCAATTGATCACTCTATCGTCTATTGATTATTATCCTCCTTGTTGCCTAAAAAAGTATCAAGGTCATCCATATTTCCATTATCATCAAATAAATGGACATAATGACCACAATTGTTATGTTTTACAACATAGATTCAAACATATTGAGTGTCAGAACTTTATTTCATTCACTAGAAAACATCATATTACATGCCCACCTACAAATACTATACCCACATGGGCTCCTAAGTATATTCCACCTTTTCTTAGTCAAGATCAATCTAAGAAAGCTCTTACTTTTAGTGAACCCTCCTCAATATTTTTAAAGAATATGAACCCTATATATATATATATATATATAAATATATATATATATATGTTTCTCTTATTCATTACATGCTTAATGTTGATGATCATTCACATGTGCATAATGATTCTTCTCCTAGTCAGACAAATACTATAGTTCCATCACATGATTCTCCTATTTCTGATGTTTCTTCTTCTCCACTTAATGAGCATCGGGATAACATCACTAAAGCAACTTCTAAGCTACCACATATCAATGTTAGTTATCTAATTCCTCCTACTAGCTTGTCTGCATTGAATTACAAATTCAACCTAAACAACCTCCTTTACGAATAAGTGCAACATGGCCTCCTCTCAAATCTAAACTCCAACCAATTAAGTTCATCAAAGAAACTAATCCTCCTTCTAATGTTCATGATATATTTTCACTTACACTTGCCACTACCTACTTTTAATGTAAACATTGACAAACAAGGTGTAGGTGACTCTTGTCACTCTACCCTCCCGATGACACACTCATATTCGTATGGTTCTTATATGATTTGTTGAGGGTCCTTTACCATAAAATCACCTTGTTTAATCTTAAATTACTATATTATTCCATTACACAACCACCTATAGATACACACATCTATAACACTCTAACACTCCTTACACATCAACAATTAAAAAAATTCTATAATGCTTCATCACCCTCATATATTTTTATCACATCGACACATTTTATCATACACTCAAGGGGCATACTAATCACACATTCCCTCCTCCTTAGTATTTATCATCTATTGCATCTTCATATAGGTATACCAATTTCACGTCCTAGCACCGCCTTTACACGGTGACACACTCCTGTGCTTTGGTTCACACTTGATTGTCGAGGGATTATTATTACACTGAACCCCAAATACCACACTCTAGGAATATCACACATTACGTGTCAAACACTCTACATTATACATTTAGTCTACAACATTTTGAAATTTTCATATAAAAAATAATCCTAGTATTCATCTTACATATACCATACAATCCATGCATTACTAGCATACACCTATTCATTTTACACATTATATACACCACTACGATATCTATGTATAACCTATACTTAGTCACATCATAGACTACACATCTGTACATCACATACACATTCTACATCCTATGCTAGGTTACATTGCATATGGGTCTAGCTTTACATTTTCATGGACATACATTCTACTTTATCACACATGTACATAGTGTATTTTACATTATATGTTGTTTACACTTAGCATTGATTTTAACACACCACACATTTACAAACCCTACTCACCACATGGTCATGTCATCATTACACATACTACATTGTTTTCTACACGCTACACTAACCACCCTATGAAACACTTTATTTTCTCATGACATACTCGAATGCCAAAGGTTTAGATAAAAAATCGACCTTACACCCACCATGCAACATTCCTAGGCTAGTGACATACAAATTTGGATAAATCATATCTCATTCTTCCTATCTAGTAGTGATATACGCTTTAGGATAGATCACTACCTCCATTATATCATCTAGTATTGGTATACACCTTAGGTTTCATCACTACTCCTTGCCTTTCATCTTATAGTGATATACGCATAGGGCTAAATAATCACTTATAATTTCATCATATAGTGATATATGCTTAGGATAAATCATCACTCCTCCATTCATCTCTTTGTGATATACGCTTCGGCTATAGGGTTCACACTCATCCTTTCTATATGTCACATTTCATCACCACTACATACACACTCATCACAACATGCTAGACACAACAAACACTACTCGACCATTTCCCGATGACACACTCTTGTTTATGGTTCATTCTTGACTGCTGAGGGGGAAAAAATGAACCTCATTGCATACACTTCCATTCACTTGGGGAGCACATAGATCTTATCATTCCCTCTTACATTCCATCCATCCATTTCATACTTCATTATCTTGGGAAAATTTATTCTTGTTTACTAGTGTTTTACATGGTCACTTTATTACACATGTCGATTGATTTCTTATGTGTCATTATCTATACCATCCACACATGGGAGTTCATGCCTTTTTAGTGTGATCATAGATACAAGATTACTACACGCTGTATGGATGCTCACCTTCTACCCTTCCTACATTGGTCATTGGGGGCATCCACATTCGTCTCTTCTAGGTGCTATTGTTTAATTTTGTACTTAACATCTTAAATTACTTGATTATACACACTTTTGACATATTGGATATTTCTATGACATGTTAATGAGTAATCCATGATCAACACTTTTGTTTTAGGATTACATGTTTATGTGAATACTTGTTTTCTTGTTTGTTCTTGTCTGCATCTTTTTGTTTGATTCTTAATTGTGGGATTTTCCTATGCTTTGTGTACACACTTTCCTATTGTTTGTGGCCATGATGGCCTTTCATTTCTTGCGACATCGTGAGTGATGTCCCATGTTTTCAACCCACTTTGTGTGGCTTACTTGTCTTTTTACATGTTTTACACTATTGTTCTTGGTAGTTCTTACATTGTTTGTGCATTTTACACTTGTCTTATCTCATGTAGGTGTAATTAGACTAATGCATTTTCAGATATCCATCCTTGTTTTTACACACCTTAGTTTCTACCAAGTACCTCCCCTTTCCCCTTACATGGAAGAGTTACAGAGTAAATACGGTTGGTCCTCTTTTGGGGCTGCATTCTCCTATCAATAATGTTGCATGTGCCCACAAAGAGCGGGGAATCATTTGAGGGTTTACATACTAACACAATGCAGTTACACTGATTAAGTATAGTGCACTTTCCACCCTTAGAATTGTTGTTTTATATACAATGAGTGGGTTCAAACTAGTCTACGAACCCTATACACATCAACTTTTACATGACATGGTGTCCTTATAATTTATGGGAAGTAATTACAATCTTGGGTGTTACAATGAGTGTGCCTTTCTACCCTACATCCAAAGTGGCATCAGATTGCCCACAAAACTAGGATAGTATAGATATCTCTTCACATACATTTCAGAAGAAGTGGTTAGAGCTTGGAGGACATAGAGCATTTCCTCCCTATACATCTTCAGATAGGGTGGCATGAGATTTCCCAAAACACTCGCAGTACAAGATATCCTTCTAAACTCTTTCTCTCGACATGGATCAGGTGCACATTTTCCATTTACACTTTTTCATTTCACATATTTTACATTTGCGTATTTTACACACTTTCATACAAGTGTGTATTTTACATAGTATTTTTACATACATACACATTTGACTACTTGATCATTTTATCCTTGTAGGTCCGGTCATATGAGAAACAAATAGTCAAATTGGGGGAAACAACAACAAAAACAACAACATTTTGTGACATCACATGTTTTACTAACCATGTAGGTACACTACACAATGCAACATCTACACACACATTTCACCCTAGATTTACTCTCATCAATTTTTACACAATTTTCATCCTTAGATTCCATGCTCCTCTGTCTCTTTTTTTTATTCCAAATTTTCATCTAGTCCTTCGATGTGTTTCTACTACACTCTTCATGGACATTAAGTACACACTTCTATCTACTTTATGTTACCGAGCTTTCAGCTCACCAACATAAAGTGGGGGAAAATGTAGTCACAAATTATGCACTTTATACATTTATTTATCTCAGTTTCATGCTCCTATTTAGAAGGTTCTTGAGTGAATAAAGTACTAATTAACCCCATATTTTGGCCATCTTAATTTACTCTTATTTCATCCACATTTTCATCCTTCCCCACATTTTCATCCACATGCCCAAGTTGTTTCAGAATTTTCCCATCATTTTAGCCTTAATCGGGGCACTTAGGCCAAGATTGGGATGCCAATGGGTGCCCCAGTCCCACCTCATGTACCCCAAGCCTTTTCAAACTTTCCTACCACTTTTTGGGCTCTTTCTAGCCATTTTTCATCCTTATTTTTTCCTAGTCGGCCATGTTGGGGTTAATTACAAAATTAGATCAAAAGAACCCTATAAATATAAAGTTATGAGACCACAATGAGGGTAGTCGTAACATCATCTAATACTATCACTCATCTAGAGTTGCATTTATCTATTGCATTTTCATCCACATAACTCCATCATCAAAGCACAAGATAGGAAGATTGCATCACACTTCATAGGGGTAGGATTTATTCTATTCTATACACACATGGTATTACAATTTCTACATCTACCTATTGTTGGCTAATTCACATAGTGCTACTAGAACAAGAGCACCTAGGGCACGAAATTCACACACACACACACACACACACACACACACACACACACACACACACACACACACACACACACACACACACACACACACACACACACACACACCAAAACTAAATTTAGGTCTGAAATGTAGTGCAATGCTTAGAGTAGTAAGCCCACCACTATGTTATGGCAGACGAGGTCGGTTTGACCCATTCATTCTCGTATATTTAATTTTAGGGATTTAATACTCCTTTTTTCTTCTTGCATGTCTCTACATCATATTATATTATTGGTGAAATACAGCGTAGGGAAGTGAAACTTATGTGACACATAGTGAGGGTTTGAGACCACCTTTTGACCCAAAGTGAGAAAGAATTTGGGAATGTTTTTACAGACTAGGAACCTATATTTCATAGAAGAGTTTCCTTGGGTGCCCCATTCCTATTCCAGTGCCCAGTCCCATCGATCTTTCAAATCTATCCTTGTTATGACCTCTTCACATTTTTTCATGTTCCCAAAGATTCTAATCAGATCTATGACACTCTGCGATAGTCACTAGTTATCAATCTGAGTTCTTTCCTTACCCTCTTCTTACACATTAGGGTTTTATTTCATTAGTTTAATCATTTAGTAATTTCTACATTAATTTAGCACATTTATTTACAATGTTTATGTCCTCCTATATTAGATTAACTACACCCCCATGTTATCATTTTTAGTTAATCATTATCGTGGGGACAAAACACTAGTCTTTTGGCTTTGACTCTTCCACTTCATGAACTTCCAAAAGAGTCAAGATAGAACATTACAAAATTCCATGGAGATAGAAATAAATTATCCAATGATCATATTACTTATTTCATCACAACATTTGAAATTCTTGTGGTACATAATGAAGATTTTGCGGTGTGACTATTCATGGAAACATTACAAGATGTCGCTACAGACTAGTTTTACTATTTTCCATCACACTCAATTACTGATTGGGGTAATATGAAAAAATGTTTCAAGAAAGATTCAAGACTACATAATATTCACATTCCCTCATTTCTCAATTAACTCAATTAATTCAATTGAAGAAAGATCCGCAAGAGTGTGTGAGAGACTACGTGGCAAGATTCAATAAGTTGATCAACAAGATTCCTACTATTTTTTTGTCATACTACAAATAATGTAAAAAAGGTACTTTGTGAATGACTAGTTTCATGAAATTAGTTTCTTTCTATGGAGAATTTAACTAAGAGATTTAGACAATGATCAAGATATTTCCATTGAAGTGGAATATGATCTCATATTGTCGGGAAAGATTAAGAATAATTTAATGAAGGAAAAGGTGCATATTTCCAAAGGTGAGAGAGCTGATCCATTGTTTTATAAGTTTGCTAATGAATTTACAATGTTGAAGAAGGAAGTTTCTCAATGAGAATCCCACCCAAACCAGAAAAAAATGAATTAGATTGCAGGAGAACCTTGGAAGCTCCACTAGTTAATGGAATATGTTGAACTAAAGAAGATTAAGGAGAATAAATTGATGCATTATAAATTAAAGAAGAAGAAAAAGAATAATATTCCAAGATTGGATATTTTGAATTATATCGAATGAAAATTTTGAGGCACCTATAGATAGCTACTCCTATGCAGTGTTCACTTGATCACAAAAGGGAAAGGAGGCTCTTTTTCTACTTCCCAAGCTAAGGTAATTGAATCTTCAAATGGAAACTCTAAGAAAATAAAAAGAAGGAGGATCGTCGATGTTCACTTCTATAGGGTCAACTAAGAATAAACATGAGATTACTTAGACCAAGAATCCTTCTACCCCTCTGGGTAATTCTCATTTAACGTTTCTTGAAAAAATAGTTACTATTGATCCTAAGAATAGCCATGTCAAGGACATGCCATAAATCCTAATATGCTTACATATTCTCCACCTTTTGATATCATTGATCATTCCAAAAAAGGATAAATCCAAATTTCTGAGTATGAGTGCTTGAAAACCCATCCCAAGCAATTTGATAGGCTTGTTCAATTTATCAAAGGAATTAGTTTGGTTTCATGTTCTAAAAATTCCACTACCAAATAACTACCTCATGCCTCTCATTCCACTCCTTTGAATTATCTCACTTCCACACCCTATACCTCTAGGAAGGTAGAACCTTTATATATAGCCTTGTTGTTCAATGGGTACAAAATGAATAATTAGATCATTGAATTTGGCGCCTCAGAAAATGTCATGCCTATAAAATTTTCTAAATCTCTTGGTCTCTCTCTCTCTCTTACCATCAAGTTACTATTACTCCATGGAAATGAAATAAGTACCTCTCATTGGCCAACTCAAGGATGCTCATGTAGCACTTGTAGATTTTCCTGACAAGAAGATCAAGATGAGAATACTTATAACAAACATGCCCACCTCATATGGTATGTTGTTTGGCCAAAGCTTATGTCAAAATTTTGGTGGAGATATACGTCTATATTGGTCACATCCCACCATTCCTATCAATGGTAGAATGAATAAAATTCTTCCCTTCAGAAAATTAAGTACATCGTTTAAAGGCCGGATGGCGCAAGGGTGGATATCCCATTTCAAGATTAAAAGACTTAAAAAAATTATGACTTTTGAGGAAGATATTGAGCTTCCCATGTTGGTGTAAGAGTATCCAAGCATCACGAAACTAGTTAGAGATCGTCATGTTGACTTGAGGAAATCATAATTTGAGAGCATGTACTTCCCATGGGATGTGAGCACGAATGCATTTTATCTAATGGATGTTGATGATGGTTATTAGAGTATTTACTTGTAACAAATAAATATTTAAATGATGACAAATGTAGATGAAGAAGAAGGATTGATACCCAAAACTTTTTATCAAGCGATTTCAATGTTTCAAACCATTTTCTGAATGTTTAGAATGAGGTTCTATTCAATATATATATTTTAATATGAATAATTATATTTCTCATTGGGAGAGGAGAATAATAGATGTAAGAATGATAAGATGTTTCTGACTCTTGAATCTGAACCTACTCAAGGAGATGATGATTTCATCATAGAAATGGACTCCCTAGTTCTTGGTGGTCAAGATTGGGAAGATGACAATATAAATATTTCAGCTCCAATGTTGTGCTCATTCCCCTTTCATGAAGATGGATACATTCTCAATGAAAAATGGATAGATGGAATGGTGTTTGATCCCAAGGCTGATTTTTTCAAAACAAAAATCCTCTTAACAAGGAATATATAAACAAACATAGGCTTCAATATTTCAATGTTAAATCAGCTCGAGAAAAGGATTTTTTTAGCATGAAGTTGAATTTCGAGGTTTAAAATGGAAAAGTTGAACAAGATGATATTCTTCATTCCTCACCTTTGACCTTGTGCTCGTTTTATTTTGAGATAATTAAAAACTATGGATATTACATCATAATGGGTAGAAGGTCAATATTGAGACAAAAATCATGAAAGAAAATAATTTGGAACAACTTGCAAACATGGAACATGAAGAGGATAGTGATAATGTTGAAGTTTTGAAAGGATCTTCCAAGAATAAACCCATGGAAACTGTGGTCATGAAGTAGATAGAAAATGAATAAAAAATAATTATCAAATTACATGGGCCTTGGTATGAAAATGATAAGCCAAGTTTGACCAGTGCTCATCATCATGAAGCTATGAAAAATCATCAATTGGAATGAAATTGAGCATCAATGAGAAAATGGAAAGAATTTTTCAAATCAATAAAGGAGATGATTTGAATAAGCGGGTCATCATTTTTAATAACGTCTATGAGAAATTTATCAATAAATTGAGCAAAGGATCATATTTCAGGGATCTTGTCAATGGATTTGCAGAAGAAAGGAATTCGGTGATACCCTTATGGGTAAGCACTCAATTATAGTTGGTGATTCAATAAAAGTGGGTTGTCCCCCACATATACATAGGTGATTTAGGATGTTTCCATTTCTTTTACATGTTTCCTTCCTCTTTCTTGTTTCCTTTCCTTTCATATATTCTTTCCGGCTATTCTTGTTTGTGTGGATTTCTTTCATTAGTAGTGAAGATATGTCTCTATATAAGCCCCATGGATAAGGCACTAGTGCACTTAGTGTCTTGGGATTCTGGAGTTCCTACTTGTCCTTTCCTCATTGTTTCTGGTCTAGAAAAATTCCCCAAGATAGATCCAATTGTTGTCATGCAAAATTTACAGCAGAAAGCGTTTTTAAAATTTTCATCACAACCTAGCCCACATTTGGAAATCCCTCTCTTGGTCAATGTAAAACTCTCCTCCGTAGAAAACTCAATTACTATGTTACCCTAATAATGCCCAATAGGGATATGATAATGTGATTTTCAACTATTATTCCTATGTATGGAGGTTATTCATGGATTCATTAAGAACCATTTAGAATAAATTTCTCCCAAAGGACCAAAAAGGCTTATTTTCAGGTCTTTTCACAATGGTGGACACCCATAAAAAGTTGAATGATGAGGAAAAAAACACATGGGAGTTTTCTAGAGGATTTAAAATATGAATTTAAGTGATTTAGGAAATTTAATGAAATATTTGGAACCTCAAGAAAATCTTCAAGCAAAACCCGACTATTTTTACCGGTGATGGGAAATGTTTTTTCCTAAAAAGTATCTTTTTAGGTTTTATATGGTTCAAGAATATCTAGAGGTACTCTTAGCTTAGAATATAGGAATTGGAAATATAATAGTATCTAATTAATTTTTCCAAAGGTTTCAAGGGATTCTAAGGAACATATTTGAAGATATTGGCCCAACAATGTAAATAAAGACCTTTAATCTTAGTGAAGATTAAACTTGGGATTCTAGGAGTTCCATGTAGAGTTATAATCTGATTTAAAGGGTAAAAATTATCAAATGTTACCATCTACATGTTTTATAGGTTGAGCTAGAAAAATGAATATTTTTCTTTGGTGGTAATTTGACCTTCCATTAACCACCCGAGACCTGGAATTGATAATGGATTAAATTTAAAATAGAAGGAAAACTAAACTCTTGAAAATGGTGACATTGGATTCCTTCACTGATTTACACTCAAAAATTACATAAAATTTTACTAGGAAACACCAAGGGAATCTTGGGGGCAAGAAAACACTCTGACATATTATTTTTAGCATTGCAATGGTGAGAGTAGGTTCTAAAAAGGAAAATACACACTTGGAGACCCATTATGTCCCCTTTTAAATTTTACCAAATTTAACAGGGACATGGGGGACATGAAATTATTCCCCCACATGAAGAATATAAGTTTCATCACTTAAGTGAGAAATTAGGTGTTTAAGAAAAATTTTCCTCTCACCTAACCCCACATACCCCTTTCCTCATGACATGTTGACCCTATGTGAACTTTTCATTCCTTAGTGTCCCTTTGTCCCTTTTCCAAATTTACATGGGGGGAAAAAACCATGTGATGATCTCCACCTTCGTCACTTAAAATTCATCACTTGTGCATTAGGAAGATGGTTTCAACCACACAACTCAAATCCTCATGCTCCCTTCTCATAATGAGACTACCCATGGAGAATTTTTTATGAGATCATGTCCCTTTATACCTTAATAAATGTGGTAAGGGTCATTATGGGGTCCAATAGAAATTTTGAATGTTGTAACCCCATCCCAACCATTGTTAGTCAACTATGGTCAACATTCAAATTCAAAAACAAGCAAAATTGGGGGAAAGTATGTTAAGGTGAGTTTTAAAACCAACATGGATTAAAACTTAGTAGTTTACTCCATGTTTTCATTTTCATTTCCATCCTCCATTTTTGTTATGAATTTAAAACTATTCAAGAAAACCTAGACATCTACCATGGTCAAAACACATTTTTGGTCATTGCTTACAAACCCCACCTCCGATGGCCCTGAAACTTGGACTGTGGATTCCCCATGAGAAATAGTATAAGAAGAGTTTTTACATGAAATCATTAATTATATCACAATTTTTTAAAATCCTCTTGAATTTTCCATCCATTGAAAATGGATCCTCAAATCTAGAGAGTTGTAGCAATCAAAATTTCCTCAACTTTGGAACATGTGATCTACATAAAATCAACTTTATTTTGAGAATTTTCTTGCCCCATGAAATTAATTTTTCTTAAATATATTTATGAATGTAATTTTTTACATTCTTCCTTGTCTAAGGCTAAATGTACATACTTCCAAGTTTACTATTCATTTTGACAAAGATCCAAACAAGAGAAACCTCTAAAAATTAGAGGAAAGCGTATCAATGTGAAGTAGAATTTTGTGAAACCATTTTCACTCCGATGCGACACTCTGTGGCCAATGTATATTTTTATTAATATCCTATTTAATAAACTTACTAATGAAATTAATTCCTAATAAATAATGGATTCAATTCATTACCCCAAGAGGAAAAGCACTCAAAAGTGATAATTCGACAAAATTGCCACAATAAGTCACCCGGGAAGAATTTACTAAAAAAAGTAACTATCCAGAAAATGTTCAATATGGTCATGGTTGTTCACACTATACATGTCTCACTAATCCAAACCTTTATATAATAAAAACTCATGCTTTTAAAGGGTGGACAGGGGCATTGTGTCTTAGGAAGAAGAGGAGCCCTCTCACCCCCAATTTTGGTCACAGCGGTGCATTTCGGTCATATTTTTCTTCTCACTTCATCAGATGGGTTAATATAAGGTTTGAAGAATATTCCATCCAATATTCCTCCTTATTAATCTCATGTTTGGAATGTTCTTTTCCTCAACTCATCGGTACCTCCATTTCTCAAAGGTCGGGATCATAATGTTGAATTGTGTGGGAAGTGTTCTCAAGTTGTATCAAGAACTTGGTATTTTGGAGGCATGTCATAGTTTTGATGGTCAGAAGTTTTTTTTAAGAAAGCTAATGCATTCTTCATCGTGTTCAGTGGTAAAATTTTCATCACCTCTCTTTTCACTATTTTCAAATGTGCTTCATAAGGTCCATCATTCTAGGGAGGTTCAAGGAGTAAATATTTCAAGGGATCAATCTTCATCAGCAAAGCATCATCATTCAAAAGGTCATCATTTATCAATATTTAATTCTCATTATCATCGTAGATGATCTCTATTAATGGTGGATGTATAGGTTCATCTAAACTAGGAAGGATCTTTTCTCTCCCCTCTCTTCATTATTTTCCCTGTTCTCCCCTTTTCTAATCCTTCATTGTGTATGATCATGGTATTTTTTCTTTTTCACTTAAGTGACTCTCTAATGTTGCATTGTAAAATTCCCTTTTGATTTATAAAAAGGGGACTTATTTACTCACTTCCTAGGAAGATGAAAAGTCACAAGTGGAATAAGAACTTGAAAGGTCATGTGGGGGGTAGATGAGAAGATAATTTAAAATGGCTTCTCCATTCCAAGGAAGGTTTTTAGTTTTTGAAGTTTTAGTTTTTGGCTAGCAATTGTGGATTTTTATATGTTATCGATATTTTTATCACAAGTACACAAGAAATAAGAGTTTCATTTCTTCCATTTCTTCTTTTATCATTTCTTCTATTCTCTCTCTATTTACTAGCTTTGCAAGCATAGTGATCTTGAACAACCAAGGAAAGGATTTGTACTTGTGAGGAAAATATTAATGGAACTTTGCGTATTTATTTATTTGATCTCATTGTTCTTTGAATAAGCTAGATTATTAAAATTGAATATGAACCCACTCTAGTAGATGTATGTGTATTTTAGGATCCTACCCACAACATTAACCCTCTCTCCTTATTTATAATATTCCCCTATACCTCCCTCGACATAAGATTCCTTCCTTGTATCTTAATACAAGAACTTTTCATAGGTTCAAGAGAGTGTTATTTTTATCCCCGACCTAATGGCCACCATGAGTTATTAGTTAGTTTAAATTTAATAATGGAAACCTCCCTATACATAAGAAGGAGGGGCTTAGCCCCACGACCATTGGTGGAAACCCATAATTTTCCCCATGAAAAATTATTTCACCAACACAATCTAACTCTATTTTCTCGTTGTTTTTTAATTTTTTATGTCGTACTGAAATTTTTTTAGGATAATTGGTGTAGTAAAATAAGATAAATTAAAAAAATGTCATTGTTTTGGTTTTCCTTCATTTTTGTGCATATATAGGTTCCATGTGCTACTGTAGCCCATAAAGTGTTATACTTTAACCTGAGTTACACAACCATAAATAGCTTTGATCCAAGAAAACATTTTTTCATACTAGCATATCTAGTTGCACGCACTAGTGTTAAAATCATGCTAGTGTACCTAGTTGTGCTCTTTACTATTAAAGTGTCACGTTAGCATACCTAGTTACATAGGTTAGTGTTTAAGTGTCAATCTAGTGTATATAGTTGTGCTCACTAGAGTTAAAGTGTGACGCTAGCACACCTATTTATTGTGCTAGCGTTAAAGTGTAAAGCTAGAACATCTAGTTACATGTGTTAACATTTTTTATCTTTCATTCTCTATTTTTATAATTTTCTAATGTCTTATTATTGATCGAGAGAATACTTATTAGAGACCATACAAGAAGTCCGCATGGGAGAGAAGGCCGGGATCAAGGGCGTGGAGGGACAGGGAAGGACCCATGTGGAGGGAAAGTTCACATTTAAGGACTTAGTAGATTTTGAGCATGAAGACCTATTCTTAGAAGATGGTGTGTAGAACACACCAACGATGTAGAGACGTACGTGCCACACATTGTCTATCTTTAGAGTATCATATCAGAGAGTTTTTCATGGAGACAAGCTAAGAATAGGATTGTCACTTCAGTTAACTGTAAGAATTCTATACATAACACACTTGCATGTGTGGCTATGCCTGTAAACGATGCGTGGCTATTAATAGCATGTAGCCTATTTCTGGAATAGATAAGCGGTGAAGGGAAAGTTCCCACCCTATATATATGTTGTGAAGCACATAGTTGAAGATATACACAAGGAGAGATGGATGTATGGAGGTATAGAGATATACACATATGATTGAATTATTGTATCAGATCAATGCACGCATTGGTATAGATTTCCATTATTGTAAGGAGTTTCTGTGTTTATTAATAGATGGAATATATTGGCCGAACCTAAGTGTCATTCCTGTCTGTAATTGAGTAGTGCACGATCTTGATTTAATCATGATTATTTTTTAAGCTTGGTCTTTCATAAATATAAATATGGCATGTATTGTAGAATGATCGGTTAGTTATGAATCTATATGTTTCTTCCTTCATCATGCTAACATCCTACTATAACAACCCTAAAGAGGGACTTGGTACCTTTGAGTCCTTCAGGTGAGCACTCATTCTAGGTGGAGTGATGTGCCAGTGTGTCTAGGGTGTTATTTGATAAATTCTAGGCTGCATCATTGGTTCTATTGTCGAGACCTTTTTTTTAGTTTTTTCGGATGATTCGTGATGAAGACATATCGGTTAACTCTAGCAAGTATTGAGGATTGGATACATGATCTGGAGGAAGAATATGCATGACGGTTCAGTAGTGGATCTGATTTTAATGCACACACTTGGGTAGAATAGAATCTGTATGATAGCCTATATGAGATATTTTTGCCATCTTTCTAGTATAATTATATGAGTGGCTGATTTCTTATGCATCTAAGCGAAATTGGAGGTATCACGAACTTGTCTAGACACAGGAAGAATTTCAGGCCCTTTGTGATGCTGATTTGATCTGGACTCGCACTTTGGATACATGGTTTTGTTGTGTTCTAAACAGTTATATTCTGGAATATTCAATTTTTACTTATTCTTGCCCGAAGGTAGCTGAATTCTAGTTTTTGTGGTATCCTATAGGAGCATATTTGCAAGGTATTCCACTGGCGATCAAGATCTTGATTGTTAATTTGAACTTGGAGAGTAAACCAATGGCTAACTAAACTTCACCATGTGTGAGGGAGGAACATGTTTGGTGAAAGATGGCATACCTAGCGGCAGAGAGGTAGAGAGAGGAGAGGCGGCTTAAGTATAATGAGGTGCGTGAGAGGGAGATAGAGTAGTGTTCCATTGTAGAAAGTATGGAATTGAGGAGAGAGATGGCTCATGGAGGATTTAAAGCTCACGTAGAAGACGTGGAGCCAAAGCATTAGGAACTCCCCCATCTTAGAAAAAATGATAGAGATCCACCTTGGCCTCACACATAAGTGTTCCAAAGCAGAGACTACCTAGGCTGCGGGCATGCATATTAATCCACCTAGTGACCTAGCCCTTGCACTTGGTTTTCTAATATCTAGTACGACAAGTGACCAACAAGCTAACTTGGGAAGTAGGAAAGAAGGAGTAGTCAAGGAGAAAGGATGTAAATGGTGGGACAAAAAGCTTCAATGATATTTGGAGGAACATTCTTAGGTGCATCATCCACATAGAATGTGAGCGTGCAGAATGTTGGATTCACCTCTGGAAGTGGAACTACCTCACAGACTATAGGGGTTTAGTATAGTACTATTGTCAGAGCACAGGGGAATACATCTACATGTCCTATTCTAGCTACAGGTGGAGGATCAGGAGGTATAGGTGGTTCTAGTTCTGGTGGATCTGGTGGTTCTGGAGGTAGAGGGAACATAGGAGGTTCTGGATTAGGTGGTCAAGGTCCAAAAAATAAAAAAATATCTATATGGAGATGTCTCTTCATCTCCTGGAGTATAGAGGTATAGAGGATGTTTTGAACATGTGCATATGTGTGAAATCTTGTGGCATGCTAAAGGGATCATGGCTTCTGAGCGAAAGGCAAGTCAATTTACTACTACATTATAGGGACATGCACACAGTTGGTATAGGAAGTTTGACCCTAATCAAACTTGTGTGGATTATGTAGCATTGAAGGATGCTTTCTTGAAAGAGTTCTATATCCTTGAGTTTGAGCAGAAGAGTATTAGTGTGCTCAAGGATATCAAACAAGGCACTACTGAGAGTGTACATGAGTATGATGCCCATTTTAAGACACTTCTATCTAAGTTGTCTTATGATATTCATGCTAGCCAAAGCATGCACAATGGTTTTTTGGAGGATTTATTACACCATTTAGAATGGCATTGTCACATAAGACATACATTGATCTACATGAAGCACTAGAAGTAGATTTGCATGCTGAGGTAGTTGGGAGCATTAACATTGGCGTTAGTCCATTCTTAGAGGAACATATTGTAGCTATGGCAAAGCAGTTAGAGAAGCTATCAAAAATTCAGCCCATGAAATGCGCTCAGGAATTTGGTGTACATATTGTGAAGTGGAAGGTCACACCAAGGATAGTTTCCCTCGCAGATCTGTATGCTCATTACTATTGGATTGTGAGATATGTCATTTTAATCATGATGCTAGTCACTATCCTTTGTTATATAGACGTGATAAGGAAGAATGTATCTTGCTTTTACAAGATTTGTAGGTCCATGACCCATGATACTGAGGATTTTTGGTTGATTGGTTAGATCCAGGATGCTATAGACATTGGGGTATGATAGAAAAGTGTAACAAATAATTCCAAAGGAAAAAATGAGCACAGGATCGGGATCATAATCAAACACGCTATGACAAGAATGAGGGGCATTTTGAAGGAAGTCATGGAAGAGGACGTGGATATCATGG
Organism: Taxus wallichiana var. yunnanensis; assembly: GCA_018340775.1. NCBI lineage: Eukaryota > Viridiplantae > Streptophyta > Pinopsida > Cupressales > Taxaceae > Taxus > Taxus wallichiana. The sequence goes on from CM031233.1 coordinate 66,084,911, forward strand.
TGGATATGGAGGACGAGGCCATGGTGGAGGAAGAGGTGAGTTCCCTCATAGAACATGTTATACGTGTGGATCTCTTAACCACTATAGGTGTGAATTTCCTCAAAATATTATGTTCTTTTTGTGGAAAGAACCATAGCTATAAAGAATGCTTGGACTTATATGAGCATCTAAGTAAGCAACATAAGTAAGAAAAAAAAGGCACTAGGATGGTTAGAATCCAGTTATGTGGTAGAATATCGGTGGGTGCCTAAGATAGCACCGAGGACTCGAGGAATTAATTATGAAGATTACTACATGAGCTGAAGTGGTGCACACAAGAGAGGCATTGCACTAGAAGCCTACGATCACCAAGGAGGAGGTTTTGCATGCAAGGTACCTAGATCCTACTCATCAGAAGGAATTTTACCAAGATACCATGGAAGTGCTAAGGAATATTTAGGGTGAGATATAGTACCTCAAGGAGCATAAGAAAGCATCAGAGACAGTCCAAATTGATATCGATGATCTAAGAGAAGTGTGCAAAATGTTACGCCAGGAGAACATTATTCCACTATTAGGAAGTTGGTTAAAAGGGAACACTCCATGTGTAAGTATTGAGACCAGATGACAAGTCTTGCATGTAAATATCCTCCCTCATAGCATTGACTATGAAAAAGAAATTACTCTGAATGTTGTTGTAGATGGATGGTTATTGAGCAATATTTTGATTGATATAAGTGTGGAAGTAAATGTGCTTACATTAGATGCATGGGTAAAAATGGGGAGGCCTCCATTGTAGCCATCATCTAATGTGTTGTTTATGGCAAATAGGACTAAGACCACTCCCATAGGAGTTTTGAAGGATGCATCTATAACCATACAAAGGGCCAAGTTCACTAGGGATTTTGAGGTATTAGCACTTGCAGAAGAAAACAATTTTCCAGCCTTGCTTAGATACCCTTGGTGTTATGCGAATAATGCTGAATTGAGATTTAATAAGGGGTATATTAGCTTTGAGAACAAGGAGGAAAGAGTTGTGATACCTCTAATAGATGGGAAGTCTACACCATATGTTGAGCCTCTAAGTGAGGAGAACTTAAAAAAAATTTATGTACACACTATTTAGGACCTAGAGGTCAATGAGACATCAAAATAAGGCATCCTACGGTGGGAGGATTCTCATTCCATTAGTGATATTACAAGTATTACTTGCAATAATTAGGCTCATGATATATATGAACTAGTAGGGCATGAAGTAAAAAGTGTGGTTATGTGCAAGAATGGACTTCATTTAGTTTGACGGATAGGTAGCACAATACCTTGGTATACAGGGGTAGAAGATCTTCCTATATTTTTGAAAGCCATGGAAACATAGTGGAAAGATCAAATTAAGAGAAGAGATATGTTAGTATATACCTTGTATGGGACAACAACGCACTAGTGGGTAGTCCACAGAGATAATCTTATAGAATGGGAAGAGATTGGAGTTGCCTTATCTATTAGGTTTGTAAGGAACAATGCACCTACGTAGATCTACACTTATCATGGTGATCAACTTGTTCAACATCACATTCAGCAAAGTGTGAGAGACTCTAGACAACAAGACAAAGAATTACCACCTTCACTCTGGGTGCATATATTGTACTCTACGCTACAAGGATGCACACACGCTTGGTATGTATATGCAGAACTACATCGAGAGATTGGAAATTGGAAAAATTTGACTGCAGGAATGATCCAAACCTTTGACTACTTTTCTTCCCAATCTCCAATAGAAGAGGCATTAAAATTTGTCGAGAACTTAACTATGGGAGATAGTACGAAGCGAAGAGAAAATTCAAGAATTATTTGGTGAGGTAGAGTCTGGAGCACATTTTGAAAGGGAAGAAGAAATGGAATCCATACTACTTGAATGCACTTTCCTTGAAAAGATAAATGAAAGATGGTTTACATCATGGATAATGAGGAATATGATAACCTAGATATTGAAAATTCACAAGGGTGGGCGAGGTCTTGGAAAGTGCGGACAAGGATACACTCACCTATCACGAACCCATGAAGACAAAGAATTTGAATATAGGTTCGGAGGTTGAGGAGGCCATCATTGGAGAGTATTGGTTAGACTCGGGGTAGCAAAGATCATTGAGTTACTCAGGGATTATCAAGACTTATTCCCTCGAGGGTATCATGAACTTAAAGGCATGCATGAATCACTTTGGGAAATGAAGATAAAACTTAAGGATGGTATACACCCAGTTAGAAAGAGGCCTTACAAGTATGAATCCTAATTTTCACGAAAAGCTAAAAGAAGAAATTGATAAAATTTTGAAATCTAGAATTATCAAACCCTTTGACGAGTCAGAATGGGTTAGTCAAATGGTGATCAATATCAAGAAGGATGGATGAATTAGAATATGTGTGGACTATAGGGAGATGAATGTTGCATGTGTCATAGATCCATTCCCTATGCCATTTACTAAGGAAATACTAGAAGGAGTTACAGGGCGTGAAATATATTCTTTCACATATGGGTTTTCTGGGTATCATCAAGTTAAGATTGCTCAAGAGGATCAAGAAAAGACAAATTTTACTACTAAATGGGGTAGTTTTGCCTATATTGTGATGCCTTTTGGACTGAAAAATGTGCCTACTATATTCTCACGGATAGTTGTTTAGGCATTCAAATATTTTATTCACAACTTCCTACAGTCTACCTAGATGATTGGATAGTATATGGGCTTGTGAAATATCATTGTGACAATCTATGTTTAATGTTTGAACAGTGCAGAAAATTGAGTATTTCTTTGAACATCAAGAAGTGCATATTTTCTACACCATTTGGAATACTATTAGGACATATAATTAGCAAGGAAGGTTTTCTGGTTGATCCAGCTAAGGTTGCATTCATTCTATGCCTAGAAGCACCTACAAGTCAAAGAGAGGTGTGCAGATTTTTAGGTCATACAATATATTATAGAAAATTCATCAAAGGGTATGCCAAAGTTGCTACACCCTTGGAAGAGTTACTGAAGGGGAAAGGTACATTTTATTGGGGAGAACCACAACAACGCACATTTGAGATATTAAAGGAGAAACTTACTACCGCACCCATTATGTGCTTTCCCTCATGGGATAAACCATTTCATGTGCATGTGGATTCCTTTTGCATGGCCATTGGCACGGTGTTAAATCAACCTAGAGAAGGTATTTTAGATCATCAAATTTTTTTTGCTAGTAGGAAGTGACTCCCTCTACCGAACCAAATTATATAATTACAGAGCGTGAAGCTTTGTTAATGATCTATACATTGCACAAGTTTTGACAGTACTTGTTAGCAACACCAATTTTGTTTTATACAGATCATATGACATTGAATTACTTGGTAAACAAGCCCATCTTACAGGGGCACATATGCAGATGGGTACTCCTATTTCAAGAGTTTGACTTCACAGTTGTGGTGAAGCCAGGGAAAATTAACTCTGGACTAGACCATTTATCTAGAATCAACTCAGAGAGGAAGCATAGACAATTCAAGAAACCATGCAACACGCATAGTTATGTAGGTTACAACACATGCCTTGAGAATTATAAGATATTGTTGTCTTTCTACGAACGGTGTAGCACGATGAAGGAATGAATGCATTAGAAAATAAACAATTTGCTATATGCGTGGCACCATTTATGTTAATCGGTGGTGACCTCTACAAGTTAGCAGAGATGAAGTATTATGTTGTTATGTATTAGATCATGAGAGAAAAGATATTATGGAAGAAGCTCATGGTGGTATTGAATGAGGCCATTATGCAGCTGATGTAACTACCTTGAAAATCCTACTTGTTGGATTATGGTGGGAGACATTGTATAAAGGCTGTAAAGAATATTGTAAGGTGTGTGATCATTGTTAAGACCTAAGAAAACCAGGGAAAAGAGATGAGATGCCTTTACTGACGAATTACTAGTGCTGAAATATTTGTGAAATGGGCCATTAACTTTGTAGGACCTATTTCGATAGTTGTGCGTAGGATTGGATCATGTTATATCATTACTTACACAGATTATCTCACATAGTGGGAAGAAGAAGCACCTACAAAGGATAGTATAATAGCTACAATAGCTAGGTTTCTATGGGAGAATGTTCTTACAAGATATGGATGTCCTTTAAGCTTGACAAGTGATAGGGATACACACTTTTTGAATGAGACAATCAAGATCCTATTAGATGAGTTTATAGTTACACACCACAAAACGACACCCTACCATCCTCGGGAAAATGGCATTTTTGAGGCTTTCAATAATATTTTGAGCCATAATTTGACAACAAATTTTGATGTAGGAAGAAAGGATTGGGATGACAAAGTATTAGTTATTCTTTGGGCATATAGAACAACTTACAAGAGATTGAAAAAAGCCACACCATTTCGGTTGGTGTTTGGCGCAGAGGCTATTTTCCTATAGAATTTATGTTACATTCTTTGTGCATTATGTGTGCTAGAGGTCTTGTTGATGAGAAGACTTTGGAAGAGCGTATTGAGAAAATGATTTAAGCTGGATGAGCGAAGAGCCATAGAAAATTGGAGTCAAAAGCGGGAAAATCCAGCGAAAGCATGGCATGATAGAAACATAAGGGATAAGAAGTTTGATATTAGAAAAATGGTACTTCTTTATGACTCAAAGTTCTTACACCATCTAGGAAAGCTCAAAGTACATTGGTTGGGGCTGTATGTCATCACTTACATACTTGAATCAGGTGTTTTCCAGTTAGAATCACTTGATGGAACATGGCTACCCGGTTACTTTAATGGGAGTAGGTTGAAGCCCTTCTATAAATAAGTCTTCTTGGTGTTTTTAATAAGGTAGTATTGCCATTTAGATTATGTTTTCAATTTTTATTTCCTTAATGTATTTCCTTCATTGTCACTATGATTTGTCAAATTAGTTGTTGCTTTTGTGAAATAAGCATGTTTGTGCACATGAAGCTAATTATTATGTGAAGAATGTATATACGTAGAGGACCGCACATACCTTTAGTGTGGGTGGTTGTAGATATCCAAGTAAAAGACTTGTGGGAATTGAAAGGTGAAAGGAATAAGATGTTACGGGTGTGCTTTAAGTCAAAAGAAGATTGCTTCTCAAAAGTGACCAAGGATGGAGATGAATGAAAGGACAATATAATGTGAGGTAAGCAAAGGCCATGATAACTACCAGGAGAAGGTACAATGATGAGGTACTCAGTGCAAGGGTGTGCACTGAAGAGAATTCTATGACCAAAGGGTAGGAAGGTGTGCTAGAAGGTTATAGTTAGGGTGTGAAGATGTATGGCGTAGAAAAAATGAATTGATCAATGAATGAGAGGATATTTGGTAGATGAAGGAGTAATAAATGCATCAAAATTTGAAAAATATATAAGGATGGGATGTGAATTCATTTTTACCATTGCAACTAAGAGAATTTGAGGAAAGAGCTAAGTGCAAAGAGCCGAGTGATCAGGTTAAGGTGCGAAGGGTGTGAAACCAAGCGTGAAAAATAGATCTATGTGAAAAGAAGCTGGCATCCCGGTGGTGAAGGGTTTGAGCAAAGAAAGGAGACATAGAGGAGTTAGGGCACAAAGTTTCCACCTAGGGCATGATTGAATTGAGCTAGGGTTTGATTCACAAATTGTAGAGTTAAAGAGGAGACGTTTGCAAGGTAAAAATGACACCTAATAAGTTAGTTAGAACATGAGTAAAAGGAAAGAAAAAGGTGGTCATTGAGGAGGAAGAGATGGCATCCAAAAGTGATTTTTCAGAAAAGCAATATCCAGAAGGCATCATCATTGACCAAGAATGGGATTCACCCATCAAAAAAGGAAAATTAAGTAAATACAATCACATGACCTCGAGAACAAAAAGGAGCTCGATTCCCTTCTCACTACGATGACAAAAAAATGTACGGAAGATGAAATGCCCATTTATGATGATGTAGGTGAGAATCTTCTGAAGAGAATTGGGGTCTACCAGTTATATGAGCTTCCATATTTTAGTAAGTATGAGCCCTTGTATCAGTGGCTCATGAGAAAAGTGCATGAGGACTTCTTCTACTTTGCAGGACGTAGAGTTAGAATCTCATCTGCGCTTATCTCATCGCCTGAGTTTGAAGGACACATGAGAGGATATAAAGAATGATCTAACAAATAAAGCCATGCTCTTAAAGACTAGACAGGATTTTGAGTACGTGAAGGGTCATGTAGTATGGATATAGACAAATTGAAGAATTGTCTAGTTGTGCAAGCAACATCACACCTTGTTACAAATTTGAATGATCAAGAGCGATGGTCATAGGTAAATACTATGTGGTTACACATTACACTTAAGATGTAAGAAGGATAAATCTATAATATTGCGGGCTACATTATAGAACAAATAGTCAAGGAAGCACGCATAGGAGGGAAGATCAGCTTTGGTGGAGTACTAGATTGACTAAAGGAAAAGGTATGGGAATACCCCATGGAGAATAATTCACCGGTTGAAAGGTTTAGAAATTACCTATGTAAAGAGGCCATGACAGAGATGATGTCAAGCAAAGGGAAGAGAAATGGTACGAAAGGCTCTACATGAAATTTGGAGAACAGTGGTGCATCCCAAAGGACATACCATCATTAATAGGGAAACAAGTCCATTTTGTTGTATATCATCATTTCTGCATCACACACTTCCAAATGAGAGATGGAGTCTGGAGCCCTTGGTGTACATTTCCTTACGCATTCACTACAAGGTATTTCCAAGAATATGTTCACAGATTCACAAACATGTGTTGACTGGTATTCAATGCAGATAAGGTAGGTTGTGACTACCACATGTTGAGGAAGAAGTATGTGTATCCTGGAATAAGTTCCTATACTTAGAGGATCATTTCGAAGGTGTTGAATACTAATCCAATAAGTCTGGTTGTATCAGATGTAGGGGAAGCATTAGTGTATCTTTATCTGAAGCCCAAGATGGAGGATAATAAGTATGTAGAGAATTAATTCACATTCCTAAGCCCACCGAAGGGTAATCATATAATGGAAAACATACTAGTGCAAAGGCCCACAAAATTTGTTGAAGTAGAGGGTGAAGAGGAGCGTTATGATAGTGGAGGCTTGGAGCACAAAAGAAAGCAACCTTATGACAGAGAAGATTCATGGTGCGTGGCCACTCCACCTCAAGGACATGATGAAGAGGAAGATACAGAGGTTGAGTAGGGGGAGAATAGCTTTAAAAAAGTGTTCAGATGCACAAGGACTCAAAGTGGAACCCCAAAAATGGTATGGAAATTACCTTGGATTTCTTCACATAAGGAGACCGTTGAGCCAAAAAATAGAAGAAATTTTAAGATGGATAAAGAAGCGAGAGGAATCAAGGTCCAGGCAGAAAGTGTCCATCTCGACCCCGCTTGAGCAAGAAGATGTGCCACTGAGAATGAGGAAGAGCAAAAATATGAAGAGATGAATGATGGAGAAGAGAAAGAAAAGGAAGTATTGGGATCCATGCATGCGATCGCTCAAGATGTAACAAAGGTGCTCCTAACCTTGAAGCTAAAATTACCAAGGGTCTTAGATCGAAGAGGAGAGCACATTCCACTAGCCATGGGGTATGTAGAGGATGTAGGTAAAAATTTCCATGCACGCTTCCGAGAGCATGATAGTGCGAGAAGGATTTATTCGGCTGGGAGATAATGGATGAGGATATGGTGACCGTGTGCACTTGAAAGCAACTATCATGGTCAATGTATACCCACATGGATGAGCCTAAATTTGATGTATGAAAAGATTCATGCATTTCAAAACGGTGAAGAAGACACCCCAAGCTAGACATGTGACAGTAAAGCCTACTTTCATGTTAGATGAACAGTCAACAATGCATTGGTAAAGGTTTCTATTGAAGTTACTAGAAGAAACATGGATAAAGCTACAACAATTAGGGTGTTGCGTGAGGAGAAAAAGACAAAGGATTTGAAGATAGAGCACTCAACACAAGAGAGGGACTTGTCATAGAAGAAGAAAGAAGTATTTATTAGCATTGCAGAGGATATTGGAGACATGGTCATAAGATCTAGGCCACACTTGGAGACCAAGGTACCATGGATGTTTCCCTCAAGCGATACATTATGTAAGAAAGTTGGTGGACATGGTACTTGAAAATGAACCTCTGTACATGGCAAGGCAAGGCCAAGGATGTCAAAACAAGAGGAAGAGCAAGAGAAAGCCTCAGTGATGCAAAAGATTACATCCTATGAAGGGCTCTTTGAAAGCGCTACAAGTAAGTATTCAAGAAAGCAAACCAGGCTTTGAACATCTACATAGCTCCGAGGCACTTATCAGCATAAATACCCTAGAAGAAAACAACGAGATCGAGAAAGTAATGAAGGATGAGACATTGGGCCATGTAGAAATATTATCAATGGTTAAACATAAGTGTGAAGCCCTTCCAGTAGCATAAGAGCCGCATAGGAATCAACTGGAAGAGCTTGTGAAGCTCATTGCATAGAAGATGGATCTTCTAAAAAGAAGAATGACCTTAATGTCCAACGTTGTGTTGGTTATGCAAAATGAAAAAGGGGAGATTGTGAGGGATGAATTGGAGTCCATTGCCTAGACATTCCAGAAAAAATTGGATAAGCACTTGCTAAATGGTAGGCCTTGGAGGCCAAAATAAAGGAGGAGTATCCAGAGTTGATACTTCAAACTGATATAGAGGAGGCTGCCTCATAGCCTCATAAAACATCTTTATTTATCTACATTATTTCATTCTTATTATTTCCATTCTTCTATTCTTTACTTCAATTTTTGGAGATACCCATTATCGGGATGATAATGAGATTAGTGTGGGGTAATGTTGATCAGAGAATACTTGTTAGAGATCACACAAGAAGTCCGTGTGGGAGAGAAGGCCAGGATCAAGGGAGTGGAGGGAAAGTTCAGCTTTGAGGGCTTAGCCAATTTTGAGCATAAAGACCTATTTTTAGAAGATGGCGTGCGGAACACACCAACGATGCAGAGATGTGCGTGCCACACATTGTCTATCTTTGGAGGATCAAATTGAAGTGTTTTACATGGAGACAAGCTAAGAATAGTATTATCACTTCAGTTAACTATAAGAAGTCTATAGATAGCACACTTGCATGTGTGGCTATACCTATAAATGACACAAAGCTATTAATAGCATGCAGCCTATTTTTTAAATAGATAAGTGGTGAAGGGAAAGTCCCCACCCTATATATATGATGTGAAGCACATAGTAGAAGATATACATAGGGAGAGATGGATGTATGAAGGTATAGATATATACGCATATGACTGAATTATTGTATCATATCCATGCACGTATTGGTATAGATTTCCATTATTGTAAGAAGCTTATGTGTTTATTAATAGATGGAAGATATTGGCCGAACCTACATGTCATTTCGTGTGTAATTAAGTAGTGTGTGTTCTAGATTCAATCATGATTATTGTTTAAGCTTTTTCTTTCATAAATCTGAATATGGCATGTATTGTAGAATGATGGGTTAGTTATGAATCTATAATTTTCTTCCTTCATCACACTAACATCCTTCTACAACAACCCTAAAGAGGGACCTGGTACCTTTGCGTAATTTAGGTGAGCACTCGGTCTAGGCTAAGTGATGCCGGTGTGTCTAGGGTGTTATACGATAAATTCTAGGCTGCATCACTTATCTAAATTTTGTTTAGTGTATAAGCATTATTTTCTAACCATTTTTTGCAAGTTTTTATCAAAAACAAAATCCAACAATTTTTAATTTTCTTCTAACCTTTTCATTATTTAATCTCATTAAGAAAACCACATATTCTCTTCTCTTATGCCCTCTTGGGTGATCTTGAGGATCATAAAAGGTTAAGTTTTATTAATTGTTTTACATCGTGGTTTTCTTTGTAGGAATATTACTAATATTTTATGTAAATGACCATTGTGAACTTGAAATGTTTCATCAATAAAATAAAGAAACAAACTACTAACAAATCTACATACAAAGTTTCCTTGGATAAATACCATTAAAAATTATTAAAACTTGTTAAAATAATCTAAAAACACATTTTCATTACGAGGTTTGGATAAGGGTAAAACTCATTAGCTTAAGCGTGGAAAGTACTCAAGCATAAGCTCTAAAATGGATTATGAGGAGTACCCTAGGTACCCTAAAGTAGTTGGCACATTGAAATGAGTAGTGACCTATTCATTAATTGACTAGTATTACCCTTGAGGACCTATTCATTAATTGACTAGTATTACCCTTGAGGAAAACCATAAGATTTATGTAGTGATTGCCTCGTTCTTAATTGATTGATGGGTATAGTTTGTAAGCAAAATAATTTTGGTGCATGTACTTGTTGAGAGAACATTGGTGAGTGAATATCCCTAACACTTAGGAATATTGATAAAATGAGGCCAACCAATTCCATATTGTTCAACAAATTTATCAAAATCAAATCAAACCATTCTCTTAGCCTTAGTCCTTGATTTCACTCAAAATCCCATACTTAGAAAAATCATGTCATCTCCTAATGTAAGTCTTTTTCTTTGGATATTCATGTTATCCATTATTTAAGCACATATATTCCAATCAAACCCACTTATACAATGAATATTCACTTTATTCACATATTATACTACATCAAACAAAACTCAATAAAGATCCTTATTTATAGAATATTCACTTTATTAAATTATAGGAAATTCATAAGAAATTGAATCAAGAACCAACATCGTAAACCTTTTACGTTGAATCTTCAATTTTTCATGTGTTAATAAAATCAAACCAAAATCCAAACTTATAAATTTAATATTCACTTTAAATTCATATATTAAGCAAACCTAAATCTAATTTGACCAAAATAATTTCTAATCTTAAACTTACATTTTGATCTTATCAAACAAAGCTAAAATAAAAAGAATCACTCTTATCCATCTTTTTAGCTTAAACCTCGTCAAAACTTATAGAAAATATCAAAAATCACTATTCACTTAGGTATTTACCTATAAAAAATGGTGTTTATATGTAGCAAGAGAACTACTACTCATGAGGAGTCCAAAGATTCAACCCTTTTGGTCATAATGTTTTTTAAGACAAAGAAGAATTTGGAGATCAATCTGAACTACCAAAAGGATAAAAAGAAGCTATTGATCACCTCATAATGCAAAAAAAAAACCAATATTTTCTTCACCTCTTAGAAATGGGGAAAAAGTTACCCTCATATTTTGGGCATGAGAATTTATAAGACTTAATAGACAAACCAAATTCTAGTAATAAATTTAAAATCAACTACCATGTCTAAATCGTTAAAAGAGGACTTAATACCCAAAATTGAAGAGTTACAATGCAAACTCACAAACAATGAAAATAATACAAAAGAGGAAGAACGTAAATAGACACATGATAATGAAATAACCATGGGCATTCCTAAGGCTAACTCCCAATTTGCATAAGAGTGGTGGAGCATGAAAGAAACCTTAATGGGAATTCAAAAGCATACAAAATAATTTAATTTTATTGAACTATGTCCTCACCCATTCAATAGGGACATGTTATGTGTACCTTTGCTTAAATCATTTGAAATTCCCAAAATTTAAAACTAAAAGGGAATAACTGATCCAAGAGAACATATCAAATATTTTTTACTGGCAAGTCAAGAAGTGGCATATAATGACATCTTTCTCTTGAGTCTATTTCCTAAAATTTTAGGAAGGAAAGATTTGGATTGGTTTTTACACCTTCTAAAGGGATCATTAACGACATTTAAGGATATTTATAAGAAGTTTATAAAATATTATTCATTCAAACTATATTATGAAATTAAAATGATGGACCTTTATAAAATAAAGCAAAGGAATAATGAAACTTTTGAGTCGTTTCTTTAACTATGGAAAGAAATCGCAAGCTGATTCTCTTTCTCTATACCCAAAAATTGTTAGCATATTTATTCCAAATCTAACTTTTCAAATATAAATGCATTGTTTGACTAACTTCAAAGATGTAATAAAAAAGGGAAATAGATTGAGAGGGATCTTATTTTTAAGGGCCTAATTAAGACACCTTCCAAGAAAAAACTACCAATCATAACAACAAAAATCAAATTCATGTTAAATCTAAATTTGTGTTGTCCTCTCAAAATTCCCCTCTTTTGAGAAGTTCAAAATTGAATTTTTTGAGTTAATGCCTTTTCTGCTGTTCTGGTAAAGGGAAAAGTCGAGAAGTCGAAAAAACTACGTTTTTGAGTCATTTTGTGTGATTTGTGGGTCTATCAGACATTTTTGTCCCATGTGTCCCAAGTTCATTCGGGCTCCCTATTCGCCGATCAACCGCTTTACGAAAATCTGTTCTCTTGCGGGCCCGTTGGAACTTTTTGTTCCAAATGTCCCAAGTTCACTTAGGACTCGCTATTCACCTTTCACCCACTTTGGTCGCATTGCGCACTTCATGTAATTTTGTCCCTCATGTCCCGAAAACATTTGTGCATCTTGTCCCCGTGTCACCCGCATCGGCCGAATCGCTCTTTCATGTCCCACATGTCCCAAATGAACCAAAGGCCATCCGGGCTAATTTTTCCCACTCTTCTTGAATATCTTGCTTTTTAAGTTGGTAGATGTGTATTTAATGCACATTTATTATATTTCTCTCTCCTAACGGCTATTTAATAAGCTACCCTCCTACACATTTTTGCACACTTCTTTCTTGTTATCAATTGCTCATACCCTCGCAATCAAAATTTTTATGCGCATACCCATTCCCCCTGCAATTTCATCAAGATTTCAGATTGTGACTTTGTTTTTGGATTGCTATCAACATGAAGATCAAATTCCAAGGTCAGGAGCAAGTTTCACCGCTCGAGTCTACCATTCCTAATATCGGGGACAGTGAAGTTTGTCACTTGGACTTTGGAGATTTCTGGACTAGGATGACAGACCCGAACCCCTCTCCTATGGTGCAAATGATTCACGATAGTGGCTTGGCATTTTCCGCTGGTTTCCCAATCTCAGTGCAGTGTGCAGACATGGTACTCACTGCGGTGCTCATTTCAATCCCGACTCAAGTGAACTAAAAATGTGCATGGGGAACTCATTGCCAAGCTTGATGCTATCGCCATTGGCATTGCCCTAAGGATTCCTCAAATGGACAATTCTATAGTAATCTCTCAGAACCAGTGCAGGCACTCTTCGACAAGGACAGTGAAAAATACAAGGCAAGGGTGGCAAAGTCTTGGCTTAAAAACCCTAAAAAGGGGGCATCCCATCTATCCAAAGCTATGTTTCATGCCAATTTCAATGAGGAGCTATCAAATTTTATAATCTTATTAGCTCAGGTCATGGGCTTACCCTCTACCAATGAGTTCCATTTCTGGATGTGCCCACTTATCAACATGGTGTGCAAGGGAACTCAGAATATCAATTGGGTCGAAATCATTAGCATGAACTTAGCAGAGTAACTGTGCAATGTACAAAAAACCAAGAAGTTTTACATGAATTCATATCTAATGTATACCCTAGTAGCATCAAGGCAATGGTTTGGATTCACATACATTGATGCTCATAAAGGTGACCCTATATATGCTTACTGTCCTTAATTCACCCTGGACACTAGCAATCGCAACTTCAGGAGGATGAATGATGCTTTCACCATGTACATTATAAGACTACTAGAGAGAGACACCGTAAGGAGGTTCTCTGATGAATCCATGAGCCTAATATCGAAGTACGGTGCCTACTTCATCCAGTTCAAAAAGTTCTCCTATATCAGGCTAGCAAGCTATGAGAGCACCCCTCTCAAGCTCCCTATGTTGTAATGATAAAATGGCCTTGATAGAGATATGCAGGAAATTGGACAAGTTACATAGAACCTGTAGGGATAAGAAAATCACTGGCCTGCACTTCCCTATATCTTTGGGAAACTACACCTGCAAGACAGCTCTAGATGCACAAAACATAGAGAGAGCCCTAGCTCCCATCACTGTCCATTTCTTCAGGCCAAGAACTTGTTTTGACTTGAAGAAATTTATTGAAAGAACCTCAGAATCAATTACCATCATATGGTAGACACAAAAGACTATTGGGCTGACTGTGCTGATGATTTTGAGGCAAGGAGGAGACACTATGGCAGGTTTTCTCTCCAACTGATTCAAGAGCTTAACTTGTACCAAGTTCCTGAAGGGCTTCAGGATGATAATTCCAACCTGTTTTCATATGAATATGACAACTTGGTCAAACACACTCCCTTGGAGGATTTGGATTGGTTCAAAAAGGAGAAGGATGATCTGGCTGAAATCTTAGCCCTTGTCCTAGTAAGAACCAAAATCTGGTTTGACAGGAGAGTTCATGAGCTTAGAAGGCATTCAGGTGAATCCTCCTCCAAGGATACTTCAACACCAAGGAAGGAGGCATTGACACCTATTTCAGAAGCACCTGTACAGACCCCTCCCACCTCGTCAACTAAAGGTCCTACATCCTCCACTCCTTCCTCATCCACCCAAGTATATCAAAAGAAAATCAAGGAAGTCAAGAAGGAGCCTGTTGAAGAAGATCCCCTGATGAAGCATTCAGAATTGCCCTCAGGACCAGAGAACATTATTGTTCTCAGTGAAAGTGAAGAGAGTGAAGTGCCAGTCTCTGTAGGTGTTCCAGAAGCCCCTATGGATAAAGAGAAGGAAGTTCAAAGCACCAAGCTCCCGAGCACTGTTGACTCCTCTGTACCAGAAACCCCGAGTGCCCCACTCATATCTCAACTAGAGGAAACAAAAGTGCACACTTTGAGTGTAATGAGTTCTCTTTCTCTCGGTCCTCTTGCCCCACTTCTTCTTCCTCCTCCTCTTTTGCATGGGTACAACCTTTCATTGATAGTAGGAAGAGAAAGTCTTCCTCTCGGATCTCGGGACCCAACTTTGATGTTGTGGCGGCCTTATTGGGTACTACCCTCCTACTCCTACCAAGAAAGCTAGGACCACCTCATGAATAGTATCTGATGCTCAGGGCCAACAATTCCTAGAGATAGCCAAGCCCAAGGTTGACAAGCCAGAATAGGATTTGCAAGCATCTGATCTAGAGCTCTCAAGGATCCCCATGGGAGAATCCACCCCTGAAGGTGAGATTCACAATCTTCAAGAAATAGTCACCAGAGTCATTGGAAGAGTGGAAAAAGGGAAACAAACAATAGAGCAGTTGGAAGAGTAGGCTCAGGTTCTTGCAGGTTTCATCAAGTCACTGTTGTCCAAAGATAAAGTTTTAGACCCCACCCCATTGACTACTCTTCCACCACCTGTGATCCTCAGCCAAGAAGAAGTCCAGAGTATCAAAGATATACACAGATATTCCATCTATGGAAGGGCTATGGAGGCCATGGTGGATGATATGCTCGTCATAGGATTGAATTTCATTGGTGAAGCCTTCAAACTCAATGAGAAGGTAACTAATCTACAACAAAAACTCTCCTCCACCATTGGAAATATAGATAAAGAGCTCAAACTCTGGAGCAGCTATATAGTAGACCTTCACCTCATGGGGTAGGCTGATGAAAATATTTTAATGGCAAGCAAGGTCTTTGATGATGCAAAGGATAATTTGTCAAAATCATGGGTGTACAGTGTGGAATGGAAAATCAAGGTGCTGGAGGAGGCTTTGGGAGAATTGAGAAATATCTAGTAGAAGGGTGAGGCCTTCAATACTTTGGTTGTATCTACTTTTAAAGACATCCATTGCCACCTCCATGATGAGACCTCAGGTGTGCCTCTCTCCTTGCAGGAAATTAAATCTCAATTCAGAGCTTTTGTCAAAGGAAATCTGTTCAAGGAGGAATCCATCACCAAGGAGAAGATGAAAGAAATCTGCTCTCTCCAGTCTACTATTGAAGAAGCAAGTAAGGATTATCATACACACGTCGAATTCGACAAAGAGATGGAGAAGTGTCTTAGATTTTGGACCCAGTCCACTACCAACACATCAGTCCCACGTGGCAGAGACATAGCAGAGGCATTAAAAAGGTTTAGACAACGGATCCTCAAATCAGTGGGCCCTTCTCAATCATGAACACTTGTCTTCTCCTCCTGAATTTTCTCCCTTCTTTCTTTCCTCATCTCGGATTTATTGTAATTAGTTGAGGTTTTGCGTTAAGAATCCCTTTAACTAAACATTAATTAAAGAAGTAGTTACCAAGGGTAACTGATTTGTAAAACTATATAATGGTCTCTCTTTGCCATTTTGAAAGGGGGAACTTGGCTTATTTTTGAAAGTGTAAGAAATAGTAAAGCAATCAATACAAAAGGATCTTCTTTCTTTGTCCATCTGATTCTTTTTATTCGCAAGCTATCTGTTGAATATTGTTAGATCATTTGTCTGCATTATGCTAAGAAGCTTTGTATTCTTGTAGATGTTATTTATGGAACTGTGTGTCTTTTCAAATTGCATCTCATTAATTTGAGTACAAATGGTCTCATTCCAATTCATTATATTCTGGCACGCATAAGGAATTATTTTGTCATCTATAATTCTGGAGAATGCTTTTCTGCTCATTTCCACGTCTTCATTCCTCTGTACTTTTGTGATTGATGATCTATTAAAAATGCTTTCATGATATCCAAGTTCGCGGTAAAACTATGCTCTGTACATATGTAAATAAGTTTTCTTTTGAATAAGGGAACCTCTCCCACTAAAGAGGAGGGAATTCTTGTCCCCTGACTGTTGTCCTTCTTGAAGTCCTTTTTGACGACCAACAATTTTTCAAAAAGGACTTCAAGAAGAACAACAATTTGTCACCGAAATATAAATATTTTAAATGGAAAAATCAATGATTCTCATCATGTTCAAAATATACAAACATCCAACTCTTCCACAACGGTAAATCTAAAAATCAAAACAACCTCTAATCCTTTCTAGTAAATAAACTACGCCACGTGAAGTAGAAAGAAGATAATTTACACCTCTTGGAGAAATCCTTTCAAGTGTCCTCCATCAATTGTAAATCTCTAAAATGGTGACATAACTATTTACACATCCTTTCAACTAAGAAAAACTAAACCCACAAGGTATAAAAATAATGAATACTATGACTACCATCATAGACATGGCCATCATATGGATCATTCTGTTAGACTACATCACTTTATATGGAGACATCTAAATAGAAGGAAAATCTAATAAAAGACAATAAATGAAAAATTAAAGGTATTTTGATACCCATTCCCTAAGAATGGTACAAATGATAATGCAAAAGGAAAGGGTCAAATATCAAATAATTTTGAAT
Source organism: Taxus wallichiana var. yunnanensis (assembly GCA_018340775.1). Taxonomy (NCBI): domain Eukaryota; kingdom Viridiplantae; phylum Streptophyta; class Pinopsida; order Cupressales; family Taxaceae; genus Taxus; species Taxus wallichiana. The sequence goes on from CM031233.1 coordinate 66,102,152, forward strand.
TTGATTGTATTATTTCACTATTAGATCATATGCCGGATATGGTGGCCACTATCATATTTAAGACTCCTACTTGTGCCATAAAAAAGTGATATAAATAGGTGTGGGTACCTACTGGTAAATTACCTTCAATGTCTATAACACCGCAACAATCATCTAACACTAAGTCCACTACATATGCATAATCCTCAAATGAAAAGTCTTCATATTATTCCTATGATATAAATATATAGTTATATAAGACCAACATACGAATTTCCCTCATGAAAATTTTCAAGAATTCTCCTGCACTTCAAATTATCCTTACTCTAGCACTCTAAGAGGTGCATGTTACTAATGATATTAAATCTCAATAATTTCAGCCCCTCATTGTAAATTTATCATCCAATCATCCCATTTTTTCATTTGGTCATCATGATCTCTTGAACCCCAAAAATTCCAATAATAATACCTTATACGTATAAGAATTTGTCACACATCATAAAATAAAATGTGTTCCTATAGAAAAGGGAGATTAATTGAATATATGCTATATAAAAAAATTTATGTCTCAATTACACTGAGGAAATTCTAGGCACTAATATCATTACCATATGTGGTTATGACAATATATAAAGGAAATCCGCAAGTACCATCTCTTGAAAAATAAAAGTTTGAACTCAAACTATGGACATTTTTTTCCATGTTGTGAATGTATAAACTTATTATAAAACCCTCCTCATTTACACATGGATTCATGTATGCTAGTCATTCCTTTTACATACCATCAATACATCAAATTCCCATTATGAGAAAAAAATTCATGTTACATTTAGATATTAAACCTTTTGAGTATTACAAACTCTTAGAATGAATAAATACACATGAAGACTATTTTCCTTTTGTGGGTAAATCCTCATCTCACCACTTTATCCTAATTATAGAAAAGCTGACATAGACCCTAAGGTTTTGATGAAAATCCAATCTTCCACAACTTCCACCCCCTACATTGAAAATAATATACAAAGTTCTTAGAGAGTGTGAAATCCAAAATTACCTTTCTATTGGTAACATACCATTTTCCCCATGTAGTTATGGTCAATCGAACTCTCCTCATATCAAATTTTCTCCTATCTATAATCTTGGTAAGTATTTATGGAAAAGGTTTGGATATCTAGACAAAGAGCATATTCTGAGTTCTTTAGGATCTTGGCCTTATTATGATGGATTTTCTTCTTTCTGAAAGTCATTTGAATAAACTAAAGACTAAAAAATTGTGGAAAATATGTAATGCAAAGGTCAAGGACTTGGGAAAAATGAACAAGGATGTCTTGACCAGGTACCTTGCATAGAAAATATTTATCAATATCATCTTTATTTTGTACATTTGAGAATTCACCAATACTACTTGATGTCTCGACTAGTGGTGAGGACACGACTACAAAAACAAGATAGGTTCTACACATACCCTCTTTGATAACCAATCTAAAACATACCTTTTTATTAAAAATATCTCCATCAATACCATTGAATTTCAACTTGTCTATCCTACACTAATCATTTAGGATAAACTAAATAATATTTCCATGGATCTCTTTCAAAATGACAAGGCCATTGAAGCATTTCTCAAGACTCGGGGTCCCATACCTCTTTATGATCAAAGGAATATATTCGATATTGATCTTGATGTAACTTCCTACTTTGGTAAGGAATTGAGTACCCTATTCTATAAAAAGTTAAACTCCAAAAAAAAAAGTAAAATAACATCACCTATAGTTTAAATCATGCTTAGGTGTTATTGGAGAAAATAAATCAAAAAAGTGAAAAATAATAAAAATAAATGGTATGCATCTCCTAGTGAAAACTTTTCTAAGGAACTAGAGAGAGGGGACTCTCATTCATCATCAATTGAAGATTTACATCAACCAATGACATCCTTTTTAGAAAGATATACATCTAAAATGTTGATGGAGGAAAAATAAACATTAACATCGGCACACCTAAGAAACTAAATCTTTACAGAGTCGGAGAAAGTTTGTTAGATAATGAAAAATATACTTCACAACACATATTATGGAATTTCAAGATATTTTTACATGGACCTATAAAGATATGTTGGGATTAGATCCATCTCTTGTAGTACACCACCTTGTGGTACATTTGGATGCAAAACTTGTCAAACAACTTTTTTGAAAAATGCATCTAAAAGTCACATTGCTTGCAAAAGGAGAACATCAAAACTTTTGGAAGTAGTTTTCATCCAACCAATAGACTATTCTACTTGGATTTCAAACAAAATACATGTTGAAAAGAAAACTACGGGAATTATAATATGTACATATTTTCTTGACATCAATAAGGCATGTCCAAAATATGACTTCCCTTTACCAAACATCAATATGATCATGGATTTAATAGTTGGTCATTAATTTATTTCCCTCTTGGAAGAAATTTATAGCTATAATCATATTCAGATTCCTAAAGAAGCACAACATAAAAAAAAACATTCACTAAAACATGGGCACATTCTATTACAAAGTCATGCCTTTTGGGATTAAAAATGCATGTGGTACATATCGAGAGTGATGAAAGTAATATTTCATGATATCCTACATGACGGAATAATATGTAGATGAAATCATAGAAAAGTATAAAACATGAGTGGATTATCTAGCCGTATTGTGGAATATCTTTGAAACATTACGAGATTTGAAAGTTAGACTTAATCTAAATAAATGTGTGTTTGGCGTAACATCAGGAAAATTACTAGGATTTATTATTTCATGAAGAGGCATAGAATTATATCCTGCAAAGTTTAAGGTTATCATGAAAATTCCTCCTCCCTAATATATTAGGAAACTATAAGGTCTTCAAGGAAATATCTAGTCGATCAAAAGGTTCATTTCACAATTATTATATAAGTTCCATCACTTCAATCAATTGCTAAAAAATATGTACTATTTTGGTGGAACCAAGAATCTTAGATTTTATTTTCTAAGTAAAAATAATTTTTATCTAGTTCCTTGGTTCTCATGTTACCAATATCTGATCAACCAATTCTTCTCTACACATATGATACAAAAATATGCAATAGGGGCATTCTAGCAAAACATTATGACCAAGGGAAAGAGCAAGTAGTATACTATCTTAGTAGAACACTTATTGATCATGAGATAAAATATTAACATGTTGAGAAAGTTTGTTTGGTAGTATCTTTCATGTTTGAAAAAATATGCCACTATTTTATCAATCACACAACCATACTAATTGCAAAATTAGATCCTCTCAAGTATATACTCTCTAGATCCAGTCTCACGGAAAAAAATTATAGTTATTTCATTCTACTTAATGAGTTTGATATCAATTTTTATAGTAAAAATCAATCTAAGGAAAATGTTTTGTATATCAACTTGTTGCGGCACCTCTACCAAGATCAAAACCACTTCATTTTAAATTTATAGATGAATAACTTTTATATGTGGATACAATACCTTCTTGGACCCTATATTTTGATGGATCTTGTAATATTCATGGATCAGGAGTTGGTATTTTAATCATCACACTAGATGGAAATGTTATTCCAAAATCTTTCCACTTGGCCTTCCTCTATACAAAACATATTATTGAATATGAAGCCCTCGTATATGGTTTTAAACTGGATATCTCATGGAACCTCAAAGATTTGGAATTTATTTGTGACTCACTTCTCATCATCAAACAAGTCACAAAAGATTACCAGGTAAAAGATGAAAAGATCATTCCTTACAAACTCATGGTGGATAGCCTTAGAGGATACTTTAATTTGATCACATTTGAACAATTTCCTTATCTTAAAAATAAATTAGCAAATTCTATGGTGACTATCAGATGTCTTCTTGAGTTTAACTCCCATCAAACACATAGCATGTTTCTCATTTAATATCTTCTAGTTCCGACCTAAAATTTTCTTGAGTCACCTATGGTTTATGAGATAGTTGGTCCTGATAACCCTTGGTATCATAACATTTATACTTTTATCTCGTGATCACACTTATCCCTGAACATATAAATTCCCAGAATAAATGATCCTTAATACAATGTGCTTCATGTTATACCATACTTACAAATACCATTTATCAAAGATGTTATGATGGGAATCTATTAATATGTATCAACTAAGATGAAGTGCTCCAAACCTTAGAAGAGGTACATGCTAGTATTTATGGAGCACATACAAGTGGCATGGTTTTAACAAAGGATATATTACACATTTGTTATTATTGGCCTACCATGAAGGTTTATTCATGTAAATTTGTTAAGAAGTGTGTGGATTTCCAAATGCTTGGGAACCTCATTCACGTACTTTCACAAGCATTACAACTAACCTCTACACATTGGAATTTTTCTTGATGGGTTCTCAAACTTATAGGAAAAATCAACCCCACCTCATCAAATGGCCACAAGTTCATTATCACTACAAAAGAGTATTTTTCTAAATGGGTAGAGGAAATGCCTCTTACCTATGTCATTAGTAGAAATATCTCAAAATTCATATTCAATCGCCGTATGTGTCTCTTCCTCATTCAATCCTCTCTTGTTACTGATAACAGAAAGTCATAAAAAAAAACATTAAAGCATTAGACAAATTTTTCAACATCTACCTTCAGTTTTCTACCCCTTACTATCCCTAATGTAATGGCCAAGATGAAGCTTCCAACAAGACATTAAAATCCATCATGGAATTTTTTTTTGGATAAGTATGGTCACAATTGGCATACACAAGTTTATCCTACCCTCTTGGCATATCACACATCCTTTTGTACTCCGATGAGAGCCACTCCATGTTCACTTGTATATGAATCTTAATATGTATTGCATATAGAGGTCGATGAATCTTAATATGTATTGCATATAGAGGTCGATATCCCATCACTCTATGTATTCATTCAACATCGATCAATAAAGATGAGTATTTATAGAATCAACTTGATGAGCTTGATCTCCTAGACTAAAATTGGTTGAATGCATTAGATCACCTTATTGTCGTGTAAATGTGCAACAGGGAAATTGACAATTTCCAAGCTCGACAACTATACCCCTGTGCCAAAATTTTCATGTTTCATCATTCCTAGGCACCCCAGGTCAAATCCATCAGTCTTTTCACCCCATATTTGATGTCAAATTTGTTTGTTATTTGATTTAAGAAAGTAAATTTAATCCCCTAGGTGATTTTAGGAAGTTTTGAAAAGATGTTATCTTTTGGTAGTATTGGGAAAGGCTATCGCTCACCTTCCCAAGAATGGATCAACCCCTAGAGTGAAAAAAAGGGTCAAACTAAACATGGAGGTGAATTGAATACCTTATAACATAATATAAATTATTTTTGAAGGTTTAAGGAAGTTTTGAAATACTTGGAGCGACCCGAGTAAAAAACAAGTTTCACAAGCCTAGCAAGTACATAGGCCTAAAATAATTGTTGGGATTTAGAAGAAGATTCCAGTAGCTTTGGATGGAGTTAGATGTTAAAAATTCTCCAGAATCAGGATTCCAAGACCTACATGATGGTCAAATAACATTTTTTTCAACACCTTGGCACATAGGGTTTGCAGACATGTTTTACGAGGCACAGGTGGGGTCCCAAATCAAAACTCCATTTTTTCATGGATAAAATGGATGAATAAAGACATGAAAAACCCACCATTAGATTCAAAATTCCATTTCAAGTCATTATCATATAACATTTCACTAATAAATTCCACTAGGAGCTCAAGTCATCATCGTTCCAAGTTACCCTTTCGAAGGAGTTCGGGCGTTAGTCAATTTTCGGGAGGACACGTGTCGCACACAGTGAGTCGGCAAGATTTCATGTCACTGATGTCCTTTAGGTTAGATACACCAACCTTGGAAGAATGCTCCCATCCCCCATGTGACCTTCCGGCTTGACGGTTCAGCCCCAAGGTGCATTGTTGGAGCTCAAATCCCCTACTTTGTCGGATCGAGGACACGTGTCGGCTCCGGGGACGACCGTGGAATTTGGTGTCCCTTATGTCCTTGAGGTCATAGATTGTAGACATGGAAAAATTCACCCAAACCCTATGGGGAGTCTTTTGGTCATCCACGTGGTGACTTTCAGTCCCCTAGTACTTTAAAGGATATTTTTCACCTCCATTCCCTATCGTCGGATCGAGGACACGTGTTGTCCTCTTGACCAATATGGAATTTGATGTCCCTCATGTCCCTAATTTCAGGAACATCAAGACATGAAAAATTAACCCAGCCTTATCCCTCCATGCTTTCAAAAATATAAAAATCTAACTGTCACTTCACCTACTTCTAGTGTTTCTAGCTACTTCCACTCCCGTGCACAGATATTGCCATTCTTCCTCTATAACTTCTCATCCATCATTCCACCATTGTTGAAACTTGAACTAGACCTAACAAAAAGGTAATTACCTTCCACTCCATGAAATCATGTAGGTCCCAGAAGGAAATTTGAGAAAACACAGAAGGAGAGGCACAAAACAAAGAAGGAGAAAACAAAGAAAACTCTATGGCCATGAAACGAGAAGTTGAATAAATATCCCAAATGGATTCATGAAACAACAAGATTTATTTTTATATTAATTCCTCTACCCAATTCCATCAACAAGATACCTCCAAACTATCTCTCAAATGCATGCAATTTATAGGTCCATTAATAGAGCATCCACAATGAACAAATCCCACTTCTAGCTCAATGAAGAAAAATTCAATTTCTGTCAAATCCCCTTTTGGGTGAACGCAGTAGAATTACACGTGAAGCATCAAAAGAAAATACCCACATCAAAAATATTTTTTTTTTCACAAATAGAGGAGAAAAAAATACATGCAATTTATAGGTCCATTAATGGTTATCGCATCTAGAACCATTGTCACGCCCAAATTTTGAAACTTTAAAATCTCCTGGACTATTAAGCGCATGGGCCTAAAATTTTCGGAGGGGTGATATTGGGAAAAAAAACATATCAAAAAACTTTGTTCTCGCATCAATCCAACATTGTAATCCCACTTTCTAGAAATAGTAGGTTTACTACACGACAAGACAATGGTACACATCTGCTATTTCGGGAAAGTCATCATCTCAAAGGAACAACCTAGCACTCGACTCATGGTTGAAAAAGGAGAAATCCTTCAAGGATTCCCAAGTGACATTAAAGATGCATCACTCTCCTTGTATATTTTAGAAATCACCGAGAATGGATGGGCCTTTTCATCTTGACATTGACATAAAGAAAAGGATTTTTTGACACTTACTAAAAATAGTAAGTGGTCCCACAAAACACCTACTAAAAATATAAAGTTGATCCTCATACAAACTCAAGATCGAAGGATTTTCTCTCGAGGAACGTAGGGAGAAAGAGAAAACAGATCCGCGACATCCAACATTTGAAGATCAAGGGGACTCAATTTTTCACACTTACTAAAAATAGTAAGTTGTTCTTCAGAATACGACTCGTTGAGGGGCTAAACATGAAGTCGAAGTAGATGGGTCGAAGCTCTGACACAACTATTTACATATGAGTATGATGTGGAAGAAAATGATGTCTTAGTACATGGACACTGAAAAGAATGACCATAAGACTTGCATGGCCTCGAAGGACCGAAAAGAGGATTAAAGACCAGATATTCACAAGTAGCTTGTTTTTGTTGTAGAACATCCAATGTGAGGATGTAGAGACTTGAATTAGTCTCTAGCTTATTATTTTCATGACTAGACCGAGACACAAACCTAACAGAGTTGACATGTCCCCAATGTACAACAATGGTAGTCATCATCCTATGACCATTTCACTCTCTCAAAGTAGATACTAACATCCCCCAACATCATCAAAAGTGGTGGAGGTGACTTCCAACTCTAAACACTCTAGAACGAGTTCAAAAGAAAGTCCACAATATTTAAAATTCTTCCCACAAAAATACACCCAAGAAATTTAGGGTAGAAAAAGGCTCATTGGCATCACTATAGAAGGAAAAATTGATCTCAACAATGCAAACATAAAACCTAGCAACATAAGAAAAGGAAAATGAGGAGTACATGGTTCACGATTCAATCTTGAGCTACCACAAGCTACCACAAGAGGTCTCACCTCTTGTTGACACCAATTCCCCTCTCATTCAAGACTTTCCTCCTCCTCCAGAATAAAGAATGGTTGGTACACCCATCATTGAGCCTAAATCTAGTGATATGTTTCTGTGGATGTGGGAAACGGTCATCCCTGACACTCACACTATGCAACAAGTAGAAGCCCCTGATCTATCAACGATTGTCTCATTGGCTAAAGAAAAATGTCAAGAAATATTGGACATACGGTCTCACGATTCTAAAGTGGGGAGATAGGTAATCAAGTACATCAAATTAACTCCACCAAAGGTAATCAAGCCAGTGGATGAGATGACACTAGGTGAATACGAGATGAGCACAATCCAATTGGGGATAACTACTCATGAGGGATATTTACACATATATCAACAATATTTTACTTGTAGGGTGGTAAGAAATAAAAATATAAATAAAAGATTGAGTTACTAGAGAAAAAATTACAAAATCTTTCATCTTATGTGCAACACCTAGTGGAACCAAGAACTAAAACACTTCCTATTGAAAAATTAGTTCCCATCAGTAGCTTCGATCCATAATCCATCAGAGGAATGAATGATCTCGATGATGTAGGGGCAAGCAAATAATTAATGGATAAAATCAATCTCTAAAAATGGAAGCCAACACTTGAAGATACAGTCAATATCTTTGTGTACATTTTCATAAAAAAAAAAAAACACAAGCACTCAAAGAGGATGTGGAAAAGAAAGAGAGTACTGTGAACCTCTGGGACTGATATTGAATGAGATGAGAAACACCCATCATCGGGATTTGATCGACAAGAAGTTTTTGAAACTCCTATAGAATACTTGACATGTGTATGGGTGAGGTCCTTGGTAATCATGTTTGAGACAATCAATCGGGCCTTCACAAAGCTAGAGGAGAAAGAATAAAAAACACACAAGTTACAGGATAGTGTAAATCGAGAAAGTTTGGAAACTTGGATTACTTGCAATGAGTGAACACACAATTTCTAATGAGTGGATCATCCCTTTCAAATACTTTGTCAAGAAAGGGGTGGGCAACCCATTGTCCTTCACTAAGGATATTCTCTACTTCCTCTCAGATATCCAAGACTCCATTACACTTATCATAGAAAAACACTCATCATGGTTCGGGAAGTGCAAGGACATCAACAGCAGTGTGATCAATGGATAGACCAAAACCTTGAGCTCAATTCACATCCCTCATGCCAAAAAAATTAGAACCTACATTGGCTCATTTCAACAAGAAAATTGGAAATATAGAAGTATTCTCAGAACACAAAGTGGAGAGCATTCATAGAATGGAGCCAAGTCCACCGTGACAATTTATTCTTTCGCACAATACCTCTTCTTTATAATTCTTCTTCTCTTCTCACTCAACACTATCTCTCATCAATGTTATATGTTTTCATTGAGGTTTTCATAAACATAATGTAAACTTTAAGTTGCCTTGATTTTATAAAAGGGACTTAAATAGTTAAGTGGAATATGAATAGTCTAAAGTCAAATTAAATTATTTGAAAAGTCATCGGGAACATGAAGAGTTGCATCCTCTTTTATAAATTGTAACTAGCTCCTCATTTGGGATTCTTCTTAGAAAAATTCTAAAATATTCTTAAACTTCTTAGATATTGGAGCTTTTTTTTGTGAATTCATGAGAGAGATATCCTTGTGAAGAGAGCAAAGAGATAACAAATTTCTTCTATTTTTCCCTACTCAAAATGTCTTTCATTTCTATGATATGTATAATTTCTGCTTGAGCTTCAATAAAGGAAGAAGGAATTTTACCCTTTTTGAATGAGGGGTTTAGTGGTACTTTGTTTTCATCAAAATCTATTTGGTCTTGTTGTTGTTACACATATTTGTTTTCTTCTAAATTCAAGTGCATGTAATGAAGTTTCTAATGGTGTATCCAAGTCTCGATTTTCTACTTGCAACATTAGTATACATCTGGAAACAGAGACAAGGAGGACAAACCGACCCTATTTTTAAAGAGCTTCAAAGAAGACAAGAGCTGCTCAAAATTCTGAGGTCTCCTTTTCATCAAGAAACTAGTCACGTTGGGAACCTAAGTGTTTTCAATCCTTTGGAAAGTGAATTTCCATACATTAACGAGAACCTTGAATATTTCACCGATGTAGAGACCAAATAAGAAGCTAGAGAAAGAGAAGAAAGAGTGGAAGAGGAAATAAGAGCTCAACTCAAAGAAATTGAAAGACTTCAAGCCAAGGTGGATGAAAGAGTAGTAGCGAGAAGCTGCAACCTTATAGAGGTTGAAAGATAGAAACAAAAATTGAATGGGGATTGTGATAATGATCGTGAGGTCTATAGGCAAAATGTACCATTGGGGAGAAACACCAGCCCACTTGCCCTTGGTCAATCACTCCATGAGCTACCAAAAGGCTCAAGAAAGAAATTTCCAAAATTCATAGGAGATGGTTCTCAACTCCCAAAGAACATGTAGCAACATTTATCACCATTTGTAATGTATTGGGCATGGAGGATGAAGATGTCTCGGTTAGGATTTTTATGGATTCACTCCAAGAGAAAGTTGTTGAATGGTTCTACATGCTACCCCGAGGTCTATCACCTGTTGGGAAGATATAAGAAGTGCATTCAAACACAGGTTCAAGACAACATAAGATTTTCAAGATCTCTTGGTCTAATTGGTACAAATAAAGAAATAAATCTCTGAATTAAAGAGATACTTCATAGAAAGATATAATAGAGTGATAAGAAGAATCCCGAAGATGTGGTGCCTCTTGAAAATAATTTTAAGAGATTCTTCATCAGTTCCTTGCCATCAAAAGTAGGTTTCTTTCTTAGAAGAACCCAACCAAGAACATTGAGGGAAGCTCAAGACCATGCGATAGAAAGTGACAATGGTCTAATCCTATCCAAAAACGTGAAAGGACCAAATGGAAAGAAAAAGGCATAGAGTTTAGGATAAGTCACCACATACCCAATGTTCCAAAAAATGGCAAATGACTTGGTTTCCTTAAAGAAGTAGTTGTCCTAGATCACAATGTGGAACACTCCAAGGAAGCCAAATCCTCCCAATAAACCAAGGATTTCCCCACCTCCTTTCCGGATCGATCTTGAAGCACCAACAGTTAATGTTGCTTGTGATACTGAAGAATCAGAGGAGGAAGCAGGAATTGAAGAACCTAAAGAAGAAAATGTGGAGGACTATGAAAACTATCTTGAGGTCGAGGAAGTTTATGGTGATATGCACAATGACCTAATTGAGTATGTTGATGATGAAGATGATGAGGATGAAGAAGCTCTAATTTTATCATGCGTAGTTTTCACTCGCACACATTCCAAGAAAGGTGCTCCATCCTTAGTGACTACAGTGAAGGAAAAGAAGAAGAAAGAAGATTCTCCTATAGAGGTCCCACAAAATAAAATCATCAGCAGAGGATCACCATTACCACCTTCTATGGAGTCGGCTAAAGAAAAAGTAGACCCACTAGTTAGCAAGGATCATGTTGTCATACCAAGTAAGTCATCTAATCCTTCTCTCAGCTCAAAGGTTACTAAGAATAATTCTCCTTCAAATGTTGTTCCCATAAAAACATCTAAGGTTTCATCAAAACCTACATCCCCATCTCCTTCCAAGCTAGTTAATGCACCCATGAAGGAAAATTCAACACCCAAAATAGCAAATCCTTCACCATGTAAATATTTTGTCATTCATGGAACCTCTTCCTCACCCACCATAACCCCATTTGACTTTGTGGAACACGCAAGAAAAATAAAGTTTTATTCTTAAAAATAGAATACCTGCAAATGCATCCCACCAAATTTGATAGGTTCATTGATGTAGTCTATGGAAGTAATCCTATAACCTCACATCCAAGTTCCAAAGGCTTACTCCCCACACCATCCACACCACAGTCTCAAAACATGCTCTCTCTCAGTGCCTCCATAACCAACAATGTTGAACCTTTTTACCTATTACTCCTCATTAAAGGCTTCCAGCTAGATAATTATATCATAGATTCCAGAGCCTTAGATAATGTGATGCCCGTCAAATTTTTGAATGCTCTTGGCCTCACCTTGACCTAGGATAATTACACCTTCTATTCAATGAACTCCAAACAAGTGTCATTGGTAGGAAGAATCAAAGATGCATAGGTAGCACTAGTTGATTTTCCGAGAAAAGAAGGTGTTACTGACCATCTTGGTGGCGAACATCCCAGCATCCTCTAGCATGCTATTGAGATGAAGCTTCTAGAGACACTTGGGTGGATAAATAAAAATGGAATGGTCATCTGTTACTATTCCAGAGAAAGGTGAGTTGAAGAAGTTGTTGCTAGTAAGGAAGATGAAGTTCACAATACAAAATTTCGATGATCTAAAGCCAAACAATCTCTTTCAAGATAGCGGGTTAGGAAACTACTTCCTCACATCATAAAATGATGAGAAATTTCCACTTCTTATGCAAGAGGAAGAAGATCAATTTTAGATGATGGAATTTGATGGTATTCATTCCAGTGCAAGTTTAGGAGCAGGCGTGGTGTTGTACTCTCCTTCTGGTGAATTGTACCCATTTTCCTACAAGCTCCAATTTGATAATACGAATAACAAAATAGAGTATGAAGCTCTCATTTTAGGCATGGGTGTGGAAGAATACAAGGGAATCAAGAATCTTAAATGTCAAGGTGATGTGGAGGTGATAGTAAAACAATTCCATCAACAATATCATGTGAAGAATCCAAGACTTCAACATTATAGAAACAAATTATGGGAGTGTATTGAATCTTTTGATGCATTTTCCATTGAAGCTATCCCAAGAGAAAAGAATGAAAAGGTTTATTTTCTTGTGGTGTTAGCTTCCCTAGTGACACCTCATCCTTCTTTTGGTAAGGGAAAAATTGATCTCAACAATGCAAACAGAAAATCCAGCCATAGAAGCATAGGCGAATGAGGAGTACATGGTTCACGCTTCGAGTCTTCAAGCTACCACGGGAGGTCTTGCCTATTGTTGAATCCAAAGCCCCTCTCATTTAGGACTTTCCTCCTCCTCCAAAAAAAAAAAAGAATGGTTGGTGCGACCATCAATGAGCCCGAATCCAGTGATTTTTTCCATGGATATGGGAAATGGTCATCCTTGACACTCACAAAGTGTGCAATAAGCAGCAGACTACCCCGATTTATCAATGATTATCTCATTGGCTAAATAAAAAGCAATGAGTTGAAATATTGCACATACAACCTCACGATTCTATAGTGGGGAGATAGGTAATCAATACATCAAAGTAGCTTGGCCAAAGGTAATCAAGCCAGTGGATGAGATGACACCGACCGACTACGAGATGAGCATGATCCAATTGGGACCTAGATACTCATGAGGGAGATTTGCACATATATCAACAATATTTTTCTCGCATGGTGGCAAGGAATAAAGAATATAAAGAGAAGATTGATGTACTAGAGGAAAAAGTATGAACCCTTTCATCTTATGTGCATCATCCGGTGGAACCAAGCACTAAAACACTTCGTATTTAGAAAGTGGCACCCATCAAAAGTAGCTTTGATCCAAAATCCATTAGAATAACACATGAGTTCACAATGCAAGGGTGAGCAAACAATGAATGGATTGAATCAATGTCCAAAAAAGGGAAGCCAAAACTCTAAGAGGCAATCAATCTATTTCCGTACATGTGTGTAAAATCCAACATAATGCGAGAACTCAAAGTGGATTTGGAGAAAGAAATAGAGTAGTAGGAACCTCTGGGACCAATAGTGAATGATATGAGAAACACCCATCATCAAGAGTTGATCCAAAAGAAGATTTTTGAAACTCCTATAGAATACTAGACACGTGTATGGGCAAGGGCCTTGGAAATCATGTTTGAGGAAATTGATCAGGCCCTCACAGAGCTAGAGGAGAAAGAAGAACTAACACACAAGTCTGTAGGATAGTAAAAATCAAAATTTTTGGAAACTTGGAGTACCTGCAATGAGAGAACACACAACTGTTGATGAGTTGATTAGCCCTTTCAACGAATATGTCAAGAAAGGGGTGGGAAACCCATTTTCCTTCACTAAGGATACTCTTGAATTCCTCTCAGAGATCTGAGCCTCTATTGCACTTATCACAGAAAAGCACTCATCATGGTTTGGGAAGTGCAAAGACATCAATAGTGTGATTGATGGATGGACCGAAACCTTGAGCTGCATTCGCATCCCTCATGCCAAAAAAGTAGAACCTGTAGTGGCTCATTTCAAAAAGGAACTTGGAAATACATAATTCTTCTCAGGAACGTGAAGTGGAGAGCAGTCAGAGAATGGAGCCAAGTCCACCGTAACAACTCATTCTTACACATAATTCTTCTTCTTTCTTCTTCTTCTTTCTCTTCTCACTCAACTCTCTCTCATCAATGTTATATTTTTGCGTTGAGGTTTTCACTTTTTAATATTACTTTAAGTGACTTTAGAAACATAATGTAAACTTTAAGTTGCCTTGATTTTATAAAAGGGACTTAAATATTTAAGTGGAATATGAACAATCTAAAGTCAAATTAAAGTATTTGAAAAGTCATGAGGAATATGAAGAGTTGTATCCTCTCCTATAAATTGAAACTAGCTCCTCATTTGGGATTATTCTTAGAAAACCTCTAAAATCTTCTAAAACTTCTTAGATATTGAAGCTATTTTTTGTGAGTTCATGAGAGAGATATCCTTGTGAAGAAATCAAAGAGATAGAAAAATTCTTCTATTTTTCCTACTCAAAATGTCTTCCATTTCTATGATATGTACAATTTTTGTTTGAGATTCAATAAAGAAAGAAGAAATTTTATCTTTTTTTGAATGAGGAGTTTAGTGGTACTTTGTGTTCATCAAACTCCATTTGGTCTTCTTGTTACACAAATTTTTTTCTTTTAAATTCAAGTGCGTGTAATGAAGTTTCTAGCTGGTGTATGCAAGTCTCTGATTTTCTACTTGCAACATTAGTTTATCTTTTCTAATTTTCTCACTCCCTTTCCCACTCTCCTAGAAAATTATTCCCTTGCAGATATCTACAAGATTTTTGTAGGGTTAGTGGAGTGTTCTTGTTGGATCCCTAGCCATAAGGCCACCAAGATAAAACTCATTTTTACTTGTGCATGCACATACGACAGCTACACTAGTTAAGTAGAGGGACTTAGACTCCCAGAGTGTTGGCAAGATAACCACCGGTTTGTCCACAAAAACTTTTCTCTCCAATACACCTGAAAGAGTATCAAAACCAACTTCATCACATGTACAACACGAAGATCAAGCCAAGAAAATTTAGATTAGTTACCTTGTTTTTAAATAAAAGAAAAAATAATACAACCAAAGATCCAGAAAGGAACAAAAACTTTGAACCAAATTGGTTGGATCCTTATCTTATCACTACAAAATTCATATTAGGCATAAACAAACTCTCCACTTAAGATGGAAATGTGCTCAAATAACCCATGAATGTGGTTGATATGAATATATTATATTCCTAAGACACATATCCATACCTCTTATGCTAGGGTAATTTTAACACATCAACTTATATAGTTTCTCCACCCTATCCATTGTAATGTTTCATCCAAATTCAGTTTCGTCTCTTGTTCCTTGTATTTAGGACGTGCACCATATTTCATCCTATCCATTTTCAGTCATATCTATCCCTTCATAATCATAAGCCTTTACATCCTTATATATCTTGGGTGGGTCCTGGATCACGTAATTAAATGTCACTTTGGTTATTATAGTTAGATACCATAAATATAAAAACATTTAAATAATTAAAAAAACACCAAAAAAAAAATCAAAATTCACAAAAATTTAAATAATAAAAAAAAAATCATAAAAATCCCTAAGCATTCAAATAATATCAAAATCCTAAAAATTTACATATCTGGGAATCCCAACAAAAACAAATCAACACAATTTCATGAAATCAAACTTTTAACTCCTATCCTATTAATCGTTCCAACCATCGTACAATTATTAAAATAAATCATGTTACCCTTGTATATATCTTTACTTTCAGAAAGTCAAGTCAATCATATCCCTTGCATGTATCCTTACTTGGGGCAATCTCATCTCTCAATTTCTCCCTTGTATGCATCCTTTCTCGGGGACAATGAATCATTCAATTCCAGATTAATCTTAAACACATATTCAATAAAGAGTGGCACTTGACCCCACTATTTCAGTCCTGATCCAATCCTTTTACATGTATCCTTGCTTGGCGGAGTTAAATATGTTTAATTATCACTATAGAACAAATTAGGGGCATAAAGTTCATTTTCTTTAATTACGGTTGTGTTGCATTATTGTTATTCTTTCTTGACCAATTACAAGTATTTTGTTATCATCTTGGTTCATTTATAGACATGGTGCATACTTTTATTGTGTATATTGGGTTTTCTTTTATTTTTATATATTTTTTATTTCTTGGCTAATTACAAGTATTTTGTTATCATCCTTGTTCATTTATATCTCGTGGTGCATATATTTATTATGTATATTGGTTTTGTTTTTACATTGTTTGTTGTGTTTTTATTTGTTTATGCATATAATGGGTTAAACATCATGATTATTTAATAATCATTGTGCCAACTCTATTGTACATAAGAAAAAATAAGGTTTCTCTAAAATACAATCTTTGAATGGAAGCTCAAGCTATGAGAAAATCACTCCCATAATCTTTCTAATCCTCTAAAATTATATGCCTTCTCCTTCCTCCTATAAATCAGGTTTCCACCACTTTGTTGTGTCACCCATCAACTTGAGGGGTGATGCAGCCTAGAATTCACCAATACAAGACCATGCGCGGCGGCACATCACTCGGCCTAGAATGAGTGCTCACCCTGTTGGTGCAATTTATGGGTTTGCACACTTTACTCTAGTTCTCCATGTTTAGTTTTTACTCCAAAACATCCTTTTGGCTCGAGTGAAGATCTCGCAACTCATTTTATCCAGTTGAATGCTTTCAAAATGCCCTCAATGTTGTTATTCTTCCATTTTTGGAACAAAATCCAAGTTTCCCCTTTATTGTGCCCTAATTTTTCATTTGCACAAGCTGTATTATTTTTCCTTGGCCAAAACATAAAAGAAACCCGTGTTTAATCAAATTCCATTTTTGTGAAGGTGAAATTTCACTCCCCAGGCCTAAATCATCGTCAAATCATGTTTCATTGGATTCAAAACAAAAAAAAACCGCCTTCCTTGTGAAAATTTTTATTTCAGAGGCCTCCCCTTCGTTTCTACATTTTGACGGGCATACAGGCATGTTCTACCCGTCAAATTTATCATTGCAACATTTATGCTGATGTGGTAGGCTCTCATTGGTTGGGATATGTGGAAAAAACATTGCTAACTTGTCATTTTTGAGTTTTTTGCAAAGGGAAAAATTTTGAATGCGCGCCCATGCATGTTACAATGGTGCGCCTATGTGGCACGATATAATTGGTTGAAGGATCATTAGGTGGCGGGGTTACTTAGAATTTTTCTTCAATTTTTGAAGAATTCTCAAAATCCAAATTTTTCCCGAAGGCCCGCACCCAATGGGGAAGCGACACGTGGCACAGGGAGATCAAACAGACAGCGTGGGAGTTGGGAAAATTTTATTGTTTTTGACTCAAAGATGTCAGAGGAAAAATTTGGCCCACGAGCCCATGCCCAGTGGTAAGTGGACATGTGTCCACGGAGGTCAACCTGAAAAGGTAGGGACTTGGGAGAATTTAAAAAAATTGCTTCAGAATGTTAGAGAAATGGTTCGGCCCAAAAGCCCGTGCCCAATAGGATGGTGACACGCATCCACGAGAGTCAGTATGGACAGGCAGATAGTTGGAATTTTTTTGAAGTTTTGGGTTCAAAATGCCAAAGGAAACATTTCGATCTGAGGCCCACATCAAATAGAAAATGACACGTGGCACAGGGAGGTCAAGCAGGGAGGCGAAGAGTTGAAATTTTTCAAATTTTTGGCTCAAAACCTCAAGGAAAAATTTGGACCCAAGGGCCCGCACCCAATGAGAAGGTGACATGTATGTGGGGATGAAATAGAGGGGGAAGTTTTAAAGACTTGAAAGTTTTAACTTCAAAATGCTAAAATTAAATTTTTTCCCGAAGGCCCGCAACAAATAGGGGATGGACATGTGTCCAAGAGGCAAGATGGAGGAGGGGGTGAAGGAGAAGTTTGCGAATTTTTGCCTCTATGTTTACAAGGTAAAAAATGAAGAATAGGCCCGCGTCTAATGAAAATAGGACACGTGTCCTAAATTTGGCAGAGGTTTGGAGTGTGGAGAGGAAGTTGAAAATTTTGCAAAATTTTAGTGAAAAATCTCAAGGTGAAAAATAAACTCGCGGAAAAATTTGATGAGTTGGCTCCGCATCCAATGGGAGAGCGACACATGGCGTGGCTTTTAGCAATGAGCGCTCGAGGCGCGGAGCAATTTGAGAAAATTTTCCTTTTCTCAAAAAAGTGGTGAAATGCATCAAATTGGCCCGCGGTTTTGGTGAAGGCCCATAGAAGGACATGTGGCACATCCAGGGGCTCGCAGTGAAAATTTTCAAAATTTTCCAAGGTCAAAAAAGGTTCAAAACGCATTTTTTAAGGTTGGAGGCTTGGTCCAATGGTGTTTGGACATGTGTCCACTTCATCCAGAAGTCAAAAATATATTTCATAGTCTACATGACATATATCATCAAGACACGTGGAGGGCAGAATTTTAAAGTTGATTTTAATCAACGGTTCGTATGCGTTTTCATTTTTGGGTGCCATGGATGCTCCAGGAAGTGTGGAATTGTCATTTTTGCACCAAATCACATGAAATTTTATAAGATTCTACATCTTTTCGGCCCTCTGAACACAATAGCACAATTCTTTTGAGCTGAATCGGTGCCCTATAGTATTTTTTGTGAAATATTTTCCTCAGCCCGTGAAAAACACGTGAAAGGTGAAAGTAAAAAGTTACAGAGTTAAAAATGGTGAGGGAAAAAGGTGAAAAATGATTGAAAATGCATGCTGGCATGGTTGAATGCCAAAAACGTGACCCTGGGATGGATAAGGATCTGATTTCATGCAATATTTTAAAATATTTGTGCATCTCTGGCATTTGGCGAGCTGTTTCACAGTTTTATATCATTTTTCATCAAATGGATAGGGTTTTGTAACAAATTTGATCCCTTTGGCATATTCTTTGCTTGGAATGCAAGGATCCAAGTTGGCATAGAGTATATCATGTAGTTTGGAAGCATTTTGTAAGTCTGTTGAGAATTTTGGAGAAAGAGAGAACAATTTTCATGGGGAAAACTGGAAGAAGTCCATTTCCTTTTGGAGAAACTGCCTGAGAGCCATTTTTATTCTAGTTTGCATCAAATGTTCATCATGTTGAGTTGGTTTCATCTGTAAAGACATCAACAAGCTTTGATATTGTCTAAATAACATTCCCTTGTTGATATATTTGATCAAATCCTTGGATTAATTGGTTTTATCTCTTGGCAAAGCTTGCATACACCTGTATTTCAGTATGTTTTCAATTTGTGTTTCATGCTCATGTTACAATCTTGTGTTTGGGATCTTTATTGGTCATGCATGGTCTCATTTCTTGTAGAGGGTTTGAAGGCATCTGCAATCTTCAATTAGAAGAGTATTCATTTGAGTGAAGATAAATAGATTTAAATTCATCTTACCTTCCTTGTAAATTGAGGGTGTTTGTAAACCTTTGGGTGTACCTTAGGTCATGATCTAGCAAGGGTTCCTAAATGCTTCATTGATATTTTGCTTCAAGCCTTTGTGGTAGGTTATCAAATTTTGTATGGAATAGTGTAGATTTGGGCATCCATTGTGCACACATCCTAGTTGAAAGAGCACTTCAAATTCATTGAAACATCTCTGTTGTTTAGGTGTTGTAACTCATTTGCAAAGTTTCCCAAAGAAGGTGATGATTTCTAGCTACTTTTGTCCCAAGATCTCTCATTAGAATTTCATTTTAAACTAACTCATCCTACCTACAATACCCCCTGCATCTGCATTGTGTGTCCACAAAAGAATTCAACCCTTTCACAAAAATTCACAAAGATGATTAGGGTTCTATCATGTCTTTAGTAGCTCTAGCTTTGTTTTGAAAACATTTCCATCATTTAGTAGTGACAACTCCTTTGAGTTTGGATAATGGATATTTGATCATGTTTTCACAAAGCCTCCTCCATATTATATGCAAAACACAAGGACATCTCCATCTCCTTACCATATAGGGGCTACAATACAGGTTCTCTTGCCTTGGTTGATAGGCACAACCTAAAATAGTGAGGGTTAGATCAAAACCCTCTTGAAGGTGCTATCCACTCCCTCAATTCTTGAATGCAAACAAGCAGATAGGTGTGCTTCCCGGCTACAAACGACATACAAACCATCTATCTATCCTTGAATGTCTTGTGCAAGTTTATGATGATGTTCAAGTTGTGAAGGAGATTAAATCTGGATACCAACACCCAAGTGGCACCGCTGCTGGGGACTTCTTGCAATTTCTTGGTGGTTTTGAAGTACTTAAAAGGTTTGAGCATTTGTGTGATCAAGTATTTGAGATGTTACATTCTTGAGATATCATTTCAATTTCAGATCTGGATGTTTTGGGTAAGAAAGAATTCAAACTCAGCCTGCTCTCCTCATCTACCAGCAGTTTATATGATTTAGATGCACTATTTTTGGTTGAATTAAGAAGAAGATAATATGATTTGTAAATCCTCGCAAGTTTTCAAGATATAGCATGCATTTGACATAATATTTTTAGTGCTTTCTTGCACAACTAAGGTGAAAATCTATGGTGGTGATTCCATGCTATTGGGATCTTGAAATACCAGCTTGTCTAACACATTTTTATCATTTGAAACTTTTTGTTTAAATCTATCAAATTGGAGGGAAGGAGATCCCTCTTCATCAAGGACTCTTCTAAGATGTTTCTCACTGAATCAAGAAGCTTAGAACTATAAGGAAGAAGAGTGTGGAAAATGGATTGGTGATTTGGTTGTAAGGAAAGAAATCCCCATAGTTGAATTTGAAGGAGAGCAGCCTGTTATTGAAGATTATAATTCCTCTTCAAGTAGATCTGATTCAAGAAATGTTCATGTTGATTTTCATTCTCCATCGGTGAGGGACCTTCTTGTGTATTTAAAAACTTGCTCCTAAATCTGCTCTTGTAGTTTCTAATTTTTCTAAAGTCTATCAAGAGAGAGAGCCTTTGGGGGTTGTCATTTTAAAGATCATTCATCTATTCCAATCAGACTCCATTATTACTCCTCATCACTTGTTTCACCTCCAAGATCACCCCCACCAAACAATATGGCTCAACCTAGACCTCCATTTGTTGTAAACACCTTTGGTCCTATAAATTTTGGAGGAATGGATGGTTATCCAAATGTTGTCCCATAGGATGTGAGAAATAGGTTACCAAAATTCCAAGGTAACAATGCCATAACTGGAGATCAACATCTCAAACTCTTTGTTAACATGATGGAAGACTTTGAAATAGAATCTCGAGGATGTATATATCAATTTGTTTATCCATACACTTGAGGAAGATGCAAGAGATTGGTATAAAGCTCTACTTGATAACTCTATTGATTCATGGAATGAGATGAGTAATGCATTTAGATTACAATATGGAGACAAAACAGATCCAAGGTTCCTTCTATCCGAGTTTGAGAACATCAAGAAGAACCCTAATGAGATCGTTCATGATTTCAACACAAGATTTAATAAGACATTGAGAAGGTTTCCTGTCATTTTGAGGCCTTGTGATGAATCTTGCTTGATCAAATATGTAGATGCATTTGATAAAAAGGTAGCTTATTACTTGAGAGACAAAAATCCTACAAACTTGAGGCAAGCTTTCACCATGGCACTCCAAATTGAAAATAATATTAAGGCTATTGGTAAACCACTTAAAAGGGATGATGTGAAGCTGAGAAACCCTGAGAAGCCTCAAGCTAGCAAGGGTGCTGATTTGGAAGATGTTGTCAAGACTTTGGCAGGGGTTGTCAAAGAAATTTCCTACAAATTAGCCTAGGCTGAGAAAGGAATTGGGAAAAGTTCACAAGGACAGAAAAGAACTCAAAACCATGATAGATTTGGAAATCATCCTAGGGGTGATCAAAGACAAGATGATAGAGGTAAAGGGCATGTTGGATCTACAAATAGAAAACCCCAAGCATGTGAAAATAGAGTGGTGCCCTGATTTCCCTGACTGCAAGAGTTACTACTGTTCAAGAAGTTGCTAATATGGATTGGTGTGACAAATGTTTTCTTCCTCATATGCCATGTGAAATGGACTAGCAAGATATTAATGATGATAATGAGAATGAAATGGATGATGACATTTGTATGATGGGAAGATCTTCAGGCTCACAACAAGCAACAACATCAATAGATGTGATAAGTGTAAGGACTTTTGCAACCTTTTGGGATTGCACAAAGAGGGTACCATTTCTTTCTCTTCCTCAAACTCATGATGTAGATGTAGTTTAGGCCTTTGAAATTCCTAACAATGACTTTGAATATCTAAGAGCTTTAATGATCAAGAAGTATGATGGTGGTATTCCTTCGGAGGAAGATAGAAAATTGTTAATGAATGTTGTGGTTGGTCAAGAAAAGGAGTACAATACTAGAAGTAAAGTTGTTAGAGGAGCTGGTCCTCAAGCCAAGCCAAAGACACCCTTGCTCACAAGCATTCCCAAAGATAATCCTAGAAGAGAAACAATTTCTAAGAACCCTATTGTCCCATGCAAAAATATCAGTCCACTCCATGCCCAGGTTGCCAAGAATACTTCTCCATCTGATGAACCTTCTTGTTTCCCTTCCAATGCTGTTTTGCCAAAGAATGTTCCATATGATATAGCCCAGGTATTGAGCCAAATTAAAGTGAGTGTTCCCATTATTGAATTTCTTATAATTCCTAAACACACAAAAAGAGATTTTGAATACTTGGGATTGAAAGAAGAAAAGATTATACCAAGCAGAAATGTAAATGTTGTTGAGAATCCTCTTCAAAGCATTGCTGGCCCTGAAACACCACCACCAATAGAAGATCTTGGAGAGGCACCTGAAGTGTATTTGGGGACATCCTTGGTTGATTCCCAATTGAATGTTGATCCATTCTTCACAACTTTGCTCATAAAAGGTAGGCTGCTTCACAATTACATGTTTGATTCCGGTGCATCATGTAATGTTATGCCTCTAGAAGTTATGAATGAGTTGGATATCAAGGTGACAACAACATATGGGAAGTGTACAGCCATGGATTCAAGGGAAGTTTCAGTTGGTTGTTGTGTGAAGGGGTTAGTAGTGTAACTTGCGGCCTATCCGAATAAGAATTTAAAACTTGATGTTGTAATTGTTGACTTCCCTGCCAAATGGGGTATGCTTTTGTCAAGGAGGTGGGCTGCAAGTGTTTGTGGTAGTGTTCAAATGGACATGTCTTTTTCCACCATTCCCATTGAGGGCAGCCTTGTCAAAATCTATGGTGAAAATAAGATGTTACACTTGATTGAAGATCCCAACAATGCTTCTTATGAAGTGTTGTTTGCTGATGTAGATGTTGACAATTTCATTGGTTTTACTGATAGAAAAGAGAATAAGATGGAAAAATCAGAGTGCCTTTGTATGGTAGGTTCTCCATGGGCATTACTATTTGATGGATCTTGCTCCAAGGTTGGAAATGGTGTTGGTATAATGTTGGTTTCCCCTAGTTTGGAAGAGTTTTGTTATCCAAAATGTGCCCCTTGCTCATTTTGTGGCTAACTCCTTCCATTCTTCCCTCTCTTGTGCCTCAGTCATAATTTTTTTCTTTTTAGGGACTCAAAACTTTCTGGAAATGGCACCATTGGATAGAGCTCTTTCTCATCTTTCCAGAAAGGTAAAGTTTTCCTCCTAACTCCATGTATTTTTGAAGTTATGGCTCGGCGGAGTTTTTGTGGGAAATTTTCCCTGGAAGGCCCTGCACCAATGAGATGCCGCCACGTGTCCAAGGAAGTGGTGGGGGTCGAAGAAAACTTGGTTTTTTACCAAGTGTTTTGGCAAAGTTTTCAAAGGAAGGTTTTCCCCACAGGCCCACCGGTGAATCAGATGATACCACATGTCCAGGGGAAAAATTGAAAAAATGAGTAAGTGTTGGCGCAGGAGAATTTTAATGAAGAAGGCCCGCCACCAATCATATTGTGCCACATGTCCTATGGCACCTTGGACCGGTGGAGCATGGGGGAAGCTTGGGAAATTTTCCCAAAGTGTTGGCGCAAAAGTAAAAATGTTTACGGAGGGCCCGTGGCTAATGAAATGATGCCACGTGTCTCAGACCGGTGGGGGCGAGGTGGAGAAATTGAGAAAATTTTCCCAAGGGAAAACAAAGGAAATTTAAAAGGAAAAATCCCACCCCCAAAATGCGAGCCAATGGAATTATGCCATGTGTCCATGTGGCGGAAAATCTCAGAAAAGCCCGCAAGGAAAATTCAAAGGGCAAGCCCACATCCAATGGGGTTTCGCCACGTGTCCAATGGCTTCAAAATATCATTCAAGCCCACTAAAAAGTCAGGAAGGAAAGGTCCGTGCCCAATCATGTGATGCCATGTGTCCTCAACTCATTATCCCGGCTGGGAATTTTTGGAAAATTTTCCAAAGGACAAAATAAAGAAAAATGAAGCAGAAGGTTCCGCACCAAATCAGAGCATACCACATGGCACCTGGAATGGCAGAGTGTGGGGATTTTTTGGGAAATTTTCCCAAATGTAAAAAAGGTGAAAAAATTCAAATTTTCACCCGCCAATCCGATTTGGCCCTATTTTGCCCTAAAACTTCAAACGACCATATCTTTCGATCCAGAGCTCAGTTTTTCATGTTCTTTATATCAATGGAAAGCTGGTGAAATTCTCTACAAGATTTTGGGGTAATTTTTGTATTTTGATGGAGTTTGGAGAGATAAAATCAAATAATGCCCCCGACATGTGGTTATGGATAGAAATGACATTTCAACCACCGTTTTTAATGAGGAATGGCTTGCATTCGCTCCCAAAGATAGCTAAAAATGTCGGGGGATGGGCCTGTAAAGATGCCCATGTTGTTTTGATTGCATTTTGGTCAATGGTTGAATTTTCCCCATGTTTTCCCATGTTTCTCTCTCCTGGGGTCGTGGCTTGCACTGTAAAAGCCAGAATGGGTTCATTTTTGCAGGAGAGACACTTTTTCAGCTCTGCAACTTTCCTTTTTCTTCCTCTTTGGCAGAATTTGTGAAAAATTTACCTTTCCATGTAATACAGCACCCCTTTTTGCCTCTTGATCACTGTAATGCATTGTATTGGATCTGAAATGTTAATATATGTTCTGTGATTAAAATCCCTCAATCCTTTCATATATCTATCATTGTTTTCCTGATCTTTCATTACATTTTGAGCAATTTGTGCATGCTTTGTGTTGTGTTCTCTTGTGGATTGTGTATGTATTGCAGTATCAGGTGTCTACAACTCCTTTGGTGCATCACTTCATTAGCATTAGCTTCATTTTCTTGCATTCCCTATCTTTGTCCCCTTGGAATTTAGAGTAGGAACTAGGAATTCAAACCTCTGCAACTTGTAAGTGATATATCTGATCAGAGGAGTTTGAGGAACCAGCCTCTAATCTAGAGATTCCTCTCCCATTTTTACAAGTCCCACACTTGGGGAGAGGATTCAATGTTGTGCAATCACACTGGATGTTTAAGATGTCAAACTAGAAGTCTGATCAACATCAAGGGTTCTGCTGATTTGCAACAATAGTTTTGGTACGCCCGGTGGGACCTTAGAGGTATTCATCTTCATTGTAACAAATTGATGTACATTTTTTGCAAGTTACCAAGTTTAAAGAGACCTAAACTGCACATCTGGTGACTCCAAGGAAGAAGAATCAGCTGGTTTTAGCAGGATAGGTCGAAAACTCATGAGAAGAATCACCACGAGATCAAGAGTTAGAGGAGAAGAGGTGTTGTTTGAGTATCTATAGTTATCTCCAAGAAGAAGGCAAAGATGGAGGAGAATTCAAATATCTTCATCTGCACCAAATAGAACTCTATCAACTCCTCCACCTGGTAGGCATTTCATTCAATCAACAAGGGTTCTAAGGCCAATCGAATGGCACAAAACAACCCCTATGTCAATTTCACTAGAATTATCCCACTTGCTCTCAATGCAGTAACCCAATCCCAATTGCATCATTAAAGAATAGCCCATACTTTACTGGAGAGAATCAGACTACTCCTAGTGATCATGTTAAGGATATTGCTAACATTTGTGCAATCCATGAGATCAATGAGATGTAAGTTGTTGTCAAACTGCTGGCATCTTCATTCAAAGGGAAAGCTTTGCAATGGTTCAGGAGTCTTACCTCAGGATCTATCCAAAATAGGAACCAGCTATGTATAGCCCTCCATGAGTAGTTTGGAGAAAAGGGAGATAACTTGTCCCTTTTGGAGTAGTTGACAACCATTAAGAGAGCTCCCAATGAGCAATCTGTGACTTCAACTTCAGATTTCAAATGACTTGGGAGAGAATTCCAGTGGCAGTAAAGCTAGTAGCAAAATGTGCTTTTCTATATTACCTTAAAGCTTTAAATTCTGATATTTCTATGTTGATTCAATTCATGGGAGGTACAACTATCCATGTTGCTTATAGCATTGCCATTAGAGCTGAAAATTGTTTGATTCAAGATGGAAAGCTAGCTCCTAGGCCTCCAATGCCACTGTTTCCAAGTTTAGAGATCCCAAACACTAATCAAATGCCTAATTTAGCTCCTATTCCCACTCCTAGAAATCAAAATTCAAGTGAAGCTTCTACTTCATCTTCTAGTGCCTCAAATGAACTTCAAGAAGTCATGAAGCAATTACAAAATTTAGGTAATGAGCTGGTTACACTCAAAAGGTAGCAATCCCAAGGTTTTAGACCTCCCTTCCAGCCTCAAGCCCAGCCTAATAGGCAGCCATACCAACCTCAGAGACCACCCAATCCAGTTGCAAATCTAAATCAAGCAAGGCTTCCTGCTAACAAACCATTTCAACCCTATAATCCTAATGCTACATCTACCTCTAAAGCATTAGTGCCAGTACAAAAAAATATATCTCAAGAGTATGATTGGTGTTTCCCATGCAATGAACCTCATAACCAGTCCATGTGCTTCAAAAATGCCTTGAATCAAGCATTAATGGTGACAACAACTAGTGTGGATGGTGAAGGGAGTCAAGGAAATAACCAACAACAAGACACATCCCATCGAGTAATTAGCTCCAAATGATACCACACTTGTGGCTGGCAGGAAGAAGATTTTTGTGGCATGAATCAAATGGTTTCCCAAAGTGTTACAGTCAACACAAGGTCAAAAAGGAGAAATTTTGGTGAAAAACAACCATTATCCCCAAGCAATCCACAATCTTCTATCACTCCACAAACTATTGGCAAACAAAATCCAATCCCAAACACGCAAGGACTACCTAAAACAGCTCCTAATCCAACTCAAATACCAGTTGCTACTACCCATGTGCAAGGAATGAGTGTGCAAGCCAAGGGAAAACAGAGAGATGCTTCATCTCCATTCAACATCATTGATAAGATGAAGAAGACAAATGTAAACATATCAATGTGGGAATCACTATCTATCCCAGGCCAAAGAGATTTGCTACAAGCTGCCGTGAAGGACTGGTCAACTTCAAACCAATAGGCCCAAATGCAAGAGAAGGTGCTCACAAATGTTGCCCAACCTGAGGGGTATAATGGAGGATAACAAGGTAAAATGTTGAAGCCCCCTCCATTCTATGTTTCATTGATCATTGGAAATCAATTAGTACACAATTGCATGATTGATTCCGGGGCAAGTAGTTCAGTAATGCCCAAGCAAATAGCTGATCAGTTGGGAATTCAAGTATGAAGTCATATAAAAGGGTAGTGCAATTGGATGGGATAGCAGTAGCTTAGCAGTTGGAGAGATAAAAAAATTGAGTCTTATCTCGCATGCCTGCCCCAACGTTGTTGTTTTGCAAGATGTCTCAGTAATAGAACTTCCTCCACTCTTTGCCCTATGTCTGTTAAGGGATTTCACAGCCTAAGATTGGATCTCGCTGATTGGTCACACATGTTGTTCAGGACAAGATATGGAACTAAAGCCACAATCAGATCTGAGCCTATTGCAAACTTTCACATTGAGCCTTACACTCCAAGTCAGATCAATACCAATTGTTTAGCGTTTGATCAAGAAGATTATCCAAGCACTGATGAAGCTGACACCAAGGTTGGAAGTATCCCAGATCTAACTCTTGATGAATGGGCAAACAAGGTACATGCTTTTGATCCTTATCAAGAAATAGAAGAATCTGAGTTAGGAGTCTATTGCATGCATGAAGAAAATCAACCTATTCCTAGCATCACCAAGCCAGACCACAAGGATGACAATGAGGTATGGTAGTTGTTTTTTTATGGATCAAGGAGTAGACAAGGTGCAGGAGGGGTGGCTATGCTTGTTTCACCACAAGGAGTTAAGTTTTATTCATCTTTTAGATTTTAGTTTACATGCTCTAATAACACTACTGAATATGAAGCCTTGATACAAGGATTGCATTGGTCAATCAAGAGAGGAATAAAGAACTTGCAAGTCTTTGGTGACAGTGAGTTGATTGTCAACCAAGTTAAGGGGAAGCATGTTGTCAAGAATGATATACTCAAGATCTACAAAATAGGGTGTGGGACCACATTGAAGATTTTGAGGGCTTTGGCATAAAATCCATTCCTAGAAAAGAGAACCAAGCTGCGGACAGGCTTGCAGCAGTTGGGGAAGCTTTTGACATTGTTGAAAGCATTCAAAGGGACAAGGTATAGCCAAACATCCACGTGATTGTGAGGCCCTCAGTACCTGACAATAATGTAAGTTGGCAAGTGTTTGAAAATGATCAAAAAATCATCCATTTATTGCAAGAAGAGGCTAAGTTCTCACCTAAAAATCAGGAAAAGTTGGAGCAGTAGTATGGTGACCAAGTGGTGCAGCTAAGAACCAACAAACTAGCAAAGGGACTTATTACTTTGGAGTCCATTTTCAATCCTAATGATCAGTTTAGGAAGGAGAAAGCAAAAATCCAAGTCAAATGAGAAGATTCAGTGTCCATCTCGGTGGAAGGAGGAAAATCACTCCAAATTGGTAAGATGACAACTGAGCAAGAAAGGTATGAGTTCATACAGCTTTGTCAAGAATTCCCTGATGTGTTTGCTTGGAGCTATGAAGATTTGAAAGGTTTCAATCTTGAGTTAGCTCAACACACCATTGAATTGGATCCAAGTACTAAACCCATCAGGCAAAAAAAAAAGGCCAGTCAATCCACACATGGAGCCTCTCATGAGAAAATAATTGAATAAGTTGATAGAATCAAGGATCATATTCCCTATCAAGCATTCTAGTTGGGTAGCCAACTTGGTTCCAGTAAGAAAGAAGAGTGGGGAAATCAGATTGTGTGTTGACTTCAGAGATCTGAATAGGGCATCTCTTAAGGATCATTATCCACTTCCTTCTATGGAGAAAATTTTACAAGTTGTTGCTGGCTCGAGAGGTTTTCATTACTTGATGGCTATTCGGGGTACAATCAGATTATGGTGAAAGAAGAAGATCAGTTCAAGACAGCCTTTACAACCAAATGGGGAACTTATGCATACAGGAAAATTCCATTTGGGTTGTCCAACGCTGGAGCTACCTTCCAAAGAGCAATGGACATGGCGTTCAAGGGATTGATTAACAACATTGTGCTGATATATCTTGATGATATCACTATTTTTTCAAAAAACGCAGCAGATCATCTCTTCCATTTGAGACAAGTGTTCCAAAGGTGCAGAAGATTTGGAGTATCCTTGAATCCTAAAAAGTGTATTTTTCTAGCCCATGAAGGAAAACTCCTTGGCCACATTGTCTCCAAATAAGGATTAGCAATTGATACAGAAAGAGTTGAATCCATAAGAACACTACCATTGCTAAGCCACAAGAAGGCCCTTCAAAGTTTCTTGGGGAGAATAAATTTTGTTTGGAGATTTGTCCCAAATTTTGCAGCCCTCGTCAAGCCTATCACCAAGACGTTAAAGAAAAGCATGGATTTCAAATGGACAATAGAAGGCAAGGAAATTTTTGAAGCAATCAAAGAATCCATCTCTCAATCCCCAACTCTCATCAACCCGGATTTCTCTAAGGATTTCATCCTCTATGCATTTTGGGGTGATGATACTATCTCTGCAATTTTGGTACAACAGAACAAAGACAATGATGAGCAGCCAATTGCTTTCTTCAGCCAAAGCCTGGAGGACTATGAGGTGAAGTATTCCTTCATTGAGAAGCATGTTCTTGTAGTAATCAGGAGCTTGAATAAATTCAAGCATCTAGTTTCAAACAACAAGGTTCAGTTGTTGGTTTCTCATGCGGGAGTTAAGGACTTCCTCCTCAACAAAGACTTGAATGAAAAAAGGGCAGGTTGGATTACTCGTGTCATGGAGTATGACATAGAGATCAAAGTCACCAAGTTGGTCAGAGGAAAAGGATTGTGTGAGCAGCTAATTTTGAGCAAACAAAAGGAAGCATGCAATGAGAAGGAGGCTGTTTTGGTGTTGCAAGACAGCCATGAGCAAGGAAGCACTCAAGAGGAAAATAATGGTGTTCCCATTCCTTGCTGGACCCAAGACATAATGCACTTCCTAAGCACAGGTCTATGCCCTCTAGAGATGAACAAGACCAAAAGAAGACACTTCAGATTGTAGGCTGTCCCATATGCCCTTGTTGATGGTGTTTTGTTCAAAAGGGATGTGAATGGAGTACTGCTGAGATGCATTGGTACAAATCAGATTCATAGGGTGTTGGAAGAGTTCCATGGTGGACCAGCTGGTGGTCATTTTGCACCAAGAGTGACAGCTCTAAAGATCATGAGGGCTGGTTATTATTGGCCCAATATTTTTAGTGATTGTTATGCATGGATCAAGAGGTGCAAGAATTGTGCATTCTTCACAGGTAAAGAGAGGTTGGCTGCCCTTCCATTGCATCCAATTTTAGTTGACCATCCATTCATGCAATGGGGTTTAGAATTCATTGGAGTCATTAATCCCAATTCAAGCCAAGGGCACAAATGGATTTTAATAGCCATAGATTATTTCACCAAGTGGACTGAAGTAGTAGCACTCAAGGAAGAAAATGAATCTAGCATCCTAGATTTCTATGAGGGGATAACAACCAGATTTGGCATACCTGCTACAATAATATCAGATAATGAATTGGTATTCATTGGGCCTAAGGTGACTGAGTGGGCTATCAAGAATGGGATCTACCTAAGCACTTCATCAAACTATTACCCTCAGGGTAATGGCCAGGATGAATCTACAAATAAGAACTTGTTGAGGATCATTAGGAGGACTCTTGATGAAAATCAGAGATCTTGGCATACTAAGTTGAAATCAGCCTTATGGGCTGATAGGATAACTCCCAAGAGATCTATAGGTAACTCTCCATTTAAGCTTGTTTATGGGAGAGAGGCAATTTTTCCCATGTCACTTGAGTTGCCAACATTGGAACTCATGAAATAGTTGGAGTTGTTGGAGTTTGAGCCCATGGAGGTTAGATATGTAGAATTGATGGAGCTCCAAGAAATCAGAAATCAGGCATCCTGAGCAATGGAGAAGGATCAAGCTTTGATCAAGAAGACCTTTGATAAGAAGGCCAAGGATAGATCTTTCCAAGTTGGAGATCTAGTGTTAAAATGGGATGTAGATAGAGAAAAACCGAGAAGGCATTCAAAATTTGATGCCATTTGGAGTGGCCCATACATGGTCACAAAGTGTAAGGACAATAATGATTTCCAATTGTCTTTATTAGATGGTGAAGAATTGCATATTCCAGTCAATGGAATACATCTAAAGCATTGCTATTAAAAGGAACTCTCCACCTTGTACATATTAGCTTAGATTTCCATTCCTCCAAGTGCTTATGCACATTGTTTTGTTGTAGTTTAGTTTTCTTTCCCTAAGTGCTTTGGCACAAGCTTGTTGTTCCTGGGAATGTGTTTGTAGGCCTTGCTCCATCAGATGATATTCCATCTTCCTCCTTGCATTGTTCTAGTCAGTTGGGTACCAAATGGAGAATTTAATGACTCCATGCCCAATCGATTTCTTCAGGCAACTAGTAACTTGATCCAGCAGGCAGATGACCCCTCTGAGTCACCAAAATTGTTATCCAAAATGTGCCCCTTGCTCATTTTGTGGCTAACTCCTTCCATTCTTCCCTCTCTTGTGCCTCAGTCATAATTTTTGCTTTTCAGGGACTCAAAACTTTCTAGAAAGGGCACCATTAGATAGAGCTCTTTCTCGGCTTTCCAGAAAGGTAAAGTTTTTGTCCTAACTCCATGTATTTTTGAAGTTATGGCTCAGCAGAGATTTTGTGGGAAATTTTGCCAGGAAGGCCCCGGCACCAATGAGATGCCGCCACGTGTCCAAGGAAGTGGCGGGGGTTGGAAGAAAACTTGGAATTTTTACCAAGTGTTTTGGAAAAATTCAAAGGAAGGTTTTCCCCGTAGGCCCGCCGATGAATCAGATGATGCCATGTGTCTAGGGGAAAAAATTGAAAAAAATGACTAAGTGTTGGTGCAGGAGAATTTTAATGAAGAAGGCCCACACCCAATCATATTGTGCCACGTGTCCTATGGCACCGGACCGGCGGAGCATGGGGAAGCTTGGGAATTTTTCCAAAGTGTTGGCGCAAAAGTAAAAATGTTTGCGGAGGGCCCATGGCTAATGAAATGATGCCACGTGTCTCGGACTAGCATAGGGAGAAATTGAGAAAATTTTCCCAAGGGAAAACAAAGGAAATTTAAAAGGAAAAAGCCCACCCCCCAAAATGTGAGCCAATGGAATTATGCCACGTGTCCATGTGGCGGTAAATCTCAGAAAAGCCCGCAAGGAAAATTCAAAGGGAAAGCCCGCATCCAATGGGGTTTCACCACGTGTCCAATGGCTTCAAAATATTAATTAGGCCCACGGAAAATTCAGGAAGGAAAGGTCCACGCCCAATCATGTGATGCCACGTGTCCTCAACTCATCGGCCCAACGGGGAATTTTTGGAAAATTTTCCAAAGGGAAAAACAAAAAAAATGAAGCAGAAGGTCCGCACCCAATCAGAGCATCCCACATGGCACCCATAATAGCGAGCATGGGGAATTTTGGGAAATTTTCCCAAATGCAAAAAGGTGGAAACGCCTTTGCTAATCCAATTTGGCCCTGTTTTTCCCTAAAACTTCAAACGGCCATATCTTTC
Source organism: Taxus wallichiana var. yunnanensis (assembly GCA_018340775.1). NCBI lineage: Eukaryota > Viridiplantae > Streptophyta > Pinopsida > Cupressales > Taxaceae > Taxus > Taxus wallichiana. Next base: position 66,135,534 of record CM031233.1, read on the forward strand.
GATCCAGAGCTCAGTTTTTCACATTATTTATATCAATGGAAAGCTGTTAAAATTATCTACAATATTATGGGATCATTTTTGTATTTTGATGGATTTTGGAGAGAAAAATAAATAATTCCCCTAGCACGTGGTCATGGACAGAAATGACGTTTCAACCACCATTTTTAATGAAGAATGGCTTGCATTCTCTCCAAGCATGGCTAAAAATGTCAGGGGATGGGCCTGTAAGGATGCCCATGCTATTTTGATTGCATTTTGGTCAATGGTTGAATCTTCCCCATGTTTTCCCATGTTTCTCTCTCCTGGGGTCGTGGCTTGCACTGTAAAAGCCAGAATGGGTTCATTTTTGCAGGAGAGACACTTTTTCAGCTCTGTAACTTTCCTTTTTCTTCCTCTTTGGTAGAATTTGTGAAAATTTTTACCTTTCCATGTAATACAACACCCCTTTTTGCCTCTTGATCACTGTAATGCATTGTATTGGATCTGAAATGTTAATATATGTTCTGTGATTAAAATCCCTCAATCCTTTCATATATCTATCATTGTTTTCCTGATATTTCATTACATTTTGAGCAATTTGTGCATGCTTTGTGTTGTGTTCTCTTGTGGATTGTGTATGTATTGCAAAGATCAGTGTCTACAACTCCTTTGGTGCATCACTTCATTAGTATTAGTTTCATTTTCTTGCATTCCCTATCTTTGTTCCCTTGGAATTTAGAGTAGGAACTAGAATTCAAACCTCTCGCAACTTGTAAGTGATATATCGATCGAGAGGATTTTGAGGAACCAGCCTTTAATCTGGAGATTCCTCTCCCATTTTTACAAGTCCCACACTTGGGGAGAGGATTCAATGTTTTGCAATCACACTGGATGTTTAAGATGTCAAACTAGAAGTCTGATCAACATCCAGGGGTGCTACTGATTTGCAACAACAGTTTCCTTTTTCCTTCAAGCTCAATTTTGAATGTACTAACAACATTGATGAGTATGAGGCATTATTATTGGGATTAAGGATTGCATGGAAGTATGGAGTAAATGATATTATTGCTAAAGGAGATTCAGAGCTGGTTGTCAAGCAAGTAAGAAAGTTATATGCCACAAAAATTATCGTATGAAACAATATAAGCATGTTGTTTGGGACTTGATTGAAATGTTTGATTCCTTTAACATTGTTTACCATGATAGAAGTCTTAATGCTGCTACTGATAAGCTAGTTGTTCTTGGTTCTAAATTTGATAATTGTACTGTTTCACCTTTTTGTGAATATGATGTTGAAGTGCTAACAAGGCCAGTTGTCTGGATAATGTGAAACATTGGCAGATTTTTGATGATGATGCACAAGTGTTGAGATTCTTACAATGCCAAGGAGAGTTTTCTGGTCAAAATATTGATTGGGAACCAATGGTGTGCATGAATGAAGGTAGAGAAACTTTTTTGACAAGGATATTATACAATTAAAAACAAATACCATTCCTAAAGGTCTTGTTGCACTTAAATCTAATTTTAGCAATGTTGATTGCATCATTAATAGAAAGATGTCTACTTCAAGGGATGTGGAAGAGCACAACTTGGGAACTAAAGACAAACCAAGGAAGATCTAGTTGGGCAGTCATCTCAGCAAAGAGGAGAAACAGTCATATGACTAACTTTTGAAGAAATATCAAGACTGCCTTGCTTGGTCTTATTCAGAGTTGAAGGCATATAGAGAAGATTTATTTCAGCATGAGATCCCCCTTGAGGCTAAAACCAATCCATTTAGACAAAAACAAAGGCCTATTAACCAACTACTTTCCATGAAAATGCAAGAAGAGTTGAATAAATTGAGAGATGGTGGCATCATTCAGCCTACTAGATACTCTTCTTGGGTTGCCAAACTTGTGCCAGTCAGAAAGAAGAACAGAGATATCAAACTTTGTGTGGATTTTAGGAATCTAAACAAAGCATCTATGAAGGAAAAATATCCTTTGCCAAACATGGAGAATATGTTGTAGCTTGTAACAAGGTTAGAAATGCTTTCTACTTTGGATGGTTTCTCCAGATACAATCAAGTAGTTGTCAAAGAATCAGAAAGACTTAAGACAACCTTCACTACTCCTTGGGGGACTTGTGTTTTTGTAAGGATTCCTTTTGGATTGATGAATTCTGGTGATACTTTTCAGAGGGCAATGGATGTTGCCTTTGCTAGTTATATCAATGAGTTTATTGCAGTTTACCAAGATGATGTGACTATTTTTTCAAGGAATCGAGCAAACCATTTGCAACACCTAGAGAAAATGCTAATCAGATGTAGAGAGTATGGCATTTCACTTAATCCAAAGAAGTGTCATTTTGGTGTGCCAAAGGTGAAGTTGTTGGGGTATATTGTATCCAAATAAGGTGTTATGATAGACCCTAAGAGAGTGGAAGCAATCGATAAGGTGCCTATGCCAAGAACCAAGAAGGGTAGTCAATCTTTCTTTGGAAAAATCAATTTCATTAGAAGGTTTGTCTCCAATTTTGCTAAGTTGATTCTTCCAATCACAAGCATGCTAAGAAAGCATCAAGTTATTAAGTGGGAAAAGGTTGCCATCCAAGATTTTGAAGGAATAAATGATGCACTCAAGCATGCACCTATTTTGGCATCTCCAAACTATAAGATGCCTTTCCAAATCTTCTCTTTTACATCTGAATTTACTATTGCATTAGTTTTGCTACAAAAGGATGAAAATGGAGCTGAGAGGGCTATTGCTTTCTTTAGCAAGGCTTTACAAGTAGCTGAATTGAGGTACACAATTATGGAGAAACAAGCATTTGCATTAGTAAAAGTAACAAAGATTTTCAAGCCCTACATTTTGAGTTCAATGGTTGTTGCTTATGTTCCCCACACCATGGTTAAAGACATCTTATCTGACATGGAGATATCAAGCAAGAGATGTAGATGGGTTAAAAAGTACAAGAGTATGATATGGATATCCAAACAACAAATTTGGTAAGAGGTTTAGGTCTTGCCAAACTCATGGCTGAGAGTAATTTGCAGAATGTAGAAGTGAATCAGCTAGGGGAAGAAAGGGCAGATCTCCTTGACAAATTGATGAATTTTGAGTGGTACAAGGATGTGGTCTATTACCTCAAGCACTTATGTTGTCCCAGTCACTTAAATAAAAATCAGAAAAGAGCCCTCAAGCTGGCTTCTCAGAAATATGTCATAATAGACCTTGGGCTAGCTTGGAAGAACCACTGAAGGTGTCCTCTTGAATTGCATAAGCTGAAGATGAAGCTCCCAAGTTGATTGCTAATTTCCATGGGGAGTTTGTGGAGGAAATTTTTTTAGGAGAGTGATAGCACATAAGATTTTAAGAGCTGGTTATTGGTGGCCAACTCTTTTTAAAGACGCATAAACCAGTTAGTTAGAAGGTGTGATAAGTGCCAACATTTTTCAGGAATATTGAAAGCTTTAGGCTCCCTTCCTTTGTAGCTTTGTATCGATTAAAGCTCCTTTCAAACAATGGGGAATGGATTTTATTGGCTAGATTTAAGATCCTTCTAGTGCTAGTTACAAATAGATCCTTGTAGAAAGTGATTAATTTACAAAATGGGTTGAGGCAATTCCATCTAGAAAGGAAACACACTAAGTGGTAATGGATTTCTTGTTGAATCATATCATATGCAGATTTGGGGTTCAATTAATATTGTGTCGATAATGCTATGTGTTTTAGAGCCAAGCCTTTGATGGAAATGTGCAATGAATATGGGATAAATCTGACCTATTCTTCAAACTATAACTCATAAGGGAATGGGCAAGCTGAATCAAGTAACAAAAAAATTGCTCAAGATCATTAGAAGAACCTTGGAAATCAATAAGAAGAAGTGAGGAGAAACAGTTGAAATTTGTAGTTTGGGCTGATAGGATAACTCCAAAAAGAGCAAGCTGGTAAAATTCCATTTGAACCGGTGTATGGAACTCGGGATTTTCTACATTACACTTGCAATTATCCACTTTTCAATTTGCTCTAGCAATTGGAAGATCAAGAACATGGCCCATATGAATCAAGAATCAATCATATCATTGATTTGGATGAAGAAAGGAGAGATTCTCATCAAAGGCATGTCAGATTTAGGGAGAAATTGAAGAAGTTGTTTGATAAGAAGGTCACCCCTAGAGCTTTCAGTGTTGGAGATCTGGTTTTGCTATGGGATAGTAGGCATGAAGACAAGGGCAAGCATGGCAAGTTTGATGCCCTATGGATGGGCCCTTATGCCATTGATATTAGGATTGGAGAAAATACATTTTTTCTCAAGGATTTGGATGGGGATTTGCTAGAGCTGCATGTTAATGGCAGACATTTAAAACATTTCTTGGATTAAATCCCCATGTGAGGTATGCACAAGTTGTACATTTTTATAGCCCTTGTTTTTGTTTTGTCTTTTCCTTGTTCTTGCTATTTTTGGCTTGTGGTTTGCCCTTTTGTCCTTGGAAACCATTGTTGGTGTGGTTTTCTCGGTCTGTTTTTGGTGAAAATTCTAGTTTTTGGGCTGCTCTGCATGTTTTGACTCCTTGCCCAATGGATTTCTGGCACTTGGTCTACATTTTGATCTTGTGGCACTCACTGGGAGTGCCCATCCCCAAGTAGGAGCCAATGTTGGTGTAATTTATGGGTTTGCACACTTTACTCTAATTCTCCATGTTCCATTTTTACTCCAAAACGTCCTTTTGGCTCGAGCTGAAGATCTACAACTCATTTTATCTAGTTGAATGCTTTCAAAATGCCCTCAATGTTGTTATTCTGCCCTTTTTGGAAAAAAATCCAAGTTTCCCCTTTATTGTGCCCTAATTTTTCATTTGCATGGGTTGTATTATTTTTCCTTGGCCAAAACATAAAAGAAACCCATGTTTAATCAAATTCCATTTTTGTGAAGGTGAAATTTCACTCCCTCAGGCCTAAATCATCATCAAATCATGTTTCATTTGATTCAAAACAGAAAAATCTGCCTTCTTTGTGAAAATTTTTGATTTCAGAGGCCTCCCTGCGTTTCGCATTTTGTGCAGCATACGGCGTGTTCTACCAGTCAAATTTATCATTGCAACATTTATGCTGACATGATAGGCTCTCATTGGTCGGGATATGCGGAAAAAACATTGCTAACTTGTCATTTTTTTGCAAAGGGAAAAATTTTGAACATGGCCCTGCAGTGTTACAATGGTGTGCCTATGTGGCACGATATAATTGGTTGAAGGATCATTAGGTGGCAGGGGTTACGTAGATTTTTCTTCAATTTTTGAAGAATTCTCAAAATCCAAAATTTTCTCGAAGGCCCGCACTTAATGGGGAAGCGACACATGGCCTAGGTAGATCAAACAGATAGTGTAAGCTAGGAAAAATACACTACTAACAAGAAAGTAAAATACCAATAATCGTACCTCCTCCTTCACGTTCCGTAGCAAACCTCAGAATGGGCTAGGAAACTTGGATTGAGCTCACGATTTTGTGATATGTAGGTGCTTTTCTTCAAGACGGAGCAAGACCTTCCTGCAACAATGATCCTCTTACTTCATGACCTTTGGATGGGAAAAAGGATTATGAGGCTATTTTGGCATTAGGACGAGGCGTAATGATGTTTTTGCTCAAAGGATGCAAGAACTTAGATATGGCATGAAAGCTTATTCTCCGTGTGTTTAGAGGGGAGGGTAAGGTTGTATTTATAGCTTTGAGGGAGTGATTAGCTTAGATTAATTTAAGTAATCATGGTTTGAAAATGTGGGCAAGATTAAGTGGGTGGTTTGAAAATGTGGGCAAGATTAGGTGGGTGGTTTGAAAATGTGGGCAATATTAGGTGAGTGGGGGCCACGAAGAATGGGTGAGGATTTGAATTATATTTTTAATTCATGAGTGGAGGATTTTATGTGAGTGGGGACCACGAATGGTGGGTGAGGATTTGAATTTGAATTTTTAATTCAATAGTGGAAAAACATGGAGAATAATGACATGTGGTGAGGATTAGATTATTTTTAGATTTTGAAATGGATAATTAATCAAATTATATTTGATTAATTCGAAGTGTATTTTTGTGGGAAATGAGGAAGGGAAATTAATTGATTTAGGATAGATGTGAAATTGGGGTGTCTACATTTGCCCCTCTTTGGAAGGGTACTATGAAAGTAGTGTCCTTTCAAAGAAAGTAGATGGTATGGGGGAAGAATTCAATCTACTTTTTAAAAGGTAGAGCGAATGTTTGTTGGGGAGAATAGAAAGTGGTGAGTGACGGATGTCATAGTATCCTCCAAGACAAAAATGTCATGAGAAGATGTGATTATGGATAGATGTGGTGATGCCCCCTCGAGAGGACTGATGAGAATGAAATATATGATAGAACTCTCGAAAAGAAAGGAAATGGATTCGGTGGAGAAGAGGATGATAATGGAGTGGAAGAGACTGGAATGACCGCACGACGCAAATGGAGAAAGGATTCAATTGACCTTGAATGCTAGGTGTGAGGGTGTGTGGGAAAGAGAAAAGGGAATGGATAGGGTTGGGGGTTGATTATGAGAAGAGTAAGGGAGATAGGGAGGGGAAAAAAGGAATGAAAGAGGTAGAAATAAGAGAGAGGGATGATAGGGGAAGAAGGGAATGATGAAGGACAAACAAGGAAAAAAGAGGAAAATGACAGAGTAGAGGGTGAAGGGATGAAATAGAGAGATGTGCAAAATGAAGGAAGCAACAGAGATAGTAAAGAGGGATACGTGGAAGTGAAATAAATGAGAGAGTGAAGAAAAGTAGGAAATGGGAAAGGATAAATAAGAAGGAGAAAACGAGGTGGGAGTAGGGGGTGAAATGGAGGGAAATGGAAAGAGGACAAAAGAAGAAGTAGAATGGAGAAAAAAAAGAAACTATGAGGGGCGAGGAAAGTGTGAAAAAGAGGAGAGAAAGGAAGAGAAACATATACAGAATGAATGAAAAGGTAGGGGTGGTAGAGAAAAGGGGAAGTGGTCAGAAGAAACGTGAAAATTAGGGGAGAGGAAAGGAAGATAGAACGAATACAAGGAGAAGATTGAAGGAATCACGTCATTGCGAGGAAGACCAAGGCAAAGAATATGGAACAGACCGTATGGAGATGCATGTGGAGAGTGGGATGATAAAAAGATAGGACAACGCCTGAACAACCAAAGTTATCGATGGGGATGTAAGGAGGAAATGTGATGGAAAAAGGGGAAGAAGATGATATAGGGGAAGGAAAATAAGACGAGGGGTGGGAGAGAGAAGAGGATAACAAAGAAAATGATGGAGAAGGAAGGGAATACAGAAAGGGGGTAATAAGTGGAAAGGAAATGGTAGAAGGAATGTTCAAAGAAGAAAGAGGGGAGGAATGACATCGATTGGAAAAGATGTGGAGATGCATGAAATGAGGATACTAGGATGATGGGAAAATAGAAAAAGGAGGTATGATGAAGACAGTAAAGATATTGAAGAGGGCAAAGAGGAGATGGAGAGATGGGTAAAAAGTGACAAGAAAGGGTGGGAGTGAGGGAAAAGAATAGGAGAGAAAAGAGAATGGGGGATAGAAGAGGCAATGCCAATGAAGGGATGTTAGGGAAATCCCCTTGACAATGAGTGGTGGGGAAGGGTGAAAGAAAAAATGAAGAAAAAGAGAAAGCGAATGAGGACTGGAAAGGGTAACGCCAACAAAGGGACGTTAGGGAAAACCCGTTGCCAATGAGTGGTGGGCTTAGAGGAGGGAAGGAATGAAGGGAAACTCTAGAAGGTCCAAGGGAGTGAATGAGGTCGTGCGGAATGAGGATTGATAATTTTTAGGGAAAACCCGTTGACAATTATGAGTGCGGGAAGAGAAGATGATGATGAAAGAATGATATAGGAGTATTAACAGTAATGGTGAATATGTGTGTGGGTAGAAATGTAGGGGGAATGTGAGAAGATGAAGGGGAAAGAGTGAAGAAGATGGGAGGGAGGAGTTGGGACGAAGTGAAAGCGAGGAGAGGATGGGGGTGATGAGGATGAACGAGGTGAGGATGAAGAACCAAGACATGAAAAGAATGGGAAGAAATGGTATGAAGGATGATGGATCAAGGAGGGGAAAATGGGGGAAAAGAATGTGATTGTAGGTGGAAGAGATGAGGTGTATGTTGTAAGAAGATATGTGGAGAAAGGATAATAGTAGGAGGAAAAAGTGGGTAATAGGAGATACCAGGTGGAAGAAACGATCAATAAAGTGAACTAAGAATGAGGCGGGGGAGAAGTTCATGATGACAAGTTAAGTGTAGGGAGGACCCTAACATAAGATTGTCATGTGACGGAAGTGGTTAAGTAAGATTGCCATGTGAGCAAAACTGGAGATGACAAATGGTCAAGCGAGAAGTGGTGTTTGCGAGAATCGAAAAGGAGGTGAAAGGATGTGATAATGGGGAATGCCGAGAAAAAATGAAGGGTGAAGGGTGGGTAGTGATGGGGAAAGGCAAGGAGACAGATCATCCTTAAGAGGGACTCTTAAGTGAGATCGCCATGCTGGGTGAGTGGTTAAGTAAGATTGCCAAGCAGAGGAGGGTGATAGTGGTGGTAAAAAGATGTGATGATGGGGAATGAAGAGGAAATATGGTGGTGAGATTGGAGAGTGATGGGCGAGTGTAAGATGACATGTCATGCTTAAGAGAATCTCTTAAGTAAGATCGTCATACTGCTGGAGAAGTTTCGTAGGGTCACCCAACCGACAGGGATGATATGCAAAGAGAAAGACAAAATGATATTGGGGATAGGGGTGGAATGGTAGGGTGAAGAAGATGATCGCGATGAGAGGTGGGAGAAATAAGATGGGCGAAATATGATGGGATGGGGGAAGGCCACAGGGCAGATCAACCTTAAGTGGAAGTATTAAGTAAGATTGCCATGTGGCTGGAATGGTTAAGTAAGATCGCCAAGCTGAGGAAGAAGAAGGATGATGTTAGAGTTGGTGGGAATAGGGTATGACAAAATGGACTGAAGGGGAACCCTCAAGTGAATTTTCCATACTACGAGAGCGTGTAAGTAGGATGACCAGGCATAAGGTGGATTTGGGGAAGGATGAGAAAAGAGTGAGTGAGGTATGCCTAAGTGGTATATGATATGAGATGAGGTGATAATAAGAAAGAAAGGACACAAAGGAGTATAACATGAATGGATGAAGGAATATATGCAGTGGAGGGTGGAGAGTGTGAGGGGAATCCTTAATTGGGATGCCCACGTGGTGAGAGTAATGACGCGAGAATGGGAAGTAGAAGAGGTGGAGTTGGAAGATGTGTTTGGTGGTGATGGTTATTTGATGAGAGGGCATGTGGTGAAGAAGCTTCTACAGTGGGAAGATCTTAGCGAGAGGGTAAACCTCCACTGAGGATTCCATATAGAAGGGGTTATTAAGTAAGATTGTCAAGCGGGAAGAAAAAGGGTGAAAGGAAAGAATACCAATGGGTGAGAGGGGACAGGAATGGTGAGAAGGGTAATATGGGTATAAGCGGCGGAGGAGTAAAAATGAGAAGTGAGAATGAATGGATCAAATACATGGTGATCATGGTGGGGGAGAAGGAGCTGCTGGATAGTGAATGCTACTTGAGAAAGATCGTCAAGTAGGATTCGCAAACTGCAATGGTGATCAAGTAGGATTCGCAAACTGGAGAATGCATTAGTATGGGTGAATGGATGGGGTGCAAAGTAAGATGTTGATCATGCAGGAAGATACTCACGTGACGAAAAACATCTTAATTTTAATATAGCAGATAATAGGATGCATTGTGATATAAAAAGATCGGGATGACTAGATCAGTAATGTGTGATAAAGCATAGATGGGGCCATCAAAAAGGTTTGATGCCCCAGTATGATATGCAAATGGAAGAGAGCATAGACAGAGGCCATCAAGAAAGTATGATGCCCCAGTACGACATGCAATCAGATAACATAAGAATATTACAGAGAACACCAGGATACATAAAATCAAGATGCCCCCTGTAATATATCAAGATACAAGAAAGCAATTAATAATTTGCCACTAATAATGCAACACAAGAACCAGTAAACATGTCCCTAACGTGTTCCACAGTGATGATTGATTAGATGTGCCCCCAAGTAGGGGTACAAAGGATTGGGTCAGTCTCCTCAAACAAGGAAACAATGAGAGCCGGATTTTCCCCAAGCGAGGATTCACGCGAGGAGAAGTGGTTTGAAATTGGTAGTCATAAGGTGGTTGGACCATTTGTTTGGGATAATAGTTCAAAGGATGAATTGTGTTGCTTATTGAGTTTTTACGATTTTGTGGATGTTTTTGGTCTTTTGAAAATTTTGCAAATGTTTTTGTATTTTGGATATTTTCTAATGTTTTTGTTTTTGGATTTTTGGATTTTCTAATGTTTGTTTTTGAATTTTATAACTTTTTTAGATTTTTTGGAGTTTTTTGAATGTTTTGTATTTTTGGAGGGATTTTTATACTTGGGAATTTGACGATTTTCAAATGTTTTTGGATTTTGAGATTTTTATACTGTTTTTAGATTTTTGATGATTTTCAAATGTTGGTAGATTTTTGGCGATTTTCAAATGTTTTTGGATTTTTGACGATTTTCAAATGTTTTTGGATTTTGAGATTTTCAAATGTTTTTGGATTTTTGACGATTTTCAAATGTTTTTGGATTTTTGACGATTTTCAAATGTTTTTAGATTTTTAGTTTTTTACATTATTTTTGGATTTTTGACGATTTTAAAATGTTTTTGGATTTTTGACGATTTTCAAATGTTTTTAGATTTTTAGATTTTTGCATTATTTTTGAATTTTTGACGATTTTCAAATGTTTTTGGATTTTTGGATTTTTACATTTTTGGATTTTTGATGATTTTGGATTTTTGACGATTTTTCAAATGTTTTTGGATTTTTGATGATTTTCAAATGTTGGTAGACCGTGAGTGGCAATTTATGGCCCAGAGTGCAGACTTATTTTTGAGAGGTGATAAACCAGGATATTATTCGTATGTAGCGTGTTCAGTGTGGTAACTTATGCTCAGAATAACACAAATTCTCTTTCCATTGGCAGGATATGGTGGTGATGATATGATGAAAAGAATTCCAACTCCATTCTTGACTCCACACAACTAGTAAGATGTGTGGGCTCATCACCAAGAATCAAGAAGGACGCAGGAGGTGGATAATGAATATAGAGACAAATGCTAACAACAATCCCTTTGGGAAATTATGACTCCATTCTTCATAATGGTACTGAACCGGTTTCAAAAATGGCTTTCACTTTATGAGTCACATGCTAGACTTAGACAATTATGTGGCCTACTGATTGATAAGATATGAGGTTAAGGGATAGTTCTCTCTTCACTTAGGCATCTAAATTACGTGTTTGGGGATTCTATAATTTGTAAGCACTATAAGATTTTGTATTTTTGAAATGACTCCCTATGCCTTGCCCCATGCTACTAGTGAGAAGCAAGGGCTCATCACCAAAGGCAAAATATAGGCGAGTGAATTTCTTTTTAGTTTTTTTTTTTTTTTTTTGGCTTTGTTTTATTTTATTTTTTTTGGAATATTTTGCAATGTTTTTATGCTTGTATGAGAATGACCCTCTACGCTTTGCCCCATGCCACTTGTAAGAGGCAAGGGTTTATCACCGAAGACAAGACGTAGATGAGTAAGGGCACCTTCCTCGATTCCTAGTCTCACACTACTAGTAAGAAGTGTGGGCTCAACACCAAAGACTATGAAGGACGAAAGATGTGACAATGAATTATTCATAAGTTATTGAATTGATGGATTTTTTATTTTTTACAATAGTGCTTTGTATTTGGGAAGAAACGTCTGGCCCCAATCTCAGCCCCACACGACTAGTAGGACGCGAGGTTCAACACCGAAGACTGAGATGGACGACCAAACGAATCGGGTAATGAAGTTTAGAGCTTTGTTATGAAAGAGAGAATGTATTAGAAGGGAATATATTACCATCGAAGCTTCTAGGTATGACCATAGAGGAAAGCGATCTAAAGTGGAAGAAGTATGATGCTCACAAACTTAATAGGATTTATATTAGCACTTGTCTCATGATGATAAATATGAAGATGTGATTTTGATAAAGAAAATGTCTGCCAATGGAAATGAATAAATTTAAATTATTTGGAGATAAGCAAGACAAAAGGAACAATGTACATGTTGTATCCTGGAATAGTGAACATCTCAAGGATAAAATTTCTTTAAATGAACTGCATTCATTGGTTCATCAAGATCTTGACCATCTGCAGTGGCCAATTTATAGGCTCCAGAGCCAAATTTAGCTGTGATTACATAGGGTCCTAACCAATTAGGCTCAAATTTTCCTTGTTTTTCTTGTTCTTTAGTGGTATTCTTTTGATTTTCTTTTAAAACAAGGTCACCAATTTCGAATTCTCTGGGTCTTACCTTTTATGATAATTGTGTTGCAATCGGTTTTGATAGACTTGAAGATGATTGAGAGCATTAAGTCATTTTTCATCGAGAAGCTCAAGCTCCTGAAGCCGTGATTGTCGGTATTCATCCTCATTAATTACATCTTTAAGGGAGATCCTCAAGGATGGGAGTTCTATCTCAATAGGTAAAATGGCTTCACAACCATAAACAAGGGAAAATGGGGTGGCTCCGGTAGGCGTGCGGTAAGATGTACGGTAAGCCCAAAGAGCGAGGTAAATTTGAGTATGCCAATTTCATCCATGGGTGTTGACGATCTTTTCCATGATGGATTTTAAGGTCTTATTGGTTGCTTCCGCTTGACCGTTGCCCTGAGGGTAGTATGGAGTGGACCATTTAAGTTTGATGTGAAAACGTTTGGCTAGGTCTTTTACATCCTGATTTTTAAATGATTTACCATTATCTAGCAACAGAGCGGATGGAATACCAAATCGACATATGAGATTATTGAAAATAAATTTGATATTTGGCTACCGGTAACATAAGTGAGAGGCATAGCCTCTACCCATTTAGTGAAGTAATCGGTAATGTAATGATGAACTTATGTCCATCGGAAGATGTTGGTCTGATTTTACCAATGAGGTCAAGTCCCCATTGAGAGAAGGGCCATGGTGTGGTTATCGATCAGTAATGCCCGGAAGGTGCGTGGATAAGATTTCCATGCTTTTGACATGCTTGACAATGTTTGACAAAATGACATGCGTCACTTTCCATGGTGGGCCAATAATATCCAACTCGCAGGATTTTCTTGGCTAAGGCGATACCATTCATGTGTGCTCCACAGATACCATAATGGACTTCAGCTAAGACACTCGAGGATTCTTCCTGATTAAGACATCGGAGCAGGGTGCCATCATATCCTCATTTATAAAGAGTTTCTGCTAAAATGGTGTAACGAGAAGCACGTTGTGCTAAAGCACGTTTATGCATTGGTTTCATGTCGGCAGGAAACGTTTTATCACGAATGAAGGTATAAAGATCGTGGTACCAAGGGTTATTCGGACCCACAATCTCACATACCATAGTGTTTTCAGGAAGATCATAGGCAGGCATTAAGAGATGTTCAACGAGAAAATGTGCCTGGGGTTGACTAGATGTGATTTCTAATAGGGATCCGATGGTTGCCATAGCATCGGCAGATTTATTACGAATTCTGGGAATTTGATCAAAGCTAATTAATCGAAAATAGCTTCGAAGACTATCCACCATGCATTTATATGGGATAAGTTTTTCATCCTTGACCTGGTATTCATCAGTAACTTGCTTGATGATAAGTAAAGAATCACCAAATACAACTAATTCTGTAAGATTCCAAGATATAGCCAGTTTTAACCCTACGACAAGAGCTTCATATTCTACAATATTTTTGGTACATGGGAATGCTAAGCGAAATTATTTGGGGATAACATGTCCATTGGGTGTGATAAGCGAAATACCAGCCCCTGAGCCATGGAGATTACAAGATCCATCAAAAATAGAGTCCAAGTCGCGATTTCTATGTGTAGAATATCTTCATCAGGAAAAGAAAACTGAAGTGGTTCTGTGCCAGGAAGGGGTGCCTCGGCAAGTTGGTCGGAAAGGGCTTGTCCTTTAATTGCTTTTTGCGGAACAAACTCGACATCGAATTCACTAAGTAATACAACCCAACTAGACATTCTTCCCGTGAGAATGGGTCTGGACAACAAATACTTGAGAGGATCAATTTTGGCAATCAACTTAGTTGTGTGATTGAGCAAGTAATGACGTAACTTATGGAATGCAAAGGCAACCGCTAAGCATACTTTTTTGATTTGGGAATAACGTATTTCATGCTCAATAAGTGTTCGACTAAGGTAATATATAGCATGTTCTTTTCCTTGATTGTTATGTTGTGCTAGTAGAGCTCCTATGGCATGTTCAGTGGCAGATGTATAAAGCAACATAGGTTTATCAGCAACTGGTGACATAAGAACAGGTGGACTAGAGAGGTATTCTTTTAACTTAGCAAAAGAGTCTTGGCAATCGTGGTTCCAGTGAAAGTGTGCATCTTTCTTGAGTAACTGATTAAAGTGATGGCACTTATCAGCCAACTGTGATATGAAACGCCGAATAGATTGTATCTTTCCTTGAAGACTGCATAATTCTTTTAGGTTTTGAGGAGGAGGCATTTCCATAATGGCTTTGACTTTGGCAGGATCCACTTCTATGCCTCTTCGTGAGATAATAAACCCTAATAATTTACCAGAGGTTACTCCAAACACACATTTCTTTGGGTTAAGACGAACCTTATACTCACGTAATCTATCGAAAATGCGTCTCAACACACTTGGATGCCCTATTCGTGTTTTAGATTTTGCTAATATATCATCAACATAATCTTCCATGATATCATGTAACATGTCATGGAAGAAGATAACGATCATTTCTCGTTGATAGGTAGCACCAGCGTTTTTCAATCCGAAAGGCATGACCTTATAAATGAAGGTGCCCTATGGTGTAGTAAATGCCATTTTATGTTGATCTCCTTCAAAGAATGTGTATTTGATTGTAACCAGAGAATCCATCCATTAAGGAGAGCATTTCATGGCCTGCCGTAGAATCAACAATCATGTCTATATTTGGCAAGGGAAAGTCATCTTTGGGACAAGCCTTGTTGATGTCACGGAAGTCTGTGCATATTCTGATGCCAGGAGTTTTCTTGGCGACAGGAACTATGTTAGATATCCATGCTGAATAATCAATAGGTTTAATGAAGTCAGCTTCCAAGAGTTTCTCGAGTTCGGCTTTAACAAGTAATGCAACTTGGGGATGCATTTTACGTAGTTTTTGCTTTACAGGTTTTGCATCTGGATGTACCACAAGATGGTGTACTACAAGAGATGGGTCCAGGCCTGGCATGTCCTTATACGTCCATGCAAATATATCTTGGAATTCAATAAGGAGTGTTGTAAATTCCATGCATTCTTGGTCAGACAGACTAATGCCAAGTTGTAAAATTTTTGGTTGTTCAGTGGTGCCAATGTTTATGTCTTTTGTTTCTTCTACAAGCATTTTAGATGTATCCTTTTCGTGAGAACGATGCTAATGGTTGATGTAGGTCATCAATGTCGTGTTTTTTTGGAATTTTTGACATGTTTATTGGATAAGGTGGTGGTGAGGTTTTGACTATGGGAAATCCTCTGTTTGCGCTTTTGATCCAAATTTTCTGACGGTGAAGGATCTGAATATTTTATCTCTTCGCCAAAATAGGCCGATGCATTTAGATTGATTTCAAATCCTTTTCTATGGTCTGAAGTAGGTATTTGGTCATGAGTTCCAAGGAATTCTTCGATGGCTTCATCATTTTGGAACATGTCCATGGCTACATGATGTGGTTGGCCATGGTCTATGAGACTCGGATGTGTAGGCTCAAAATTGATGACATTAATAGAAAAATGTTCAAAGGCAAGATGTGTTTCAGCGAGGTCTTCAAAAAGACTACATGGAGATCTAATTTCATTATCGAATCGGTGTCATCATTGTCACTCGAAATTATTATGGGAGCGACATCAAACACCTTGAAACCTAGACCATGTTTACCGTGATGTTGTGTGCAATTTATAGGGTCTAAACGACCTTGTTCATTTGGACCGAGTCCTTTACCCTGCCATCGCATGTTTTTCATTATTTGGTGAGCTTTGGTAAATTGAGGGGACTCATAACATGGAGCAAAGTCGTCATTATATAACCAAGATCCTGAAGAACTTGGAATATGTTCGTTGTCAAGATGACCAAACTTTTTCCAAACTGACTGACCCATTTGGTAATTGGGATGGATTTTCAGATGTGGAGTGTTAGGTTTGCCATAGCTATGTGGGGATTTGGTGATATAAAAAGAGTCTGCCATCTTTTGAAATTGATATTCACCGCATCCCGTGTCAATGATTTTAAATGTGTGAGATGGGGGACCAATAGGTACCTCATGTGGTGGGGAAGTTAGTTTGGTAGTCTTAAAAGATGAAGAAAATGGGTTATAAGAAGAAGGGGGTGGATTGAAGGATGAAGGTTGGTTATTCACAGGAGGAGGTATCTTAATAGAGGAGGTGTGGTTGGATGAAGAAGATTGGCTAGGTGAAGAAGAAGGTGGTGTGGTGGAAGAATAATTGTTGCTGGAAGAAGAAGCTTGATTAGTGGAAGAAGATGATTGATTAGTGGGAGGAGGACTGGTGGAAGGTGGTTGACTAGCGGATGATAATGGATTGGAAAATGTGTTTTGGTTATGAGATGATGGTTTCGGATTATTGTTAGGGAGTGTATCAGGATCAATGCGTGTTTCATTAGGGATTATCCGAGGTGGAGCATATTTATCTGTTGATGGACAATAGTGATCATGTCGATACCATCCTTCGAGGAATCTACAATACTCAAAAGGTTGGGGATCTGCACGTAATGTAAATTCCTTGTCCAAATGAGGAAACTTAATGCATTGGTGGAATGTTGATGGGACGGCTTTCATGGCATGAATCCATGGTCGGCCGACAAGAATGTTATAGGCAACTTCTACATCTACCACATGACAAATCGTGTCTAAGGTGATGGGTCCAACTTGGAGAGGCAACGTGATTGTGCCTTCAGACTTTCTTTCGCTATTATCATACCCACGAATGGTTATGATATTGTTTTGCAAATCATTTTCAGTGTAACCTAGACAACGTAAAAGTTTCATAGAACAAATATTTAATGCTGATCCGTTGTCGATTAAGACGCGCTTGATTTTACGATGAGTTACATAACCCTCGACGTATAAAGAATGATTATTAGCGATATTGGGATTAAGCATGTCATCGGGACCAAAAGATAAAATAGGATTGGGGACTGTAAGATGTGCAATTAAATCCTAGAATTGTTGTGAATTGATGTCCTCAGGGACACGAGCATTATTCAATGTTTGCATAAGGATGCGTAGAAAGTGTGGGAGAAGAATTAAGTAGTTCCATGATTGAAATTTGTGCGGAGTCTTCTAATTGTTTGACAATATTAAATGACGGCGTAGGTTGTGGAGAGGAATTGGCGGCGGAATTAGATGGTGGATTAGGAGGTGATGCCGGGACGAAGTGGCAGATTTTTTTGTTGTAGGGACCCATATTTTTTTCTATCTAGTGGTGATCGCGCAGTCAGTTCTGATCTTTATAGTTGCCACTAAGTCTTGGTCATAATCTATGGTCGAGATGACTGAGTCAAACTCGACATTACTTGATGATTGACCC
Organism: Taxus wallichiana var. yunnanensis; assembly: GCA_018340775.1. Classification (NCBI taxonomy): domain Eukaryota; kingdom Viridiplantae; phylum Streptophyta; class Pinopsida; order Cupressales; family Taxaceae; genus Taxus; species Taxus wallichiana. The sequence continues at coordinate 66,153,207 of CM031233.1, forward strand.
TTATCTTTTGAATTGTTATCATGATTAGGGAATGGATTTTTGAACATGTGAAGTTTTTCATTAGGTGTTTTTGTCTCAGAAGTATTTTCAACTTCTATGTCTCCACGTTCAATCAGGTCTTGGACGTAATGGCGGAGTTGCATGCATCTATCTGTGGAGTGCCCTTTTATGCGATGGTAATCACAATATTCATTGTCTTTATACCAATTTGGTTTGGGTTGTCCTTCTTTGAAGGGTCTGACAATGGGATATGTAATCATATTAGCATTTGCCAAATGACGAAAGACACTAGATAGACTTTCTCCGAGAGGAGTGAACTCTCTTCGTCGATCCCTAGAAGGAACTTCCTTTCTAGGGATAATGATGGGTTGTTTAGATTTTAATGTGTTGGTGGGATGGTTTTGGACATTTCAGACATGGCGGGAATCAGTAATGCCATCGTTGACGATATTTCGATTCCGATTAAAGAATTTAGATTTTTCCTGGTTCTGAGGAGTGTCTCGATAAGGTTGGTCTCTAAAGGGTGCTTTAAGTAAGCCCTTAGAAATGAGGGCTTTTTCGATTTGTGTCCCCTTTTCGATGACTTCTTCAAAACTATTCAGACAATGCATTTGCATGTGGAATGATAATTCGGCATTGAGATTAGGGACAAAAATGCTAACTAGTTGTCTCTCGTGCATCGAAAGCAGTGGAAATCGGCTTGCTTGCAATTCCGTGCCATCGTTGTAAAAAGGAAGCAAAATTTTCATTTGGCCTTTGCCTAGTGTTGCAGAGATCAAGCATGGTTATTTCTGAGTCTAGGTTATAAGAAAAATGTTTGACAAATTTCTCCGATAAGTCTGCAAATGTCGTGACCGACCCTTTGGGTAGATGGAAAAACCAGTCTAAAGCTTGTCCTCCTAAACTTTGGGGGAATAATCGTAAAAGGTATGTGTCTCGATAGGCAACTTCCTGACATTGCATGTAAAATTCCTTGACATGTTCACGGGGGTCACCTTTACTTTTGTATTTATCAAACTTAGGGATTTCAAAGGATGGCGAAAATGGTAATCGTGATATTTCTGTATCAAATGGATAAGGACACAATTCTTCAAAGTTGAATTGTTTCAATTGTTTTTGCAGTCCCTGAATGGTGTCTTTCATAAGTTTCCATTCTTGTGTAAATGGAGAAGCGGGGGGACGGTTTATCAAACATGTCGCGAGTATTAGAATCTAGATTGAGGTCTTTTAATCTTTCAGCTCTAATCATTGTTTCCTCAAGTTTCTTTGTTAAATCTTGGATTTTAGTGAATAATTCTTCGGCCGAAGAACCATTTGGATTGTTTGGTATTTCATTGTGATAACTTGATTCACCATTGTCGATGAGTTTGTTTAAATTTTCGGTCCCGAAGTCAGGGGGTAGTTTTGCCCCCATGGCTAGGATGTAATGTATATTCATTTTTGTTTTGTTCTATCACCCTATTGACTTGTTCTTGTTCTTCAGTGGTGAGTTTTGGTTGTGCGACTTCTTCGTCGTCATTTTTCACGATTATGACTGTGAGTGAATACCATTATGACTTTGATTACTTTGGATTTATCGTGAGTAAGCTTGTGATGACTGATAAGGAGAGTAACTCAAACAAGTTATCTCAATATGATGATGATGTAACTCGAGACGAGTTATTAGACGATTTGTTGCACGTTGTGTAGATTTGACTTAAATAAGCTCGACTATCGACGGGAGAGTAACCTGAATAGGTTAATCATGATATGGTTGTGAAAGGATTTGTGTTGGCTATGATTTGGATAAATGTGATGGTGGACAGAATAATGAGTGAACTCAAACAAGTTACCCAATATTAGTTTGATATAGCTGGAAACAAGCTATGGATGATGTTTTGACAATTGACAATATGGGGAGTGAATGCTAGTCACTCAATATCAGTTGGATATAGCCGATGCCAAGTTATGACAAATGTATTGTTGGATGAGGTAAGCTAATGAAATTGGTGTGATGGTTTGATCTGTGTTGTTGGATTGTTTGGATGTTTTCGCTTGGTATTGAATTGGTCGAGAACTGATTTTTTTGTGGAACACAACTAGGGTCTGAACTTTTACAATGAACACATTGATATCAGCCAAGTTTTATGATAAAAAAATGCTAAACTATTGTGTTTTCAAACAACAAGCAGTCATGTGGATTCAATTGTTTTGGCTTATGAGGTAACTTCTTCAGGAATGATCATTGTTTCATGCAATCATACAAGTATGCTGTGAAATGGTGGATGCAGGCTCTTATTACTCCAAGAAGATGCATCCTCCGATATACCCTAGTCCTGATATACCTAATTCTGTACGGGGACAGAATTGGTACGGGGAACCCTTAGAGCACTGGAGGAGACTCACCAATTCTTACTTGCCTGTTTCGGAGTGAATCACCACGCCCGAAATGTGTGTTTTGTGAAAAGGTGGAAGGTGATGGAGGGATGAATGTGTATGGTGTCCTTATAACTCCCGAAGATTTACAGGGATGATGCCCAGGCTTCGTTGTTATAGCTATTTAGGCGTGACTCGCATGCGCTGCACGACAAAGCATTACCTGTAAGTGAAGAGCAAGGGCGAGGTAAATATCGAACGCTGTGATGAGACTAGGTCTCAAAGTGCAATGCAGATGCAAATGTTGTTGGTGCGTGGTAGTCAAGTCCACGTCACCGATGTAGCTTTGGTGGTGATGAAATCCACCTTGTCTATGTGTAAAAACAATATGATAAAGTGATTAAACGCAGGGTTCTTTCCAACTTGAAATAAATCACTAGCAAAAATAATTACGTACCTGAGCGTACTTTTTTTTTTTTTTTTGTTTCAGCAATTGTCTTTAAATGGTGGTATTTTTGTGGGATTTTTGTTGTTTTTGTTTTTGTTTTTGTTTTTGACAATATTCCAGCAACGCAGTTCTACAGAAAAAAAATTAGTAGTTATCCTGCAAATGAAATGTTAGAAAAGTGATCGTGGTTGTTTTTGATTTGCCAGATCGCTCAAAGGCGCAGGAAAAGAGCATACACAACCAACGACCAAAAAAATATTAAGAATATGACAAAGGAAAATAATTATTAAAATGATAGTTGAAAAACAAATCTAGAGGATCCTGCAATGTTAGAACAAGAAACTAAAAAAATGTGACCGTTTCTGATTTTCCAGATCGCTCGAAGGCGCAAGAAAAGAGCATACGCGGATACAATTGGAATAGTTTCTGATTTTCTGATTTTCGACTTTTTTTTAAAATGTTAATAATTATTGCAATTTAATCATGATTGCGAAATAGCGATAATGATTATTTTCACAAAAAAGAAAAACGATGAAAGAAGAGGGTGAAAACGTTATCTAGAAGTGTTGTCGTGGAAAATTTAAATGTAAGGCAAAAAATTAAAAATAAAAATTGTTTTCTAGAGCTCGAGTGGCCTCACGTTTTTGATTTCCAAGATCACTTTTGAAGTGCGAGGAAAGAGCATACGTGTGAGGATGTTTCGTGAAATAAAAATTAAAAAAATAAATAAATAAATAAAACTATAATTTTGTTGTTTTTTTGTTAAAAAGACAGGTGTTAGAAGAAATGAAACTAATTTTTTTTGTAAGTCTAAATCTAAAAATTATTTTTTCATTGCATAGATCTTTTCAATACCTTTCCGTTAAAAAAAAGAAGTCATTCCGAGTTCGGGAGCAAAAGTTATGGCTTCCGGAAGATGGGCTACGAGAACGCTCTGAATGAAAATTTTGAACGTGAGAAAAACGTCCCAGAGCTGGTTTTTTTTATTTTCTGACTTCTGTACTTCACCTGAGAAGCTAAGATTTTGACAGCAAGGTTAAAAAATAACAATAATCAGAAGGAAAGAGTTAGATCATAAAATGATTGACTAAAATAAAAGAAAGAAAAAAATAAATAAATGATTAACTTCCTACAAAGCAGTTATTTTAGCAAAAGGAAATAAATAAATATATTTTCCGGATTGGTTGTCCCATGACAGTAAGATGATAAACTAATGGATAGTTCATATGTTTTTACAGATGACGAGTAAATAGCAAAGCCAAAACTGTCAACTAAACACCAAGCACCGAGGAGATCAAAGACAAGATGAGCTTCAGAGTTTCATTATTGCTATAACCTGCAGATACACCACAAGACACCACACAACAAAAACACTACCCAAAGCGTGAAGGTTAACCAAAGAAGACCAAAAGGAACAGAAAAAGAAATAATAATAAACAATAATAAACAAAGAACAGATAAAACCACTAATTGAGAAAGTAATGGTAACAGATCGAAAGTAACCGGGCGTGCCAGAATGTAAGCTATGAAAAATACACTACTAACAAGAAAGTAAAATACCAATAATCATACCTCCTCCTTCGCGTTCCATAGCAAACCTCAGAATGGGCTAGGAAACTTGGATTGAGCCCTGATTTTGTGATATGTAGGTGCTTTTCTTCAAGACGGAGCAAGACCTTCCTGCAACAACGATCCTCTTACTTTGCACTGGATGGGAAAAAGGATTATGAGGCTATTTTGGCATTAGGACGAGGCAGAATGATGTTCTTTGCTCAAAGGATGCAAGAACTTAGATATGGCATGAAAGCTTATTCTCCGTGTGTTTAGAGGGGAGGGGTAAGGTTGTATTTATAGCCTGAGGGAGTGATTAGCTTAGATTAATTTAAGTAATCATGGTTTGAAAATGTGGGCAAGATTAAGTGGGTGGTTTGAAAATGTGGGCAAGATTAGGTGGGTGGTTTGAAAATGTGGGCAATATTAGGTGAGTGGGGGCCACGAAGAATGGGTGAGGATTTGAATTATATTTTTAATTCATAAGTGGAGGATTTTATGTGAGTGGGGACCACGAATGGTGGGTGAGGATTTGAATTTGAATTTTTAATTCAATAGTGGAAAAACATGGAGAATAATGACATGTGGTGAGGATTAGATTATTTTTAGATTTTGAAATGGATAATTAATCAAATTATATTTGATTAATTTGAAGTGTATTTTTGTGGGAAATGAGGAAGGGAAATTAATTGATTTAGGATAGATGTGAAATTGGGGTGTCTACAGACAGAGTGGGAGTTGGGAAAATTTTATTGTTTTTGACTCAAAGATGCTAGAGGAAAAATTTGGCCCACGAGCTGCCTGAAGTGGTAAGTGGACATGTGTCCAAGGAGGTCAACCAAAAAGCAGGGACTTGGGAGAATTTTTAAAAAAATTGGCTTGAGAATGTTAGAGAAACAATTGGCTCGAAAGCCAATGCCTAATGGGATGGTGACATGCATCCATGAGAGTCGAGATGGACAGGTGGATAGTTGGAATTTTTTTGAAGTTTTTGGCTTCAAAATGCCAAAGGAAATATTTCAACCTAGAGGCCCACATCAAATATAAAAATGACATGTGGCACAGGGAGGTCAAGCAAGGAGGTGAAGAGTTGAAATTTTTCAAATTTTTGGCTCAAAACCTCAAGGAAAAATTTGGACCCGAGGGCCCGCACCCAATGAGAAGGTGACACGTATGTGGGGATGAAATGGAGGGGCAGAAGTTTTAAAGACTTTGAAGTTTTAACTTCAAAATGCTAAAATAAAATTTTTTCCCAAAGGCCCGCAACAAATAGGGGATGGACATGTGTCCAAGAGGCAAGATGGAGGAAGGGGCTGAAGGAGAAGTTTGCGAATTTTTGCCTCTATGTTTAAAAGGTAAAAAATGAAGAATAGGCCCGCGTCCAATGAAAACAGGACACGTGTCCTAAATTTGGTGGAGGTTTGGAGCGCGGAGAGGAAGTTGAAAATTTTGTAAAATTTTAGCGAAAAATCTCAAGGTGAAAAATAAATCCGTGGAAAAATTTTGACGAGTTGGCTCCGCATCTAATGGGAGAGCGACATGTGGCGGCGGCACCGAGCGTTGCGCCTGGGGCATGGAACAGTTTGAGAAAATTTTCCTTTTCTCAAAAAAGTGGCAAAATGCATCAAATTGGCCCGTGGTTTTGGTGAAGGCCCACAGAAGGACACGTGGCACATCTAGGGGCTCGCGGAAAAATTTTCAAAATTTTCCAAGGTCAAAAAGGTTCAAAATGCATTTTTTAAGGTTGGAGTCTCGGTCCAATGGTGTTTGGACACGTGTCCACTTCATCTAGAAGTCAAAAAGATATTTCTTAGTCTACATGACATATCTCATCAAGACACGTGGAGGGTGGAATTTTAAAGTTGATTTTAATCAACGGTTCATTGCGTTTTCATTTTGGGGCGCCATGGATGCTCCAGAAGTGTGGAATCATCATTTTTGCACCAAATCACACGAAATTTTATAAGATTCTACATCTTTTCGGCCCTCTCAACACAATAGCACAATTCTTTTGAGTGAATCGGTGCCCTATAGTATTTTTGTGAAATATTTTCCTCAACCCGTGAAAAACACGTGAAAGGTGAAAGTAAAAAGTTACAGAGTTAAAAATGGTGAGGGAAAAAGGTGAAAAATGATTGAAAATTCATGTTGGCATGGTTGAATGCCAAAAACGTGATCTTTGGGATGGATAAAAACTGATTTCATGCAATATTTTAAAATATTTGTGCATCTCTCGCATTTGGCTATTGTTTCACGATTTTATATCATTTTTCATCAAATGGCTAGGGTTTTGTAACAAATTTGATCCCTTTGGCATATTCTTTGCTTGGAATGCAAGGATCCAAGTTAGCATAGAGCATATCATGTAGTTTGGAAGCATTTTGTAAGTCTGTTGAGAATTTTGGAGAAAGAGAGAAGAATTTTCACAGGGAAAACTTGAAGAAGTCCATTTCCTTTTGGAGAAACTACTTGAGAGCCATTTTTGATTCCATTTTGCATCAAATGTTCATCATGTTGAGTTGGTTTCAGCTGTAAAGCCATTAAAAAGCTTTGATATTGTCTAAATAACATTCCCTTGTTGATATATTTGATCAAATCCTTGGATTAATTAGTTTTATCTCTTGGTAAAGCTTGCATACACCTATATTTCAGTATGTTTTCAATCTATGTTTCATGCTCACGTTGCAATATTGTGTTTGGGATCTTTATTGGTCATACATGGTCTCATTTCTTGTAGAGGGTTTGAAGGCATCTACAATCTTCCATTCATAAGAGTATTCATTTGAGTGAAGATAAACAGATTTAAATTCATCTTACCTTCCTTGTAAATTGAGGGTGTTTGTAAACCTTTGGGTGTACCTTAGGTCATGATCTAGCAAGGGTTCCTAAATGCTTCATTGATATTTTGCTTCAAGCCTTTGTGGTAGGTTATCAAAGTTTGTATGGAATAGTGTAGATTTGGGCATCCATTGTGCACACATCCTGGTTGAAAGAGCACTTCAAATTCATTGAAACATCTCTGTTGTTTAGGTGTTGTAACTCATTTGCAAAGTTTCCCAAAGAAGGTGATGATTTATAGCTACTTTTGTCCCAAGATCTCTCATCATAATTTCATTTTAAACTAACTCATCCTACCTATAATACCCCTGCATCTGCATTGTGTGTCCACAAAATAATTCAATCCTTTCACAAAAATGCACAAAGTTGATCAGTGGTTCTATCATGTCTTTAGCAGCTCTAGCTTTGTTTTGAAAACATTTCCATCATTTAGTAGTGACAACTCCTTTGAGTTTGGATAATGGATATTTTATCATGCTTTCACATATCCTCCTCCATATTATATGCAAAACATAAGGACATCTCCATCTCCTTACCATATAGGGGCTGCAATACAGTTCTCTTGCCTTGGTTGACAGCACAACCTAAAATAGTGAGGGTTAGATCAAAACCCTCTTGAAGGTGCTATCCACTCCCTCAATTCTTGAATGCAAACAAGCACATAGGTGTGCTTCCCAGCTACAAATGACATACAAACCATCTATCTATCCTTGAATGTCTTGTGCATGTTTATGATGTTGCTCAAGTTGTGAATGAGATTAAATCGATACCAACACACTCGAAGTGCACAAAGGTACCAGGCCCCTCTTTAGGGTTGTTGTTGTAGGATGTTAGCATGATGAAGACTTAAAGCATTCAAATCTATGACTAATATATCATTCTACAGTGCATGTTCAGATCTAGATCTAGAAGATAACAGACTTAAAATATAACGATGATAAAAGCAAGCATGCATTACTAAACTATAACCATGATAACACCTTAATTCAGTCCATAATCTCCATTCCATTAGATTCAATAATACATAGAAGATTCCTTACAATAACAGTAGTATACGCTCATGCATGTATCAGATTTGGTAGTATAATCTCACTATAACACAGTTCTCACACTCTCTCTCTATGCTACACAGTTCACTACATATTTATAAGGGCGGGTACTTTCCCTTCACCACTTATCTAATCCCAAAATAGGTTGCATGCTATCATTAGCCCAAGCCATTACAAAAATAGCCACACATGCAAGTGTGCTAACAATAGAATGCTTTTAGTTAACTAAAAATAGTATATCTATTCTCAATCTGTATTCATGCAAAGCGCTTCATAGCCAATCATCCAAAAATAGCCAAGGTGTGTCGCACAAGTCTTTGACTGGTTTGTGTTCTCAGCATGCTATCTCAAAAAATATATCCTCATCATGAAAATGGCTAAGTCCCAAAACTCTCTCTCTCTTCTTCACGTACTATCCTTTCCGATCCTCCCGCTTTTGAATGCACTTTGATTCTTCGTGTGATCCTTTTTATGTTTTCTACTAAGTTCCAAATTTTGTCTAATCAACATTAGCCCACACTAGTTGCTTTGCCACCTAGGCAATGTCGTTGAATCAAAAAATGAATCAAAGAATATTTATTAACAAAAGAATGTTTTTACCCCGCAAAGTTCTTCTTCGCAACCTAAAAATCAATTCTAGATATTCTTCTTTTATTTCTACCTCTAAAGTCTGCCAATCATTGAGCGTGGCCTCTGCCTTCTCTGGAATATCCACTACAATTGACTCTAACTCATCCTTTGCAATCTCTCCTTTCTCATTCTGCAAGACCAACACAATGTTGGACATGGCAGTCATTCTCCCTTCTAACAAGTCCATATTTTGCATGATGATTTTTCCAAGCTCATCTAGCCTTTCCTTGTGTGGTTATTGAGTTGCTATAAGGGCCTCATGCTTCTATTTGACAAGTGCTAATTATTCTATATGGCCCAATGTTTCATCTTTCATGGCCTTTAGGACTTCATTGTCTTCCAAAATGGTCCTGGTTCTTATAATGGCTTTTGGCGCTATACAAATATTCAGTGCTTGATCTTCCTTCTTTAGTTCCTCCTATAAGATCTGAAGCAACCCCTCATATGATACAATCTTTTGCATCACCGAAGAATTTTCCAACTATTCTTCCTATGTTGGATCCTTTGGCAGCTGGCATGCGTAGAGGTTCATCTTCAAGCACTAAGTCCACCAATGTACTTACATAATGTATTTTCGAAGGAAACCTTTTGGGTACCTTTGGCTCTAAGTGTGGCCTAGCCTTCATGACATTATCCCCAATCTCTCTTTCATGTCGATGAAAACAATGTTCTTATTCTCGTGCCACCTTATTTTCCTTCTTTAGGCACTCTATTTCCTCATCCTTAGTCGTGATCTCTTCCCTCGGCGCCCTAATTGTTTCATCTTTATCCATATTCCATCGTGTCACTTCTATCGATACTTTCACCAAATAATTTCTCACTTGTTCATCCGACATAACAAAGAGAATTGAATTTTATGTGTCCGGCCCGAGGTGTCTTCTTCAACCTCCTTGATACGCATGAATTTTACACACATCAAAGTCTAGTTCATTCATGTGTGTGTGCGTTGACAAGGATAGTTGCTTCCTTTTGTGCATGGTTGCCATCTCTTCATTCATTAGCTCCCAACCATATAACTAATTTTGTGTCATTGTGCTTTGGAAACAAAGCAAACAATTTTACCTATATCCTCAAGATAGCCATGACTAGTGGAACATACTCTCCACTTGTTCCTTTTGATCTAGGATTAGTAGGAACTTGGGCATCAAGATTCGGGCATGTTCTCATGTGTCCCGAGGAGTCCTTGTTGTTGGCTCATCTCGCTTCCTTTCCTCCTTCCTCTCTATCCTTCATATCTTCATCTCCTGGTTCGTCCTTGTTCTCTAGAGGTGTAGGGGAATTGGGCGTGCTTTCCTCAAAATCTTCTCGCTTCCTCATTCAACTTCAATTTCCTTCTTCTTTTCTTAGTTGTCTCCTTCTATGGAGAGATTCGAGGTGATCTATGCATTGATTGTGGAGTAGCAGCTAGGGTCCTTGTTCTCCTAAATACCCTTTTGAAATGACGCTCTCCTTAGACTGCATCCAATTCCTCATCATCTCCCTCTTGTGGCTGAGGTGGTGTAGTCGTGCTCTCATCTTATTCCTTATTGGGAGGTTGTCTTATGCCTATGTACTCTAAACCACCACTATATTCATGTTCTTCTCGTGGGCTTAGCCATTGGAACATTTTCCATTATATTCTTACCTTTTGGTGGCCCTTGGAGTGTGAACTCATTATCCACATACTTAGTGTTCTCTAGCTTGGGTTTGAGTTAAGGTGTACACAAGTGTTGCTTCGGTGTCCCCAAATTCAAAGATTACAGCTTCATGTTTATAATATATGATATGAGCCTCTTAATGTAGGAATTCCCACCCCGGATAAACATATTTCTTTCTCAGAGTGTGCTAGTTGTAATCTACATTGTCTCGTGTTGAAGGTTAGGCAGAGCACATCGAAAACCGGTGAACTGATGCCTGGAAATATCTTGTTGTGAAGGCATATGAAAGTTTGCACCATGGGCTCCAAGCTCCGTCCTTCATTACAAATCACACAATGAAAAAATGTTGGTAGACTACAAACTAAACTACCTTACCCACCACCGAAAGAAAATCCTTGGGTATGTGTCATTCTTCCTCAAACGTCACACATAGTCTATCATGGCACATCTATTCCCTCTACTTAAATGGTCCGCTCATTGATCCATCGCACAAGTACTTACCAAATATTTCCGAAGGTGACTTGTTTTCCATAGGGTGTTCCTGGATGTTCTCCTTTAGCCCACCGGCATCCCGATTTCCATAAACACAGAGACAATAACACAGCCCCGAAACTAATCTTCTCTCTTGTGTGCACTTCTTCTATTATAGTCTCCATGATGTAATTGGATATGTTGTAAATCAATCCCTGTGACATCTTCTTTGCAATGTGTAGCTACATTGTGTTTACTTGTGACCATATTTCTTGGTCATTCAACTTTGTCACTAAGTGTGTAACTAATTGAATGATTGGGTACTTCTTTAACTTATCAATGTCCATGCTGCATGGACCCTTGGTGTACCCCAATGCCTTCCTTGTCTCTAGGATTACATCCTTATTAGGAAAATCACCATTGAGATCTACCCCTATTCCTTTCAACCCTGTCACTATTGAGATCATCACGGCTGTAATCCTTACCCCGTATCCTGTAAAGTAGAAGAAGTCTTCGTGTACCTTGCTCATCAACCAGCAATACAATGGTTCATATTTCCCAAATTAGGGGAGCTCATACAACTGGTAAACCCCAAGTTTCTTCAACAAATTCTCCCTAGCATCGTGATACACTGGCATGTCTTCTGTTATGCACTTATTCATCTTTGTGTTTAATAAAGAATCCAACTCCTCCTTATTTTCAGATGTACGGTGATTATATTCATTTATATTGCTCTTCCGAATGTGAGAATCCCATTCCTTACCCACAATTACACCCTCTAGATACTACATTTCTAATAAATCACTCTCAGGGTTCATTTCATCCTCCACTTTGACCTTCTTCTTTCCTTTTACTCCTACTATGGGTTATTTCTTTGGTGCCATCTATAACCTGCAATCTCCCAACTCCAAAAGCTCTCCTTTTATCTCCTGTAACATGCAAACCCAAACCCTAGCTCGATTCAGCATGCCCTAGTTGAAATTACGTGCCCTAGCTCTTTTGTAATGCCTTGCTTCACTCAAACCCTTCGCAACTAGGGATGTAAGCTTCCTCTACACACAAATCTACTTGTCTTGTCTCGATTCATAGTCTTCGCACATGAATACTCTTATCATAGCTCAGTTGCACTTGTCTCTTTCCAATTATCGTGATTGCAATGATAAAAATGAACTCGCATCCTATCCTTATATAGATTTTTAAAAATTTAGTGCATTTATTACTTCTCTACCTACCAACAATCCTTTCATTAATTGACCATTTTCTTTTTTTCCACACGGTACATCTTCACGCAAAAGCTATAACCTTCTAGCACACCCTCCTACCTTCTAGCCACATAATTCTCTTCAATGCACTTCCTTCCCCCGAGTACCTCATCACCGTGCTTTCCCTTGGTAGTTCCCATGGCCTCTACTTACCTCTCGTTATACTTGTTTCTTCATTCATCTCCATCTATGGTCCTCATTTCCAGAAGATTTTTTTTCCAATTCTCCAACTTGAATAGCACCCGTAGATAGTGTTGGTGCTCAATTTGATCGTGCCCTATTTTTCCTCGAAATTCTTCAATCTACGGGCTCTATCATATTTTCTATTTCCCGAATGGATGCGTGGAAGGTGTTGGTACCAAAATTTGTTCTCCTTTTCAATCCAAATAGCAACACTGAGTCAACATGGAGCTTAGAGGAAACCATATCATAAATAAATGTCATTTTGTAGCCTGAGAGGAGGTCTCGACTGTCCCTTTATTACTTGGATTTATGGAGAGATGGGTAGCACCTTAAAAGGATATGATCTTATCCTAACTATTTTAGGTTATGCCTTTCAACCATGGTAAGAGAGCCTATTTTGTAACCTCTGTTATCGAGAAAGGAGATACAAATACCCTTTATTTTCATAAATTTTATAGAGAAGACCTTGGGAAAATATGATCAACACACCAGATCCGACTCTCACGAGTTCCACTTCCAGATCATGAAGATACTTTCACAACACGACAAAGGTTAATAAATACATTTGAGACCCCGATTTATCCCGCATACTTTGACAAATGGATTTTGGTCTTGTGTGGGTATACTGAGAGAAAAATAGGGTAGTGTGGATGGGATTGGATGTTTTAAATAGATTTTTGTGGGAGGGGAGATAGGATGAACTTGAATCACTAGATCCTTGAGAGCTTATACAAAATGGAAAGGTTCGGTAAAAAAAAATACAAAATCTAAAAATGTTTCTTCAACTAGAATATGTGCCCAAATGGAGGCCCAGATTAGCACTCTTTCACACAACCTATGGGATTCTATCAGAAGGCTCGAGTCAGAAAACCCAATAAAGCACCAAGATTCAAATCAAACCATGCCTGAGGTACACCTAGAGGATTATAGATAATCTCTGTTAACAAAATGAAAGAAAAATGATTTTAAACCGTTTATCTCACTCCCAGATGAAGGATCTTCTGAGAAATGAAATTACAGATGCCACTAAACTATCACAAGGACTAAGACCTATGTGATTGGATTGGATTTTTATACAAGATTGCAACAGAAACAAGAAAAGCTACTTACATGCATTTAGAGATGAAATAAATACACTTTACTCAACATTAACACAGAATAACTCGGGTTTGATCAAATTTATCAAAGTGAGGGAGAGTTTCGTAACAATCTCAAATCTTGTTAATGGTCAGTACACTGCAACCACCTCGACATGATTGAATTTGATACAAATAGAGATATACAAAGCTTCTTAGATTTCTCCTTAGGAAGGGATGGGATTTGTCAAGCTTTTTCTGCTAGAGAAAATTAGTCTTGATCTTTCCAAAAACTACCAACCATTTACATGAAAAATTTGTACCATTTATAACATTTACAACAAAGCCTCTTCTCCCCAAAAAACAAAAAATGTTAAATGCACCAGTTCTTGCCATGATTCTTTCATGATTCTCAAAATCAAATCTTTAAAAATTCTCCAAGTGCTCGAGGGGTAGATTTCATTGAGTGCCTCCTGCATTCAACTCCTTTCTCTCGGTAGATCTCTTCCTTCAATTTGCCAACCACTTCTGCCCCTAATCTTTAAAATCTGGTCCCTTACATGCTTGGGAGAAGAAAAATAGAAAATATGATTGGGCACGAAAGTCAGACCATTTTAATGGTGAAAGACACCTTCCAGATCTTCCCACCAAACTTCAGATATCAACATTAACTTCCTTCTCTACTTGGCATGTAGAAAAAACCAAGAAATCATGAAAATCACACTTCCAGATGTGTTGCAGAGAAATGGAGGGAGAATCAGATTTCGACTCTCAGCTACCATTGATCTTCACTTTGAATTTGGGCCATCCACGTGGTAGATTCGAACTTTAGAATAGACCCGGGGGCTTCCCTTGACTTTTTACATTTTTTTGAAAAATGGAAAAAAATTCCATTTTTCTCCACACCTCCATCCTCAGAAATGAGCTTGATACATGTCCTAAGGTGGGCCCCAGTGGGACCGTGGCCCAATTCTACCATTTGATCCTCTTTTTGGAAAAAGGAATTTTTCCAAGTTTCCCTCGCTCCCGAGCCTTCCGATATTGACCGGGAAATTTTTTTACTATTTCCCTCATCGGGCTTGCAGGCCATTCTAAGATTTTGATCCTTTTGAGGACAAGAGGCAAAAATATAAGTTGCCTCTAATGGTCCGCTTCCCCACCATTCTGACTTTTCAAATTGCCACGTGTCACCATGGCGCACCTTGAGATTGTCCCAAAATTTTATACCTTGAACGACTGCTCCGCCAAACTACTTCCAACTCCATAAAAAATTTCTAAGTCCAAACCAAGCAAAGTAGAAGCCTCCACGTTGCCACCGCGGGTCAAACTAAGACCCTTTCCTTGTCCTTAAATTTTCTCCAATCAGATCTTGGTGGGGCCGTAGGGTGGGTTCAAACTTTTTCCAAAGTAGCCAAAAAGAACAAGTTCAAAAATAGACCCACCATGCCCCATCCAATCAGAAGAAGCCACGTAAGCACCAAAAGAACCAATGAGAAATGAGCAGGGCCACGGGACCAAATTTTCCTTTTTTCCAAAAAAGTAAAAAGTGATAAGTTAAAGAATTCACCCGCCATCCCTTGACCAACCAAAAGAAGCCACATACCCTGTCGATGCAAGGATGTAAATTTGACAGGAGAAAATGCCCATCAAACCATAAAATACAGAAAAATGATCATTCGAGCCAGAAAATGAAAATTTCTTTAAGGACATAAAGCTTAGAAATGTTACAGGGCTCAAATACATTCTTCAAGGATACATCCATTCATTTTCTTCAAGTACTTAGGGTAGAAATAGTAAGGAAGACAAATCCCGACCGTGGAGAATAGAGAGAATGGGAAAACATGAGTTTTTGAAGGAACAAAGCATGGGGACTCAAAATATAGATCCTTAAGAGATTTACAACCCAAGAACCAATTAAAAATTGCCACAAGGGTCAACCAGAACAACACGGGAAGGAGAGAATGACAGAGGTGGTAAATCAATAATTTTTCAAAAGGCTCAAATGGGGAGTGACTATTTTGAGCAAAAACACCGGCTTCGACTCGGGGATGGGCACTCCTCATGCGAGTGCCACAAGAACAAAAGTAGACCAAGTTCCAAAATATCCATTGGGAAAAGGAGTTATCATGCAGAGCAGGGAAACACAACCATCTTCAAAAACAAATGGAGAAACTTGGCAAAAACAGGTCACAGAAGACCAAAATGAGCCAAAAAAGCACAAAAGACGGAGAACAAACAAAAACTATACACTGTACAAAAGACTTTTTCCTGATTTAAAGAAAATAATCAAGGAAACAATTCAAGCACCTGCCATCCTGGATATGACCATGCCAAGAGGTTTTGATATGTTTTCATCAACTGGAAGTAGACCTCTTTTTCTTCTTTGTTCTATTTGTAAACCACCCATCTTCTCTGAAGCTCCTCCATTGTGTTTAAGTCAAATTATTTGACATTCTTCAAGGCTGAAACACAGACCAAATTCCTAGAAAAAGTAGCATACTTAGGAGCTCTATTTTCAACACTCTCATACTCCCTAAAATCTAAAAATCTCATAAAATTGTTAAGATCAGCATCTGCTTGCAAAATTTCATAAGATGCATTGATTGGGTCTTCAATCGTGCACGCCATCTTCTTCTCTCCATATAATTTCACCAAGTTACCTTCAATGGGGATAGTGGCATAAGACATGTCCATTTTCACACTACCACCAACACTTGCTACCCACTTTCTTGACAACAACATCCCCCACTTGGCAGGGCAATCAACAATGACTACATCAAGCTTTAAGTTCCTTCCAGGATAAGATGCAAGTTACACTACTAGATATTTGACACACCCCACCACTAGAACCTCTCTAGAGTCCATGGCAGTGCACTTCCCATATGTTGTTGTTACTTTGATACCTAATTCATTCATGACCTCAAGAGGCATGACATTACATGAAGCTCCGTAATCAAACATACGCTTATGTAACAACTTGTCTTTGATAACTGTGGTAGTGAAAATGGATCCACATTCACCGGGATTTAACCAAATAAGCTCCTAAATACTTGTGGCTTTTCCAACTCTGTAATGGTAAGGGTAACCTCAACCTTGTTTACATCTATGCCTTGTATGATCTCTCTCCCTTTGAATCCCAAATATTCAAAAGCCCTCTTCTTGTGCTTAGGGATCCTAAGCATCTCAACAATTGGGACAGAAATTTTGATTTGACTCAAAATTTGGGCTATGTCATATGGAACAAATTTAAGTAGAGAAGCGCTAGGGGAAAGATTGAAAAATTCATCAGATGGAATGGGATTCTTTTCATTTTGGGCATGGGGAGGAACACAAGTTTTTCTTGGGGAAACAAGCTCTCTGCTAGATGCATTTTTCTTTGGGGTTTCTTTGGTAAGCACTGGAAATTTTGACTTGGCTTGTGGCCCCTTGGCATCTTTACTGTATTGTGCTCCTTTTCTTGGGAAACTACAAAATTCATTAATATCTGCCTATCTTCTTCTAAGGGAACTCCTCCATCATAATTTTCAATCATTAATGCCCTCAAGTATTCAAAATCATTAGTGGGCAATTCAAAAGCTTGTACAATGTCTACTTCTAAAGTATGAGAGGGGGAAGAAGAGGTACCCGATGGATGCAATCCCAAAAAGTGGCAGTATTTCTAGCACTTATTACCTTAGTTGAAGTTGCTTCCCTTGGTGAACTTGCAGGGATCTCCATCATACAGGCATCATCATCATTATCATCATCATTTGCTTCTTCTTCTTGTTGATATTCTTCATAAGGAGCATAGGAAATGAAACATCTATCACACCAATCAATGACCTTTGTTTCTTCCACAATGGCAACTCTAGTAGCCAAAGGATCAGGCACCATTCTATTTTCTCTGCCTTGGGGCTGCCTATTCCCAAATCCAATAGCTCATTTTCCTCTGTCATCAATTCTTTGATGATTTGTAAATCTATCTTGGCCTTTTTGCTTGTGTTGTCCTTGTGAGCTCTGCCCAACTCTTTTCTCATCTTAGGCTAATTTGTAAGAAATTTCTTTGACATCTCCTGCCAAATTCTTCATAAATTCTTCCAAATCAGCAACCTTTCTTGTTTGGGGTTTTTTTGGGTTAACTAGCTTTACACCTTCTCTCTTTGGAGGCTTTCCAATTGCCTTGATATTGTTCTCTATTTGTAAAGCCATGGTGAAGGCTTGCCTCAAATTTGTGGGGTTCTTATCTCTTAAATAATATGCAACCTTTTTATCAAATGCATTAGTATATTTGATCAAACATGACTCATCACAAGGCCTTATCCTAACAGAAATATTTTCAAGGTCTTATTGAACCTTGTATTGAATTCATGTAATGACTCATTAGGATTCTTCTTGATGTTTTAAAATTATGATAGAAGAAACCTAGGGTCATTCCTATCACTATAATGCAACCTAAATGCATTACTCTTCTCAGCCCAAGAATCAATTTAGTTATTTGGCAATGCTCTATACCATTCCCTGGCATCTTCTTCCAAAGTGTGAATAAATAGCTTGATATACACATATTCATGTTCAATCTCAAAGTCTTCTAGCATGTTGATAAAAAGCTTTAGATGTTGATCACCTAGTAATAGCATTATTTCCCTGGAACTTTGGCATTTTGTTCCTTACATCTAGCATCGCATTTGGGTAACCAACCATTCCCATAAAATTTATAGGTCGAAAGGTGTTTACAATAAATGGAGGCCTGGGTTGAGCCATATTGATTTGGGGAGGTGATCTTGGGGGAGAAACAAATTGATGAGGGGCAGAGGGCCCTTGGAACACAAGAGTATAATTTTCAAAATGGGTATCCCCAAAGGCCTTGTTTCTTGGAAATCTCTATCAACCTCAAAAAAGACAGGTGCAGAGTGTGAAGAAAACCTTTCAAAATCAGATGAGGGCCCCTCTCCAGCTGAAGAGTTCAATTCCAAAAAGAGGCTACCTGATTCAGAGTCACTTGAATGGTGTCTTCAATGATAGGCCGATCAATTTCATCAATGGAGATCCCTCTTCTTGTCTACCGATCTCCAAATGATCTCAGGAGTTTCTTCCTTTCGATTTTTCTTTTCCTAGTTTGGAAACAATGTCCTAGTAGGATCCCTGGCAAAGAAAGACCTTCTTCCTTCCATCTTTGCAAGTATTAGTAACAAATTTGACTTTGACAGAGTTTAAGACACTAGTATTTTTCAATAATTAGATCAACAGGGAGTCGCCACTAAGGATTCCCACCTTAGTTGTGCAAATGCACTAAATATGATCTGTCAAATGTTTGTCAACACTAGAAACTGGAAATGGAGAGACTCGACCTTTCTCTACCCAGATTTATCAATGAAAACTAGTGCACTTAGATGTAGAAATTGAAAGAATGGAACACAACACTTGGAGCATACAAGAAGTGTTTTACCAGGTTCTTGATTTTGAACTGAGAGTCCCCGACAATGGCGCCACTGATGTTGGTGTTGTTGACGGGTCAAATAGATATGGCTTCAAATATGTATGCACGTGGATTAAATTGAACTAAGTTCTTGACAATGTAAATCAGATCCCTGACAATGGCGCCATTGATGTTGGTACCCAAATTTGTTCTCCTTTTCAAGCCAAGTAGCAACACTGATTCAACATGGAGCTTAGAGGCAGCCAAATCATAAATATATGTTGTTTTGTAGCCGAGGAGGAGGTCTGACTATCCCTTTGTTACTTGGATTTGTGGAGAGATGGGTAGCACCTTAAAAGGATATGATCTTATCCTAACTATTTTAGGTTGTGCCTTTCAACCAAGGTAAGACAACCTATTTTGTAACCTCTGTTATCAGAAAGAAGATACATGTACCCTTATTTTGCATAAATTTTGTAGAGAAGACCTTGGGGAAAATATGATCAACACACCAAATCTGACTCTCACGAGTTGTCACTTCCAGATCATGGAGATACTTTCACAACAAGGCAAATGTTACTAAAGACAACAAAGCCCCTTCTCCCTAAAAGACAAAAAGTTAAATGCACTAGTGCTTACCATGATTCTTTCGTGATTCTCAGATCAAACCGGAAAACGCCTCCAGTGTGCTCAAGGGGGTAGATTTCATCAAGTGTCTCCCACATTCAACTCCTTGCTCTAGTAGATCACTCTTCCTTCAATTTGCCAACCACTTTGACCCTAATTTGTCAAATCTGGCCCTTTGCGTGCTTAGGAGAAGAAAAATGAAAAATCTGATCGGGCACAAAAGTCAAACCATTTTAATGGCAAAAGACACCTTCTAGATCTTCCCACAATCTTCGATATCAATATTAACTTCCTTTCTCGCTTGGCGTGTAGAAATAATCTAGAAGGCATGAAAACTCACACTTCTAGAAGTGTTGCAGAGAAATGGAGGGAGAATTAGATTTCAACTCTCAGCTACCATTGATCTTCACTTTTAATTTGGGTCGTCCACATGGCGATTCGAACTTTAGAACAGACCCAGGGGCTTCCCTTGACTTTTTAATTTGTTTTGGAAAAATGGAAAAAAATCCATTTTTCTCCATACCTCCATCCTCGTGAAATGAGCTCCGACACATGTCCTACGGTTGGCCAGTTTCCCAAAGCAGACCATGGCCCAATTCTTCCATTTGATCCTCTTTTTGGAAAAAGGAAATTTTCCTAGTTTCCCCCGCAACTCCACCCTTATGATATTGACTAGGGTAAAATGTTGACTATTTCCCTCATTGGGCTTGCGGGCCATTCTAAGATTTTGATCCTTTTGAGGACAAGAGGCAAAAAATCCAAGTTGCCTCCGATGGTCCACTTCCCTGCCCTTCTAACTTTTCAAACCACCACGTGTCACCATGGTGCACCTTGAGATGGTCCCAAAAAAATTATACCTTGAACGAGTGCAGCTCGCCATGTGTCTTGCTCCGCCAAAATTATTCCAATTGCATAAAAATTTCTAAGTGGGCCAAGAAGCAAAAGCTTCCACGTTTCCCCGTGGGGTCAAAGTGAGACCTTTTCCCTACCCTTAAATTTTCTCCAATCAGATCCTAGTGGGGCTGCGAAGTGGGTTCAAACTTGTTTTTAAAGTAGCCAAAAAGAGCAAGTTCAAAACAGACCGCCATGTCCCATCCAATCAAGAAGCCACGTAAGCACCAAAAGAACCAATGATAAATGAGCGGGCCAAATGACCAAATTTACCTTTTTCCAAAAGAGAAAAAAGTGATAAATTAAAGTATTCACTTGCCATCCCCCGACCAACCTAAAGAAGCCACGCACTGTCGATGCAAGGATGTAAATTTGACAAGGAGAAAATGCCCATTAAACCCTAAAATACGAAAAAGATCATTCGAGCCAAAAATGAAAATTTCTTTAAGGACAAAAAGCTTAGAAATGTTACAAGGCTCAAATAAATTCTTCAGGATACATCCATTCATTTTCTTCAAGTACTTAGGGCAGAAATAGTAAGGAAGACAAATCCCACTATGGAGAATAGAGAGAACAGAAAACATGAGTTTTTGAAGGAACAGAGCATGGGGGACTCAAAATACAGATCCTTAAGAGATTTACAACCCAGGAACCAATTAAAAATGGCCACAAGGGTCAACCAGGCACAACACAGGGGAAGGAGAGAATGTCGAGGTCGTAAATCAATAAGTTTTCAAAGGCACAAATGGGGCGAGACTATTTTGAGCACCAACAATAGGTTTTCTTCATTTCGATGTTGTTTAAGATCCTTCTCCATAGTCGTGGATCACATTTGGGCCTTGTGTCATTTCCAAATTCTTTTTCTTTAAAGAAAAATTCAATTCGGGTCACAAATGGTAATTTTCCTACATTTTACTGGGCTTGACGGGCATGTTTTCATTGTCAAATTATATCTTAGCATCTTCACTACGTGGTCTCTTTTGATTAGATGAGGCATTCCGGTCTATTTTATAACTTGTAACTTTTTTCTATGTTTTCAAAAAGATCAATTTGGCCCCATAGCCTCGTTGATTTCGATTGGCCGGTCAAATTTATAAAGGCAAAGCGAACTTCTCTTTTTTTCCCTGAAGGTGTATACGTATTCATTTTTAATTGGTTGCAGCTCGGAGGGTCTTTTTGGTGAAATTTTCCACTTTGGTCACATTTGTAAAAAATACCAAATTGGCCCCGTGTCCTTGATAGATCTCGATTGGCTATTCAACAAATATAAGCGACAGGGAAATTTTTTGACTTTGACCCTTAATATGGACACATTGTAGTTTTTCAAGTCACAAGCGAGGAAGTGGGTTGGCGAAACATTTTGAAGTTTATTTCCTCTTTGTACAAAGGAGAAAAGTTATAAATTGACCCGCATTCTATCTGGGCCCACATCAAAATTTTGAAGTGGAGAGGTGGGTCGCTGGGGCATTTTGAAGATTTTTTCCTTTTTGTGAAAAAGGAGCAAAGTTATAAATTGATCCATAACCCTATAGGGGACAGAGTGATGTCACATGTTGAGTCTACATCAAAAGAGGGAAGGCAAGTGTCAAAGGACTTTGAATTTTTTTGGCTCAACATTGAAAAGTCAAAGTGGGAGGCGGGTCACTAGAGGTTTTTGAAGATTTTTGCCTTTTTTGTGAAAAGGAGAAAAGTATAAAAATGAAGTGCGACTCTTGGGGCCCACATCAAAAGATAAAAGGAAGCATGTCACCAGAGGAAAATTGGAAATTTTTCCTTTTGTTAAAAAGGGTAAAATTGTAGAAATGAGCCACGACTCCATCATAGGTCAATATTAAGCCATGTGTCGAGACCGTATTTTCAAGGTGGAGGGTAGGCCAAAATGTCAAAATTGGGCATTTTCTCCAAAAGTCATAAAATGTAAAAGGCACCCCCAGGCCCATTTTAGCTCTAATCTTCTATGTGGATGGCTCTAATTTAAAGTTATGAAAGGGAAAAATCAATGGTTATGGCGTGATGCATCTAGTTTTTCCACCATTAACATTCCATGACTATAGGGTATGTAAATACGCATTGTATTTCATGGTGATTTTGAATGATTTATTATCATCTCTATTAGAAAATTGCAATTGAAGTGTTATGGAGCTCGAATTTGTGAATATGAGGAAGTGCAAGAGTTGATATTTTGAAACAAAGTTACTCACCACTGCAGTAAAAATGAATTGCAGATCCAGATAAAATTGTAGAGGAAAGAATGAGGAGAAGGAATTTATAGGCACAAAGGATGAAAAACGTGTTTTCATAAGGGATGACTAGATGCCCCAGTTAAAACAATGATGGAAATATCTGAAATGATTCACCTTTTAAACACTTGGCAAATTTTTGTTGTAAATCTGTTAAACATCACTTTCTCAAAATTATGATCAAATATGTAACAAACAAAGGTTCCTCAAATATTATTTGTTTGGGGGAGGCTTTAATGTAAATGATTTCTATAAAGGGCATGAGTTACTCATGCAAAAGGTCAGGGGTTGAATTCTTACGAGAAAATTTGAGAAAGCCCATCTTCCTGAGAGACCATCTAAGAAACCTGTTTATCTCTTATGTTTTAGATTTGATCATGCCAAGTTGGTTACAAGTGTACATCCATTGACAAGCTCTGAGATTGTTCAAGAAACCTTCCCCTGCTGATGAATCTAATCAACTTCGAATTAATCTGTGTTAATCTTGGGAAAATTTGTGTCTGCTTTATTTCAGAATGTCTGTAAATAGTATTTCTTGTTCCTATTGCAATCTTATATTATAATCTCTTTGAATCACACAAGATCTCATCCCTTTGATGGTTTAGTGGCATTTGCAATTTCATTATGAGAAGAGCCTTCATCTGGTAATGAAATAAACAATTTAAAATCACTTTACTCTCATTTGTTGACAGAGGTTGTTTGTAAGTCTTTGAGTGTATCTTAGACGTGATGAACCAGAGATTGATAATGTTTAATTGAGCCTTTTAACTTGAGCCTTCGTGTTAAATTCTTGGAGATTGTGTGAAACCGTGCAAATCTGGGCCTCCATTGATGCACACCTTCTAGTTGAAGGAATATTTTATCTATTCTGAAGCATTCTGTCATTTAGTTTTCCAATTTTTGTGAAGGTTCTCAAATATCTGGAAAATCAAGTTTATCCTGCTTAATCTCCCACCAAAATTATTCGAAACAATGAATCCTACCAACTACCCCTGTTTTCCCGTATGTCCACAAATGAATAACTTCTATTGCCAAAATATGCAAAAGCAATCAGATTCCTTAATGCCTTTAGTAACCTTAACCTTGTTTAGAAAATATCACCATTGTTTAGAAGTGACAAATTGTGAGAGTTAAATTATGATGCATTGATCATATTTTCTCAAGGTTTCCTTTTAAATTTGTGCAAAGAAGGATACATCATTATCCTTCACCAACATAGGTTACAAAATGGGTCCTCTCACTCTAGTTAAAAGGCACAACCTAAAGTAGTGAGGATAGATCAAATACTTTTGAAGATGTTATCCATTTCTCCAACATCCGAGTGACAAATAGCCAGTTGAATCACCTCCCGACTACAAAATGAAATACATGATGATTTATCTGTCTCAAGGCTTCTTATTAAATATTTGATGATGTTTAGCTTCCAAAGGAGAATCAATTTGGATACAAATAGATAGTTCCTTTCATGTGTACTTATTTTCATCAATCATGTACCTAAATATCAACAACCTACCCCACACTAAGGGTATGTGCAGTCCTCTACGTATAAAAATTCTTCAAATAGTAATTAGCTTCTGGCACGTAAACGTGCTTATTACATAATCACACAAACTAAATTGAAAAAGCACAGGACAAAGAAGGAAACACATTAAGGAAATTCTCAATTGAAAACCTAATCTAAATGACAACACTGCCTTATTACAAACACCAAGAAGACTTATTTATAGTAGGGATTCAATATACTCCCGTTGAAGTAACCGGGTAGCCATATTACATCAAGCACCTCTAACCGACAAGAACTCGTTTCAAGTATGTGAGTGATAACATATGGCCCTAACCAATGTATTGTGAGTTTATCTGGATGGCACATAAATTTAGAATCATAAAGGAGTACCATATGTCCTATCCCAATTTTTTTATCCCTAATGTGCCTGTCATGCTATGTTTTCTACCTAGCCTTCTCTTGTTTCGACTCCAATGTGCTATGGCTCTGCCGCTCATCTAGCTTAAGTAACTTTTCAATTCGTTATTCTAATTCTTGCTCATCAGCAAGACCTCTAAAGCACATACATGCAATATGCAAAGAAGGTCACATAAATTCCATAGGAAGAACTATTTCTACACCAAACACTAATCGAAATGGTGTGGCTTTGTTCAACCTTTTATAAGTTGTTTTATATGACCAAAGCACCGTAGATACTTTATCATCCCAATCCTTCCTTCCAACATCAAAAGTTTTGTCAATTTCTAGCTCAAAATTTTGTTGAAAGCCTCGATAGTCCCATTCACTTGAGGATGATATGGTGTAGTCTTATGGCGTGTAATCGTGAATTCATCTAATAAAACTTTGATTATCTCATTGAGAAAATGTGTGCCCTTATCACCGGTCAAACTTAAGGGACATCCATACCTTATAATAATATTTTCCCATAGAAACCTCGGTTTGTTGTAGCCATTGTGTAATCCTTTGTAGGTTCTACTTCTACCCACCTTGTCAGATAGTCTATGCAAGTTATGATATAATGTGATCCAATTCTACGCGCAACTGGTGAAATAGGACCCACAAAATCTATAGCACATTTCTCAAACGGTTTTGCACTAGGAATAGGTCTTAGAGGCATTTCATCTCGTTGACTGGTTTCCCAAGACATTGAAAATGATCACATGCCTTACAAAATTCATTAAAATATTTATACAAGGTCTCCCACCATAATCCAACAAGTAGAATATTGTGTGTAGTGACATCACCCGTATAGTAACCACCCACAATACCACCATGAGATTCTTCCATAATATCTATGCACTCATGTTCCAGACACAATGGTGCAATACTTCATCACGACCTAACTTGTACATGTGTCAGTCCGCTAATCAATATGTAGGTGGTTGCACGTATATCAAGTTGTTTATTCTCTAAGGATTTCATTCCTTCAGTGTCATACCTATTCATAGAAAGAAAACAATGTCCTCTAGTTATGATGGAGTTCATCAGAATCGTATAACTATGCATCCGACATGGTATCTTCAATTTCGTGCATCTTCTCATAACCATATTGTGGATAAATGGTCCTGGTCCAGATTACTTTACCCTAGTTTTACCAAAACTACGAAATCAAATTACTGAAATAAGAGTACCCACCTGCATATGTGCCCTTGTAGAACAAGCTTGTTTACCAAATACTTCAATGCCATGCGATCTATATAAAAACAAATGGTGTAGCTAGCAGTACTTTTGAATTTATGTAGCACATAGATCATTGACAAATCTTTGCGCTCCGTAGTTTTATAATTTTGTTCTGCAGAGTCAACTTTCTACTAGCAAAAAGATAAGATGATCTATAATATCTTCTTTAGGTTGAGCCAACACCACGCCAATCATGCTAGAGGCATTCATATGTACATGAAATAGTTGGTTCCACGAAGGAAAATGTAGAATAGGCATGGTAGTAAGTTTCTCCTTTAATGTATCAAATGCACACTGTTGTGATTCTCCCGAGTAGAACATACCCTTCCCTTTTAGTAACTCCTCTAATGGTGTGACAACTTTGGCATATGCTTTAATAAACTTACTTGTAATTTCCTATATGACCCAAAACTCCACACAGCTCACTCTAACTCATAGGCTCCTTTAGGCCTATAATGACTGCAACCTTATTTGGATCAACTAACAAGCCTTCCTTACAGATTATGTGTCCTAATAGTATCACAAATGGTGTAGAAAATATGCAATTCTTGATGTTCAAAGAGATACTCAATTGTCTACATCTTTCAAACATTAAGCACATGATTATCACAATGATCCTTAACTAATCCATACACCATCCAATCATCCAAATAAACCTGTAAGAAGTTGTGAATAAATTCCTTGAACGCTTGAACAACTATGCATAAAAATACAGCAGGCACATTTTTCATACCAAAAGGCATCACAATATAGGCGAAGCTACCCCATTTAGTAGTAAAAGTAGTCTTTTCCTTATCCTCCTGGGCAATCCTAACCTAATGATACCTAAAGAACCCATCTCAGTAAAAGAATAAATTTCACACACCGCAACACCTTCTAGTATTTATTCAGTGAATGGTGTAGGAAAGGGATTAGTCACACATGCAACATTCAACTCTCTATAGTCCACACAGATCCTAATCCTACCATCCTTCTTGATACTTATCACCATTGGAGTAACCCATTCGACTTGTCGAGGGGCTTGATGATCCTAGACTTCAACATCTTGTTAATCTCTTAAATGACCTTTTCGTACAAGTTGGGGTTCATCCTATAGGGTCTCTTCCTAACTAGGTGTGCACCCTCCTTATGTTTTATCCTCATCTATCCTAATGATTCATGCACCCCTTTAATTTCATGATACCCTTGGAATAAATCTTGATAATCCCATAGTAGCTTTATGATTTTTTCCACTTTAGAGTTTGATCAATAGTCTCAAATTATGGCTTCTTAAGGCTCAACATTTGATCCAATATTCACTTTCTTAGTCTTCATAGGATCATGATAGGCACATCTGGTCTCATCTCTAATATCCAACACTTCACACCCACCTGTTGAATGGTTTATATCTAGATGTTCTACTTCTTCGTCATCCACTAAGTAGACTATTTTTCCTTTTTTTCTCAAGGAAAGCATGCTAAAGTAGTGTGGCATCTTCCTCTGTCTCTTCAACAAGATGCGCTCTTGAATTTCCTTCATCCAATAACTCCTGAAGGAGTTCTTTATCCTTGGCACTATCCCCCATAGTTAAGCACTTTATGAATTTTAATGCTTCTTTCACTGGAGGTTTAGTAGAGAAGAATTCAAACATATGGGCCATTCCTACAATTGAATCATGTCAATTTCCGCCTCTCTATTGATTTCTCGCATATACATACCACACACACATGTAGCCTTGTAAACTGGAATAAAACTTGTGCACCCATAAAAAAGGTGGTAAAGCTTCCTACCCCTCTTTCTAGAGTCTCTCACACTTTGGAATGTGGTGTTGAGCAGGTTTATTACCATGATAAGTGCAGATTTGAGTATGTGCATTGTTCTTGAAGAACCTAGTAGTAAGAGCAATCCCTATTTCATTCCATCCTAAAAGATTATCCTGTGGGCCACCCATCAGTGTGCTGCTATCTCACGTAGTGTATATGCTAGCATGTGTCTTCTTTCCACCAGGTCTATCCATTTTTCCTCCATTGTGTGCAAGAAAACCATAGGATATCCTTCTCTAGTGTAACAAGGTACTCGAGTTATTGTCTATCTTCCCGACATAACGTGGTTTTCTTCCCTTAAGAAATATGCTCTTTACTTCATACCCTATCAAATCATAAGTTCTATGAGCCCACTTATCATAAGCAACACTTGCAGTATCACTAATAGACTATGCAACCTCCCAATTAATTATTCCTTCTTTACATGGCTCAAGCACCTCTTGATCCTCGGATGGAACGTACATAAATTCTATTTAGGTATTCTTCACTTAAGGGCTCAACATAGGTACAAATTTTCCATTTGTTAAAGGAATAATAACTCTTTCCTCCTTTTTTCAAAAATGATATTACGCTATTTAAATCGAACATCAACATTATTTACATAGCACCAAGGATGCCTCAATAGAGATTGGAAACTATTTGACTCTGCCAGCACTAAAACCTAAAAATATTTGGTGAAATTGGCTCCTTGTATGGTAATGGATGCATCTTTCAAAACTTCGATGGGAGTGGCCTTAGTATGATTAGCCATGAACAGTACATTAAAGGATGGCTGCAATGAAGGTCTCCCCATTTGTACCCATGCATCAAAGGTAAGAACATTGACTTCCACACCTATATCAATAAATATATTACTCAAAAGCCACCCATCCACAACAACATTCAGAGTTATTTACTTGTCATAATCTAGGCTATGAGGGGGAAGATTTGCTTGCAAGATCTATCGTCTAATCTCAACACTTGTGCGTGGAGTGTTTCCTTTTAACCAATTCCCTAATAGTGGAATGATATTTTCCTGGTGCAAAATTTTACACACTTCTCTCAAGTCATCCATATCAGTTTGGACCATTTTTGATGCTTTCTTTTTCTCCATCTTCCGTGATTGCTCCTTTAAATACTGTATTTCACCCTGAAGATTCCTAAGTACCTCTATGGTTTCTTGATAAACCTCCTTCTAATGGGTAGGATCTGGTACCGTGCATGAAGAACCTCCTCCTTAGTGATGGTAGGCTTCGCTATAATGTGTCTCTCGGTGCATGCCACCTCAAAGCATGGGTCGTGATATTTACTTGCAATGCCTCAGACTCTACTTCCAACTTAGGCATCCATTGATTTTCAACAGCGCGTTGTATCCTAACCATCCCCGCACCTTTGTTTTCTTGTTTATGTTGTTTACTAAGATTCTCATAAAATTATGGGCATTCCTCATAACTATGATTCTTTCCACATATAGAAAATGTAACATTTTGAGGAAATTTGTGTCCGTAGTGGTGGGGATACCTACATTTATAACATGTTCCATGAGGGAACTCGCTTCTTCCACCATCAAAACCTTGTCCTCTGAATCCACAACAGTATCCTTGACCTCTGCCACAACCTTCAAAATTCCCTTCATTCCGATCATAATGCGCCTGATTTTGATCTTGATCTTGATCCTCGTTCTTTCCTTTAGAGGTATCTAAAACTCCTGTCTATTGCACACCAATATCTATAGCATCATGGATCTGACCAATCATCCCATAGTATTCCATGTCATGAGTCGTAGACTTACAGATTTTATAGTATCTTGAAATGTTCTTCCTTATCACACATTTTAGTAACAGACAATGACTAGCATCATGGTTTAAATGGCATATCTCACAATCCAACAACAATGAATGCACTAATCTATGGGGACAACTATCCTTTATGTGACCTTCTACTTCATAGCTCGTGCACCAAATCCATGTGCGTATCTCATGTGTTGAATTTTTGATAGTTTCTCCAACTACTTCACCATAGTTGCAATATGTGCTTCTAAAAATTGGCTCACCCCTGTTGTCTATGCTTCCTACCGCCCTGCCAAATGCAAGATCGTCTTCAAGTGCTTCACAGTGGATTAGTGTATGTTTTATGTGATAATGCCTCCTAAAAGGGGTAATCAGTGCCCAAATAAACCATTTTGCATGTTGGATTGCGTGTATATCATAAGAAAGCTTAGATAAAAGGGTTTTGAAATGACCATCATACTCTCTAACACTTTCAAGAGTACCTTGCTTAATATCCTTGAGTGCACTTATACTTTTATGCTCAAACTCAAGGATGTGAAACACTTTAAGGAAAGCATTTTTAAAGTTGTAGAGTCTATGCAAGTCCGATCAGTGGTGAAAATTTCTGTACCCATTGTGGTGCGCGCCTTGTAATATAGTAAAGCAAATTGGCTTTCCCTACGCCGTAATCCGTGATTCCTTTTGTGTGAAACAGTATTTCACACATATGCACATGTTCAAAGAACATATTTTATGCCCCTATACTTTGGAAGACGAAGAGACATCTCCATGTAAATATTATGGGGTCAAAAGTGCGGACCTTGCCTACCCGATCCAAAACCTCCTATGTTTCCTCTACCTCTAGAACTACCAGATCCACCTGAGCTAGAGCCACCTATACCTCCTGCTCCTAAACCTATAACTGGGGTCAAACCAAAAGATGTACTTCCCTGTGTCCCAACCGTAGTAATCCGAAATGCAACCCAATAGTCTACGAAGTGTTACTACTCCCATAATATGGTCCAAAATCATGCACCTAAATTCGTGATGATGATACATCGAAAAGGTACTCCCATATAACAATGAAGCCATTTGCATTACCATTATTGTGCCCCTTACAATACTTGCTCCTACTCTCCCACTGCTTGAATTAGCTTGCAGTATGTTTGTCGTACTAGATGCTAGAAACCCAAGTGCAAGGGTAAGGTTGTTAGGTGGATTCAGATGCATGGTTGTGATCTAGGTTGTCTTTGCTTGCGCGCTTCTATGTGAGGCTGAGGAGGGTTCCCTGTCATGTTTTCCCAAATGGGGTAATTCCTTAAGATCAGTTCCATATCTTCTGTGTGAACTTCCACTCCTTCCCAAACTATCTTTCTCCACAACACCATTTTCTCTGTAACCTCTCGCTGCTTCTCTACCTCCCTCTCACACACCTCATTATACTTAAGCCACCTTTCCTCTCTCTACTTTTTTGCCACTAGGTATTCCATCTTTCACCAAACCTACTCCTGCCCCATGTGTGGTGGGGTTTAGTTAGCCATTGGTTTACTCTCCAAATTCAAAGTTACCATCAGGATCTTGATTGCCAGTGGAATGCATTACAGGTAAGTTCTCCTGGATATTATAAAAACTGGAATTCAACTACCTCTAGACATGAATAAGTGGAAATTAAGTACTCCAAGATATAACTGTTCAAAACACCATGGAACCATGTATCCATAGCTCGAGTCCAAATCAGATCAGCGTTATAAAGGGCCTAAAATTATTAATAGGTCCGGATAAGTGTGTGATACCTCAAATTCCATTTAGATGCATAAGCAATCAGCCACTCGTACAATTCTTCGGAAAATAGCAAAGAAGCTCTCATACAAACCTGTCATATAGATTTTGTTCTACCCATGCATGTGCATTAAACTCAGATCCAGTGTTGAACATCCGTGCGTATTATTCTTCCATATAGTGTATCCACTCCTCAACACTTGCTAAGGTCAACCGGTATGTCTTTATCATGAACCATCCTGAAAAAAACTGAAAAAGAGTTCTTGGCAATGGAACCAATGATGCAGCCTAGAATTCACTAATACAATTCTGCATGGTGGTACATCACTTAGCCTAGATCGAGTGCTCACGTGAAGCACTAAAAGGTATCGTGCCCTCTTTAGGGTTGTTGTTACAGGATGTTAGCATGATGAATACTTAAAGCATTCAGATCTATGACTAATATATCATTCTACAAAGTGCATGTTCAGATCTAGATCTAGAGAATAACAAACTTAAAATATAAACATGATAAAATCAAGCATGCAACACTAAACTATAACCACGATAACACCTTAATTCAGTCCATAATCTCCATTACATTATATTCAATAATACACTGAAGCTTCCTTACAATAACAATAGTATACACTCATGCGCGTATCAGATTTGGCAACATAATCTCACTATAACACAGTTCTCACTCTCTCTATGCTACACAGTTCACTACATATTTATAAGGGTGGGTACTTTCCCTTCACCGCTTATCTAATCCCAAAATAGGTCGCATGCTATTATTAGCCACATGCCATTACAAAAATAGCCACACATGCAAGTGCGCTAATAATAGACTACTTTTAGTTAACTGACAGTAGTAGATCTATTCTCAACCTGTATTCATGTAAAGCACTTCATAGCCAATCATCCAAAAATAGCCAAGGCATGTCGCGCAAGTCATTGACTAGTTTGTGTGCTTCACACGCTATCTCTAAAAATAGATCCTCATCATGAAAACGGCTAAGTCCCGAATCTATCTCTCTTCTTGGCATGTTATCCTTTCCAATCCTCTTGTGTTTTGAATATGATATGCTTCTTCACGCAATCCTTTTGTATGTTTTCCGCTAAGTTCCAGATTTTGTTCAATCAACAAGGGGGAACTCCCATAGCATTCATACTCATTGGGGAATCTAAATTCTTCATTAGGGAAAATCAAACATCTATACTTGTGTAGCATCAAAATTCTTCACCAAGACAATTAAAGTAGGTATGTCACACTTCCTTATCATTCGCTTATTGATCTACATGTGTCTACTCTCTTTAAAATGTTATTGCTTTGTAATAACACTTAAAAGAGGGCCAAATGTGGATACTCTTAAAATACATACCTATTCCTAATCATCCATATCACCTTTATAATGTGCCAAATCAATTCTAGAATGCATTCTAGACCATTATCTTCCCACATTATAGAATTAACCCACATTCCATCGAAGTAATTTAATTAATTCTATCATACATAAAGTATACACATATACTCCTTAGCTAATTTAATTAGCTATCTAAATTAAATAAAGTATATCTATCAACTCATCTCTCACTCAAATCCACTTCACTATCCAACTCAAACAAGTTGAACTAGCTCAATCCACTCAATTTATAGAACCCTATAAAGGTGGAAGCAAAATTACACGTACAATTGAATAATTCAAGACCCAACTATTCAAATTCATTGCCTATTATTCAAACCAACTAACCGCACAAACCAAATCAAATTTCTAAATAAATAAAATGCATTCATTTACCTGCAACTTATTCAAATCTTGATCCATAATCAATAGCCTCTCGCTCAACTATAAAGAAGAGGATTTTTCTTTCACAATTCATCTCTCGAAGCTTAAGGAATTTGTTAAAGTACTCTATCAATTTTCCATTAAAATTTTCATGTTTTGAGGTTTTCCATTTGATCATCCATTGCTCATATCACATCCTTCTTCCATCTCTATCCAAGTTCGTGAGCATCCACAACCAAATCATTCAAAAATATCCAACAAGTTTGGTACTCCATTCCATACTTCAAATATCTCATCCAAAGTTGCAAAGAGGACTTCAAGGAAGGTTTAAGTTGCATATTATTGTTTTTTTCTTTCATTTCTTTAGTTTTCCTTGTATACAAATGTATTAGGTTGTGTGAAACCATGTACATGCACTTAGCCCAAAGTTGTACTTTATTAAGAGAAGTGTTTTTAATTTATATCGGTTTTTACCGAGTTATAGATGTGAATTTTTTTTGGCATGACATATAAAATATTTTAATGATGTTATAACTTAATTTCATTATTTTTCCTCCATATGATCTGATAACTTCCTCTACAAAGAATTATATTCAATTAGATCAATCTTGATGGTCCAATAAACTATAAATTGTTACATGAAGTCAATATCCAATAGTTTCACCACTATTTTTATCATTACTTGTATTTATCTTGATATAATATTTGTCCCTTTGTCTTGGTTTGGGGTACTACTAAAAATGCACCAATAAAAATCTATTTATTTCATAAAAATATGTAATAACAATTAGTTATATTTATAAAAACTTATTATACCTTTCAAATATATGATAATGCAAAAAAAACCTTCTTATATACACACACAAAGAAGTATTTTTGTTAGAAGTTGAATTTGATATGAAAAGAAGAATATTATATTACATTGGACACCCATAATCAAATATTACATATGTATTTATACACTCGGTAGAAGGAATGGAATCCCAACAGACAAGTGGAGATGGAAGGTCAAGTGTCAGTCTAAGTAAGAAGGTGAATATAATGGTTTAATAATGTAATACGCCAACATTCCCCCCTTATTACATTATTTCTAAATATCATATTTCCAAATAATGGACCCCCCTTATTCCAAACATAGTAAAAATTTTATTACACTCTATGTAGCCTACTCACCTTTGAGGTGGCATGCCATCTTTTTGGCTTCTTGGTCTTGGTGACACCTTGGTTTTTCCCCACAGGATTACCACAAACCTGGAAGTGACTTGAGCACATCCATCCTTGAGAACACCTCGGTGGTTTCCAGTTTCCCTAGATTACCATGAACCCATATGGTTTTCCGACTACAAGTTCACCATGAACCTGGAGGTGACCTGATGTCTCAACTGTACACTTTGGTGGTTTCTCATATTTCCACAAACCCTTTACACAAGAACCAAGTGCTACTTTAGTGTTTTTTTCTCCTCACAATTTCCTTCATTCAGGAGGTACCAAACTAGAAAACGCTCTACATCTTTATTGAACAACACACACCAAAACAACATCACGAACAACAAAATATGAACACAAACAAAAACAAAATTTTCACCAAAAGAAATGGTGTGACCCATCATAGGCAACTCACAAGAGAACACCAAATGTCCTCCAACCTTTGTGTATCCTCTATCCTCCAATAACATGCTACTTAATTAGTGGATATGAATTTGAAGCTCACTTGATTAAAACAATCTCCACATGTCTCTCGATCTCCTATACGTTGCGCATAGGTCCATTTTGGTCACCCATTTCTTCATATATGTATGCAATAAGACTTAAAACGATCACTTTGGTAAGTATAAAGAACTCCAAAATTATCTTTCCGCTAGTAAAAACACAAGACAAACCAACAAATAAACCGAGGGTCACGGTGAACAACGCCAGCAAGGATGATTCTCAGCGCTTTTTCACATTTTCTGTTCACAGGAAATAATCAGGGGGCAGCATACAAATTCCATGACAACTACTGCCATCAATATTTCAATGATTAACAGTGCTTGCCACAAGTGGTACTTGGAGGAGTGTTGATAACTCGTCTAGATCTTCAATAGATGTGTGTGGATGAACCAGTCCACCTCTTTTAGAAAACACACCATAACTACCAACAAGAATATTCACAACTCTTTCGCACCATGCCTCGATCCAGGAAGACTATTCCTCATGTGTTGAAGCTCTTGATCGGTTGTGCTATTTAACAATAACAGACCCTTTTTATTCCCATCTCAAAGTTGTCCAATAATTATGGTTCCACCTATTGATGTATTTACAAAGGAATGATATTTGCTAGCTCACGCCGAGTAATTGTTTCACTAACGCAGTCTTCAACTTTAAGCCACGCAGTCAAGATGCTCAGAGCTGTGCTCTGATTTGTCTTCTCCAAGTTTCCGCATAGGGTAAGGGACCACTCTCATACCAATTATATGAAATGAAGAATATTATATTACATTGGATACCCATAATCAAATATTACATCTGTATTTATACAAGTAGTAGAAGGAATGGAATCCCAACGGACAACTCGAGATGGAAGGTTAACTGTCAGTCTAAGTAAGAAGGTGAATAGACTGGTTTAATAATGTAATACGCCAAAAAAAAATCTTAAATAAATAAATAAAAAGTTAAATCAGACTACCAAGTAAGATTTTAAATTTATAGGATTTGAAGTGAGATACTTTTAATGGAATCTTGAGAATGAATCTTAGAACTATGCGTTAAATTTTCAGCAAAGCATTCTCTCCTATTTAAAAGATATGGAATTAGATTGGGTTCATGTTACTATGAGGGAAATATTTAATGACATTTTTAAAATAAATAATTTTTAAAATAAATTTCAATATTATTTTTCTTTCGCATGTATCATT
Source organism: Taxus wallichiana var. yunnanensis (assembly GCA_018340775.1). NCBI lineage: Eukaryota > Viridiplantae > Streptophyta > Pinopsida > Cupressales > Taxaceae > Taxus > Taxus wallichiana. Next base: position 66,189,036 of record CM031233.1, read on the forward strand.
GATCATGTCTTATATATTTATTTATTTCATATGAAAATGTTTCTTAGGAAAAACAAAACATTTTGAATTGTTTCTATCGAAAAAATATACTATAAATGTGCAATGGAGTTACCATGTGTAGTGCCCCTTATTCTCATTGCCTTCTCGGATGCCACATTCTGCTTCGAGTCCAGGACTCGAGAATCGCTAGGGCGTGGTTTCAATCTTACCTGGTTCAACCTTAACTTATTGATGATGGGTTTCCAAGCATAACTGAAACCCAAATCATCATCCCTATTCGATTTTTGATTTTGCTATAGATAACTCTAGTGTAGTACAAGATGCCCATTGGGCTCGCAATAGGAGACATATTAAATGCAAAATTAGCTGTTAAAAATTTAATATTATTTTGTAACCTACTACCTTTAAAACATGAAATGCTCATATACTAAACTGAGGGGTTCTCCCTTAATTTGTTTATGATGGGTCTCCAACCATGACTCAAAGCAAACCATCATTCCTATTCAATTTTGAATATACACGCCAATGTCAACCACCTCTCCCAATTGATGCTTGTAAAAGTGTTTCTCCATAGCCACAACCTTGGCATCCTTGATGTGAATAGAGTGCTTAGTTTTACAGGAGTCTTCAGCTAATGCCAATTTTTCTTTTTCCTTCAAGGTGGATGTTTGTGGCATGCTCTTTTACCATAGTTTAAATGGACCTACCTATTTCACCAGTGTACGGGGCCCCATACAAGACCTCAATTTTATAAATACCACTTTTTAAACTCAGTTTGATGTGATATTTTTCCCACCTTAAAGCCTTTCTCAACTTGTTTTTAGGTATAAAATAATAAAAGTGGTTTTTTATGTTTTGGCACTTCAAGATTTTTTTTTTTTTTTTTAAAACTCTAAAATTTTCAGTTTAGGGTTTGTCTCTCATGCTTTTGGGAATGGGCGAGTTTGGGCGGAGAAGCAAAAACCAGGTCTATTTTTGTCACGTTCCCTCTCTGTTGAGCCAAGGATAAGAGTGCATCAGAGTTTTGCTGCCCAATGAAGAACCGAAGGAGGAGGTTTTGTCTGTTATGTAGATGGAAATGCGCAAGGTAAAGGAAAAATGCTGAAGGAAACGTGGTCGTAGCCTTTACACGAATCGATGTGCTTAAGGGTGTTTTTTTGACTGTGCAAAGAAATGCCTCGCCAGATGTCATCTCATGGAGTGCCATGGTTGCTGTGGCTTGTGCCAAGATCCTCCCGGGCCTATGTCAAAAACAAGCCATTATAGGTGAAATGTGGGGGAAAACATTATGATTTCTTCCCAATGGAAAACAGATGCCCTTGTAATATCGCTCTACCAAACCATGATATTAGCTTCTACACCCCATGTTTAGTTACCATATCAAAATCGTTAAAGACCAGTTGATGTTTTTAACAAGATAGCAAACATTGACCACATATTTTGTAGTAATGGGATTGCAACATTAAGCTTTCTACCGAGGGAAAGCCGTGTACATAGCTCTGTCAAAAAAATGAGCCCAGACCTATGTGGACTTCCATCAAAGCATAATGGAGAGAGGAATTTTGTCAGATGTTGTAGTTGCAACTGCCCTAGTAGACATGTATGCAAAATGTAGAAGAATAGTCAAAGCACGTGTATTGTTTGACAAAATACCCAAAAAAATGTGTTCTCCTGGACTGCAATGATAGCAGGATATGCACAAAATGGATTTGTTGAAAAGGCATGTGAACTGTTTGATAGAATGCCTCAAAGAAATGTTGTCTCATGGAATGCCATGATTGCAGGATATGCACATAATGGATTTATTCAAAAGGCTTTAGAAACTTTCAAGCAACTACACTCGTAGGTGTAGAGCCTCCTATCTGTTGCCAACATTCTCTCAGCCCGTGTGCAAGAATGGAGCCTTGTGCAGGCCCTAGAAAATTGTTAGAACATAATGGGCAACTTATTCTTGTTGGAAAACTTCAAGTGATCGAGAAGTTTGTGTGACGTTGTGGAGGTTAGATCGAGGCTCGTGAACTGGTTGACGAAGTGCCCAAGCAAGATGCTGAATCAAAGCTTGCGGGTTTGACTGACTCTGTTCCTCCGGGCATGGTTCATTTCCCTTACCTCTCATAATTCTCGTGCTTTAGTTCTCTTTTGCAACTCAATAGAATTTTAAAATATTAGGATTTTAATACAGTTAAATGTTTTTTTCAACTCGTTGCAAAACAATGAAATGTCGTGTCGTAACTCATGAAGTCAAAATAACTCGTTTGCATTAAAACACGAACTTCCACCCTCATTCTAAGGTGATTTAGAAAACTTCTTACCCAACTAGATCGCTTCAATATTGGTTTATCGACAAGATGAGATTGACTTCCCAGTAATGATGTTGACCTTCTCCCTATTTTAAATAGTTAATTTTTGCATTTTTCAGAGACTCAGTAAGTACTCTTCAGTAACTTTGAAAATGAGATGTTAAGCTTTATTCGTGTACCTTGGTATGCAAGGAGTTACCTTGACCTTTGGATTGACCCCAAATGAACATATAAGATCTTTTGACACTCTTATAGAGCCCCATTACACTGTCGTATAAGAGCGAGAAAGTTGTTAAATCTAGAAAGTTGGCTTTCGTTTTGAACCACCATTTGAAACCTGTATAGAGAAATTATTTCCCATCTTCTCAAACCTCTAGTGTTTATACTAGACAATTGCATGGAACATTCAGTTTAGGGAAAAACACTTTTCTGGATAGTTTGGCAAAGCCATTTTGTAAGCCATTCTTTGGGGCTCGGTCGCAGCCTCTTAATGGAGGCACCAGATCTCCACGGTTACTTGCAAGAGTGCTAGCATCAAATGGAACGATTGACATGTGCTCATGGGCCTTCTTAAGGAGCCAATTCGTATGTTAGGGCCAAGTTATACGCCACACATGATCTCCTATTGACAAAATCTTCGGTGCTCAAGCATTTACCACCTTCCACTTCAGTGTCCTGCTTGCAAATGGTCTTCCACGCCACACTAGAACAAGTGTTTTGCAGAAAAGAACATGCTACGCAGATCAATTATCTCCTTCCATGCTAATCCGAGATCTGGTTTTCCCTCATTTCTACCAACGCACTTGGTAATGGTAGAATAGAGGTCTGAAAAAAATTCACGCAGTGCTCATGGAGGCCGCTGGTCCAAGGAATCTCTTAAGTAAATAGGTCACAAGCTATGCACTTGGTTGTTGTTCCTCTACGCTCGAAACAATCCTCCATGCTTCTAAGTTTAAACCAAGTCTAATTGTCACGTTCGGTTTGATTTCTCCACACGATGTCATTGGTTCTATATGCCGATTGACGCCGAAAGAGAGAAACATTGATCAAGCATCAAGAAACGTCAACTCGCACGCTCAAAAATGATGGAAAGACAACAAAATGCTTTTGAAATCGCCACCTAAAAATGCCAGAAGAGCAAAAGAAAACATGTCGGACATAGCTATGACATATTCAATCTTTGTGATACCAATGTTTGCAAATGATGAGAGGAGATATGACCTGGATAATTCATTCAAAGCAAAGAGGAGTATAAAAACAAGGAGGGAGACAGATACAACGATGCGGTTGTGAACAGCTCAACAGGCTGGGTGTAAACAGAACCGACATGTATGAAAAATAAGCAACAATAATATAATACATTTAATTTATGCTAACAATTTATTTCCTAATATTTAGGACATGTATTTATAATATTCCACTCTTCTCTCGAAGTGGGGTCAAAGTGGGGTATTATCTAGAAATGTAAGTTTGGTTTGGGGCTATTAATTGCTTTAGTGCTAGCATATTTTATTAGTCATAGGTTGCAAATATTTTTATTTCTAGACCATCAACATGTAATTTTTTTGTTTCAAACCCTTTATTTCTCATTTTCTCTTATCGACTTCTTCTCTTTATTGTGTGGGCTATGTTTAACTCATAATCTCCAATTTATCTCCCTTCTCTAGTTTTCTCCATTATCTCTCTCTCTCTTTTAATTTGTTCACATGTTACCATTTCATTAGAGTATAAAAATGGTCATTTTTCTAATGATTCTAATAAATAAATGGTTGTTTTTCTAATGATTCCTTTCTTTCTTATTTAAGTGTCTTATTTTTGGGTAATTTTGATCATATTTTTCAGCTAGTGTCTATCATTTATGTATTAATAGGGTCCTAATTTACATTTGAGAAGTTTATAAATATGAAAATACATTAGCACATTTAAGATAATAGAGTGTTCATATGATAAATAGATTCAATTTATAAGGAAAAAAATATTTTTATATTTCTCACTAGTCTTTGTGCCAAAAGTAGATTTCAAGCTTATAGACTCTACTATTGATTTCAACATTGGAAAGGTGAGGTTTCAGAACAACTAAAATGCTTAAGACTTCTTGTTGAACGCATTATATTTGTATGTTGATTTCTCGTATTCACTAAATAATGCATGTACTATGTGCATCTAACCTCTAAACACTTCATTTATATGCATGATCCCTAAGTAAGAGAAGTAGTCATTAAAAACACTTGTTTTGCTTTGACAGCTTCTTTTATCTTTCTTATATTTATTGCTTGTTATTTATGTACTTACACCTTACAAAGTTGTGTATACCAGCCATCATTTTTCTCGAGATCTAATTTCACTTTATTAAATTTTAAGTGCCCTATACAGTAACCTCCCATTAGTGACATCAGCACCTTGGTGATTCTATCCTCTTCTCCTTTTTTCTAAATTGTCATATGTGACATCTTTTATGTCTTTATTTACTACTCTACTTCATCCTTTCACTTGTTAATGAAAAAACTGAAAATAAGGATTCATAGATACACATGACTTATTTAACCTCATTAGGTGGCAATCATTCAAGAGGCATATACTTCTGCAAGGAGATAATATTTTCAATCTATTATATCAAGGACTACATTTGGGTACTTCCTACTTTACCGTATATGATGGTCTATTCAATTCCATAACACACATTTTGCATTGGGACAAAGTAATCAGATCCCTCTATTCTTTTTCCACTGGAACTAAGGTAACCTACCTCAAGGGACACTATTCTAATCTCTCTCTCTCTCTCTCTCTCTCTCTCTCTCTCTCTCTCTCTCTCTCACACACACACACACACACACACATGCGTGCATGTGCACACTAGAATGATATTGAGTTTTAAATGTAGCACAACGCTCAATGACAATCACATTGGGATAACCGAGGATGTTCGTCTGACTTAAGAATATGCATTATTTTTTACTTAATGTGTGTTTAAGGCACTGTGTGTAAGTAGCTAGGGTTTCTTTTACAAGTGCAGTGGTGTGGTCGAGTAGAATTGTAACGATATTGATGCAACCCACAATGAACAAGAAGTGAAAAGAAGTGACACAAGAAAAATGAGGATCACAACTATCCTATGAAACCGATGCCCAAAACAAATTATAGTGCCTAGGAGGCCCTCTCACATTCTAGGTGCACACGTCCTTAAGATCGTCACATTCCAAAATCAGAGACAAAGATCACATAGTCTATAATACACCCTTCTAAATCAGTCTCAAGCCCAAAATCAATTCAGCCCTACGAAGGTAAGTTGAGTCATTCTAAAACCATATCTATAACTCTTGCCTTTACTTTGTTAACTTAATCTTACATATTTATCGCTATATCTATCTTATTAGTAGTTTCCTTACTTTAGATTTTAATTTAATTAAATCATTTGGTGAACCCACTCCTTCTATGGACATGATTGTATCTTTCATGGCTTACCACATAATTGATGTCAATCCCTCCCCATTTTACATTCACGTTCAAATTAGTAATATCCTTGATAAGTGTGATCTAGTTGATCATGGATATAGTCTTAATGTATGTAACATTTCCTTTAAGCATCAAATCATACTTTCTATCCGACTTGGCTCGATAATGAGCCCCATTTAAAGGTGTCACGATGGTCGTCAATAAGGCTAAGGAACGATTCAGGTTTATGACCGTAGGAAATTTTGCAAGAATAAGGCCGAACATTGACTTTGTCAGGGATTGGTACATAAGGAAATGGGGCTGCAATGTTGAGGTTTGTGCTCTTACAGGTGAAGGTTTCCTTTTGTTGTTTCAAAATGAATCAAATTTGATTAAGGTCGCAAGAGGGTCTTTGGTTCTACAGAAGTCTTTCCTTTCCCTCTATCGTTGGAGACCTAGATTGCTTCAAATATTCACATTGCACCCTTTCTATTTGGATTCGGCTCTCGGAACTCCCCTTTGATTCTTGGGATCTTGAAGTCAAGTGTTTCTAGGGATTTCTCGATCCATGGGTGGATTAATAGCTATGATCTAGCTACAAAATCTAGATCCAGACTAGCCTTTGCTAGGATGTGTATCAATGTCCCTAAGAGACACATGGTTAAAAAAATAATAACCCTAGAGTCATTGCACATGAAATGGAAACAAATGATTTGAATCGATAAATTAAAAATTATTTGTGAAATTTTTTGAAGGGTTGGTTATGATTCTAAGAATTATGTTCATGGTGAGAACCGAACATGTTGGAGTCTTATGCTCCCTACAATAGTTGGGTCACCATGTTTTAGGAAGATGATGCAGAGGCGGAGGATTCAGATTCGTTGTTGACACTGTGTGGGGAAGCGAGACTGGGGATGGAGTGGAGGAGACAGCTTATGATGGCAACCCGAGAATTGCGTTAAAACGTGGAATAGAATGTGCAACGGAAAGGGGGCAATGGAGCCAAAGGAGGAAGGTGAAAATTGGAACATTGGAAAGTCATTCGTGAACTTTGGGAGGAGTGATTTAATTCAAATTTCAAATTTAAAAAAACATTAATGCTTATGACTTCGATGGTATTGTTTATGTCCTTGTGATGACGTGGAGGTTGTGTGTGGAATGGGTGCTTCCCGGGATGGGACAGGGTCATACTCTTTCTCACAACAATATGGAAAATACCAAAGGTGATGTGTGGTTTGGTGTAGCTTCAAGCATCATAAACAATTGGATGTTTTCAATGACAAGATCGAGGTGTTCCTTTGGTTGGGGTCGGGTGATTCTAGTGGTGAGACATCTCGAGATCAATTTGATGAGAGTAGGTGGACTTTGGTCCAACCCAATAAAATTAATTTTGGGCATTTGAAAAGGATGACTTGTAGTCGATCTATGTTCAACGAGGACCATCTTGAGTCATCCCTTCTGTGTCTTTAAGTCATGTTTCTTTATTATTTCTCTCCCTTTTCTAACGATGCTTCCTTTTGGTTCTTCCATGGTTGGCATTCGGGTCACTTGTGACTGGATTCTTCTAGTGTTATCGATCGCTAGTAGAGGCCTCCCCATGTGTTCTTTATTGTTTTATCTTTTCTCCGATGTATATGGGATTTTTGGTTCCCTCAAAACAAAATTTTTACCTAATCTAAAAAAATTAGAATTTCTCGTATTTCCATTCTAACTCCATCTCATCACTATAACTATGGCTTTGATAATACACCTAAGCAAGTATTGGGTGAAATCTATCTACCATATATTGTGGCATATTGCACTATTAATGTTGTATGTCACATTATACCTCATTATTTCCCTTATATTATCCTTCTAGGCCATTATTGGTTACATACTCGTGCATACATTCCTTTATACCCATGTCATAAAGACACAATTCCCTTGCTACACCTTCTTCTATGGATACTACTACAATAGACTAATCACCTCATGTTGTTATTTTCTATGATATTCCTCTTATACATGATGTTGATGATATTACCTACATTGAGCATCCTTCTCCTCTTGGGATACACCCTATTTCTACGATTTACAAGATCAATTTTCTTTTGGGACCCATGATACTCTTCCAATTATGTCTCACTCTCTTTGCACTTCTATATGCATGATTCATTTACTATGGCTACACCTTATCTAATTACATGCATGGTGGAAATACATTCCCCTCTTTCTACATTTTTTCTATGATCATAGGGGCTACTTCATACTACTTTATTACTTCTAATCTTCTCAAATACACCTATTTATTCTTATACATCACATTTATTTGCATCCATCTCTTACCATTGCTTCTAATGAGCATCCTAACATTACATATATTAAACATATTTTGAATCACACATTGATTCTTATGTTCGCAATCTTCCACTATTTCCACTAATTCCAATATTACATCTATTCTATTTTCTCCTAATGGGAACATTCTTCTTGTTTATATAGTTCCTAGTCATCCAACTTGGATCTTAAACTCTATAGGGTTTTCCCCTTGCCATGTTGACATTATTTTCTTATATCTCTTGTGTTTACCAATGTTCTACCTAATCTAGTTTCTCCACATACATGGAAAAACCTACTCTGGATGCTATGATATATGGAATTTCAAATAACAAAGAGGTCATCGCCTCATGCTCATAGATGTTCATCTTCATTAGTAGATCATGGGCCCTTGCCTTCTACTCTCATTGCATAGATCATCTTGGCCTATAAATTTGGGGGAATCCTAATTCCCCACACTACTTGATGATGCACTCTTGTTCTTAGTTTATACTTGACTATTGAAAACATCCCTACATGAATCTAACTCTACACACATACAATGGGGGACATCCTTATTCCTCCATTCTCACTAGTAATCTTTTTGACATATTTGGGTAAGTTTAGCTTGGTTGGGGGACAATTAAGTGGACATCAAATCCTGAATTTTACATCAAAAACAACAAAACATCAAATTTAGTCTTCCACGGACTTGAACCATGCCGAAAAGTAAGAAATATGTCATAAAAATGGTACCATCGGGTATGGGAGACTGTTAGATTTGTAGAAATATTGATTTTAAAGTGAATATAATAGGATAAATATCATTTTATAATTTTTACTAATAGTAGGTATTTAAGAAACTTTTCTCGTGAATGTTTATGTCTACGTTTAAGACTCGCAACTTTTTTCACTTTTCGTAATGTGATAAAACTTATACCACCCCAACCATGCTGAAATTATATACATATTAAAAAAAAAAATTTATTTGATTTCAATATTTTTGATGAAGTTATGGCGGGCAAATGGAAAGTGCTCTCTTTTCTTTATGATTCAAGACCACTTTCATGGAAAAAATCATAAAAATAAAATCCATCCCAAGATAGATAGTGACATCTAACTTCTCACTAAAGGAATATATATATATATATATATATATAATGAATGACTGCAATCTTATAGCGTTTAAAAAAAAATACCAAGTCATTGAATTTTGAGTGTTTAATATAGCTAAACTTGTCCATCTTTTTTTTAAAAAGTAGTTTAGAAAATAGATTCTAGATGCTACGATTGATATTGATATAATTTTTTCTAATTTTGAGTGTATGCATTGCTAATAATCCCTACAAGTTGATGTTATGTTGTTAGTTACAATATGACGTCCACTTATGACCCCTTTTTGTCCCCTAACTTGTCTGCGAGCTTACCCATTTGCACATTAAAACTCCAAAAACATGTTTTATTTGATCTTGATTGGATGTACTCTTGTTTCCTTATATTACTATATGTTGCACCTTTTCTTATCATGTTACTACGGTTCATAGTATTCTTTATCATTTTTTATACACACATGCACGTTTACATGGTATTTTGAGGTGAATGCAAGTCACTTACAGGTTTTTACACAATATATGTTGTTTTTCCTTTCCATTACCAAAGTCCCACAAAGACTCCTGGGGTATCTTCCTTTTACCACTTACTATCAGGTTCTATCATTACAATATTTCACATTTTCATTCCTATATTCAGATCTTACATTGTGGCATATTATTTATCTTTCCTAACATGCTAATAGGTGCTTCATGTGTAGCATTTTCCTTGCATGACTCCTTCTAATCATGGTTATTTGATTTTCTTGTACCTTTTTTGTTAATTTGTATAGGTTATGCCCTTTTTTTTTGTTTTCATCTTGTTTACACAAGTATTAATGGCTTCGATTGTCTTGTGAAATCCTAAGTGGTGTCCCATGTATGCAACCAGCTCCTTGTTGTGTCCTTATTTTTTGTCATATATGTTTTTACTAGTTGTTATTTCCATGTGCATTGTTTATTTATCACTAACACTTGTATGCTAACATGTTATAATTGCTTTTTTTTGCCATGGTAACTACCATATGCAATTCCTATTCCCCCTATAAGAATCCCTATATCAGATATATAATATATCATTTTTAGCCTTCCTCATTTGGGCTCTGTTTACTTTTGTTCATCTCACACATCCCAAATGACTAGGGGAAAACACAAGGTGAACCTTTTCACCCTCACAACAATTATAAACACTAGATACAGAATTAGAGTCAGAGAAAAAAACCAAAAAATAGTTACATAATAGGTCTATGAACAAACTTGGCAAAAAAATACATCCTGGAAGAAACTTCCAAGTACAGCATGGGAATAGTGGATGCTAGTGTCTCACATGGGAACTCATATCCTAGGGGAAAATAGTAACATAGCAATTTTCTTTAAATTGCACATTTATAGTATTCTTTAGTTTCAGTAGCTACACATTCAATTTAAGAATGCAATCAGCCATTACTAATAGGAACTAAATAAGGAACTAACTACATACTCAGGAACCAAAGTAGGAAGAAAATGAGGAAACAAATAAAGAAGTGGTACATAGGGCATAAACATGCCAAAAATATTTCTGGAACAATGTATCACATGAGGAAACTTACAAATTGGATTTATGATCATTTGTAGTGGTACTTATCTATGGGAGAGTATTAATAGTTAGAGGGAAAGGCCTATGATCTCTCCAAATAAACTTTCCCTTGTTGGGGTGTGGATCCTGTTTTGGTCTTCTCAAATCAATGTTAAATTGTTGGAGTATAACGGTTAAGTTCAGAGACTTCAGGAGCATTCTCGCGGTCATCTCGCTAAGATGTTGTTGTGCTATCGCTATTAATATGTTGTTAATTGGTTAACGCGTCATGACAATTTTTCCAAATCGTGGGAAGTTGAAAGGTCACGAATTTCAAACTTTTGGGGTCATCTTTAGGACTTCTTAAAAGTATTTTAATCCTATAAATAGAGATGTTAAGGTATCTTGAAGATATCTTGAGTGTTTAAGAGGTCTTGAGTCTTAGTGATCAAGAGGTTATCAAGAGTGATCAAGGTTAAGAAATTGGGTGTCAATTGGGGTTTAACATTTTTAGAATTTTGTTGTGAGTTCATAATCGAGAGAAGACTGTGAGAGTTATTTTACTCTTGTTGATATTAAAATCTAAGCAAATTCTTGGTGGACATAGCCCACATTGGGTGAACCGCGTTAATTTTTTTTTCTTCTTTTGTGCATTATTTATTTATGTTGTTATATTTCTACAAGTATAATTATGCTATATAATTTCCTATTGTTGTGGTTTGAGGAATTGTTTCCGCATATTTGTTCTCTAATTCTTAACAATTGGTATCAGATATTTGGTGGTTCTTTGTTGAAGTGGTAAATCACAGGGAAAGTTTAGCTTGAGTGGGAGCTATGGCAGATGAGGGAAGATCGAGGGTTGAGAAGTTCAATGGGAAGAAATTTGGTTTGTGGAAGATGCCAATGGTGGATTACTTATATCGAAGGACCTACATGTTTGTTTGGTTGGAAAACAAAGAAACCTATAGCCATGTCGGATGAGGATTGGGAGTTTCGGATAGAAAGGCACTGGGTAATTTGGTTATGCCTTTCATCTTCGGTTGCTTTTAACATATCGCAGAGAAGACCACAAAGGTCTCATGAGTGCATTGGGAAGTTATATGAAAAACCCTCTACCTCTAATATAATATTTTTTATGAAAAAGTTATTTAATATGAAGATGTCCGAGAATGGTTCTGTCATTGCTAATCATTTGAATGAATTTTATACGGTTGTGAGTACGTTAAACTCGATAAAAATTAACTTTGATGATGTGTTCAAAGATTTTTTGATTTTGTGCTCCTTGCCAGATAGCTAGAACAACTTGGTTATGACTGTAAGTAATTCATTCTATAATAATTCAAAGCTGAAGTTTGAGGATGTAATAGGTGTGATCCTAAGTGAGGAAATGCGAAGGAAGAGCACCAGAGATTCTTCTACTTATGGAAATACTTTGATGGTGGAGAGCAGAGGGAAAGGTAACCGTGGGAAGTTGAATGATCGTGGAAGGTCAAATTCCAAGAGTAAGTTAGAATGTTGGCACTATGGGAAGGTTGGTCATGCTAAGAAAGATTGTTGGGCTCTTCAGGATAAGAAGAACAAGGAGGAAACTAAAGAGGTAAATTTGGCAGCAGGTGATGTTTGTCACCCTGGGGTGCCTTAATTATTTCTTTAGATAATATTGTTGAATCTTGGGTGTTAGATTCAGGGTCTTCTTTCCATGCCACCCCACATAGACATTACTTTACTGATTTTGTTCAAGGGGATTTTGGACATGTATATCTTGGTGATGATGAACTATGCAGAATAGTAGGGAAAGGTTGTGTTCAGGTGAAAATGTAGATTGGGAACACATGGCTACTCAAGGACATCATACATGTGCCTAAGTTGAGGTGGAACTTGATATCAGCGAGTCACCTAAGTAGTGATGGTTGTACGGTCATTTTTACAATGAATTATTTGAAGGTTACCAAGGGAGCTCTTGTGGTTGCAAGAGGTAAGAAAACTGGTACTTTGTATTTAACCAATGGTGGTGATTATTGTAATTTAGTTGCTACATATGAAGATGTAACTTTGTGGCACCAGAGACTCGGTCATATGAGTCATAAGGGAATGCAGATTATAAAGGATAGGTTTCCCGGATCAAAGGAGTTAGATTTGGACTTCTGCCATGGGACTATATTTATGGGAAACAAAAGTGGGTGAGATTACTCAAGGTTAGACCTACTAGGAAGGAGGGTAAGTTGGAGTTAGTGCATACAGATGTATGGGATCCAAATAAGGTAAACTCTATTCGTGGTTTATGTTAGTATGTCACTTTCATTGATGATGTAACTAGAAAATTTTGGGTATATTGCATTACGAAAAATCTGATGTGTTTGAAAATTTCAAAAGATGGAAAGCCTTGGTTGAGAATGAAACAGTCTCAAGTTGAAATGTCTCAGTTGGATAATGGAGGGGAGTATTATAGCAATGAATTTATTTATTACTGTTTGGTAAATGGGATCCGCAAGAAAAGAATAGTTCCAAATACTCCATAGTAAAATGGAGTGTCGAGAGAATGAACAGACAATCATGCAGCGATGTCAGTGCATGAGGTTACATGTGGGGCTGCCACTCATGTTTTGGGAAAAAGTGGTAAGCACAGTTTTTTATATGATTAACATAGGACCCTCTATGGCTTTTGATGGAGGTATACCTGAGGAGGCTTGGTCTAGTAAGAAAATCGATTACTCATTTATTAGAGTATTTGGATGTGAGGTATTTGTTCACATTGATAAAGATGATAGGACCAAGTTAGAGGCTAAGTCTTAGAAATGCACCTTTGTTAGATATAATGAAGATGACTTTGGTTTCTTTTTGGAGTCTTAAAGAAAAGAAAATATTTCAGTCTAGAGATATTGTCTTTAATGAAAAATCCATGTATAAAGATCAGTTGTAGGAATAGAAAGAGGAATAAAGGAAATAATACATAGTGATAGAGGAAATTATGGACAACAAGGTGTCTAAGGGGCTGGTTTAGGCACAACATGTTCAAGCACACCGATTCATGTACCTACTCATAAGGAACCCCAAACTTCTAAGGTGAGAAGGTCTTCTAGGGTAAGAAGGGAACCTAAACAATTTACTCCATCTTCAAATTATTTATTCCTCACCGATAGTGGAGAGCCGAGTGCTTTGAGGAAGCGGTGCGGTGGATGCCATGAAGAAGTGGGAGCATGCCATGGATGAAGAGAATAGATCTCTTATGTAAAATTAGACTTGGGATTTGGTGGAACCACCCGAGGGCAAGAGAGCATTGCAAAAAAAGTGGGTGTATAGAATCAAAGTGGAAAATGGAGGCAGGAAATTATATAAGACCTGTTTGGTGGTCAAGGGATTTGTATAGAAGAAAGGTATAGACTTTGATGAAATTTTTTCTCCTGCTGTTAAAATGACTTCTATTATGACTGTTCTTGGTTTATTTGCAGTACAAGACCTGCACTTAGAACAGTTGGATGTGAAGATTGCATTCCTTCATGGTGATTTGGAGGAGGAATTTTACATGTAGCAGCCATAGGGTTATGAGGTCAAATGGAAGGAGAGGTTAGTGTGCAAATTGAAGAAGAGCTTGTATGTCCGAAACAAGCTCCACAATGTGGTACATGAAGTTTGATGGTTTTATGCGGGGAGAAGGGTTACTCCAAGTGTCACTCAGACCATTTTGTGTACATCAAGAATTTTCTTGATGGTAGTTATATTATTTTTTGCCTGTATGTGGATGATATGCTTGTTGCAGGGTAGAACATGTAAGAAATAAAGTTACTCAAGAAGCATCTAGGTGACTCCTTTGCTATGAAGGATTTGGGGGTAGAAAAAAAAATCCTTGGTATGAGAATAGCTCAAAACAAGAAGGAGAGGAAGTTGGTATTATATCAAGAAGAGTACATAAAGAAGGTCTTGGAGAGGTTTAGTATGCAGGATGCTAAACCGGTTAGCACTCCTTTGGCAGTCACTTTAAATTATCAAACGAGCAGAGTCCCAAGACTAAGGAGGATAGAATCTGGATGTCCAGTGGTACCATACTCATCAACAGTTGGTAGCTTGATGTATGCTATGGTATGCACTAGGCCTAACATTTCCCATGCAGTGGGAGCAATGAGTGGGTTTATGAGTGATCCAAGTAGAGAGCACTGGCAGGAAGTAAAGTTGATCCTTTGATATTTGAGAGGGACCATGGGAGAAGCATTGTGTTTTGGTGGATCAAAAACTACATTACGTGGCTATGTAGATTCGAACATGGCAGAGATTTGGACATCGAAGGATAATGACAGTTATGTATTTACGGTTGGTGATACAAATTGTGAGTTGGATTTCACGATTAAAGGTGTGGCTTTGTCAACCACAAAGGCTAAGTATGCTATTGCCACGAAGCAAGCAAGGAGATGATTTGGATACGAGTTGCTTGATGAATTGGGTCATAAGCGGGAAGTTTGGATACTACAAACCGATACTCAAATTGCTATTCATTTGGCGAAGAAATCTGCTTTTCACTCTAGGACGAAGCACATTCGGTTGAGATATCATTTCATTAGGAAGCTTTGCAAGAAGATAAGTTAAAGTGGAAAAGATTCATACCGGTAAGAATCCTACAAATATGATGACCAAGGTAGTCACAAGGGATAATTTGAAGTTGTGTTCAACTTTGATTTGCCTTCATGGTTGATAATGAAGGGTTAAGAACTTTGCTCAATGGAAACAAAGTGTCCAAGTGGGAAATTGTTAGGGTATGGAGCCTGTTTTTGGTCTTCTCAAATCGGTGTTAAAGTGTTGGAGTTTGAACGGTTAAGTTTTGAGACTTTAGGATTATTCTGTAGTCTTCTACCGTGATGTTTTTGTACCATCATTTTTATTATGCTATTAATTAGTTATTAACGTCGTGATGCTTTTACAGCCATGGGAAGTTTAAAGGTCGCAACTTTTAAAATTCTAGGGTCAGCTTTAAGAAATCTTAAAAGGATTGTAATCCTATAAATAGAGGTGTTAGGGTATCTTGAATATATCTTGAGTGTTTAAGAGGTCTTGAGTCTTAGTGATCGAGACGTGATCAAGAATGATCAAGGTTAAGCAATTGGGTGTCAATTGCGGTTTAGATGTGGTTTAGCATCTTTGGAATTCTCTTGTGAGTTCGCAATCGAGAGAAGACTGTGAGATTTATTTAACTCTTGTTGATAATAAAATATGAGAAATTTCTTGATGAACGTAGCCCACATTGGGTGAACCACGTTAAATCTTTTCTTGTCTTCGTTTGTGCATTATTTATTTATGTTGTTATATTTCTACAAGTATAATTCTACTATATAGTTTCCTACTCTTCTTGTGGTTTGAGGAATCCTTTCTACATATTTTTTCTCTAATTCCTAACATCCCCGACTAGTAATAGGATTCCTAAATCTAAATATTAGCAAAAAGATGGTCAAATCCCTAGTTTGGAGATAGATTATAAAATTCTTTGTATTATTCTAACCAACTCCTAAGCAACAAGTCTACAAGAAGGAACAAATTTATACCACTTTCTCTTTCATCATTTCAAATGTAATCTAGCCCCTTGGTTTACTTTTTCCAATACACACTTCCAAATATAAATATTTATCAAGTTAAATTTTCATTGTATTTACCATGAGCATTGACTACACTTGTTTTCTTTTTAAAGTGATATCATATCTCAACAAAGGAAAAGGACACAAGAAACTATGAAGCAAATCTCAAGCACACTACAGTAAAGATGATATTACAAGTAACTACATGCACACATCAGTATCACTCCATATATGTAAAGATCACATCTAGGATCCTTACCATTCCCTTAGATTTCCACGGTACACATTTTGCACTTTTCCATTTTACACGCTCATGGGCACAATATTCTTTCAAATCCCCAAGTTTTGAGCATGCAAAATGAGTAAGTCCCAAGGAACAAGGTTGGCACACACAAGGGGAATTACAGAAGAAAGGTTCTTGAGGACACACAGACGAGGAGGATAGTGTTTGCACACTAAAGACATAAAGGTAAGGATTGTGTGCAAAGGAGTCAACACTTAGCTGATTTTAGATGTGGATCTAAAAATAGACTTGGAGTGTCAGACAAGAAAGGTTTTGAAGATAAGGTTGAAGCATGAATATTTTTGGTTCAATAAATTTCTATTTTGGATACAAGAAATACCAAGTGACATACATAGTCCCAACTAATAATAGGATCTAAACTAAGAGTTAATTGTAGTAGATATATTGTTAGAGTGCTTGCATGATTTTTGTACTTATCTTATACCGACACATGGATATTCCTAGCAAGAAAACTATTTTATAGATGTATGGGAAGTGAAGGGAAAGTCCCCAACCCTAGATGTGTTGGATATGCATAGATTAGGATGACCACTTTTGTATTAAAATTATATCTGGAATATGTGCACGCATGAATCATGGTGACACTTATATGTATGTAAACAGTTTCTGTGTTTTACAATACTTAATATAATGGATCTTTGTGGCTGGATATTGGTTGTAAACATCTCTATTACTAGTTCTTGCATGGTGGATTAAATATTGATACTTGTATGAGTTAGTCTTAGGCTTATGATCTAGATCTAACTTATATTATGTAATATACTTGAACTCTCATTATATATATGGAATATATATGTGTTCATCATGCTAACTCCTTGATATATCTCACATAAAAGAGGGACTTGATACCCTTGTGTGCCTCATGTGAGCACTCAGGTTCATCCTAGGTGATGTGTCAGCATGCCTTGGGGTTTTGGTGGGTAAAATATGACTACATTTTGGTTCCATTATTAGAACTCTTTTGAAGCCATTACAAGGATGGTGCATGATGGAAACATACCAAATCAATTTGGACACTGTTGAAAGTTGGGTAGAGAATTTGGAGGACAAGTTTGCACAAAGATACAACACTGGACCTGAATTTAATGCACGCATGTGGGTTGAACATAACCCTTATCATGATCTCTATGAGACATTCTTTGCCTATTTTCCTATAGAGTTGTATGAGTGGCTGGTAGGATATGCATTAAAGAGAAATTGGAGGTATAGAACTCTTGTTTGGATGCAAGAAGATTATCATAATTTGAATGATGTTGATTTACCTTGGACACATGTTGTAGATCACTAGTGGAGTAGTGTCTTGAATAGCTATATATTGGAGTATGTTGTGTCTACTTATTCATGTCTATAGGTAGCTAAGTTCCAATTCTTGCACGATCCTAGAGGATATTTTTGGGTGTTATCCCTTGGTGATTAAAATCTTGATGGTAACACTAGATTTTGAAGAGAAAATTATGGCTAGCATAACCCCACCACCGCGAAAGCAGGAGTAGGTGTGGTGAAAGATGGTGGACCCTGGCAAAGCATAAAAGAAGAGAAAAGAAATGCATCTTAAGTTTAATGAGGCACATGAGAGGGATTTGGAGAAGCAATGTGAAGTTGCAGAATGAATGGCGTTGTGGAGAGAGATGGCTCGTGAAGGATTTATAGCTCATACAAAGGACATAAAGTTGGAGCATCGAGAACTACCCTTTTTGGGTAAGCATGGCAAAGAACCTTCTTCAACCTAAGATAAGATCATGCTTTGATGGAAACTACATGGATTGTGTGCCTGATTTTGGTCCCTCCTTGTGACTCCAGCCCTTGCCCTTGGTTTTCTAATTTTTATGATAGTCATTACTAAGCAAGCTAGTGTCAGTAGTAGAGTAGTAATAGATAGAGTTAATTTACCATCAAGTTCAGGAGTTAATCAAGTAGCTTATTCATCTATGATGGGGAAAACATCTTCTATATTATTTGGAGGTCGATTGGAGGTTATTTTTCTAGCGAGTCATCAGCATAGAACATGGGCGCGTAGAACATTAGTATTGCATCTAGAAGTAGCACAACTTCACAAAGCTGTAGGTGTTCGGCTTTTAGTACAACTATTGGAAGATAAGGCATGACATCCTCGGTCTAATGCCCACCACGGGAGGTGGATCAAGAGGATCTAGTGGATTTGGTTTTTTTAGGGGTGGAGGGAACACATGAGAATATATATGATTTAGGCCTGGTTAGAATGGTCCGCACCAACCCCAGCAGGTATATTATGAGATGTATCTTCATCTCCCAATGTACACTGGCATTGAAGATGTCACATAGCATGTTCATATGTGTGAAATACTATGGCGTGCCAAAGACATTATATCCCAAGAGTGCAAAGCAAGTCAGTTTGTAACTATGTTGTAGGGTCGTACGCATAGTTTATATAAGAAGTTTGATATGAATCAGACTTGTTTAGATTACACCACGTTACATGATTCTTTCTTAGCAGAATTTCATATACCTAAGTTTGAACAGAAGAGCATTAGAGCATTGAAGGATATCAAATAGGGCATGGCTGAAAGTGTAAGGGAATATGATGTCTTTTTAAGACTTTGTTATCAAATTTATCTTATGATATTCATCCTAGTCAGCATGCACAATGGTTCATTAGTGGTTTGATAACCCCATTCTAGGAGGGCACTCTCACACAATAATTTTACATATCCATGTGAATCCCTTGAGGAATCTCTATGCACTGAGGCCATTGGTAGTGTGGACACTAGAGTGAGTCCCTTTTTGGAGGTGCAAATTTTGTCAATGGAAAAATAGTTAGAAAAATTGTCATCCAATTCAACACGTGAGACACACAGTGGGTTGTGGTGTATAGATTGTGAAGTAGAGGGTAATACCAAGTATAGTTTCCCTCATATATCAGGGCACGTCATGTTGGTGAATTGCGAAATATGTCATTTAGATCATGATTCAAGAAATTATCCTTTATTGCAGCACGCCATTAGGAAGAACATGTCATGTTACTGTAATATTATCAAATCACACACTAATGAAATTGAGAATATTAGGTTGATTGATCAAATTCATGAAGCAATTGATATGAGTGTGCGAAAGACAAAGTGTTGAAAATACATCCGAGAAAAGTGATAATCGTGGTCAGAATATGAATAATAATGAAGGGAGTTATGATGGAGGCGGTCCAGGTAGAGGTTACTACGGAGGATTTAGATGTCGAGGTCGCGGGCATATAATAATTGAGTTCCCCGTGGAACTCTGTTATACATGCGGATCTCCTAGTCATTACAGAATGAATTACCTCAAAACATCATTTTATCTTTTTACGGAAAGTACCATAGTTATGAAGAGTGCCTGATTTATATGAGGACCTAAGAAAGAAGAATATGAAGGATAAGGGCATAGGGATGGTTAGAGTACAATGCATTATGGGAGATAATAGATGCCCACATTAGAACCTAGTTTAGATATGATACATGTGTTAGTGACTACTCACACTGAAGCTACACATGCCCATGAGGTTCCCAAATAGAATCATGTTATTACAAAGAAGGAGGTTATCAATGCAAAGTATCCTGACCCTGCACATCAGAAGGAAGTGTATCAGGAATCTATGGAGGTTATCAGGAATTTTCTAGGTGAGATAAAATTTTTGAAGGAGAAGTTGCAAAAGATAGAACATGCAAATGTAGTTGTGCTGCCCTGCACAGAGATGTGGATAACATTAAGGAGGTCTTTAAGTTGTAGCGTGAAGAGAACATCATTCTATTGTTAGGGGAATGGCTGAAAGAAAAGGTACTACTCATTGAGGATGAGCGTAGAAGATAGATATTGCATGTCAAGTTACAATATTATAGTATTGATTATGATAAAGAGATTACGTTGAATGCAGTTGTTAATGGGTGGATTTTAAGTAACATCTTGATTGATACAGTGTGGAAGTGAATGTACTCACTTTGGATGCATGGATACAGATGGGGAGACCACCATTACATCCATCTTTGAATGTGTTGTTCATGGAAAATAGGACTAAAGCCATAGCCTGTTGGAGTTTTGAAAGATGCCACTATTACAATTCAGGGGGCCAAGTTTACTGGTGATTTTGAAGTCTTAGCACTTGCAGAAGTAGATAGTTTTCCAGCATTACTTGGGCACCCCTGGTGTTATGCAAATAATGTTGATCTCGATTCAATAAGGGTTATATCAGCTTTGAAAATAAGAAGGAGCGTGTGATCATCCCTTTGACAGATGGAAAGGTTGTACCTTATGTAGAACCTTTGAGTGAAGAGGATATAAAAAAATTATGTGCGCACCATTAGGGATCCTGAGATGCTGGAGCCATCAAAGGAAGGAGTAATTTAATGGGGTAAGAAGTCAGTAGCACTACCAATATGTGTGCATAAGTTCTACCTCACCTTGCGATGTTGGGCACGCATATGGTATGTCTATAAAGAGTTTAATAGAGTAAAACTAAATTGGTTAGAGTTGACTACAGGTATGATTCATACCTTTGATTACTTTTCTACTAAACCATGTGTCAATAAAGCCTTGCGAGATAATGAAGTGCTTGACTATTGGAGATAATGCAAAAGATGAATAACTCATTCAGGAGTTGTTGGGAGAATCAGACCTTGAGGCACGATTTTAAGAAGAGGATACTGATGAAGAACAACTTTGGTGCACTTGATTAGGAAAGGAAAAAGGCAAGATGGTTTATATAATATATGATGAAGAGGTCAAGAACTTGGATGTTGATCACATTGTGGGTACGCACGAGGTCATGGATAGTGCAGATGAACAGGCATGTGCGAACCATGAGCCTATGATGATAAAGAAGGTCAACATTGGAACAAAATATGAACCTAAGGATGCTATCAGTGGTGATTATTGGTCTTATTTAGAGGTTGTTAATATTACTGATCTGATGCGTGACTTCTAAGATTATTCCCCTAGAGGTTATCATGAATTGAAAGTAGTGCATGAATCTTTGGACAAAATGAGGATCAAGTTTAAGGAAGGTGTGCGACCAATTAGGTAGAGGCCTTATAGGATGAATCCTAACCTGCACATCAAAGTTAAAGAATAAAGTGACAAGATGCTAAAATCTGGAATCATTGAACCCATTGAGGAATCGAATGCATTAGCCCAATGGTGATAAGTATCAAGAGTTATGGCAGGATGAGGATCTGCTAAGGTTACTAGGAATTAAATTTTGTTTGTGTTGTAGATCCTTTACCCACACCTTTTATAGAAGATATCTTGGAGGAGGTGGAAGGGTGGAAGATCTACTCCTTTATTGATGGGTTCTTTAGATATCATAAGGTTTGGATTGCTAAAGAGGATCAAGAGAAAACAACTTTCACCACTAAATGGGGAAGTTTTACATACACAGTTATTCCTTTTGGGTTGAAGAATGCGCTGCAAGATATTTTTGTGGATTGTTGTGCAAGCATTTTAGGATTTCATACATAAGTTCTTCTAGTTTTAATTAGATGATTGGACTATTTCTAGGCTACTTAAACATTGTTGTGACAATCTAATACTTATGTTTGAGAGGTACATGTATCCGAGAATCTCTCTCAACATCAAGAATTGCATATTTGGTACAACCTTTCGAACTCTTTTGGGGCATATCATATGTAAGGAAGTGTAGTGCTCACTTCCCTTTGACACCTTTTGATGTTGATCATGATACTGCTGATTATATTATGGACATGATTATGGACCTTATTATAGTATGATGTTAGATGTTAGATCATGGATTATTTTTGACTTGATTCAGTTATGATGCATGATGATTATTAGAGACATTTTGGATATTGATGTTGATATATTGTTTAACATGGTTATATTATGGATTTTGTTCGGATGAGTGATATTTGAATATTGTGAGTAGAACTAGAAATGGAAATTATTTGATGGTGATATAGTTGTGAATAAAATTGCAAATGATCTTGTTGGTTTCTTGGATGTTGTTGTGATTCATTTATCTAAATGATCTTGGAATTTTATTTATATTATTTTGGATGTTCTAATATGGCCACGAGGTCGAAGGAGGTATTTGTGTTTTGCAGGTTAAAATATCACAACAAACATCGGGGATTGGAGACCAACCACATTGGAATTCTAGATGAATTCAACAAGGTCACCATGGCAACTAGTATTTGTTTGTGTGTGTTAGGGATTCCCATGGGGGATCACCTTTAAATGTGACCAAGGGGTTATGTGTTTTTATTTATTTGACCCTTTTGTTTAATGTTGCATGTGTTTATTTTGTGATGCATTTGCCCCTTTCTTTATTTATTAAATGTTGTATTAATATTGTGGGTAAGCATGTTGTTAATATTAATTAAATAAAATATGTCATAAGAAAGTAATTAATATAGTTGTTGGCCTTGAATTAAATTGTTGTAAGTGATGTGTAAGTTAACTTTTGAGTGTGAAACACTTCATCTTCTTGGAAATTCGAATTTTCCTTGAAGGTTGATTTTGGAGGCTTGTGGGACAAGTTAAACTTGTCTCATACCTCTTAAATTCATTTACCAACCATACCTATGGTTGGAGAGTTGAAATTTGACTTTTATAATGCTTTTTGAGAAGGAAAATTGTAAGTTTTAATTGCACTTTTCTTACATGATTTAATTTCAGTCCTTTGGGGTGTGGGTTGGATTTGAGTGTGTAAGTAAACTGTCATTTTATTCACCCACCTATTTATTATGCATTGGAGAATGAAGTTGACTTTTGGGGTTGGGGTTGAGGATGTGTGATGTGACATCCTACATGGATCCACCTCATCCTCTTCCCTTCCCTCTTCTATAAAATTCAAATTCCTTGCCTTGTTTTGGGTTGCTTCACCTTGGAGACTTCATTCTTGGGTGAATTCTTTTGTTATTTTGGAGCTCTTGCTTTGAAGAAGTTGGAAGATTTTTGCATGCTTGTGCTTGGCTGATTTGGATTGCTTTAATTGTGATAAAGCTTGTTGTTTTGGAACTTGGAACAACTCCATCATGGAGAGGTAGGATCTTGGCTCTTGAAATGCTTCCTTTTTGTTTATGAAAATTTTAATGTGTGAATGTTTTGGCATGTTTGTGGGTTGTTGGGTAGATGGCCTAGGAATGGTGTAGGAGAAGACTATGGGGTTTATTTTGTGGGAGGCACAAGTGTGTTTTAGGGAGGTATAAGGGAGGATGGAATTGGGATTTGGGTTCCACCTTACAAAGAAATAGCTTGCATTTCTTTACTCGTTATGGGGTGTCATAAGAGGTTGGGGAGGCATAAGGAAATGTGAGGAATAAGGGGTACTTGGGGAGGCATAAGGAATGTCAGGGTTTTGATATACTATAATTTTTCGGTTTGTAATTCAGGTGGTGAATCCCATTTCCCCTTTTGGGAGGCATAAGAAGCATCCCCATAGTTTCTTGATCCTTTGGCTTCGCTTGATAAAGCCTTAGTATTGTTTGTCATGTTATAATGTAGTTGTAAACTACATTTTGTTTTGGGTCCGTGTTTTATCGTGAAAATATTTCTTGTGTGGTTGTGGAAGCTTATTGTTTCCAGGAGTTGGATCACATCTTTTATTGCATTATGGTTGGGGCTCGGGGGCCAATGGATAAAGATGGATTCTCCTCTTCATTGGATGTCTTGGTTGGGTGGAGATCATTTCCTTTCCCCTACTCTTATTGTGATCACAATTTGGAAGAATGAAAAATACACATGTTGTTGTTTTGGAGCTGAGAAAAAGACACTTTGACAATCCCTTGTGAAATAAAATCTTATTGTAGCCCTTTCTCACTTTGAAGTGGATGATATATATATTAATTGTAATGGAAAGATACTTTGTATTGACAATGAAAGTTGAAATTCGAAATGTAAAAGAGTTATACTCGGTATTCTATTTTTGGAAAGAATGTGAAAGAATGATATGTATTTTGAAATCAAATGGAAAGGAAGTTGTAAGAGTTTCATTTGAATTAATGGAAGTGTTTTCCTTGTTCATATGATATTATTTCCATTGGAAATCTATGTTTAACATGCACTATGAAATCCCTGTTTGGAAAGTGGAAAAGTGAAACACATGAGGAGAAAATGTATTATTCTGCCTTGTTTATAATATATGATTTTGGAAAGAATAGAAACTACATTCTTGTTTTAATATTTGATTGAAAGAAATAAAACTATTTATGACCAGCATGGAATGAATTTAATGTTTTATTTCATGGCAAAAGAGATAGTTAATTTATGTTCTGTAAATATATACACTTCTTTCATTCACTGTATACTTTGTAAAATTCCTTTATCAAATGTTCAAATAACCCCGTAAATAGATAAGAGGCAAATGAAATAATCAATTGGACTTAACGAGGACAAAATGATCCCAAACCAAACTAAAAACACTTAGGAAATGTCTTGAAAATCTTCTAGTTGAGCCAAGGAAAATCTGCAGGCTTTTTGCTTTGTAAAAAAGAAACTTGTAATTTCAAAATGTAGATCAAACCAAAAATTTTACACTTTCTATATATCCTAACACTTTCTTAATGGAAACCTCCATGTTTTTTTGACATGTTGAAGGAGAAAGAATGACAAATTTGAACAAAATTTTATAAGTTAAAATTACCAGTTTGCATTGTAAAAGCCTACAATTTTTTTGTGAAATTGACCCCTTAAACTTTATCAAAATCAAAATTTAATGATTCATGTGTAAAGAGGACGTCGAGAGATTTCCATAAAGTCCTCGTTTTCCTAAAATTGAGCTCTCTATCAAATGTTATGGCCTTCGAATATTTTCTTCACTAGGCATCAAAAAAAAAAGAAAAATTGGGAAAAATTCCTTGGCAGGCTCGCGGGCCCAAATTTTTTCCTTAGCGCTCGGAAAATTTTGGGAAAATCTTCCAAATTTTCCCCACCACCCTGTTAGCCTGCAGCTAATCAGAGGTTTCCATGTGGCACCACGAGGTGTCAGTGGAGGGCTGATCCCTTTTCAACTTAGTGCTTCCGAGAAAATTTTAGGAAATTTTCAAATTTTCCCTCTGCTCCACCGGCCCATAGCTAATCGGGATCTACCACATGACATCACAAGGCAACGATGGAGGAGTGGGTCCCTTTTTTCCTTTCAGATTATTTTGGGAAAATTTTCAAAATTTTCCCCACCACCGCACCAGCCATACCTAAATAGGAGCTACCATGTGGCATCGTGAGGTGCGGCCGGAGGCACGGTGAATATTACCCTTTTATCCCTTTGGGGTGTTAAACAAAATTTTTCTCCCACCACCCCGCTTTCCCCGCATTGGCTTAGGAGACGCCACGTGTCCCTCATGGACTTGTGGGAGCGCGGGTGCAAAGGTGGCTTTCCGCCCCTTGGGAAATTTTTCTCCCCATGGCCCACAAACCCACCCATGGGAAAATTTTCCTCCCGTGGCCCGTCGACCTGCCCTTGGGGAAAAATTTCTCCCCTGGGCCCACAAGCCTGCTCTTGGGAAAAAATTTCACCCCAAGGCCCACTAGCCCATAACTTAAGAAATATGAGGAATTAGGAGGACTTATTTATATCAATGGAAAGGTGAGAAAATTTCCTATCCAATGAAAATGATTTAGGGAAATTTTGAATGTGTTAATTTTGAGAAAAATCAAGTTGAATATTTAAGCCTATTAGAGAGTGGGTATGGTGAAGAATTACCCTCTGAACCTAATTGAACTTTCTAACCCTAAATTTTGGACCTTGTGACCTCTAATAATTGTTGATTAAAGAAAAGTATATTCTAGTAGATTAGAATTGATCTAGAACCTTGTTTGTGACAATTGTTGTCTTGTAACCTAGTTGAAGACTCTTTTGAACTAAAAAATTATTCCATAATTTTTCCTAACTAATCCTAGGTTGTTCTTGAGTCTCACATGGGTTGTTTTAGAGGGCATCACGGGAAGGCTTGTTGGTGGATCCCGCTAAGATTGTTGTTATTTTGGGATTAGAGGAGCCTACTAACCAAATGAAGTGTGCGGGTTCCTTGGACATATAGGGTACTACAAAATGTTCATTAAGGGTTATACCAATATTTTGCACCCTTGGAAGAGTTATTAAAGAGAAAGAGTAAGTTCCATTGGGATGAGGCGCAAAAACACATCTTTGGAAAATTCAAAGAAAGACCTTCCTTTGTGCCTATTTTGTGTTTTCCCTCATAGACCAAACCCTTTCATGTGCATGTGGATGCCTTTGGCATGGCCATTGGCACAATATTAGCAAATCCTAGAGAGGGTATTGTAGATCACCCTATTTGTTTTGCAAGTAGGAAATTGACACAGACCGAACAAAACTACACAACTACAGAGCGCATAGGCATGTTGATGATTTATGTGTTGCATAAGTTTAGGAAGTATTTGTTGGAAACTCTATCTATCTTCTATATAGATCACATGGCATTGAAGTATTTGGTCAATAAGCCCATTTTTCAAGGGTGCATATGCAAATGGATTCTTTTATTCTAGGAATTTTACTTTACGATTATGGTGAAACAAGGAAAGAGCAACTCAAAGCACCAGATCATTTATCTAGGATTAGCTCGCGTGAGGATGTGTAGAACATTGAGGATATAATGTTGGATGCACATTTTTATAGTTGAACCGTGTGCCCTCCGATTTGGAAGATATTACAATATTTTTGCATAATAGTGTGGCACTTGAAGGCATGAAGGACTTGGAGAAGAAAAAAATTACTATACGCCTCACGCCCTATATGCTGATAGGTGGAGATATTTACAAGTTAGGTCGTGATGAGGTTTTTCACCAATGTGTACTTGAACATGAGTGCCTTGTCATTATAAAAGATGTTCATTGTGAAATTGCAGGTGGTCACCATGCATGAAATGCCACCTTGTGCGCAAGATTTTATTGGCGGACTGTGGTGATAAACAATTTGTAAGGATTATATAGATTATTGCAAGGTCAATGACCATTGTTGACACCTTGGAAAACCTAGGCATAGAGATGAGATGCCTTTGCTACTTATTGTTAGTGCGAGAACCTTTTGAAAAATGGGTAATTGACTTTGTGGGTCCTATTTCCCCACATGCGCACAAGAATGGATCGCACTACATTATAACTTGTATAGATTATCTTACAAGGTGGGCGGAAGCGGTGTGCTAGAAAGGATTACATAGAATCTACTTCAACATGGTTCTTGTGGGAAAACATTATCAGTAGATATCGATGTCCATTGATTCTGACAAGTGATAGGGGCACACACTTTTTGAATGAGACTATGAGGATCTTATTAGCTGAGTTTATGGTGACGTATCACAAGACAAGCTTGTATCATCCATAGGAAAATGGGATTGTTGAGGCCTTTAATAAGAGATTGAACCATACTTTGAAAAATATTTGTGATGTTATATGAAAGAATTGGGATGATAAAGTATTTGATGTACTTTGGGCATACATGATAAATTATAAAAGATTGAACAAAGACGCACCTTTTTAAGTTGGTGTTTGGCACAGAGGTTTTTTTCCCATCGAATTTATGCTACCATCCTTGTGTATTACATGCGTAGGAGGTTTGGATGATGAGTACGCACTTTAATAGCTTAGATGTAGTTGGATGAAAGGTGTGTTATAGCTTGTTGCAGCTGGAAGATAGAAAATGCCAAGCGAAAGAAATGACATGATTGACATAGTAAGAAGAAGAAGATTGAGGTTCGATGTGATGGTTCTTCTGTATGATTCAAAGTTTTTGCACCATCTTGGGAAGTTCCAATTACATTTTTAGGAGTGTATGTGCGACTTACATACTTGATTCAGTGCACTTTAAAGTTATAGGCCTTTGGATGGGACAAGGTTTTCGGCCACTTTAATGGGAGCAGGATGAAGCCCTACCATAAATAAGTCTTTTTGGTGTTTGTAATAAGACAAAATTTCTAGTTAGATTAGATTTCCCTTAAATTATTTCATTTATATGTGTTTCCTTTCAATGTTGTTATGTTTTGTCAACTTAGTTCAAAGTGTTTTGCGTAATAAGCACGGTTTCATGGCAAAAGCTATTAATTTCTTTTCGAGATCATGTGCAAAGGACCACACATACATTTAGTGTGGGGTACAAAGTGCAAACAAAGGAATGCGTATAATAATTGATGTGGACAATGGCTTGAGGAAAATAAAAACCATGAGATATAAGTCCTAAGTATCGAGGGGCACGCATAGAATTGTGATAATGGATCTTGGAAAATAGTAAGGTGTTAAGGAAGATGGTGATAAAAAGGATGATGATAATGAAAAAATCACGTAGAGGAATGAATGCGCATGGTAATGTAAAGTAGGTAGCGGTAGGAAAAACTCGAGAAAAGAACACAGTTATTAATGTACTTCGGTGCTCGAGATCACGTGTAAAGATTTCTGTGGTCATTGTAGTTTTACGCTCCATAATATTACGAAGGTTATGCATATTGGATGTGCGGAGGAAACACGCTTGTGGAGATAGGAAAGGTCATATTTATTATTACGGTGATGGCGCTACGTGAAATGGTAATTAATACGATAAAAAGTGAAAAACTATAAATAGGGGGTCGGGTAAGTTATTTTTACCTTGCGATAAATTGTGGAAGATCTCTTGTGAACTAGGGAATCTTTGTGAATTTGTATGAATGATCGATTACAAAGATGAACACGATCATTTGCAGAGTGGGTTTGTGAAAGAAGTTCCACATGGGTTTTGATGATGTAGTGTGAAAAGAAGTGTTCTCTAGTTAGGGTTTGAAGAACTAGGGCATAGATTATAGAATGGCACAAAGGAGTAAAATTATAAGTTAGAGGCATCGAAATAACTGAAACACAAGGTAGAATTATCAGTTACTCAACCAAGAATGACACCACAAAGGGAAGTAATCATTTCACCCAAGAAGAAGGGCAAGGGAAAACCAGTTGCGGTGGCGAGTTTCAATGAGGAATGGTATTCGGGATGCAATACCCAGATGGGGTATTGATGGGAATGGAGTGGGTGTCCCATGTGCAAAAAATGGTTATAAGTGATTATAACCATCGGACTGATTTAACTAAGAAGGATATGACTTTAGAGCTGGTTTGATCCATAGGTGAAAGAAAAGATGACAAGAAATAGATGTATGATGACTCAGTGTAGAAGACATTGAATAAGGATGGACTTCTACAACTATATGAACTACCATTTTTTGGAAAGCATGAGAGATTGTACCAGTGGCTTATGTCACGTGTACACGAAGACTATTTTTACTTTGTTGGAAGGAGGATGCGCATAAATCCACAGTTAATCTCCAAGTTCACTAGACTCATCTACACTGGAGAGTCAATTGATGATGACTTGGGTGAAAATGAGGCTATCAAAGAAATAATTAAGGAATATGAGTACAAGAAAGGCGGGCGTGCGCCTTTGATATTGCAAAGGTCAATGACCCAGCCATGAAGATGGCTGCGCGCATACTTAAAAAAATTAAATGGATGAGAACAATGGATCCAAGTTAACAAAAGGTGGTTGAATGTATGCAAGAAGATTGCAGAAGGGACCATCTACAACATCTCGACCTTCATTATAGAAGATATCATTGATGTCGCGTGAGATGGAGACAAGATAATGTATGGTAATATTTTTCTTACCATTGTTTTCTCTAAGATTGGAGTGCCCAATGGGCTGAATAATAACATATGGGAGTACCCTAATGAGAACCCCTCCCCAGCTAAGAGGTTTGCAACATATACTTGTGATACTATGAAACCTTCGTAAAAGGTGTGCTTGGAGAAACAACACAAACGAATGCGTGATGCCTTTGGTGCGTAATGAAAGATCCTAGAGAAACCGTCACCTTGGTGGTGGATGCGGCTAAGTTTATAGTCTACCAATAGTTTGCATTTGTAGATTTACATTGACCAATGGCACCAATATCCCATGGTGCAAATTGCCTTTTTCTTTCACAACAAAATTTTTCCAGAGTGTAGTTAATAGATTTAAGTAGGACAAGAAATTGAGATTTTATCTAAGTGAAGTGGATAAGGAGCATCGTGCACTGTGCCAAACACTTTTCTTTATGGATTTTTTCTACTTCTCCCAGGATTTTGTCACGTTTCACCAAAAATAAAGGAAATCGGGTGAAATGTGACAAAATCTTGGGAGAAGTAGAAAAATATCGAGGAAATTGAATTTTGAGGGCCTTTATAAAGAATAAGATAATGGAATTGTATCCCTAGGTAACACACAAAATGAACACATCGACAAACCTTAGAAAATAGCTGGAAAACATTGTTAACACGTTTAAAGCTAAGGGTGAAGAGTTGACATTTGAGGAATTTAGTGCGATGATGGGGGATTTGTTCAAACAATCAAAAAATGAGGTGGAAAGTGTAGTAACTAAATCACACACTTACTATGTACATTGGGCCTCTAAATACTTCATTTATATGCATGATTCCTAAGTAAGATAAATAGTCATTAACAACACTTGTTTTGATTTGATATTTCTTTTATCTTTCTTATCAGTATTACTTGTTGTTTCTGTACTTGCACCTTACATTTTTACATACTAGATGACATACTTTTTATCTCTGATTTCATTATGTTACCTTTTGTGTATGTTGTATAGAACCGCCCATCAAGGACAGGAGCACCCACATGTTATTTTCCCTTCGGGTGCTTATGTCCTCCTTATGCCTTTTTCTGAATTTTTAGATGTTACATCTTTTATTTCTTTTATTACTACCCTGGGTCGGGTCCTTTCACTTGTTAATGAAAAAACTTAAATGAAAGAATCATATATATACATTACTTATTTAACCACATTATGGGGTGAACATTCAAGATGAATATACATCTACAAGGAACAAATATTTTCCATCTATTACATCAAGCACTGCATTTTAGGATTGCATACTTCACTCCGTATGAGGGTCTATTCTGAATTCCATACCACACATTTTACATTGGGACAAGGTAGTTGTATCTCGTTATTCTTTGTTCCACCGACACTAGGGAAACCTAGTTTAATGGACACTATTCCAAGTGCAATCACACACACACACACACACACACACACACACACACACACACACACACACACACACACACACACGTAACTACATCGAGTTAGAAATGTGGTGCAATTCTTGGTGAAAATTACATTGGGGTGATGTTAAGGTTAGTCGGACTCAAGCATGTGCATTATTTATTCATCTAATGTGTGCTTGATTATTTTGTAGGTATAGACGTGGACTCGGGTATAATTGTAGTTAACTTAATGTGACATATAGTGAATAAACGACAAGAAGCAACACATGAAAAGTTAGGATCACAACTATCTCACATACACAAATGCCCAAAAATAGATGCAATGTAGTTCATTTTCATCACCCTCGGTCGGAAATCCTCTTCAAAGGTCATCAATTGTAATAGAAATTACTTCGTAGTTTTTTTGTGAGATAATTGATCAAGAGATAAGGTAATTCGTAAACACTTCTCCAAACATTTTAGGATGAATTATGTATCTAAGTGATTTTTATGTAGATGTCAAACAAAATTGATTTTTACAATGCATCATTAGTGTAGCACCTCTTCCCTCGTCACATCTTTCTCATTCTTAACTTGTATGTTGACGGTCATTTTAGTTCACGAGTTTGAAATAATAAAATATTAATAGTAAATAATTTTTTGTTTTCTTGGAAATATCCTTGGTTTTTTTGGGTTAGTATGTACAAACCTATATGATAGTTACCATGGAAAGGTAATGATATATCCTTGTAATTATGATTATAACAATAGATTTTCTAACGACGTTTAAAGTTTTCTTATTGGCCTAGGTAAATGAGTTTAGTGTGTGGGACACACACACACACACACACACACACACACACACATGCTAAAATAAATTCCAACCTTGCACGAGGAGGTGAAACAAGGAATAAAAACATGTAAATAATAATAATGAAAAAATAGTTACTTTTCCATTTAATAAATTATTTGAACTCAGGTGGGATGGGTGGCAACACGGAAATTTGAAATGACCATAACATCAACCCTAACCCGGTGCGTGAATCTAAAGGGAAAATAATGAAAGAACTAATTTATGGCTCGGGAAGACCATCTCTTAGAAAAAAGAGTGGAAACATAGGATTAACCCCCTTATCTTTGATGTGGAACATTGAGGGTGCGTATTTTGACGTGCAGAAGCTTGGGTGGAGAAATAGAAAAGAGGTATAATTTTACACTCAATGGAAAATTTTCAGAGTTAAACCAAATATAGATTTTATTAGATCCTAGGTAAACCGGAAATGGAATCCACTAGGAGGTTTAGAGGTTATGGCCATTTATTTTTATTACTTCATGTTTAGGTTTTAGATTAAAAAGGATCTTTATAGGGTGATCAACGGAGGACCTGGATGTTTTCTTAAACTATTTTATACATCTCTAGATGGCACCCTACGCTAGATTTGGGGGAACATGGTACCTTGTGTCTTCCCTATCTCGGGTCGGGATACCTACTTTGTAAATAGAGTTATGGGACAAGAACGTTTTGGAGGGGATTTCAAGGCCCCGGGATACACAGTTAGTGGTTGATCCTGTTGGTCCGAAAATCTGTCGCCTGGACAGATCTATGGATAGACGAGCCAACAGTGTGCAGGGCTTAGCCCCTCTTTGAGTCAGCAAAGTGAAACTGGTTTATTGTTATTCTACCAGCAGGAATCTATGCAAGTCTCACAGATTCTGCCTTCGGGGGTTTGGGATCTCATCCCAGTAGAGTGTTTCAGGCTGCGAAAAGAAAGGAATGAAAGAGGGAAAAGAGAAAGAACAGATCCGAAGGAAGAAAAGAAATGAATTCCAAAGTAGAAAGGTCAGAAGATTTATGTTTTTGGGTTGGTAGTAAACAGAGCCAAACCTACTTGCATAAATAAACAAAGCAATACTGATGAGCAAATGACAGAAAAGTAGATATGAATCCAACAGATTAAACACATACAGATCTAACGTAAGGAAGATCTAATGCATAACACAACTATTGAGCACAAAGTCTTAATATTTGTATTACTGTTTTCTTCTGTTACAAGAAAGCTCAAAGTCTTTCTCTCCTCACTTCTATTTTCATCTAAAAAATGTTCACCACTTGAATACAACAAGTATTCCAGTATTTATAGAAGAGAGGAGAAGGAAAGAAGGCAAAAAGGAGCCAACCACCTATTTACAAAATATCTAAAAGTCATGTTGACTTTTGACAACTTGATGGATGACATCATCCCATGATGCAACATGGATGATGTCATCATTTGTGCCAACACACTTTAGACATTTCAACAAGAAAGTCGGAGAATAGAGAGAAGAAGAAGAAGAGGAAGAAGAAGAAGAAGAAGCAGCTACTCATCATCGTCATCCTGCGGCCGAAAGGGGGTTGCCTGCTTCTGATGCTGCTCAGGAGATGATATGTGGAACTGAGCGCGGTATTCCAAAAACTTGTTAATCATGAGCCCAAATTGATCCTGTGATGGATCCTTGTGCCGTTCGCTGATTGCTTCGCAAGTCTCCCGCTCGCTTATGAGCTTTTCTGGGAGTTTAGAATAATCTTTCTCTGCCTCGATGAGGAACCCGATGAAGTCCCTACAGCCAAAGGGTTGTTGATAGATTCAGTGTCAAATGTGACCTCCGGCCCGTTCCTTGAGAAGCGATCTCCTGAAGATCCGGATAGTTTCATCAGCAGATCTCATGGTAAAGGAAGGAGTGAGCAGCCCTGGAGACATGTTAAGAACAATTCGCTCCATTTGATGCATCGCATCCAGGGCCTCTTCCTTCACCTTGTCTATCTTTTCTAGAACAAATTCTAGCTGATCTATCCGATAGTCCAGAGTGGACATGGTTTTGTTGAGGGCCCTTGGATGGCCGAAAACTCCGAACTTGACCAGATCTTCGACTGAACAGTTGAACATTTGTTGAAAGGTCTCATGTTGGAGTCTAGCATGTTCTAGCTCTTCTGATATGGGACCCACTAATGCTTGGAGTTCCTTGTTTGCCTTTCTGATGTTTAGATATGAATTGACATACTTGGCAATCACTCTTTCACTGTCCTTGAGGATCTGGCTCCTCCAAGCAGTAAACAAGCCATACCCCCGCTCGCGGTCTTTGAATATTCATTGATTTTCTCCTGGCTGAGAAGCTCAGAAGTCTCGGTGGCAGTCGTGGGAGGTGCACTACCCATCTTCTGTAAGGCTTGAAGCAGATATTTGTTCTGCTCCTTCAATAGCCTTTTCTCTTCTTTTATTTCTTGAAGCTTTTTGCAGAGGGCATCGACTGCGGAAAGAGCTTCCCCCTGGAGACTTTCAGAAGACGTCCCCATTGTGACTTGAGTCACAGTAAAATCTGTCGGAGACAGATCTTTTTTCTCCTTGAGGGGATCAGGGTATGCTATTTCCATAACTCTCTCACCTGCAGCACTTTGAGAGAAGCGTGTTACAGGATTTTGCTTCTTTGCCCCTTTGGCTGGAATTACTGAAAAGTCCATCGGAGTGATGGGAACTTTCCTCTTTTGCTGGCCCAGCTGCTGAGAGATCCAGGCTGGTCCCATAGAAGGACTAGAGACAGAGGAGGAGGGGGCAACAGTAGAAGAGGGGAAAAACGTGGAGACACGCGGCGGCGGCATTGAAAGCATAGCCGAAGAAGTGTCCACGAGAGGAAGGGAAACCGTAGCTGCAGAAGACATAGGAAGGGAAGGGAGCCCGGAAATGAGGGAAGAAATGGAAGAAGATAAATCAGCGAGGGAGGAGAAGATAGACGAAGAGGCGGGGGAAAGAGTAGAAGAAGGGACAGAGGACGCGACCAAAGGGGTGGTCGCGTGAGTTACTTGAGGAGGGGAAGGAAGAGAAGAAGAAGGGATAGAAGGGACTTCTGTGGTTGTAGCAATGCCGACATCCTGAGTGGATGGGCGTATGGGACTATCCCCTGCTGCTTCTTTCTCTGGTGAATCCAGAGTTATTACCTGTTCTGGCGCTGTGGAAAGAGGACTCTCGGGGGCTTCTTCTTGAATGGTGCTGGATTCACCTTCCACACCTTTGCCTTTTAGCTGCTTCTTGGACCTTGGAGGTGCATTGCCCAATGGGGAGGTTGTGAAATCTACCCCGAGGTAGATCAGCCCGTTCATGCGGCACCAGTGCTCTGTTCTGCGCATAGTCTCCTTGACCCTCTCCTCAATTGTTTGAGGAGCCTTGCTTCTGTCAATGGCCGGGAAGGGCCAATCATCCCCTTCCATGTCATTATACACCTTGTCTACTTCATCTTCCGTCATTTGGAAGCCTTTGGGGACAATGGCCACTCCGTATTGGATAATTTCCGCCAATGCTAAGCGAGAATGATCCTTTCTTCTGAGTTCCACCTCGTGGATGACGTCAATGTAAATATCCTCAATTTGAGGGACATGGATTGGATCAAGCTTAGCTCTTGGCAGGCAGCCCCTTGGGTCAAAGGTAGGCCTGGCTGGGAAGTCATGTTTCAAATTGAGCAACTCCAGCTCTGCGAACATTTCCTTCGCCTTGTGATGGGTGGAGCATGTGTATCGGCCCACTGTGAGGGGGAAAGGAGTTCCGCCCTTCTTTCTTTTGAGGCATTTCTCGTGGTATGTGACCAGCTGCCTTGATAGCTCTAGTAGAATCAGCTTAGGTCCAGCATACCTCGGTAGCCTGGTTGGCTCGCCCAAGAAGTTGACCGCCCTCAGATAGGTAAATGTGGGAAACTGGGTGAACAGGGCCCCCCACTTCTCCACGGTTGACACAATGTTTTTGGTCATGCAACCATGAGTTAGATTTGACCTCAACAGGTAAATGATGTGATAGAAGAAAGCATCATTAATTTTGGCGAATTGAGGGATGTTATTCTCCAGCCTCAGTTCTGGATAATATTCATATATTTTGACCTGAGGCCAAATTCCACTTCGGTTTAGCCCTGGATAATCCCTCTCCGATGCTGCAGCGTAGACCACGTAGGAGTTCATATGGAATACTCCCGTTGTCTTTGAACCATTGTCAGAATCACGGAAATGGTGCTGCTTATAATCTCCCCCCAGCAAAAGCATTGCTCAGGCACATTTTTATTCATTGTCTCCAAGTACCTCAGCATCCATTTATGGAAGTAGTGGGCGTCAGAAAGCCCGAAGACTCTGCTCAGGAAAGTAATAGTATCACTGAGCTCTTCTGAGAAATCACTGCGGTGGATGATTTGGGGCCACCGGGTTACCACCTTCTTGTTCTTCAAGTAGACTTCGTTCATTAGTTGCATGCATTGGTCTTCATTATCTTCCCAGGCCTTGATGCACTCTTCTTGGCTGACGGCCACAAAGTGCCGGTGGTGAGGGATGCCGAGCATTATCTCAAAATGACGGGCAGTGAGGTTTATGACTACCTCACCCTTGCTGTTTTCGACACATCTTGTGTCCTTGTTGTAAGATTGTGCAATCACCATCATGAATTCATTGTTGACGGCACTGACGGGGATTCCTCCGGTGAAGTGCAGGGCACTGCCTATTAATTTGTCCATCCACGGACTTCTTGTAACCTTCTGAGTTCTAACCCAGAATTCTTCCATGTCAATGTGACCCAACTCTGAGTCTCTGACATCCATACTGCATTCAGCCTGTGATTCGGGCATCCTGACCCTTTGATATTTGTACTTCATCTCTTCCTCTGTAAGCTTAGCCTTTCCTCTTGGTTTGGTGGGTCTCTTGCTGGATGTAGACATATGTTCTTTCAAACTCAGTTGCTGATCTACATGAAGAAGAAGCGAGACCCAATCCAAAAAGGTTGAATTAGCCATTTGATCTTCCATTGGAATGTCAGCAGAAGAAAGAGTTAGAGATTTTAAGGCTCAGGGCGCAGGGCGCATGAAAATTGCAACTTGTAGGCCAAATAGATAAGGCGCATGGCGCATGGATGTTGCAGATTGCATTTTATAAAGGGCGCATGGAATTTTCATGTTGCATTGGGATTTGGTGCACCCTTCGGCACATGGATGGATCGTGTAACATTGACTTTTCGTGCGCCAAAGGGATATGGCGCGGCGCACGAAGAGTTTACACAACATAATGTTATTGCAATCGGGGATGCGCCTGCACCTTTATAGCTTCATACTTGCACAGATAAAGCTTGTGTTGCATGGAAGCTAGGTGTGCCAAGGGCACATGGAAACGTGATGCAGCACAAAAGGATGGCGCGCCAAAGGGGCGCGAGATTTGACACTTTGTAGCATGTGAAAGAGGCGCGCCAAAGGGCGCAGAGGTTAATGATGCAATAAGCAGGCTGGGTGCGCCTCTGGCGCAGGGATGTTGCAGATTACAAGGCGGTCAGATGCGCCAAAGGGGCGCAAATGTTCATGATGTTGCAGGGGTGACAGATGCGCCAAGGAGGAAAACAGAGAACTAAGCTTTCAAAGGGGGTTTTACATGATGTAGGTTCCTTCTACTCCTTCGTTCCTATTTGAAAGGCTCAGTGGGGTAAAATGATCTAGATCAGGAGGGCCACAACCACTGTTTCAAGAAAACGTCCTTCTCCAGCAGATCTGGAAAGAGGAAGGATAGCATGGGGGGGGACAAAGAAACGGAGGAGGCTAGGCCAACACATATATATTTCAAAACCAACTAGCAAGCTAAAACCAGACCAAGAACACACCAAGAACTGAAAACACAAAACGCACGAGAGAGAAAGACACCTCATACCTGGATAAATAGCAAAAGCTCGGGAACGGGTCCACAAGGCGATGAAAACGACGAGGCAGAGGCTGACAGGCTCAGAAAAATCACGTGCTCAGCGAATAATGAAAATGACATTTGGGCGCGCAAACCATATATATATAGGTTAGCTGGTCATTAATGCGCCACCCACTTTTGAAAAGCGCATGAAAACTGCTGTCGACAGGAGAAAGCGTGCGCCCTTTGGCGCACGAAAGTATTTGACAACAGGAGACAAAGCGCGCCTTTGGCGCACCAAAAGCATTGTCGACATAAAGTTATGTGCGCCCTTTGGCGCACCAAAACGTTTTGTTGCACAAAGATTATGCGCGCCCTTTGGCGCACCAAAGAGTGGCGCAACAAAAGTTGTACCAACACAAGCGCATGCGCCTTGGCGCACGCAGGGAAGGTTCAACATTCTTTGGCGCATGAAAAGTTGTGTTGACATTGAAAACCATGCGCCAAAGGCTTTTAAGGGGGTGCATCAAAAGTTAGTGTTGCAAAGCAATTTCATGCGCCCAGCCAAAAAAGGCTGAAAAGACTAAGTTCGAAAACTAGATTTCCCGGGAAGGGATTTTACAACATTTCGAACACAAGGGATCCCTAACGAGGGATCGGAACAAAATTTTTGGTATGGTTATCGGTAAAATTTCCTTGTCAATTTTACGGGATAATGATCCCACCACTTTAGATCGGACACGAATGGTTACTACTAGATGTGTGTTAATCTTCCCTCTAGCCATTTTTTATCTCCCTCAATCAAACTCACCTCAAAGTATGGAGTATTAGAATAAGATATGGTGTATGACAACTCTCCCGTCATCTATGAAAATTCAAGGTTGTTGGACATAATTTGGTGGGTGTTTGATCCCTTAAGAGTGGAAGAAAAATCACACGATTGATCTTACCATACCCATGACCCCTGTTTTCTTGGTCGTTACCTTACTAGTGGGACCGTTGGTGTCAAATAGGGTTAGATCGGAGGATGTTGCATTGATGCTAGATGAGAAAAAATAGGATCTAGAGGAATAGTTTACAAACATCATGACGAGGAGGCGTGGTAACCAGCAGAAGACCCTTTGGGTGCATGTGGTGAGTTTTTCCCAATCAAGGAACAAAAAAACAAGTGATAGATGTCCCGCCGCATGAGGGACAATAGGATAAAACAAAGAATGCACTAGATGAGGATGAATCTAGTGTTGAAAAGGTTTTGGAAGAAGAAAAAACAAGTGTTGAGTGATCCCTCGCCCTAGGGTTGGTTGTTGTTGGTTTGATGCATGTCATTCAACTGTTCATGGTTTAGATTTGACACAAACTTTCCACCTTTAGTGCATTCCACTCAACCATGGACATGTTTTGTGTCTCCTAGTGCAGAGGCTGATTCACTTCTATGATTAGAATGGGAAAGAAAATTTGTAGAGTATTTCAAGAATTAAAATTTAAAATGGAGGAAGAACACTTCAAAGGTAATTTAGAAGTTGTTTTCAATTTTTATATTTTCTCCGGATCATTATCTAGTACTATGGGTGTTTCATCTCCCATTTCCCTTAATCTTGAATCTTTGAAAATCGTTAAGGTTTCCAGGGTCCTAGATATAAAGACTACCAAAGGATGACCTTTGGCTCACATAAGGATATCTAGGATCCGCATGAGGAAAATGTCTAGAATATCACCTACCATAAGAAGTTCAAGCTGAAGTGATTGTTTGGTTTTTTTTTTGTTCTCACATATGTGCTTCTTGTTTATGTTTTTATTCTCTTTTTTTCATCACTATAATGGAGTTTGGATTTTTTGTTCTGGTAGGGTCCCACTAAAAACCTTTAGATCCTTAATAAAAATAATGAGAACAAGGATAGACAAAGGATGATTTTAATCGGGTATTGTTTCAATGAAATAGAAGGAGAATGGTTTTTCTAAATAACTTGATCTTTTTCCTTTGTAATTATTTGAAAAGATTGGTCTTTTGACTACTAATGTTAGCCCATCATTTATTTTTCCATTGACCCTAACCCGAGGCGTGAATCAAGAGAAAACAATGAAAGAACAAAGTTATGGCTCTGGGAAGACTTTCTCTTAGGAATAAGAGTGGAAACATAGGATTAACCCACCTTATCCCTGGTGTGGAACATTGAGAGTTCATATTTTGACGTGCTAGAAGATTGGGTGGGGAAATAGAAAAAGAGGTATAATTTTACACTCAATGGAAATTTTTAGGAGGTAAACCAAATATAGATTTTTTTAGATCCTGGGTAAACTAGAAATGGAATCCATCAAGGTTTAGAGGTTGTGGACATTTCTTTTATTACTTCATGTTTAGGTTTTTATTAGAAAGGATCTTTATAGGGCGATCAACGAAGGACCTTGGATGTTTTCTTAAACTATTTTATACATATCTAAATGGCACCTACACTAGATTTGGGGAACATGGTACCTTGTGTCTTCCTATCCGGGTCGGGGATACCTACTTTGTAAATAGAGTTATGGGACAAGAACATTTTGGAGGGGATTTCCAAGGCCCTTGGATACTTGTTAGTGGTTGATCCCACCACTTTGGATTAGACTTGAATGGTTCTTTGTCGGGATGTGTGTAAATGTGCCCTCTAGCCATTTTTTATTTCCCTCCATCCAAATCACCTCAAAGTATGGAGTATTAGAACAAGATATGGTGCATGAAAACTCTCCTGTCATCTATGAAAATGCAAGGTTGTTGGACACAATTTTGGTGGGTGTTTGATCCCTCAAGAGTGGAAGAAAAAATCACACGAGTGATATTCCCCTACCCATGACCTTATTTTCTTGGTCGCTACCTTCTTGGTGGGACTGTTGGTGTCAAATAGGGTTAGAGCGGAGGATGTTGCGTTGATTGTGGATGAGGAAAAAGAGAAGGAGATAGAGGAACAAAGGTACAAAAATCATGACGAGGGAGACAGGTAACCATCGAAGGCCCTTTGGGTGCATGTGGTGAGTTTTTCCCTACCAAGGAGCAAACAGAACATGTGACTAATGTCCCGCCACATGAGGGACAATAGGATAAAATATAGGATGCACTAGATGAGGATGAATCCAAGTGTTGAAAAGGTTTTGGAAGAAGAAAAAACAAGTTTTGATTGATCCCCTTCCCAGGGTCTACTGTTATCGATTTGACAATTGTGTCATTCGACTGTATTCAGTGGTTTAGATTTGACACAAAATTTCCACCTTTAGTGCATTCCACTCAACCATGTACATGTTTTGTGTCTCCTAGTGTAGAGGCTGATTCAAAGTCTATGATTAGAATGGGAAAGAAAATTTGGTAGATTATTTCGAAGAATTAAGATTGAAAAATGGAGGAATAACAATTATTGAAAAGTAATTTAGAAGTTGTTTTGAATTTTTATATTTTCTCTAGATCACTATCTAGTACTATGGGTGTTTCATTTCCCATTCCCCTTAATCTTGAATCTTTGAAAATTGTTAAGGTTTCATGAGGGCCTAGATATAAAGACTACTCGAGGATGACCTTTGGCTCGCACAAGGATATCTAGGATCCGCTTGAGGAAAAATTCTAGAATATCATCTACCATAGGAAGTCCAAGTGAAGTGATTGTTTGGTTTTTTTTTTTTTTTGTTCTCGCATATGTGCTTCTTGTTTATGTGTTTCTTCTATTTTTATTCATCACTATATCTTGGTGTTTGGCCCTTTTTTTCCTAGGTAGGGTCCTACCAAAAACCTTTATCCTTAATTGAAAATAATGAAAACAAGGACAAACAAAGCATGATTTTAATCGGGTATTTTTTCAATGAAATAGAAGGAGAATGGATTTTCTAAATAACTTCTAGTGATCATGCATTTTTTTAAGATAAAGGTAATAAGGATTTGGTTTTGAAGGGACCAAAAACCCCGCACATGAAATGAAGCCAGACAAAGACCAACCAAAATGAGACAAGAATGATTTTGAAGGGATCAAACCTTGTACAACCGAAAGATAGGCAACAAAGCACAACAAGGTACAAAGTGAAGCATGGTCCTAGACCAAAAAACAACACCCCTGGATACACCAACAAAAATCCTAGGCTAGGAAATAACATAAAGAGTCAACCAAGACTCAATTCAAACAAACTTGACCATCCTAAAGGTGCACTTTATATCCCTAAAGAAAAAACCTATCCAGAGACAAGGAGATGATTACCCGAGAGGCACACATCCATGGGATCTCAAATTCATCTTAAGAGGAGCGGTGAGAGTCCTTCCTTTCTTTTTTCTATTCACAACTGTCCAACCCTCACTCTTATTAGGATTTAAGTTTTCATTTGAATGTATTGGAGAAAGACCTCCAAGCTCTCATTATTCCCAACATTTGATTTTTTCATCAAAATACCTTTTTAATGAAATCAAAGGCCGTTGAAATGACTTATCCATAGTAGGATATGATAAAATTGTCCCACCATCCCCCATAGCATGAGAGGGAGTAGGAGTCCCAAGTGGAATTTGAGTCTCACCTTCATCAGTCTTTGAATCCTTTGATAATTAATCAATATCATTTCCCATAACCAACATATTTGGCTAAGCATCCTTCCACCAAATAACATGCCCATTCAGCTTGTGGTTCATACTCTTTCAATTTGAACCTAATCGAACCAAGAAAAAAACATTTTCTACAATCGAAGGGTAACCTTTCATAGTCTAGAGGTTAGGACCAAATTCGATCCAACACCCTAAGTTTCATCGAGGCTGGTACATCAACCGAGGTATACTAATCTACCGAATACGAGCATAGGTAATGTGAGAATACACTTCAATTTTGGAATCAACGTATAAGAATTTTCCCAAAGCATTTCCAATCATAATCAGGCTCTACTTATTAGGAATTAGTCCTAACATGGGTGTTTTGTGTGTGTGGAATATAATAATAATGTAAGATAATATTAAGTTGTCGATAAATAACTTAATATTATCATTATATGTAAATAACACTCACGTAGTTTTCAGGTGAGTGATTTTAGGGATGGTTAGTGGTTAGGACTAGGAGAGAGTCTTGGTTGTTTTAACAACTGTCCTAGATTAGTGAGAGTGGTTTGAGGAGTAATTTTAGATTGCCCTATATATGGGGTAATACCCACATCCGGTATCGAGCAGCAGTTTGCTATGATGCCTCTCTAGTTTTTACCACTCCACTCATGCTTTGTTTTTCAAGCTAAATAAGGAAATGGGTTAGCAGATCCCATGAACTCTATAACCCCATTCCCTTCTTTCATTCCCATTCACTTGTAAAGTCAAGCGGTGTAAACAAAGGACTAGCAGATACCATGGACCTCGCGTGAAATATGGAGTTTGTATTGTTCATCATTATTGCATATTTGTCAATGGTAATAGCGAATACCACAGACCTCACAAGAAACCCTTTGACATCCATCATTCACTTACATTGTCTTCTCTCTTCCAATTCATTCACTCCTTCCGCAATATTTCATCCATTATGTTCACAGTTTTCATTAAAAAATCAGAAAATTAAAAAAAAAAACATATATATGTTTGTATGCGGATCTGTAGGTGTAATTTTTTGGAGATTCTAATTTCTATCTGTACAAAAATTATATATCCAGTTTTATGTTAAAGATCACTATTTCAGTCCGAGTTCAACCTATATCGAGCTTGCCTTAGCTCCGGCTTATTGCTCCCGGCCAACCCACGACGATCTCTCTTTGTATTGGATGGTGAGCTATCTATGAATCATCTCACTATTGGTTGGTTGCGACCGCCAAACGCTCTTCTCTACTAACCATTGAAACATTTGGAAGCATCTTCATTCAAATATTGGTCAATCAAATCCCTTTTTAATGTCAATGATTTTGTA
The DNA here is from genome assembly GCA_018340775.1 of Taxus wallichiana var. yunnanensis. Lineage (NCBI taxonomy): Eukaryota > Viridiplantae > Streptophyta > Pinopsida > Cupressales > Taxaceae > Taxus > Taxus wallichiana. Next base: position 66,233,088 of record CM031233.1, read on the forward strand.
TTGTAAAATCAGTGTGCAATATGTGGTGGTTAGATATTTCTAAGATTTGGTGAGTATCCATTGAAAAAGCTAGAGAATCCTTGTTTCTGGATGCATTCATTAGGTGAGATCTTGAATGCGATTCATGCAGACAAGAAACTCCTTTGCAAGCAATATCTAGAAACAATATTACCTACTTTTATTGCCCTTCTCGGATGTTGGAGGCCACCGCTATCCGGTATTCATGAACTTACTCGATCTAGATGGGTCAAACCCTATTTCTATGGATGATCATGCATGGCGGTAGATGCACTACCTTTTAATGAATGGAGGTCTTTCTCTAGAATTCCTTTCTTCTATGGCTGATGCAAATGGGAAAATTTCTATAATAGCTGAACCTTACGAATCTATTCATTATTTTTTTGTCTCATTTGGAAGCCGTGATGTGAACTTAGTGAAGGACGGAGCGTATGAGCCTTATGTGGTATGGAGTTGTTGAATTAAATCTCTCTTCCATAATCTCCTTTTTCACCAACATTGAATCAGCTTAACCTAGGCAATCGTATTTGAAGTTGAAGACTTGGTAAGATCTCATGATTTATACATCCCTAAAATTTCACCTCATTCATGGGTAATTTGGATAATCCTAAATGGGTACAAAACTATGAACAATAATAATGTGGTTTTTAGGAAATATGGAAAGTTGTAAGCAAATTATATCATAAATTATTTTTTGAAAAAGGGGTGGTTTATGTGAAAAAGAGATATAAAAATATAGTTGTAAAGGGGACATAAGTTATTTTTCGAAAAAGGGGGGAAGTTAATGTATTTTCGAAAAATTATACTTATTTCAGATGCATTATAGGTTGTAACCGATATCCAAGGGGGATATTTACATTGAGGGGGCAAATACAAAACAGGTGAGCATCAATTCACCACGGTGACCTAGACAATGGAGGCAATGACTGACCAAGGGCTATCATCACTATGTGGCTCTAAAGAGTTCATCACCCCATGTTATAACTAAGGCGGAGAATGTTAGGAATTAGTCCTAACATGAGTGTTTTGTGTGTGTGGAATAGAATAATAATAATGTAAGATAATATTAAGTTGTTGATAAATAACTTAAAATTATCATTACATGTAAATAACACTCATGTAGTCTTCAGTGAGTGATTTTAGGGATGGTTAGTGGTTAGGAATAGGAGAGAATCTTGGTTGTTAGAACAACCATCCTAGATTAGTGAGAGTGGTTTGAGGAGTAAGTTTAGCTTGCCCTATATATGTGTGTAACCTTTGTAATAGTAACATGTCGATTGAATTATTTCGAGTGTATGCTCTTTCTTCGTATATGGTGTAATACCCATAATGCTCCCCCAAAATTACAGCTGGAGATAAGGAAAATGAACCTATACTTGGCTTAGCATAAAAGGTTTCAAATGATTGGGTTGAAGTAAGGAAACCACTGTTTCATGAGCAGGTGAGATGGTTTTGGAGTTCCCAAAGCATAGAAAAAAATTATCTCTATCTTCAATCAAAGTTAAAAACCACAATAAAAAATCCTCTGGCACAGGGATAAATATCCACTCTACCTATCATGATGGGTCATCATTCAAAAGAGATCCAAGAATGTAGTGAGGAAGCCCCGACCATAGTCCATTAAATCTACATATCATCCCTTTCTGGTAAATTTTTCTTCATCTTTAATTACTTGATCTCCAAAGGTAATAGAAGGAGATCTATTCGCCACTTTGAGGGGTTTGACTCTCTGTTTGGTAGTCACAAAGAGCATAGGATTATTAAAGGAGGAGCAGAGAAAGGCCTAACAAAGGATCTGTGAACACATCTTGTCACCGGTTCGTGAACCTCATCGGTGTCCACATCGCCACCGATCAAAGAAAGGGGTAGAGCTAGGTCCGCCTTCCACTACAAGGGATCCAATGAGCTCATCGCAGTATTTTCAAGGTCTCCACTATCCAGGAAAGAGCTTAAGAGAGTCGAGATCCACTCAGGAATGCATGGCAGCCATCATCCAAGCCCCCGTAACCAAAATAACATGCATCTATCCTAGAGGTAGTGTGTTTTCTAGATACAATTGCAAAAACACCACCCTCCACAAAATCTTTCATAGATGAGCCACATCCAAATTCTTCTACCATGAGAATCCCCACGGGGAGAGAATTCCACGAACAACAAACTTTTCTCCGCCACCGAACATGTTGATGCGATGATAGGGGAAGAAGACAATCGTTGAAGCTTCCTCTAGTATCATGGCCACCGAACATGGGCTTCCCACTCCAACACCCATCGCAGGATGATTCGCACCATGTTTTCATTGCGAGGGAAGTGCTGCCCTGGAAACGACCATCTTCACCGCCGCCAGAACAAATCTTTTCTTAGGGATCGTGGGACAAAGCATCGCTTAAGGTTCTAAGATATTACGGCAATTCAATCAATGAGACTATTATTAGTTATCACACATTATTAAATAGTGAACAAATACATTTTTTTGACTTAAAACTAAGTTCTACTAATTTCACCATGCCCAAGGAAATTTTGGGGCTCTTCCTCTAAGAATGTGTGAAATCACCCATGAAATAAAAAAATTAGCTTGTAAAGTTAAACCTCAAATCTTTGCTAGTTTTCCCTATCTCATGCCAAGATAGGGAACCTTGAATTATGTGTAGAAAAGGTGTTTCAAACCCATAGAAATCCATGTCGAGGTAACTTGCATTTGGCAGAGATTCCACTCGATGCTCCTCTTTTAAGGCGCCTTATGAAATGAAAAATAAATAGGAGGATATCTTCATAAAAACAAAATGAAAGATCGTTATTTGAAATAAATTCCTCTAAGAAATTTTGGTTTCTGGAGGCTAGCTAAAAATATATGATGGAAGCAATCGAAGGCATGTGTAAAATTTTGGTTTGAAGACAACGTCATCTTGTGTAAAAAAAGTTGGTGGAGGCATGTTTAATAATGTGGACTAGTGGACAAAAGGAATAAATAAAATCGGTATCATAGAATGCCATGGTTGTTGGTAATTCCATAATGGGTTTGATGAATATATTATAGATGAATTTAATAAAATTCCATATTTAAAAATAAGGATGGTGTGAACCCAAGATCCATAACATGTCTTAGTATCCTCTCGAGTTATGACAAACGAGATCTTTAGATCCGGTATTGGGAAGCCAGCAAGTAGTAAGTTAAAATTAGAGATGTTATCAAATGTGAAAACATATTGAAGGAATGATAATGGTTTGATAATATGCCTCAACGAAACATAATATTATGGAAGATGTGTGGAACTACCTGGATTAATCCTCTTACCAAAGGCTCTATTTTCAACAGAATGGTTTCTCTCTACTCCTAACATGTTAGCACTTTGATAGTTTTTTCCTTTTGTTTGTATTTAGAAATTAATATGAAGAAAAAAAATAGCTTTGGTATGGAATTTGGAAATGTGTTAAAGCTCAAAAACATTAAATTTACCATATGGTTGCACATTTGAAGGTAATACCTTTAGTGTTAGTCTTTCTTGGAATCAATCCCTATAGCAATATAAAATGTAGACAATGGGTTACAATAATGACAACCTTCAAATGAAAAAGTTGAACTTAGACTTAGATGATTTTTTTCTACTTATACCCTTATAAAATTTAATAAAACACAAAGTTTCTTAGACGTGCAAAACACCCCGCCAAATGTGTAGTAGGAATTGATGCTTTTAATATGTTAACTACTGATTGGGATGTCACTTTAAATGATAGAATTATTGCAGATAATCGTTTAACAAATTTTCGTCACTCCTTTGTAAGCGCCTTGGTCAATATAGTAGCATTGGAGAGCTAACCGAGAGTGAAGAATCCCATCCGGTTTCATCTCATAGTATTGGCACCACATCAAGAAAAAAGTATTGTCCCCTCATTCCTCTAGTATTTCTTGATAAAAATTATATCAAACATTATTTTCGATAAAATCACCTTGGAATTCATTAAGATAAATATGGAAATATATGCCTAATCTGATTCCTATCGTGGCAAAAGAAATTACTAATCAATTACATTTAGAAATCAACCCAAGAAAACTATGCAATAAAATGTGAAACCCTAGTTATAAACAAGGTAATAAAATCCTTAGTTGGTTGTGCAGTGAAATTTGGACTGTGCCAAAGTGTTGACTAGATGAACAGAGAGGAAGAAGCATCACACAAAGTTTCAAAAATGTGTGCAAGCTAATGATCTATTTGGACTAGGGCTCGTGGAGAGGGATAGGGGCACCTACAGCCCCTAGGCTTATTTCTAGGCACCTATGTCTCGTAGAAGTGCTCGGGATACCTCCTATGAGTGGTCGCAAGGTATTCACTATTTTTCACCTTTGGTTGCTATGTGGTCACACAATTATTGCCAAAATCAATGTAAACTTGCAATGAAATAATGACCGAAAACCCCTCAAAGAGACATCAAATCCTAAAAATGAAGATACGTAATGAGGGGTCGAATGTCCTCTCGATTGTCATAATAGTGATCTTATGAATAAGCGTTGCACTACATCTTACACCCAATGTAGTTCTCTCTCTGTGTGAAAATCATGCCCTAGGTGGCTCTTTTTTGCATGTCATTTTTATTGCATGAGAAAAGTGGCTAGATGGAAGTAAATGTAGTAGATGTGTGCATGGAATAGAATGAACTTCCCTCCTCTGAAGTGTATGCATCATACCCATCTCTTGTGTCCCTTGGATGGTTCTAGATGGATGTAATGGAGCTCTTAGATTCTTGATGGATGCAACCTTAGGTGGTGATAGCTAATGCTTAGTTCTTGGTCCTTTATTATGATCACATAACTTTATATTTATATGATTCCCTTTCTTTAATTTTGTAATTAACCCCACAAAGGTCAAATAAAAAAGAGATACGATGCTCAAATGGCTAAAAAGAACACGAAAAGTGTGATCAAAGTATACTGAGGTCAAGGGTGCCTAGAGGGGATGAGAGCTGCTTGTGATGGCATCCTAGTTGGGTCCTAGTGTCTAAGATGATAAATTTTGAGGTATAAAAAGGAAGACTGAGAAAGTAAGGGTGAAATACCAACAAAGTGGTAACAAAAAGTAAAGAAAGGTGGAAAAAAACATGGGTTATTTAGTATTTTTCTTACTTATGAAACATATGAATACTAGTAAGAAATCAAGACTTGATAATTACCCAAAGTGTGTGATTGTGTGTCTACATTTTCCCCACTTTATGTTTGTGAGTGGAAAGCTCAAGAACATAAAGTAGATAGAGATGCATACTGATAACCATGTAGATTGATGTAGAAAGAGCATTCCGAGGGACAAGACAAACCGTAGAGTGATAAAAGTGTGAAGCGTGGATGCTAAGGATGAGAAAGTGCAAAAGGTAACGATGAAAATGAACCTAGGAAAAAAATGGATGTGTAGATGTCATGATTTTTACGCTAATGATGTTGATGTTTTTGTGTGTGATTTTGAATAATGTTGACTTTCACTTCCCATATGGAGGGACCGCAAAAGAGAAGAATGAACATGTAGTCAAATATGCATGGATATGTGTAAAAATCATGTAAAGAAGTATTTAAAATAAAAATGTGAAAAAATAACATGTACACGTGATCCATGATGAGGAAAGAGTGTAGAAATCATCTTGTAGATGTTGTTAGAGAATGATTTTTTCAGCGATCTCTTCCTAGTTGCATCAGTTTGCGAGTTTTTAGGGTGATATCATGTCAATAACATGGAAGAAGGGCAGGGATAAAATTTTGGGATAACATGGAAGAAGGGCGATATCATGCCAATAACTTTTTTCTGGTAAAAGAAAATGTGTGGAGTTTTGTAGACTATGTTGAACTTCCAAATGTTGTGTAACTACCCCTTGGTCATAGATGTCAAGGAAGTGTTAGGGATTCCTAGGCACTACTATCTTCATCTGGGCGATAGTGTTTGTGTTATACTAAGGACCCAAGTCTACTTCTTAGCCCTGTCGATACTAATAAATGTGTTGTACCGATATTGTGTTTTTTTGCAATGTGATTGTATGAAGAGATGTATGGGGTTAATAACTCACCCAAGTGACGCCCCATCGTTTGGGGTACATGCGACTTCGCCGACGTAATATGCAACACAAAGGAGGACCCAACATTATTATGAAATTGTGCCCTACATGGGGAAGGGAATGTGCTTGGTAAAAAATAAGGCACACGTAAACAAAGTGGATGGGAGAAAAGTTTTAGTACAAACAAAGGAAAACATGCATTTATACGACAAAATATAAGTTGAGAAGACAATGTGTAAGCTAAGATGTAAAAACACAAGTGCAAACATGTAAGAAGGCAATATATACCATGAAAAGTGAGTTACAAACATGGGACACCACTCACGATGTCGCAAGACAATCAAGGCTGATGAACCCAAACGAAGAGAATATGCACACAAGAAAAAGGAAAATCTCACAAACAATGTCATGCAAAAAGAAAATAATGACAAGAAATGTAATGAAAACCATGGAAGAAGATAGTCCCGCATAAAAATGTTTCACATGAATCATACATTATAATTTTATAAAGTTAAAGAGTATGTCAAAACATGTATAATCTGATAATTTAATGCTCTATGAAATAAAATGAAACAATAACTTGATTGTAATGTATGAAAGTGGATGCCTCGTGAGCCGTTGTGGGACTTGTTATACAAACAATACTAACATCTATGTTACATGTAATAGATATGTATAATATGCGTTCACATACAAAAAGGCAAGTGAAATTGCATGTGTGTATGCTAAATATAATGAGATATAAGATATTTATCTACGATGTGTAATAAAGTGAACATGTAAGCAAAAGTAAACATGAGTAAATGTAACCAAGATATGTAGTATGTTGTGGATGGTACTGAATGGGATGCAATGAGAATGATAGGAGTTGCATGACCCTAGAGTGGATGTGTATGCATGCGAATGGTATCATTCTCATATGCCCCATCAAGCTTCTAGAATTAATTATAAACGAGAGTGCATCATCAGAAAATGGTTTGAACTATGTGTATGAAAAATATGTGATCATGAAACCACAAAGCATAGAGTGTAAGCATGTGAGTGATTTATTGAGTGAGTGTGATGAGGTTCATTTTATATTGAAACCCTCAATAATTGAGTATGAACCATGGAACTAGAGTGTGTCATAGGATAATGACCACATTGTATAGAATTAGATGTAAGGGAGATGCAATGTGAATGTGTATAGTGAGTAATACACCTTTTGTGTGAGAGAAGCTATAAGAAGGAGATGTCATGCGGGTATAACATGTGTTGTGTGAGATGTGGAAGGTGTAGTGTGACTAAGTAATGGTGAGATGTTTTTGTAAATGTGTCAAGTGTAAGATGTGTGATATTGTTAAGTATGTAGGAATGCGTAGTGTGTATTTTTGTGTAGTGTGTGAGGTTTATGTGTAGAGTATGCCATCAACATTTAAGTGTGAACCATAGCATGAGAGTGCGTCACTAGGTGATGACGATACTAATGTATGTATAAAATGGTTTAAAAGTGTTAAGAAATATGAATCATGAATCACATATCATTAAGTGTCATAGGACATGCTAGAAAAAATTCATAGTGCTACTGAGGGGAGAATAAGTGTGATTCCTCCCAAGTGTTTCAATAATAAATATTTATGTAGTGACATGAGAGATAGCTTGGAATTATGGGAAAACATTGTATATGTCATGATAAGAGTGAGGTCCAATATAATGGTATGTCAAAGTAATAATAGGACCATATGATTGTGGCAGAATTTGAAATGTGCCTTTTCCATCAGTAGATGGAGCAATTTCTTTGACAAAATTGATTGGTTGTTACAATGGTGAATTATTGGGTAATGAGGTAGCAGATTCAGTAGGAGAAGCTGTTGAAGTAATTTTTAGAGGACATTACTTACATTGACTTGGTAATGCCATAGATGACTCGAGAGGAGGTGATGTATTGATTTTGAGAGGTGGTTACTTAGGTGGATCTTGATTATGCTCATTACATGAATCAGATTTAGGAACCCATTGATATGTAACAATTGGAGAGGAACATGTAACAAAATGTTGTGTGGTGAATGAGATGAAATCTTGATGTTGAAGATGTTTTTTTCTTCATTGTAAAGCATAGAAATCATTTTCATTATGTTCATTGATTTGATGATAATTACAATATGGAAGACTTTGATAGCTTGCAAGTTGATAAGGAGGTTAGCAATCAGTAGATGATAATCTAATTAATTAGCGAGTTATGATTTTTGGAAGAATATTTTGTTTCATATCATTGATTACAAATTTTATACATGTGGGGAGCCATAAGATTTGAGGTTCACTAATATCTCGCACATGTATAAGACATAGAATGAAGATAAGATGTAGAAGGAGAACAAACCGAGCTTGAGAAGCATCCTTAAGATGTTGTATTTCAGATTTAAGATATATAATCGCGGATTCTATAGCCTAAAATTTCTCTTGAAATAAATATTGAAGATCTTGAATACATTTGCAAATAGATTCATTGGAAATAGAACCAAGATATTCATCAAAAAGATGATCAAAGATAACATTCACTTTAGTAGGCAACATGTTGATAGGTAAATAAATAGTGTCTAAGGTTATATAGAGAGCATCTTTACAATATTGGTGTAGTTTAAGTAATTGAAGAAAATATACTTGACATACATTATGAGCCATGATGGAAAAAGAAGGATCCAAGAGTATTCAAATTTGGATTCACCAAAATTATTCGATAAATATGGAAATATATGCCTAATCGATTGCTATCATAGAATTAAATGAATAATCAATTAAATACAAAAATTAAACAAAGAAAACTAAGGAATAAAGTGTGAAACCCTAGTTGCAAAGAGGGTAAGAAAACCCTTAGCTAGTTTGTAGTGAAATTTGGATAGTACCGAAGTCTTGTTGGATGAAAAGAGAGGGAGAAGCATCGCACGAGCCTCAAAAAAGTGTGCGAGCTGATGATATTATTGGACTAGGATTCTTGCGAGTTCCCTAGGCCTATTTTTGGACAACTATGTCTAGGGAAATTCTAAAAAACTTCCTCCGAGTGGTCGTGAGGTATTTGTTGTTATTAGCCTTTGGTCTCTATGTGATCGCACAATGATCACCGAAATCGGTATAAACCTAAAATTAAATAATGACCTTGAAAACCCTAAAAAAGAAATCAAATCCTAAAAAAGAAAGATGCGAGAATGAGGGATGGAATGTCGTTAGTTGTCAAAATGGTGATCTTAGGACTAAGCATTACACTACATCTCAGACCCAATGTAGTTATGTGTGTGTGTGTGTGTGTGTGTGTGTGTGTGTGTGTGTGTGTGTGTGTGTGTGTGTGTGTGTGTGCAAAATCATTCCCTAAGTGGCTCTTATACGTCTCACACTTGATAGTGAGCAAAGTAGTTAGATGTAAATAAATGTACTAGATGTGTGCATGGAATAGAATGAACTTCCCTTCTATGAAGTGTATGCAGAATAACCAATCGTTGTGTCCCTTGGATGGTAATAGATGGATGCAATGGAGCTCTTAGATGTTAGATGGATGCCACCTTAGGTTGTGATAGCTAATGCTTAATACTTGGTCCTTTATTATGATCACAAAACTTTATATTTATATGATTCCCTTACTTTAATTTTGTAATAAACCCCAAAAAGGATGACTACTAAAAATATAAGATGGTCAAATGGAGAGAAAGGACCTGAAAAGTGTGAACAAAGTATACTGAGGTCGGGGCACCGAAGGGGACAATGGTGGCTAGCGAGCTGGTGTCCTTTTTGGGAAGCTGGTGTCTAGGATGATAAATGTAGAGTTATACAAAGGAAAACCGAGCAAGTAAGGGTGCAAGAACAACAATGATAACAAAAAGTAAATAAATATTTTTAAATACATGGATTAATTAGTACTTTTCTTACTTAGGAATCATATGAATAGTAATATGTAATCAGGACTAGATAGTTACCCAAAGTGCATGATTTTATGTCTACGAGAAGAATGTTTTGTAGGGGTTTTCTATTCGTTTGGTCATTCGGTGAAAAATTGAGCTTATGTGATCACGAAAAGTAGATCTAGATAACTAGTCTCCATTTAAACCCTGGTTTCAAGATCTAAGTTTCGTCTACTTCTTGGGCCTCCTTTAAATAGGGTAATATATGGATCTTAACTCAATGTGTGTTTGTGTTTAGAAAAGAAAATTAACCTATTTTATAGGCCACTTTGGCCAAATTATATGCTCCCATAAACTTACTACAATATTAGAAAACTATCATTGAACCTTCTCTAGCCAGCCGATAACTATTGGAAAGTATATAAGCACTATCGAGATGACTCTATAGAATTTTCTTATGTTTCTTGTTTTGTAAAAATAGATTGTGGAAAATATGGTGTTTGTCTCACTCTCTCTTGAGCTTGATAACGAAAGGAAACTACATATTTTATTTTTCATCTCCTTGTTTTTAACAAGTGTTTGAATTTCTTGTAAATGGAACTATGTGAAAAATGTTATTTGTAGGGGAAATCCATGGAAATGTATTTTTCATTAGCCATGTTTACACTAACTTGATAGGTTGTAGGTAGAAAAGTCAGGATTAAAATGGATGATAGAAAATTAAGTTTAATGTTTATTTCTAAAAATGTGTATTTATGATGGAATTAGAATAGTATGTCCTTAGAAATAGAACTACTTGTATTCTTAAAGAATGAATATTTATTTTCTTTGTGTACATGTGTTAAATAAAGTGATGGTGAAATTTAATTTTTAACATTATACTTCAAATATATTATAGAATAGTGTATTTAGTGAACTATAAAACAATTTCGTAATTTTTCATAGTTGTATGGTATCGACCTAAAATTTGAAAGTTATTTCATCATAAACATTAAAAGGAACAATATTTTCTTTAGGAAATTTTCTAGTCCCATGTGATATTTTTTCACCATTATCCACTTAAATAGATAATGATAACCATGGAAAATACTCACTTCGAGGGGTAAACTATATTGTATTAAGTTATGTAGTAGATCGGGTAGTAATATCATCATCTAGGTGATCCTTAGTGGTCTCATCATTCTATAACTCTTCTTGGGTATCAAACTATTAAAAATTCATAGGTAGTCTTAAAATAGAGATAATCATCATTCTTAAGGACTTGGTGGATTATACAATATAGTTGTAAAATGGTGTGTCATTGTGATTGTAGGAGAATAGATGTCATTTTGGGTAACAAAAATAAAAATGGATATTACCTAGAAGTGAAGGAATAATGTTATATGATTTAATGATATGTGCAAGGATGATATACCTTTAAATTAAAGGAAATTGTAAGTTCAAAGCTGAACTTTTTCCTTTACCATGATTAATTTAGGTTTTAACATGTATCTATAAAAATTGTTGATAGTGTATAAATTAGTGATGAATATTTGCTCAATTGATAAATAAAATCTAACAACTCTTATGAAAATAGTGATATAACACCTTCCAAATTATGAAGTATGCATCACCTTACGAGGGAAATGTTGCTTATATAGATGTGTAGATGGAACCACCTTGAGAAATAGAATTTAGGAGGAAATCAACTAATCAAAATAATCACAAGTAAGGAGACCACACAAGTATTGCATTCCTTATTAAACGATCTAATTTTATGTCATGATAATCTTACAAAACTTTCTCTCTCTCTCTCTCTCTTAGTTAGTACCATAATCTTTTTTTGTGTGACATTAAGTTTAATTAATGGGACAAGTATGGGATAATGGTCTCATTGAATGACAATTTAGGTGTAGTTAAAGGGATGAAATTTTATGTTTTCCATGTTGAGATATGTTACTAACTTGCTATAATGGGACTTTTGTGGATCGGTCTTAGAAGCAAGTAGAAGTATGGTGGAACCCTTCTGTTGAGTTGAATAAAATTTCCATTATTTTGGTTCCTAGTTTAGCCAAAGTTTAGGATTTATAAGGAATTGACAATCGTGTGTATAGTGCATCAGAATCAAGTAGGTTCTTTAAATAATCTGTTATGTAAAAATTACAACATCCCCCATTTTATCTTTGCATTTGTGGGGAAATCGGTTAAATTCTCGCTAACATGGGGTTATCCCTCAAGTTGTGGGACTTGCGAACTTGAGATAACCCTCTAGAGAAGGTCGGTTTCCTCTACCTAATCCTAATGCTAAACTACTCCTAATGTAGAAAATACGCCTAACTACACCTATCGTAACAATACTAAGGATATATATATATATATATATATATATATATATAGAGAGAGAGAGAGAGAAAGTGCATGAAGTGGGAAATCCTACATTAACGAGGTGATAACACAAGAAAAGAGGGGGCGAGATACTCTGTTGAGGGAGGAAGAAGAGGAAAAATAGAGTTGGGCGAGGTCAAAAAAGTAGTGACACAGACCCAAGTTCCATCCGTCATCTACACTCCATGAAACACAACATCTTACACCTACAAATGTAAAATACATGCATGAAAATAAAACATAAAATGGAGAGGCACAAAGAAACAAAAAATCGTGGCAAGGGTTGAAAATACCAAAAAAAAACAATTTTATTGCTCTATAAGGTGCACAAAATATTACATTGATGCTTAGAGGCATAAATACACTTGTCAGGTGTAGGAGAAGGCTTACAACTCAAATGAAGTTGAGGGAAAATTTTGTAAGAGTTTCCTAGCTCCCAAAATGTCTCTCTTAAAAATGAGGTGGATTTTACAATATATAAGCAATGTCTCACCAACCCTCATTAAAGAGGTATGGGCACCCATAAAAATTCACTTCCCGAGGGTACTTCTATTAGATGAAGACATGGGCGCCATACCACATTAAATCCAGTTGTTGATTTATCATTTGTTCACCTACTTTTTCTAGTTTGCGACTTATGGGCCACCTAACCATGTAATTCCCAACTACACTGCACAACCGCAAAATCGACCAACTTCATAACCCGTCTAACCATGCCTCGCTTGAATTTGACCATCTAACCTTGGGGGATTGGATGTCCTCCATATATGCGGGCCATACATTTTTGTGGTCACCGAACAACCCCGGTACCCATCCAACATGGTGACCCAACCAACCTTGCCGTACCATCCAACTTGGGTGACCCGACCAACCTATGTGTCGTGAAAATGTGATGGGTGTGACAGGCGTCTAAAAATGTCCATAAGCGTAAAAAAATTGACCCGACCAACCCCATCGTACCATCCAACCTAGGTGACCCAACCACCGTGTGTCATCCAAATGTGATTGGTGTGATAGACATCTAAAACTATCGATACACATCAAAAAATGTTACCCGACCAACCTTGTCATACCATTTATCCTAGATGACCCAACCAACCTTGTCATACCATCTAACCTGGGTGACCAAACCAACTTGTGTGTTGTGAAAATTTGAGGGGTGTGATGGGAATCTAAAACTATCCATACGCGTCAAAAAATATAACCCAAACAACGTACCCTACCAACCCATCGACCAACACCAGGAGGCCAACTTCCGAAGGTGATATCTTGAGCTCTCGATGATTTTTGTGCTGAAATGCTATATGATTTCACATGGAAATAGCCCATTAAATGAAATGGTAATTTTATAAATATCCAATCTTGAATTTACAACCTTTAAATGGCTCCTTCTTTCTCGGTATTTCTTGTTGTGCGCTAGAAGAATGAACTTCCTTGAAAAGTGTATGATGCTTCAAGATGTCTTGTCTTTTCTACCATGTAGGGCACAAAAATGACTTCCATAGGCACTTTTTAAGACTTATAATTCCTAACATGGCTATCGAATATTTTGTGGAAGCTCGGGTCCATTTTCACATTGCACACTCCTTAAGGCCCGAAAGCCTACTTCTGATGGATGGCCCCAAGACCTCGAAACTTCCCTCAATCGCTTTCAATGCTTCCAAAACTTTAATTATCAGTTCTATCATTCCATATTACTCTGTGAATCATTGTCTAGTGTTCAAACCAATCCTCCTAAGTTGTCTATTTTACCAAGGGATAAAAATAGATAACAATAAACATTGATCACTACTAGTAGGAAAGGACCACACAATGTTAGTCTTATAATGTTGTAATTTATCCTTAGAGATAATGCCTTTATAGCACATAAGGGATAGTAATTCCATGATTTCAAGAAATTAGTTAATAAGCCTTGTAAGTGGATTATGTGTTAAGCTTACTAAAATTATCTTGAGGATGGTGTATTAATACCCGTAAAGAAAATGAAATCATGTTAATATGCTAATACTTGGGGTTTGATTTCATTATTGTGCCATTAGCGGGCATAAAGTTATGTGTGAAGATATTTTTGGGTGAATCTTATCTTTTCTGTGGAAGGATTTTTCATGGGAATTGGATTAGTTCGGTAAGTACCTTCTCCATAACCCATGTTTATGGGTTAACCTTAAATGAGTACCTTATATTCTGGAATGTTTTGTTCCTAGTGATAATTTTGACTTGAAATAACACCTTATAAAGAGTATAGATTTTGATCTTACTGATATGGGAAACTTTGCGACGTTTCTTGGTAACAATCTTGAGTTAGCTGAGCATTTCGCTTTGTTAAATTAAGAGAAGGATAAATTGATTTGAATATACTTATTAAACCTACGAAACACCTTAGTGAGAAGCGCATGGGCTTCATGAAAGGATTTTGAGTTAAAATATTCCCCTTTTTATTTATTGGGATCATATATTATCTGGAATCGTAAAATATTTATGCTTAGGAATACCTCTTAAGGGTTAAGAAACTTATTCATGCATACCTCACCTCATGAGTGATGGATAGATTTTGTTGCAGTACTCACCAAATTTTTGCACTCTTGGACCTAACCTTTTTGTGTTTAAGAATGGAATATGATATGTATGTTTTGATATAGGTAGTGCAATAAAAAATAATTATAGAATTATGGCACTATAATGGATCCTAGAACGAAATGAAACTAACATGCATTACGACATTTTAAGGCATAATCATTCTCCTATAAAGGTAATACATTTAAAGTAATAAAATTTAATGTTTGCACATGTGACAATGGTAAACTTTAGTATATTGTCTCATTGTAAGGTATGTGTTGTTTTTAAGTGTCTATATATTAGTGCAATGGTTATTAAGTGTTTCTTCATATTATAGAAACAAAAAAATTGTTGTTTTTCAGTTACTTTTTGAGTGATAAAATAATGGGAATTACAAACTAGCACCAAGACAACCTTGTCCCATGATAGGAACTCATGTCCTAGAGATCGTCACATTTTAGAATTAGAGATATAGCTCACACAATCTAGAATAGACCCTTCCATATAATTCTCCATCCCAGAATCAGTTCAAACCTATTGAGGGACACTAAATCATTCTACAAACATTATCTATCACTCTTTCTTGTACTTTAAAACTTATTATTGTGTTATTTATATTATATCTATATCTGATTAGAATTGTCCCTACTTTAGATTTACATTTTATTAAATAAAATTCCACATTATTCTCTAGTTGGGAGACATGGTGAATAGAGAGGAATCTCATGTTCTCTTTAGTTTCTAATGATCTTTAAAACACATTCATAATCCTTATGTATTTTATGGACATAGAAACTATATTAGGGAATTGAAGGAGCACAATTTCCCAACAAATCCTATAAAATCCAATAAATTTTGTTGAGTTTTTCGAAGACAAGAGCTTGGTGATTGCATTTAGTGACCGTAGTTCACATATATTAAAAAGAATCCATTCACATGCTTGTTTTGGAAGTAGTTATCCATTTCCATATCCATTTATAAAATGCTCAATTTGTGTGCATATCTTATAATATTTTTCTTTGAATTATCTCCTACAATGGACCTATTTTCTATCACCTATCACTGAAAATATCTTTGTATTTTCGTACTTATTTTAATTAAGTATAGTTATTCTAAAAAAACATATTTTTTTAACACTTTGTAACACCCACATTTTTCCTGCAAGAAACCCAAAATAAAACCCAATAATTAGTTAGGAAAATTTACGGAATATATTTTTTTATTTAAACGGGTTGCAACGGGTTAACCTCCAACTAGATTTAATTATTTCATGATTAATAAATCCTTTGTTTTTAATTAAAAATTAATTATTATTATTTTAATTCAATCATTTTGGGCTTAAATCCCCTCCTAGGGTTTCCGTTAATTCTCATTAATTAACTCTTATAAACCATTAGTTAAGATACCCCTATTAAAAATTTATTTAATTTAGTATTATATTTCTAATGTCATTTATTGACTTAATATTCTATGGCTAAGGTTGAACTTACCCTAACCATATAATTTAGTTCAAATATATTTTAATCCCTATTATAATACTATCTAGTTATCCATTTATAAAATTAGTTTAATTGATTCTTAAGGTCAAGTTCTTTATAAAAGTCACTAACCTAAAACAATATAGGTTACACTTTAAGCCTAACATCCTAATACTTGTTTAGTGGCCCCATTCACAAGTTACACATACATTTAATTTAAAAACATATTCCCACCAAAATATCCTCAACTAAATTTTGTAGGGTTGATTCAAAACCATTATATGGATTCATTTAGAGCCCTTGGATCTTAGGTATTCAATCTAACCCTAATCATCCTTATGAAGTGATCTTATTCATTTATTTTACCCTATTTTCTCATTTTCATTTTGTAGGTTTGGGAGAAGAAGGGAAATGGAGACCATGGAAAGATGCTCAAGCTCATGGAGGAATATACACTTTTTTTTCTTATTTCATTTGTAACCCTCTCCTAGGGTTTTCTCACATTATTACTTGTAATAATGTTCTTTATTGCATATTACCTATTTGGGTATGGACATTTTTATCCCTTTTTAGATCTGGTTTAAATGGTGACATATACATAAATATGTTGGGTGTATATATATACAAATGTTCATATATATATGTATATATGTGTGTGTGTGTGTGTGTGTGTGTGTGTGTGTGTGTGTATGTTTCTAAATTTAATTATATAATATTTATACTAACCAAAGGCGGGACATATATTTAAAAATGCGCAGTGCTAAAAGCTAAGTCGCAGATTTACATAGGAAGCGGGACTGTGCTAAATAGCCACGACCACAATACACCGAAAAGGTTTAAAATAGTTTGGGAGGTCAGCGACCCCACCCCCATCCCATATATATTTGAGGTGGGGTGGGGTCGAAAACCTCCCCGCCTTCCCAACCATAACACAAACTAATAATGCACAACCGCATGGATTTAAGCCATACAACTTATACACATTTCTCAATATGCAATTAATTTTATTATTATATTAAATAAGTGTGTGTGTGTGTGTGTGTGTGTGTGTGTGTGTGTGTGTGTGTGTGTGTGTCATTGCAAATTTTGTTTATAAATTTTTAGACATTCACTTAAGATTATTTTCTTAATGGATTTATATATAGGCAAGATGATTTAAAATTTTCTATCTATTCATTTATAGGTGAAATAGAGAAACTAAAGGCTTTTCTTATCCAATCCCAATACAACTAATGAAGAGAAAATATTCATTGTTTAAACACCAAATGTCTATTTCCCTTTTCTTATAATTTAATATGAGATTGACTATATTTTCCCATTATTTCAATATGCTTACTTTTTCATTAAAAACAAGAAACTATTTCCTTTCTATCTGAATAGAGCAAATGACATCCATGTCAAGAATACAAGTGTATTCTCATACAAGAATACCAATCTTTTAAAATGAACATATTACAGACTTTGAAAAAAATTAAGTTGAATATAAGCTTAGATTGAGAGAGCTTCATTTTCATTTCCAAAATCATTTCAAGGCCCTTACTTCATCTAAATAAATCAAGACTTGATCATTTCATTTTACAAGAACTAACCCATTTAAAGTACAAGTTTTCATTCAATAGAATCTTGGGAAAGTATACAAGTTGAAGGGATTATCATAGTAACAATGCAATTTACTTTTTCTTACTTTCCAAATATACATAAATTATGAATCTTAATACAATTCAACCTTTCACAAGACATTTACAAGAAGTTAAAATATTGAAAATGCAAGTTACAAGCCCTCCACTTAAGTGGAGAACATGGAAAATATTTTACAAAAGTAGGATCTCTCTTTATTTTCTTAAAGGTGCAACCATGACCAAATGACCAAATCTTCACTTTAGTTACACCATTATCTTCTCCACCCAACCAATAATCTAATGATCTCAAAGGAGAAGCCTTCTTTCTCATTGGCACCCGAGCCCCAACAATGAATTAATAATGGGTATAAGGAAACCAAAGCAACTTTACATGGCTTCCACAACAACATTCAAACAACTTCCAACACAATGAGAACAATAAAAAAATCACAACAACACACAAGTTTCCCACACAAAGGCTCAATACTCAAGCCAAGAAAGAGAAAAGAAACATGGGGATCTACTTATGCCTCCCAAGGGTTTGGGTGCCCACCTTAAAGCATCCAAGAAACTAAATCACATAAAAACAAGACTCTTATGCCTCCCTCTAAAGCAAACAACTCTTATTCTCCCTTAACTCTTATGCCTTCCACAATAAATCAAACAAGATAAGCACAAATTTTACTTATCTACAAGGTGGGACACCCCAACCCAACTCCCTCCCAAGATACAGAATAATACTCTTATGTCTCTCTCCAAATATACCCATTTCAATTTTCTCCTACACAACCTAAAGGCCATTCTATTTCCCAAAATAAAAAGCATACAACAATCATCCATTCACAAATATTTACACAACCAAATAACAATAGGAATACATGGGTGAAGCCTAAACCTTTGCATTGCAAAAGTATCCAATCCACAAGCACAAGATCCAAGTATTTCCAAGTCCAAAGAAAGCACAAGAAAACTCCAAATCTTCAAACAAGCACTCCAAAAGAAAGCTCCTTAAAAAATTCAAGAGGCCAAATAACACAAGTAACCCCAAAATCATCAAACAAACTTAAATAAATAGAAAAGAGAGGAGAGAGAGGTGATGTTGCTCCATGTAGGATGCCACAAAATTTCTCCTCTACTCCACATGACATGGTCAAACCCCAAACCCAAAGCTTGATAAATTTTTGGTTGAGGAAATGATAACCCTCTTACACATAATGAAATGAAAAATAAATAGGGAGGATATCTTTATAAAAAGAATGAAATATCATTATTTGAAATAAATTCCTCTAAGAAATTTTGGTTTCTAGAGGCTAGCTAAAATTATATGATGGAAGAAATAAAAAGGCATGTGTAAAATTTTTGTTTGAAGATAACATCATCTTGTTAAAAAAAAGCTGGTGGAGGCATGTTTAATAATGTGGACTAGTGGAAAAAGGAATAAATAAAATCGGTATCATAGAATGCCATGGTTGTTGGTTAATCCATAATGGGTTTGATGAACATATTATAGAGGAATTTAATAAAATTCCATATTTAAAAATAAGGATGGTGTGAACCCAAGATCCATAACATGTCTTAGTATCCTCCTCGAGTTATGACAAACAAGATCTCTCGGATCGGTATTGGGAAGCCAACAAGCAATAAGTTAAAATTAGACATGTTATCAAATGTGAAAACATATTGAAGGAATGATAATGGTTTGACAATATGACTCAATGAAACATAATATTATGGAAAATATGTGGAACTATTGGAGTAATCCTCTTACCCGCACTCTCTTTTAAACAAGAATGGTTTTCTCTCTACTCCTTAACATGTTAACACTTTGAAAGTTTTTCCCTTTTCTTTGTATTTGGAAATTAATATGAAGAAAAAATATAGCTTTGTTATGGAATTTGGAAATGTGTTAAAGCTCAAAAACATTAAATTTACCTTATGGTTGCACATTTGAAGGTATTACCTTTAGTGTTAGTCTTTCTTGGAATCAATCCCTATAACAATATAAAATGTTGATGATGGGTTACAATAATGACAACCTTCGAAATGAAAAATTTGAACTTAGACTTCATGATATTTTTTCTACTTATAACCTTATAAAATTTAATAAAACACAAAGTTTCTTAGGCGTGCAAAACACCCCACCAAACTACGTAGTAGGGCGACGCTTTGAATATGTTAATTTCTGATTTGGATGTCACTTTAAACAATATAATTATTATAGATAGTCATTTAACAAATTTTTGGCACTCCTCTGTGAGCCCACTAGTCAATATAGTAGCATTGGAGAGCTGCGAGAGTGAAGAATCCCATTTGGTTTCATCTCATGGAATTGGCACCACATCAAGAAATAAAGTATTGTCCCCTCATACCTCTAGTATTTCTTGATAAAAATCATACTCAAACATTAGTTTCGATAAAATCACCTTGGAATTCATTAAGCTAAATATGGAATTATATGCCTAATCTAATTCCTATCGTAGAAATAAATGAATAATCAATTACATTTAGAAATCAACCCAAGAAAACTAAGTAATAAAGTGTGAAACCCTAGTTACAAATAAGGTAAGAAAATCCTTAGTTGGTTCACCGTGAAATTTGGAATTTTCCAAAGTGTTGAATAGATGAAAAGAGAGGGAGAAACATCACACAAAGTCTCAAAAAAGTGTGCAAGCTGATGATTTGTTTGGGTGGGCCTCGTGGAGAGCGATAAAGGCACCTACAGGCCCTCTAGGCTTGTTTCTAGGCACCTGTGTCTGTAGAAGTGCTCAGAATACCTCCTTTTATTGGTCATGAGGTATTCACTATTTTTCACCTTTGTTTGCTATGTGGTCACACAATGGTCACCAAAATCACTATAAACTTGGAATGAAATAATCACTGAAAAACCCTCAAAGAGACATCAAATCCTAAAAAATAAAGATGTAGAATGAGGGGTCAAAATGTCCTCAGTTGTCACAATGGTGATCTTACAACTAAGCACGCACTACATCTTAGACCCAATGTAGTTCTTTGTGTGTGTGTGAAGAACCATGCCCTAAGTGGCTCTTTTTGCATGTCATGTTTTATAGCGAGAAAAGTGGCTAGATGGAAATAAATGTAGCGAGATGTGTGTATGGAATAGAATGAACTTTCCTCCTATGAAGTGTATGCATCATAACCATCTCTTATGTCCCTTGGATGGTTCTAGATGGATGTAATGGAGCTATTATATTCTTGATGGATGCAATCTTAGGTGGTGATAGCTAATACTTATTTCTTGGTCCTTTATTATGATCACATTACTTTATATTTATATGATTCCCTTTCTTTAATTTTGTAATTAACCCCAAAAAGGATGAATAAAAAAGAGATAAGATGCTCAAATGGCTAAAAAGAACCCGAAATGTGTTATCAAAGTATACTAAGGTCAGGGGTTCCTAGAGGGGATGAGAGCTACTTCTGATGGCATCTTAGTTGGGCACTAGTGTCTAAGATGATAAATTTCAAGGTATAAGAAGGTAGACTAAGAAAGTAAGTGTGAAATACCAACAAAGTGGTAATAAAAAGTAGAGAAAGGTGGAAAAAAACATGGGTTATTTATTACTTTTCTTACTTATGAATCATATGATTTCTAGTAAGAAATCAAGACTTGATAATTACCCAAAGTGTGTGATTGTGTGTCTACATTTTCCACCACTTTATGTTGGTGAGTGGAAATCTCAATAACATAAAGTAGATAGAGATGCATACCTGATAACCATGTAGATTGTTATAGAAATAGCATGCCAAGGGACAAGACAAACCGTAGAGTGATAAAAGTGTGAAGCATGGATGCGAAGGATGGGAAAGTGCAAAAAGGAATGATGAAAATGAACCTAGGAATAAAACAAATTTGTAGATGTCGTGATTTTTCTACTGATGATGTTGATGTTTTTTGTGTGTGATGTTGAATAATGTTGACTTTCGCTTCCCATACAGAGGGACTTGCAAAAGAGAAGAATGAACAAGTAGTCAAATATGCATGTATACGTGTAAAAAAAATGCAAAGAAGTATGTACAATAAAAAATGTGAAAAAATAACATGTACACATGATCCGTGAGGAGGAAAGAGTGTAGAAATCATCTTGTAGATGTTGTTAGAGAACAATTTTTTTGAGCGATCTCTTGCTAGTTGCTCACCGCGAGTTTTTAGGGCGATATCATGCCAATAACATGGAAGAAGTGCAGGGATAAATTTTTTTGTTATCCTTCAACCTTTAACTACCCCCAAATGTAGAACACTTCTGCAAATGATGTGTATAATTCGACCAATTTAATCCAACGCAAAAGTGTGTAGTGCATGTATGCCGATTGATCGGAACTTTTTTCTGGTAAAATAAAATGTGTGGAGTTACGTATACTATGTTGAACTTCTAACTATAGTGTAACTACCCCTTGATCACAGGGGAGAAAGGAAGGGTCGGGGGTTCCCAGGCACTACTATCTTGGTCCTGCAGGTGATAGTGTTTGTGTTGTACTAAGGACCCAAGTCTACTTTTAGACCTATCTCGATACTAATAAATGTGTTGTACCGATATTATGTTGTGTTACAATGTGATTGTATGAAGAGTGTAGGGGATGAATAATTCACCCAAATGATGCCCCATCATTTGGGGTACATGTGACTTCACTAAAGTAATATGTAACCCAAAGGAGGACCCAACATTATTATGAAATTGTGCCCTACATGGGGAAGGGAATGTGCTTGGTAAAAAATAAGGCACACGTAAACAAAGTGGATGGGAGAAAAGTGTAAGTACAAACAAAGGAAAACACACATTTATAAGACTAAATATAATTTGAGAATACAATGTGTAAGCTAGATGTAAAAAGATAGTGTAAACATGTAAGAAGGCAATATAGACCACGAAAAGTGAGTTGCACACATGGGACACCACTCATGATGTTGCAAGACAATCAAGGTTGATGAATCCAAATGAAGATAATGTGCACACAAGAAAAAGGGAAAAGCTCGCAAACAATGTCATGCAAAAAGAAAATTATGATAAGAAATGTAACTGACAACCATGGAAGAAGATAGTCCCGCATAACAAATGTTTCTCATAAAGCATACATTATAATTTTATAAATTTAACAAGTATGTCAAAACATGTATAATCCAATAATTTAATGTTCTATGAAACAAAATGAAACAATAACACTTGTAATGTATGAAAGTGGATGCCCCCAAGAGCCATTGTGGGAATGGTAATAGGTACAATACCAAACATCCATGTTGCATGTAATAGATATGTATAATATGCATTCACAACTAGAAAGGCAATTGAAAGTGAATGTGTGTATGCTAAAGATAATGAGATATAAGATATTTATCTATCATGTGTAATAAAGTGAACATGTAAGTAGAAGTAAACATGAGCAAATGTAACCAAGATATGTAGTATGTTGTAGATGGTATTGAATGGGATGCAATGAGAATGATAGGAGTTACATCACACTAGAGTGTATGTGTATGCATCCAAAGAGATTCATTTTCATATGCCCCTCAAGAGTCAAGAATGAATTGTAAACGAGAGTGCGTCATCGGAAAATGGTTTGAATTATGTGTATGAAAAATATGTGATTGTGAAACCACAAAGCATAGAGTGTAAGCATGTGAGTGATTGATTGAGTGAGTGTGTTGAGGTTCATTTTAGATTGAAACCCTCAACAATAGAGTATGAACCGTGGAAGTATAGTACGTCATAGGATAATGTCCGTAGTGTATAGAAGTCGATGTAAGGGAGATGCAACGTGAATGTGTATAGTGAGTAATACACCTTGTGTGTCATAGAAGCTATAAGAAGGAGATGTCATGTGGGTATAACATGTGTTGTGTGAGATGTGGAAGGTGTAGTGTGACTAAGTAATGGTAGATATCTTTGTTGTAAATGTGTCAAGTCTAAGATGTGTGATATTGTTAAGTATGTAGGAATGTGTAGTGTGTATTTTGTGTAGTGTGTGAGGTTTATGTGTAGAGTATGCCATCACCATTTAAGTGTGAACCATAGCATGAGGGTGCATCATCAGGTAATGACAATACTAATGTATGTATAAAATGGTTTAAAAGTTTTAAGAAATATGAATTGTGAAGCACAAAGCGTTAAGTGTCATAGGACATGCTAGAAAAAATTCATAGTGCTATAAGTGGCGAGAATAAGTGCGATTCCTCCCAATTGTGTCAATGATAAATATTTATGTAGCGGTGTGAGAGATAGCTTTGAATTATGTGAGATCATTGTATATGTCATGATAAGTGTGAGGGCCAATACAATGGTAGGTCGAAGCAATAATAGAACCATATGATAGTGGTAAAATTTGAAATGTGCCTTTTCCATTAGTAGATGGAGCGGTTTCTTTGAAAAAAATGATTGGTTATTGAAATGGTGAATTATTTGGTAATGAGGTAGCAGAATTAGTAGGAGAAGGTGTTGAACTAATTTTTAGAGGACGTTACTTATGTTGACTTGGTAATGCCATATATGACTCGAGAGGAGGTGATGTATATATTTTGAGAAGTTGTTGCTTAGATGGCTCTTGATTATGCTCATTACATGAATCAGATTTATGAACCCATTGAGATGTAACAAGTGGAGAGGAACATGTAAAAAATTGTTGTGTGGTGAATGAGATGAAATATTGATCTTTGAAGATATTTTTTTCTTAGTTGTAAAGCATAGAAATCATTTTCATTATGTTCATTGATTTGAGTATAATTACAATATGGAAGACTTTGGTATCTTTCAATTTGATAAGGAGGGTAGCAATCAGTAGATGATAATCTAATTAGTTAGTGTGTTATGATTTTTTGAAGAATATTTTGTTTCATATCATTGATTACAAGCTTGATACGTGTGGGGAGCGGTAAGATTTGAGGTTCACTAATATGTTCACATGTATAAGACATAGAATGAAGATAAGGTGTAGAAGGAGAACAAACTGAGCCTTAGAAGAATCCTTAAGATGTTGTATTTCATATTTAAGTGATCTAATCGCAGATTCTATAGCCTAAAATTTATCTTGAAATAAAGATTGAAGAGCTTGAATACATTTGCAAATAGATTCATTGGAAATAGAACAAGAGATTCATCAAAAAGATTATTGAAGATAACATTCACTTGATTAGACAACATGTTTATAGGTAAATACATAGTGTTTAAGGTTATATAGAGAGCATATTTACAATATTGGTGCATTTGAAGTAATTGAAGAAAAGATACTTGACATACCTTATAAGCCATGATGGAAAAAGAAGGATCCAAGAGTATTGAATTGATTCACCAAAATTATTCAAATAAATATGGAAATATATGCCTAATCGATTGCTATCATAGCATTAAATGAATAATCAATTAAATACAAAAATTAATCAAAGAAAACTAAGCAATAAAGTGTGAAACCCTAGTTGCAAAAGAGGGTAAGAAAATCCTTAGGTGGTTTGTAGTGAAATTTGGGACTGAGTGAAGTCTTGTTGGATGAAAAAGAGGGAGAAACATCGAACATGGCCTCAAAAAAGTGTATGCGATTTGATGATATTCTTAGAGCTGGGATGCCTGCGAGTTCCCTAGGCCTATTTTTGGACAACTATGTCTACGGAAATTCTGAAAAAACTTCCTCTAAGTGGTCATGAGGTATTTTCTGTTGTTAGCCTTTGGTCTCTTTGTGATCGCAAAATGATCACTGAAATCCGTATAAACCTGTAATGAAATGATGACCTGCAAAACCCTCAAAAGGACATCAAATCCTAAAAATGAAAGATTTAGAATGAGGGATGGAATGTCCTTAGTTATCAAAATGGTGATCTTAGAACTAAACATTATACTACATATCAGACCCAATGTAGTTCTATGTGTGTGTGTGTGCAAAATCATTCCTTACGTGGCTCTTATACGTGTCGCACTTGATAACAAGCAAAGTAGTTAGATGTAAATGAATGTATTAGATGTGCGCATGAAATAGAATGAACTTCCCTCCTATGAAGTTAATGCAGAATAACCAATCGTTGTGTCCCTTGGATGGTAATAGATGGATGCAATGGAGCTCTTAGATATTGGATGGATACAACCTTAGGTGGTGATATCTAATGCTTAATACTTGGTCCTTTATTATGATCACAAAACTTTATATTTATATGATTCCCTTACTTTAATTTTTTAATTAACCCCAAAAATTATGACTACCAAAAATATAAGATGGTCAAATGGATAGAAAGGACCCAAAAGTGTGAACAAAGTATCGAGGTCGGGGGCACCCAGGGGACAAGGGTGCCTAGCGAGCTGGTGTCATTTTTTGGCGTTGGTGTCTAGGATGATAAATGTAGATGTATACAAAGGCAGATTGAGTAAGTAAGCGTGCAAGACCAAAAGTGATCACTTATGTGATCACGACAAGTAGATCTAGATAATTGGTCTCCATTTAAACCCTGGTTTCAAGATCTATGTTCCGTCTACTTCTTGGGCGTCCCTTTAGATAGGGTAATATGTGGATCTTAACTCAATGTGTATTTAGTTTAGAAAAGAAAATTAAGCTATTTTCTAGGCCACTTTGGCTAAATTATATGTTCTTATAAACTTATTGTAATATTAGAAAACTATCATTGAACCTTCTCTAGCTAGCCAAATAACTATTGGAAAGTATATAATCACTATCACATGACTCTATAGAAATATTTTATGTTTCTTGTTTTGTAAAAATAGATTGTGGAAAATATGGTGTTTGTCTCACTCTCTCTCGTCCCCTTTATCTCTCTCTCTCTCTCTCTCGAGCTTGATAACGAAAGGAAAGTACATATTTTTATTTTTGATCTCCTTTTTTTAATGAGTGTTTGAATTTCTTGTAAATGGAAAATTTTATCTATGTGAAAAAGGTTATTTTTAGGGAAATCCATGCAAATGTATTTTTAGTTGGCCATGTTTACATTAAATTGATAGGTTGTAGGTAGAAAAGTCGGGATTAAAATGGATGATGGAAAATTAAGTTTAATGTTTATTTCTAAAAATGTGTATTTATGATGGAATTAGAATAGTATGTCCTTCTTAGAAATAAAACTTTTGTATTCTTAAAGAATGAATATTTATTTTCATTGTGTACATGTGTTAAATAAAGTGATGGTGAAATTTAATTTTTAACCTTACAATTCAAATATATTGTAGAATAGTGTATTTAGTTAACTATAGAACAAATTCGTAATTTTTCATAGTTGAATGGCATCGACCTAAAAATTGAAATTTATTTTCTTTAGGAAATGTTCTAGTCCTATGTGATACTTTTACATTGTTATCGACTTAAATAGATTATTATAGCCATGGAAAATATTCACTTGAGGGGTAAACTATATTATATTAAGTTATGGAGTAGATCCGGTAGTCATATCATCATCTAGGTGATCCTTAGTGGTCTCATCCTTTTATAACTCTTCTTGGGTATAGAACTATTAAGAAATCAAGGGTAGTATTAAAATCGAGATAATCATCATTCGAAGGACTTGGTCGATTATACAATATAGTTGTAAAATAGTGTGTGTCATTGTGATTGTAAGATAATACATGACATTATGGGTAACAAAAATAAAAAAGGATATTACCTAGTAGTGAAGGAATAATGTTATATTATTTAATGATATGTGCAAGGATGATATACCTTTAAATTAAAGGAAATTGTAAGTTCAAAACTAACCATTTTCCTTGACCATGGTTAAGTCAGGTTTTAACATGTATCTATAAACATTGTTGATAGTGTATAAATAAGTGACAAATATTTGCTCAATTGATTAATAAAATCTTACAAATCTTATGAAAATAGTGACATAAGACATTCCAAATTTTTAAGTATGCATCACCTTATGGGGGAAATTTTGTTTATATAGATGTGTAGATGGAACCACCTTGAGAAATAGAATTTAGGAGGAAATCAACTAATCAAAATAAACAAGTAATGAGACCACACAAGTATTGCATTCCTTATTAAACGATCCAATTTTATGTCATGATAATATTGCAAAACCTTTCTCTCTCCCTCTTAGTTAGTACCATAATCTATATTTGTGGGACATTAAGTTTAATTAACGGGACAAGTATGTGATAATGGTCTCATTGAATGACAATTTAGGTGTAGTTAAAGGGATGAAATTTTATGTTTTCCATGTTGAGATATGTTACTAACTTGCTATAATGGGAATTTCATGGATCGGTATTAGAAGCAAGTAGAAGTAGGGTGGAACCCTTCCATTGTGTTGAATAAAATTTCCATTATTTTGGATCCTAGTTTAACCCAAGTGTAGGATTTACAAGGAATCGACAATCGTGTGTATAGTGCATGGTAACCAAAGTAGGTTCTTGTAATAAGCTGTTATGTAAAAATTACAACACCCCCTCCCCAATTTTATCTTTGCATTTTTGGGAAAATCGGTGTAATTCTGCTAACATGGGGTTATCCCTCAAGCTATGGGATTTGTGAACTTATGATAACCCTCTAGAGAATGTCATCTTCCTCTACCCAATGCTAATGCTAAACTTCTCCTAATGTAGAAAAGATGCCTAACTACACCTATCCTAACAATGCCAAGGAGACACACACACGCACGCACGCACGCACGCACGCACGCACACGCACACGCACACGCACACGCACACGCACACACACACACACACACACACACACACACACACACACACACACACACACACACACACACACACACACACACACACAGCATGAAGTGTGAAATCCTACTCTAACAGAGGTGATAACACAAGAAAAGAGGGGGGAGAGATACTCTACTGAGGGAGGAAGAAGAGGAAAAATAGAGCTCGGTGAGTTTAGAAAAGTAATGACACATACCCAAGTTCCATCCATCATCTGCACTCCATTTAACACAACATCTTACACCTGCAAATGAAAACTACATGCACAAAAAGAAAATATAAAATGGAGAGGTACAAAGAAACCAAAAATCACAAGCAAGGGTTGAAAATACCAAAAAAATGATTTTATTGCTCTATAAGGTGCACAGACTATTACATTGATTCTTAGAGGCATAAATACACTTGCCAAGTGTAGGAGAAGGCTTACAACTCAAATGAAGTTGAGGTAAAATTTTGTAAGAGTTTACCCAACTCTCAGAATGTCTCTCTAAAAAAAAGAGGTAGATTTTACAATACATAATCAATGTCTCACCAACCCTCATTAAAGAGGTATGGGCACCCATACAAATTCACTTCCCAAGGGTACTTCTATTAGATGAAGACATGGGTGCCATACCGCATTAAATCTAGTTGTTGAGTTATCATTCATTCACCTACTTTTTTAGTTTGGGACTTGTGGGCCACCTAACCAAGTAATGTCCAACTACACTTTGTCTGACCACCCAAGCATCCAAATTCATGACCCGTCTAACCATGCGTCACCTGACTTTGACCGTCTAACCCCGGGGATTGGACATCGTTCATCTATGTAGGGTTTGTACATTTTTGTGGTCATCGACCAACCTTGGTAACCATCGAACATGGTTACCCAACCAACCTCTCTGTACCATCCAACATGGGTGACCCAACCAACTGGTGTCTTGAAAGCGTGATGGGTGTGACGGGCATCTAAAAATGTCCATACGTGTCAAAAAATATGACCTGACCAACCTCATCATACCATCCAACTGGGTGACCAGGACCAACCTGTGTGTCGTGAAAATGTGAGGGGTGTGATAGACATCTAAAACTATCCATACAAGTCAAAAAATGTTACCGACCAACCTCCCGTACCATCTATCTTGGGTGACCCAACCAACCTTGCCATAATGTCCAACACGGGTGACTCGACCAACCTTGTCATACCATCCAACCTGGGTGACCCGACCAACTTTACCGTACCATCCAACCTAGGTGACCAAACCAACTTGTGTGTTGTGAAAATGTGAGCGGTGTGATGGGCATCTAAAACTATCCATACGCGTCAAAAAATGTAACCCAAACAATGTACCCCACCAACCCATCGACCAACACCGAGAGGCCACACGAAGGTGATATCTTAAGCTCTCGGATGATTTTTGTGGTGAAATGCTATATTATTTCCAATGGAAACAACCCATTAAATCCAATGGTAGTCGTATAAATATCCAATCTTGAATTTACAACCTTTAAATGGATCCTTCTTTCTCAGTATTTCCTGTTATGTGCCATAAGAATGAACTTCCTTGGAAAGTGTATGATGGTTCAAGATGTCTTGTCTTTTCCACCATGCAGGGCATGAAAAATTACTTCCATAGGCACTTTGTTGGACTTATAATTCCTAACATGGCTATCAGAATATTTTATGGAAGCTCAGGTCCTCTTTCACATTGCACACTCCTTAAGGCCCGAAAGCCCACTTCGATGGATGGCCCCAAGGCCCTGCGAAACTTCCCCCAATCCCTTTCAATGCTTCCAAAACTTTAATTATCAGTTGTATCATTCCATATTCCTTTGTGAATCATTGTGTAGTGCCCAAACAAATCCTCCCAAGTTGTTTATTTTACCAGGGGGTAAAAATAGATAACAATAAATATTCATCACTACTAGTAGGAAAGGACCACACAATGTTAGTCTTATAATGTTGTAACTTATCCTTAGAGATAATTCTGTATAGCATATAAGGACAATAATTCCATGATTTCAAGAAATGAGTTAATAACCCTTGTAAGTGGATTATGTGTTAAGATTACTAAAATTATCTTGAGGATGATGTATTAATACCCATTAAGAAAATGAAATCATGTTGATATGTTAATACTTGAGGCTTGATTCATTATTGTGCCATTAGAGGGCATAAAGTTATGTGTGAAGAGATGTTTGGGTGAAGCTTATCTCTTTCTGTGGAAGGAAATTTCATGGTAATTGGCGTAGTTCCGTAAGTAGCTTCTCCATAACCCATGTTTATGGGTTAACCTTAAAAGAGTACCTTATACTCTAGAATGTTTTATTCCTAGTGATAATTTTGACTTGAAATAACACCTTATAAAGAGTATAGATTTTGATCCTATTGATATGGGAATCTTTGCGATATTTCTTGGTAACAATCATGCATTAGCCGAGCATCTCTACTTTTTAAATTTAGAGAAGGATAAATTGATTTGAATCTACTTATTAAACCTACGAAACACCTTGGTGAGAAGTGCATGGGCTTCTGAAAGGATTTTTGAGTTAAAATATTCACCTTTCTATTTTTGAGATCATATATGATTTGGAATGATAAAAGAATGATGGTTAGGAATACCTCTTATGGGTAAAACAACTTATTCATGCATACCTCACATCATGAGTGATGGATAGATTTTGTTGCAGTGCTAACTTGATTTGTGCACTCTTGAACCTAACCTTTTTGTGTTTAAGAATGGAATATGACATGTATGTTTTGATATAGGTAGTGCAATAAAAAGAATTATAGAATTATGACACTAGAATGGATCCTAGAATGAAATGAAAGTAACGTGCATTGCGACATTTTAAGGCATAATCATTCTCTGTAAAGGTAATACTTTTAAAGCAATAAAATTTAATGTTTGCACATGTGACAATGCTAAACTTTAGTATGTTGTCTCGTTGTAAGGTAAGTGTTTTTTTAAGTGTCTATATATTAGTGAAACAATTATTAAGTGTTTCTTCATATTATAGAAACAAAAAAATTGTTGTTTTTCGATTACTTTTTGAGTGATAAAATAATGGGAATTACAAACTAGCACCAAGACAACCTTGTCCCATGCTAGGAACTCATGTCCTAGAGATTTTCACATTTTAGAATCAGAGATATAGCTCACACAATCTAGAATACACCCTTCCATATAATTCTCCATCCCAAAATCAGTTCAAACCTATTGAGGGACGCTAAATCATTCTACAAACATTATCTATCACTCTTTCTTGTACTTTTTAAAACCCATTATTGTGTAATTTATATTATATCTATCGATTAGAATTGTCCTTACTTTATATTTACATTTTATCAAATAAAATTCCACATTATTCTATAGTTGGGAGACATGGTGAATATAGAGGAATCTCATGTTCTCTTTAGTTTCTACTTGATCTTTAAAACACATTCATAATCCTTATGTATTTTATGGACATATAAACTGTATTAGGGAATTGAAGGAGCACAATTTCCCAACAAATCCTATAAAATCCAATAAATTTTGTTGAGATTTTCGAAGACAAGAGCTTAGTGATCGCATTTAGTGACCGTAGTTCACATATATTAAAAAGAATCCATTCACATGCTTGTTTTGGAAGTAGTTATCCATTTCCATATCCATTTATAAAATGCTCAATTTGTGTGCATATCTTATAATATTTTTCTTTGAATTATCTCCTACAATGGACCTATTTTCTATCACCTATCACGATAAATATCTTTGTATTTTTGTACTTATTTTAATTAAGTATAGTTATTCTAAAAAACCATATTTTTTTAACACTTTGTAACACCCACATTTTCCTGCAAGAAACCCAAAATAAAACCTAATCATTACTTAGGAAAATTTACGGAATATATTTTTTATTAAAATGGTTTGCAACAAGTTAACCTCAACTAGATTTAATTATTTCATGATTAAAAATCCTTTGTTTTTAATTAAAAATTAATTATTATTATTTTAATTCAAACATTTTGGGCTTGAATTCCCTCATAGGGTTCTCGTTAATTCTCATTAATTAACTCTTATAAACCATTAGTTAAGATACCCCTATTACAAAATTTATTTAATTTAGTATTATATTTTTAATGTCATTTATTGATTTAATAATCTATTGCTAAGGTTCAACTTACCATAACCATATAATTTAGTTCGAATATATTTTAATCCCTATTATAATACTATCTAGTTATCCATTTATAAAATTAGTTTAATTGATTCTTAAGGTCAAGTTCTTTATAAAAGTCACTAACCTAAAACAATATAGGTCACACTTTAAGCCTAACATCTTAATACCCGTTTATTGGCCCCAATCACAAGTTACACATACATTTAATTTAAAAACATATTCCCACCAAAATATCCTCACCTAAATTTTGTAGGGTTGATTCACAACCATTAGATGGATTCATTTAGAGCCCTTGGATCTTACTTATTCAATCTAACATAAATCATCCTTATGAAGTGATCTTATTCATTTCTTTTACCCTATTTTCTCATTTTCATTTTGTAGGTTTGGGAGAAGAAGGAGAATGGAGGCCATGGAAGGATGCTCAAGCTCATGGAGGGATGTACACTTTTTTTTCTTATTTGATTTGTAACCCTCTCCTAGGGTTTTCTCACATTATTACTTGCAATAACGTTTTTTATTTACATTTTACCTATTTGGGTATGGACATTTTTATCCCTTTTTAGATTTGGTTTAAATGGTGATATATGCATTAATATTTTGGGTGTATATATATATATATAAATGTTCATATATATGTACATATATATGTATGTATATGTATGTATATGTGTGTGTGTGTGTCTACACACACACACACACACATATGTATGTATGTATGTATGTATGTATGATTATAAATTTAATTATATAATATTTATACGAACAAAGGCAGCCGCATATTGAAAAATGCGCAGAGTGTTAAAAGTTAAGCCTTGATTTACATAGGAAGTGGCTGTGTTAAATAGGCATGACCACAATATAGTAGAAAAGGTTTAAAATAGCGGGGGGGGGAGGTCATTGACCCAAGCACCCACCCCTATATATATGAGGTGGGGGTGTGGTTGAAAACCTCCCCCTGCCTTTCCCAACCATAATACAAACTAATAATGCATGACCACACGGATTTAAGCCATACGACTTATACACATTGCTCAATATGCAATTATTTTTATTATTATATTAAATAAGTGTATATTATATATTATATATATATATATATATATATATATATATATCATTGCAAATTTTCTTTAAAAAATTTTAAACATTCACTTAAGATTATTTTCTTAATGGATTTATATATAGGCAAGATGATTTAAAAATTTCTATCTATTCATTTATAGGTGAAATAGAGAAACTAAAGACTTTTATTATCGATCCCAATACAACTAATGAAGAGAAAATATTCATTATTTAAACACCAAATGTTTATTTCCCTCTTCTTATAATTTAATATGAGATTGATTGTATTTTCCCATTATTTCAATATGCTTACTTTTTCATTAAAAACAAGAAACTATTTCCTTTCTATCCGAATAGAGCAAATGACATCCATGTCAAGAATACAAGTGTATTTTCAACAAGAATACCAATCTTTTAAAATGAACATATTACACTTTTAAGGAAAAAATTTAAGTTGAATATAAGCTTAGATTGAGAGAGCTTCATTTTCATTTCCAAAATCATTTCAATGTCCTTACTTCATCTAAATAAAACAAGACTTGATAGTTTCATTTACAAGAACTAACCCATTTAAAATACAAGTTTTCATTCAATAAACTCTTGGTAAAGTATACAAGTTGAAGGGATTATCATAGTAACAATGCAATTTCCTTTTGCTTACTTTCCAAATATACATACATTTTGAAGCTTAATACAAATCAACCTTTCACAACACATTTACAAGAAGTTGAAATCTTTAAAATGCAAGTTACAATCCCTCCACTTAAGTGGAGAACATGGAAAATATTTTACAAAAGTAGGATCTCTCTTTATTTTCTTCAAGGTGTAACTATGACCAAATCTTCACTTGAGTTACACCATTATCTTCTCCACCCAACCAATAATCTAATGAGAAGGAGAAGCCTTCTTTCTCATTGGCCCCGAGCCCCAACAATGAAGCAATAAGGGGTATAAGGAAACCAAAGAAACTTTACATGGCTTCCACAACAAAATTCAAACAACTTCCAAAAGTAATGAGAGCAATAAAAAAATCACAACAACACACAAGTTTCCCACACAAAGGCTCAATACTCAACCCAAGAAGGAGAAAAGAGACATGGAGATGCACTTATGCCTCCCAAGGGTTTAAGTGCCCACCATAAAGCCTCGAAGAAACTCAATCACATAAAAACAAGACTCTTATGCCTCCCTCCAAAGCAAACAACTCTTAATTCTCCCTTAACTCTTATGCCTTCCACGATAAATCAAACAAGATAAGCTCAAATTTAACTTATCCACAAGGTGGGACACCCCAACCCAACTCCCTCCCAAGATACAAAATAATACTCTTATGTCTCCCTCCAAATATCCCCATTTCAATTTTATCCTACACAACCAAAAGGCCATTCTATTTCCCAAAATCAAAAACATACAACAATCATCCATTCACAAATATTTGCACAACAAAATAACGATAGGAATACATGGGTGAAGCCCCTACCTTTCCATTGAAAAAGTATCAAATCCACAAGCACAAGATCCAATCCTTTCCAAGTCCAAAGAAAGCACAAGAAAACTCCAAATCTTCAAACAATCACTCCAAAAGAAAGCTCCTTAAAAAATGCAAGAGTCCAAATAACACAAGTAACCCCAAAATCATCAAACAAACTTGAATAAATAGAAAAGAGAGGATAAAGAGGTGATGTGGCTCCATGTAGGATGCCACAAAATTTATCCTCTACTCCATATGACATGGTCAAACCCCAAACCCAAAGCTCAATAATTTTTTGGTTGAGGGAATGAAATCCCTCTTGCACACATAAACTCAAACCCACACCTCTAAAGGACAAAATTAAATCCTTATGTAAGAAAGTGCAATAAATAACACACTTTTGTCTTAAAATCACATAATGGGGTCTATTTTTGACCCCTTAACCCATAAGGGTAGTTGGTAGGTGAAATTAAGAGGTGTGAGACAAGCTTAACTTGTCCCACAAGCCTCCAAAAATGGCCCTTAAGCCCAAATCCGAATTTGATATGAAAGGTTGAGAACACAACACTTTAAAGTAATAAAATACTTTCAAATCAAACATAAATCAAGGACCATATACCCACATTAAATACCTACCTAGGTCACATCTCAAATTACACTAATTAATTAAGGTTAATCAACTTAAATGGAACAATTAAACTAAAAATAATAAAGGTGACTCACAATATTAAATTAATTAAAATAATCACAAACAAATAAAATAAAAAGAGAAACAACACACTTACTCAAGGTCATATTTGAGGCCACCCCCTAATAGGGACCTCATAATAATCTAACAAAAATAAACAACATACAATTACAGAAGTTTCCATGGTGACTTGTTGCCAATACCCCAAGTTCCTTCATTGTTGGTCTCCTATCCCCTTTTGTTTGTTATGTTACAAATTCCTATAAAAAATTTAAATAATAACTTTCTACGGCCTCTTGACCATATGAACGACATCGATACAATAGAACACATATATACATATCAATTCACATCATCAAATACCATAACTAAATCATCACTAAAATCAAGTAATTCACCAATTGTTCACAATTTCAAATATTTCAATTCTAGCAATTCATCAATTAGCAATAAGATCACAAGGCTAACTAAATAATCTAACAAAATATTTATACCAAAATCCAACAAGTTAGTACATATATAAAGTAATAACTCTAGATCATCATCAAATATTGATATGTCAATGCATGCATCTAATCCATCATATAGGTCGCGTCGTTTTAAAAATCTAAAACATCCATATTGTCTAACAAAGAGGATAATGAAATATAATAATGTCCATCTATCAATGTATAAAGATCAAATATGATAACAATGTCTATGGCTCTAATCTAAAGTAAGCAAAATCATAGTAATATCAATGTCAAAGAGGAGTGGGCACTACATCCCCCTCCCCTTAGACTTGAATTCCTCCTGGAAGTCATTGGAACAAGTGTGGGAACTATTCTCTCAAAGGTGTGGCATCCTCCCATGTAGTTGTTATCTCATCATATTGATCCCACTTGGATGCAAACATGATCAATATATCTACCTCAAAGGCCCAAGGTCTAATGCTCTAAAATGTGAATGGGTTCCATCACCGTCCCCTAATCATGTACCTGTAATGGGGTTCAATCAATACATGAGAAGGATCTAGAATGTACCTCCTAAGTACAAAAACATGAAATACATCATGGACATGAGACAAGTTGGGTGACAATGCTAGACGGTATGCTAAATGACAAATCCGATTCAAGATCTCAAGGGGACCCACAAACCTAAGAGTAAGCTTAGAGCCTTTTTCGTAACGGATAGGGCTCTTATGAGGCTTTCCATGAAGAAACACCTTCATACCCACCTCAAAATTGTGATATATCCTCCTCTGATCTACATACTTCTTCTATTTATCCCGAGCCTCCTGCAATCTTTGTCTAATCATGACAACCTACTTCTCCATATCCTATAATAAAGCTGACACAAGAGATACCTTTTCCTCTAACCTATCCCAACTCAGCAGTGTCCTACACTCCCTACTATATAGTGCCTGAAATGGAGCCATAACAATTAAACTCTAAAATTTGTTGTTGTAAGAAAACTCCACCAAGTACAAATACTCCTTCCACCTCAATTGATGTTCTATGACATACATTCAAAGAATGTCCTCTAAGATCTCGATTCACCCAATCTGCATCTACTATTTGTCTCAGGGTGATAGGTTGTACTAATGTTGATCTCCGTTCTGAAATCATATGACATGGTAGTCCAAAATTGAGTGGTGTCTGAGGATCATGGTCACAAATGATCTTCCATGAAATCACATGCAGTCTAAAAATCTCATCAACATATACTCATTCCAGTTAGTTAGTTATATAGGTGGTCTTAACCAGAGAAACATTAGCCACCTTCGTCAATCTATCCGTTGTGACCATAATGGCATTGTGGTGGTATCTCGCGTAGGTAGCCATAGTATAAAATCCATGGAAATGGTGTCCCATTTCCACTCCAAAGATGACATGATGATATAGAAGGCAAGTTGGATGTTGATGATCATCCTTTACCCTCTCGGAACTCTACACAAAAGACACAAAATGAGCTACCTCTCTCTGCAGCCCTCTCTAGTCTAGTGCTACAACTATATCAAAGTGGCATGTATCTTCTTCACCCCTGGATGGGTAGAATAGGGTGCATGATGAGTCTCGACAAGGATATCCTATCTCAATCCCACATTTGGGGGTACATAGATATGACCTCTGTGTTGAAGAAGACCATTTTCCTCTAATGAAAATCCCTCAAACTTCCCCTCAAGGGGTCTCTGATACTCGATCTATACTCTAACAAAAAGATAGAAGTTGTCATGTTGAAGATGTTGCAAGATCTTGGTCCTCAAGTGTTAACCAACTGATGTAACCATAACTAGATGTCTCTCGACAACTCAAGGTGTCCGCAACTACGTTCTCCTTCCCTTTCACATGTTATATCTCCATTTCATACTCACAAAGCAACTCCATCCAACATCATTAACGAGCGTTTAGATTTGGTTGTGTGAAGAGATGAAGAAGACTCAAGCTATTTGTCCTAAGAATTAACCTCCTACCTAAGAGGAAATATCTCCGTCAAACCAAAGCATGCACCACAGCTACAAGCTCAAGGTCATGAGTCAGATAATTGAGCTCATAATAATTTATTTTGCGAGATTCAAAGGCTACTACATGGCCCTCCTACATTAATACACCTCCTAATCCTGCCAAAGAAGCATCTATGCATACAAATAAATCTCCCTTTAGATGCGCCTTTGCTAAAATGGGTACTTGTTATAAATCATTTCTTGAGTGTCTCGAAGGCATCCTCACATCTATCTAACCAAACAAAATTCTTCCCTTTCCATTGAAGGGAAGTGATGGGATAGGCAATATGAGAGAAATCATGATCAAACCTCCTATAATAACATGCCAATCCTATGAAACTGCGCACCTTGGTCACCTTTGGTAAGTCTTGGCCAATCCATGATAGCTCTAATCTTAAAAGGATTGATAGGGATACCTTCCTTAGAAATAATTTGGCCCAAATATTGATCCTCTGTCTATAAAAATTCACACTTCTCCAGGTTCCCATATAGTTGTTGCTCTCGAAGACACTACAAAACCTAGAAAAGGTGCTCCTCACACATGTGTGAGTAGATCAAAATTTCATCAAGGAACACATAGTCCAACAAACTCCCTTTTGAACAAACTCCCTTTCAAGGCCATAAATGTCCTCCGTGTGTTCAAGATAGACATACGTTGAGCTGCCCCCAACATTGTTTCTGAGTGCCTATTGAAAGTATCGAAAGTGATCAAAAGTTCTTGGTTTAGAAATTACAATAGGCTGCAATTTTACACTAGTATCCATGTAAGGCTCCTCCTCATGTTCCAACCTGCCCCATAGAGTATTCTTTCATGGGTGTATACTTCCTTGCATCATTTTCCCACATCTTTTCCTTGAACTATTATAGGTGTTGTCTTTCTTGCGTAGCTATCAATCTATCAGCTCTAGCTCTGCTATTCCATTCCTCACACTTTTTTAGAGTTTCCATTACACCCTCTTTGCTTACATATACAGATTTCTTCTCCTGAGCTAGAATAACTTCACCAACAAGAAAAGTTTCACTAATGCGATTATTTTTCTCAATGGAAATCATACCTTTTTCTCTAGAAGCTTCTTCTTATTCAAATGAGTTCCTTTGTAATTTAGGTACCGGCATATGATGATCTCACTTGAGCTTGCTACCAATATTCATCACACAATAATTTGGAAATGACATATTATCTCTGTAACCCTTACTCAAATATCAGTATTTACACTAACAATAATCCTAATCAATCACCTTTATTGGGTGCCCTTTATTATTGTTCTCAACTTTTTCCTTATTGTCCCAAGATTTGCTTTGACTCAAATTCTAAGTGAGTGACTCAAATAAAGATTAGTGGCTTCCTATTGTTTAACCATGTTGGTGAACATTTCCTTCATAAAACCAACATGGAAATCTTTCCAAACTTCCATATTTAACCCACACGGAGTTGGAGGAACAAAAACACCTGATACCACTGTAATATCCCTTGTGGGATACTATTTAAAAATGCGTAAAATAATGAAAATTTGCAGCCACATAGAATACTGATTTTTGCAGAAAATGACCAGCTAGGACAACGAACTAAAGAAACTTAATATTTCCCAAAATGACCACCCAAATTACTTGAAAATTTAAAGAGGGCTTGATATTATTATAAATGACATAAGGAAACTGTTTTTGGAATTTTACAAAGATTAAAATGCTGCCAGAGAATTATAGAATGCCTTGGGCGGCTGGTAAACTTCTAAAATCCATAAATCACCAAATACAAGAGAAAAAATTAAGGGTCTTTGGAAATAACATTAATAGGTATAGGAAATGACGTTTCAACCTTTAGATATGAAGGGGACCTCAAGTGTGTACCAACCTGATGTAACCATAACCGAGATGTCTCTCGATAACTCAAGGTGTCTCGCAACCACGTTCTCCTTCCCTTTCACATGTTATATCTCCATGTCATACTCACAAAGCAACTCCATCCAACGTCATTGACGAGCGTTTAGATTGGGTTATGTGAAGAGATGAAGAAGACTCAAGCTATTTTTCCTAATAATTAACCTCCTACCTAAAAGGAAATATCTCCGTCAAACCAAAGCATGCACCACTGCTACAAGCTCAAGGTCATGAGTCGGATAATTGAGCTCATAATCGTTTATTTTGCTAGAGTCAAAGGCTACTACATGGCCCTCCTACATTAATACACCTTCTAATCCTACCAAAGAAGCATCTGTGCAAACAAATAAATCTCCCTTTGGATTTGGCACTTTGCTTTAGAATGGGTACTATCATAAATCATTTCTTCAGTGTCCTAAAGGAATTCTCACATCTATTTGACCAAACAAACTTCTTCCCTTTCCGTTGAAGGGAAGTGATGGGATACGTAATATGAGAGAAATCCCGATCAAGCCTTCTATAATAACATGTCAATCCTATGAAAGCTGCGCACCTTGGTCACCTTTGGTAAGTGCTAGCCAATCCATGACAACTCTAATCTTGGAAGAATCGGTAGGGATACCTTCCCTAGAAATAATTTGGCCCAAATATTGATCCTTTATCTAGAAAAATTCACACTTCTCTAGGTTCCCATATAGTTGTTGCTCTCGAAGACACTACAAAACCTAGAACAGGTGCTCCTCACGCGTGCGTGAGTAGATCAAAATTTAATCAAGGAACACATAGTCCAACAAACTACCTTTCAAACAAACTCCCTTTCAAGGCCATCAATTTCCTCTGTGTGTTCAAGATAGACATATGTTGAGCTGCCCCGAACATTGTTTCTGAGTGCTGTTGAAAGTATTTGAAAGCTGATCAAAATTTGTTGGTTTAGAAATTATAGCAAGCTGCAATTTTACACTAGTATCCATTTGAGGCTCCTCCTCATGTTCCAGCTGCCCCATAGAGTATTCTTTCGTGGGTGTATACTTCCTTGCATCATTTTACTACATCTTTTCCTTGAACTATTGTAGGTGTTGTCTTGCTTGCGCAACTACTAATCTAGCAGCTCTAGCTCCGTTATTCCATTCCTCACACCCTTTTAGAGTTTGCATTACACCATCTTTGCTTGTATATACAAATTTCTTCTCCCGATCTCGAATAACTTCTCCAACAAGAAAAGTTTCACTAATGCAATTATTTTTCTCAATGGAAATCATACCTTTTTCTCTATAAGCTTCTTCTTATTCAAATGAGTTCCTTTGTAATTTAGGTAATGGTATATGATGATCTTGCTTGAGCTTACTACCAATCTTCATCACGCAATAATTTGGAAATGACATTTTATCTCGAAACTCTTACTCAAATAATGGTATTTCCTCCAACAATAATCCTAATCAATCACCTTTATTAGGTGCCCTTTATTATTGTTCTCACCTTTTTCCTTATTGTCCCAAGATTTGCTTTGACTCAAATTCTGTGTGAGCTGACTCAAATAAAGGTTAGTGGCTTCCTGTTGTTTCACCATGTTGGTGAACATTTCCTTCATAAAACCCACATTGAGATCTTTCCAAACTTCCATATTTAACCCACATAGGCTGGAGGAACAACAACTCTGATACCATTGTAATATCCCTTGTGGGATACTATTTAAAAATGCATAAAATAATGAAAATTTGCAGCCACATA
The DNA here is from genome assembly GCA_018340775.1 of Taxus wallichiana var. yunnanensis. Classification (NCBI taxonomy): domain Eukaryota; kingdom Viridiplantae; phylum Streptophyta; class Pinopsida; order Cupressales; family Taxaceae; genus Taxus; species Taxus wallichiana. The sequence continues at coordinate 66,275,141 of CM031233.1, forward strand.
GAATATTGATTTTTGCAGAAAATGACCAGCTAGGACAACGAACTAAAGAAACTTAATATTTCCCAAAATGACCACCCAAATTACTTGAAAATTTAAAGAGGGCTTGATATTATTATAAATGACATAAGGAAACTATTTTTGGAATATTACAGAGATTAAAATGTTGCAAGAGAATTATAGAATGCCTTAGGTGGCTGGTAAACTTATAAAATCCATAAATCACCAAATACAAGAGAAAAAATTAAGGGTCTTTGGAAATAACATTAATAGGTATAGGAAATGACATTTCAACCTTTAGATCTGAAGGGGACCAACTGGAAAACCCTCCAAATAAGGATGCAAGTTTCCACACTTGGAAAGGGGTTGGAAAATGATGGAGGTGCCTTCAACGAGCTGCCACGCCCTGCCCAAATGGCTTTCGTGAATCTGATCTGGAAGCCCACTGATTATCTTCCTCAAATGCCCGAAAACCCTAAAAAAGCATCCTCTCGAAACCTTAGATAATATATTTGTAACATATCCCATAAAACAACTCCAAAATGATAGACTAGGGTAGATCTCTCACTACCGAAGAATGACCTAGTATCTAGGGATAGGTCTCTCACCATCAAAGCTATTGTCCCTATGGGATTTGACTCAGGAGTTATAGAAGTGCAACAATGACTACATGTGAAGGAGGATAAAATGTATGCAAAAAGTCCCTGTCCTTTCTCTCCCATCTCCTTATATACATTCCAAGGCAAAAGAGCCCCAATAGACCTAGATGTGTTTCATTCCACCGAGGGGTCAATAAAATAAAAGTAACTAAAGTTAATTTTTCATTTTTAAGTCGCCAAAGTCCAAAGTGACCCCCAAACACAAAAATTGAATATTAGCACCATGCGGCCCCTTCCCAAAAATCTCCTCGCATCCACAGCCCCATGGTATGACCACGGCTTGGACTCAACTTGACCCTTATGCCTTTTACGTAAGAAAGGGGACATTACATATGCCTTTCTCAAGAAGGCTCTCTAACTATAGCTTGAGCTCATATAGCTCAGGAGTGGTCATTAGATATGGAGAGCATAAGATAGGATTTTCTCCCGGAACCAAATCAATATGAAATTCTATCTCACATGGGGGAGGAAACCCTGGCAATTCACTTGGAAAAATATCTACCAACTCTCTCAAAATATGATGATCATCAAGTGAAGGTCCACTAGCCTCATCATCTCAACTATCACTAACTGTAATATCATACAACTGACACCCACATAAGGCACGCTTTGCTTAAGCTGAGTGGAAATAATGTGAATAGAGATGGGTCTTCTAACTCCAACTATCACCAACTAAACTCCCAAATCTTCTGCATAATATTTAACCTTGTTATAACAATATACTCTAGCTCTATGTAAAGATAACCAATCCATGCCCAAGATAACTCCATAAGAACCCAAAGGAAGGATACAAAGATCCAAGGTAGTGGTGAAGGGTCCTAGGTCCACTACACACTCCTTGACTAAGGAGTCTACTGAGAGCTTGGCTCCAGAAGCCATCTCAACATCCCAACTAAGGCCCTGCCTAACTTAGCCTACATTTCTCTACTAATGATGGTGTAATAAAATAATCAGAAGATCCAAAATCAAACAATATAGAGGTAGGGATACCACCAATGCTACCTGTAGTCTTGGTGGTTCTTTCTTCTTGAATAAATTTGATGGCTATGTCCCATGTCATTGAGTGTAGGCTCTGAAATAGGTGTCTTACCCTTTTTGTTAGGGTTACTGTGGCTACTCTATCTAATAGTGTCTAAGTACATAGCATCCATAACAACTACCTAGTCCCCTCCAATGAGATGCAGCTCCAACAGGTACTCTAGTGGTATGTGTCATAGACCACGATGATCTTATCATGGATAGTTGTTGTCACTTGCTAACGAGATCCTATTAGTGATCTCTAGGTGCTCCTTGTGTCCTGATTGGCCCTCTATAAGGAGGCCCCATACTCTATCCTCTCTGAGTATCAAATATATGTGGACATCTAAATGGTGGACAAGTCTTTTGCTTACGTAGCTATTGTGGTGGCCTTAAGGAAGACAATGTTGAACCATGTCTGTCATAAGGAGGAGGATCGACCCCATCATCCTATTATCCCACATATATTGAATATGGATCCTAACTCTATCTCTATCCTATTACATCTTCCCCCTAGTCTCCTCTACAATGTAGTCCTTCTCAACAACCTCAACTATGGTCTACAGACAATGAATGTATACTTCACCTCTAAAATCTAAGTTCAGGCCCCTGATGAACTGTGAATCCTAACCTACTCATCATGCATGTAGTTGACATACTAAAGCAAGTCCAGAAACCGACTCTCATACTCCGCTACTATCATGGATGCCGACGCAGTCATGAAACTCATCTATCCTCTTTTGGATAAACCTCCTATATATGTATCTACTCTAGAAGCACTCCTTAAAGAGTTCCCAAATAATTTTCTCTGAGTCCACATGGAGCTTCTACTCCTTAGTACTCCACCAAACACCTGCTCCATCCCTCATAAGATGAATCACAACACGAGCCTTCATGTTACTAGTACATGGGAAAATCTTAAAGCATCTGTTCAAGCTCACTAACCAAGCCTCGACCTAAAAACCTCTGAATCGCTAACATAATGAGATGGGCATAGCTTACGAATATCCCTTCTATGATCTACAACTGATGTCTATAGACTCCTAGGTCTCTTTACATGCTTTTCCCTCGACCTAGGGTTGCTTTGGATCTATCTACGTGTCCTATAACCCTATCTCCATGCCCCCTATGAGGTGAATCTTATCTAGTTGACTCCATGTGGGAGTTCTCTACCCTATTCTCATCATTATGTCTTGAAGGGTGTTGAGCCTCATGTGATGGCTCTCTATCATGTTGGCTAGGTCACGCCCTACTACTCCACCTTGTATAGTTGTATTGACATCTTGTAATGTATGTAGTATCTATGCAAGTATAGGAAAAACTAACTTCTCTCGGAGGTGGTATATCTAACTCCACGTGAAAAATCCCCTCGTCTAGTTTACGCCTCCTGCACAAACCAAGACGGGAGTTAGTTTATCATCATCTAGGTTTTGTTTTAGTTTTCTAGGTTTTCTACGTTTTAAAATATCATACAATGTTGTGTGATCTAGTTGTAGGTTTTACTAGGTTATATGTTTGTGTTTCCAAGTGTGCCCAAGGGTCTAAGCATTGAACCCATGGCTCTGATACCAAGTGTAACACCCATATTTTTCCCACACAAAACCCAAGATAAAACCTAATAATTAGGAAAATCTCTGAGAATAATTTTTTTGTTTAAACAGAGTTACAACGGGTTAACTTCCAACTAGATTTAATTATTTCACAATTAATAAATCCTTTGTTTTAATTAAAAATTAATTATTATTATTTTAATTTAAACATTTCGGGCTTAAATCCCCTCCTAGGGTTCCTATTAATTCTCATTAATTAACTCTTATAAGCCATTAGTTAAGATACCCACATTTACAAATTTATTTAATTTAGTATTATATTTCTAATGTCATTTATTGACTTAATATTCTATGGCTAAGGTCTAACTTACCCTAACCATATAATTTAGTTCAAATATATTTTAATCCCTATTATAACACTATCTAGTTATCCATTTATAAAATTATTTTAATTAATTTCTAAGGTCAAGTCCTTTCTAATAGTCTCTAAACTAAAACAATATAGGTCACACTAACATCCTAACACCCCTACGGTGGCCTCATTCAAAATTAACATATACATTTAATTTAAAAACATATTCCCACAAAAATATGTCACCTAAGTTTTGTAAGTTTGATTCATAACCATTATATGGATTCATTTAGAGCCCTTGGATCTTAGGTATTCAACTAACCCTAATAATCCTTATGAAAAGCTCTTATTCATTTCTTTTACCTTATTTTCTTATATTCTTTTTGGAGGTTTTGAGAGAAGAAGGAGATTGGAGGCCATGGAAGGATGCTCAAGCTCATGGAGGGATATAAACATTTTTGTTGCTTATTTCATTTGTAACCATGTCTAAGGTTTTCTCACATTATTATATGTTATAATGTATTTTATTTACATTTTCCCTATTTGGATATGGGAATTTTTCCCCTATATAGATATGGTTAAAATAGTGATATATACACAAATAGTTTTGGTGTATGTATGTATGTATATGTGTACACACACACACACACACACATATATATTTGAATATACATTTAAAACTACCTAAGGGTTATATGTATTTATGTATATATGTATGTGTGTGTGTATATATATATATATATATATATTGAATATACATTTAAAACTACCGAGGTTATATATATATAAATAACCCTCATGTACTTTTAAATGTATATTCAAAATAAATATATACATACATATATATTTACACATAATTACCCAATGACTTTATAAAGCAATCATCACGCTTTATGTAAGGTTCCACAAATTTGCATACACGTCGACAAAGTGAAAATCAGAGACATCTCACTAGCTCTTGTAAACATTTCCAAATAGCTCTCAGTATAGGTGATGTAGCCTCTAATGCATACTGAAATATTCTCACAGATACCATTGTTTACTATGAAATAAGATCCCATGAAAATGTGACTTGATACAAAAACTTCCTCTTCCTTTACGCTTTGATAAATGCCCATGATTTGTTCAGATCTTTTATTTTGGTCACGGGAAGGGTAAAATGATGGCAAAGGTCGTGGGATCTATCTCGAGGCCACATTTTCTTGAGGAATTTTTTCAAACATTATGAGTCTTTATTGTGCATCCACATTTTCATAAATGTCTACCAACACACCTGCAACTAAAGAAATCTAACTAGGTCCCTTCTCCATATTGCTTGGTGGACAACCATAACCATTCCAAACTCCAAATTTTTCTTAGACAGGAGGATTCCAACAAAGGTGAACTAATTGGTTAGTGGGGTGTCTCAAATGAAGTCCTTGTATTATTAATATGCAAGGAGAATGATAAGTTTGAAATATATTTACTATGCCCATGCACTTTCTAGAATGCCTCCACACGCCAATCTCCACTCCTACCACCACCAACTCCATCACTTCACCTACTCCTCTTAACTCCCCTCCACCGCGACTTCAATAAACACATTGTTTTTAATTTAATTTATTTAATGTGTTGTACACTACATTTCCCTCCCCTTATAAGAGCATCGCCTCAATGTAACATAACACCAAGGGTAGTAAAAGCGATAAGAAATGAAGAAAGCTAATGACAACAAGTTCGATTAGGGATAAGATATCTTTCGTTAGAACACGACCATAGGGAAGTCAAGAAAGTTTAACAATTTCTTAAACTCTTAATGTTCTATGAAGATTGGTAGTTCTAGTTTACCTTATTACTTAGTTAATATTTTCCTTTACATTACTTCTTAATCTCAATCTCTTAATATTTCATTGTTTTAAGATTTTAGTTTATTTATTTTTGTGGGTGCCCAATAGAAAATGACATCACAATACCACACCAAGCCCAAACACAACACCAATAGTCCACAAGACATCATGATATGTACTTTCACGACTATAACCCATCACAAGAACTCAACCAAACCATGGAAAGAACATACATAGCCCTCACAACATAGTACTTTTTACACATGCCCTTGAAACAATAGTACTTGTAACATAAGAATACTACTATAACATGGAATTCCTAATAGGTACACATATAAAGGTTTCACACAACTTGGGACAATAACTATAGTTACATAGTGTCAAAAGGGGATTAAATTATACTCTCAATGAGGAACATCAATCCTCAACATCACAAAACATGACCAGACTCACATGAGTACACATAAATCAAAGTACCAACACCATACACCTCCCAAAACATCACAAAACAACTCTATATACCTCCAAAAGCATCATAAAACAACTCCATATACCTCCCAAAGCATCACCAACAACTACATATACCTCCCAAGCATCACAAAAAAACTACATATACCTCCCAAGCATAAATAAAACAACTCCATATACCTCCTAAGCAATAAAATAATGAATTTTTTTCCTTTTGCTCCCCAAAATTGGTTTGTCACCCTATGGCCCTGTGCACATAAGGTCCAAACACTTGTAACTAAAGTGACATAATAGCTCATGGTTTAACAACCCAATAATTATTTGTAACTCCTTGGGGTGTACCCCCATACAACGAAGTGGTTCCATAGGTTCCACCACTCCATGGTGAATCCCATGACCCTATTCCAACACATTACGACATTAGAACTAACATAACAATCCATTTTAAATGCCAAGTGGAAAAAATCCCAAGCCTTGGGCTAGGCTATAAAAAAATTAAACTTGATACACAAATTTAAAACTAAGAAAAAAATGGCCAAATAACCATAGTTAGTGCAAAAATATGCATGTTAGTAGAATAACCAAATAAAATGCCCAAAATATAAGAACACATCAATCAAGAAAACTACTAGTTCTAACAAGAAAAGAGATAATGATCAATTTATGAATAAAATACATATAGAGAAATAACACATTACAATCACTATGTGGCCTCATACGACCACCAAAGGGGTACTCATCAAGTTGTTGGCACTCAGACATCGAGCCTCGGCTCATAAAATAACATATAAAATAATACAACTGTCATAATCTCTTCTGAATCATCCCTCCATACTCCCATAAGGCTCAACATAGTCAAAATCACATAGGATTGTTTGATGGAAAACCCAATAAGAAAGAGTGGCGGATGTTAGTTGTCATAAGTTGAGCATAGTGCATCCACAATATATTGAGCAAGCTCAAAGTATACTAAACAAATAGAAGTGGTTTTTAGTCTATATAAGACTCCACTTCCTCACTCATACTCAGCTCAAGATTATGAAAACCCGGTCCATGCCTCCTCTCTACACACGTACACTTTTTACCGCTTTTACCGATTGTTTCCCTTAGGTTCGGTTAGTGTAAGGTTCACAACATAACACATAACTACATTATTAACACAATGGTGATTCACGCACATTAACCATAGCGTCTTATGCATGGTATATATATAGGGTATAACACAATCATTACTTTCATGGGTTATAATACATAACATTTCCACATAATGCACCCAAAGTACAAGTAATGTACAATAGGGGTCATACATTCACCATATGCCCCTAAATCACAACATAAACCATCCAATATTAAAAAAATTATACATATGATGGACACGGTGTGACTAACATTACAACATATAGTCAATTGCAATACAACATGGTGATGCACACGATTCATCAAAACATGGTGATGACATCACGATACAATCCAATTCACTCTACACCAATTTTGTCATGCAACACATCAACACACCTTCATATCACATAATAACAAAACACTCCAACACTCTACAATCTGTAATAACATTCTTTTCACATAGAACAAGGTGGTACATCACACGTGAAATCCTCATTTAATCCATGAAAAGAGAGTGAATACTCTCATCACAAGCACATCAATATGATAACAAATATGCACTAAGTGACATGCACAACATGTGTGTTCATAATATCAAAATTACAACGTTGGTCACATCACAACATATATCACATTACTATTCCCATATTCACCACCACCATGAAAAAATCATCATAACTCCAATCCATCCTAGAGGTTTGAGAGTATGAACCTCCACTATTATACCAAATGTAACGCCCACATTTTACACACACAAATACAATAGTAAAGATACCGGAATAATTTTTCTGACTACATCGAAGTTTACAAAACTCTACAGGAGATCACTTAGGCCAACACACAACACATGATATGTTTACATAAAAATTAACCCACATAGACAACATGAATACACACGATGCACATCAAGGCCACTTTTTCCCGAATGACAAGGCACAACACAACGATTCACAACATAATGATTCAACTAGGGAATAAATTTATAGATATGGTCCTTCCCACATTTATTACAAACATGTTTCAATCTTAACTTAAGTTCTAGAAAGACTTATAATATGTGATTCATACATTCCTTTTCCCTTTATCCGATTTCTTTTATATTGTTTAAAATTTTAAGTTTTAGTATATCTCACTAAATAAGGATCATCTACTTTATTTCAAATACTTATTTGATTCACTCGTTTGATATAAGGATATTTATTTACTCATAAGGCTAATAGATATTATCCCTAGGCTTCACTCCTAAGGACATTCATCTTGATATTTTATCATACCTCTGTTACAAAATGAAACAAGTGTAGTTCAAAGAATTTGAAGTTAATTTTTTTTGTTTAAGGTTTTATGATATTTGATTTAGGACACAATAAGTATTATAGGAATTAAGTTCTTTATACATTGCTAGAGGGTTTAATCACATTATAAGGAAGATCATGTTTCACTCTTCCGGTGGAATAACAACTCACACTTACACTTTCCAAGGCCAAGAGTCAATTATTGTTTTATTATAGTTATGTTCCAACAATTAGTTTAAGGGATTTGAATAGTTTTAACATGGCAACATAATTCCATATTTTGTTTATATATTAGGTTCCCTAGGTATAGTTTATGTCCAAATTAAGATGGTTTTCCCTAACTAGGTTCATATTCTTTTTGTAATGAATTGGGTAACCTATTTTTTAACAAAGGTATTTGTATCCTCATACGACTACTAGTCCATATATTAAGGGACTTGTCTCTAAGAACATGATTGCATTGCTTCACATCATACAATAATTACATACTAGGATAAGTGGGAGAGAAAGATGGAGTTGTCCATTGTTTAAAGAGTTAAGGTTTGTATTATATTTTACATAATTTCAATCCCTTTTCTTACCACAAGATATTTTAAACACATTATGAGTGACCTAATTTTCACCTTTTTCCGAGAACACCATCTTATGGTTACATTCCCATAACTAATCAAACATTCAAATGTTATTAAGTTTCAAAATTAACTCTTAATATTGCATCATAAAACCCAAATGATAATTGAGATTGGGTATCGAGTTCATTTATAATCCAAATCTTAAAGGTAACTTCCAAGGTTAGTTGGTGATCTTCACCACTCAACATGTATGTCGGTGCAAGAGGGTTTTACATTATGTTTGATGTTGGTTTCCTATGGCGCACTACCCTAGGAGAACACATTCTCCTTACTACACACACAAGTTTTAATCCTATAAGGGAGGAAACACACGAACAAAGTTTTACCATGTGGTTCCTAATTGTCGGGTTCACAAAAATGTTGTTAAGCATGCAGGATAGGATGGAAATATCAACTTGGGCTCTTATCTACTTAACTAGAAGGTGTCATCGAGTGTAAAGATTTAAGTTTATCCTAAGGTTTTAGTTTCCTATGCTAAAAGAATCACACATGAAGAATATTTATGCACAAATTTTATACTAGGGTTGATTGTTTCATTTAGATTTATTTATTACATTTTCAAGGTAAGGAACACAACACACCAATTAATTAATCATCAATTTCACATTGGAATTGCACTATAAGATATTAAATTAAATTTCATTTAACATATATATTTAACACCATTTTTTTGTTTCTATACAAATATTTGAATCAAAATGACACCTATGGTTAAATGCACATTTCCCAAAGCACCCCTAAAACTAACATCTCATACATACTACCAAAATTCAATAATAAGTCTTTCAATACATTACAAAAAGTTGGTTCAACCTCTACAATTACATTGTTTCAAATATAAATTACAATAATACATAATGAATTACAACCACATCATTTCACCATCTTACTTGCATCTTGTAAAACCATGTGAGCATGAAATCAACGATAAATCATTGGCATGGCATCCACCTAAATCTAGCATAATTAACATTATTGTTTTTCCATTTACATGATGATAAAAATACACATGCAACAAGAGAGGGTTAGGGGCATATATTCATTTCATTTCATTTCATTCCTTAACTAAGGGAGGAGAGAGAAAGAGAGAGAAGAGAGAGAAACACTATTTTCCCAAAAGTCAAATTTCACACAAAAATTCACAAGATAGAGTTTCAAAAAATTATTTACAAATGTTATTAAATTTCCATGATGGTTTGCTAACATGACTACGGTCCTACAACTTTATTTTACATTTACTGTTAGTTGTAAAAACACCCAATTTTGGCTCGAAGGCTAAGAAAGTGTGTTCCAAAACTGTCTTTCGAATAAGAAAATTCACAACGAGATAAATCCTATGTTTCCACCTATATACCAAGAATCCATAGGGACTGACATAATTCATAATTGGAAAATGTTTTACAATTGGCGTCTAGTTTTAAAGAGCCATCGGTCGTAATTGGACTAGTTGCAACAACAACCAGTTTTAGCTCAAGGGCTAAGAAACCTCATCCGAAAACTCTCCATGGCAAGGTTCCTATGTGCCCTCATATATATGGAGAATATGTTGAAGATGAAGGAACTTGGAAGTGGCGAACAAGTTACAAATGGAGATGCTTTTTCCAAAGCCCTTTGGTCATAACTAGTAAAGTTTGACCTAGTCAAACTACAACATGAGGCCTACAAAACCTCATTGCCAAACTATCTAGAAATGTGTTTTTCCCAAAATTGAATGTTGTAAGAAATTTTCTAGTAGAAATACTAGAGGTTATGAAGATAAATAAACATTTTGTTTCTCATGGTTCAAACAGCGAGCCAAAACGAAACCCAAATTTCTTGTTTTAGCAGTTTTATAAAAGTGTAAAACAGAGTAACAAAGCTCCTAGAGGAGCGGTGAAGAATGCACAAATGGTCAAATGAGGCTGAGCTAATTCTTGATGTCAATCTATACATAAAAAGGAACACATATGATGCTTGACATCTCTTTTACGATGCTCAGAGTGTTATTTTGCAAGTCTTTGGAAATTGCATTTTTCTAACTTTGTAAGGTGGACGAAAAGGTTGTTTTAGTTAACTCATCTAGCTCTCACCAATACCAATGGACATGAGCACCAAGTTTTGACACCCTAGTTTTAGAAATGCATACAATTGTGGTCGTGACATGGTTGAGGGTCAAATTGTAAGTCGGTAGCATAAATTACGAGGTGTTGTTTTTTTAATGAACTATTCGTTTGGTTAAAATATTCTTGATTGTTTGAGTATATAATATTTTTATATTTTTATATATTGCAAATGAAGAACCACGTTATACAAAAATTATAAAAGATAAAAGTAAGGAGATCATGCCTAATAATACTTGAATTTGTAGTGTAAGTAGTTCTCAGGAGATATAAATATCCCAACTAAGGCCCTTCCTAACTTCCATCAAAGGCTGCATCACTCTACTAATGATGGTGCAATAAAATAATCAAAAGAGCTAGAATCAAACAATATAGAGGTAGGGATACCACCAATGCTACATGTAGTCCTGACGGTTCTTAACTCTTTGCATAAATTTGATGGCTATGTCCCATGTCGCTGATTGTAGGATCGAAATAGGTGTCTTACCATTTTTTTAGGATTATGTGGGTATGCTCTCTAATGGTGTTTAAGTACACCACATCCATAACAACTACCTAGTCCCCTCTAATGAGATGTGGATCTAGAAGGTACTCTAGTGGTTTGTGTCCCGGGTCCTAATGATCTTGCCATGGATAGTTGTGGTCACCGCTAATGAGATCTTGATGAGTGAGCTCTAGGTGCTCCTTGTCCCGATGGGCCCTCTACAAGGAGGTCCCATAATCCTTCCTCGTGAGTATCAAATATCGTGGAGGTCTAAATGGTGGACAAGTCTATTGCTGACGTATCTATTGTGGTGGTCTTAAGGAAGGCTATGTTGAACCATGTCCACCACGAGGAGGAGGGTATGACTCCCTCGACCTATTATCCTGCATCTACTGAATACAACTCCTAACTCTATCTCTATCCTACTGCATCTTCCCCCTGGTCTCCTCTACAATGTATTCCTTCTCAATAGCCTCAGCTAAGGTCTATGGAAAATGAATGCATACTTCACCTCCAAATTCTAATTTTAGGCCCCTAATGAACCTGTGAATCTTAACCTACTCATCATGTATGTAGTCAACATATAGAAGCAATTCCATAAACCGACTCTAATACTCCTCTGCTATCATGCATGTCGATGCAAGTCATGAAACTCATTTATCCTCTCTTTGGATAAACCTCTTGTATATGTATCTACTCTAGAACCACTCCTTGAAGAGCTCTCAAATAATTGTCTCGAGTCCACATGGAGCTTCTACTCCTTAGTCCTCCACCAAACACCTGCTCCATCCCTCAGAAGATGAATCACAACATGAGCCTTCATGTTGCTAGTACATGGGAAAATCTTGAATCATCCGCTCAAGCTCACTAACTAAGCCTTGGCCCCAAAACCTCCAAAGTATCACCAGCATAATGAGATGGGCGTAGCTTTCGGATATCCGTTATATGATCTGCAATCTGATGTCTATCGACCCCTCGGGTCTCTCTACATGTACATCCCTCGGCCTAGGGTTGTTGGATCTATCTCAATGTCCTGTAACCCTATCTCCATGCCCCCTTATGAGGTGAATCTTCTCTAGTTGACTCTATGTGGGAGTTCTCTTCCCTATGCTCATAGTTGTGTCTAGATATGTGTTAAGCCTCATTTGATGATTCTCTATCATGTTGGCTAGGTCGCGCCCTACTACTCCACCTCGTATAGCTACATTGACATATTGTAATGTATGTAGTATTTGCAGTAGTATAGCGAAACTACCCTCTCGGAGGTGGTATATCTAACTCGATGTGAAAAGTCCACTTGGCCCCCTTCCCCAACCATAATACAAACTAACAATGCACAATTGCATGGGTTTAAGCCATATGGCTTATACACATTACTCAATATGTATTTTTTTGTTTTATTATTATATTAAATATTATAATATCTAATATATATGTATATACGTATATATATTTCACACAATATAGAGATCTTGATAAGTATATTTTTATAATTAATATATATATATATATATTTCACACAATACTGAGAGATTGTGATAAGGATATTTTTACTATACATACACACACACACACACACACACACACACACACACACACACACACACACACACGTGTGTGTGTGTGTGTGTGTGTGTGTGTGTGTGTGTGTGTGTGTATATGTATGTATATGTGTGTGTGTATGTATGTATGTATGTATGTACGTATGTATGTACATTCGTACATACATGCATACATACATGTATGTATGTATGAATGTATGTACGTACGCACATATACGTATGTACATACACACACGCGCGCACATGCACACACACACACACATACACACACACACACACACACACACACACACACACACACACACACACACACACACACACACACACACACACACACACACACAATTATCATTGCACTTTTTTAAAAAGGTTTACACATTCACTTAAGATTATTTACTTATTGGGTTTATATATAGGCAAGATGGTTTAAAAAATTATATCTATTCATTTGTAGGTGACATAGAGAAACTAAAGGCTTTTCTTATCCAATCCCAATACAACGAATGAGGAGAAAATATTTGTTTTTAAACAAAAAATGTCTATTTCCCTTTTTTTATAATTTAATATGAGATTGACTGTATTTTCCCAACATTTCAATATGCTTACTTTTTCATTAAAAACAAGAAACTAATTCCTCTCTTTCACAATAGAGAAAATAACATCCATTTCAAGAAAACAAGTGTATTTTCATACAAGAATACCAGTATTTTAAAATGAACATATTACACCTTTGAGAAAAAAATTTAAGTTGAATATAAGCTTAGATTGAGAGAGCTTCATTTTCATTTCCAAAACCATTTCAAGGTCCTTACTTCATCTAAATAATACAAGACTTGATAGTTTCATTTTACAAGAACTAACCCATTTAAAATATAAGTTTTCATTCAATACACTCTTGGTAAAGTATACAAGTTGAAGGGATTATCATAGTAACAATGCAATTTCCTTTTTCCTACTTTCCAAATATACATACATTTTGAAGCTTAATACAAATAAACCTTTCACAACACATTTACAAGAAGTTAAAACCTTGAAAATGAAAGTTAAAATCCCTCCATTTAAGTGGAGACAACATAGAAAATATTTTACAAAATTAGGATCTCTCTTTATTTTCTTCAAGGTAAAACTATGACCAAATATTCACTTGAGCTCCACCATTATCTTCATTATCCAAACACAACAACAAAATAGGGGAGTAGAAAACACTCTCCACCAAACCAATAATCCAATGAGAAGGAGAATCCTTCTTCCTCATTAGCCCCTGAGCCTCTACAAGGAAGCAATAATGGGTATAAGGCAACCAAGGTAAGTTTGCATGGCTTCTTCAAAAACATTCAAAAAACTTTCAACATAATCAGAATAATAACATAAATCACTAGAACACACAAGTTTCCCAAGCACAAATGCTCAATACTCAAGCCAAGAAGGAGAAAAGAAACATGGTGATACACTTATTCCTCCCAAGGTTTTGGATTATCACCTTAAGGACTCGAAAAACTCATTCACATACAAACAAGACTCTTATGCCTCCCTCCAAAACAAACAACTCTTATGCCTCCCTCGATAAATCATATAAGATAAGAAAAAATCTCACTTATCTACAAGGTGGGACACCCCAACCCAACTCCCTCCCAAGATACACAATAATACTCTTATTCCTCCCTCTAAATATCTCCATTTCCATTTTCTCCTACACAACCTAAAGGCCATTCTATTTCCCAAAATCACAAACATACAACAATCATCCATTCACAAACATTTTCACAACAAAATAACAATAAAAATACATGGGTTGAGTCTCTACGTTTCCATTGCAAGAGTATCTAGCCCACAAGAACAAGCTCCAACCCTTTCCAAGTCTAAAGCAAGCACAATCCTTCTCCAAAGCTTCAAACAAGCACTCTAAAATAAAACTCTTCCAAAAATGCAAGAGTCAAAATAACACAAGTAACCCCAAATTCATTAAACAAACTTGAATAAATAAAAAGAGAGGATAGAGAGCTGATGTGAATCCATGTAGGATGCCACATCATTTCTCCTCCACTCCACATGACATGGAAAACCCCAAATCCAAAGCTTAATAAATTTTTGGTTGAGGGAATGACAACCCTCTTACACACACAAACTCAAACCCACACCTCTAAAGGAAAAAATTAAAAACTTATGTAAGAAAGTGCAATAAATAACACCTTTTTCTCTTACAATCACATAATGGGGTCTATTTTTGACCCCTTAACCCATAGGGGTAGTTGGTAGGTGAAATTAAGAGGTGTGGGACAAGCTTAACTTGTCTTACAAGCCTCAAAAAATGGCCCTTAATCCCAAATCCAAATTTGACATGCAAGGTTGAGTACGCAACACTCAAAAGTAATAAATTACTTTCAAATCTAACATAAATCAAGGACCAGATACCAACATTAAATACTCACCTCGGTCACATCTCAAATTACACTAATTAATCAAGTTTAATCAAATTAAATGGAACACTTTAACTAAAAATAATAAAGGTGACTCATAATACTAAAATAATTCAAATACTCACAAATAAATAAAACAAAAAGGGAAACAACACATTTACTCAAGGTCACATTTGAGCCCCGCCCCACCCCCAATGGGGACCTTCTAATAATATAACAAAAAACAATATAAAATTACCCAAGTTGTCATGGTGACATGTTGCCAATACCCCAATTCCTTCATTGTTGGTCTCCTACCCCCTTTTGTTTGTTGTGTTACAAATTCCTGCAAAAATCAAAACAATACCTTTTTGGCCTCATGGCCATATTAACGACATCGAGACAATAAAACATACATATACATATCAATTCACATCATCAAATATCATAACTAAACCATCACTAAAATCAAGTAATTCACCAATTGTTCACAATTTCAAATATTTCAATTCTATCAATTCATCAATTAGCAATAAGATCACAAGGCTAACTAAATCATCTAACAAAATATGTATACTAAAATCTAATGAGTTAGTACATATATAAAGTAGTAACTCTAAATCATCATCAAATACTGATATGTCAATCCATGCATGTAATCCATCATATAGGTCGCATCATGTCAAAAATATAAAACATCCATATTGTCTAACAAATAGGTTAATCAAATATAGTAATGTCCATCTATCAATGTCTAAAGATCAAATATGATAAAAATGTCTATGGCTCCAATCCAAAGTAAGAAAAATCATAGTAATATCAATGTCGAAGAGGAGTGGGCACTACACACTTCAATTATTTTATACTTTCTTATAATCTAAATAAAATCTATTTATATTAAAAATTATTTGAATCAAGTAAATTAATAATATGTATCTAAATTGAAATATATTATTATAATAATGTATTAATTATTAATGCAAAAAAAAATCCACATATAATATAGAATAAAATATATAGTTTTATTATTAATATATGTTAATAAAGTATTATATTAGTTGTGAACCAAACCAATACTTTAATAACTTGTTTCCATTAAATCTATATTAGATTAAATTATCTTCATATAATATAATTAATTTTAATTATATATAAAATACTTTATGACAAAGAAACCACTAATTTAAATAAATTTCAATAAATATTACAAAATTTTAAAAATTTAAATATTAATAAATCTTAGTACATTATTATACATTAAGAAAGGCTTAAAGTATAGAGCATACCTCACTCCATACGAGGGTCTATTTTGAATTCCATACCACACATTTTATATTGGGACAAAGTAATTGTAACCTGATTTTCATTGTTTCATTAGAACTAGGGACATTATTCCAATCAAATGAACACCGAACTACATTGAGTCTAAAATGTAGTGCAATGCTTAGTGGCAATCACATTGGCATGACCATTGAGGTCAATCTGAGTTAAGCATATGCATTATTCATTCATCTAATGTGTGCTTGAGTATTGTGCAAGTAGATAAGGTTTATTTTGTAGGTAAAGATGCAATTGAGAATAATTGAAGTGAACTTGAGGTGACCTATAATGAAAAAGAAGTGAAAAGAAGTGGTAGAAGAACAACTAGGATCATAAATATCCCACAAACTTGAGCACCCAAAACATACTCTAGCTTTCACGCAGTCTTGTCGCATTCCAAGTGCTCATGTCCTTGAGATCATCATAGTCTAGAATCAAAGAGAGATCTTACACACCCATGATACACCCTTCTAAATCAGTCTCTAGCCTAAAATAAACTCAAACCTAGGAAGGCAAGTTGAGTTATTCTAAAAACCCTATTTATAACACTTGCTTGTACTTGTTTAACTTATTATTTCATGTTTACTATTATATATATATGATTAAAATTTTACTTCCTTTAGATTTAAATTTTATTAAATATATTTCCAAATTATTCACTAGTTGAGAGACATGGTGAATATAGAGGAATCTTACGTTCTAATTAGTTTCTAATGATCCTCAAAACACATTTACTCTCCTTATGTATTTTATGGACTTAGAAAATGAATTAAAGTATTGAAAGAGCACAATTTTCCAACAACTCCTAGAAAATATAATAAAATTCGGTGATAATTTTGAAGACAAGTGTTACATGATCACATTCAAGGACCCAATTTCACATATATTAGTAAGAATCTATTTTCATGTTTGTTTTGGAAGTGATCAGTCATTTCCATACCCATTTCAACAACAACTCCTAGAAAATCCAGCAAATTTGAGTGAGATTTTCGAATACAAGAGCTACTGATCGATTCGGTGACCCAAGTTCACATATATTGGGAAGAATCCATTTTCATGGTTATTTTTGAAATGGTCAGCGATTTCCATAACATTTCAAAAATGGTCAATTTTTCTACATATATCATAATATTTTTCTTTCAATCATCTTATAGAATGTACCTATTTTTTTGTTAATGGTAAAAGAGGGTTGAGGGGACCTACCCTGTTACATAATTATCAAATGGAGATAAAGATATATCGATGGAGAATAAAAAGGTCCAAAGCATCTTCCAATGGCATAAAGAGGATCAACAAAGAAAAATTAAAACAAACAACACTACAAAACATAAAAGTAAACAAACAAACAACTTATCCCTTAGACTACTTCCCATGGGATCTTAAATGCATCTTAAGGGCATCATTAACAATTTTCCCTTTCTTCTTCTTGCACATAGTAGTCCAGCCATCACCTTTGTTTGGATTTACATTTTCAATATTGTGAACCGGTATGATGATTTCAATATTCTCCTTATCCTTATGAGTTTTATTCTTCATTGAAAAAATATGATTGGAGTACGTTCCCACATTCAAATCAGCACTCAAGAGTGAAACCTTTTCCATAGGAGGAGGAATGACCTCCTCATTATTAGAAACTAAATCATCCTCACTCTCTTAATCTTCTTTTGAATCACTATGTAGTGCCCACTTCCCTTTGACACCTTTTGATATTGATTATGATATTGTTGACTATATTTATGGACATTATTGTAGCTTTTGAGTTGGTATGATGTTAGACATTAGAGATCATGGACTGTGGTTGATTTTGATTCATATATGATGCATGTGGATTATTAGAGACATTTTATATTGATGTTGATACACTTCTTGGCATGGTTATATATATGTTTTTCGTACATGTGATATTTTGTCATATTGAGTAAACCTAGAAAATTGAACTAATCTTGTGATCATATGGTTATTGATGAAATTGTAAATGATATTGTTACTTGCCTAGATGATGTTGTGATTCATATATAGATGATTTTGGAAGTTATATTTATATTTATTTTGGATGTTTTGATGTGGCCACGAGGCCGAAGGAGGTATTTTTGTTTTGTAGGTAAACATGTCACAACAAACATCGGGGATTGGAGACCAACCACATTGGAATTCTAGATGAATTCAACAAGGGTCACCATGGCAACGTGTATTTGTTATGTGTGTGTGTTTGAATTGTTGTTAGGGGTTCCCATGGGGGATCACCTTCAAATGTGACCAAGGGGTTATGTGTATTCTTTTATTTAGTTTCTTTTGTTTAATTTTAGTATGTGGATTTTTAGTGATGTATTTTCCCTTTATTATTTATTTTATTTGTGTCTAGATTAGTGAGTAATCATGTTGTTAAATAAATTAAAATGGGTCAAAAGAATGCATTTATTAGAGCTGATGGCTCTTGGATTATGTGTTGTAAGTAATGTGTAAGTAGCTTTGAGTGTGAAACACTCCACCTTCCTTTTGAAATTTGGATCTGTCCTTAGGGGCTGATTTTGGAGGCTTGTGGGACAAGTTAAACTTGTCCCACACCTCTTAAATTGTTACACCAACCCTACCTATGGGTTGGGGAGTCAAAATTAGGCCTCATTATGTATTTTGGGAAGGCAAGTTGTAAGTTTTTATTACACCTTCTTACATGAAATTAATTTTGGTCCTTGGGGTGTGGACTTGTTTTGTGTGTGTAAGTAAAATGTCATTTATTCACCCACCTTTTTATTATGCTTTGGAGTTTGAAGTTGACTTGTGAGGTGGAGTTGAGGATGTGTGATGTGGCATCCTACATGGATCCACCTCATCCTCCTCTCTCCCTCTTCTATTTATTGAATTCCTTGGCTTGTTTTGGGGTTACTTCATTTGGTGACTTCATTTTGTTACTTCTTTTTGGTTTTGAGATCTTGTAATTTTGAAGAGAGTTAGAGATTTTTGTTGAATGCTTGTGGATTTTTGGAGCTTTTGGACTGTTTGGATTGGAAAAATCTTGTTGTTGAAATTTTGGAGCAAACTCTACCATGGAGAGGTAGGAGCTTGGCTCTTTAAAATGTTCTTCTTTTATTTATGCATATGTGAATGCTTTGAATATTTTGGTATGTTGTTGGTTGGTTGGGTAGATTGCCTAGGTATGGTGTAGGAGAAGACTATGGGGATCTCTTGTGGGGAGGCATAAGAGTTTTGGGGAGGTATAAGTGTTATTGTGGAGGGAGTTTGGGATTGGGTTCCACCTTGTAAAAGAAATAGCTTGCATTTCTTTACTTGTTATGGGGTGCCATAAGAGTGTGGGGAGGCATAAGAGAATGAGAGGTATAAGGGGTACTTGGGGAGGCATAAGGGCATGTAGGGGTTTGAAATATATATATATATATATATATATATATATATTTGTAAATATATA
Organism: Taxus wallichiana var. yunnanensis; assembly: GCA_018340775.1. Classification (NCBI taxonomy): domain Eukaryota; kingdom Viridiplantae; phylum Streptophyta; class Pinopsida; order Cupressales; family Taxaceae; genus Taxus; species Taxus wallichiana. Next base: position 66,295,338 of record CM031233.1, read on the forward strand.
TATATATACACACACACACACACACACACATATATATATATATATATATATATATATGGTGGGTTTATTTTAAGGTGGACACCCATTTCCCATTGGGAGGTATAAGCAGCTTCCCCCATAGGTCTTGCTCCTTTGGCTTGTGCATGATGAAGCCTGAGTATTGTTTGTTGTTCTTCTGTGGTTACAAATTGTAGTATGTATTTGTTTGTCTTTTTATTTGTGAAAATTGTTTTTGTGTTGTGGAAGCCTGTTTGTTGCCATGAGTTGAAATACATTTCTTATTGCTTTGTGGTTGGGGCTCGGGGGCCAATGAGGAGGATGACTTCTCCTCTTCATTAGAATTCTTGGTTGGGTGGAGAGCATTGCCTCTCCTCCTTTTTTTGTGATCAAAAGATATATGGTGGATCTTCTTGTTGTTGTTCTGGAGCTGAGGATGAAGACAAATTTTCACAGTCCCCTTGGGGTTTCCTTGTTGTAAAAAAATTTCCCACTTCAAGTGGATGGCATTGTAATATTATTTTTGGTGGAAAGTTTCTCTATTTTGGAAATGGAATCTACATTCGAATGTGAAAGATGTATATTCTGTAAGTTGTATTTGATGAATGAAAAAGGAAGTTGTAAAAGAATTATTGGAGTTCAATAGAAGTTGTTTTAATTACCACAAATGGTATGGTTTTCATTTGAAATCTGTGTTTGAAATATATTGTGAAATCTCTATTTGAAAATTGAAAAAGAAATACGTATGAAGAAATATTACATTTCTCTGTTTCATTTGAAATGCATGATTTGAAAGTAGAACTACATTTTGGGTTTTCACACATTGATTGAAGTAAAGTTAAACTTTGTAAATTAGATTTGAATGAATTTAAATATTTAGAGGATGATAACAAAAAGTAGATCCATTGAGTTTAAGTATGATTTCTATTTTGATTCACTGTAAAACTGTAAATATTTATCAGAAAAATTTACAGAGTACTCTACAACTTGAAAGACAAATTGAAATAATAATGTAAGCTAAGGAAGATCAAAACGCTTTTCAAATAGTTGAATTGCTCAAGAAAATTTATCAGACTTCAATTAATCAGACTTAGACCAAAACTCAGATGTTTTGCAGTAAAAAGGGGGAAACTCGTTTTGAAACTCAATCCATCAATTAAACCTACAAAATCCATACAAAATCCATCCTCCATGTCCATGTCTTTTTGGCATGTTGAAGAAGAAAGAATGGCAGATTGAATTAATTTTGTTAAGTTAAAAAGTCTAGTTCACATTTTTAAATGGTAGGAAAGACGTTTTTCTTAAAATTGACCCACCTAATTTTGTCAAAATTAAAATTTTATGCTTTCTATGCAAAAAGAGGAGGTTGACCTTTCAAAAAGTCCTCATTTTCCCAAAACCGAGTTCCCAATCAAAATTTATGGCCTTCTGAAGTTTTTACTTCATTTCGGGTTCAAAAAATAAATCTAACTGTCAAAAAGGAAAATTTTGCTAAGCAGACCTATAGGGCCGAAAGATACTTTTTTCTCTTTTTCAAAAAAGGAAAAAAGACACGCAATTCCCCACCGCAGACACTCCGTTGGCCCGAACTTTTCTCTTCGAAAAAAAAAAGTTCTAAGTTTAAAAAATTAACTTTGTCAAAAATTCCTCCGCGGCTCCACAACCCCACCTTTCGCTTTGGAAGATCACTTCCATGGGTTCGGGCCTAGCCCCTTCAAATTTCTATTTTATTTTTACATTTGGTGAAAAATTCTTAAGTTTCCCCGCATGGCCCCCCCCACTGTCATCAATGATTTTTCGACACGTGGCTTCACAAGGCATCAATGGAGGCACGGAGTATTTTAACCTTTACCTTTTTCTTTTCAAAAGTCAATTTTTTTAAGTTTTCCTGAGGGTCTGTTTCCCCCACTTGAGCTCTTGGGTACGATGACACATGGCATCTTCGGGCATCGTCGGAGGCGCAAGTGTTTTTGAACCTTGTCACCTTTTTCCTCAAAAAGCTAGAAATCCAAATTTTCCTCGATGACCCATCTTTCTGCTTGGACTTGAATTTTGAGACACGTATCTCTTGCGGACCTCAAGCTTAAGTTTTTTCTTCTTGGGGCGTGAAGCCCCATCCAAATTATTCTCGGACCACGGGCGCGCGAGTGTAAATTACACTTTTTCCCAAAAGAGAAAAGCAAAGTTTTCTTCCCTAAGCCATAGGCCCCGCCCAAATATTTTACCTAGGAAAAAATTTTCTTCTTGGCCCGCAGCACGCCTTTGGGAAATATTTCTTCCCCAGGCCCGCAAGCCCGCCTTTGGGAAAAATTTTCCTCCCAGGCCCGCCGGCCCATAACTTAAGAAATATAATGAGTTAAGAGGACTTATTTATATCATTGGAAAGGGGAAGAAATTTCCTATCTAATGGAAAATATTTTAGGAGTTCTTAAGTGTGGGAAATATGAGAAAAAAATAGATTAAATCATATAAGATGATAAGTAGAGTGGGTAAGTGGAAATTACCCTTTTTAATTTAAATGTTTTTTTCTAAAGCATGGGTTGACCTTTTTGGGGTCACCTTATGGGGTAAGGGAATGTTTTTCTAACCCCATGTAAATAAGAACCTTGTTTAATTGTTTGAGAATTAAATCCTTGCATTTAATTGTTTTGGCCCTTGACCCTCTAAAATTTAATTAAGGAATATTTAACTATAGTGTTAATTTAATTAATTATTAAATTAACACCTAAGGGAAATTTAACTATGCTTGGATTAATTTTACTCATTAATTTGTAATGTGGATTTAATATTTATTTTAACAAGAAAATTTTATTTATTAAATATGATTCCTTTAAATTTTTTATGACAACTGTTGTCTTGAAGCCTGTTTGTGGTCATGCTTTTCAAAAAAAAAAATTATTCCATAATTTTTCTAACTAAACCTAGGTTGTTCTTGGGTCTCGAGTGGTCATTTTTAGTGGGCATTACACTTGGTATTAGAGTCATGGGTTCAAAACTTGGACCCTTGGGCACACTAGAAAACTTGAGACATGAACACTAAACCTAGTACAATATTAAACCTAGCACACTTTTAAATCTAGAAAACAACTTTGTTTGAAAATTGCATATTTTAGTAAACATGGAAAATTGAATAAAACCTAGAATAATGAACTAACTCTCGCCTTGGTCTATGCAGGAGGCATAGACAAGATGAGGGGTCCTTTCACATAGACCTAGACTTGCCACCTCATATATCATACCTTGTGCAGTCATCTACCCTAGATATTATAAACGCTTCAAGATGTTAATGTCGCTTTACGTGGAGGGTCCATAGGAGGACGGTTAGCCAAATATGATAAGGAGCCATCTATTGAGGCTCATGCATCTCCTCGACATAATGAGGAGAAAAGAACAAAGACCTCCTACATGGAGTCAGGTAAGAGAGAGTCAGACACCGCAAAGGGACAGGGAGACCGGATTTCTGGACATAGGGATAGGTCTCAGAGCCCTAGGCTTAGAGATGAGCATGTAGAGAGGCCTAGGGGTCACCAGACTATAGCTATAGACCATATCAGGGAGATCCTGAAGCTACGACCATCACATTATTCTAGTGACACAAGTGGATTTCAGGAAGAGGCCTGGTTGGTGAGCTTGAGTGGGTACTTCAAGCTCTGCCCTTGTTCTAGCAACACAAAATTTTGTGTTTCGATCCATCTTATAAGGGATGGAGTAGGTGTCTAGTGGAGGACTAAGGAGTAGAAAATCCACCTTGATTGAGTCATTTATCTAGGAGCTCTTTAAGGATAAATTTAGGAGCAGTACTTATCAATGGAGGTTCATTGAGCGAGAGGATAGATGAGTTTTATAACCTCCAGCAGAGCATATCGATAGTAGTTGAGTATGAGAGCATATTTCTGGATCTACTCCAGCATGTCAATTACATGCAAGATGAGCAGGTATGAATCCATAGGTTCATCCGGGGTCTGAATCTAGACATTGGAGGTTTGGTGCATATCCATTATCCATGAGACTTTAGCTGAGGCCGTTGAGAAGGCCTATATAGTAGAGGAGACTCGGGGAAAGACACATCGGGCCGAGAGACAGAGTTCATAGTTGCATCCAAGCCAGATGCAAGACAACAGATCAGGGGGTCATCTTCTCTTCCTTGTGGTGGATAGGATTCAACACAATCTTCTTTTAGGCCACAACACCAGCACAGCATGAGCCGCCCACCTTACAGACTCCACAGAGATTCGATGCATAGAGGGGGCAGAGTATGGGGCCTCCTCCTAGGGGTCCCATTAGGACAGGGTGCGCCAAGAGCTCGGTCAGTAGAGGATCTCACTTGAAAATACCTCAACCATCCATATCTAGATCATCAAGATCCACACATAGACCCCCAGAGTACCAGTTGGAGATGCTACTCATGGGAGAGGATCGGGAAGTTATTTTGGTTGTGGTGTTGCTAGACATTTTTGGAGAGAGTTCCCATAGAACCCTAGTAACAAGGGTAAGACATAGATCTCAAAGCCCACTGTTGGTGACATGGGGCACAGTCATCAGATCTATGCAGTGGTCGAGAACCTCTAAGTTGAGCATCAGAGTACCGTGATTGAGACAACATGTAGAATTGGTGGTATTCCTACCTCCATTCTATTTGATTTCTATTCTACGATTCTTTATTGCACCATCTTTAGTAGAGTGATGTAGGCTGGTGGCAGTTAGGTAGGGTCTTAGTTGGGACATCGAGATGGCTTCTGGAGACAAAATCTCTGTAGACTCCTTAGTTAAGGAGTGTGTAGTGGATTTGGGACCCTTCACCACTACCTCGGATCTTCGTATCCTTCCATTGGGTTCGTATGGAGTCATCTTGGGCATGGATTGGTTGTCTACACACAGAGCCAGAGTGGATTGTTACCATAAGATTATATCATGTACAGATGATCTAGGAGTTGATTCAGTGATAGTAGGGGTTAGGAGACCCATTTCCATTCGCACCATCTACACTATGCATATTAAGCGGTGTGTATGATGGGGTTGTCAGATGTATGTTTTTATAGTTAGTGATAGATCGGAGGATGGATCTAGTGGACCATCACTTAATGACCATCCCATCTTGAGAGAGTATTATAATTTTTTTCTAGGGGAGCTACAGGGGTTACCACCCCTACGTGAGATAGATTTTCACATAGATTTGGTTCTGGGAGCAGAGCCTATCTCACGAGCACCTTATCGGATGACTACCCCTGAGCTCTGCAAGCTCAAGTTGCAGCTAGAGGGCCTTCTGGAGAAAGTTATAATCCATCCTAGTGTATCCCCTTAGGGTGCACCAGTGATATTTGTAAATAAGAAGGAAAAATATCTGCGGTTGTGTATTGATTACCGCCAGTTGAACAAAGTAACAATAAAGAATCATTACCTCCTTCAATGCATAGATGATTTATTTGATCAGATGAAGGGAGCCAAATTTTTCTCTAAGATTGATCTTAAGTTATGTTATCATCAACTGAGGATTACGGAGGTAGATATTCATAAAGTAGATATTCATAAGACCGCCTTTCGTATGAGATATGGCCATGGGGTATTGAGTTCACCATGGTACCTTTTGGACATTTTTTAACGAATGTCCATGAGCAGTAGTGTTTATAGTGAGCTTGATGAATGGTATATTCATTTGGGCCACATCATTTCTTGGATTGCTTCATGCTCATATTTCTTGATGACATTTTGATTTATAGGAGATTGTGATAGAGGAACTTCTTCTGGGTTTAGAAGGTTATTACATTTGTTCAAGACCTATCACTTCCCTTCAGCAGAAAGGGAAGAAATTTTTTTGGTCAGATAGATGTGAGAAGGCCTTCAAGACACTGAAGGAATGCCTCACAATAGCACCTATTCTTACAGTGCCAGATCCATAGGGTAATTTTTTCGTATGCACATGTATCCTTATTTGGTAGGACTTGGAGGTGTGTTGATGCAGGAGGGAAAAGTGGTTTCTTTTGAGTCTCCCAAACTCAAATATTATGATCTCAATTATCCGAATCATGATCTTGAGCTTGTGTAGTTTTTCACACCTTGGTTCAATGGAGACACTTCCTTCTTGGTCAGAGATTCACACTCATAACTGATCACTTGAGTCTTCGCCACCTCTTCATGCAGCCCAATCTCAACGCTCATCAGTGGCGTTGGATGGAGTTAATTTGTGAGTACGATATGGAGATAGAACATGTGAAGGGGAAGGAGAATGTGGTTATGGCCACCTCGGTGAACACATATTTATGGAGTAGGATTCTATAGTAACTTCCTCATGAAAACTTCTACATTGCAGCTAGAGAAAAGATCGAGTCTCAGAGACCCCTTGAGGGAATTTTGATGGTTTTTCATTAGAGGAAGATGGCCTTCTCAGGCACAGAGACCGGATTTATGTTCTAAGAGACAGAGGCTTGAGGTAGGACATTCTCATTGAGGCACATTGTGCACCCTATTTAGCCCATCTCGGGGTGAAGAAGATGCACACCACCTTGAGACAGTTGAATCATTGGAGGGGACTTTGTAGACGCGTGGCTCATTTTGTGTCATGTTGTTTAGAGTGTCAGAAAGTGAAGGCCGAGCATCAACATCTAGCTGGCCTTCTCTTTCCTCACGCTATATCGAAGTGGAAGTGGGACACCATTTCCATGGAATTCATTGTTGGGATACCGATGTTGAGTTACCACCACGATGCCATCATGGTCATGGTTGATAAAATTACAAAAGTGGCTCATTTTTCTCTAGTGAAGACCACCTATACAACTAGTGTAGTGGCACGGGTATATCTAGATGAGATTGTTATATTGCACGGGATTACATGGAAGATCATTTATGACCGTGATCCTCTATACACTTCCCACTTTTGGACTACCATACAACATGCCCTCGGGACAAAGATCAATTTCAGCTTAGCATATCACCCTGCGACTAATGGACAGACTAAGTGGATGAATCAAATCTTAGAGGACATGCTTAGGATGTATGTTATGGATCATCAATTGAGGTGGGAGGAGTACTTTGTACTTGGTGGATTTTTCCTACAATAATAGTTTTCAGAGTTTGATAGGCATGGCTCCTTATCAGGCATTGTATGGTAGAGAGTGCAAGACACCTCTTAGTTGGGACAAGTTAGAGGACAGGGTTTCTCTTGGACCAGCTCTATTACAAGACATGGAGTAACATGTGGTTATGATCATACAGAGACTACAAGAGGCATAGGAAAGGTAGAAAAAGTATGTAGATCAGCATAGGACCAATGAGTTTTGATGTGGGAATGAAGGTGTTCCTTCGTGTCGTGGAACATAAGATCCCTATCCTTTATGGAAAAGGTTCTAAGTTATCTCCTAGATTCATTGACCCCTTTGAGATCTTCGATCGTATTGGTCCTTTGGCCTACTTGTCTGGCAAGCGTTGCCACCTAGCTTGTCTCACATCCATGATGTGTTTCATATTTCAAGTACTCTTAGGAGATATATTGCAAATCCTTATCATGCTTTTTGATTGGACCTCATTGCAAGTGCCAAATCATGGGTAGGTGATGGTGGAGCCTGTCTGTATTATAGAGCACAGGATCTTAGGCCATCGATGTAGAGATATTGACCAGGTTTGGGTGTAGTGGGATAGATATGATGAGACTGCGGCTACATGGGAGGATGCTACTTTGTTACGAGTTCAATTTCCACACTGTTCTAGTGACTTCCAGGAGGAAGTTGAGTCTAAGGGGAGGGGGATGTAGTTCCCACTTCCCTTCGACACCTTTGATATTGATTATGATATTGTTGACTATATTTATGGACATTATTGTAGCTTTTGAGTTGGTATGATGTTAGACATTAGAGATCATGGACTGTGGTTGATTTTGATTCATATATGATGCATGTGGATTATTAGAGACATTTTATATTGATGTTGATACACTACTTGGCATGGTTATATATATGTTTTTTGTACATGTGATATTTTGTCATATTGAGTAAACCTAGAAAATTGAACTAATCTTGTGATCATATGGTTATTGATGAAATTGTAAATGATATTGTTACCTTCCTAGATGATGTTGTGATTCATATATAGATGATTTTGGAAGTTATATTTCATATTTATTTTGAATGTTTTGATGTGGCCACAAGGCCGAAGGAGACATTTTTGTTTTGCAGGTAAACATGTCACAAAAAACATCGGGGGATTGGAGACCAACAATATTGGAATCCTAGATGAATTCAACAAGGGTCACCATGGCAACGTGTATTTGTTGTGTGTGTGTGTGTTTGAATTTTTGTTAAGGATTCCCAAGGGGGATCACCTTCAAATGTGACCAAGGAATTATATGTATTCTTTTATTTAGTTTCCTTTGTTTAAATTTAGTATGTGGATTTTAGTGATGTATTTTCCCCTTTATTATTTATTTTATTTGTGTCTTGATTAGTGACTAATCATGTTGTTAAATAAATTAAAATGGGTCAAAAGAATGCATTCATTAAAGTTGATGGCTCTTGGTTTATGTGTTGTAAGTAATGTCTAAGTAGCTTTGAGTGTGTAACACTCCACTTTCCTTTTGAAATTCTGATCTGTACTTAGGGGCTGATTTTGGAGGCTCGTGGGACAAGCTAAACTTGTCCCACACCTCTTAAATTGTTACACAAACCCTACCTATGGGTTGGGGGGTCAAAATTAGGCCTCATTATGTATTTCGGGAAGGCAAGTTGTAATTTTTAATTGCACTATCTTACATGAAATTAATTTTGGTCCTTACGGGGTGTGGGCTTGGATTGTGTGTAAGTAATCTGTCATTTTATTCACCCACTTTTTTATTATGCTTTGGAGTTTGAAGTTGACTTGTGAGGTGGAGTTGAGGATGTGTGATGTGGCATCCTACATGGATCCACCTCATCCTCCTCTCTCCCTCTTCTATTTATTCAAATTCCTTGGCTTGTTTTGGGGTTACTTCATTTGGTGACTTCATTTTGGTTACTTCTTTTGGTTTTGAGCTCTTGTAATTTTGAAGAGAGTTAGAGATTTTTGTTGAATGCTTGTGGATTGCTGGAGCTTTTGGACTGTTTGGATTGGAAAAATCTTGGTGTTGAACTATTGGAAAAAAATCTACCATGGAGAGGTAGGATCTTGGCTCTTTAAAATTTTCTTCTTTTATTTATGCATATGTGAATGCATTGAATATTTTTGTATGTTATTGGCTGGTTGGGTAGATTGCCTAGGTATGGTGTAGAGAAGACTATGGGGATCTCTTATGGGGAGGCATAAGAGAATGGGAGGTATAAGGGGTACTTGGGGAGGCATAAGGGCATGTAGCGGTTTTGAAATGATATACATATACATAGACATAGACATAGACACACACACACACACACACACACACACACACACACACACACACACACACACACACACACACATATTGGTGGGTTTATTTTAAGGTGGACACCCATTTCCCCATTGGGAGGTATAAGCAGCTTCCCCATAGGTCTTTCTCCTTTGGCTTGTGCATGATGAAGCCTGAGTATTGTTTGTTGTTCTTCCTATGGTTGTAAACTGCAGTATGTATTTGGATTGTATTATATTTGTGAAAAATTGTATATATATATATATATATATATATATATATATATAGGTTTATTTTAAGTTGGACACCCATTTCCCCATTGGGAGGTATAAGCAGCTTCCCCCATAGGTCTTTCTCCTTTGGCTTGTGCATGATGAAGCCTGAGTATTGTTTGTTGTTCTTCCTGTGGGTCAAAAACTGCAGTATGTATTTGGACTGTATTCTATTTGTGAAAATTGTTTTTGTGTTGTGGAAGCATGTTTGTTGTAATGAGTTGAAATACATTTCTTATTGCTTTGTCGTTGGGGCTTGGGGGCCAATGAGGAGGATGACTTCTCCTCTTCAGTGGAATTCTTGGTTGGGTGTAGAGCATTGCCTCTCCTCCTTTTTTTCTTGTGATCTTCTTCTTGTTCTTCTAGAGCTGGGGATGAAGACAAATTTTGCGATCTCCTTGAGGTTTCCTTGTTGTAGAAAAAACTCCCACTTTAAGTGCATGGTATTGTAATATTATTTATGGTGGAAATTTGCTCTGTTTTGGAAATGAAATCTACATTCGAATGTGAAAGATGTATATTTGTAAGTTGTATTTGATGAATGAAAAATGAAGTTGTAATAGAATTATTGGAGTTCAATACAAATTGTTTTAATTACCACAAATGGTATGGTTTTCATTTTAAATCTACGTTTGAAATAATATATTTTGAAATCTCTGTTTGAAAATTGAAATGCATGATTTGAAAGTAGAACTACATTTTGGGTTTTCACGCATTGATTGAAGTAAAGTTAAACTTTGTAAATTAGATATGAATGAATTTAAATATTTATAGGATGATAACGAAAAGTAGATCCATTCGAGTTTAAGTATGATTTTTATTTTGATTCACTATAAAACTGCAAATATTTATCAAAAAAATTTATAGAGTACTCTACAACTTGAAAGACAAATTGAAATAATAATGTAAGCTAAGGAAGATCAAAACGCTTTTCAAATAGTTGAATTGCTCAAGAAAATTAATCAGACTTAGACCAAAAACTCAAATGTTTTACAGTAAAAAGGGGGAAACTCATTTTGAAACTCAATCCATCAATTAAACCCTACAAAATCCATCCAAATATTTCCAAGTGCAATCCTCCATGTCGGTTTGGCATGTTGAGGAAGAAAGAATGGCGGATTGAATTAATTTTGTTAAGTTAAAAAGTCCAATTCACATTTTTAATGGTAGGAAAGACGTTTTCTTAAAATTGACCCACCTAAGTTTGTCAAAATTAAAATTTTATGCTTCTTATCCAAAGAGGAGGTCGAGGATCTTTCCAAAACATCTTCATTTGCCCAAAACCGAGTTCACAATCAAACTTTATGGCCTTCTGAAGTTTTTTACTTTGTTTTGGGTTAAAAACAAAATTAACTCTGTCAAATAAGAAAATTTTGCTAAGCGAACCCGCGGGGCCGAAAGACATTTTTTGCTCTTTTTTTTGAAAAAGGAAAAATGACAAGCAATTCCCCACCGCTCTGTTGGCCCAAAGTTTTCTCTTCAACAAAATAATGTTCTAAGTTTGAAAAATTAACTTTGTCAAAAATTCCTTCGTGGCTCCGCAGCCCCACCTTTCACTTTGGAAGATCACTTCCATGGGTTCGTCTGCCCACCCCTTAAACTTTCTATTTTATTTTTAAATTTGGTGAAAGATTCTTAAGTTTCCCCGCCACCCGCAGCCAATGATTGTCGACACATGGATTCACGAGGCATTAGAGGAGGCGCGGAGTATTTTAAAACTTTACCCCCTTTCTTTTCAAAATTCAAATATTTTTTAAGTTCCTCCAACTGCCTCGCTTCCCCACGCGGAGCTCTTGGTCTGATACGTGGCATCTTTGGTCATCGTCGGAGGCACGGTGTTTTTGAACCTTGTCACCTTTTTCCTCAAAAAGCTAGAAATCCAAATTTTCCCCAATGACCCACCTTTCCACTTGGACTTGAATTTTTGGACACATGTCCCTTGCAGGACCTCAAGCTTAAATTTTCTTCTTGGGGCGTGAAGCCCCGCCACGGACTCACGGGCGCACGAGAGTAAATTACGCTTTTGCCCAAAAGGGAAATGCGCTAATTTTTCTCCTTAGGTCTCGCTTAGCTCAAATATATTACTGTGAGGAAAAAATTATTCCTTGGACCCGTAGGCCCACCTTTGGGAAAAATTTCTTCCCAAGGCCCTTAGGCCCGCCTTTGGTGAAAAATTTCTCCCATCTGTCGGCCCATAACTTGAGAAATATAAGGGATTAAGAGGACTTCTTTATATCAATGGAAGGGGAAGAAATTTCCTATCTAATGGAAATGTTTTCAGAGTTTTTAAGTGTGGGAAATATGAGAAAAATTATATTGAATCATATAAGTCAGTAAGTGAGTGGGTAAGTGGAAAATTACCCTTTTTAATTTAAATGTTTATTTCTAAAGCATGGGTTGACCTTTTTGGGGTCACCTTATGGGGTAAGGGAATTTTTTTCTAACCCCTTGTAATGAGAGCCTTGTTTAATTGTTTTGGCCCCTGTAACCCTCTAAATGTAATTACGAAATATTTAACTATAGTGTAATTTAATTAATTATTAAATTAACACCTAAGGGAAATGTAACTATGCTTGGATTAACTTTACTCAGTAATTTGTAATGTGGACTTAATATTTATTTTAACAAGAAAATTGATCTATTGAATATGATTTCCTTTGAAACCTTGTTGTGACAACTGTTGTCTCGAAGCCTGTTTGTGGTCATGCTTCTCAAAAAAATATTATTGCATAATTTTTCTAACTAAACCTAGGCTATTCTTGGGTGTCGAGTGGTCATTTTTAGCCGGTGCTAAACACTATCCAAATGACATTTAACAACCAAGTGACTAGCATCATCTTCTTTGACCAAAAGATTCTATTTTTAATAGGATTTTTCCGATTATGATAATCAAGCTAAATGACCAAGAGATAAACAAGACCTACATATGAAGGGGAACCCTTAATGAGTCTAAGTTTTGAGTCCATATTCTTTCCTCCACTTTGAGCTCAATAGAAGTCCAGAAAATAAATAGAAATATTGATATCAACCAATATGTGGGAATATGTGGTATATTCATAATTGTAACGCCCACAATTTTCATTGTTCTAAAACCACATTAAACCTTAATAATTATCTAGAAAGTTGTGACAATTTTTTGTTTTAAAAGGTTGTAAGGGTGTCAAACCCTATAAAACGTTTAATTAATTCCTACCAAAGAATTACTACATTACAAAGGATAGACCAGGTCTAGATTAATAATTAAATATTCTTAATTTATTTCTAAGGTCGATACATTTACAATCTATTAGAAAAGTGTCCAATAATTTCTTTTACTTGGTTAAATAGTTTCCCCTTCTCAAATTAATATTCAAACCCACAATAATTAAACCCTTAACATTAGTTACCTTAGTTCCCTTCACTTACTAGTTTTAAAGTCCATTGAACTAATTACTAAAACATAGTAGGAGAGTTACATAATTAACTTAACATACAAGGGTATTAAGTGGCCCTATTCAACCACTTTCACAAAGATTTAAATTATTTAAAAGTCTATAATATTCATTCTTACCTAACAATTGTAGGGTTGATTCTTAACCCTTGGATCAAATCCATTGTGGCCACTAGATCTAAGAGTTCCAACCTAACCCTAACCATCCTTATGAAATTTTATTAAAAAAATTCTTTCCCTAGCCTCCTCATTTGGTCTCTTTTCTTTTCTTTAATTTGCAGGTTGGAGGAGTGGAAGCCATGAAATCAAGGAGGGAAGAAGCCATGAAGGAATTCACTAGAATCAAGCTTAGTTTAGTTTAGATTATGGATTTATTATTGTAATGTCTTCCATTTGAAGATTGTAGAGGTTTCCACTCTAAGTCTGGAGTTATTATTTAGTTATTTCCATTTTTATTCTTCCATTCGAGAAAAACCCTACTTGCGTTTAATCTATGAAATTAAATAAATTTAAAATCCCATTTAAGGATTTACATATTCAAAAAACTGAATTTATTCCTAATAGTTTGCAAGTAACTACCTTTTTACATTTTATAGGCTCAGATTGAATTTAATCAAGTTTAAAATTTACACAGTCACTTATTTTAATTTTTGCACCGACAAAGTGATGAAAGCTGTCACCCAAAGCAGTCGGTGATCCTGGGACCGCTACCCTACCAGGTGACTATTCACAAACCGCCACCACACCGGGAGGTGGTTCGAGATACTACTACTCGATCATACTAGCGGTTCAGGGGACCACCACTCTGCTGTGAGGTGGCGGTCATGTTCTTCGAAAATAGAACCATCAAATCCATAATTTTTGAAAAAACCAAATTTACTATAGTGTTTTAAAGTTTATCCTTAGCTTAAATTTATATGCCTAAATTCTCCATTGAAAGGTTACACCATTTATTCATTTCATACTTAAATTACTAAATTTAAAGATTTTCTATTTCAATAGTAACAAGAAAACAACTACAAGAATTATTTTTCCAACAAAATTGTTTTCAACTCAAAAGAAGAAATGAAACTTAATCTATTTCTAAGTATCATTATTTTCCTTTCCACAACAAAAATGTAATCTTTTAACAAGGTAACTCATTATAATTTATTGTATCTTTCCATTTCAACTATAACCATTTACTCAAGGAAAACACAACAACTATTATACATTTAAGATTTATAAAGAATACATTCTCAATTATGTATAACTTCCAAGTTTTCCCTTCATTTTTACAATAATACAACTTCAACAAATAACCATCCTCATATAGCTAAATCATCATCTCAACTAAACAATGCTATCATTTGTCTAAAATTTCAATGTCTCAATTCTACATGTTTATTGATAGCAACAAGATCATGAGATTGGTTTGAATGCTAAAACATAATCAACATGAAGAGAGTCCCGAATGCCGGTAAATATATATGCTAACAACATAGCATCATCATCAATATAAAATGTCTCTCTATGTCTCTAAGAATCCACACAAATTATACTATGAATCACAATCCATCAATAGTAAGAATATCTCTATCATTTAACATCATGCTAAACCAAAATGATACAATAATATCCATAACTATATTAAACAATAATCGAAATCAAAATATACTAGGTGTCGAAGAGGAGTGGGCACTACAATAATAGGTTGTCCTTTGGGTCAATATATAAGCATTTACTTAAGGTATTCCCAATAGAAATTAAGCATTTCTCACCCTAAAATTGGAGAGGCAAATAAGGAAACCGAACCCAAAGAGGTTTAACATGGAAATTTTCAGTCATAGGATTAAACAGAGGAACCATGGCTTCATAAGAAAAAAGTGGGACTGAATATCCCAAAATTTTCCAAAAACATATCTTTGTTAGAGGTTTTAGCAAAAACAACAATGAAAAATATCTAGTTGTAGGGTAAATGTTAACTTTACCTTCCATGAGAGGCCTCCATTGAATCGATATCCAATCATGTAGTGTTGGAAGAGCGGGACATGAAATTGTTGATCGACAAATGAGACCATTTTGCTGAAAATAAGCTTCATGTTTGAGTACATCTGCGCCAAAACAAACAAAAGGTGATGTCTTAGCATAAGCCATGGGTTTAGAAGGGTTTCGGGTAACCGATCTAGTGATTAGAAAAATTTGTTTTTCTCCATCATATTTGCCATTGAAAGGGCCAATGAAAGAAACAGGACCCAGATTCATCCCCCTCCCACGTTGTCTAGGGTTCGCAGCAACATCAGCTCTAACGACAATTAGAGGAAGGAAGAAGAGCCGCACTAATGGAAAGAGGCGGTGGTTGAGGATGAGGTGGGCCACTAAGAACAGGGGACCCCATTTGTTGCTTCCTGCATGCCATGTTTCTCAATCTGTAGATCTTGCCCAAAAATGTCTCCCCATCACCAAACTTGGCCCTCCCTAGGGTTAGGGCACAAATTGAGACCGTAAAATTCTCTTTGCTCATCGTGAATTCTTACTAGAATTTTTTGAGACAAAATAATTTAACTTTACCCTTTTCTTTAATCTTTATATTTTCGTGAATTCTAAGGAACCATATTTCTTTAACACTTCAATTATTTTATATTTTTTCTAGTCTAAATAATATCCATATATATTGAAATTTATTTGAATTACTAAATTATAAATGTGTATTTGAATTGTAATATATTATTATTATTAATTATTAGTTCAAAACCATTTTCCATACAGTATAGAATAATAAAAATGTAATGTGATTATTAATACAAAACAAATTTCTTTATCCACATGATAATAAAATAATTCTATTACCCCTAACTTAGTATGCTAATGAAATACTTGTCAATGGTATTCAATTCAAATCAAATACTTGCGGAACCAAACCAATACTTTACTAACTTGTATTCATTAAAACTATATTAGATTAAACTATCTAGATATAATATAATTAATCTTAATTATAAATAAAATATTTTATGACAAAGAAACTACTAATTTAAATTAATTTCAATAAATATTACAAAATTTAAAAAAATATAAATATTAATAAATCTTAGTGCATCATTATATATTAAGAAAAGTTTAGATCGTAAAGCAAACTCAAATACTTTCTTTGGTTGAATACATAATTTAATATTTTATGAACCAGAATGTAGTAGAGGCATCGGATATTCCGCGAAGTTTTAGAACTTATACAAAATCTTTCACATCTATGTCTCTTCCATTTTCAAAGAAAAGATGCAACTAATTCTTTGTAAAGGATTTTAAAATACGACACGAAAACTTACTGTCCACGAAAACAAAGGTTATTTAATTAACATAAAAGCCTTTAAAAAATCTATGTCTATTGCAATGAAATGTGAAATTTCACTAAAACAATAAAACCACGAAACCTGTGAAAGACGTCATTAAGTACATAGCATAGGTAAGACAACTTAATCTGAACGTAAAATTCATTATTAAGACAAAGGGTACGACAAAGCATATATGAGCGTTCACGAAGGAAAGGGATATTTTCTTAGCAGTTCTCCATGTGAGAGACTAGAGACCTTCGAAGCTCTAATTATTGCGATTTTCTTATAAATTTTCATGGAAACGGCAATATATAACTGTATGCCTAGCACTTTGGGAGACCGGGAGGAGGGGTTTTATGGTTGCATTTTCTCCTAATCCATTTTCCACCGCGAACACCATGTCCAATCCCCACGTTAAATGATCGTCATAGTGGCAGTGCATATACCATACCCCTGCACCAAAAACAATAAGTATTATTTTCATTCTTTCACTTGAATACATATTTCAGCCTGTCTACAACCTAATTAAACTAATCATGGAATAAAAATAGAGGTAAGAGTATTTATTGCATGGATTGTGTGCTTTGAATCTTATTGCAACCCATCCATTGATAGGAACTCCCACAGTATTGCACAATGGAGGATCAACGAGATTGAAGTTAAGTGGATCATTTTGAGCATCATAGTTTCCAAAACCCTGTCCTACGACGTAAAAACTGTAACCATGAAGATGCATGGGGTGGTTTTCCGCAAATAAGATGCTAGTTCCCTGTAAAACCAGCTGCACTGAAGCATTGTACTCCAGAAGCTTGCCTTTTGTTGCAGTCATGGGAGTCCAAAGGCTTGAGGATATATTTTGCCCGGTGTAGTTGA
Source organism: Taxus wallichiana var. yunnanensis (assembly GCA_018340775.1). NCBI lineage: Eukaryota > Viridiplantae > Streptophyta > Pinopsida > Cupressales > Taxaceae > Taxus > Taxus wallichiana. The sequence continues at coordinate 66,312,567 of CM031233.1, forward strand.
ACTGAACGGGTGGATTTTGAGGAAAATCTGTGGTGAAGACTCCAGTAATGTTAAAGTAAAAGGCTTGGAGGATGGCAATAGTGGGGTTGACAAAAGATATGTTGTTCATGCTTGCAGCAAACCTTGATCCGTAAGGGCCTGCACAGGTTTTATTTGGCCCACAAGGAAGCAACCCCAGTCCCAAGGTGGTCACCATATTCTCATTTATGTTTAGGGGAACGTCTATAGGGTGCACTGGGGTGGCCAGGCTTCTCACAGCTCCGCTAAATTTGGTGGCAGTGGCAGTGTCGTTATATGGTGGAAGAGTGGGTAAGATGGAGGCCGAAGATGAATATGTCGTGATGTTTTCATAAACTAAGATAGCCGTTGTTGTGGTGTTGTCGATATTGACAGAGCCGAGATTCGTGTATGGTCTGGCTGCCATGTAATATTTCCCTGGAGATTGGTTGGTGGTGAGAAGAATATCAGCAGTCTGACCTGGAGTCATGAACATCACGTCTGTATTATATGGCTTTGTGTACGCAGCGTCTACGTTCACGACTGTGAAGTTATGATTTGCTATCATGAAAAATAGTTCATTGTTCATGGCAGCGTTGATGATCCTTAGCAGGTATGTTTTCCCGACCTTCACGCGAAGACGAAAAGTTTCTACATTCACCGAGATCAAATTGAATTTTTTCGATTAATATAACACCCTGTAGAATCTCAGGATCAAAGGAAAACATTTACACATTTATAAAACTCCGTACAAAGAAAATTTGTTCAGCCTCTATGCCTTCCCTCAATATCCACCCATACGTGTAATTTCCTTATTTACCACGTCCTTTTTAACTCGAGAGATATACTGAAATGATAAAGCAGTAAGAATAGATAAAAATAACCTCTCAAGAATTTGTGGGTCTATGCTCGCTCATGGATTCAATCCAAGATGTTGTGTTCCTAATAACTTTGATATCTATCAAGTTCATAATTCTGACTAAATCTGTTTATAAACTAACAAACAACTATCCAAAATTAACATTAATCGAACTAACATATAGACTATTTAAGCTCTTCCTTTTTAAATACTAATTTTTTGTTTCATTTCAACATACAATAATTAAATATTTCATTAAATAAATATACCACTGATTTTACAACATTTTCTAAACTTAATGTCTCATATTTAAAGCCATTTAAGAATGTGTTGATAGAATACATAAACTATGGGTAAATATTTTGTGTAAACTTTTTAATGTATAAGAAGTTTAGGTGATAATGATGTTAAGATAGCTAAAAACTTAGATGAAATGTGGGTGAAGTTTATTCTCCAATTATAAATCCTACATTTATTAGTTTCTACAAAAACAAATAAAAAATCGAGAATATATGTAAAATAGGTGTTATGTTATTAATTAATGGCATCAATAATGGACAATGCGTATGGTGAATTGGCATCGTAATAGGTAAGATACATAAAATCTTCCATAAAGTGTGGTCAAAGTCTATTTTTACTATTGGAAGCGCCCTTTATATTAATAAAATAAAAGGTAAGTTATATAGTGAGGGCAATCGAACAACTCATGGTCTTGTAAAACGTAATAAGCGCAACAAAAGAATGCCACATGGGTAAACACAAAACGCCACATAGACAAACACAAAAATCTTGATACATAAAATATTTAAACAAATATTTTTGCAATACATGAAAAGTCTCTCCACATCTTAAATCAATTGAAATCATTTTTTTAAATATAAAATACACATGTTTTATAGTTTCCTTATTACCATATAACTTAGAATTTACAATATGAATGACTATAATCTTATATGTCAATCTTGTTTTTATATTTATAAGAAATTCACTTAATTTATTGTGTTGAGAGGGGTTCGTATGATGATATCGTAGAGGGTATTAGAAGGTTGTAATAAAGTGAGAGTATTAATTTTTAATGGCCAACACAACTTTAAATATTTTCAATTATTTAATTAAAAATATCTTTTAGATTAAATAATGTGGAATAAATTATTTTTAACTAGATGAATAGGATAGATGTGAATTTCATTATTATGTTGGAGGCGTGGTTATCCCGCACTTGATCTCTAACGACAACGCAGAGGAGGTAGAGGTGTTTGTCATCCAGGGCCACCGTGCAGGTTTCTATGGTTTTGTTTGTGCGAGCGCCGAGAAACCCCGCAGAGGCAACAAGCCATACAGACTGGCACAAATTTTTTTTACTATTGTTTAAACTATTTTCTGTGGTTATTTTCATCTCTGTACAAAATGGTAGCGAAAAATCCCTCTGTTTCCACCTGGTCATTGCGAGGATAAGATATACAATTCATATTCCCTCCGAAATTCATTAAAGAGGAATGACATCGCCATTTTCGTTGAAAGCACCTGTGAAATCAAAATCCCTATCTCTGCCAGACAATGACAATGCCAACATTAGATGATATTATGGTAGAAGGCTTTTGTATGAGTTCGTGCGGGTTTCATGCGAATATTTTACCCTTCTCTGCGAATGGAAAGAAGCTTCTTTCGCCCACCTTATTTAGTTCAAATTATCTTGTAAGTTCCATCCTCATTCACATTCACATTGTTCCGCTCCCTGAGGTTACATGTTTTTCTATTCTTTTCCATTTAGAATAAGACTGGATGTGCACCAATTGTTTGACCTAATTCTTGAATGGGAACGCACCCCAACAAATGTTTGGCTTTGGTTGATTGATCTGAATTATGTTTGAACAAGTCTAAAATTTCTCTTTTTGAATTAGGTTTCATCTGAATTCTCCGTGGTGAGTAGTTTTAACCAAGGCATCGATTTGAATTGTGAAAAAAGTATGTCAAATCAAGATAAAACAGGGGTGGAGGGGTTTTAGGGGATTTGGGGTGTGGTTTTGTGTGAATAGAGAATATGCAAAGTAGGTTTTGGGTGTAGGGTATAAAATCTAGGGATGAAGCTCTTTTCAGAGAGTTTGAATTTCAGGGAGACGGAGGGCAGTAGTACAACTGAATATTTGGTGTTGGGAAAGAGAGTTGAAATGGGTCCTATTACTGTGAAGCGGAGGAGGAGTTATAATTCCATTGCGAAGTTGTTGCTTGTGCTTATCATGTTGGAGGAGTTCCAGAGAAAAGAGCAGGAAGAGTGGGATAGCACTTACAAATTGGAGAGGGAGATTTTTGAGATGAATTACAAGAGGAGGATGAAAGTTATGATGGACTACTATAAGCATCTGCAAGACTACTACACTGAACTGGATGAGATTGAGAGGCGTAGGCTGAAGAGGGCGAGGTTTGCAGCTGCTGCTGTGGGAGCAGCAATCTCCACCCAATAGAGTGTGCAGAGAAGACTCTGGGTGAAGGACCGATCCCAGGCCTGGTGGGAGCAAAGTGCAATCATCTTGGATTCCCTGATGCTGATTTCCAACAGATCCTTTCGAATGAGCCGAGCAACATTTGACCATATTTGTGAACAATTGAAATCAGTGGTTGCCAAGGAAGACACCATGTTGAGAGCAGCAATTCCGGTGACACAGAGGGTGGCTGTTTGCATCTCCTTGTGGGGCATCACTTAGTGTTGGTGTACCATTTCTATATTCTTCTTCCTTATTTGGGTTACCCCACCAGAGAATAACAACATTACATCAAGCTTCACATTATAAGGTTTCATTGGCAAAGTTGAGGCCTTGGAAGAAAGATTCATTGTATTCTTCACATGTTAATCTACACTGAAAATTCAATTGAAGTTCAGAATTATCCAATGTAAGTAATCCGAGCTTTTTAAACAATCTTTGTCGATGTAGCATGTCTACTTCATTTATTCTTTTTCTTGGGTTTTGACAGCCACAATTGAGAATTACAACACTACAATAAGCTTCACATTTTCAGGTTTTCTCTGCAAAAATTGAGGCTTCGGAAGAAAGAATCATTGTATTCTTCACTTGCTAAATCGGTGACACAAAATTCTTTTCACATTACGAGTTGTATTAAGTTTGGAATTATCCAACCGAGTCCAAGTTTCTTAAAGAATCACTGTGGGATGACCTCTCAACCCACTGAAATGTTGGGTTCATGCATGTCTTATTCTTTCAGTCGCAGTTGGAAAACTGGCTAATCAATCTCTACATTTTCTTCAAGATGAAGGATTGCAACTTGCTTGAATATGACGAAACTACATTTTTCTTAAAAAGCTATTAATGTTTCTTCTTAAAATAAGCCTGCCTTGTTTTTCTAAGTAATTACAAAATTGGCATCCCGAAATGTAAATATATGCTTGAGTCGCTAAACAATTATAGGTTCTATTTGCTTAGTAAATTTTTTCATGTAATATAAACCAGCTATTGTGCTATGTAAAAAGGACCAGTTATGTATAATGGGACCTGCACAGTTGGGGATATTTTGGTATGGGTTTCATGTCCACCTTTAATAATAAATATGGGTTATTCCCCATCTTATGTATTCATATATACGAAATATCAATTCAAACTCCTGTTGGAGCATTTTCCTCCATTTTTGTTTCAAATCTGCAGGTGCAAACCATCTTTTGGGTGTGCAGGGGCCCTTGCATTGTTTATTTTTGTGTAGCAAGTATTTCATTTATTAGTGGGTGGTTTGACATGGATTACAATATAGACCATAGCAGAAATTACAGAAAAAAACAAGTTTCAAAAAAGGAAAACAGTTGCCTCGTTTTCCTTTTTTACAATAGACCATAGCAGAAATTACAGGAAAAACAAGTTTCAATGAAGGAAAACAGCTTCTTCATTTTATTCCTAGAATATTTGACGTCCATATTTCTTCATGCAACGATCCTATAACCGTAATAGTCAATTCAATCCCCTTGCATGTAGATGCTTAGTAATGCTTTTCAGTCCTTTTTTACCACATCCTTTTAACCTGACCCATTGCACTTGAACCCACACCAATTTGCATAGGATTCATTTCAACATCCAATTTACGGCCCTCTAACCCCACCTTTAATTGCACCTAATGGCGCCTGCTGCTTCACACGTGTCTGCAGCTTCCAGCCATCAACTTGTCATTTTCCCCTGCCTTCCACCACCACCGATTGGCTCCGACGAGGGCAACTACACATATGCAAAACACAAGCACAAACCTTCTCCATGATATCAAGAACAAAAAAACCCACAAAAGATCAATTCCATTCAAAAAAGAAAACTCCCCAAATTGTATCATAACCAACACCACAACTCCCATCAAAGATTCTAAATAAATATTTCATTCCTAGGAAATGGTATTTTTCCAAAACTGGATAATATTGGAAAGGCACCATCCCACCACAGAGGGTGTATGGTGGAGAGACGATGCAGATTTAGTGCAGCAAATAAAATCTCCTAGCCCCATACGGAGGGTGAAGAGCCTAACCCCAAAGGGAGGAGCAATGATTGTCTTTCTCTTCCAAACCCCGACCCGATGATGGGGATAGTCGGGACGGGGTTGGGAACTCCGGAATATTTCTCTTTCCAATGTTTGGGAGCTAATAGAAGATAAGCAATCGAACAAATATAGAGAGAGGACTGGGGGAGAGGGGTGACGCCTCCCCTCTATTTTCTTTAGGGAGAAACAAATTATATAAGCATTTAATCAGTAGAATGATGTTGGAATACCAAAATTTGTGACTTGAGAACCATAAATTTCCTTTCTAGGTGGCTTTCAGCTGACCCCGACCTTGAACATTTGCATGTGATTTGAATCTAGGATCTCCAATTAATTACCATAGTATGTTTACATTTGTTTGAATAATACATATTATAGTTTGCTAATATATGTATTCTCTGTGACTTTGAGTTTGTCCACGCCAACTCTTATAGTATTTACAAACATTCATCGGTCATACAACGATATCATACACACACACACACACACACACACACACACACACACACACACACACACACATATATATATACAAGTTTCTTATGTGGCTATGCTTAAGAACTCTAAAAATGAATAATCTACATTGGGAATTGTTGACTACATTATTACTTTTTTATATTGACCAAGATCCATCTTATATTACACATGTTTAAATAGGCTGAGCATTAGAGTTACATGGAAAGCTTGAATATTATTTCAGCATAGGCATCTATTTAAGGTTTATTATAAGCTTTAAAATAGCCCTAAATTTTATTACTTAAAATAATTGCTTGCAACCTACCATGGACCTTAGCTAAAGATTATGGAAATTGAAGATGCCAAAGGTATAACATGAAACAAGTGTAAAAAAGGCCATAAATTTGTCCTTAGAAAGTGTGAAGATGCTTCAATCATAATGATAAGAAACCAACACAAAACACAAGGTATTGACCCATCAAATTCTCTATGCATAAACATGAGAATCATCCAGTTAAAAAGCATAATTAAGATTCCAATGCTTAAATTTAGTGTTGGTTTATTACAAATAAATCTCTAATGCTATGATCTAATAGTTATATCTATAGTTGTTGTATTCATATCAATATAAATTTCACTCCTACAAACTACGCATTAAGTTCAAAATTACAGTTTCAAACAACCATTTACACATTACAAAATTAACCCACACCTCTTTGATGTGTAATACACCCTATTTAATGAGAAAACAAATTACTACAATACTCTCGATAACTACATTAGCCAACAGTTATACAAGCTTATAAGTAATTCCGTAGCACACACCACGTAAATGTGAAACAAACAAGACATGAACTTTCTCCCACCATCGCCCCCTCTATTAAAACCCCTTCAGGCATAGACTTGCTCCTCCTAGAGCTACCACTAGTTAAAATAAATTTTAAATATTATTCAGAATTTTTATTTTTTTATTATATTCATAACATAGAGACAATAAGACATAAGAACAAAATCTTTAATTTTATTAATTTCCCATTACCGTGGAATAAAAATCTTTGAATTATGTAAAATTTTGAAAACATTTTTATTTTATGATAATATACTCTTGATCTTATAAATATTAATTTATTTGTTTATTAAATAATTATTGTAAGAGTATTCGTATATATTGCAGAATTTTAATGAGACCAAATATAATTTAATATGTCTTATATAAATAGTAATTTTAATAATGAGAATACAAATTTTAATAATGAGTTTGTTTTAATTAATTATAATAAATATAAAATATAAATATATATTTTAAGTTATAGGGACAAACATAGACAATTTTGGCGTTGAAATTAATATGTTATGTTTAAAATATAAGAGTCTTGAAATTGATATGTGTGAACATATTCTAGATAGATGTATTTAAGATATCTATATTAGTTTTATTCATATATATCTAAGTAATGAATCGATATAACTATTTTAAATGTTCAAAAATAACTATCTCTTTAAATAATTTTTATATGGAAAAAAATATAAAATATTAAAAGACCTCAATGTAATCTTTATCTATGTATCCTACATAGGTGTGCTCTTATTTGTTTCACAATAAATATATAATTTCATGAAAATAACAGTTATAAGATTAATATTATATGTACTATAAAATAGAGAAAAATAAATAATTATTAAAAAGTACATAATAAGATATATGATAAATATAATTTTTTTATATTAACAATTATTATTTTAAATAATAAATATATAATTTCATAAAAATAACACTTATAAGATTAATATTATATGTACTCTAAAATAGTGAAAAATAAATAATTATTAAAAATACATAATAAGCTATATGATAAATATAATTTTTTTATATTAACAATTATTATTTTAAATAAATTCAAAGAATTTCTTACAACGCATTATTTAAAAACAACCATTATGACAATTAATTTCATTTTAAATAAAATAAAAAAACAAATCTAAGAAGCCGTTCTACAAAGACATTGTTTCTTAGTTTTGCTTTGTTTTTTGGTTGATTCGTCGAAGATTAATATTTAGGGGTGTTTGGCATATCTATTCGCCGTTACCTATTTACCTACAGTGACGTTTCAAATGCAGAGACACCTAGCTGTGTGAGAAACTCAATAGGCCATATAAATTCTTGTAACCTAAAACATCATATGCACCATCTTATACTCATGATCTGTATATCTATCTTTAGGAGTTCACACCTGCAGTTGAACAGGGATATAGATCACCAGGATGTCCATTAATGGTGAAAGCGTCGGATACGTTTGTTGCACCGCCACTGAGAACCGCTTCATTGATGACATCGATGGGGTTGCTGTTCCACCATTCTCCTGTTCAACAGCGTTGGTACGATTAGTTCTGCTCTCACAAACTTTTACTTAAATATTTATAATATAAATTGCGTAAAAACATTTGTATGCCTTCACCTAAAACAATGGTAGCTTCGCCAGAGGGTGTGGGAAACGGATACGAACTGCACTTTTTGGGATATATAACTATTGCTCCATGAACAGTTGCTCTGAGCCACGACGCATGAGCATGCCACCACAGAGTCCCCTCTTGACCAACAATGGTGAATCTGTATGTGAACCTTCCTCCGGGCTGAATGGGGCATTGTGTTATATAAGCTGCTCCATCAAACCAACCTGTACGAAACTGGCTTACTCCATGCCTGTTCCATTACCGTTAATGGCTGTTGGTAGCGACATAAAAAATAAAAAGATATGATGCCAAATAGGGTTCCGGAAACAATTAATTTACCAGTGAATGGTCGCATTATACTGTGCTTTATTATGAACTTTAACAACGAGCTTGTCTCCGTTATGAACATACAGAGTTGGACCCGGAAGCTGTCCATTTACAGTGATTATGTTGTGTTTGTTGCATAACCTCCTAACTGAATTCCGTTCTATCTGTAACAGATTAAGCAAACACAAACTGTGAACGTTCCGTGTTATTGGGTGAAGGCAAATTGAATTAACACCATCGCGGTAAACTATATTGTATATACCAAAACCATGAAAGTATAACTAGACGTACATTAAAAGTGTATCTGTGTGTTGCCGCCCACGTCATGGACGCATGAAATGATATAAACCAGAGCAGAATGATTAACCATCGAATTGCCTGCGCTGCTGCTACGGACATTTTTGATAAGTATTCCTGACAATTATTGTGTTCGAGTACTCCAAACTTGATCATAATACCAATAAAAACAGGGAGACAGAGAGCTTATAATTTGTGGTCGAGGAAGGGCTTTTCGTGATGATTGCGGTTTGTGCTCAGAATAGAATGTCAACTCGATTAGGATGGCCTACCAAAAGAGAGCTTCAATATTAGGTCTCACCGTCGAATGCGCCCATTCCCAACATCGTCTCTCGCACTGTGGCGGCAAACAGACGCAATTAACAGATTTTTTAGCGGTTTACAGCATTTTTTAACCTAATTTTTATAGGATGAAGTTGGGGTTGTCACCATATTATCATCATTCCCGGAACGCACCGTAACTTGTAAATATCCGTGGTTGCTATGAATGTCCAGTTTCCTTCTTGCACATGTTCCAGTTGTCCCTGTCGATCGATTTCTAGAATGTGTATTGGTGGACAACGATTTTTAAGCTAAACTGTTGTCCTGTAGTGTTAGATTAGTATTTCTTTCAGCTTTTGCGACGCGTTTTCTTTCTTGTTTTTGTTAGAAAAGGTGGTTGCCGTCTAGGAATGGTACTCACTGATGGTGGCGTAATATTACGATGGGTACGGTAGAAGTCATGGTCACCACCAAAGCCAAACCCAAATCTAGAACATCATTAGATAACAACTAGGTATTCTTGTGGTCAAAGCTTCCTCTTATAAACAAAATTTTCACGGCTTGTAACGTGGGTATGGTAGAAGTCATGGTCCCGACCAAAACCAAACCTAGAACTTGAACATCATTAGATAACAACTATTCTTGTGGTCAAAGCTTCCCCTTATAAACAAAATTTTCTCGGCATGTAATGCTTACATTTTACATGCACAAATACAAGAGTAAATATATCGGAATACATTTTTTTTTACTTACATTGAAGTTTACACAACACTACAGGAGATCACTTAGGACAACACAAAACACACGATATGTTTGCACAAACATTAACCCACATAGACAACATGAATACACGTGATGCACATCAAGGCCACTTTTTTTTCAAATGACAAGGCACAACATAATGATTCAACTACAGAATAAACTTGTAGATAGGGTCCTTCCCACATTTATTACAAACATGTTTCAATCTTAACTTAAGTTCTAGAAAGACTCATAATATGTGATTCATACATTCCTTTTCCTTTTTCAGATTTCTTTTATATTGTTTAACATTTAAGTTTTAGTGAATCTCACTAAACAAGGATCATCTACTTTAGTTCAATTACTTGTTTAATTCACTCGTTTGATAGAAGGATATTTATTTACTCATAAGGCTAATAGATATTATCCCTAGGATTGAGTCCTAAGGACATGCATCTTGATATTTTATCATACCTCTGTTACACAACGAAACAAGTGTAGTTCAAAGGATGTGAAGTTCATTTTTTTGTTGTTTAAGGATTAAGGGTTACGTTTCATCCACTCATTTACAAATTGATAGCTGATTTAGTACACAATAAGTATTATAGGAATTAGGTTCTTTATCCGCTAAGAGGGTTTAATCACATTACATGGAAGATCATGTTTTGCTCTTCATGTGGAATAAAGAACTCACAATTACATTTTCCAAGGCCAAGCTTCAATTATTGTTTTATTATAGTTATGTTCCGACAATTAGTTTAAGGGATTCAAGACTTTTAGCATGACAACGTACTTCCTTATTTTTCTTTATAGATTAGGTTCCCGAGTATCGTTTACGTCCAAATTAAGAGGGATTTTCGTAACTAAGTTCATATGCTTTTGTAATGAATTGCGTAACCTATTTGTTAACGGGGGCATTTGTATCCTTAGGAGACTACTAGTCCCTATCTTAAGGGATTTGTGATGCCCGCTAAAAACAACCCACTTGAGACCCAAGAACAACCTAGGATTAGTTAGGAAAATTATGGAATAATTTTTTTTTAAAAGAGTCTACAACTAAGTTACAAGACAACAGTTGTCAAAAGCAAGTTTCAAAGCCAAATACTATTAATAGCTTATAGTTTTGTTAATACGACAATTATAAAAGATCACAAGGTCCAAACTTAGGGTTAGATTAATCAATTAGGTTAAGAGGGTAATTTCTCACTATAACACTCTCTTATAACAAAGCTTAATGATTCAACTTGGTTTTTTTATCAAAATTAATGCACCCAAAACTTCCCAAAAACATTCCCTTTGGATAGGAAATTTCCTCACCTTTTCAGTGATATAAAGAAGTCCTCCTAACTCCTCATATTTATCAAGTTATGGGCCAACGAAACTTGGGAGGAAAATTTTCCCAAGATTGGGTCTGCGGGCCTATGGAAGAAAAATTTTCCATGCGCAGGACGAAAGAGCGGGGATAGTTTTAGTGCATTTTCCTTTTGGAGGGGAAAAAAGCGTGATCGCCTCCGTTCATCTCTGCGAGCCCAAAGAGAACACGTGTCGTCATTTCTAAACTCGCGGAAAATCGTCGTCGTCATAGGATTTTAGGACAATGATCCTTTTTGGCCGAAAAGCACTTTGGAATCAAACAATCCACGACTTCGTTAATGCCCAAAGCGCCACATGTCAAGCGCTGATTCGTTGGAGAAACAGACTTGAGAGGAAACTTAGAGATCTTACGATTTAGGGTTAAAATCACAAAGGATTAAAATAGCCCACGCCTCCGACTTCCCCAAATGATGCCACATGTCAATCAATGATTGGTTGTGGCCCATTGGGCCATCGGAGTAATTTAGCAAAATTTGACTTTTACAAGAAAAAGGTTTAAAGACTTAAAAAGCTTCGCGTCTCACTGATGCGACGCCGTCGTGAAGACACATGTCAGCCATCCATTGGATGTGGATCGGCGGGCCGATGGGAGAATTAGGAAATTTTTCCAAAAAAATTCTAAAATGCTAAGCTAAAAAGGGGATCAGCTCCTCTGTCGATGCCTTGTTATGCCACGTGGCGCACTGTTTGACTCGGGCCGGTGAAGTGGCGGAGAAAACTTAGCAAATTTTCCCAATTTTTTTCAAAGGTTAAGTTAAGCTATTGTGGGCCCATGTGGCCACGAAAAACAATCGAAAAGGCAAAAGCGGGGCGGTGGGTCGGGGGAAATTTTTCCAATTCTTTTTTTGAACCTAGGTGATTTTTAACAAAAGAAAGGATTACGGGTTAGCGGAGTGGGGAAATTCGTACCATTTCCGTTTTTGACCAAAAAGTGCTAAAGGAAAATTCGGGCCCATGGGTGCCAAGGAAATTTTCCCATTTTTTTATAGTTAGAATTATTTTTTACGCCAAATGAAGAAAAACTTTAGAAGGCCATAACTTTTGATTGGGAGATTGTTTTGGGAAAACAAGGACTTTTGGAAATCTCTCGATGTCCGTTTTATAAAAAAATCATTAATATTTCATTTTGATAATGTTTAAGGGGTCAATTTAACAAAAACGATCTGTAGGCTTTTAAAAGGCAAACTGGTAAATTTTAACTTATGAAATTTTAATCAATTGATCTTCTTCCTCTCTCAACATGTCAATTAGACATGGAGAATTGTTATTAGATGGATTTAGGATGGATTTGGAAGGTATGTTTGTTTGATTGACTCAATAAACAAAAAAATAACTTTGACAACAAAATGGTTTAAGCCTGATTTTGCTAAGTTTTCTAATAAATTCCTTAAGTGTTTTTATCCAATTGAATTCATTTAGGGAATACTACTTCAATTTAATCGTTTAATTTGTTATTTCATTGTTGCAGGTTTGAATTGTGCATTTTTGATAAAGTATTTGCCAGTTTGAAAATACAAAACAGAGATCAAATTTTAAAGGATCTATTTACCATTTTCATCTTCCAAGTATTAGAATTCATTCCAATTCTAATCTAATATATTTAGTTGATTCAAATCAAACTATTCAAAACCAAAATGCAATTCTGATTTCCAATTCTACACATTTCAAAAGATGAGTTCTCGTATTTTCCTCACGCGCATTTCTTCCTTTCAGCAGAGATTTCAAATACATTATTAACTCGAGATTTTAAACAACATTATTTCAATTGTGGAAAAGAATGAAAAATTTATTCAAAAGACAAGATTTCCATCTTTTACAACTTCTCTTTTCTATTCATTTTCACAATACAATATACAAAATACATCTCTTTCTTTCAAAATAGAAAATAGAGTATATCTCTCCTTTACATTTCAAAATTACAACTTTCATATTCAATACAACATATTTCCATTACAAAACATATACAATTTCATCCACTTCAAGTGGGAAAGGTTACAATAAGATTTCATTTCAACAAGGGACTATCAAACTATTTTTTTTTCTCCTTTGCTCCAAAACAACAACATGTAGATTTATCATTCTTCCAATTCTGATCACAACAAAGAGTAGGGGAAAGGAAATGCTCTCCACCCAACCAAGACATCTAATGAAAAGGAGAATCCATCCTTCTTCATTGGCCCCGAGCCCTAACCACAATGCAATAGAAGATGTGTTTCAACTCATGGAAACAACAAGCTTCCACAAACACACATGCAAATTTCACATTTAAAAACAGTCCAAATGGAATGTAGTTTACAACTACATTAAAGCCTGACAAACAACAGTAAGGCTTCATCAAGAAAAACAAAGGAGCAAGAAACTATGGGGATGTTGCTTATGCCTCCCAAGGGAAATGAGTATCACCACCTGAAAACAACGACCACATACATACATACATACATACATACATACATACATACATACATACATATACATATATACATATATATATATATATATATATATATATATATATATATATATATATATATATATATCATTTCAAATCCCTGACATGCCCTTATGCCTCCCCCAAGTACCCCTTATTCCTCACATTTCCTTATGCCTCCCCAACCTCTTATGGCACCCCATAATGAGTAAAGAAATGCAAGCTATTTCTTTGTAAGGTGTAACACAAATCCCAACTCCCTCACACTTATACCTCCCCAAAACACTTATGCCTCCCAAAAAAATACCCCATAGTCTTCTCCCACACCATCCCTAGGCCATCTACCCAAACAGCCTACACAAATGCCAAAACATTCAAAACAATAACATTTGCAAAATAAAAGAAGAGCCTTTCAAGAGCCAAACTCTTACCTCTCCATAATTGATTTTCTTTCAAGTTCCCAACCACAAGCTTTCTAATGCAAAATAGCCCAAGATCAATGAAACATAGGCCTATAAAAAAGTTTGTAACTTTCTCCAAAAGTAAGAGCTCCAAACAGAAAAAGAATTTGCCCCCAAATAAAGTATGCAAAAGTGAAGCAACCAAAAGAGTGTAACCCCAAAACAATAAAATAAATTCGAATATATAGAAGGGGAAGAGAGGAGGATGAGGTGGATCTTTATAGGATGTCACATCACACATCCTCAACTCCAACTCACAAGTCAACTTAAATCTTCAAGGAACAATAAATAAGTAGGTGAAAATATGACATTTTTACTTACACACTCAAATCAAGCCCATATCCCAAAGGACTAAAATTAATTTTCAAGCAAGAAGTGCAATTAAAACATTCAGCTAGACTTACAAAAATGCATAATGAAGGCTAGATTTAAACTCTCCAACCATAGGTAAGGTTGGTATGCAAATTTAAGAGGCATGGGACAAGTTTAACTTGTCCCACAAGTCTCAAAATTAAGTCTCGAAGGATGATTTCAAATTCCAAAGATGAAGTGTTTCATACTCCAAATTTTTACTTACATAGCTTTTACACATCACTTACACATATCTTACAACATTTAATACAAGAGTCAACCACTCCAATAATTAATTTCTTATGACCTAATTTGATTAATTTATTTTAACAATATGATTACTCATATTATATACCACAATTTATTTAAATAAAAGGGATAACACATCACTTAATAACACATACAAACATCAATAAAAGGAAACAAATAAATAAATACACATAAAACTTGGTCACATTTAAAGGTGATCCCCCCCCATGGGAATCCCTAACACAATCAAACACACAAACAAATACAAGTTTTCATGGTTACCATGTTGAATTCATCTAGAATTCCAATGTGGTTGGTCTCCAATCCCCTAATGTTTGTTGTGATATTTTAAACTTGTAAAATAAAAATACCTCCTTCGGCCTCGTGGCCATATTAGAACATCCAAATGAATATAAATATAATTTCAAGATCATCGACATATATGTGAATCACAACAATCATCAAGACAAACAAGTAATATCACTTACAATTTCATCCACAACTATATCATCATCAATTTTAATTCAATTCTTATTTTCTAGGTCTATTCAAAATATCCAAATATCACAAGTCCGAACAACATCTATAATATAACCATGTCAAACAATATATCCACATCAATATCTAAAATGTCTCTAATAGTCATCATGCACCATATTTGAATCAAAGTCCACAATAAACCATGATCTAACATCTAACATCGTATGAAATTAAACTATAACAATGTCCATAATATATTCAGAATATTAGGAACAATATCAAAAGGTGTCGAAGGGAAGCAGGAACTACATCCCCTTCCTTTAGATTTGACTTCCTCCGGAAGTCACTAGAACAAATGTGGGAACTTAACTCGTAACAAAGTATCATCCTCCCATGTAGCTGCAGTCTCGTCATATCTGTCCCACTACACCCATACCGATCAATCTCTCTTCCTCGAAGGCCTAGGGTCCTACGATCTATAATGCAAACGGGCTCCACCATCACCGCGCCCCGAATCCCGCACATGCAATGATGTCAAATATAGCACACGAGAAGGATATGTAACATATCTCCTAAGAACAGAAACATGAAACACATCATGTACACGAGACAAGCTAGGTGGCAACGCTAAACAAAAGAGGCAAAGGGCCGATACGCTTCAAGATCTCAAAAGGACCAACGAATCTAGGATTTAACCTAGAAACTTTTCCATAACAGATGGGGCTCTTATGTGGCCTGACATGAAGGAAAACCTTCATGACCACATCAAAACTATGGTTGGTCCTATGCTAATACGCATACTTCTTCTACCTATCTTGTGCCTCTTGCAACCTTTGTCTGATCATAACCACTTACCCCTCCATGTCCCTGCAATAAATCCGGTCCTAGATAAACCCTGTTCTCTAACTTTGTCCCAACTAAGTGGTGTCCTGCACTCTCTACCATACAAAGCCGAAAAGGAGGCATGCCTATAGAACTCTAAATACTATTATTGTAGACAAACTCCACCATGTACAGGTACTCTTCCCATTTGGATTGTTGGTCCATAACGTACATCCTAAGCATTTCCTCCAAGATCTAATCCACCCGCTTGGTCTAGCCATCAGTCTTAGGGTGATATGTTGTGCTAAAGGTGATCCTCTTCTCGAGGGCATACTCTATGGTGGTCCAAAAATGGAAAGTATACAAAGGATCGTGGTCACAAATGATCTTCCATAGGATCTCATACAACCTAACAATCTCATCAAGATATACCCGTGCCATCGCATTAAATTTATAAGTGGTCTTTACCGAGAGAGAAATAAGCCACTTTTGTTAATTTATCCACCGTGACCATGACGGCATCATTGTGGTATCTCGACATCGTAGCCCAACAATGAAGTCCATGAAAATGGTATCCCACTTCCATTCTCGGGTGTAGCATGACGATATAGAAGGCCAACTAGATGCTAATGCTCAGCCTTAACTTTCTCGGCACTCTAATTAGCATGACACAAACTGAGCCATGTCTCTACAAAGTCCTCTCCAATGATACAATTGTCTCAAGGTGGCCTACGTCTTCTTCACCCCGGGATGGGCTAAATAGGGTGCACGATGTGCCTCTGCCAAGATTTCCTACCTCAAACCTCCATCTCTGGGAACATAAATCCGGCCTCTATGCCTGAGAAGACCATCTACCTCTAAGGAAAAATCATAAAACTTCCCCTCGAGCGGTCTTTGAGACTCAATCTCTATTCTGGCTGCAATGTAGAAGTTGTCGTGAGGAAGCTACTGTAGAATCCTACTCTGAAATCCGTGCTGACTGAGGTGGCCATAACCACATGTCTCTGTCTCCTAAGAGTGTCTGCAACCACATTCTCCTTCCCTTTCACATGATATATCTCCATATCATACTCATAAATCAGCTCCATCCAATGTTGTTGGTGAGCGTTGAGATTAGGTTATGTGAAGAGGTGGTGAAGACTCATGTGATCTTTCCTGAGTGTGAACCTCTGACCAAGAAGAAAGTGCCTCCATTGAACCAAAGTGTGCACAACTGCCGCAAGCTCAAGATCATGAGTTGGATAATTAAGCTCATAATATTTGAGTTTGCGAGACTCAAAAGCCACCACTCTGCCCTCTTGCATCAAAACACCTCCAAGTCTTGCCAAAGAAGCATCCATGCATACAAAAACTCACCCTATGGATCCGGCACTATAAGGATAGGCGCGTAGTGAGACATTCCTTCAATGTCCTGAAGGTCTGCTCACACCTTTCTGACCAAACAAATTTCTTCCCTTTTCACTGAAGGGAAGTGATGGGGTGTGCAATCGAGGAGAATTCCTGAACAAATATCCTATAGTAACCTGCTAATTCCATGAAGCTACGCACCTCAGCCATAATAGTGGGTCTTGGCCAATCCATAATATCTCTAATCTTGGAAGGATCGATAATGATACCTTCCCCAAAAATGATATGACCCAAATGCTGCACCTCCATCTGAAAGAATGCACACTTCTCCAAGTTCCCGTAAAGTTTTTGCTCACGAAGGCACTGAAGAACCTAGCACAGGTGCCCCTCGTGCTTCTCATGCATTTGTGAGTAAATCAAAATGTCATCAAGGAAGATGAGCATGAAGCAATCTAAGAAGGTCCTAAATACCCCATTCATCAAACTCATAAACACTGTAAGGGCATTCGTCAAACCAAAAGGTACCACTGTGAACTCATAGTGGCCATATCTTGTACGGAAGGCGGTCTTATGAATGTCCACCTCCGAAATCCTCAGCTGATGATAGCCTGACTTAAGGTCTATCTTAGAGAAATTTTTGGCTCCCTTCATCTGATCAAACAAATCATCAATGCGCGAGAAGGGGATAACGATTCTTGATTGTTACTTTGTTTAGATGGCGGTAATCAATACATAATCGCAAGGATCCGTCCTTCTTATTTACAAAGATCACCGATGCACCCCAATGGGATACAATAGGATGAATTAGGCCTTTCTCCAGAAGGCCCTCAAGCTGTAACTTGAGATCGCAGAGCTCAGGGGTAGTCATCCGATAAGGTGCTCATGAAATAGGCTCTGCTCCCAGAATAAGATCTATATGAAAATCTATCTCACATGGTGGTGGTAACCCGGTATCTCCCCTAGAAAGACGTCACAAAACTCTCTCAAAATGGGATGGTCATCTAACGATGGTCCACGACCCATCCTTTGATCGGTCACTAATTGTGACATGCAAACATCTAATAACCCCTTCGTACACACTGCTTTGCTAAGTGTATAGTGAAGATGGTGTGAATGGAAATGGGTTTACTCGACCCTCGCTATCACTTGCCTCAACTCCTAGATCATCTCATCACGGGATATGATCTTGTGGTAACAATCCACTCGGCTCACGTGTGCGAGATAGCACCCATGCCCAAGATGATCGCATAAGATCCCAATGGAAGGATAGGGAGATCGAGGTAGTGGTAAAAGGTCCCAAATCCACTACACACTCCTTAACTAAGGACTCTACAAATATCTTTGCTCCGAAGTCATCTCCACATCCCAACTATGACCCTACCTAATCGCCACCACCTGCATCACTCAACTAGAGATTGTGCAATAAAGGAATCATAAGAACCAGAATCAAACAAAATTAAGGTAGGAATACCACTAATGCTTCATGTAGTCTTAATAATTTTACTTTGATGCTCTATTTGGTGGTTCTCGACTACTTTGTACATCCTATGAATGTGCCCCATGTCACCAACATTAGGCTCTGAAGTCTGTGTCTTACCCTTGTTATTAGGGTTTTGGGCGATCTCTCCAAAATGTCTAGTGACGCCACACCCAAAACAACCACCTAATCCTCTCCCTTGAGTAGCAGCTCCAGTCGGTACCCTAGAGGGGTGTGTTATGGATCCTGATGACTCGATTGTGGATTATTGGGGTCTCTGCTAGCAAGGTCCCGCTAATCGAGCTCTAGGTGATCCATGTGTCCTTATGGGACCCCTATGAGGAGGCCCCATACTCTGACTCTCTCTGTGCATCAAATCTCTGTGGAGGTCTATATGGCGAGTGATACTACTGTTGTTGCTGCTGCTGTGGTCTAAAAGATGATTGTGTTGAACCCTGTCCACCACGAGGAGGAGGTACTGACCCCCTCGATCTGTTGTCCTACATCTGCTATATACGGCTCCAGACTCGGCTCTCGCCTGTTGGGTCTTTCCCTAAGTCTCCTCTCCTATATAGGCCTTCTCAATGGTCTCAACCAATGTCTATGGACAATGGATCCAGACTACACCTCCAATGTCCTTATTCAGGCCCTGGATGAACCTATGGATCTGCACCCACTCATATTACATGTGATCAACATACTGGAGTAGATCTAGAAATCTACTCTCATACTCAACCACTATAAGAGATGCCTATCGAAGGTCATGAAACTCATCAATTCTCTGTTGTACGAACCTCCGAGATAAATATTAGCTTCTGAACCACTCTTCAAAGAGCTCCTAGGTAACTATCTCGGAATAAACATGGAGCTTTTTCTTCTCTATCCTCCACCATACGCCTACTCCATCCCTCAGTAGATGGATCGTAACATGAGCTTTCGTGTTATTAGAATAAGGGAAGAGCTTGAAGCATCCACTCAAACTCACCAACCAGGCCTCTGCCTGAAATCCACCAATGTCACAGAATAATGAGTTGTCCGTAGCTTCAAGTATCTCCCGATATAGTCCGGAGAAGTGGTCAAGCGACCCCTAGGCCTCTCTGCACTCTTATCCCTAAGCTTAGGGCTCCGAGACCTATCTCTGTGTCTTGAAACTCGGTCTCCTTATCCCCTCTGCGGTGACTCTACTCTGACTGAATCCTCATGGGATTTCTCTCCTCTATGCTCCTCACTATGCCGAGGAGATGCATGAGCCTCAGTGGATGTCACCCTATCATCTTCGACTGAATGTGATCCTACAGGTCCCTCCGCATAGAGTGGCATTAACATCCTGAAGTGTCTGTAAAATCTATGGTAGGATAGCTGCTACAACATGATCTGGTGGTGGTAAGTCTAGGTCTATGTGAAAATACCCCCATCCTTCTCGTGCCTCCTACATAGATCAAGGAGAGAGTTAGTTCATCTTTCTAAGTTTTATTCAGTTTGCATGTTTACTAAAAAAAGTAATTTCCATGCAAAGTTGTTTTCTAGATTCAAAAATGTGCTAGGTTAAAGTTCATATCTCAAGTTTTCTAGTGTGCCCAAGGGTCCAAGAACTTGAAGCCATGACTCTGATACCATGTTTGATGCCCGCTAAAACAACCCACTTGAGACCCAAGAACAACCTAGGATTAGTTAGGAAAATTATGGTAGATTTTTTTTTAAAGAGTCTACAACTAGGTTACAAGATAACAGTTGTCACAAGAAAGTTTCAAATCCAAATACTATGAATAGCTTATAGTTTTATTAATATGAAAATGATAAGAGATCACAACGTCCAAACTTAGGGTTAGATTAATCGATTAGGTTAAGAGGGTAATTTCTTACTATACCACTCTCTAACAGGCTTAAAAGATTCAACTTGGTTTTTTTCTCAAACTAAATGCACCCAAAACTTCTCAAAAACATTCCCATTAGATGGTAAATTTCCTCACCTTTCAGGTGATATAAAAATTCCTCCTAACTCCTTATATTTCTCAAGTTATGTGTCAGCAGACCTTGAAACGAAAATTTTCCCAAGAGTGGGTCTACAAGCCTGGGGAAGAAAATTTTCCCATGCGTGGGCCGGTAGAGAGGGAAGATTTTTAACACATTTTCCCTTTTGGAACAAAATGTGATCTACCTCCGCACACCCATGAGCGAAGAAGAGAACACGTGTTGACATTTCTAAACTCTGGCGGAAAATCGGGCCATCGGAGGATTTTAGGACAATGATCCTTTTTGGCCAAAAAGTGCTATGGAATCAAACGATCCACACCTCTGCCGATGCCCAAAGTGCCACGTGTCAAGTGTTAATTGGTCACGGGAGAAACAGACTTGTGGGGAAACTTAGAGATCTTAGACTTTAGGGTTAAAAGCATAAAGGATTGAAATAGCCTATGCCTCCGACTTCCCGAACAATGCCACATGTCAATTAATGATTGGTTGTGTCCCGTCGGGCCATTGGAGCAATTCAGCGAAATTTGAATTTTGCAAGAAATTTTTTTAAAGACTTAAAATCTCCATGCCTCTGCGGATGCATCGTGAAGACATGTGTCAACCATCCATTAGATGCAGATCGGTGGGCCTGTTGGAGAATTTAGGAAAATTTTCCCAAATTTTTTTGAAATGCTAAGCTAAAAGGGGATCTGCTCCTCCGCCGATGCCTTGTGACGCTACATGGTAGCACCTGATTTGTTGTGGGCCGGCGGGGTGGTGGAGGAAACTTAGAAAATTTTCCCAAATTATTTCAAAGGTTAAGTTAACTGTTGTGAGCCGTTGGGGCCACGAAAAATAATCAAAAAGGTAAAAGCGGGGTGGCGGGTCTATGGGGAAATTTTTCCAAAATTACTTTTTTGAACTTAGTTGATTTTTGAAAAAAAAAGAGGCTTACGGGTCAGCGGAGCGGTAGGAAAATTCATGTGTTTGGCATTTTTGACCAAAAAGTGCTAAGAGAAAATTCAGGCCCACGGGTTCGACTAGGAAATTTTTCCAAATTGTTTTTTTACAGTTAGAATTATTTTTGATGCCAAATGAAGAAAAACTTCAGAAGGCCATAACTTTTGATTGGGAGATCATTTTTGGGAAAATGAGGACTTTTGGAAAGCTCCTAACATCCTCTTTACATAGGAATCTTTAATCTTTCATTTTAATAATGTTTAAGGGGTCAATTCCACAAAAATGATCTGTAGGCTTTTAATATGCAAACTGGTAAATTTTAACTTATGAAATTTTAATCAATTGATCTTCTTCCTCTCTCGACATGTCAATTATACATGGAGAATTGTTCTTATATGGATTTAGGATGGATTTGGAAGGTAATTTAGTTTGATTAACTCCCAATAAACAAAAAATATAACTTTGACAACAAAAACGACATCAAAATGATTTGAGCCCAAATTTTCTAAGTTTTCTAAGAAATTCATTAAGTGTTTTTGTCCAATTGAATTCATTTAGGGCATACTACTTGAATTTAATCGCTTAATTTTTATTTCATTGTTGCAAGTTCGAACTGTGCATTTTGGATAAAGTATTTGCCAGTTTAAAAATACAAAACAAAGATCAAATTTTAAAGGATCTATTTTCCATTTTCATCTTCCAAGTATTATAATTCATTCCAATTCTAATCTAATACATTTATTTGATTCAAATCAAACTATTCAAAACCAAAATACAATTCTGATTTCCAATTTTACACATTTCAAAAGATAGAGTTCTGTATTTTCCTCACACGCATTTCTTCCTTTCAAACAGAGATTTCAAATACATTTCAAACTCATATTTTAAACAACAGTAGTTCCAATTGTGGAAAAGAATGCAACTTTTATTCAAAAGACAAGATTTCCTTCTTTTACAACTTCTCTTTTCTATTGATTTTCACAATACAATATACAAAATACATCTTTTTCTTTCTAAATAGAAAACTGAGTACATCTCTCCTTTACATTTAAAAATTACAACTTTCATATTCAATACAGCATATTTCCATTACAAAACATATACAATTTCATCCACTTCAAGTGGGAAAAGGTTACATATTTCAATAAGGGACTGTTAAACTATTTTTTTCTCCTTCACTCCGAACAACATGTAGATTTATCATTCCTCCAATTCAAATCACAACAAGAGTAGGGAAAGGCAATGCTCTCCACCCATCCAAGACATCCAATAAAAAGGAGAAGCCATCCTTCTTCATTGGCCCCCGAGCCCCAACCACAATACAATAGAAGATGTGTTTCAACTCATGGAAACAACAGGCTTCCACAAACACACATGTAAATTTTACATTTAAAACACAATCCAAAACATAATGTAGTTTACAACTACATTAAAACATGAAAAACAACACTAAGGCTTCATCAAGCAAGCTAAAGGAGCAAGAAACTTGGGTGATTCTACTTATACCTCCCAAGAGGAAATGGGTATCACAAGCTGAAAACAACCACCAATATATATATATATATATATATATATATATATATCATTTCAAATCCCTGACATGCCCTTATGCCTCCCCCAAGTACCCCTTATTCCTCACATTTCCTTATGCCTCCCCAACCTCTTATGGCACCCCATAACGAGTAAAGAAATGCAAGTTGTTTCTTTATAAGGTGGAACTCAAATCCCAACTCCTTCACACTTATACCTCCCAAAACACTTATGCCTCCAAAAAAATACCCCATAGTCTTCTCCCAAACCATCCCTAGGCCATCTACCCAAACAGCCCACATAAATGCAAAAACGTTCACAACAATAACATTTGCACAATAAAAGAAGAGCATTTCAAGAGCAAGCTCTTACCTCTCCATAATGGAGTTTGTTTCAAGTTCCCAACCACAAGATTTTCAATGTAAAATATCCCAATATCAATGAAACACAGGCTTGAAAAAATTCTACAACTTTCTCCAAAAGCAAGAGCTCCAAACAAACAAAAGAATTCACCCCAAAATGAAGTATGCAAA
Organism: Taxus wallichiana var. yunnanensis; assembly: GCA_018340775.1. Lineage (NCBI taxonomy): Eukaryota > Viridiplantae > Streptophyta > Pinopsida > Cupressales > Taxaceae > Taxus > Taxus wallichiana. Next base: position 66,336,445 of record CM031233.1, read on the forward strand.
AGTGAAGCAACCAAAAGAGTGTAACCCCAAAACAATAAAATAAATTTGAATATATAGAAGGGGAAGAGAGGAGGATGAAGTGGATCTTTGTAGGATGCCACATCACACATCCTCAACTCTAACTCACAATTCAACTTCAATCTCCAAGGAACAATAAATAAGTAGGTGAAAATATGACAGCTTTTACTTACACACTTAAATCAAGCCCATATCCCAAAGGACTAAAATTAATTTTCAAGCAATAAGTGCAATTAAAACAATCAGCTAAACTTACAAAAATACATAATGAAGGCTAGATTTAAACTCTCCAACCATAGGTAAGGTTGGTATGCAAATTTAAGAGGCATGGGACAAGTTTAACTTATCCCACAAGTCTCCAAAAGCAGTCTCAAGGAAAATTTTGAATTCCAAAGAAGATGAAGTGTTTCATACTCCGATTTTTACTTACATATCTCTTACGCATCACTTGCACATTTTTACACATATCTTACAACATTTAATACAAGAGTCAACCACTCAATAATTACTTTCTTATGACCCAATTTGATTAATTTATTTTAAAAATATGATTACTCACATTATATACCACAATTTATTTAAATAAAAGGGGTAACGTATCACTTAATAACACAAAAAAACATTAATCAAAAGGAACCAAATAAATAAATACACATAACACTTGGTCACATTTAAAGATGATCCCATGGGAATCCCTAACACAATCAAACACACAAACAAATACAAGTTGCCATGGTTACATTGTTGAATTCATCTAGAATTCCAATGTGGTTGGTCTCAAATTCCCGATGTTTATTGTGATATTTTAAACCTACAAAATACAAATACCTCCTTGTCCCTCGTGGCCATATTAGAACATCCAAATGAACATAAATATAATTTCAAGATCATCGACATATATGTGAATCATAACAATCATCAAGACAATCAACAGTATCACTTATAATTTCATCCACAACTATATGATCATCAATTTTAATTTAATTCTCATTTTCTAGATCTACTCAAAATATCTTAATATCTCAAGTTTGAACAACATCTATAATATAACCATGTGAAAAAATATATCCACATCAATATCTAAAATGTCTCTAATAGTCATCATGCACCATATTTGAATCAAATTCCATAATAAACCATGATCTAACATCTGACATTGTATGAAATTAAACTATAACAATGTCCATAATATAGTCACTAGTATCGTGGATCAATATCACAAGGTGTAGAATGGAAGTGGGAACTACATGATTTGTCTCTAAGAACATGATCACATAGTTTCATATCATACAACCATTACATACTAGGACAAGTGGGAGAGCAAGATGAATTAGTCCATCATTTAAAGAGTTAAGGTTTGCATTAGAGTTTACACAACATGGATCCCTTTTCTCACCACAAGATGGTTTAAACATGTTATGAGTGATCTAATTTTCACCTTTTTCTAAGCACACCATCTTATGGTTACATTCCCACAACTACTCATACATTAAAATGTTATTAATTTTTATAATTAACACTTAATATTTCATCATAAATGTAGTCCCCACTTCCCTTCGACACCTTTTGATATTGATCCTGATACTACTGACTATATTATGGACATTGTTATAGTTTTGATTTAGTATGATGTTAGATGTTAGATCATGGATTATTGTTGACTTTGATTCATATATGATGCATGATGTTTATTGGAGACATTTTATACATCGATGTTGATATAATGTTTGACATGGTTATATTATATATGTTGTTCGGACATGTGATATTTGGATATTTTGAGTAGACCTAGAAAATGGAATTTATTTGATGATGATATAGTTGTTGATAAAATTACAAATGATATTGTTGTTTTCCTTGATGTTGTTGTGATTCATATATATAGATAATTTTGGAATTATATTTATATTCATTTTGGATGTCTGATTTGGCCACGAGGCCGAAGGAGGTATTTGTGTTTTGCAGGTTAAAATATATCACAATAAACATCAGGGGATTGGAGACCAACCACATTGGAATTCAAGATGAATTCAATAAGGTCACCATGGAAACTTGTGTTTGTTTGTGTGTGCTTGATTGTGTTAGGGATTCCCATGGGGGAGGCGGGGGTGGTCACCTTTAAATGTAACCAAAGGTTATGTGTATTATTTATTTATTTGGTTCCTTTGTTTAGTGTTGTATGTGTTTTATAAGTGATGTGTTTTCCTTTTCATTATTTAATTAAATTGTGGTATATAATGTGAGTAATCATATTGTTAAAATAAATTAATCAAATTGGGTCATAAGAAAGTAATTATTGGATTTGTTGACTCTTGTATTAAATGTTGTAAGATATGTGTAAGTAATGTGTAAGTGATGTGTAAGAGATATGTAAGTAAATTTTGGAGTATGAAACACTCCACCTTCTTTTGAAATTCGAATTTGTCCTTGGAGGATGATTTTGGAGGCTTATGGGACAAGTTAAACTTGTCCCATACCTCTTAAATTTTTATACCAACCTTACCTATGGTTGGAGAGTTAAAATCTAGCCTTCATTATGCATTTTTGTAAGTCAAGTTGTAAGTTGTAATTGCACTTTCTTACATATTTTTAATTTCAGTCCTTATGGAGTGTGGGCTTGTTTTGGAGTGTGTAAGTAAACTGTCATATTATTCACCCACCTATTTATTATGCATTGGAGAATGAAGTTGACTTTTGTGTTGGAGTTGAGGATGTGTGAAGTGGCATCCTACATGGATCCACCTCATCCTTTTCTCTTCCCTCTTCTATAAATTCAAATTTTCTTGGCTTGTTTTTGGTTGCTTCACTTTTGCATACTTCATTTGGGGTGAATTCTTTTGTTTTTTTGAGCTCTTTCTTTTGGAGAAGATTGGAGATTGTTGCATGCTTGTAGATTGTTGATCTTGGACTGTGTTTTGCATTCAAAAGATTTCTATTTTAGAACCTTGGAACAAAACTCTGTCATGGAGAGGTAGGAGCTTGGCTCTTGAAATGATTTCTTTTCACTTTTCCTTGCACTTAGGAATGGATGAATGTTTGAATGTGTTGTTTTATTATTGTCTCTGGTTGGGTAGAGGCGCTAGGGATGGTGTAGTTGGAGACTATCAGGGATATTTTGTGGGAGACATAAGTGTTTTGGGAGGTATAAGTGTGGAGGGAGTTGGGATTTGGGTTCCACCTTACAAATAAATAACTTACATTTCTTTACTCATTATGGGGTGCCATAAGAGGTTGGGGAGGCATAAGGAAATGTGAGGAATAAGGGGTACTTGGGGGAGGCATAAGGGCATGTCAGGGTTTTGATATACTATATTTTTGGTGAGTTTGTAATCAGGTGGTGATACCCATTTCCCCTTTGGGAGGCATAAGTAGCATCCCCCATAGTTCTTTCTCCTTTGGCTTGCATGAGGAAGCTTGAGTGTTGTTTGTTGTCTTTTATCTATGGTTGTAAACTACAGACTTTGTTTTGGACTATGTTTTAAATGTGAAATTGCATGTGTGTTGTGGAAGCCTTTTGTTTCCATGAGTTGAAACACATTTCTTATTGCATTGTGGTTAGGGCTCAAGGGCCAATGAAGAAGGATGGCTTCTCCTTTTCATTGGATGTCTTGGTTGGGTGGAGAGCATTGCCTTTCCCCTACCTTTGTTGTGATCAAATTGGAAAATGGAGGATCTTCATGTTGTTGTATTGGAGCAAAGGAAAAAGACAAGTTTGATAGTCCTTGTTGAGATTATTTCTTATTGTAACCTTTTCCCACTTTGAAGTGGATGACCTTGTATATTATTTGTGATGGAAAGATGTTTTTTATTGGCTATGAAAGTTGTAATTCAAAATGTGAAAGAGATATACTCTGTTTTCTATTTTTGAATGAATGAGAAAGAAATTGTATTATGTATATTGAAATTTAGGAATGAAAGAAGAAGTTGTAAAGGTATCTTTTTGAATCAATAAAAGATTGTATTACTTTTCTCAAATGGCATTATTAGGTATTGAAATCTGATTGTTGAATGTATTTTGAAGTTTTGTTGGAAAGATGAAAAAGTGAATACGTATGGAGAAATGTCATAATGCTCTGTTCTTTAGAAATGAATGTTTTAGAAATCAGAATTGTAATTTGGCATTTGAATACCTTGCTTGAATCAACTTAATAGGTTAGAATTGGTTTTGGAATGATTATTTTTAAAACTTAGAAGATGATAAATGAAAATAGACCCATTCGAATCGATCTCTGTTAGATAAATTTCAAACTCTGCAAATTAATTAGCAAATTGAACAGAATGACCCTGCAACATCAGAAAGACAAAATTAAATACCGAATTGGACTTGTAAGATCAAAACGACCCCAAATGAACTAAAACACTTAAGAAATTTCCATCAAACCTTTCAAAATGGGAAAAAGCAAAATTACAGACTCCTTGTTGTATAAAATTGATAAATTTGAATTGCAAATCAATCAAACCTTTTAACCTTACAATCTATCCTAAAAGCTTCCAAGTAAAATCCTCCATGCCTGTTGGGCATGTTGAGAAAGAGTTAATGGAAAATTTGAACAAAATTGATAAGTTAAAAAGACTAGTTCACTTCCTAAGTGACAACAAAACATTTTCTCAAAATTTACCCTTCAAAACTTATCAAAATTAAAATCTTGAGTTTCTTATGCAAAGAGGACTGAGAGCTTTCCAAAAATTCCTTGTTTGCCAAAAACCGAGCTCCCAATCAAAATTTATGGCCTTCTAAAGTTTTTACTTCATTTTGGGCTCAAAAATAATCTAACTGTCAAATTTAAATTATTAAAATATTCAGCGCAGACCCATGCAGAGTTAAAACTGCCTTTTTCACTTTTTGCCCAAAGGGCGCAAAAATCATGAAGTTCCTCGCCTCCCCACCGACCCGAACCTTCTTTCCTTGACAAAAATTTTCTAAGTCCAAATTTTTTCCTTGGAAAAAATTTCTCTCGCAACCCCCCATGCCAATCATTAACCAACACATGGCTTATAAAGGCGTTGTTGGAGGAGAAGATCCTTTCTTTTTACCTTAGAGCTTCAAAAGAAAATTTGGAAAAATTCAAAAAAATTCTCTGCGGGGCTGTGGCCAATGGCTGGTGACACGTGTCTCCACGACGCGTCGGCGGAGGTGTGGAGTGTCTTGAAGCTTTATGCTTCAAAAGTTAACCTTTTTCCCTAATCTCCCCCCAGATCCCCATCCAATGAACATCTGACACGTGGCATCGTGAGGCATCGGTGGAGGCATGAGTGGTTTTTAATCTGTTGGGAATTTTTAATCCTTAAGGAAAAAATTCCTATTTGTTCGCGCTAACCCGCTTCCCGCATTGGCTTAGAACATGCCACGTGTCCCTTGTGGCCCGGGGTATAATTTTGTTTTCATGCGCAAAGTCCTGCACGGACTTGGGAGCGCATGGGGATAAATTTTTAATTTTCCCCAAGCACCAAGAATCCAACTTTCCTCCCCAGCTCCACCGACCCGAATGCCCTTGGGAAAAATTTCGCCTTGGGCCCACATGCCCGCCTTTGGGAAAATTTTCCTCCCAAGGCCCGCCGGCCCATAACTTGAGTTTTATAGGGAGTTAGAAGGACTTCCTTATATCTCTGGAAAGGGGAAGAAATTTCCTATCTAATGGAATGGTGTTTAGGAGTTTTTGAGTGTGGGAAATATGAGAAAAATTAGTTTGAATATTTTAGGTCAGTATGTGAGTGGGTAAGAGGAAAATTACCTTCCTTATTTTCAATGTGTATTTCTAAAAGCATGAGTTGACCATTTTGGGGCCACCTTATGGGGAAAGGGAATGTTTTCCTAACCCCTTGTAATGAGAGCCTTGTTTTATTGTTTTGGCCCCTGTAGCCCTCTAAGTGTAATTAAGAAATATTTAACCCTAGTGTTAATTTAATCTGATTATTAAATTAACACCTAAAGGAAATTTAAACTATACTTGGTTAATTATACTCACTAATTGTAATGTGGTCTTTTATATGTTGTTCTAATGGAAAACCTTATCTTCTTAACATGATTGACCTTGATGTACTTCCTTGTGTCAATTGTTGCTTTGAGGCTTGTTTGTAGTCTCACCTTGAACAAAAAAATTATTCCATAATTTTTCTAACTAACCTAGGTTGTTCTTGGGTCTCGAGTGGGAGTTTTAGATGGGTGTTACAATAAAACCCGAACGATAATTTAGATTGGGCATCAAGTTCATTTATAACCCAACTCTTAAATGTGACTTCCAAGGTTAGTTGGCAATCTTCACCACTCAACATGTATGTCGGTCCAAGAGGGTTTTACATTATGTTTGATGTTGGTTTCCTATGGTGCCCTACCCTAGGAGAACACATTCTCCTTACTACACACCCAACTATCAATCCTATGAGGGGATGACATACACCAAAACAAAGTTTAACCATGTTGTTCCTAATTGTTGGGTTTACAAAAATGTTGCTAAGCATGCAAGCTAGGATGGAAATATCAACTTGGGCTCTTATCTACTTAACTAGAAGGTGTCATCGAGTGTAAAGATTTAAGTTTATCCTAAGGTTTTAGTTTCCTATGCTAAAAGAATCACACATGAAGAATAGTTATGCATGAATTTTATACTAGGGTTGACTATTTTGTTTAGATTTCTTTATTACATTTTCAAGGTAAGGAACACAACACAACAATTAATTAATCATCAATTTCACACTGGAAATTCACTATAAGATATTAAATTCAATTTCATTTAACATATATATCAACCCCCTTTTTGTTTCCATACATATATCTGAATCAAAATGACACCTATGGTTAAATGAACATTTCCTAGAGCACCCGTATAACTAACATCTCATACGTACTACAAAAATTCAATAATAAGTCTTTCAATACATTAGAAAAGGTTTTTTCAGCCTCTACAATTACATTGTTTCAAATATAAATTACAATAATACATAGTGAATTACAACCACATCATTTCACCATCTTACTTGCATCCTGTAAAACAATGTGAGTATGAAATCAATGATAATTCGTTGGCATGGCATCCACCAAACTCTAGCATAACTAACATTATTGGTTTTCCATTTAAATGATGATAAAAATAAACGTGCAATGAGAGAGGGTTAGGGGCATATATTCATTTCATTTCATTTCATGTCTTCACTAAGGGAGGAGAGAGAAATAGATAGGGAAGAGAGAGAAACACATTTTTTCCAAAATTCAAATTTCACACAAGTCACAAGATAGAGTTTCAAATAGTTATTTACAAATGTTAATAAGCTTCCACAAATGTTTGCTAACTTTGACTAGAGTCGTACAAATTTCTTTTACATTTTCCTGTTAGTTACAAAAACGCCTAATTTTAGCTCAGAGGCTAAGAAAGTGCATTAAAAATTTTCTTCTAAATACGAAAATTCACAATGGGAGAAATCCTACATATGAACCTATTTATCAAGAATCGACATGGCCTCAAAGAATTCGGAATCGGTGAACGGTTTACAATTGGTGTCTAGTTTTCAAGGGCCATCGGTCATAATTGTGCTAGTTGCAACAACAACAAAATTATCTCGATGGATAAGAAACCTCACCCGAATGCTAAATTTTGATGATTAGACTCTCCAAGGGAAGGTTCCTATGTACCCTCCTATATATGGATAATACGTCGAAGTTGACGGAATTGAGAATTGAAAAACGGTTTGGAAACGATGACATGTTTTCTGAGCCACCACCAGTCTAATTGGTCCAGTTTGACCTAGTCAAACTATGACTACAGACCTACAAAATGTTGTTGCCAAACTATCTAGAAATGTGTTTTTACCCAAACTAAATGTTGTGAGCAATTTTCTAATAGAAATACTATATGTTTGCAAAGGAAGATAAGAATTTCGTTGCTCAAGGTTCAAACGGTGAACCAAAACGAAACCCAACTTTTTAGTTTTAACAACTTCCTAAAAGTGTAAAATGGAGTAATAGGGATCCTAGAGGAGTGGCAAAGAGAGTGAAAATGGTCAAACGAGGTTGAGATAATGCTTGATGCAACTCTCTACATAACAAGGAACACATACGATGCTTGACATATCTTTTACGGGGTTAGAGTGTTATTTTGCAAGTCTCTAGAAATTGCATTTTTCTAACTTTACAAGGTGGACAAAAATGTTGTTTTAGGTAACTCATCTAGCTCTCACCAATACCAATGGACACAAGCACCATGTTTTAATGCCCTAGTTTTAGCAATACATAAGTTTGTAGTCGCGACAAGGTTGAGGGCCAAATTGTAAGTCAGTAGTACAAATTACGAGGTGTTGTTTTAGTGAATACACTAGTTGTCATGTTAAAGTATTCAATTGTTTAAGTATCTAATAGTTTAATATTTTTCTATATTGAAAATGAAGAACCACATCATACAAAAATTATAAAAGATAAAGGTAAGGAGACCATGCCTAGAAATACTAGCGTCCATAGTGCAAGTGGTGCTCTAGGTGGGTTTACCCACATTCTACAAGGCTCCAACTCTCTTTTGGAATTCTGTCAAACAATTTGCGTGCACCCACAACCACGACATCTCGTACCATTCAAGACAATGTCCAAAGCCACATATACACTAACCCTCTCTCGCACAATGAGCTCAACAACACCAACGAACTTCCCATACAATCAACCATCTCGATATATATAATTCAAACCCGGTGTGCTTTCCACATAATATGTTTCCCTTCCAACACATTATTCAGCTCATATCAATGTACTCTAAATTCATCATACACATTAACGAACTCTCAATCATGTCCAGAGAGATGATTCGATGGAAATCTATTATCTTCAAATTCATAAGGTTGTCAAACCTACTAGAATTTCTCCACTAAGTTTGTTTGATGACCTGGTTAAGAGTAACTAAATGCTTGCAAGTTTGACAAAGTACTTGGCACCCGTACAAATAATAAATTTAGGCTAAAATCAATACTCGAATCAATATCATCACACCAATTCATTTAGGAATAATTTGAAAAACAAATTTACCAACAAAGATAAGTTTTGGAGACTCTGCATGCCACCAATTTTTGTAGAAATAGACCCAAAAATTAAATTATTTGAAATATCAAGATACTCGATGGACCATAAAGTTTTCAACTCGCATAAATATTCCCTGTAACAAAATTATTACAAAGAGAAAAATTCTGCAGCTTTTTTAAGTTTACTGAAAAATTTCAAGCTTAATCTCTCCTACAATGTTTAGAAAGGCAAGATCAATTCCAGTGATGGAACCATCATTGCATACAACTCCATGCCATGAAGTTAGACAACCATCAAAATATGTATATATATATTTTTATTCCATGAGCTATGTATATACTATACAAAGGATCCTTCTGGATTCCTCTCTTAAATTCAAGCAGTACAAGTGCATCCTCTAAAAGAGTTTGAGCCATCCCAAGCCTAAAGCATAAAACTAAAGTTACAACTCCTGCTAGTTTTAAAAAATTTGCATTCTATCTATTACTAAAATTACCCAACAAATATTTACATGTACAACTTTATGAAGCAATCATCTACCTTATGTAAGGTTCCACAGGTTTCCGTACACGTCTCGACAAAGCAAAAATCAGAGACATCTAACCAGCTCTAGTAAACATTTCCAAATAGCTCTCCAGAATTAGTGATGCAGCCTCTAATGTATATCAAAATCTTCTCACATATACCATTGCTTACAGTGAAGTCAGCTCCCATGAAACATGTGACTTGATAGAAAAACTTTCTCTTCCTTTACTCTTTGATGGATGCCCATGATTTGTTCTAGATATTTTATTTTGGTCACAAGTAGGTTAAAATGATGGAAAATGTTGTGGGAGCTTTCTACAAGGCCACATTTCTTTGAGGCATGTTTTCAAATAGTTGACAAGTCTTTCTTGTGCGTCCACATTTACATAAATGTATGTCAACACACTGCAACTAAATAAATCTAACTAGGTCCCTTCTCCATATTTCCTAGTGGACAACCATACCCATTTCAAGCTCCAAATTTGGCTTAGACGGGAGGATTCCAAAAAGGTGAACTATTTGATTAAGGGGGTCTCGAATGAAGTCCTTGTATTATTATTACGCTTGAGGAAAGTGACGGACAGTTTGAAATATATTTACTATGCCCATGTGATTTCTAGAACGCCTCCACATACCAACCTCCACTTCTTCCACCACCAACTCCATCACTTCACCCTTAACTTCACCTACTCCTCTTAACTCCTCCACCGCAACTTCCATACACATTTGTTTTTTAATTTATTTTATGAAATGTGTTGGGCACTACATTTCCCTCCCGTATAAGAGCATCGTCCTCGATGTGTTATAACACCAAGGGTACTGAAAGTGATAAGAAATGAAGGAATCTAATGATGACAAGTTCTAACTAGGGATAAGATCTCTTTTGTTATAACACAACCATGGGGAATTCAAGAAAGTTTAACAATTTCTTAAACTCTTAATGTTCTGTGAAGATTGATAGTTCTAGTTTACCTTATTACTTAGTTAATATTTTCCTTTACAATACTTCTTAATCTCAATCTCTTAATTTTCATTGTTTTAAGATTTAAGTTTATTTATTTTTGTGGGTTCCCAACAAAAACTAACATCAAAATACCACACCAGCTCGAACACAATACCAATAGTCCACAAGACATCATGATATCTACTTTCACGACTATAACCCATCATAAGAACTCAATCTGAAACATGGAAAGAACATACATATCCCTCACAACATAGTACTTTTTACACATGCCCTCACACAACAAAAGACTTTCGTAACATAAGCAGAGCTACTACAACATGGAATTCCCAATAGGTACACATATAAAGATTTCACACAACTTGGAACAATAATTGTAGTTACATAGTGTCAAAGGGGATTAAACTATACTCTTAATGAGGAACATCAATCCTAAACATCACAAAACATTACCAAACTCACATGAGTACACATAAATCAAAGTACCAACACCATACACCTCCTAAAACATCACAAAACAACTCCATATACCTCTAAAAGCATCATAAAACAACTCCATATACCTCCCAAAGCATCACCAACAACTACATATACCTCCCAAACATCACAAAACAACTACATATACCTCCCAAGCATCGAAAAAAATTCCATATACCTCCAAAAGCATCACAAAGAAACTCCATATACCTCCCAAGAAATAAAATAAAGGAAAATTTTCCTTTTCACTCCCCAAAACAAGCTCTGTCACCCTATGGCCCCGAGCACATGAGGTCCAAACACCTTTAACCCAAGTGCCATAATAACTCATGGTTTAACAACCCTATAATTATTTATAACTCCTTGAGGGGTCTTTGCCATACAACGAAGTGGGTCCATAGGTTCAACCACTCCATGGTGAATCCCATGACCCTATTCCAACACATTACGACATTAGAACTAGCATAACAATCTGTTTCAAATGCCAAGTGAAAAAATCCGCAAGCCTTGGGCTAGCTATAAAAAAATTAAACTTGATAGTTACCCATTACCCATGGGTTAATAAACCACCCATGAAAATTTGCGTTGGGGCTTCGCCCCGAATCCCCTAACCCGCTCACCGGTGAGCGGGACCACCGTAAAATATACGAGTGTAACACATAGAAGGTGTACCGCACTTTAACATGAAAATAGGCTCCACAAACATAAGAATATCCCAATTGAGACTGATTTCCACCGAGAAAGCTTCTCAACCCTTCATTGTCATCGGGAAGGCCAACCAAAGTGAACATAGCTTTAGTTTATCCTTGTGACCACCTTGGTCATCATGTCGTAGGATTTTGGTGGTATGAATCTTCTCCAACTTCAATTTATCTTCCTCCAAAGTTGTCCGATGAAGTGATAGCTCAATTGTATATGCTTCATCCTAGAGTGGAAAGAAGAGTTCTTAGATAGGTGTATAGCACTCGACTATCACTATGCAGCTTACATTTCTCTGTTTATGCCCTGACTCCTCAAGCAATTGTTGTAACCAAATCATCTCTTTGCTTTCCTCTATGGCAGCAACATACTCAGCCTCCGTGGTTGACAAAGCCACCAACTTTTTTAGTCATGAAATCCAGCTCACTGTTGTCCCACCTACAGTGTAAATATAACCTGTCATGCTCCTCCTACTTTCTACATCTCCATCCATGTCTAAATCTACATAACCACTTAAATTGGTGTCTAATCCATTGTAGCACAAAACTTTCCCCATGGTCCCTCTCAAATACCGAAGGATCCACTTTATTGCTTGCCAATTCTCTTTACCTGGATCACTCATAAATCTACTCACGGCTCCCATGGCATGGGCAATATCAGGCCTAGTGCACACCATAGCATACATCAAACTACCAACCGCGATGAGTAAGGTACCTTGAACATCTGGTTTCTTTCTGCTTTGTCTTGGGACACGCTGCTCCTTTGATAACTTAAAATGGCCTCCCAAAGGAGTCCCAACCAGTTTAGCATCCTGTATGTTAAACATATCCAATACCTTCTTAATGTACTCTTCCTGAGATAAATTCAGCTTCCATTCCTTCCTATCTCGATTTATCCTCATACCAAGGATTTGTCTGGCTGCCCCCAAATCCTTCATATCACAGGATTCACTTAGCTGTTTCTTGAGTACTTTTATTTCTGCATGTTTTTACTGCAACCAACATACAAACATAGGATAATATAACTTCCATCTTCAAATTTCTTTGTATACACGCAATGGTCAAAATGACATCTAATATAACCTTGCTCCATCATGAAGCTATCAAAATTCTTATACCATTGACGTGGAGCTTGTTTCAAGCCATACAAGCTCTTCTTCATTTTACACACCATCTCCTCTTTACCTTTGAGCTCATAGCCCTTTGGTTGCTGCATACATAGTTCCTCCTCCAAATCACCATGGAGAAATGCAGTCTTTACATCTAACTGTTCTAAGTGTAAGTCTTCTACTTCCACTATTCCAAGAACAGTTCTAATAGAATTCATTTTTACTACAGGAGAAAATATCTCATCAAAATCTATACCTTGTTTTGTGTAAACCCCTTGACCACCAACCGGGCCTTATATATTTTCTTTCCTCCTTCTTCGTCTTTAACTCTGTACACCCACTTGTTCTACAATGCTCTTTTTCCTTTCGGTAGCTTCACCAAATCCCAAGTCTAGTTCTCCATGAGAGACTTATGCTCCTCATCCATGGCTTGCTCCCACTTCTTACTAGCATCTACCTGTATTGCTTCATCAAAGCTCTCTAGCTCTCCACTATTAGTGAGTAATAAATAATAAAGAGAAGGAGAAAAATGTTCAAGTTCTTTTCTTACCCTAGAAGACCTCCTCACTGTAGGAGTTTGGGGTTCTTGTTGAGTCGGTTCTCGAGGCGATTCATGGGTCACTTGTCCTATCCAGGAAGATCCTCTACCACTGCATATTCTTTCTTGGATTCTTCCCTATTTTCCTGCAACTATTGCTTATACATGACTTTCTCATTAAAGACCACATCCCTAGACCAAATGATTTTCTTGTCCTTAATACTCCAACATTTAAATCCAAAGTCATCACCACCATAACCAATGAAAGTAAATTTTTCTGATTTAGCCTCTAGCTTGGTCCTATCATCCTTGTCTATATGAACAAACACCTCAAATCCAAAGACTCTAAGAAATGAATAATCAACTTTGTTACTATACCAAGCCTCCTCAGGTATGCCTCCATCCAAGGCACTTGAGGGCCCTCTATTTATCAAGTACACAATTGTGCTCACCGCTTCTGCCCAAAAAGAAATAGGTAGTCCTGCATGTAACCTCATGCTCCTAGCATGTTCCATTATTGTTTTGTTCATCCTTTTTGATACCCCATTTTGTTGCGGAGTTCCTAGAACTATCTTTTTCCTGTGGATTCCATTCTTAGAATAGTAATCATTAAATTCATTGCTGTAATACTCCCCTCCATTATCTAACCTGAGACATTTTAGCTTAAGACCTGTTTCATTCTCTACCAAGGCTTTCCATTTAACAAAAGTGTCAAATACATCAGATTTGTTTCTAATACAATAAACCCAAACTTTCCTTGTTACATCATCAATAAAAGTAACATATTTACATGAACCCCAAGAGATGATACCTGAGTTGGCCCCCACACATCAGAATGCACCAGCTCTAACTTACTCTCTTTCTTTGTAGGTCCAACCTTGAGAAACCTTACTCGCTTCTGTTTCCCATATATGCAGTCCTCACAGAACTCCAAACCTATTTTTGTATATTTAGGAAAATTCTCCTTTATGATGTCCATGTTCTTATGGCTCATATGACAGAGCCTATAGTGCCATAATGTTGTATCTGCATTTGAAGCCACAAGATTGCAATCATTAGTACTATCAGTGGATAAATACAAGGTTCCAACCTTCTTACCTCTTGCCACCACAAGAGCACCCTTGGTAACCTTCCAAGAGTCATTTGTAAATATCACAGTACAACCATCACTTCCCAATTGCCCCACCGATATCAAATTTCTCCTTAATGTAGGCACATGTTTGACATCCTTCAATAACCATGTATTCCCATTCTGCATCTTAACTTGAATAGAGCCTTTTCCAACTATACGGAAAGGCTCATCATCACCGAGAAAAACATGCCCAAAATCCCCTTGAACATAATCAACAAAATAATGCCTATGTGGAGTAGCATGAAAAGAAGCCCCTGAATCTAAAACCCAAGATTTAGTAATATTATGTAAAGAAAGAATCAAAGCATCCTGACATACATTACCCGATGCCACATTTGCCTCCTTGTTTTCTTCCTATTGTTTCTTCATACCCCGAAGCTCCCAACAGTCCTTCTTTACATGCCCGGACTTTCCACAGTTCCAACATACAATATTTCTCTTGGATTTTGACCTTGCTCGATCTTTCAATTTTCCACATTTTCCTCTATTCTTCTATCTCCCTCTAGTTTCCACTTTTGTCACAAAGCATTCACTGAAGTAGAAGATTCCCTGGAGCTTTTCTTCACATTTCCTCACTTGGAATCACCCCTACAACATCCTCAAACTTAAACTTCGAGTTAGCTGATTTGGAACCGAGTTGCTTACCGCCATTACTAGGCTATTCCAACTTTCGGGTAAAGAGCACGAATTAATAAAGCCCTAATTTAAATGATCTCGATCTTGAACTATTCTCGACATCTTCATATTAAATAAATTTTTCATTAAAAATATCTTATTAGAGGCGAGAGGGTTTTTCATACAACTTCCTAATACATCCATCGAGTTTTTTTTAGTCTTTTCCTTTGAAACATTAAATAATACCGAAGATGAAAGACACAGATGGATCATTCCAAGTGTCTTCCAATCCAAAAATTCCATTCCGCATCTGTCATACTCGAGGGTTTGTTCACCTTCTCGGATAGCGGAGTATAAAGATCCTTCGATAAAAGTAATCTTCCATCTGCATCTTCCAAAGACTCAAATTCTCGCTCATTGAATTTATCAACCCTAGATCTTCCATCATCTCGCCATAGCTCCCACTCAAGATAAAACTTTCCCTATTATTCAACACTTCAAACAAACCAAACGAGCTCGATACCAATTGTTAGGAAATATGTGATAAAATATGTGGAATACTCCTTATAGAATCAAATAGTAGAAACTAATATGTAGAAAATATTACAGATCTCAAATAAAAGTGTAGAATAAATAACACAACACAGAGAGACAAGATTTAACGTGGTTCACCCAATTTGGGCTACGTCCACCAAGAATCACTTGCTCATATTTTATTACAAGCCTCCACTCTCTCAATACAATACCCAGATCCATTTGGAGCTATGCTCAACAAACTCTACAGAATTCACACCCAAATTCAAAACACATCTGCAATACATTTGCTTGTCTATGTATCATATGCATAAGACCATATAAATAGACAATTTCTTAAGCAGTTTGATACAAAACCGTGGGTATCAAAACAATGGGTACTGAGAAAAAACCATGGGCCCAAAAACAGCCCATAACGGTTACCCATTACCCATGGGTTAATAAACCACCCATGAAAATTTGCTTGGGGCTTCACCCCGAACCCCCTGACCCACTCACCGGTGAGTGGGACCACCATAAAAATACCCGAGTGTAACACATAGAAGGTGTACCACACTCTAACATGAAAATAGGCTCCACAAACATAATGATTTAGTATGATGTTAGATGTTAGATCATGGTTTATTGTGGACTTTGATTCATATATGGTGCATGATGATTATTGGAAACTTTTTATATATTGATGTTGATATACTGTTTGACATGGATATATTATAGATGTTGTTCGGACATGTGATATTTGGATATTTTGAGTAGACCTAGAAAGTGGAATTAATTTGATGATCATATAGTTATTGATAAAATTGCAAATCATATTGTTCTTTTCCTTGACGATGTTGTGATTCATATGTATATATGCTTTTGGAATTATATTTATATTCATTTTGGATGTTCTGATGCAACCACGAGGCCGTAAGAGGTATTTGTATTTTGCAGGTTAAAAATATCACAACAAACATTGGGGGATTGGAGACCAACCACATTGGAATTCTAGATGAATTCAACAAGGTCACCATGGCAACTTGTATTTGTTTGTGTGTGTTAGATTTTGTTAGGGATTTGGGGAATCACCTTCGAATGTGACCAAGGGACTTTATGTTTTTCTTTTATTTGGTCTTTTGTTAATGTTGTATGTGTTTTATAAGTGATGTGTTTTCCCTTTTCATTATTTAATTAAATTGTGATTTATAATGTGAGTAATCATGTTGTTAAGTTATTTAATTAAATTATGTCATGAGAATGTAATTAATAGAGTTGTTGGTCTTGGTTTAAGTGTTGTAAGAGATGTGTAAGTGATGTGTAAGTTGATATTAGAGTATGAAACAATCAACCTTCATGAAAATTCAAATTTTTCCTCGGTGTAGACACTAAAACTAGGTCACACTCCCTATTGTCCTCGACATATAAGCACCCTTTATTACATTTACCTAGCCATGACCCCCTTCACCCCACTATTATTAATTTAATTAATTTAATTTAATTAATGCATTATCCTCACTAGATTTAATATTTGAATATTGTATTTAAATAATATCCACACATACACTTCACTTAAACACCTCATCAAACCAACTCAACCTAAGACTTATTCTTAGTAAGTCGCCATAACTAACTAAGACTTACCCAAACCCTAAAAATCAATGCCTACAATCCCTCTAACCACATTCCTGCATGCTCACAAGAAGATCCCAGTCTAATCTATGGGATAACAATGCAAGATTCGAGGAAATCAAGAGGATCTCCCTAAGTTTGGTAAACCTAGAAAATCCCACCTTAACCGATGTCGGTTTCCCCTAATTATCACCGGTTAAGTTGGACCACCGTCGGTTACCCCTTTTATCCCCTAAATAACCTTATTCTCAAGGTTGGCAGACATTGGGAGAAAGGTGGATGAGAAAGAATGAAATCTCAGAGAGATAACGCATCTTCAGAGAGCCAATTCCAGCAAGAACTGACATCCAAGGAAGGAGATTGAGGATCTTCTCCTACACAGCCTTCCCAGCCACATTCTGATCTATCCAAGCAAAAGAGGAGTGTGCATGCAGCCCATGTAGAATCTATTCTTCAGTTTTTGATCACTTGCAGCCCTTAAACCTATCATCAACACCTCCATCCATCACACACAAGCCTTCAGGAATGAAATCCAAGTAAGTACAATATCATACTTTCCTGGTTATTTCATTTCATCATTGTTTTATCACCCATTGTTTATCTTGCTCCTTATTGACCATCTCCAACATTTTGTACCTCCATAGACCCATCAAAACCTTGTAAAAACCTATTCCAGTCACCCAATACCTCGTCCCGATTAACCAAATCCTTTGTGTAATCACAAAGGAGACCAAAACCCCATTCTATAACGCGTTTCCAGATTTCACGATGTCGGCACCGGTTATACCTAACCGCGATCGGTCACCCCTGACCGACGCCGGTCTCTGTGTTTGTCCACACATCCTTAAATAGAGACCTATCCACCCAATTTCACCTCACCCTCACTCACTAGTGACCTACCCGAGACCTTTATCGAAGCTGAGAACCCAGAACCAACCATTTGACCTGTGGATTCTATTCGAGCTTAGCATGTTAGATTAGATCTATTTTCTTATTGTGTTTTTAAGTGAGATACCTAAATCATTTCAAAATAACAATAGGATTTACGTTGATTTCAGCATTAGTTTGTTTAAAATAGTGGACTGACAGCCATCTAGGAAGTATCATGCTTCCCGGATCTAGCTCACGCTAGGCAATTCACTGCCCATATTGTTTAATTCTTTTTGGTGGTCTTGCTTTCATTACAGGGAGTTCCTCCTAGCCAAAAGGAAGCTCTCACGGTCAGTTGTGGATTCGGAAGTCATACGCGCACAATAACCCATTAACTAACATTTGAACAAGTATTCCTCCTATGCCCATTACCCTGTCTGTTTCATCAACAATTCAAAGAAACAATCTAAGAAAAAGGTGAAATATTTTGGCATGCCCAGTGGGACCCATCCAGGGTTCCTTGCATTTCATTCATTCCTAGGAAAAAAATGTGTGTTTTTTCCCTTCTAAAAGCATACACACTAATTTTATTCCCTGGTAATCCACTCCTCTCTATTTTCTCTAAAGGAAACTTTTCTTTTGGTGTATTTAAAAAGAATCATTTCTTCATATTTTTACGTAATTTAGTGAAAGAGCATCCCTCTTCCTCTTCATCTTCTTGTTTCATCCAATTTCACATTTTTGATTTGGGTTTTAAAACATTACATTTCATCTTGATTTTCTACATTAGCTCACATTAATTAAGGGCAACCTATACGATGGAAGTCATTACCGGTGATGGTTGACAAGCGAATTATAGAAAAGCACTTCTATCCTTTTCTCTTTCTCTAATTCTTACCAAACCACACAAAAATTCAAATACATACATTCTTAAACAACATCTTACGGAAGAAGGCGTAGGTGATCACATGATCATGACATAGTGGGCACCAGACTCACCGCTCTGTCGAGTCATACTTATGAGTGAAGCCCCCCCACCATAACAAACTGTAACCTCACCCTTTAGATCTCCTTCTTTGTAGGAAGCCATCCTCACCAAAAACTCTATTTCAAAATTCATGTGTCAGTCCCTAAATAGCATAAGCTAAACAAAAATAATAGAAAAGGACACTCTTAGGATCACATTTTCTTAGTGTTTCTGCTTGGTTTGCGTTTTGAGGTGAAAGATCACGTTCATCACTTTTTTTGTTGTTCATCCTTGCATGCTCCTCATCATAGCTGGTGTATTCTGGCTTCACTTGAGTGTGCCTAGGCCATATCACCATTATTCCTAGAATTATGGGTCTGATTCTACATCATATTCTAATTCACAACCACTTTCTTTCATCACTATTTCAATTTCACAAGTATCACCGGTTACCTCATTACCATCGGTTATACCCTCCGACATCAGTTCTAGGTCCTTTTGCTAACCTACTCAAAAGTACATTTTTTCTTCACTTTCTTCTACTTTCCAGTCTCTCATCACTTTGTCACTTTTTCCATTGACGTTTTACACATCCCTAGATTTGGCATACTTATCAGTTTTTCCTTACGCCTCCGATTACTCACTTCCTATTTTCTACAGTGACCGGCAGCAGTCACCCCTAACCGACGTCAGTTTTCCCTAACCGACATCGGTTAGCTTTTTCACATTCCACCCACCATTTGTTACTTCATCCATTTTTTTTCCTGTTGTTCTCTGTACCATTTACAGAGAAGCAGCCCCACCTGATCAGTACTGGTTCACATGGTACTAACCCAAAGACAAGCGAACGCCCTCATGTTCCATGTCAGTTGCCAATCGCTCCCACCTAGTCCTTCACCACCTTTTGTTTTATCATCAGCCATGGATCCTATCCAGCCTACTAATATCACTACCGAGAGATGAGGAGTTCACACAAATCCTTGACCAAAATCCTGCTACCTTGTAGTTTTACCTCTCCCATTCGTCCACTCGAGACGCCTTGGGTTAGTTGATATACAACATACCCATATCTATCCCCCCGACTCTGGAACCCACTTCCGCATCAGCCCCATCTGGCTTCGTGCTACCTGCATCCACCTTACCCCCAGTCATTTTGTAGTTAGGTTTCATACCCCCCATGACTGCCATGTCTATTACCTCTGTGGCACCCATTACATCCACCATACCCTCAACGATTACCCCAAACACAACCTCATCCATCCCTCATGTCTCACACATACCTGTAGTTAGGTTCCCACCTCCAGTGTCGATGACCCCTACCCCATTTCAGAACGTAGTTCTTTCCATTCCACAATCTTTAGCCCCTATTACCACTAGGGTTACCACAACCCTTCCTCCCCCATATACATACTACCAACAACCGCCTGTTTCATCTATCATTCATTCCAGGTACGTACCCCCTATTTCCTTGCCTTCTTCTCCACCACCTTACATGAAAGCCCCATACACTGGAATGCCACACCCATTATATGTTTAAAACCAACCTCCTCATGCTATAGGAGGCATCCAATCATGACAACCCACCAACGACCTAATTAAATTGATGATGGACAAGATGCAAACACTGGAGGCATCGGTTTCGGCTCCGCAGCAGTCTCACTTATGATGAGATTTGTAGCAAGCCTATTCACCCATCCATTCCCATCCGTTCATACCCTGTGCATTGGGAAATGTCTAAATTCAACCACTTCAATAGTAAGGAAGACCCACAACAGCATTTGCGCTCATTTAAACATGAATTTTATTTGATTGCTCATGATGATGCCTTACTTTTGAGAAATGTTCCCATGTCCCTCACTGGACCTGCATTAGATTGGTATAGTGGGTTACCCAAACACTCCATATTTTCATTCAATCAGGTAGCCCAAGCTTTTTTGGATCATTTTTCTATCAATATCACCAAGAAATTTACCATGACCGATCTATATTCCACACATCAGTACGAGGATGAATCTATCGCAGATTTTGTTAATTGTTGGCGCAGCCTGATCAATCAACTTACCTTTCAACTGCCACAAAATGAACTCATCGAGCTCTTTACCGAGCTTGTGCTAGACATATCTCCCCAACCTTGCAAGTCCAAACTTTTTGAACATTCGATGAGGCATTCACTATGGCACAAAAGTTAGAGATTTGAGCCATTGAAGAGAATAAAATCCAATTACAAAATAAGAATTCGGCATTCAAGTCGACTGAAACCTCTTCTTCTTCCAAACCACCAACCAATTATTCAAAGGCTAAAGGTACCACTAATGCAGTGGTACTCAAGGCCAGCCTAACTCATTCGTCTAATCAGGATACACCCTCATCTAATCTATCACCGATTCAGGATTTTCGATTCAGACAAGAGCAGTGAAAATATACCCCAATTGGGGAACCTTACTCTTTTGTCTTAGAAAATATTATCAAAGCTGGTGCCATCACCCTTCCACCCATAAAACCACTCACTATTTTTGACCTTACTCACCCCATGCCCGCATGGTATAAGGAACAAGATTTCTGTAACTATCACCGAGTTAAGGGTCATAGTGATGGAAACTGCATCACTTTTAAGAATATTGTCCAAGAAATGCTCAAGAAAGGTGAGTTGACTGTGGATAATCCCAACACCACCCCAACCAAAATCTACAAATCTTTAAAAAAACCATTTCCCAATCATGCCCCTTCATCCAATCAAACTGGTGAGACATCCACTCACGATACCCATACTCATGAGGTTCATGCGATCTTTAACGAGGTACTGTCACACTGTCAATTACCTCACATCCCTTCCATAGAGGAAATCCTAGCCCAAAATCCTCCTTCCACCTTTGAACCAATCACACTTTGTTCCTTCACCAATAGAAGAACACCCTTCATCTCCTACGTCACCTTCGAAGGAGTCTTTTCTTCGACACCGAGACCATCTCACCCCTAGCTTCTCCACTTAGTGAACCTTTACCTACCGTACCTCTTCCACCCATAGAGGAGCACCCATTACCTCCTCCACCCATAGAGGAGCACCCATTACCTCCTCCACCCACGAGAGGGGCACCTATCTATTCTCCCACTCATAAAGGAACCCCCATCATCTCTTCCACCCATCATAGACCTGGTGGGGATACCTTTGCCTCTTGGCGAGCATTCTCCATCCGCTACCCGACATCCAACAAACCTACTTTCAGCTCTCTTACCTCACCGAAGATAAAGCCGGCCGAGTCCCCATCTCTAAAATACATTTTACGGGAATTCTCATTAGGACTTCACCAATTCCACCCAAAAACGTGCCATTCTCACGTTTTACCGATCACTGGATTATGTGGATAGGGCTTTATTATGGGGCCGCCTCTTACTCCCCTGTCTCAACACAAATGCATACATCCCTCGATGACACCTCCACTATCTACCCAAGCACATTTCCACCCATCAAACCACATACAACCACTACTGTCGTAACCCCTTCCACAATATTTGTTAACACTCACACCACACCCTTACCCATAACCCAACCTATGCCTAAACCCAAACCCATACCCACAATATTTACCTCCACTAAACCTATTACCACTTTAGGGGTCACCCGACCATGACCTTACTTATCCACCTATTAAACTAGATTTAGCTACATCCTCCAACGTTAAAACCACACCTACTCGACACCCAAACTAAAGAGACAAACTCATCAACCTCATACCCCTACCGTACCACTCACACCCGCACTTGTCCCATACGCCTTAAGACCTCAACTACCCAACATGGTCAAGCACCCTCACCCATTCATAACCCAATAAAAAAACCACCCATTCCTTCCTCACAAATTCCTAAACTACCCGGGAACACAACATGACTCATACCCGCACTGCGAGTCTCTTTACCACCAATACCTCCAATACCTTGGCCGTTTCTTCACTACTTATTACACTTCAGTCATTGTCCCTCACACCCCAAACACAACCTGCATCATCTACCTTCATAGCACCCCCGTTATCCCCATGGGTAACTCACCCTCTTCCTCCATTTTCTTTTCCTTCTAGACCCCGTATACCCACATCACCTTTACCCAAGAAGGTGTAACCCAAAAACAAAACCCCACTACCCCACAACAAGGTAGTCAAAACAAACCCACACCCTCCTACCAGTCCATCTACTATACCCCTACCCAAATGAACCTGACTGATACCTCAAACCACACCGATGCCTAAACCCATAACTTGACCTGTTCCTACTCTTCCAAAAATAATTCCCAGATAACCAACCACACCCACACCCAAACCTACATTCACTTCCCATTGTGATCCACTAGTAGGGTCCTATGCCAAAATTTTAACCAACCTCCTCAAGACTTCTGTTATCACATTACCGCCACTCCGACCTTACGAACCCCTCAAACCCAAGCCAAAGGGGTTTGATGATACCAAAATTTTCACATACCATCGTGTGCCGGGACATGATGTGGAGAGCTCGCAAGGCCAAAAAGCTGTCCTTATCCAATTTTGTCCACCCGAAACCAACTTTGATGATGATGACCTTCTTGAAGAGGATCCTGCTTCACCAACACCCATTCCCACACTTTGCACTCAACAACCACAACCTCCACCCTCACAACTCCCAAAACCACACACAAAATTTGAAATTAACATGGTTCACATCAGGGAACTTGCCACGCCACCACCCAAATGTCACTACGCCCAACTGACCTCACAGGACTTTTCTCCTCCCATAGGTTTTTTCCCTCCATGTCATTATACCACTTACCTTACACCCTCTCCATTTGACAAGTTCCCTCAAATCAACATGGTACATGTCACTACATGTTCACAGAAGGGTAAAGAAAAGGCAGCTAACCCACCAACCAATCCTATACCCAACATACCATCTGCACCCATACCTAAGATAACTATCCACGCCCCCACATACCCCATTTCTAATGGCATCACACATATCACCATGCTCAAACAATTACACCAATATCCACTCAAAATGTCCTTATATGACCTCATCCAAACCTCGAATCCAATCGTCAAGCCCTCATGGAGGTTATTCAATCTATCGAGGTTTTACCCAATGACCCTACACTCGTAGCCTCCATTATCACACCCCATCATGTAGCCTCCCTCACCAAATTACCACCTTCATCCTCACCTCACCTTGTTCACCAAGTGGCCTCCCTTAGCTTCTCAGAGGCAGAGATCACGCCATACCAAAATGATGACCCGGACCCAGCCCTCTTCATCTTTGTACACATTGATGACATATGGGTACGCCATGTGATGATTGATGGAGGTGCTAACATTAACATCATTTCATCCCATGCATTTTCTCAAATGCACATACCTGACAATTACATGCACAAACATTTGGTCATGTTACATTCATTCAATGACGCTATCACCTCCACACTAGGCACTATCATCCTTCATGTTCACGTGGGCCCCCACACTGTTCTGAATTATTTTATGTTTTGGAGGGGGAATTCCAATATAACTTGTTGCTTGGTAGACCCTGGATCCAGTGTCATGGGTTGTGTTCCCTCCACTTTGCATTGTTGTGTAAAATTTGAACATGAAGGACACACTTATACCATTCCAGCTGACCCATCACCTTTCAAAACATGCAACATGCTTTACCGACCCAACAATGTACTCATACTGGTCAAGCCGTCTACTTCCACAACCAATACCACTTCACCTACACCTACACCCACACCTACCAGTACAGTTACTGCTTTCACCGCACATACCTCCTCCATGCCTACCACTGTTATAACCTCCATGGATGACCCATTCACTTCCCAATCTATTAACACCACCTCTGCATCAACCTCGACACATCGTCCATAACAGCTACCCACATACCAAGAACTAATCCCTTGGAAGGTGTTTTTCAACACCTCACTTTGGGGGAGTACCGCCTATATAGTGTCAACACATTCCTTACTCCACACGAGTATGGAAGCCTTCACCAACACCCTCGTTATGATCATCGTATAAGAGAATGCCTCCTTTATGGTCCTCCTCATCTTCGTACTAGTCTCACCTATGGGGAACTTGATACTACCACCTACACACTTGAACCACCATCATAACCCCACCCATTTTTCGCTAACTTCCAATCACTTACCAATCGCTGTTTCACCCACACCTTCCTCAACCATTGTGCGTGGAAGGGTTTTGTTTTGGATTTTACGAGCAAGGTCGCCATACCGTTATTCCATGTACCACCCACAAACATAATGTCTGGAGTGGTATTGGCTTCCCGACCCTTCTACCAAACAGGCCCGTATTGAATTCATTAAGGACCCTAGCCCTTCTCCACCTTCATCACCACCCTCACCAACGGAGTCGATGGATCCTGAATCTATCCCCCTAACTTTTTTTTTTCATAAACACCATTTCCTTGGGGCCTTTGACTTATCAATGCGAAGGCGAGGCCCCTTCCACTCTCCCATTCATGTATCCTAAGATGATTGATGATGACACACCGACCATTAACATCATTCAATGTCAGGATGATGAATCCATACTCACCTACCTTGGTGTAGAAGACTCATATATTCATCGGTTGTTACCCTCTGAGATGCAAACCATGTTGAATGAATCAACTATTGAGATCAACATTCATACTCAGGACAACCCACACATCCTAAAGATCAGACAATCTTTAGATCTACTTGAATAGGAAGCCATCACTTCCTTTCTCCGAGATCATAACCACACTTTCACTTGGTCTTATGTAGACATGCCCGGTATTGACCCCACCATAGTGGTCCACAATATTGTAACCATTCTCGATGCCAAACCTATCAAACAAAAGTTGAGGAAAATGCACCCTCCAATTTCTCTTCTCTTCAAAGAAGAACTTCAGCGTATTCTTTCTGTTTCTTTCATCTTACCCATTGATTATCCTCGTTGGATTTCTAACATTGTCCCTGTTACTAAAGCAACAGGGGGACTCTGCATTTACATGGACTTCGAGACCTTAACCTTTCGCTAGAAAGACGAATTTCCCTTTCCCGATATTGATCAACTGGTTAACCTTACCGTGGGTCATGAGATGCTCTCACTCATGCATGGTTTCTCGGGTTATAACCAAATTTTTCTTGCCCCAGAAGATCAACACAAGACCACATTCATTACTCCTTGGGGAACCTTTTGCTATCAAGTCATACCTTTTGGCCTTAAAAATGTTGGTGCTACATATCAGCGTGCTATGACTTACATCTTCCATGATATCATGCATCACATATTGGAAGATTATGTGGATGATCTCTTGGCTAAATCTAAACACCACACCGAGCACCTCGTTATCCTCAAAACCATCTTTGATTGCCTCATTAAATATTACGTCCGCCTTCAACCTAAAAAGTGCATCTTCGCGGTTCTCTCAGGAAAACTCTTGGGATTTATTATTTCCCTCCGTGGTATAGAAGTTGACCCTGCTAAATTCAAGGCCATTCTAGAAATGCCTCCGCCCATGAACCTCAAACAACTCCGTAGCCTGCAAGGTAAATTGCAATCCATTCATCATTTCATTTCACAATTATCGAGATCGGTATCAACCATTTCATCATCTACTTAGGAAGGATGTCTCCTTTCAATGGGATGATGATTGTCACAAATATTTTGAATCCTTAAAACAATACCTTCTCCAATCACCCGTACTCATTCCTTCGAAATACGATCAACCTTTTTACCTATACATATCAGCTACCGATCATTCCTTGGGATCCATGCTCACTCATCGTGATGAACAACATAGGGAATAGGTGGTTTATTCCATAATCCGTACTCTTTTGGACTATGAAACTTGATATAACCACCCAGAAAAGATTTTCTTAGCCTTAGTTTTTGTTGCCAGCAAACTCCACCATTACCTACTCAACCACAAAACCTATGTTGTGACCAACACCGACCCTTTACACTTCATGTATGTTAAACCCTATCAAAATAAGCACATCGTGTGATGGCTTATGCTTTTATCTGATCTTGACCTTGAATTCATTCACCAAAATTCCATTAAGGGACAGGCTATCGCTGACCAACTGGCTAACACACCTATTTCCGGGGACCAACCCTCTAATTTTGACTTTCCCAATGAATCCATTGCTACCCTTTCCCTGGATGAACCCCCTTACCAAATGACACTATTCTTCAACAGTTCTAAGTGTCAACATGGGGGTGGAGCTAGTGTTATCCTCGTCCCTCTGGA